>OX637527.1:5147734-6484162 GCA_951799955.1 Apamea anceps | reverse complement strand
GACCCTGAATAGTTCTCAGTAGCAATAAACAAAAAAATAATAGCGTCCCGGCCGATTTCGGTCACGGTGGCCAATGTCAACGGAGATTAGTCAGGTACGCAGGAGATATTATAGTGCACAAGTGTGTGCGCAAACACAGGTGCACTCTCTGTTCCTTTACTCTCATAGTCCGATGGGACGGCAACCCGACACGACCGGGGAGAGATCAGGTGCAGGACCAACGGCTTTACGTGCTTTCCGAGGCACGGGGGTAAACTTCCAAACTCCAAACTGTTACTAAGAAATTCCATATGGTAAACCTAATAACGCTTTGTCCGACCTGGGAATCGAACCTAGGACCCCACGCTCAGCAGTCGCGCTTGCTACCACGAGACCTACGAGGCAGCTAAATGCAATTATTGGTATCAGGATAGCCCATGCGATTGTAACAGGGAAGTTAGCCGATTCTTAATTGTTGTGTCAGTTAAGACACTTAGATTTAGAACTTACTGCGATTGCTTACTAAGATCTAGGTTTAATCTTAATGAAATATCTGAGAGAAATGTCGGAAATGATGTAAGGGGTATTTGATAGTAGATTGCATTAGAGATGGTAGATGTTACTAATGGACGTATACAAAGCGAAATGAGTATAATAAAATATATTAAACGGTGGTCTAAAGAAAAAGAGCTTTGTGAGGACACTGGCATACCCTAGAACCAAAATTTGAAGACATGTGACATCTGCACTGTGCCTACGTGGTGGGTTACGGCTCACGGTCTTTCAGAGAGGAGGCCTGAGTCCCAGCTGTGGGAACGTTATAGTCTTTGTTATCCTATAGAGGCAAACGGACTCTTAAGCATATGGTGGCCCGGATCAATATCTGGCATGTACCTTTAATTTTTACAGCAATCCAAATTTTTATTTTATTTCATCCTAAAATCTGTATTAATTTAAGACATCCTCTGACTCCTGCAGTGCGATTCTGTAACCATCCCACCGTGAAAACTTGGGTGAAGTGAGCGTGGAGTGAGCTGTCATTCCAACTAATGCTAGGGATTGACACTATTGACAGCTCACTCTAAGCTCACTTGACCTAACTTTTCACGGTGAGATTTTTACAAAATCGATCGGCTGGTAAAAAATCTCGTATTGACTATAACTATGCGATAAGGCAGGCAGGTATTGGTGGTCGAGCAGCGATGACTCAGTGGTAAAGGCTCCGACTTACGAGTCACTGCTCTCAAAACGGTGAAGGAAAACACCATGAGGAAGTCGACAAGTCCTAGAACCAAAAAATCAAAGACATGTAACATCTACCAACTCGCACTGGTGATAGATTACAACCCAATCCCTCTAGAAGAGAGGAGACCTGTGTCCCAACAGTGGGAACATTGTGGACTGATGATAAACCTTGCAGTTTGAACAATTAAACTAAGCTAACATTGATATACAGCGTCCGGTTACCATAATCAGCCTACAGCAACAGTGTGTCTGATGGTATTTTTTCATCGGCAAAAATTACGAACTTTGCAGAATGAACGGATGCACCGGTCTCAGCAGAGGCAATTCTCGTGATTTTAAGAACGTTCGCAATCTGATCTCAGTCTCAATCTGTCAAAAATATCTCTATTTTCCCTATATTTTTGACATTGATTGTCGCTGGGATGAGATTGCGAGTAGATTTTAAACGTTTTTGATTACGGGAATTTGCGTTCAGATATTAAATCATTGCCATCATTGCGTATGTCGCTGTCGTAGTCATTTTTCCATCATCATCATCATCTGCCAGCCTTTTCTCAATTACTTATGTTGGGGTTGGCTCCCAGTCTAACCGGATGCAGCTGAATACCAGTATTTTACATGGAACGACTGCCTATCTGACCTCCACTACCCAGTTACTGGAAAATACGATACCCCTTGGTAAGACTGGTTGTCAGACTTTCTGGCTTCTGTCGACCCGTAACGACTCTCAAAGATCCACGAATGACAGCCGGGACCAATGGCTTAACGTGCTTTCCGAGGCACGGAGGAGTCTTGTTATGTAAAAATGGTCACCCATCCACGGACCAACCGCAGCAAGCGTAGCTTTACCTGATCGATCGACCCGTGCGGCTGTTATAACTTAGCCACAAGCCCCTCAGACCCCAAACTAAGATAAAAAGATAATCGGAGAAAAGCACAACCTCTTAAAAAAACAACTTTACCTTTCAAAAAATACAGGCACGCCATGTTTATATAAACCATTGACACTAAAGATTTCGTATTAAGATGTAGATCGGAAGTAAGATACGATATTCAATTACTCATATCAACACTCTCACACGACATTGAATTTTAATCACAAAGATCAAGACATCTTTTCCCTTGGCGACATTTTTAGGTTAGTTCAACGACCGATCAGCACCTATCAAATGATCAGACCGTGATTAATGATTTGCGACTTCGTTGACGATAATGTTTGATGAATTATTTAGTGAAGTTTTCAATAAATGTGAGTCATTCGGTGATACCTAGTATTGTATACAATCAAGTATTTTCTAACTGAACAGACAGCTGTTATACTGCTGGGGAGTTAGTTGCGACACTTCTTCTTCCCAGCGAAAGCACTAGGAAGTGGTGAAGGGCGGGCGTTTTGGAGGACAGTCTTTTGTAATTTTGACTTTCGAAAAGTGCTGATTCTCAGCCTAATTTGAATAACGACTTTTGATTTTGAATCTGATATCTATAATATTTAGAAAGAAAGAAAATACATTTATTTGCGGCAAACATGACGCATAAAAAAAGAACACAAACGTAAAATAAAAAAAAAATAAGTTGGGGTTAAACATGCGTCATATCCACTCAAACCGGCCATCGGAAACCACGATTCAAATCATTTTTTTTTTCATATCCTTAGCCCATCGTATCAACGTGGATCCACGCGAGACAATGTCTTTTTAACAGTTTCTGTAATATTCAACCGTTAAGGAAATATTATCATATTTCCTGATATTCCTGCATGAGAAGATTTTTGTTACTCAGTAGAACATAAACGGCTGAACTGATTTGGATGAATGTTAGACACACTTATAGACTTTGTTCATAAAACCTGTGAAGACAGTGCTGGCCCAATGGTAACGGCCGCGACTTACGAGTTGTAGGTCGTAGGTTCGAACCCAGACAGGTACTTTATGTTGTGTAAATTATTTCATCACCACTGGTCTCAAAACGGTGAAGGAAAACATCGTGAGGAAACCGGCATGTCCTAGAACCAAAAATTCGAAGACATTATGACATCTATCAACCCGCACTGGACCCGCGTGGTACATTTCGGCCCACTCCCTCTCACAGAGAGGAGGCCTGTGTCCCAGCAGTGGGAACATTATAGACTGATTATGCTTATGCTAAAACATAAGCGGCAGAACCGATTTGGATGAACACAAATTAATAGAATTTGTTAATTTTTTAATCCTGGAAGGACATGAAGAAATTCTCTTTAGCATGCAAATGAAACCGAAAGACTGCGAAAACATCTCGTGTGAATTATCCTTTTTTCCTTATCCCAATTATTTTGGGATCATAGCAGCATCTCTATCAGCTGTCATCAGTGTTCATATTCTTCTTAGCTATTTCCTCTTTCACACAATCCATTCATCTTTTCTTGACCTATATCTGTGGAAGCAGCCTATAATGTCCCCTCTGCTAGGACGCAGGCCTCGTTTCTGTGAGAGGGAGTAGGCTATAATCCACCACGCAAGCCCAGTGCGGGTTGGTTCTAGGATATGGCGGTTTCCTCACGATGTTTTACTTCACCGTTTTGAGAGCAGTGGTGATGAGAAGTAATTTACACAAAATAAAACGGCTATCTGGGTTCGAACCAAAGACCTACACACTTAGGTCGCGGGCGTTACCACTGGGCTACCACTATTCTTATCTGTGGTCAGATTGACCACAAATGCATGTAAGTACGGACCTACATCAACCGACATTACTTTAACAGCAAACCAATAAACAGCAAAAATACTACACAAAGTAACATAATTACAGTTAGTTCAAGTGCTCCTACAAAATATAAGTTAGGTACTGCTAAAATCTCCATTGTATTCTAATAAGTATGTTTATATGCATGAGATATACATAGGTAGGTCCGTATGTCCGGTCGGGAGCTCGGTCGAAATGCTGATGATATTTACTGATTATATGTAATTGTTTCACACTCGAACGTCCAGGGAACTTAGAAAAAAAATGGAAAGAATAGGTAACAAATTAGTATTTGAGTTTCCTCACGTTTTTCTTAATTTTTAGCCTGATGTAGCTGTAGAACAGAAAATTGTTTTTTTTTTACCTCAAATCAAATCAAAAGTCATTTATTCAAATTAGGCTGGGAATCAGCACTTTTCGAACGTCAAAATTACAAAAGTCAGTCCCCCAAAAACGCCCGCCCTGTTGCCTACATTACAGTCTAAGAAGAAAAGTATGGCGAATAAAATTGTAAAAATGAAAAACTCTTTTACGTAACACTAGGCACATAGTCATAGAATAATCATAAAATAGAATCATAGTTTATATTTTACCTTTTATTTCTTTGTTTTATTCTCTTTATTTTTCAAAAGTTTAGGTGCAACGAGTTAAGAATTAAGTTATCGAATAGTGTACGGGTTGTAGTAGTTAACTCCGTACGTGATAGCTGGACAGTTGAAATTTCACTGTCTGTCCGTCTGTATGTCTACAGACGGACAGACAGCGAAGTCTTAGTAATAGGTTCCCGTTTTTACCCTTTGGGTGCGGATCCCTAAAATAAAAAACCAACACCAACATACCAACGACACCAATACACCTACCAACAACATTATGTATGACCAACATTTTCATGAGGCACAGACTAACAGATAGTTATTGTAAATTACAGGATTGCCAATCTGCCACTAGGGCAGCTATTAGGGTTCCGTACCCAAAGGGTGCCACGGGCATTACTATGGCTCCGCTGTCCGCCTGTCCGTCCTTCTGTCACACCGCTGTATCTTTTGATACGTACTTGTTAGACACTTGAAATCACAGAGTGTGTACACACGGCTACACATCAAGCTATACATAACCAGTATAAGCTGACTTCTGATTGTTAGAAAAACTTTTGCAATGCGAGGTCAGCTAACACTGGAAATGTATAGCTTGATGTTTAGCCGCGTGTACTACTAAGGCCGTTATAACAACAAAACACCATACAAGAAACGAGCTTTTTTCGTTTTTTTTTTTACTAATGTATTTAAAAAATTGGCAGGCCCGGTGATGGCGGGATGAACTGGACTCCTTTAATAAAGATTAGTCCTTGGCAGCTCTGGACAGAGAGATGGGGGAAAGAGAATAGGGAGGCCTTTGCCCAGCCGTGGGACATTAATGGCTAGAATAATATTTAAAAAAATGTATTTTCTTCTTAGCGTGTCAATGGCAATCTAAATAGACTCGGCCCAGAATTTGGCTACTTGTTTGGCGCCATCACCACCGTCCATCAGTTAGCAGTGTTACATATTGTACGGTGGTACGGAACCCTTCGTGTGCGAGTCTGACTCGCACTTGACCGGTCTTTTTTAACGCACTTCGACACAAACAGATCAAACCGTACCGACACGCTCTGAATATTCTGTAGAAACAATTACACTAAATACCGAAACCGATACCGCTCTAAATTCAAATACCATGGAAGCGCGAGGAGCGAGAACGATACGGTATCAAAGTTTATTGAGATTTAGGCCCGCTTACACCACACATCTATACATATATCTTCAGTTGGCCTTCAAAAGTTAGTTGTCATTTTTCCATTTCAGCTTTGACACACATTACGATTTAAAATTCAAGTAATCCAAATGTTTGAACTGCTATAACATTTTTATTGACTAATTCAACTACCTTCGACTTATCATAAAAACATATCAAGTGCAAGCATAATCGACGACACGGTTGGCGCAGTGGCTGAGCGATCGACTGCTGCGCTGCGTGTCGCGGGTTCGATTCCCGCACGGAACAAATATTTGTATTGCCTACAGGTAGTTGTTCCGGGTCTCGCTGTTTATGTATGTGAGTTTAAATGTTTGTGAACGAACCCACGAAACGAGTAAAACCTAAAAAAAGAAAAAATACAAAAACCAAAAAAATACATAATCAGCCTATAATGTCCCCACTGCTGGGACACAGGCCTCCTCTCTGTGAGAGGGAGTGGGCCATAATCAAACACGTGGGCCCAGTGCGGGTTGATGGATGTCACATGTCCTCAAATGTTTGGTTCTAGGACATGCCGGTTTCCTCACGATGTTTGCCTTCACCATTTTGAGAGCAGTGGTGATGAAATAGCTTACATAAAGTAAAGTGACCAAAACATGAATTAGAGCCGAGGTAGCCCAGCGGTAACAGCCGCAACTTACGAGTGCCTGCTTGGGTTTGAACTCACGACCGACTCGTAAGTCGCATCCGTTACCACTGCTCTCTCTGGTACAAGTGGGCCCAACATTGATTATCTAATCAGCTCTGTATATGAATCATTACTAACTGGATAGTCCTTTTACCAATGACGTAAGCTAACCTAACTCTTGCTCTAAAAAAACTAAAGAAAAACAAATGACTACACAAATGAATGAGTTGTAAGAACTGTGTTTCACTTGTGACAAATAATAAATAAATTAATATTATAAATATGAACTATGAGTATTATTCCTTTTGAACAAACGAATTAAACTAATGAGTCAATCAAACAAACAATGATCTATGAAATCATCATATTGCTAGATCTGCCTGTATTTTGTATTTCATCATTTTTTAAGACAAATATCCAGGATGAGGTAACCATTGGGATGCTGGAGTGTGGATTTGCGCCCGGCAATAGGCTCGTCTCCTTATATAGGGCATGATCAAAATCAAAAGTCATTTATTCAAATTAGGCTGAGAATCAGCACTTTTCGAACGTCAAAATTACAAAAGACAGTCCCCCAAAAACATCCGCCCTTCACCACTTCCTAGTGCTATCGCTGGGAAGAAGAAGTGGCGCAACATGGAACTTTAAACATAACTGCCGAAACGTGGGTGTGCTGTACACGGTTTAATGTTGTGCATGTTACACTGTTTGTTGCCGCCTCAGACATAACATAACTTCACATCAGTTTATGGACGACGGGGTTGGCAGTAGTGTGTAGCTACACCCAGTAATGTTTTCGCCTCCTCCACGCCTGGTTTCCCCGAAGGGTCAGGCAGGAATTATGGTGGGAATAGTATACCCATATTTTGCCAATTATGCTTAGGTCCCAGGTAATAGGGGAGGGGGGGGGGGGCATCTATCGCCGTACACCGGGCACAATTTCTGATGGAATAACACTGCCCGAACTGGTAATGGGACCCAGGAGCTCATGCATGCCTCCTAACGGTCGCAATTTCCTTTACACTAGGTGCATCGTAAACACACAATATGCAGGTAATTTCAGTTACAGTTATTACATAAAACGGCTCGATTTCACCTATAAAATGTAGCAATATGCGGGTAGATACATAATGGATGAAATAATTTCAATGAAAAAAGAAATCTGCTGGAGTTTTGTAGATGTTCAATGAAATCGTGTTGCTGTGTTTCGCAATACGCGAAAACGTGAAGAAAATCGCAAAAATAGATAGACTGGGAATGTTGGTATATGTATTTTGACATTTTTGCATTCATCTTTATATCAGCCTGTCAGATTGCAATTCAGAGATTTAAAAAAACCGGTTAAGTGTGAGTCGAACTCGCGCACCGAGGGTTCCGTTTTTCCGATTTTTTCCTTTACTTGTGCTACATGACATTGCTTCTTGCCAAATTTCATGATTCTAGGTCAACAGGAAGTTCCCTATAGGTTCTGATTCCCTTGCGAGTGTCAAAATATGCGGCGTAAACGGAACATAAACGCCCGTAGCGCGTATTTTTTTACTGCGTTGACTTAGAAGTTCGATTTTCACTGCTTCAAGGGATTGCAGCTCTGAGTTGTTATTAATTTCAACTTGATAACTCCACTCGTTCATTTTAGTATATTCTGGTGCCTTACGACTTCCACGCGAACGAAGTCGCGGACAGAAGCTAGGATCAACAAGTTAGGGAAACATTAGGATGGAAAAAAAGATTTATTAATTATAATTACATGGTAATTATTAATATTCAAGTGATATTTATTTAAGAAGTCATCATCTGCCTAGCCTTTCTCCCAACTATGTTGAGGTCAGCTTCCAGTCTAACCGGATGCAGCTAAATACCAGTATTTTATATTACCAATATTTACGAAGTATATTATGTCAATTTGTATTAAAAAAAAATACAATTTTTTTTATTACCTACCTACTTTACAACCATTGTGTCATACACAAACTGAGGCAGCTCCAGTAAGTTACAATAGTACTTGTGTCTGAGCTGTCTCACTCTTCCCTTAAGTGGTATCTTAAAAATGAAAATGAAGTCAAAGAACAGAATAAAAATACAATTAAAAAAGAAATGAAATAAAATAAATTTATGTGAGTATATTCTCACATTATTTATTTCAGTGAACTGTTTTTGATTTTATGTATTTTATTTTCTCTTTTACTCCTACACAAGCTGTCTACATCTCTCTATCTACTGTCCTATCGGAGGTATGCTGGAAGAGATTTGTATAGAAATAAGCATCACCTTTGTACCTATTATTCTGTTCTTTTTTTCTTGTCTGTTTATGTAATTATGTGTGTGTACAGACGCCAGCAGGTCAACCTACCCGAAACTGTCAAATTTTCCCAATCAACCTTGAACCTTAATGGTTTAGCGATAAAGTTGAAAATCTATTAAAGAAATTTGACAGATTGTAGTAGCTTGATGTGCTAGCGTCTGTACATAAATTGTAGAGTCAGCACACACTTTTGAAGCTAAGTCATAAAAATAAGGAAACTTATTGTAGTTTTTGCTAATGAGGTCAGTATCAAAGATCGCCTTCAGTGTTCCGATAAAAATATTAAGATTGCCAACAGTAATAAACAAACAAATGAGGTTTTTAAGAAACATTTTTATAACACAAGTAAATCTCTCCACAGCTGATTACATACGCAAAACATTAAAATGACATTCCATCTTGTGTAGCGACAAAAAAAAAGGAATAAAAGAAGGTTCTCACCTTAAAGATATGTATATAAAAATAAACCTTATATGGCCACTTTTAAAATCCTATATTCACCCCAGTCCATACTTTCCAGTAAGGAAGGCTCAGCTTGGTGTTAACGACCTCAAAAACCTGCTATCTTCACGTTATCTTCAGAAAGTCAATTGAATTCTTGCAAACGGAATAAAACCTCCACAGTCATATTATTACCCGGCTGTATAATTAAATATCGTGGACTCGATTTTTTTTTTAAGTTCAAATTGAGTGCTTTTTCGTAACGCTTCGAAATTTAAAGGCTGTTTGGCGCGAATTTAAAATTGGAGGAAGCGTTTGTCGCTATTTTGTTCTTCAATAATTATTGTTTGTTGTTTTTACGTTAATAATGTTCTAGCGTATCTATCTACTAGGTAACGTAATTACCTACAAACATACTGAAAAAAAACGGGTTGCACTCCGGGAGTGCCGGCAGAAGTGAAAACTTGAATATTAAAGTTGTGCATTTTTGATATTTTGGAATGCGGTCCACTCTCCCTCCGTCTTACGAATTTTCGATCAGCCGATCGATTCTGTGAAAAGTTAGTTGAAGTGAGCTCAGAATGAGCTGTGTCAATCCCTAGCATTAGTTCGAATGACAGCTCACTCCACACTCACTTCACCTAAGTTTTTACGGTGAGATGGTTACAGAATTGCACTGCTGGTCACGTGTCCTGACGCAAGCTCTGTCTTACGAATTTTCGATCAAGTCACGTGTCCTGAAAAAATGCACAACGCCGCTAAAGAAGTTTTCACTTCAAAAATACAAACAAACAGGTGGTTTCGTACTAAATAATAAGAGCCGTACGAATCGATCGAAGGTTAAACAACGCTTGCCGCGGTCGGTTTGTGGATGGGTGACCATCCATTACATATCGAAACCCCTCCGAGCCTCGGAAAGCACGTTAAGCTGTTGGTCCTGGCTATTAATCGTAGATCTTTGACAGTCGTCTTACCAAGGGGTATAGTGTTACCTAGTACTGAACTGGGCCTATCTGACTCGTGGAGGTCGTGTTACCCAGTTCAGTACTGGGCCTATCTGACTCAGATAGGCAGTCGTTCCATGTAAAATACTGGTATTCAACTGCATCCGGTTAGACTTGAAGCCGACCCCAACATAGTTAGTGAAAAGGCTGGCAATTTGAATAGAAACAACTCTATCTTAATATTTTTACCCAAATCAAAAAGCTGTGTTGGTCAAATGAGTCATCTTTTAAGTCGGGTCACTTTTAAGATCAACTTCTGATAGAATAACCGTGTTTTTATTTCCACTAAACTTCTTTATAGACACTGGCAACAACTTGTAATTACAACATCCCACACTAAACTATCAATCAAAAACGTTAAAAAAAGTTCATTGATCGTTTCAAAAAAGAAAGTAGCCGATATTATTAAGTTAGTAGTAATAATAAAAAAGAATGTCATAGTTTCTCGCTGTGGACATGGACAACAAAATCGGTCATCGCCGGCTCGGTTCGGATGCCGTACGGGACCGAGTTTCGTTCATTTCACTGACCCACATTCACAACAACGGAACGTTAAGACGTCACCTTAAGAGATAACACATTTCGAATTCTTTGTCCTTGAAAAAGATAGCAGGCTGAGTAACTTAATACCTTGTTCAATAAAAAGTTTTTGGAAAAGAGTTTAGTGTGTTTATGGAAATGTTGGAGCGAATTTATGACTCTGATTACAATAAAATAAATACGCAATATAGCTGTATTATGCAGAAATATGTCATTTTAATTGAAACATTTCTCAATATTTAATTGACAATTTAAATACATCAATCAGGCTGAATGTTAAACCCATTTGCCATACAAATGTTATGATAAAAAGTGATTTATAGTTTTAAAACGCGTTTCCTAGCACAAGCAGTAGTTAGCTACGGTCAAGAGGCTTTCCTTCGATAAACGAGTTGATTTTATTTCTCAAGTACGGACGGCAGTAATAGGAAGAGCAACAACCTATGATTGCAGGGCCGTTATTCCCGATCGTCTCGACCGAGCACTGATAAAACATGAAAAAAAAACGGCAAATTCTTTCAACCATAGCTTCTTAATTAATTCATTCTTAAAAAGTAAAAACTATCGTTTGGAATTTGAATTGTTATTCGAAGCACGCAAAAAAAAACAAATGAATATTTATGTCGATCGCTCTAGTTACAAAAGCGCCAAAATTATGGCCCATGACCACAAATTATAAGGGTCATCAGACGCAACGGTGCATTGAAATCAATTTTTTATATTCACCTGTTTAACGGCCACCAAGACGAACTCTCACAATCACAGCGAACTCATTATCCACCGGCACTGAGGATTTAACAGTTATTCGTACTAAAACCGATGATTAACAACTCAAGACATTCGTTTCAAGCTCTCTTTGTTTAAAAAATAATATTTTAACAATGTATAGCGTAACTTTTTAAATGTTTCAAAAAATAACTTTGACAGTTTCGCGTGCGCGCGCTTTTTATTGTAACTTTTTTTGTTGGGTCGATGTAAGGCACAGGCGTTCGACGCGTCAGCCTTGACCGCTACACGACTGCGGTCTCACTGAACGAACTGTCTTGGTGCACAGCGCTTGTGCTCTCGTCGGGCCATGTAAACAGCGTTGCCATAGAGACACTTACCCACTTACATTGGAGATTTCTAGTTCATACCAATTTGTACGAGAAAAAATGGCCCGAGCTAACTTTAATATGGCTACACGTAGGCCACATCTAATAAAGTGCTTAGGACTGTTTCAAATATCAAAATGACTGTAATTAAAAACTAAAGCTTTCCTTGAAAATGTTTGTGTGAAAATACCAAAAAGGTTTCATAACCAAAAAGTCTGGCACAAAAAAAAAAATTACGAACCTCCATGGAGGTTTAACCACTACACCTGGCAACACAGCATGTAAATTACTTTCCAACAGTTAGTTTTCGCTCGGTTGCACCGATTCCGGTCAGCTTTTATATTTTTTTTCCGCTTAGCTTGAAAGAAAGCTTATCGATGTGGGTAAGCCCCAAATCTATTGAGCTTTTTGGAGATCTATTTGGTTGGTAATAAAGCTTCATAATCTCTGCAGTTTTCTCAATAGAGAAGCAAAAAAAAAACCGCCAACAAATCATCATCTGCCTAGCCTTTTTCCAACTATGTTGGGACGGGAATGCAGCTGAATACCAGTATTTTACATGAGGCGACTGCCTATTTGATCCCCACAACCCAGTTACTGGGTAATCCGACAACCTTTGGTAAGACTGGTTGTCAGAGTTTCGGGCTACTGACGACCCGTAGCGACGACTGTC
This sequence comes from Apamea anceps, assembly GCA_951799955.1. Classification (NCBI taxonomy): domain Eukaryota; kingdom Metazoa; phylum Arthropoda; class Insecta; order Lepidoptera; family Noctuidae; genus Apamea; species Apamea anceps. The sequence goes on along the minus strand of OX637527.1, from coordinate 6,471,744 downwards.
AAAGATCCACGAATCACACCCGGGACCAACCGCTTAATGAGCTTTCCGAGGCACGGAGTGTTTTACATGGAACAACTGCCTATCTGACCTCCACAACTCAATGACTTGGGTAACACGATACCAGCACTGTCCATTGAAAAGGACAATTGTCTAATTGACTTTTCAAATGGACATTGTGAATATAAAAGATGTCTATCTTGTATCTTCGAGTTCGCCAGAATCTCGCATAGTATCAGCCTCTCTGTGCAATAATCTCTTTCAAAATCTCGATGCATATTTACACTCGAGTTGGAGTACTGTTCCATAGTGCACATGACTTGGCAAAAGCAGTATTTAATTTCATCACCACTGCTCTCAAAACGTTGAAGGAAAACATCGTGAAGAAATCGGCATGCCCTAGATCCAATAATTCGAAGAAACTTACTTACAGAAATAAAATCATTTATCATCGGACGTTTTCCTTCTGCCCCAGCAGTCTCGACATTTATAGATCGCTTGACGACCGAATTCGGTCGCAAAGCCCTGTCACTCCATACATTTCACCTGTCAATCCGGGACTTTGCGACCGAATTCGGTCGTAAAGCGATCGCTATGAATGTCGAGACTGCTGGGGCTGGGCCCGCGTGGTGGATTATGGCCCACTCCCTCTCATAGAGACCCGTGCTGTAGGAAGCCTGTGTCCCAGCAGTGGGAACGTTATAGGCTGATTTAAAAACGTTATAAAAATGTCGGAATCGTAGCATAAACTGAACTTTATTGTGTATGAATTAAAGTTATTTTTCCAAAAACTCATACTTGTTTACATGTTTTGCAACCAAAACGCGAACTCAGATTAAGGCTTAGATTCTGTGTTAAGATCGCTCTTAGCGATAAGACCGCCCATTGTGTCACCCTTTGTAAAATTGTATATATTTATTTTCTGTAATTTGTATGGTGTACAGACGCCAGCACATCAAGCTACTCGAAACTGTTAAATTTTCCCAATCAACCTTGAACCTAATGCGTCGGCGATAAAATGGATAAACCACTGTAGAAATTTGACATATTGTAGTAGCTTGATGTGCTGGAGTCTGTACAATAAAAAGTATTCTATTCTATTCTAAATATTTTTAACCCTCATTTCCTATTAATCAGCTTCAAAGCCTTTGCATAATGTAAGAATATCTCCGGAATACGTCGAAGGTGTGTCGTAAAAGCTAACAAATGTATTCTCGATAGCACTGGCGATGGCGCGGACGCAGTATTACTTATTGATTAATAGCATCCTCCTGCGAGCTGGCCAATTAACTTGCCAGGTATATTATGTAGGTTTATATTTATAGTGACACTACTAGCGTTTTCCCGCGGCTTCGCTCGCGTAGAGGTCGCTAGTTATCCCAATGGAAAGTAAAATAATCAAATAAATAAAAATAAAAAAGTAGACGTCACATACATCTTATTTTTTTGGTTCTAAGACATACCGGTTTCCTCACGATGTTTTCCTTCACCGTTTAGGAGAGCAGTGGTGATGAAATAAATTACACAAAGTAATACGCCTGCCTCGGTTCGAACCCACTCGTAAGTTGTGGCCGTCACCACTGGGCCACCACTGAACCACAACTGGAACGTACAGACGCCAGCACATCAAGCTACTACAATCTGTCAAATATCTTTAATAGATTTTCAACTTTATCTCCGTAGCCTTAAGGTTCAAGGTTAATTGAGAAAATTTGACAGTTTCGGGTAGCTTGACCTGCTGGCGTCTGTACAATACCGGGATATAACAATTCCCATGTCCTAACACAAGTCCTACCTGTGTGCCAAGTTTTTCAAGGAAAGCCGTTCAGCCGTTAAAGAGAGCATTGGTGGCTTAGTGGTAACGTTCGTGATTTACGAGGGTCGTGGGTTCAATCAACTCAGCCTATCGCAGTCCACAGCTGGACATAGGTCTCTACCAGGCTGCGCCACAACACCCTGTCCTCCGCCTTCCGGATCCAGTCAGCCCCAACCACCTTCTTTAGGTCGACGATGAAGGAAAATATCGTGAGGAAACCGGCATATTCTAGAACTGTGACATCCACCAACCCGCACTGGGCCCGCGTGGTGGATTAGGACCTACCCCTTCTCACAGCGCGGAGGCCTGCGGGTTAATTGCGTAACACACTTGTAACAACAGCTTTCATTTTGACAGTTCAACAACATTCATTGCGGTATTTACGTTGTTGAGCAGACCAATTTTTCGAACATATGAAGCAATGGATTAGCAATATCCTTCAAAATGATTCAGGTTGTGATTGATAGTGTGTAACGCAATTAGGGTGCTGTTTCCCAGCAGTGGGAACATTTAGGCTGATTACGTTGAACCATTTAAGTGTGAAAAGGTAACAAACAGTCAGACAGGGTTACCTACTTTCGCATTTATAATACTAGTATCGATTTATGGAGCTATAGGCGTATAGAGTGAATAAATGCGTCTGTAGTCTATGATCAGTGTAAAAGGTGACTGATTAACTGTTTATAACGGTTTTATAGGCTTTCTGTTGTCTGTTTTAAAGGCATCTGTCGGTGGTGTAAACAAACTTTGTACCTACAGGTAAACTTTTTACGTAATCATCATTAAAAGGAACTAGTAACAGACTCTGTATTTAGATTTTTTATAAGTAGTAAGGTACGAGTACCTTTATTTTTTTTCAACCGTGGGGGACCGTGGCTAAATAATACCAGCCGCACAGGTCGATCGATCAGGTTAAGCTACGGTTGCCGCGGTTGGTCTGTGGATGGGTTACCATCTTTACATACCGAGACTCCTCCGTGTCTCGGAAAGCAAAGCTTGTCCCGGCTGTCATTCGAGGATCTTTGACAGTCGTTACGGGTAGTCAGAAACCCGAGCCTGACAACCAGTCTTACCAAGGGGTATCGTATTACCTAGTAACTGGGTTGTGGAGGTCAGATAGGCAGTCGCTCCAGCTGCATCCGGTTAGACTGGAAGCCAACCCCAACGTAGTTCGAAAAAGGCTAGGCAGTAGATGATGATTGTTTGAATGTCATTATTATTAGATCCTTACCTTATTTTTGATACTGGCCATTGTGAAGATCGATAGGTATCTTTCATTCTGTTTAGAATTCCAAATTCAAATTCATTTTATAGTATAGTATGACATTTTGTTTTTCAAAATCAGTTGTTCATTTGTTTTCCTGCCGTTCGATTTTTTTTAAATATCGCTGTTTCTACATGAAAATAGCGCGCAATTTTCAAATACGAGTTCCCTCGGGGCACCAACGCAGTACAGACAGCACGCAATATTAACGACGTGTATGGACATGGAACAGCATGTGAACGCACGGTCTGTTTTTGGTTTGATCGCTTCCGTTCTGAAAATTTTGATCTCAACAATGAGCCCCGTGGCTAACCGGAACAACAATGAATTGAATAGGTACAATATAAATACAAAAACACAAAAATGTTTATTTCATGATTACGAGTATTAAAGATGTTCTGAAAACTATTTTAGTACATTATGATACAAGTGTGGTAAGTTGAAAATTACAGCCGAGGCGATATAAAGCAGAGGCTGTAATTATCAAAGTGCACGTATGCCATACGACGTTTTAAAACATATTCGCGAGGAAATAAATAAAACTCGGACTTTCTTAAAAGAAAAAATCTTTAATCACTTGTTAAACCAGCTATAAAAATTTGAACAATTTGTAAAATTGATTATTACGTTGCCAGTTGGCATTTTTAATTTTGTCAAGTTATTATTATTATTAGTTACAATTTCACCAGTCTCTCTCTCTCTCTCTTGAGTGAAAGTAGGAGAAACGAGACCACAGAGTTCTGCAGTCGGTGGCGGCGGCGACGGAGGCGGCTGCGGCGGCGGCGACGATGGAGGAATGTACGCGTATGTGCTCGTAGATGGTCGAGGGTCAACACTTGGCTCCAAATTGATATTCCTTGTAATGCGGGAGCAAATTTCTTCTTTATTTCTCATCGAGTCGTGTATGTAGCCCTCGGCTACACTGTTCGACCGACACCCTACGTGGCGTTTTAGTGTCAATAAGTTCGCACCTGAATCGGCGAGCAATGTAGCCGAGGACCTTCTGAAACTGTCCCCTGTGTATTCATGTAGATCATCCAATTTTAAGAAAGCGGCAATTTGTTTCGGCATTGCTCCAAATTTATTTATGTCAATGGGTTGGCTAATGCATTTTCCATTTTGGTGATTTAGAAAAAATCTGTTAGACATCGCTTTTCTAGAACGAAGCGCTTCATATTTCTTCACTATGTCGTGAAAAGGCCCCTGCATTCTGAACGATCTTGGAATTTTATTTTTTGTGTTTTTGACCTGGACAAGAAGAACCCGTCCATGGTTCTCGACATCATTAGTTGTGATGTTTGCCAACTCTTGACGTCTACATACACCATTTATACCGAATATTAATACAACCTGAAAAGAGATAAAAACAGCGTACAAAACACCTATATTGTAAGAAATATGAAAGTGAAAGAAGTTAATACTTAACAATAATTTAGTTTTAACTGACCCTTGTTGCCAAATATCGGCAATCCGGAGCTTCTTTTAGGAAATTCTTGACATTGTCAGCCGAAAATACTTTCGACTTTTTACTGACATGGCCAGTTGAGCGTCTTTTTAGAAGTTCCTGCAAGTTGGAGTATGACATGATATCAATACCATGTTTGTTTTCACAGTGCTTTTTATAATTCATAATTCATTTATTTATTGTTTGTCACAGGTAAATAAACAGATCTTACAATAGTATTAATGAATCACTGTAACATACCCATGGGGTGTACAATATTTATATTAATAAGTAGGTAGGTTTGTCAATGTTGGTTATGTTAAAATAAAGAATAATAATAATTTACACTCATAATTGGTTGGTGGTTGTTATCCATTGCGTTGGCTGTTTTAGTCAACCTTATTTTACATTAATTTTTATACAACTATTAGGGACACACAATTTAGTTAAATAAGTCAAAAAATAAAAATAGAAAAATAAGTTTACCATGTCAACCAACCTTAATACCAACATTAATTAGAAGACATAATTATTACAGTCATATCATTCACATTAAATAAGTCAAAAACAAGTTTAGTCAATAATTCGGTCTGTTAGAAATGCATTGAATAATACGCTTTACATAAGAGAAATTCTTTTAGCTTTAATTTAAAAACCTTTAATGAAGAGATATTCTTGATACAGTTTGGTAGCTTGTTATAGATTTTAACTCCAGCACCAAATACACTCGATTTAAATTTTACTGTTCTACATTGAATGCCTTTAAGTTCAGTTTTGTGTCTCGCACTTCTCAACGTTTCATATTTATCTACTTATATCACATCCCGCTTCACATAGTATTCAATAAGTGCTTGCGTGAAGGTACATTCCCTGACATCTGGAAACGTGCATACATCACGCCCATACACAAAAACGGCGACATAAACAACATGCAAAATTATCGTCCCATTTCCTTGTTGCCCGCCTTGTCAAAGCTCTTTGAGAGACTTGTGCATGGCAAGCTATACTCTCACATTCACCACCTTATAGTACCCGAACAACACGGATTCGTTAAACGCCGCTCTACTACTACTAACCTTATGTTATTTACAAACCATTTATTTGAAAACATGGATAACCAAACCCAAGTCGACGCTGTGTACACAGACTTTCAAAAAGCATTTGACAAGGTGGACCACAAGCTGCTTCTCGACAAGATCGCCTATAATGGCATTCGGGGCAATTTACTGCGGTGGTTCATGTCCTATATTTACAACAGAACCCAGAAGGTGGCTATCAACGGTTTTGAATCGGATTCCGTTGTCGTTACTTCTGGGGTGCCTCAGGGCTCCATTTTGGGTCCTATGCTTTTCATTTTGTTCGTGAACGACATAAAACGCTGTTTTATTAACTCCCATTTCTTAATGTATGCCGACGACATTAAAATTTTTAAGTCGTGCAAAAACACACAAGACTGCATGCTGCTTCAGGAAGACCTCAACAGACTTTCCAATTTTTGTTCACATAATAAACTTCACCTTAGCTTACCTAAGTGCAAGGTAATATCGTTCACAAAAAACAAAAAGGTAATTAAATACTGTTACACTTTACAAGGCACTACTCTTAAAAAGGTTGACCATATTCGTGATTTAGGAGTTACACTTGACTCAAAATTGCATTTCAACCTTCACATCGATAACATCATTAACAAAGCCTACAGTATATATGGTTTCGTTATGCGATCCTCGATTGATTTCAAACGACCGCATACGTTCTTAATCTTGTATACAACCTTAATACGCTCCCAATTAGAATACGCAGCCGCAATATGGTGTCCTCTATATGATAAATATAACCAAAAGCTTGAAATGGTCCAAAAAAAATTTTTACGTTCCATTCACTTTAAATGCTACCGTTCAAAACTATCGCACGCACAACTACTAACACAATACAAACTCCTAGGCTTGGAATCCAGGCGCACCCTACTTATGGCTGTGATGCTGCATGGCATATGCAATAACAGCTTTGACTGCTCTGATATCACCAACAAACTTTGTTATACTGTACCCAGAACTGTATTACGGCGAGAGGCGTGCGTGCCCCGGCTGTTCCACATTGTAAAGTGTAGAACCAATGCTGGCGCAAGGGCGCCCCTCCGTCGTCTCTTAGACACATATAACACACACTTCCTCGATCTTGATATCTTTTCACTATCTCTAACAACATTTAAAAGATTGGCTATTCAATTGCTTGCACAATAATTATAAATTCTCCCTAACCTAATTGCCTCCAGTAGAATCCGTGGTTTTGTTTCATTTCTCCATAATAGTTTATTCCGCGGACATTGGTGTGGGTTACATGTTTACCTCTATTACCCTAGTTAATTATCTACTATAATTGCAACGTGTAACTGTTTTATGTCCCAATAAAATAAAATAAAATAAAATATCGCGTTTTATCATCATTGCCGCTTCAAATATGTATAGTGAAGGTAGGGTTAAGATTTTCAACCTTTTGAAAACTGGTCTACATGAATCAGTCTGTCTCAATCCGCATATACTTCTGATGCACTTTTTTTGTGCTTTTAGAGCACACTCTCTGTTCGGTGAATTACCCCAGAATAGGATACCGTATTTTAGTATGGAGCCTACATATGCATGGTAAACACTTAGTAAAGTACTCTCATTTGCAACTTTACTTAACATGTAGAGGGCATATGAGAACTGATTAAGTTTTTTGCAAACATGGTCAATCTGTATTTTCCAGTTTAGTGCAGAGTCAATATGTATGCCTAGAAATTTGGTTGTCTTAACTTCTTTTAAAGTTTCACCTTTGTATTTTACGTTTAGGTTCTTTAGTTTTTTATTTATATTAGCAAACGAATTATAGCAAGTTTTTTCTAAGTTAATTTTAAGATTATTTACATTTAACCAATTTATAATACATTCAAGGGAATTATTTACATTAATTTCGTATTTATCTTCATCCTCGTCAGTGAAAATAGCTGTACTGTCATCTGCAAACAATATCATGTCATGGATAATGGCTTTTGGGAAGTCATTTATATATATTATGAACAAAAGTGGACCAAGAATACTTCCTTGAGGTACCCCGTACTTAATCGTTTTAGGCTTAGAATGAAACGTTTGTTCATATTTTTGATTATTTTTGATATTCTTGTTATTTGTGTTATTTAAACCCTATTTTTGAGGTATGATTTTATAAGATCTAAAGCATTCCCTCTAACTCCGTATTGTTCTAATTTATTTAAGAGTATGTCATGGTCTACGTAGTTTTAGCATTGAATAGTAGCACCACAATGAGCTTGACTTATATTTTTGAGAAATTTCCGTGAAATATGCTAAAAACACACTTTCTGAAAATGAATTTGCATCTTTGCTTGAAATTTTGATACGCTTGTAAGTACGACTTTTCGGGGAAGAGGCTTAGAGTAGCCTTTGTCGCTGCCTCTGAGACTTCTGGCGGGTTTTCAAACAGCCTTGACTTACATGTGCTAGCAAATATTTTTTCTGTGTTGTTTATGGTGCTCCCCGAGACATGATACCCTAAGCAATTGATTAGGATATCACGTCTCGAGCTAAACCGGAACTGTTTGTGACTCATCAGAATAACCTCAATAAAACTACTTTCATCGCATTTTTGTACAGACGCCAGCTGCAGGTCAAGCTACCCAAAACTGTCAAATTTTCCTAATCAACCTTGAACCTAATGCTTTAGCGATAAAGTTGAAAAACTTTTTGACATAATATTGTAGTTGCTTGATGTGCTGGCGTCTGTAGGTACACAAAATTTCTCTGTTTATCTTAAATATTCGAAACAGAATGACTCAAACGAATAATATTACATTCCTAACACAGTTTAATGCATCAGTAACTGTCACCTTTTAAATATGTAAGACATGTTACGGTATTTTAATTGCAACTAATCTATATCTATACTAATAATGCAACTGAAGAGTTTGTTTGTTTGAACGCGCAAATCTCTGGAACTACCGGTCGGATTTGAAAAAGTATTTTTTCATTAGATAGCCCAATTCTTGAGGAAGGGTATTTAAATTTTCCCAATCAACCTTGAACCTAATGCTTTAGCGATAAAGTTGAAAAACTTTTTGACATAATATTGTAGTTGCTTGATGTGCTGGCGTCTGTAGGTACACAAAATTTCTTTGTTTATCTTAAATATTCGAAACAGAATGACTCAAACGAATAATATTACATTCCTAACACAGTTTAATGCATCAGTAACTGTCACCTTCTAAATATGTAAGACATGTTACGGTATTTTAATTGCAACTAATCTATATCTATACTAATAATGCAACTGAAGAGTTTGTGTGTTTGAGAACGCGCTAATCTCTGGAACTACCGGTCGGATTTGAAAAAGTATTTTTTCATTAGATAGCCCAATTCTTGAGGAAGGGTATTTAACACACGCTAGGACCCTTTCGAGCCGAGCAAAAAAGGAAGAAAGCCAGAAGGAACGCTAAGCGAAAACGAAGTAATAGCGCGGGCAGGCGATGCGATGCGACGCGGTGGAGCTAGAAATTCCACGCTGACGAAGTTGCGGACAGAGGCAGGCTCCGCTAACCGTCCGTCCTTCCGTCCATCTGTCAAAGGGCTGTATCTTTTAAACCGTAATAAATAGACACTTGTTTACAGAGTGTGTATAGAGGCATGAGGAACAGGGTGTAAAGTTTACTCATCCTCCATAGAAAAGGGAGGATCCTCCGACCAGACGGGTGTTGTGTCTGGCGGGCAACTGCCCAACGATTGATATCGGGAAGTTTGTATGTATGCTAATTGCGCGGTAAACTCTGCTTGCGAGATGCAGGATTTGCGTGGCGTCAGTACGATGCGTTGTTCGCATGTGGCGTTGTAGATACCGCTACATGTGTAACTGCTATGGCCGTTATAAAAACAAATAATAAAAATAAAATAAGGTGAAAGCCGAGAAAGATACACAAATCAAGTATCTTGACTTGGCTCGCGAAGTTGTCGAAATGATTTAAAAGAGTGTCCATGGAGTTTCTTTCCCGTTCTTCTCCATAGGTACCTACGCTTTGGAATGGGCAACTAGCTTCATTTTTCTGACTGACCGACACCTTGACAATTCAAAAGTGCCTGTAATGGTTTAATTGAAATAAATATTTTGAGTTTGAGTTTTGAGTTTGAGTTTGTGGGATGTGGTCTCAGCGATCATTGTGCCTATAGTCGGAACAGCCAATGGGTTAATGGCCTCGACCAGCACCTGATGACTGAGGACCAGCGCTCTCGTTGGGCAGCTGGATCAAGGGCTTGATTCAGAAAGCGGTACTTCTGGACACGGCTCGCATTGTCGGGAGAGGTTCCTCTCTTTGGAGCCCTGAAACCACCCAAGCCACCGCGCTACCGCGCTACCGTCCAAGCCTGGTAGCTTGGACGGTAGCTTGAACCCTGTTCCCGATACCAGTGGGCTAAATATTTAAAAATATAATTTATATGTATATAATTAAATAAAGGAAATAAGGTTAAAAATTTAAGGGGCGTTAAAAAAATCGTTTCCTTCGGTATTCGCACTTGGCCGCTTTTTAGAATAAAAGTAAAATGATCTTAATGAGCAAGATTATTATTTTATTACAGTGAAATTCTAGGACAATTAGGAACCTATACTATCAAGTTACCTACATCTTGAGTGAGTTGTAAGATCCAGATCTAAGCCTACATAAACAAAGTCAGTTGAATACAGGGTGAAGTATAGGATTTTTACCCGGTTAATGTGGCAAAAGCAGTGCAGTGCGCAAGTAGAGCAGTGATAGCCCAGTAGACCAGTGGTGGCTTAAAAGTGACAGCCGTGACTTACGATTCCTAGGTCGTGTGTTCGAACCTAAGTACTCTCAAAACGGTGAAGGAAAACATCTTAATGATTTCCGGACGACGAAACTTTCTGTCAACCCGCACTGGACCCGCATGGTGGTTTATGGGCATGGCTCATTATAGGAACATTATAGGCGGATTATACTCATGCTGATGTGACAAAAGCTCATCCTTATTACGCGGCGCTGAAACATAAATGCCATAATGTGAATATTATGAGTGTATTCTTCTACTACTTACCTCTGCCTACCCATTCGAGAAATACATACGTAATGATTTTATGCCTGTTTCTGAACGAAACTAAAAACCACAAGTAAAAGTGACAGCCGCGACACCTGTCATTGTCAAAAAAAATTGAAATTGAATTGTTAAAATTAGCAAAACAAATTAAAAAAGCAGTGCAAAATTTGGAAGTTTTTTATGGAAACTACAATGAAATAAGAGGAATACTTTCGGACATACACAATAGCAACGTTTATCTACTGACTATCAAGGTACGTTTGTCATTTTCTTTTAATATTTTAAACATTTCTACACAAATTCATGCACGTGTCACCGAATGTAAAGAACATGCTAGATTTTAGTTTTTACTTGTTTTTTTTATATTATATTACGTTACTTATAGTTTTTAATGTATTTCCGGTAGAAAAGAGTCGTTTTTTAACTTAAAACTATTGCAATAATAATTATAACCTCAAAAATGTAAACAAATACATGTGAATTCAAAGGAGGTTATGTTTAAAATTAATAATTAAGTTAAATTCTACTCCATAAATATTAAATCTGTTTTATCTATTTAATATAATGATACTAATAAATATTTTTTAGTTTAGCTTAGCAAAGTAAGCAAGGCAAGAATAAATAATATTCTATTCTATGGAATAGGCTAGACCTATTCCATAGAATAGAATATTATTTATTCTTGCTGCAGATGGTCAATAAATAAACTTGGTCAGTATTAATAAAGTATCTCTACAACATACCCCTAGGGTGTACAATAATAAGAAATAATTTGTCATTTTTCATCAACACATTATCTTTTTTGATGATAAGCGCATCACGTTAAAATGGCTGGCTATTTTTTGTTTTAAAATATTTGTAAAAAATCAACAACCTTTAATATTCATAGACATTTTTTAAAGTTTCTATGAGTGTGTTTAGTTTGTGGGAAGATGTAGGTCGAACCTCGTATAGTGGGGCTACTTCGATGTAACGGCAGCAGGGTGTGGATGTGAAGATGTGTCACAAACTATGCTCTACCTCCTCCTCTGTGCCCCAAAACATGCAGCTAAAGTGATCTCATGCCAGTTCCATGGCAGTTTCGGTAGCAGCGCGCCACCGATACTGCCATGGAACTGGCGAACCATTGAGCCAACAAAATTTAAATAACTGTTGCGCCAACAACGCAAAGGAGCAAAATGATATTCCTGTACGGGTAAAAATAAACACTTTTTCTTTCTTTCTTTCACAGAATGGACACAACAAAGCCTCATTCCCCGACCAAACAGAAGCGTAAAAGGAAATCCGAACTGCGACTCTCAACTTCCGAACATAAAAATATGAAGTTAGGTTCAACAGACACTGTACCTATTACAATGGTAAAGGCTCCGAAGTCCGCTGGAGTTAAATGCAAACCTGAAGTGAAGGAGGGGGACTTTGACTTCGGTGATAAATATCCGATATTAAAAAACCAAGACCTTGTTAGCAAATTCCTGAAAGTGCAGATGACTAATAATCAGAAAGGTATGTAATAATAAATAATGAACTTTGAAAAAATTCAGCTGCATTCGGTTAGACTGGAAGCCGACCCCAGCATAGTTGGGAAAAGGCTAGGCAGGTGATGATAGAGATTAAATAATTGTTACTTTAAAATTTCAGGCCGCATCCGTCAAGCTGTAAGAGAATCTCTGCAAGGCACATCTAGTATACTAGAACCAGAAATAATACACAACAAAATTCAATCAATTCTCAGGACTTCGACAATCCTGACTGACTCTGAACTTAGACGTATCCGCATACTCTACAACTTACTCAAAACCGCTTTAAAAGAACAGAAGCTAGCCAGCCTCAATGTCAAACCTAAAAAATTGGAGAAGTCTAAGAAGAAAATGGACGGCGACACCCCGAAGCTGAAAGATAAGGTTAAGAAAGAGAAAAAAGAAAAAACTGAAAAAGTGGAGCAAAAAGTTCGAGGTCCAAAGAGATATATCGTGTTTTTAGGGAACTTGCCACTTGATGTCGATAAAGATAAGGTAAGATAGAACAAACTAATCTACATTCGTGATTAAACTGCCAAACATCTAAACAAATATGAGTTATTAGAAAAATAACTTTAATTCCTACACGAAAGAGTTCAGTTTACGCAACAACTTCAAAAAAAATTCGGATTTTTTAAAAAATACTAGTCACTCCGAAATAATCTTAATTACTAGAGCAATAAAGTTGATATTTGTTTAACTTGAAAAACCTTGAATAGGAAATAAATTTAGAATACACTTTACATTTACTGTTAACCTTTCCTTCTCGAAGGAAGCTAGGAAAAACTTAATAACCAGATTTTTAGAGTTCCATACCTTAAAAGAAAAAACGGAACCCTTATAAGATCACTTCGTTATAAGTTGGTGTGTCCGTCTGGCAAGACTCTTTTTCTCAGGAACGCGTGGAGGTATCAAGTTGAAATTAATATCAAATAGTCAGGGCTGCAATCCCTTGAAGCAGTGAAAAAATCAAAATTCTAAGTCAACGCAATCAAAAGATATGGGCGTGTATTTTCCGAAATCAAAACCTATCTAGGGTACTTCCCGTTGACCTAGAATCATGAAATTTAGCAAGAAGCAATGTCATGTAGCACAAATAACGGAAAAAATCCGAAAACTGAAAATTTGTAAGCTACATTGCAAGCACAAAAAAAAAAAACTATTTACATACCTACAAATTTGTAAGGAACCCTCGGTGCGCGAGTCGGGCTCGCACTTCACCGGTTTTTTTTTCTTTAAATTATACAGCAAAGCTAGATTTACCACGGATATCACGGGATATGCCTTGGGGGCGTGGCACGTGGCGCCTCAATATTATAAAATTGTTCTTATGTTCGAACGGCGGCTGTACGCTTCATTCAGTCGCTTTGCAACTGCGTACAGTGTACTATTGATGCGTAAAAAATCAAAATGCCGAGTTGTGCAGTAATTATATGTAAAAATAGATCAAATACCATCAACCTGAAAACAAATGGTGTGTCCTACCACCGGTAAGTAACCAATTAAGTCACTGTTTTATATTTTAAATCATTTTTTAAATGTTTTGTTAACTTTCGTCCGGAGCGACACGAACTAGCCCGAACTAGCCCGAATCTTCCCGAACGCAACGAACGTTTTGAATTTAGAGAGGTGCAATCGAGTGCGTGCGACTGATTTTATCGATATGCGTATTATTGCAGCTGAATATTTTTTTACAGAACTCAATGGATATTCTCGTATGACACATATAGTAAAAGAGTTAAATTAGTTATTAATTTAATGTTGTTTGAACCAAATTAAGACATTGTTATTTCAATACTTACAGTTACTCGTGAAATGTAAGAACTCAAATTAATATTACATCGTTGAAAAAAAAATATATAAAAAAAAATATTTTTGGAAATAAAAAAAATATTTTGCTCAATATTCTTGTATTGATCACTAAATCGCAAGCACTCAATTCATGTCAATCATAAGGCCGAGCAGCCGCCAAAGTTCGAAATTTGAATTAGAAAATTCGCGGTCCGTCGCTATTTTGTCAAATCTTTGTCTATAATACTGAGGGTTTAACATTTTATTTCTTTACAAATGTGTTAAATAAGCGTTCAATTTTACCGGTAATACAATATTAAAAAACTATTCCCATTTTATTTTAATAAAAATAAACTATATTTTCGTATAGGTATTATATTAAAAAAAAAAAGAAATTATTTAAAGAAAATTAAACGAAGTTATTATAATACAAGAATGTGCTATAATTAAATATCGACAAAAATTATCGACCATCGCTTTCGACTCCCTAATTGCATGCGTGTGCATTGAACAGCAAATGTTTACAAGTGAATGCCCCGCCCATTCTATGCATGTGTGCTGTTAGAAATTGACTTAGTGTAGCTGCTTTCTTCTTAGTATGCGTGTTCAAATTTTAAGTGTGTGTCGTAAGTACACTATTTGTTAATGTTGTAAGTATTTGGGTGGGAGGTTAGCGGCGGCACTAGGACTCCTTACTATTCCGCAATGAAGGCATATCTCCGGATATATATGAGATTTACCAACCTTGCTAAGACTAGTTGTCAAACTTTTGGGTCTATCCGTAAAGACTTTCAAGGATCTACGAATGTCAGACGGGACCACCGGCTTAACGGGTTTCCGAGGCACGGAGGGGTCTTGATATGTAATGGATGATCACCCATCCGCGAACCGACCGCGGCAAGCGTTGCTTACCCTTCGATTGACCCGTGATTTTACTCATTATGATTACTGCATAGCTTTTGATAAGACACTTAACCTAGCTTTCTAGCAATTCTCATTATTTTTCCCTTTGTTCCAGATCATAAACCACTTCTCAGAGATGAACGAGCAGATCGTCGACATCCGTATTCCGAAAGTGATGGACGGCAAGAAGAATGCCATTGCCTATTTAGAACTTAGCAATGAACCTAGTTATGAGGTGATTATGTTTTTCATCCTGCTTTGTAACAAAATACGTGTACAGTCGTGAGCACCCAATATGTCAACACTTGGCCACTTTTAATTGCGATTTTTTCGAGAAATAACGAATGCAACGTTGAAATACGACACATTACATCAACCTAGGTTCGTAAATGCTATGTTCGTAACAACAAAAAATTTCATTAAAAAATAAAGGAGTAAATCGCTTTTGAATAAAGCCGAGTGTATACATACTTTTGCTCGTGACTGTACTCACTAAATCCGTCATTCGAAACTTTGAATTGAACAATCAATCAACTCAACCTATCGCAGTCCACTGCTGGACATAGGCCTCTCCCAGACTGCGCCACAACACCCTGTCCTCCGCCTTCCGCATTCAGTCCGCTCCAGCAACCTTCTTAAGGTCGTCCGTCCATCTAGCTGGGGGCGTCCCACACTACGCTTGCTGATACGCGGTCTCCACTCCAGGACTCGTCTACTCCACCGGCCATCGGTCCTTCGACAAACATGGCCAGCTGACAGCCACTTCAGGTAGCTTACTCTGCAAGCTATGTCGGTAACTCCGAAGTGGATAAGATACACCCGATTAATTAACTTTTTTGAACGGGCAGAACGACATCTGTAGAAGGGACAAATGTCAAATCGTGGTGTCCTTCGTTCTTAGGTCGGTACGGAGTAGGAATCATCCATTATTTCGGCTGAAACTATGGATTACGTGGTTAGGGAATCTTCTCCCTAATCACGATACTTGCACGCAGACACACTCATATAAAAATATAGCGTATCGCAATATGGTGTTTTTAGGGAACTTGTCACTTGATGTCGATAAAGACAAGGTAAGATAGAAAAAACTAATCTACATTCGCGATTAACTTGCCAAATGTGTAAACAAATATGAGTTCATCAATATATTTATCCCAAGCGCTGAAGAAAAATATTATTGTGAGAAAATCCTCACGTTCTTAGAAGCTGTTTGAAGGGTTGTAATTGACTGTAGGTGGCGCCACCTACTGCTTTGTTGGAAATAAATGACCTTAAGGAGATTAAATAGAAAGAGAGATAGAGAGAGCAAGTCGCATGGAGAAGGCATATCGCATTTTCCTTACGTAACGATTTCTACCAGTCAACTTCTACAGCAAGCTGCGTTAAGAAACTTCGTTAAAAAAACATCTGCACTGACTGAAAAAAGAGAACAAAGGATTTGATAACATTTAATACAGCACTTTATTATGAGACACATAAAGTGAAAAGTTGTACAAATTGCTCCTCAAGCGTTCTTTAACGTGATGGGGGAGGCTTTTGCCCTGCAGCGGGCAGGCGCGGCCGCAGCCCAAGATTTGGGGGGGGGGGGGGGGTCACCATGTAGTAAGTTAGTAACAGCAAGTAAATCATGCAGATTCTCGACAGCTTGAATGATTTTGGAGGGGTCATGACCCCCACGACCCCCCCTTCGGACCGCGCCTGGGCGGGACAGTATAGGCTAAAAAAACTGCTGTCCCATATATTTTGACTGCGTAGGTATAAAAAAAGGGATAAAAAATTCTACGGCTTAGAGTCATGTATTCAGCACATGATTCTCAACCCCCATGGTTGGTCAAGGTTACAGTTTGCGCGTCAGTGCCCCTGCCAACCTGTATTGTACCCTTTTTTGGCTTGTTTAATTGTCGTTTTGTAATGTTACATTGTATATTTTTCAGTTTGCTTTGTCAAAGCATCATTCCATGCTTGGAAACAAGAGGATAAATGTTCTGTATACGGCGCCGAAGAAGGGGAAAATTACGAAGGATAAAGCAAAGGTATGAAAAAATTGATTAAAAAAAATCTCGCATCTTGGGCAGTCAGCTAAGCGTTATTAATTCCAGCGGGGTAAATGCGTACCACACTAACTGTACAAGTGGCTTTCATTTTGACGGTTCAACAAAATTCATTGCGTTATTTACGTTGTTAAGCAGACAAAGGGCCTTGAAGGTCCGTGACATAGCTACTGTCCGACATTTTTTTTTTTTTTTTTCGATTGGCGGCCACACGTGTAACCTATATGAATCGATAGCTCACATTAATGCGAATAGTAAAGTGTCACGTGTCCAAGATATTAACGTTAAAAGATGATCACATAACATCCATTATTGTTTGAACTTGCTTACAACTTGTTGCATAGATTTTTGAAATAATCACTTGAAATGTTTAAAGTTAACTTGGCATTTTAGTAATGATATTAGGTTAAAAAATATTTATTGTGGTAGGCATTCTTCTTTATAAAGACCACTAGGCTTACCCTTTCAAATACTGTCTTGGTGTTACATTAATCTAAAATTGTCTTATTTACAGAGCAAATCAGCAAAATTAATAGCCCTACAGAAATCAGGCAAGCTAGTAGGCAGTGTACCGTTAGCAAAGAAACGCAGCCAACGGCGTCTGAAAGCGAAGCAAGCTCAAGCGAAACTAGCCGCCGAAAACGCGTGATTTTACCGTATAGCGTTACTGTAGTAGTACCTAGTACGAAAGTTTAGTACTTGTAGCACGAAAATTGGCAACTAGCTGCCGAAAACGCGTGAAATTACCCTATACTATAACTTGTATACTAAGTACTTTTTGTACGGAAATATGGATTTAGCTACCGGAAACGCGAGATTTTACCATATTATCTTTACTATACCTAATACTTTTAGCACGAAAATATGGATCTAGCTAGCGAAAACGCGAGAATTTACCCTAGAGTATATCGAAACCTAGTAATTTTAGCACTAAAATAGGGATGCCGAAAATACGCGAATTTACCCTATGCTATAACTTTAATATTTCTAGTACTTTTAGCACGAAAATTGGGACCTAACTGCCGAAAACGCGTGAATTTACCCTATACTGTAGCTTAGCTGTACAGTCACGAGCAAAAGTATGTATACACACGGCTTTATTCAAAAGCGATTTACTCCTTTATTTTTTAATGAAATTTTATATTGTTACAAACATAGCATTTTCGAACCCATAGGTTTATGTTATGTGTCGTATTTCAACGTTGCATTCGTTATTTTACGATAAAATCGCAATTGAAAGTTGCCAAATATTGACATATTGGTGCTCGTGACTGTACTTACCTAATACTTATTAAAAGAAATAAATAAAATATGGATCTTCGCGATATCATCCTCAAGTGTCTTTCTATAGGCATGTTACATAAATTCAAGACATTGTATTATTATGACTTCAGAAAAGATATAAAATCTCGCGGTTGTGGTGTACGTAAGATTAAATAGTTTTTATATAGTATTTTTATCTCGCGAAGCGACACGCGCTTTTCTTGTGGTAACCAAGTGTACAGACACGTCATGTGTGCGTGACTATTAGCATGCATTTCTTTGACAGGTGGAAGGAGGCATCTACCCTAAAAGATATTTTCAGAATAGACCGGCTGCTATTTTATTTAATTTTCGCGCTAAGGGTACTATAGTAATAATGTACTAAGTATCTTTCTTAAGAAAACAAAAAAAAAAAAAAAATGGGTGATATTATATCATAATTATTAATGTTTGTGAAAACAATAAAAAAAATGTAATTTAACAAAAATGAAATAAAAATTGTTTACTTTTTCTTACAGTTTACTACTTCAAAAATGTCTTATTCTGTTGATCACAGAGTAAAAAAAATAACTTGTGAGTTATAATTTCACTGCTATTCCTGTTTAATAAAAAAATTAAAAAATTGCAATGTATTATTTGTATTTGTAGTTTTTAAAATGTGAGTTTGCAATAATAGGCCGCGTCCTATTTACAGTCCTTTGACAGTTATTTTAACTCTGACAGCAGCAACTCAACAGCAACCTTATTGCGATGAGAATAAAGATCAAAATGATTGTAATAGACCTGTCAGTGGCAGCAACCCAATAGCATCCTTATTAGAATGAGAATAAAGATTACTGTGATTTTGACAGTGATACAAAATCAAAGGTAATACAAAAAGAAAAAAAAAAAAACTAAAAAACACGCTTATCCAGTCTATTGGACTTGTCAAAACAAATCATAAATGAACCCAAACTCGAGGGGTTTACAAGTAGCCACTGAAGAGTTCCACTACCCGCCTGGCTCCATCATCAGATCACCTCCAAGATACCAAATTATAGTTTTGTCATCCGAACTACATATACATACAAAGTTTCATTTCGACACGACAATTAGAAGTTGGTTAAAATTGACTTCTAAGATTTTATTTTATTTTTGTTAGTTACAAGTGAAGCTAATGAAAGCTTTAATAACTGTTAAAGGACTGTAAATTGGACGCGGGATAATACTTACCTTCATTTTTTGATATTAGAATTGTCTGTTTTATTTTCTACCAGTTGGAGGCATAATTGGAAACTTGACGCTAAGGACGCGTGTATTGTACAGACGCCAGCACATCAAGCTACTACAATCTGTCAAATTTCTTTAATAGATTTTCAACTTTATTACTAACGCATTAAGGTTCAAGGTTGATTGGGAAAATTTGACAGTTTCGGGTAGCTTGACCTGCTGGCGTCTGTACTATACATAGTACTTAATATAACGAACTATTTTATTAAAATTACTTGTTTTATTTGAATTTCAACTTCTACATTAAAAACATCCTTCTTTTTTCTAAGAAAGCGGTGATACACACACAATAAAGCTACGGTTTCGTAGTTCTCATATCTGAGGGGCAATTCTGGTAATTTTAAAAACGTTCAGTCTGATCTCAGTCTCAATCTGTCAAAAATACCTCTAATTTCCCTACATTTTGACAAGTTTTTTAAACTAGTTTGTCGCCGAGGTGAGAGCGACTAGATTTTGAACGTTTTAAATTACGAGAATTGGCCTTCAGATCAGATCTTTACCTCCAAATATCCAATAAAATGGCACGCCCCTCCTCTGCTTGTTGCATATGTAACATTTAAAATGTTTTTTATAGAAATTTTAGTGGAGGGGCGTGCCATTTTAATTTAGACGATCTATAGCAATTTAGGGTACCATATATTTACTATAAAACAAAACATTTTTTATTTTTGATAACCAACGATTTATTTCGACGCTATGGGATCTAAACTCTTGTGCTGAATCCATGGTTTCAGTTTGCGCGTCGATGTCCCTGCCACCCTGTATAAGGGTAGGAGGGGGGGGGGGGGGGTCCTGGTAACATGTGGAATGTAGTATACATTCAAAGTGCGGGCGCGGAAGCTTTGAAAAAAAATACAAAATAGCGGCGGGTTGGATATACCACAAAGGTTTTAACCCCTCTTGTTTTACTTTAATTTCTAATGAAGAAAATAGGGTAGTTTTCTGGGTAAAAAAATAATTATTTATTAGTCCGTTAGTTAGATTATCGAACAGTAATGGACATGTATTTTTCCTTTTGACACTGACGGACTAATTAGATTTTTTTAGGAAACCAACCTATTCCTATATCTTTGAAGTCCGACTGCCATGCTGAAAATTAAAGCTTGTGGGATTGTGTAGTTTCAAAAAAAGTCTGAAAAACACAATCAAACTGCCTAGCCTTTTCCCAACTATGTTGGGGTCGGCTTCCAGTCCGACCGGATGCAGCTGAATACCAGTATTTTTGTCTGTCTGAAAAACACAAATATTAGTAATAGTAATGTTTATAACAACACCTAAGGAGGCTCTCGTTGGGCAGCTAGATCAAGGGCTTGATTCAGAAAGCGGTACTTCTGGACACGGCTCGCATTGTCAGCAGGTTCCTCTCTCTGGAGCCCTGACCACCAGCAACTTGAACCCTGTTCCCGATACTGGTCGGCTACTATTTTTTATATTTTTAAATGTTTTTATACTTTTTATATTCTAATATTTAAAAATATAATTTATATGTATTTATATTGAAATAAAGGAATTAATAATAACGTAATAGAATATTGTACACCGTATAGGTGTGTTACAGTGCTACTATTATAGTAACTATAAGATCTTTTTCTACGTGTAATAAACAATGCACAGCTGATAAACCTGTGTGATAAACGCATAATTTGAAAGTTTTGAAACAAATACCACTACAGCGACAATTTAACACGCTCAGCGCCAAGCCCCATATGCCAATACCACTACACCAGGAAAATTCCCTAGGCCAGGGCAACATTTTTTGTATACAAAATGTATGGAAAGTGTGCGCGTTAGCGATACACGGCGCACACAAGTGTTTAGACAGTGTGTATCGCAAAAGATACACATGGCGCTGAGCGTGTTAAAACTGATTTGAACCCAATGACTCATCGGTTGCTCGCCAACCCCTCGGCTACTGAAGGAGTCTCTTACAAAGTCGTTGTATAGATGGCGCTGTACGCAATCTTAATACAAATACTGCGAAATATAGGGAATCCTACATCGCGCAGTTAAAGTTTTTTTGGTGTTTAGCATACGTACAAAAATTTAAGCAGTATAAGTGTACTTGCTTCGGCAGTACATATACTAAAATTGGAACGATACAGAGAAGATTAGCATGGCCCCTGCGCAAGGATGACACGCAAAATCGTGAAGCGTTCCACATTTTTTGGATAAATTCGGTTTGGTTCAGAACAATAAAATATATAATTTTGTACCTATCTATCTATAGGTACACGCCAGTAGGTCAAGCTTACCGAAACTGATAATTTTTCCAATCAACCCTGAACGCCCCCCCCCCCCCCCCCCCTGCTGGCGTCTGTGCATTTTTTACTAGTTTTTCGTACCCGGTGTTGCCCGAGTGAATTTAATTACTATCTTCAGTGGCTTAGTTTTCTTTCATACATCTAGCCCTGACAATTACGAACACAAAAACAGCTAAATCGGTCGAGCCGTTTCAAAAGTTTTTTATTTGTTTTATAAATGAAACAGAGATCTCTATGTTTTGCACTTTTGCCGTTACCGGCGGCGGCTTACAAATAACAAATAGGTATGTAGTCAAACGAAATTAGGTACGGTATTGGTAGTTATTTGCTTACTTATTATTTTAATTTACAGAAATAAAGAAACATAAGTACCTACACCTGCAAATAAATAAATTTGAATTTAGGTAGGTACATACTTACTTAAAAATAAATCTAAATTACAATTTACTAACAGAATTTTTGTTAAAATTAAATGACGTTCTCAAGTGACCTTCTAGCATGCCGCAATTGATCAGCACTAACTAAAAATAAAGTTGAAGTTTAGTGTTTGTTTGTTTGATTTGGCGCCGATTCCCTTGTTCACAAACTAAACTTTTAAGTTCAGGGGCCTTACCACGAGCTCTTAACGCGATCCAGTTTAGGCTGTTGGAAAGAGACAGAGCTATACAAGTCGTCTAGCGCCATCTCGATCCCTGAGCGTAAATTGAATCGCGTTAAGAGCTCGTGGTAAGGCCCCTGTACATCTTTTTCTTTCTATTTCATTAAGAAAAGGACAGAAGATAAATATTAGTTTAGTTTTCATTTGTCCATAGTCGGAAATAAACGGATTTGAACTGGTGACTAATCGGTTGCTTGCTTGCCAACCTCTCAGCCACTGAACTTTACTTAGAAAGGTCGTTGTGTAGATGGCGCTGTACGCAATCTTCATACAAATATTGCGAAATGTAGGGAATCCTACATCGCGCTATTAAAGTTTTCTTGTCGTTTAACACTGGTACAAAAAATTTGAGCAGTACAATTGTACTTGCTTCGGCAGTACATATACTAAAATTGGAACGATACAGAGAAGATTAGCATGGCCCCTGCGCAAGGATGACACGCAAAATCGTGAAGCGTTCCACATTTTTTGGACAATCTCGGCTTGGACGAGAATATTATAATTGCTTTTATCTAAAGTACAGTAAAACGGGGTGAATAGGGATGCAGGGGTGAATCGGGACGAAACTTTAAAATGGATTTGTACTAATAATATAGTTTGTTGCTAACAAGGACACTTAATCTTTAATTAAAAAGCTGTAAACCCAATATAGTATTTTCTGGCAACGAACTATATTATTTCAACGTTAAAACTCATTTTGAAGTTTCGTCCCGATTCACCCCTGCATCCCTATTCACCCCGTTTTACGGTATGTGATAAATTAATTAGTAAGCTGTTTTTAGTTTTATTTTACTTGTCGTGGTCGGTTCGTGGATAGGTGCCCATCCATTACTTATCCTTTATACTATGTCCGAGACTCCTCCGTACCTCGGATAGCACGGTTTCATTAGGTTTTCAGCTTCAGCAATGGACGGAGTGATTCAAGAGGAAGGTTTAGGTGTGATTCATTAAAGGTTTGTGTAAATTGCCTGAAATGTGACGATGATTGTTAAATATGTCGGAAAAAATCATACCAACTGGGAGCTTTACCTACTGGCGTGCGCCGTGTACACCAATGCTTATATGAAAATAATGGTATAGTACCTACGTTCCTGTGGGATATTATCCGACATCCATGCGGGCGAACCCGTGGGCAAAACCGGTATCTTGTAGTACTCTTTGGGGCAAAAGCTAGTACGCACGGCTTACCTATGTATAGCTTGATGTCTACATAAAGGTCGCTGGGATTGGTAATTAGTACCTGCAAGGGTAAAAGTCGCGCTGACTGAACGGATACGTGCAAACGGACACGGTGCACATCACGAAACTGTTCGCTCAGAAAGATTACAGTACCGTATCTATACCTACGATAACCTTGCGAATCTAACCTGGCGGGTTATTTTAAAAACCCTACAACATAGGTTCCCGTTTTCCTATTTATCAGCTTATAAAAACTGGAATGACGCAATGATTCGTTTTTGTTTATAAAAAATATGCAAGTCAGAAAGTACGCGTTCGGTCCTTTGTACAGCCCGATTCAACTTTTATGACGGCTAAGTGCGTCACTCGCTGCGCAGTACCGCGGCACATTCTGTGAGCCCTATGGGCCGAGGGGTCTCATTACAGCTCCAGTTCAAACCGCAAGCAGTCATAATCAGCCTATTTATCTTGGACACAGGCCTCTCCATACTACTCTAACTACGCGGGCCGAGTGCAGTGAATGTTTAGTTCTAGTACATGCCGGTACGATGTTTTACTTCACTGTTTTGAGAGCAGTGGTGATGAAATTATTTACTCGCCTAGCGCCTGTCTGTGTGTGAACCCACGACTTGTAAGTTGGGGCCCGATACCTCTGTACCACTTTTCAGTGATAGAATGCTGGCCGCAAAGAGTTTTAAGACACTATTGAGGTCCATTTTGCTTATAGTCTTCGCTAAAGTAGTAAGGATAAAGGGCTTTGTACACAATAAAAAACGCATAGTTATCTTAACCGTATATTAACTCAAGCTATAGAGCTAGCATTGGACGCGATACGGGGCCACAGATCCGCGCACTCCTTAGCAACAGGTCCAGTAATAGCAGAACCCTTCATCTCGCCCTTGTTGTTCACTATGACGCCTGCGTTATCTTCGAAGTATATGAACACCCCGTCCCGCCTTCTAAATGGTTTCCGTTGTCTGATCACCACTGCCGGCATTACCTGAGAATATATGATGAATGGGTTAGTATTTCATGAATTGGGGAAATTATATCTTTGAGTGATACAACCACCTATGTAAAATGACTACATTTATATCTGTAATTTATATGGTGTACATAATAATGCATATTTGATTACGTGTAAGTAACATCACAAGTATCCACTAACTGTAAAAATATATATCTATTTGTTTGGTTGAGTTTGAGTGCCTACTTAAAGATTTGTTTTGCTGATTAAATTCTCTCCTAAAGGGAGGAGTCCTGTGTCCCAGCAGTGGGAAATTTATAGGCCGTTGTTATGTTATTAAATTCAGAGGGTAATACTCGGAGGACATTTGAAGCTTTCAACGGTCATGAATGTCTTGTGATATTGTCTCTTTAGGCTCACACACTCATGCATAGGTTCAGAATACAAGCGACATCATTATTATTATTACAAAACAAGGTTTCCCAGGTCACCATTGAGCCATAATTTGCCAAAGTTATAAAATTCTTATTACAAAAAGAGACGTTGAACCAGAGTCTATGTTGTCAATTTTGCATAAGAACTTGCTGCGTTGCCGTCACCACATGACGCTGGCAGAATAGTCGACATGGCTCAGTTGCCAAAGAAAAACAATAACTTTTATAAGTGTCGGAATAAAGTTCAAAATACAGTAACTGGCTCAAAGGTTTAGGCTAAGACTAAATTTAGAAGTTGTTTTCTAATAAAACGGAATGATTTTGTGTTGAAACTAAGATTAACACACAAATGTCAAGCACTAGTTATCATTTCAAATCAATTTCATACTTTTTTTAAGGCAGAGAAACTAATATCTTTGCAAGTTCTCAATAAAGAGAGTTAGAATAAAATTCAAACATCATTTTCAGTAACTTTTCACTCAAACTCGATATGTTAATAATGTGTTTAATCGACTTCTAAAAAAGGAGGAGGTTCTCAATTTGGATGTTTGTATTTTTTTAAATTATTATTGTCAATGGAATCGCTCAGTCAGCCAAGGCATATCAACAGACTGTTTTAACAGTTCAGAAAGTTTAAATTAGCGAAACCTTATGGCGTATCATCATAGCAATTCCATTTGATACAGTTTCTACAGCTTTCATTTCAAATTATCTTGTTGTAGATAATGTATGGGACATACGGGATGCATTCTTTTACAGCAATCAAACCAATTACTAGACCCAAGAATTAAACACACAGATTTCACTAAAGAAATGAAAAGTAAATGTAATAAATGTTCACGGTGCTAGAATATAAGTTCTACAAACTGTACCATTTCAAGTGAACTACAAAACTGTATCACATTCGAATATTTTCAAGTCTGACTCGCCTTTTCTAAACCATTTTGGGGTCAGCTTCCAATCTAACCGATGCAACTGAATACTAGTATTTTACTAGGTTTTAAAGTAGTGCTTTAAAATTTGCATAATCTCCTCAATGTGAGATTACAGGACCATTGTGCTTCTATGTATTTCATGAATTACAATTTAAACAAATTTAAATTTTCTCAAGTTCATCAAGACCATGCCTGCAGCTAGTAAATGCAGTCTGTTGGTATTTTACTCTTGGATCTATATTTATTGATTTGATAGTCTCTTTTCCAATTCAAAAGTTCAGGTCCATGCCTTGTTCACAAAAACCATCATCATCATCATCTGCCTTGCCTTTTCCCAACTATGTTGGGGTCGGCTTCCAGTCTAACCGGGAAAAAAATGCATGGTTTTTTGTTCACAAAAACCATGCCAACAAATCATTTATCATTCCAAAAATGCTAAGATCATACCTTTTTCCTTAGTTCAGGTTTGCCTTTCTTGACGGTGGCGACGATCATGTCTCCTGATCCGGCAGCGGGAAGCCTATTCAGGCGACCCTTGATACCCTGCACGGCGATCACATACAGGTTCTTTGCTCCTGGAAAAGTTTAAACATTAGATTAGCTATGGATTTAGCAAGAAATTTATGGATTTTGTGTCGGTAATATTCATCATATATTTTGGTACAGAAACAAATGAGTAACAATGTATTTAACACGCTCAGCGCCAAGCCCCATATGCCAATACCACTACACCAGGAAAATTCCCTAGGCCAGGGCAACATTTTTGTATACAAAATGTATGGAAAGTATGCGTGTTAGCGATACACGGCACTTAGGCTGGAATGGTGCTTGTGTATCAAAAAGGATACAAGTGTTTAGACAGTGTGTATCGCAAAAGATACACATGGCACTGAGCGTGTTAAAGAATTTGCAAGTTTTTATATTAAACTTGTTATTTTTTTAAATGCTGAATGATCATGATGCCTACTATTCAGAATAACCTCATTCGCTTTTTTTATTACTGAATGGCCCTGGCTTCAATCACGCCTGATGAAAAGCGATGGAAGAGGTCTATGATGGAACGGGCGTGCCACGAAGATGCATGGTCTTTGTGTTGATATTATTATCATGTGACATGTTCTAGCTGTATTAGAATATAACCTTCAAATATAACCAAGGAGGTCAGGATAATTTCATTTAGTTTGCTGCTACGGACTCGTAAACTATGACATCTAAGACAAAAACCACCATGTTTTTGAGGTCAATGTCATGTTTTTAGTTAAGGTGCGACTGTAAAACCAATGAATTTGAACTTTTCATGCATGAACCACTTCCAAACATTATCTTGGCGTCAATATAGTCAGAAGACTACGGTTTGCCCAGAAGTGGGTTACAAAGTGAGGTTACCCATTTGTTGTTTAACAAATTGGACTGAACAACTTCAGACACAGCCAAGGAAGAAATCATCATAATCAACACACATAGTGCGTCCGAAAATATCATCATCAGTGTTCAGTCAAACGTGTCATTAGAGGTTATGTTAGTTTTGATCAAACAAACTCGTGCCAACCTGTGTTGTCTGCGCAGTTGATGACGGCTCCTACTGGGAGACCCAAAGAGATGCGGAACTTCGCTCCCGCGGAACCACCACGTCCTTAAAACAGAAAAACCACACTTCATACATTTTTCATCACAACACTTCTACTCACGAAATACAAAGTGAATATCGGAAATATACGTGGCTTCCAAACAAATATGATACTAGTTTTGCTTCACATATGCTTTCTAGTAGATTTTAACACTAAATAACATGATTAAAATGGATATTTTACAATTTCACGAACCTCTTTTAGACATTTCGTTGTGTCAATTTTTTGAGAGGAAATTGAAAGAACGCGAATTTAGCAGCACATCACAGTAATACTTCGTTCAGAAATTTAATGCCGGTTCAGAAGTTAAAACCTACATGAAGCTAGCTTCAAGTTGCGGAAAAATATTGCAAAATTCAAGAGCAATTGATTATTTCCTATATAATCGCAGGATTTTCAATGAAATTCTAGAAATTATATAGGGAAGGAATTCATTTTAATTTAATATCAATAATTTCTTTTAAAATCAACTCACACATAAACTCATACTATTTCTACTTTCGAACGAGCTATTGCGTTCCATTTCAACTTTCTCCATTTCGCAGCGTTCAAAATTATAAACTTAGAGCTTTCTTTTCTAATAAATCTGATAACAAACAAAATTTTACGGAAAAAATATTTTAATACCGTAAATAGAACTTAATCATATATTTTTCATTTTACTTCATGTAGAAATTCAGCCACAAATGTAAAGAGACGTAACCAAAAACTGTTTGTCATTTTCCGTCAAATTCGTTGCGGCTTGTCATTGTGTGAGGTTCACTATTTTGTTTCAAAAAGTATTTTATTAGTAGATAAACGTAGATTTTATTGTTACAATGGCATTTATGGGCGATATGATGAATCCGGCGCCCTTCTGGCAGAACGGTCCTTCTCCAGGAGCCTTCTACAACTTCCCTGGTAACTCATCAGGTTTCGGACCTAGAACTCACCCTGTCCAGGAATTCAAAGCTCAGTAAGTATAATTCAGTAGTAGGTATTTCTTGTGTTTGTATGAGTTTCAGGCACTTGTAGAAGTATTTCCACTGACCTAAATCCGCTTCTGGTTGAGAAATAGGACTTGCGATGTTGAAACTCGCAAGTCATCTTTTGTTTCCGCCTAGCTAGACAAGAATGTTAACCTACCAATAACATGAAATATAGCCGAAATAATATCTTGACTACACTAACGCCTCGTCCTACACTTTTAGTTTTGAAGACAACTTGTTCTGTCTCTTTCAAATTAGTTAGCTGAGTCACTATGGAATGATTTGATAGAATTTAAAATAGTTCTTGAACCCAGAAGCTCACTAAGACCTCAGTTGAACAGCTGTCATTAAAAACAAACCCTGTTTTCTATACCTATGTTAACAGACAAACATAATGTCAGATACCAGACATAAGAAATAATGTCATTACTTCAAAAATATACAACCAACCTCTTTGTATTTCAGCTCAGCCATGCCTATTACAACAACCACAACAGTCATCGGCGTCAAGTTTGACAAAGGCTGTGTGATCGCAGCTGACACCCTCGGATCATATGGCACACTCGCCAGGTTCCGTGACTGTCCCCGTATTACTAAGGTTAACGATCTGATCCTGCTCGGCAATGGTGGGGACTATGCTGACTATCAGTACTTGAAGGATATTATTGAACAGAAAATGTAAGTTATAAAAGAATATTGTTCTTACTAGATTTGTCTTGCATTATTAGTTTATAACGTACTAGCTGCGCTCTTTGGTTTCACCTGCATAAGTCTCGAATGATTTTGAAGGATATTGCTAATCCATTTTATTTATTTATTTACCAGAAACATACGTTATAAGGGTGTTCATAATTGAATAGTGCTACATGTCTCACCGTTTTAACGGTATGCAAATTCCATTGCTTCATAATGTTCATAAAAATTGGCTAAAACTTAAATAACGGAATGAATGTTGTTGAACTGTCAATATTAAAGCCATTGCTACTGTTACCCCGCAGTTAGTTTTCAACAAGACTATTCAAGGTATCCTTGAACATTATATTTCAGCATATTTTTTAATTATAAACACTTTTTCTCCATTCACATGGTCATGAATTAATATGATTTTGTGCACACTGAAAAATATAATGGAAACAACAACCACACCTAGTTTGAATCCTATTGATTCCTTATTTACTTGGCTCACTACCATACCAAATGCTATTGTAACCCTGCCTTACTTTCTCTGTTTCCCACCATTCCTTGTGACAGACAGATGGCATTATTGACAGCATCTACCCCGCTGACTACTAGTGGTAAGCAACACAAATATACTTAGGTAAAGAGTAATGCTCTGATCCTATAAACAAAACAAATCGTTTTGCTTACCAATGGTAGCATCTTTTATGGCTGAACTGGGCATAGAAATTAAATTCGTAAGCTAATTTTACCTGTGATAGTTACATCCATATGGGTACTACTATTATAGTATATATTATAGTATAGTTGATTCTAATGATTATAATTCTGTAAATACATATTTGTTACGGCCGCGAATCATATTTTAATCAACGTACAACTACTACTGAACACACACTGACTGGCTGACTGACTGTACTGATCAGTAAATTGCTAAAAACGAAATTCAAAAAGAAAATTTGAATTTCGCGGGCTACCTTGGAGCATCCACCTTAATTTTAACCAATAAAAGTCCGTAAATTAAAGGTATCGGCCATAAGATGACTGAACTAGCACTACCTGCATTATAATAAAAATATTGTACAGACAACAGCAGGTCAAGCTACCCGAAACTGCAAATTTTCCCAATCAACCTTGAACCTTAATGCTTTAGCGATAAAGTTGAAAATCTATTAAAGAAATTTGACAGATTGTAGTAGCTTGATGTGCTAGCGTCTGTACCTTTATGTTTTTACTTAACCTATACTGTTGTCCCACTGCTGGGCAAACGCTTTCCCTAAGTCGTCCTCCAGGAACACTTTTCGCGCGCCTCCTCGAACCAGCCGTCGCTGTATTCATCCAGCTCATCTTTCCACCTCGTTCTGGGGCGGCATCGGCAGTGCCGTCCGTTTTCTCTAAATAAATAAATTAAACTAAAATAATCATTTCTCCATTTCCACAGTATTGATGAACAATGCATTGGAGATGGTCTGCTCCTCAAGCCGCGGTCCATGCACTGTTGGCTGACCCGTGTGCTGTACAACAAGCGTAGCAAGATGGACCCCTTGTGGAGCAACTACGTTGTTGCTGGTATGCAGGTAAATGTCAAAATCTAAACAATATTATATACTAGCTTTTCGTAAAATGATAATTCAGTTTGTGAATACAATTTATACAGGATGAAATTGATCAGGTGCGCCAAATTAAAATATCTAATTCAACGTGTTATAAGGAAAATCTAGAGCATGTCATTAAGGAAATGGATACACACACATGCACATAGGCAAGCAATTTGGCTTTTTTTCGTAAAACTGGTCAAAAATTAGGTAAATGACTGCTAGTTTAACACGTTGCCAAGTTTTAGTCAGATGGCCAGAAATGTGATTAAGAGAGTCAGATATCAGTTGTGAACTCTGCAATGAAAGGATTTCTTATCGAGCGGGTGCTAAAATTGATACTTTAATTATGTTATTTGTTTTTAGTTTTGTTTTTTTTTTTAACAGTACGCTGGTAATTTATTTTTACTATAACTAACATGGTTTGCACTATCTAAGACGATAATTACACGATAGTTTTCAAGAATATAGATTTCGGAAATGACAATTTCTAATGATTATTTAACAGTTACTGCACCTCGTATTTCGAGTTGGGGCAAGTTTTCAATTTCATCCTGTATGTAGTCTAATCTTGATTTATTGATCACAGACTGGAAAATTAAAGTAGCATGACATACACAGGCTCAACACCCTGTGTATGAAATACACTTGGCCTTATATTTGCCACTACATTTAAAAATGATTGCGATTTTAACTAATGAATTTATTTTACAATATGACTTTATATATTTCAGTTATTTAATTTTAGTTTTATTGGTATTATTGTGGCATGTATTTTAATCTTTGGTTACTAACATAATTTTTAAGTATACTAACATAACTATGGATCACTGTGTCTGACTTAAATAAATAATAATAATAATAAATTGAATTCAATGAAGATGTATTTGATTCAAACACAAGTCTTTCCAGCACCCTCATTACGAAATACATTATCAATGACAATCTGAATCATTTTGAAGGATATTTCTAATCCATTGCTTCATATCGATACCTCCTAAGTATACTGAGTCAACTAACAAATTTAGGTATTTTTATATTTTTATATAAACGTACATGATAAATCGTGATCTTAAAGTTTGTGTTAAAAAAAAATAAAAAAGAACAATAATTACCGAGATAATTTCACGTATACTAAATCAATTTCAACATCAGTTAAAATCGTACATTGTAAACTGATCTAAATAACTTTGAACCAGTGTACGCGGGGCGTGAGGGGGGACGCATCGATACAAGTATGATACAAGTTTATTGCGGCTCAGTAACGACAGCGATTCTGACTGATCTCTAATTTGTTAAACCTTATATTTTTGAGCATTAGAAATGCCTAGATTGTTGTGTTATTAATTTCTATTAATATTGTTTAACGTAAGTTACCATTTTGAAGAATCAAAATGTATTTTTCGCCATAATTAAGTAGGAATATCTTTTTAACATAATAGCTTTACTAAAAGCTACAACGTAAACAAATCACTATTTAAAAAAATATCAATGTTCCATCATTAAAGTTTCATAAAAAACAACAAACAATCAATCATAATAAAAACAAAAACAGGTACTTCTTTAGTAAGTCAATAAAAATAATAAGAACTAAAAATGGTAACAAATCAACATTTAACAAATTATCAATGTTCCATACATTGATAATTTGTTAAATGTTGATTTGTTTTTACTTGTAGCTTTTAGTAAGGCTACTATGTTAAAAGAAATTCGTACTTAATTATAGTGAAAAATAGGAATTTCATTTATTTTTTAATAGTCGCAGCCGCAAAGTCCACATGCTTCGTGTACCTCGACGAAATAATAAACTATTTTCGAATAATATATTTTGTATGGCGACCAAAGTTTATAATAAACTACCAGACTGTTTTAAAACTCTTAACTTTAGGACATTTAAATCTAAACTATTCGATTATTTATTATGTAAATGCTATTACTCGACTAATGATTTTATGAATGAAATGAAAAGTTGACTTAAATATTAGAATCATTATATTCTGTTCTTATTATCTCTTTGACTTAATTTAATCTTTTTGACATTTCCATTCCTAATATTTGACTAATTTTCAATTTGTATGTTATTCTAATTTACCTAATATTTAATTCTATGTTATATATAACCAAAACCCTGAAAATGTATTTGTACGCCGGAAACGGGAGAATATTATGAACTTTTAAAATTATGTAACAACTCTGTAACAATATTCTGACAAATAAATGGACTTTGACTTTGACTTTGAATAAATTAATTGATTTCAACTAATTCTAACGGATCTAACGACAGCGATTCTGACTGATTTCTAATTTGTTAAACCTTATAACTATTTTTTGAGCATTAGAAATGCCTGTTGACTGTTACGTTATTAATTTCTATAATTTTTATTATTGTTTAACGTAAGTTACCATTTTTAGTTCTTATTATTTTTATTGAACTACTAAAGAAGTACCAGTTTTAGTTTTTATTATGATTGATTGTTTGTTGTTTTTTATGAAACATTAATGATGGAACATTGATATTTTTTTTAATAGTGATTTGTTTACGTTGTAGCGTAAAGCTATTATGTTAAAAAGATATTCCTACTTAATTATGGCGAAAAATACATTTTGATTCTTCAAAATGAGTTGTTATTGGTTCATGATTCTTGTTCTTCTTCCTAGCTTTTATTAATCCCACATATCGTAAGGTATTACAAAAAAAATACTAATAAAAAACTTCGGTAAATTACATTGGTCCAGTATACGTTGAGGTTTCAAATGTTAACATTGCTAAGTACTTTCCTAGTATAATGAGTCAAGTGATATAATTTCAACATTTTTTATTATTAAGTGAGACAGAAAACCCCGGAAACAAACAAAAGGAAAATTATATTAATAAAATGACAATCTATTTCATGTGATTTTGGTGTAAACGATGGATTTTGATGGACAACGTACATGAATATAACTGGTAGTTAAACCATTTCACTATTGAGTCCCGCCGGCGTATACCAAGTCATGTACATAAAATGTCATTTAAAAACAAAAATCAGCAAAATCATTTTATACCAAAGGAAGAGCTTACAATTTTTATTAAAAAAACATTTACTTTATTTCGAATTAATTTGATTTCATTAAAATATAAACAATTTGCCTTCAAATCACTCTCCTATAAAATAACTATAATGTCAGTTGACTCATTATACTTAGGAGGTATCGATATGTTCGAAAAATTTATCTGCTCATCAACGTAAATAACGCAATGAATGTTGTTGAACTGTCAAAATGAAAGCCATTCCTGCTGTAAGTGTTAGGCAATTAACTCGCAAATTTGCCATCTTTCATTTGGTAATCATTTATTTGCTCCACAGGACGGCGAGCCCTTCCTAGGGGCCGTAGACAAGCTCGGCACAGCTTACGAAGACGCCGCCATTGCGACCGGGCTCGGCGCTTACATGGCGACGCCTCTCGTACGTGAGGCGGTCAGCAAGGGGGCCCTGGATGAGGAGGGTGCTAAGTAAGTAACTTTTTCCTTTTTCTACTTTGTTTGGGGTAGGCTTCCAGTCTAACCGGGTGCTGCTGAATACTAGTATTTTACATGGAGCGACTGCCTATCTGACCTCCACAACCTAGTTACTGGGTAAGACTGCTTGTGAAACTTTTCGGCTTCATTGAAGGCATAATTGAAACAAGTCTCCTCAAGATAAAGATGCTTGCTATGGGAATGTACTTTATACACATTCATTATTAACTTGAAAATGGCTTGCCAGGACAGTGTGCTAAGAAGCGTGCGTTCGACCTCGAAATCTCGTTCAAGATCTCGATCGTATTCGACGATCCTAAGAAAAAAAAAATGAAAAATGGTCCAAGATCTCGCGAGATTCGAGATTACATACCCTAGTACTGATGTTCTCTCTTTGATAAGCTCTCTGCACTATAAAACACTATGCAGTTAACACCGACGTCACATGTCCAGCCTTAGTGAAAATAATAATAAAAAAATAGGGCACTATGGCACTATTATAGGGCGCTCTATAATAGTGCCATAATGCCCTATTATAGGGAGCCCTATAATAGTGCCATAATGCCCTATTTTTTTGTTTTGTTTCAATGGTTAAGTCAGAAAAGCTAATATAATTATTTTATTTATTTATTTCCTAGGGCCCTAGTCCGCAAATGCATGGAGGTTCTCTTCTACCGCGACGCGCGCGCCTTCCAGCGCTACCAGCTGGGCATCGTGACCGCCGCAGGAGTTCGTATCGAAGACCTCGCTGAACTGAAGCACGACTGGTCTCTCGCGCACATGATCCACATGAAGTAAATTGTAATGAAATAAATATGGTTTTATAACTTTTCTTATGTTTTATTTTATGATAACATAACGTTACGACTAGATTCCACGAAAAGGTAGGTAGAAGTGTGTAGCAATTACCACGTTTATCTATTATACTGATAATAAAGCTGAAAAGCTTATTTGTTTATTAGAACGCGCTATAATCTCTGGAACATAGGGTCGGATTTGAAAAATTTCCATCATGAGCTGAGCAAAACTAAAATAAAAGTCTGAAAGAACGTTAACGAAAACAAAGTGATAGCGCGAACAGGTGATGCGATGCGACGTGATGGGTCGGTGAACAAGAAATTTCATGCGGACGAAGTCATTGGCAGAAGCTCACCTATTGCTTCATCCGGGCACAACAATCTAAACTACAGGGAGAGAATGAGAGGTTTACCGCTGCCCTGGAACATAAAGGGCTAAGGAAGGAACACGGGTGGGTTTTAGTCAGTAAGAATCTGCACTCCCTTCCGCTACACCCAGAGCGGGAGGGGTCATTTGATGATTTTCCATCCGCAAAAAAAAAGTGTCCGTTTCGACTGCTCGGCCACAATTTCGTAGAAGCAAAACGACTACGTCAACATTACGAAGGAATTTGTAAAACACTAACAATAAAAGTCGCAAATTCGTAGATCCAATATTCAGAAAGTTGTAAAGGTTTAACCATGGCCGCGCAGTCGAAACGTGGAGAACTGCGCGGCCACGCAGTTCTCTTAAAGTTCTCTTAAACGGAGCTTCGTAGAGGTCCCATTCTTTTTGCTAACCACTGATACGATTTCGAAGAAATTGTAGACAGTATGAATAAAGCCCTAATGTTTGGAATTCACGACCTACAGAACTTAAATGCTATGGCCGCGCAGTTGACACGTGGAGAACTGCGCGGCCACGCAGTTCTCTTAAAGTTCTCTTAAACGGAGCTTCGTAGAGGGCCCATTCTTTTTGCTAACCACAGATACGATTTCGAAGAAAATGTAGACAGTATGAATAAAGCCCTAATGTTTGAAATTCACGACTTACAGAACTTAAATGCTATGGCCGCGCGGTTGAAACGTGTAAAACTGCGCTGTCACGCAGTTCTCTTAAACGGAGCTTCGTAGAGGTCCCATTCTTTTTGCTAATCACTGATACGATTTCGAAGAAAATGTAGACAGTATTAATAAAGCCCTAATGTATGGAATTCACGATCTACAGATCTTATAACCTATAATGCAAGTTAGAAAAAGGGTGACCAAGATTTATGGTGCGTCAATCAGACATTTCCAAGCGTATGGAGAAATACTAAAGTAAGTAGATATAATAAAATAATACAGTTAGAATATATGAAACTATTGTTACCCTCAAGATGGAGGGACCAAGTCTTGGATTTCAAATCAGCCTACATAAAAGTTTAATATTGTAAATCTACTATTTGCAACCGTTGCACTAATTTTTCAGTACAATTAGTACTATTTGAAGATAAACTTCACCGTAAGTCATTTGCATAATCCAAAGGTAGAAAATAGGTACTAAACATGAATACTTCGAAAAACCAAAAAAATACTATCCATTAACAGGCCTGACCAAATTTTTAAATCGTCATTATGGAGGGACCAACATTTATTGCAGATATTTCTCAAATGATTCATGTTAGGGGGAACATCAAATTGCATATTTCTAAACTAGAATTAAGGTATTGTAATACTATATAGGTAGGTTACTCCTCCGACCAGCCTATCCATATGGTCCTTTCACTTTGACATCAAAATGGAGGGACCAAGGATTTTAAATAAAATACTGTTAAATAACTACGTATACGTTGAGGTAGCTAAAATTTGTGCAAAGGTAGCAAATAGTAGATTTACAGTATTCAATTTTTATGTAGGCTGATCTAAAATCCAAGAATCCAAATCCAGTGCAGAATCACGAGCACTACACAATCCATGATGAACAATTTATCACTGCACTGAAAAAGACGCGCAAGCAGAGGGTGCTCAGGCGCGGGCGCACTCGCTCGCGCGGCTCAGGAGCCGCCGAGATAGGATAAAACACCTTCTCAAAATGTCGCATTAGTAACTTAGAATAAAATTTACCCAGATCTAAAAAAAGTTTGTTTTTTTTCCAATTTTTTATTAAATATTTACAAGTTATAGGTAGGTAGGTACTAATCGAATAGACAATCATTAATCCTTTTTACAAAAATGTACTTACCTACCATCTTGACGGTAACAATATTTTCGTATCTACTTACTTTGGTACTTCTCCATCCAATGAAGCATACTTATTTCCTCATTATGATAATAGGCTACGTGGTATAAAAACGACGCTTGAAAATGTCTGATTGACACCATAAATCTTGGTCACCCTTTTTCTAACTTGCATTATAGGTTATAAGATCTGTAGATCGTGAATTCCATACATTAGGGCTTTATTCATACTGTCTACAATTTCTTCGAAATCGTATCAGTGGTTAGCAAAAAGAATGGGACCTCTACGAAGCTCCGTTTAAGAGAACTTTAAGAGAACTGCGTGGCCGCGCAGTTCTCCACGTTTCGACTGCGCGGCCATGGTTAAACCTTTACAACTTTCTGAATATTGGATCTACGAATTTGCGACTTTCATTGTTAGTGTTTTACAAATTCCTTCGTAATGTTGACGTAGTCGTTTTGCTTCTACGAAATTGTGGCCGAGCAGTCGAAACGGACACAAAAAAAAGGGAGAGTATGAGAGCTAATGGCGCCGATTCCTTGTTCAATAACTAAACAAAATTTAAGTTCAGTGCATCTTTCTAAACTAATATTTTATCTTCTATCCTTTTCATAATAAAATAGAAAGAAAAAGATGCACTGAACTTAAATTTAGGTTAGTTTGTGAACAAGGGAATCGGCGCCAATGGGAAATTCCTTTACAGAAACCTAATAACACGACCGCGCGTTCTTGCGAGCAGCCCGCTCTCCGGCGAAGAAACGCCTGCAAGCGGTATGCATATACGGCGCCTCGCCATGCGTACGAGGACCCTCCGCCGCCTGTGCGCCGCACTTTTAACATGCTAAGCAATCAATATTTATTTTTTATGCAAATTATTCTTTTGAAACAGACGAAAAAAAACGAGAGGTTCTCAACTCGACGCATACATTTTTTTTTTTTTCGTAGTGCTGAAAGGACTGGACCGCAATGGCGGTTGTACAGACGCCAGCAGGTCAACCTACCAGAAACTGTCAAATTTTCCCAATCAACCTTGAACCTTAATGCTTTAGCGATAAGGTTGAAACTCTATTAAAGAAATTTGACAGATTGTAGTAGCTTGATGTGCTGGCGTCTGTACAGTGTTTGGAAAAGGGAGATAGCTAGGCCTTTGCCTGGCAAAGGGACATTACGAGTTAAATAGACAGATATATTTATATCCAAGGGCTTTTTAGGTGCGAAATAATACACGCAAATAAAAAGAAAAGCTTATATTAGAGACCATTACATCTAGAGGATGCAGAGTTACGCAGAGCACTTTATTTATTTGTGAAATAAATACATATTTGGTAACATATTGTTCCCGCCACCTAAATTAACTGTTTAATTATTTATTTTTTCAATTATACAAAAATATTGATCAAATATATTAAGTTTTAAACTATCGTTGTAAAGACAAAGTGCGATACATAACGCTGTTCTGATGATAAAAATACAGTCGGTTACCTACCTACTTATAAACATTGCTTTTTTTTCAACACATTTTCACACTACGCGGGAAAACACAAAGGATTTATAATGTGTAATGATGACTTACCTATTCCTAGAAATGCTACTTTCAAACATCTAAAGTCTAGTCAAACTCATGTTTCAAATTGACGTTATTTCAAGTTAAACAAATATCAATTTAATTATAATGTAATATGTATGTAATAATATTATAAACACTTAAGAAGGCTTTACGATGAACTCTCATTATAATGGCAATTAAGTCGATTTCAGAGTGACTAGCACTATTGAAAAACGTTATAAAAATGTTTGAAGTTGTAGCGTAAACTGAAGTTTATTATGTAGGAATTAAAGTTATTTTTCCATAAACTCATATTTGTTTACATTTTTGGCAAATAAATCGCGAATGCAGATTACATTTTTCATGTCATAAATTGTGGCAATGTGTATCATGAATGTTTCAAGGATTGCACATAACATCACGACTGTATTCCCCGAAGGGGTAGGTAGATATGACAGGTGTACCTATGGTGTACAGTGTGTACACACATTTCACCAGGTATGTAAGTCCCATGTAATTGGGGACGGACCTATTGCCAGCACATGCCAATACATTACACGTTTATTTATCAGAAATAATTGTTTAACCCTACCGTTACACCAAGGTATAAAACATGTATTTTTGTGTTTTTACGTTTACGCCTAAAATAAGTTGTAAACAAAACTTCCCAAGAAGGTGTACAAAATAGTTAACAAGACGTCTGAAACAACCTCAATGATACATATTTTACACACATCTTTTTGAAGATATATGTATAACAACTTGTATTTGGGTGTAAACGCAGGGTAATTATTACAATACTTTTAATGACCGGCAGGATAATTGCGTAACACACTAACAGATGGCTTTCATTTTGACAGTTCAACAACATTCATTGCGTTAATTACGTTGTTGAGCAGACAAATTTTTCGAACATATGAAGCAATGGATTGGCAATATCCTTCAAAATAATTCAGAATTTGTTTGATTGTGTGTTACGCAATTAGAGTGATGTTTCACAGCCAATCTTCCTTTTCAGCAAAACTATTTATTATGATGTACGCACGGCTACACATCAAGCTATACAAAACCAGTTTGTCTTGGCCTCACTTTGTATGAGATTTTCTCACAATGAACGATCAGCCAATACTGGTTTTGCATAGCTTGATGTGTAGCCGTGTGTACACTACACTATAGAATAGATAATTCTATATATTTCTCTCTCACACAACAAATAAAATAAAAAACAATGTTCATAAGTATAGCTTATATTAATAATTAGATTCTATCGCCTCTTCTTGTGGACTTTCGAGGGTCCTTTGACGAAGCACCAGTCCACTGATATCGGCTGACCGAGGATGTCTGCGCCGTCCAGAGCTTCACGTGCGCTCTGGTGGGAAGAAAACAGGTAGGGTTAGGAAAAAGGGATCCTCGTGTCCTCATTTATGCGATCGTCGTGGTCATTTTATTCGACGAAGCTGAACGCGTTGTCTGTGCCGTCAGATTTTCTGAACAATTGATTGTAACGATCGTATTCGCGCGTCGACGTCCGCTTATATGAGGACACGGCCTTATGAGAGAATTCAAGTACATTTTTCCTGAGACAAGCCAGTAAGAAAGAGATGTCTTCTGTATTTAGTGTCTATGCAAATATCTTCTTTTTCATGATTGAATAGAAAATATGTCGTGTTGGCGTGACAATAGCAATATGCAGAATGTCTCAATCAAACGTAATATAATAAAAAAACTTGAGAGGTGTCAAGGAACACCCGGATGGAACGAAGTTGTTATTATTTTTTAGTATTTATTATGTACAAAAAACCTGTATACACTCAACAAAAATAATCGTCGCGACACCACACTGTTCAATGCGAAATAGAATGACGAAACGAAAATAACTGTTTTGCTTTCTATAAGAGAGAGAGAGAGAGACAGACAGAGAAACACGCGCACGCCGCACGGCTTACAACTATAGCAAAAAGTGTCGTTCCAACTTTTGGTCTTAATTTTTTCCGTCTAGCCCCCTTTCGCAACGCGCGATAAGGAACTTCGTTCCAAACAAAAAGTGTATACTCACAGCAGCCTGCTTGTAGGTTTCATACTCCACTAGAGCGTAACCTTTGAGGAAGCCAGTACGTCTGTCCAGGTTCAGGTGGATGTTCTTGATCTCGCCAAACTCCGAGAATTGGTTCTGTGAAAAGAAAAAGATAATTTTGTTTGAAAAACTGAATAAGTGCAATTCAGACTCGTACACAAAGGTTGCCGTAAAAGCGCCGAAAAAAACACGTTTTTCGTATGGCTAAAATAAAACAATATACAATGTGATAGGGGTGGGACTTCTGGCTGAGTACTACATCTAATTTTATCGACAAAAAAAATAATATGGGGGGATGAACCCCCTCCAAAAAAATTCAGAAATGATTTTTTTTTCTCACCAAAACATTATCAAACATATGAAAAAAGTAATGAATTAGTTAGCCAAGGTTATTAGCTACCGTTTGTCGTTTTTTTTTGTTTCTACGACGCATACAACCTTTGATATCACATAAAGTATCAAGCGCGCCGTAGTACATAAAAAAAAATAAAAATAGCCATAATTTTTAGGGGGAGGGGGTTCAACCCCCCATATTATTTTTTTTGTCGATAAAATTAGATGTAGTACTCAGCCTTAACGGGTTAGAAGTCCCACCCCTATCACATTGTATAGTTAACTGTTGTTATTAGTAGTCTGCCTATTACAGTTTGTGAGATACAACCCACTGACTAACGGACAGTGGAGGCTTCGTAATAGGGTCCTGTTGCACCCTTTGGGTACGGAAACCTAAAAAGCATAATACGGGTTTTGCATCATAATGTAGGTTTTCCTCTGATTAAATACTCATAACATGAGCTTTTGTTGTTTAACCATATTAACTGAATGGAGAAATTGTTTCTTAGTTTAAAAAAAAAAAAATAGTTTCAAATTATCTATTAAGAATTAATCTAGTGTCTAATGAATTTCTGAGTAGTGCCTCTTCAATGGAAAATGAACAGTCATAGACCTGTATTTTCCTAGACTTTCTCAGTTATTCATGTAAGTTACCATAGAGTCCAACCAGAAGTAAAGTTTTATTGTTGCCTCATTCAGGATCCCTGCCCTGAATGAGTGTTTGCGATGTGTTAAGTAAATATATTCAAATGGAACAAAAAAGTGACCCTATGATACCCTAGGGAGGGGAAGAGGTAGAAAGGAAACCCTTAAAAAGATGGCAGGATGACTTGGTGAGGACAGCTGGAAAGGAACAGGAAGAATTGAAAGGGGTTGGAGGTGGGTAGCGGGATCGCCCGAAAGGGTTACCGCTGCCCTGGAACATAAAGGGCTAAGGAAGGAACATGGGTGGGTTTTAGTCAGTAAGAGTCTGACACTCCCTTCTGCTCCACCCAGAGCGGGAGAGGTCAATTGATGATTTCCTATCCTCAAAAAAAATAATAATAGTTGGACGAGGGCTTTACCAAAGGGCACTATGTTCTATGTTACGGGTTTGGTTTCCGCACTTAGTCGTTCAGATGGACCATTGTGCGTGGGCAGCCGTCGGTGGTTATTCCAACCAGCCCACCTCCCTCCAGAAGCTTATTAGGTCTCCTGGTCTGTCGAGAACATCTGTGTCGGATCTAGGTGTCCCGAGGGTTACTGATCTAATCTGGGTGATGCCTGTGCACTCAAAGAGCACATGCGCAACGGTTTCATCAGCCTCCATGCAAGCTCTGCATTGGGGGCTGTCCGTTATGCCTATCGTATGGAAGTGTTTGTTCATTGTCCCGTGATGGTCCCCGTCACCAGGCGCAGGCCTTTCCTGTCCAGTTGTAGTAAGCACCAAAGGGCACACAGAGACTCAGAACAAATATCACTCTGGAAAATGGCTATACTTAAATAATATAAATCAGTAAATATATGTACCTGTATATCTTCTTCCTGTGCCTCTTCATGAACATTGCTGACAAACAATATCCAGCCTTCCACTGAGCGCTGTGGTCCTGGTGTATTGCCATCACCTTCGGGAGCCAGGCTGTCATATCTAAAACATAGAAGAAAGAAGGTTTTACAATAGAATATTGTTTATTATCTCTGCCGGTATAGAGATTATAAAATTGATCAAAATTTAAAAAAGTATGTCCATAGCATACCTCTATGATGTAGACGCCAGCACATCAAGCTACTACAATCTGTCAAATTTCTTTAATAGATTTTCAACTTTATCGCTAAAGCATTAAGGTTCAAGGTTGATTGGGAAAATTTGACAGTTTCGGGTAGCTTGACCTGCTGGCGTCTATACAATATTTAATTAAATAATTTTTTTGTCGTAAAAATCGTGGAAGAAGATTTTTTTAGGTACCTTCCCCTGTTGCCTCTCTCTGAAGCACCTCCGCTACCAGCTTCACTGCCAAAGCCTCTTCCCTTACGTTTTCGCGCCTTCTCCTTCAATCGGGCGATTCCCTCTGAAAAAACCAGCAAACAATACTGAAATACGTGCAAAATTCCAGCAGACGTATATTTAGAGTGTAGAAATGGAAGGGTTAACGGAATTTTAAGCCTAAATGGAGTTCGTTCAACTAGAAAGTTAACCTAAAAATGTTAGTTTTAATTGGATGGTCATCGATAGCAATTATAGCATGAGCAACGGCAATAATGTTTTATACTGACAAGGGAAACCTACTAGACGGCATAAATGCCGAAATAACTGAGGAATGCTATTCAAAATGATGCATCAAAACATTCACAAATTACTTACGTTCGCCATCCTCATCTACCTCAAATTCCTCAGAGTTCTCAATATCTAGCACGTCTGCCATTCTTATTTGTTTGTTTAGTTTCTAAACTATTGTTTTATCGTGTAATTTCGTCCAATTTTCACGTAAATAAACGTGAATTTCAACAAAATGACTTATTATCGGTGTTGCCAGTTCTCTAGACTCTAAGTTAGTGTCAGATATATTTTACTATATTAACTTTACTCTATGGTTAGTGTCAAGAAAAAGAAATTGCATGTCAACACATAATAAATAGGTCCAGTAATTTTGTAGTATTAAGATGTGGTTAACGTCGTGAGCTACACATAATATATGTGTAGTAACTAAACTCCTTAGTGCTGTGATGCATATGGCTACTTTGTATTGTAATGTCACTTATGTCATAACGTATTTTGTCATATTACGTATCTTCTATTTTGTTGATTAAAACCGTTATCATAAAGGTTTATCTTATTACAATTTAATCAACAAAATGTTTTAAATGTTTTGCCACCATGGAAAAATACTTAAAACCCGAACGTTTGGATATTGATCCCGTTGATAGTACTGCATCAAAGAAATGGGAACATTGGAAGAAAACATTTGAAAGTTTTCTTAAGGCTACGGAAAGCGCCTTGACAAGAGAGCAGGTACAAGCCTTACCAACTTCCTGGAAACTAGATCTTCTCATAAACCACGTTTCATCAAACGTTTTCACGTACATCAGCGAGAGTACTACTTTTCCATCCGCAATCATTACTTTGGGAAAATTATTCACAAAACCCAAAAATATCATTTATGCCCGACATGCCCTCGCACAAAGAGTACTATAAGATAAAGAGTACTATAAGATACCGGGTAAAGAGTGCCCTCTTGCGCCATTTTTATGCAATCCAGCGCAGTGGCGCCATCTACAAATTGTATCCAAACTAACCAGTCTATAGCTAGCTATATAAAGTGATATATTGTACTGCTGTTTTAATTAAAAAGGTCACAACTAACATTTTCCACGGAATTTGAGTTATATATATATCCGGATAGGCTTTTTTTCCTAATTCCAGATATATATATATAACTCAATTCCATGAAAAATGTTAGTTGTGACCTTTTTAATTAAAACGGCAGTGTAGGTACTGGCTGGAATATTCGTTGGTGCAAGCGCATATCAAAAGTAATAAAACCATTGTCTAATGTTTTAGTCATTTTTATTTTTTATTTTTATAATGTTTATGCTTATCATAATACAACTGTGCTGTTAATTTTGTTTCATCTTCTCCATTATAGGTAATCTTTCCCGTTAAAATACGATTAATGGATCTACACCAACTATGTAGTATGACACTTACTGTTAA
Source organism: Apamea anceps (assembly GCA_951799955.1). Classification (NCBI taxonomy): domain Eukaryota; kingdom Metazoa; phylum Arthropoda; class Insecta; order Lepidoptera; family Noctuidae; genus Apamea; species Apamea anceps. The sequence goes on along the minus strand of OX637527.1, from coordinate 6,426,894 downwards.
ATTAAAGAAATACTCTTTTAATTTTTCTTTGTGAATAGTACAATTAAAAGGGGTATCCACTAAAACATCTGCAAACGAATTAATTGTTCCACGTACATTTTGTTTAGGAACACGTTTTTTTAAAAAAGATTCTGTCATATTTTGCAGGTCATGGAAATAATTTTGCAATAGCTCATTTGGATAACATAACCATTTTTTATTATTATATTCTTTAGCTTTTATAAAACTATTATTATTAATATTTTCATTATTCTTATCTAAAAGGTCTTGTCTGCAATGTTTACACGATTTCACAACATTTTTTAAACACTTAGTCAGGACCCAACCACATACATAATTTCTTTGACCAGCATCGGGCTCTTTGGAGTAATCAATTAATACATCCTCAGTAAAATTAATTTTGTCTTCCTCGGGAACATCAGTTGCATCAGGTTTATCAGTGACGTAAAAACTAAGAGTTTGTAGGCACTTGTTGGTGTCCTCTTCGCAATTTGCCCTTTTGGAATGAGGTGTATTATAATTGTTTAATAGAAGTGCTTTAAATGCCCCTTCAAATGATATTGTATTTGGGGCATTATTTCTTGCTCCATAGCTTCTGATGTTCCCAAAAAAGTTTTCTACAGGGTCCTGATTAAAATTACGTGTTAATATTGCATCGTAACCATACTTATCAAACAACACGTTGCAAATTGCTTCCATGCCTTCAATAGTTTTAATTAAATTCTTTACAGATGGTATAGTAGTTTCCACAAATCGTACTTTATTACCAGTAACCTTTTTTTGAATAAATTTCACAGTTTTTAATATTTCCTTTGATTTTAGCCATAGTTGGTGGTGAGGTGAGTGCCTTCTAATTGGCCCTTTATAAATTTTACCATTGGGTATTGCAAAACTACTAACATTTAATGTGTCAAACAAATTGTCTAGTAATAATGTAATGTCTATTAATTGTTGGCATTCTTCGGGCAAATCTCCTCTAGCTATTAAGTGGTCTGTTACCACAGCGAAACTGTGGCTAAAAATTTGGGTTGCGGACTTCACCCTCATTTTATTAATTTTTTCAGGGACAATGTGCTCTTCTGTTATTTTATTTAGCAGTCGTAGCTCCCCTTTGGATTTATCTGCAGCATACACCTGCTGATAATAGTCCCACTTAACAATATTATTTTTATTATTAGAGGTGTACGCCATATCCTTAGTGAGTAAATTATTTCTTATTCCTTTAATTAAATGAGGAGCATCGAACAACGGTATGATCTTCTGACCATTTACCCTGAAAAAATCATGGCGCCACTCTTTGCCTAGCCGCAAATACCTCGCTCTCGTGTCATTAATTAAATCTGTTATTGCCCCTACATTTACGGAGCTCTGATCACAAACAGTGTTAATAATAATTAATCCCGATTTTTGCACCTCTAATGCTACACATTTTATGAGTGTTTTAAGCTCTACTTTTTGTAGGGCATTGGTAAAATAATATGCTACTGGCTGTTTAAAATTATGTTTTAAACCTTTCACCATGAAAACGAGAGCGTGGTCGGCAAATTTGGTGTCTTTGGTGGTGGCAAAACCCTCAAATGCATCTTTCTGCTTGTTATAAAATATTTGAGGTGTCAGAGACATTTCGTCAAACATTAGACTGCACAAACGATCAGCAGTATCTTTTTCGAGTACAGTTTTCTTAATTTTATTGAATACAATGGGATTTATGCCAGGACACAGTTTGATTTGACTTAGCAAACGTTTCATTGCCTTTGTCGAAGGTAATGTAAAGTACTTATAAAGTAAAGAATAGGCCTTTGGACTTTTCTTATACATAGACAGTGCAAGGATTTTTTCATCCATAGTAAACCGTCTACCTTTGGATTTTTTTGCGGATTGCAATTGCATATGGAGAAATAGCTGGGCAGGTGTTTTCAAATTTTTCACAACTTGTTGGAATGCAGCGACTTGGGATAATTTAGCAGCATTTGCCAGTCTTGACTTGAAAGACAGGCCTCTCTTCCGCAAACGACTTATCTCGGACCGCAGTTGTTTAACTTTTGTAGAAAGGGCTTTCACTCCGACATAATTATATGTCGGTGAACTATTAGTAGAACCTAGAAAAAAAATCTTAGATAATTATATTATTTCATAAGTAGGTAAGTACCTAATATAAGTAATATTATTTTGAAACTTGCTATAAGAAAATAACATTTACCCATTCTAATTGTTTTTCTTAAAGATCCACTAGCCTTGCTGTAGTTGTGATCCATCATTACTGCAGATGCATTGGCAGTGCCATGAATTGTGGCTGAAACATAGTAATGGATAATTCATAGAAATTTCATAAGCAAGTTCCCTAATAAATTTGGTTTACCTACTGTACTGTACTAAATACGTGTATATTATCAATATGTGTAAGAACTGACTTCAGCAGGCCTACAATGATGCAAAATTATTATATAGGTACCTACTGATCAGTAGCAAAGGGTAAATTTTTGTAAGAGGTAAGCCGGAGTACATATCTTTAATATGTCTATAGAATACTGACTGTGCCATTTTTCAAAGGGAAGCACTGCTACTGTTTTTATTTGGAAAGAAATCGCTTTAGCAAAAGTGACTAATCTTTACCTGTATTTGTAGAATGTAAATTGGAAGGTTGACTGACATGAATAATATCAGGTTCCCTGGCTGATGTGCCTGAAATCACAATAAAAAATAATTTCACGTATAAAACAGATTTTAGTGGTTTTTACCATAATTTAGAGAATTTATTCTAGAAGGTTTTGGTGTATAATACATTCATATTTAACTTAGATATAGCACAAAAACACCGATGTTTTGAGATGTCATCATCACTAGATCGAATCCGAGCGAAGCAGGGCCAGGCCGCTAGTTAAATATAGCATTAACTATGTATACGAAACGAGCAGGGCTTCTACAATGTTGTGGTTATAACATTATTTTATTTTTATTTTAGCCCATCTCTTGCAAAATTATTATACAGCTACATACAGTTCATATTAGGACAGAAGTCGCTTTATCAAAAACTGACTTAAGATCTTTACCTGCATTTGTAGCATGTAAATCAGAAGGTTGACTGACAAGTCTATTAGCAGGTTCCCTGGCCGATGTTCCTGTAAACACAACAAAAAAAAAAATTAAGAATAATAAAATATTGTTTTTCATATTTGTTTGGCCTACCTGATTCCTGAAAAGTTATTATTTATAAAAATAACTATAAAAAACGTGTTTTAACAGAATTACAATGTGATAAACAGTTTCTGGTAAAAAAAGAGTCATTTTCTAAATCGCCTTTGTGATTTAAGTCTTATTAAGAAGTCTATAAATTGATGAAATCTATGCACATAAATAAAATTGAAGTGTCTGTTTGTAATGTCAAAATAACAGCTTTTTACTAAATGCATAATTATGTAAGTACATATATACAACACTTATAACGAAAAAGCAATTATTTAATTTTTTTTTGTCTGTTCATTCCGGCTAATCTCAATAATAATTTTTGTTTTGTTTATAACGTTGCCCCACCTAGGGAATTTCTCCTGTATCATGGGTGCGTTTACAAACATTTAAACTCACATACACAAACAGACAGCAAAATGTGGTAACTTCCATACAAATGATGTTGCGGGGCAGAGCTAGTCTACACTATAATAATATTATAAAGAGAAAAGATTTTGTTTGTTTGAATTGAATAGGCTCAGAAACTAGTGGACCGATTGGAAAAATCCTTTCACCATTAGAATACTACATTATCCCTGATGAACATAGGCAATAGAATATTTAAAAAAAGTTAGGGATCCGAATGAAAACTTCGATAATGTAACCCAAGGTGTGAAAAAAATTACTAAGGTTGTATATACAATACATATATAATATACAACAATACAATACATATAATATATAGGTTGGTATGGTTACAATTATTATTATTAAGTACTTTCAAAGAGCCTTTATTTCATAGTAAGGGTGATTTATGTACGTTTACAACTGACTACTTGACCATGCATATTTCATTTCTGTATGTCAGAGACCATAATATTATAATATTATTAGGTACATAAGTTCAATATAATAGTAGCAATAGCTAAAAGTTTCAGTATACAGATTCTAAGTATAAAAGAATTGTCATACTAACCATGTAAATGAAGTGATGGAACTGCCAATGCATTTAACCGGTTATTACGGTTTCTATCTCTCGCAGTAAAATGAATGTCGCAAACCAACTTTGTTTGGTAATACGCATAATCAACTGCTGTTTCTAGTTTTCCACCAACAAGATTTACCCAAGCCTTAAGACGCTCAGGGAACTTCTCAGCATTTGGAAAACGATGCATTGGGACATCTGAAATTGGAAAGATAAAAGAGCTGTAGGCTATTTAAATAGTTGTTGTCTTAGCTTTCAACAATTATTGTTGTGCCTTCCATGAAAATCCATAGATGTGCGATATATTACGCAAACCTTGAATACTTAAGATGTACCATTGTTAACCGCTACCACAGTATTTAAAAGGTATACTCAAAGCATTAAATCTTTTACAGCTGTTAGATTCTTCTTCTTCTGTTCAGAATCTAAAATATTCATGTTCCTTATCTAATATTTGACCACTGCAACCCATTATTTGCAGTGGTCAAACCAATGCTCCATGTTTTTTTTTTACTTAAATTCAATTAATCAACCTGCATCTTTAACCTGGAAGCTAATCCGATTAGGAAAAGACCATGTACAGTGCAAGTCAAGAACTAGTATTATCTCTATTATTTACTGCCACTAATGGTTGCCTTTTATTTATTTCTTTTCAATACGGATTTAAAAAAAAAATCCGATGATGTTAAACATGATGATGATGACGTTGTGATATATATTAAACTTACCACTGGGAGCACAGCCAAATGAACATAACTTAGGCATTTTCAAAAGAAATGTTGATAAAACTTAACAACACAAAGCGTCCTTTCGCGAATTTGTTGAACACAATTCAACACGTATTACGGGCCGAAGTCACCAAAGAAAGCGGAGGAACTTAAAGCTCAACTCGACGCAATTTCTGGAAGATTTCACAACCGAAATACAAACGAAAAATGAAAAAGATCTACAAACATGCGCATAGGCAGAGAGTAGCTACCATTTTGCGGGTATCTTAGAGTACTATTTGGGAATTGACAATTCTTCTTTTGATAGTTGCCAGTTAAAAAAATAACAGTACATAAATAATGTCTTATTTTCATGTGTAAAAATATTAAAATATGCTCAATTAAATAATAAAATGTAAAATAAATATTTTTACGGTAAATATGTCATAAAATTTAAAATAATGATTTTTTATTATAGTGACATCTTTTGAGATGTTGTATTAACTAAACCTAAAGTTTTAGAAACAAAATGTAGATGGAGCCACCATCTTTTGATCCAAGCCAAATATAGGGAACTGTCCCCCCCCTGCCCTCGCATCTAGGAAACAACTGGGCGACGAAACAATAGATATCTATTTACAAGCATTAAAACAGTTAGCCAAAGACTGCGACTTCAAAACTGTAGATGCTGAAACAAATAAGAACGACAATATACGCGACGCATTTATCTCTGGAATAAAATCTAGTACGATAAGACAAAGGTTACTAGAAAATCTGACGTTAACACTAGAAGAAACACATAATCAAGCACTGTCTCTAGAAATGGCTGAAGTTAATGCAACAAAGTTTAACTATTCGAATGCAAATACTGCTGCTGCCGTCGCCACCACTTCTAAACAAAAGGAATGTAGTAAACAATCACAGGAGCCTATTAGTAAAATAGCAGTGACGCCAACTTACCAGAGACGCAAATGCTTCTTTTGTGGTGGGTATGTCCATCCTCGTAAAAACTGCCCTGCTGTAGACTCTATCTGTCAATTTTGTAACAAAAAGGGTCACTATGCTGTTGTATGTCGAAGCAAGAACCAAATCAATGCCGCTATTCTCGAAGGAGATGATAACGTTTGTGGTTGTATTTTAGCTGCATCGCCAACTTCCTTGAAGAAAGCTACAGTTCCAGCTTACATAAAAGGGATAAAAGCTGAAGCCTTAATAGATACTGGTAGTTCTATAAGCTTCATCAATGAGCAATTTTTTAAATTATGTCAATTAAAGAAAACACCCTGCAAGCAAACTATATCAATGGCTTCAACCAGTCTTATGTCACAAGTCGAAGGTCAAACATGTGTGTCAGCTCGTATCGGAGACCATGAGTATAGAAACGTGAATTTGCTAATTGTGAAAAATCTCTGTGCTGACTTAATAATCGGTCATGACATAATAGACCAGCATTCCTTTCTCGAATTTTCATTCGGTGGACCTAAAGAACCACTAAAAGTATGTAGCGTTGCAGAAGCGTCTGTCCCTGCTGTTCCTCTTTTTACGAATATCAGTCCAAATTGCAAGCCTATTGCGATTAAATCTCGCCGCCACAGTGAAGACGATAAAAAGTTTATTGAAGGAGAGATCACAAAACTCCTAGCTGCTGGCATTATTGAAGAAAGCACGTCCCCCTGGCGAGCTCAAGTATTAATAACAAAGAACGCTAATCACAAGAAGCGCCTTGTCATTGATTATTCACTTACGATAAACAGGTATACACAGCTTGACGCTTATCCACTTCCCAACATGGAGGAACATGTTTGCAATATTTCGAAATATTCAATCTTCAGCGCGATCGATTTACAGAGTGCTTACCATCAAGTACCGATCCTACAAAAAGAAAAACCATATACAGCTTTCGAAGCTACTGGAAATCTGTACCAGTTTCGTCGCATACCATTTGGCGTAACAAACGGAGTGTCAAGTTTTCAAAGAACCATTGACTGGGTTATTCGAAAAGAAAACTTAGAAGGTACTTTCGCATATCTCGATGATATAACAGTTTGTGGGCGATCTCAATCTGAACACGATGCAAATTTGCAGAAATTTTTAGCAGCCGCTAAAAAATATGGTCTTACTATCAATAAAGAGAAAAGCAAGTTCTCGCAGAATAGCATCGATATATTAGGCTATACCATCAAAGAACATGTCATAAAGCCAGATGCTGAACGGCTACGCCCGCTTCTCGATCTTCCACCGCCAAATGACATACAGTCATCACGAAGAGTGTTAGGAATGTTTGCACATTATAGCAAATGGATTTCAAACTTCTCGGAAAGAATCCACGCTTTAGCAAATACAAGAACATTCCCACTAAATAAACAACTTGTCGAAAATTTTCAAGCATTGAAAGCCTATATAGTAAAATCTTCTGTTCACGCTATCAGTAACGACATACCTTTTCTCGTTGAAACGGATGCATCTCAACATTCAATCGCTGCAACCTTATCGCAAGCTAATCGACCCGTAGCATTTTTCTCTCGAACCTTGAATCAAAGTGAACAAAACCACTCCGCTGTTGAAAAAGAAGCGTACGCCATAGTCGAATCGTTAAAGAAATGGCGACACTTTCTTATCGGAAAACAGTTTCGTTTAATTACAGACCAAAGATCGGTAGCCTTTATGTTCAATAACAAGCTAAATAGCAAAGTCAAAAACGAGAAAATACAAAGATGGCGTTTAGAACTAGCTCCGTTTAAATACGATATCGTTTACCGTCCAGGCATAGAGAATAATGTTGCTGACACATTGTCGCGTGTATGCGCTGCTATCGAATCTCGTTCAACAAAACTTGTTTCCCTGCATGAAATCCTTTGTCACCCAGGCGTAACAAGGATGGTACACTGGATGAGATCTAAGAATCTACCCTATTCTGTTGAAGAAATCAGAAATATGACAAACTCTTGTCGTATTTGCTCGGAATTGAAGCCTAGATATTACAAATCAACTGAACCTGGTCCCAATCTAATTAAGGCGACATCTCCATTCGAAAGACTAAGTATTGACTTCAAAGGTCCCATACCTAGTCACACAAGAAATAAATACATCCTGACAGTGATCGATGAATACTCTCGCTTTCCCTTTGCATTTCCATGCTCAGACATGAGCTCGACAACGGTTATCAAGAATCTCAATGAATTGTTTATGCTATTCGGAATGCCTGCATTCGTACATTCTGATCGTGGGACATCGTTCTTATCATCTGAAGTCAAGCAGTTTCTACACTCTCGCAGTATTGCAACAAGCCGAACAACGCCGTATAACCCTCAAGGGAACGGACAAGTAGAGCGTCTTAACTCCACTCTTTGGAAAACTATCCAATTGGCCTTACGATCCCGAAAGCTACCTATAGAGGACTGGGAAAGGGCAGTGAACCAGGCTCTACACTCTATCCGCTCCCTACTCTGCACAGCTACTAACTGTACGCCGCACGAGAGGATGTTTATACACACGAGGAGGTCACCAAATGGTGACTCTATACCTACATGGTTAACGAACTCAGACCAAGTACTGATGCGAAGATTTGATCGTACTAATAAGTATCAGCCTATAGTAGAAGAAGTTGATCTGATTGAAGTTAACCCGGATTATTCATATGTACGTTTACCGAATGGTCGCGAAACGACTGTGTCAAATCGATATTTAGCACCATTAGGTCCAGACAGAGAAACAATCGAAAGCGAAACAGCTCATGGCGAAGTCATTGATTCCATTCCACAAAATGAGCTACCTGCACAAGATATTGAGGAGCCACCCATAACTGTAGTGCCATCCCGAGGACAAGACAATACACAGGATAATACGCCACTCTCAGAGCCCCGGCGTTCAACCAGGGAACGCAGACCGCCTGTACGTTTTGGTGATTACGTTCTTTCATAAGAAGGTCGGAAGAATGTAGTAACTAAACTCCTTAGTGCTGTGATGCATATGGCTACTTTGTATTGTAATGTCACTTATGTCATAACGTATTTTGTCATATTACGTATCTTCTATTTTGTTGATTAAAACCGTTATCATAAAGGTTTATCTTATTACAATATGTAATGTCTTTTTTACTTACTACATGTTTATTACGTTTGTGTAACTGTTTATTTTCCCGAATTAGATAACTATCATCATAACAATTTACTAACCCGATTTTATATTGTATACATAAAGTTAATAATCTGGGTTATTTTGGAGTCCAATAAGTTGATAAATAATAATATTGTTGAAGTGTAGCTACACTAGTTATTTACTTTTGCCCGTTGACAGCACAGAACATTTTATATACCCAAAAGGGTGGACAGAGAATAGCTGTGTTTTATCTACGCTTTGCCCACTTTTACCAAACCTATTCATGATTTTTGCAAGCACCGGCACCGCTTTTTTGTTTCTGCAAAAGCACAGCTATTCACAAAAAAGTTTGCATGTTACAGCAATCTCAAATACAGGAATCATTAAAAAAATCAACAAAATGTCAAGAATTTTGTGACAACAACAGTTTCTTTCATTTTTATAAATTATTTTAGGCTAACTGAACGTTGAAAATTTCTGAAATGAGTGCCTGTAACGTTGGAGAAACGCGAAATGATCCGCAAAATACAGTTTCTGGAGACTGGACCTCAAGATCAAGGTCATCGAGATCTCCTGCAACGACTCGATCATCATCCCCCAACAGAGGAGAAACAATTTTTGATAAATACCTTGATATCATACACTCGAAATCGAATCTTTCTGTAAATGACAAATCAGAGCCTCCTGAACGTCCTTTTGATTTTTTTGACGACGAAGAATTTGCTTTTGGAATTAATTTACTCAATAACAATGTTGCGTGTGTCGGTGATAACATTACCAAACTCATTCAAATGGGTAAAGTCTCAAATATTATTTTTAGCTTTGTTGTAAGTACCAGTAGCGGACACAGCCTGTCTGAGGCCCGGGCTGGGGGGGCGGCAATACTACATACGCTGCCCGCCTCGGAAAGGTTATGGCTTCGTACCCTCGGGCGATTTTTTTATCCACATTAGATTTTCAACATACTGCTCAGCGACAAAAATTGAAAAACAAACAGTATATATTAATTTTTAATGCGCTGAACACTGTGACTTCAAAATCCAGTGCGCGATAAAAAGAATCAGCCGTGCTAAGATGGGCTTAAAGCAAGCGAAACCAGCTCGAAAATTTTATTATCCCGTTTGGTTAGGTAAGGTTTTGTTTTAACCATTCATACAGAAATAGGAATTACTTTGTAGAAGGAGTGAAGGTTTATGTTTTGCAAGCGTAGGAGTCCCCAACTGCCTTTTACTTATATTTTAGCCTTGTTTAGGAATTTATGAAAAAGTACTTCTCAGCATTTGGGGGCTCCCCAGAACCGAAGGCCCGGGGTGGTTTTGGTAGTAAAAAGTACTGCCAATAATCTGTTTTTTTAGGTAGGGTGTAAAAAAGTTATACTAAATCTAGTAACACCAAAAGTGACAGCTGTCTGTCAGATAAACGTGAAATCCAATTTTGGGTTTTGTGAAGTATCTATTTTGTATTTTCAATAAAATAGTATTATTTTATTTACTTATTGCTTAGTGTTAGAACTTAAATAACATGCCAGAATTCCACCTTACGGATTCCATAATCACTCAGCTTAACGGTAAGTTAATTAACGAAATATCGTAACTATTTTGAACGTGAAGAAGTTACATAATTTTGTTTGCAAAATTGATATTGTTTTGTTTGACACAAATATTTAATTTTAGCACCGCGGTGTTTTAAATAGTACTATATTACTGGTGTTGCGTCATTTGGGACTTTCGGACACAGTGTAACACTTCGTATAGCAATGAAACTAAGAATTGACGAGCCCTTTGAATTCGGTAAAATATTCTGTTTTGTGTGTGATTTCGAGTATTTTTTCTGTTAGAAAGAGTTTGGTGTATAAATGTGATTCGTTTTACAACCCAATATTAACTTGCAAGTCGTGTTTTTGATTTATTGATGATGTTTTTTAAGTTTTCGTACATAACCTCACTTTGCTGTGTCTTCATCCCACAGTTGCAAATGTGACATAATATAAACATAACCCTGGTACAATCCTTTACAGTAGAATATAATTAAACAATTAAAACAATTTAATATAATGACTGCAGTTTGATAACATTTTTTTTTTAAATATTCTTATACATAGAGATAGGCATTATCTACCAGATATGATTTATCTGGTAAGTGTTCGTCAGAATTTATAACAACTATTATTTATTATTTTGACACTTTATTGTACACTGAATACAAAAAGGATAAAAATATTTAATATTTGTGTACTTACCTGTAGTATCCACCTCTAGATAAGTTCCAGTTAAATAATCTGGGAGATAAGGCTTTCTAACTTAACAGACAGCTGTGCTGCTGGGTAGTTGCACCACTTGTTCCCAGCTAAAGCAAGGAAGTGTGAGGGGCGGGTGTTTTGGGAGAGTGCCTTATGTAATTTTGATGTTTAAAAAGTGTTGATTCTCATCCTAGTTAGAATAAACTGACTTTTGGTTTTGAGAATTCAAGTTTACATTTCCATTTTGCAAAAATTCAAATGCTAGGCCATGCAACTCAAAGCATTTATTTCAATTAAACCAATTACAGGAGCTTTTAAGTTGTCAAGGGGTTGGTCAGTCAGAAAGATGAAGCTAGTTGCCCATTCCAAAGTGTAGTAGGTTCCTATGGAGACGAATGGCCGTAAACTCCACGGACATTCTTTATGGTGACATCACTATTATGGTGTTAATAGGACCGCATGATATCATCATTATTTTTATAACAATTATTGTGTAAGCTTCTAGTCAGTATTATAATATCTTGGCAATAGTGTCTAAGGAGGTGAGTGCTTATTAATATTTATGACCAATGGTCTATGATCTTTGGCACTACATTATGTCACAACTATTTTTGACTAGGTAGCATTTTTGCTGGTTTCTTTTGAATGGAGCAACTATAGGTCTATGGGCTTAAGGCTAAATAATAACAACCGCACGGGTCGATCTTTTAGGTTAAGCAACGCTTGCCAAGGTCGATCCGTGGATGGGTGACCATCGATTACACTGAAACCTTTCTGTGCCACGGAATGCACACTAAGCAGTTGGTCCCGGCTGTCATAGATCTTTGACAGTTGTTACAGGTATTCAGAAAAACACAGTTTCCAAAGAAAATGTGAAACTGACTCCAGTGCTAGGCTTCAGTGACTTCTTCCAGATAGGTTACAACCAAGCAAGTTTTATGCTGCGAATTTATAAAATTAAGTTTAATAGCAAAAAATTATACAATATTGAAGGCAAGTCTAAAAATAATAACAATAAGTCTAAAATTAAAGTAAATAAAATAAAATAATTAAATCAAAAACAATATTAAAAAAAGATGCAGGGGTCGAAGTCTCTTTTTTTAAAGTCTAGATATAATCTTGGTCACATCATACACATGTCACATATACACCACATATTTCACACACATTTCATTCATTTCATTTTTTATCACATATTTCTAGACCCATCCCATTATGAACCCGATTCTTGTAGTTTCCAGTTTGTTCTTCATATTTTCAGTTATCCTGATGACTTACATTAGTTAATGTTTCCAAGGGCTAATTTTATAATCGACAGGTAATTTTTATTCATAGAATAAAATGGACGACTGACAGTTTTTGTATGGAAGAGTGGTCGAAAATTCAAAATTATTCCTCGGATAAAATTATATGGCGTTGGAAAGATCAACCCTAGGTCCACTGTAATATAAACAAGTGTGTTTAACTAATTGAGCGCTTTTATAATGTCTAACGTGACGATATTATCGTGGACATCCACTTCCACGCCATCACATTATTATTATTATTTATTTATTTATATATATACTTTATTGTACACCACAAAAATACATGGCATAAACACAGGGAAGTAAAATAAATGGAAATATATGAAGACGCTTTTAAATTTCCGTACACGATAACATTATAGCGTGTACAGACGCCAGCAGGTCAAGCTACACGAAACTGTCAAATTTTCTCAATCAACCTTGAACCTTAATGCTTTAACGATAAAGTTGAAAATCTACTAAAGAAAGACAGATTGTAGTAGCTTGATATGCTGGCGTCTGTACATATAACCATTTTATGAAATTAAATTGTGTATTCTGTAAATAGGATATTGGACTTATACACGTCATATTATATTTTTTTTAAATTAGCTAGTTGGCGTTTCCTATCTGACTACCCTGATGAAGAAACGTCGAAACAAACTCAGAGGTCACAGTCTCTTTTAAAGTCCAGACATAATCTTGTTCAGATCATGTGAAGACCATGTAGACTGATGTCTGAAATGGTCTTTTAAGGACACACAGAGTGGACCAGTCCACGATTATATCGTGACGGTAGAACTTATAAAAGCGCACAATAGCTAGCTATATTATAAAAGCGAATGAACCTAAAATCCATACATAACTGGATATATATCCGTTTTTTTTTACTGTTGGTTTTGCCTATTAGTTGATAACTTTTTGAATGCCAATCTTTGAACATCTCTTATTTTTATTTGTAGAAGGCAAGAAGACCAAAAACGATTTCTCTTCCTCTTAGCCCAGGATCGCACGGGGGCGCGTTTTTCTCGTGACGATTTTTTTGGCGCACTGCATTTGTAACGCACTGTTTAGCGCCGAGAGTTGAAAATCCAACAGTGTGTTTTATTGACGCGCTGGGTTGGCTCTGTTTAATTCTCAACGCTGGGCTCAACACCGACAGTTGAAAATCCAGTGCGCGATAAAATCCCGCCGCAATATTTTTATGTCCGTGTGGACTTGGGCTTATATCCCTTGCCAGGGTAAGAAGATTACTAAGGGCGTATTTCACCAATGAAACTGAACGCGGTCAGCACATCTAAACCGTGTTCAAGAGCTGTCAGTGTCATCATTGTTGTGTAATATTGACACTGACAGCTCTTCTGGGGAGTTTGTTGCGCTACTTCTTCCCAGCGAAAGCACTAGGAAGTGGTGAAGCGCGGGCGTTTTGGGGACTATCTTTTTTAATTTTGACGTTCGAATAGTTGATTCTCAGCGTAATTTGATTAAGTGACTTTGAATTTGATTTCTTGAACGCAGCTTAGACGTGCTAATCGCTTCATTGGTGAAATAGGCTATTTTCCTAAAAAAATCTAATTAGTCCGTTAGTTAGATTATCAAAAAACATTGAACCCGTATGTCAATTATATAAAAAATGATGAAGATATCGCCCGTTAAAGTTCCGCGTGACGTAACTTGCTTGCGACACTTTTGCAAGCAACTGACGTCACGACACCCCGCTCCCAAATTTTGACGCGCTTTATCTTTGTCATTTTTTGTTTGATTGACAAAAGAAAAAATACGTGTCCATTATTTTTCGATAATCTAACTGACGGACTAAATATAATAATCATTTTTTTACCCAGGCAACTACCCTATTGTCACTTACAGTCAATTAGTCGAAACCTGCTCTACTTTTAAACTTACGATTTTAGTCACTTGTGACCTAGCCGAATTGCCATTAGGACTTACGTGTGGCTATAGTCACCTATGTAAAGCCCGCATTAACTGGACTCCCATTTGTTTTTACAACCTGGCATTCAAAAAGTTAATACCCAAACATTAGAAGCTCTTCACACCACATCTTCACATGTAAACTAAGGTCTTAATACAACCTTTCAGCCCAAGAGCCATGGCCCGACAATGTGAAGCTGTTCCAGCCGTACGAGGTGGAACAGATACTACTGCCAGACAATGCCAGCTGTCTTGCTGTGCAGGCGTTCTTGAAGGTAAGAAATTACTGAACTTTTTTAACATTGAAGAATGCACGATGAAATTGGTGTTTACGTCAGCTCACAAGGAATGCATCATAGAAGGAAGTGACTGAATAAAGTCGAAATACTTTGTTCCCCTGGTCCTGCTACGCCTTTCAGACCATTGTATCACATGCTTAGTTCGAGCTGCCGTATGTATGTATACAGGGTGGCAGGGAGATCGACCCGCAAACTGTAACTATGAACTCAGCATATGATTGTCGAAATTCTCAGTCGGTTACCAAAAAAAAAAATCAACGGGTTGCACTCCGGAGTGCCGGCAGAAGTGAAAACTTGAATATTAACGTTGTGCATTTTTGATATTTTGGAATGCGGTCTACTCTCCCTCCGTCTTACGAATCTTCGATCAGGTCACGTGTCCTGACGCGAGCTCCGGGTTACGAATTTTCGATCAAGTCACGTGTCCTGACATTTTTTACCCATCACAACAAAAGTGCACAACGCCGCTAAAGAAGTTTTCACTACAAAAATCTGCTGTTCCATACAAAAGTCAGCCACATACGCGGTCAAAATGTATGGAAAAGCATTTTTTTTTAAGAACCTACAAAAAAATAACGCAGGCTGGTCCAGAATCATGAACTGAATCCATGGTAACAGGTTGCGCTCGATGTCCCTGCCATCCTGTACAGGTCGCGAAACTGCCTAAGGCTCACTAGACAGACATTTGTTATATGACCACAAAAAAAAAGACTCCGATGCAAAGTCGGACATTGGCGCCGATTCCCTTGTTCACAAACTAAACTAAATTTATGTTCAGTGCATCTTTTTCATTCTATTTCATTAAGAAAAGGACAGAAGATAAATATTAGTTTAGTCCTGTCAAATTAGTCCGCGCCTGACGTAAATTGACGTAGTTTTAGTAGCCATGTTCTTAATCACGTCTAACTTGTCTATGGAGTATCATAATTTGACAGGACTAAACTAATATTTATCTTCTGTCCCTTTCTTAATGAAATAGAGAGAAAAAGATGCACTGAACTTAAATTTAGTTTAGTTTGTGAACAAGGGAATCGGCGCCATCGTCGTCCATTACATGTCGGTCGACATCGAGAAAGTCGTGAGACAAGCTGGCGACGTCAGACGTCGCGAGGACGGCGCGTATGTGTTCCACGCGCGCCTCTAAGAGAGCCTGCCAGGGTAGCGGGATCGTCCGAAAAGGTTACCGCTGCCCTGGAACATAAAGGGCTAAGGAAGGAACACGGGTGGGTTTTAGTCAGTAAGAGTCTGACACTCGCTTCCGCTCCACCCAGAGCGGGAGTGGTCATTTGATGATTTCCCATCCACAAAAAAAAGGCGTTGTCGCGAGAGTACACACGATGCCTTTGGAGATACCTGTCGTGTCGTAGAAAATCTGTTTCCTAGTGAATAAACGGTTCTAAAGAAGACATTGGAGACTACATGTAGTGTAGCTAAAAGTCTGCTGGCATATGTAAACCGGAACATGTCGATTCTGGTGTCTTAAATGGATTATGATGCATATCCAACTGATATTATCCATCTTGTTACCATAACACAAGCATTAGGTTGCTTAGCTTGGGACTAGATGGCGCTGTGTGAAATGTCCAGGGATATTATTATTATAAACCTGAAAGTTTGTACGGATGGATGGATGGATGGATGCTTGTTGCTCTTTCACGCAAAAATTACTGAACGGATTTAGATGAAATTTGGCACACAGAAGGCCAATTCTCGTAATTTAAAACCTTCAAAATCTAGTCGCAGCCTCATATCGGCGACAAACAAATGTCAAAAACTTGTCAAAATGTAGGGAAATTAGAAGTATTTTTTGACAGATTGAGACTGAGATCAGACTGTGAACGGTCTTAAAATACGAGAATTGCTCCTCTGATTAAACCATCTGTGTGCCTTATTTCATCTAAATCCGTTTAGTAGTAACCAGGATTAACATATAGGATAATTTTTATCCCGATATTCCCACGGGATTGAAACTTATGCGGGTGAAACCGCGGGGCGCAGCTAGTGATGCATAAATATGTAAGATATCACGCCCGTTATGCCTGAAGGCTTTTATTTAGGTAGTAAGTTTATTACATTTTTAATTGAATTTTTTTTTGCTTGAGTACATATAGTTTTAATTGTATTTCTTGGTATATTGGCGTGGCTAGCTGACATATGACAAAGAATTTAATTTAATGTTTCGTATCTTGTAATGTTAATTGCATACCTATACTCCATTTATAATACCATTAGAAAAAAGAGGCTCGTAGAAGCAGGAATGCAAAACATTTTATTTCAAAGTTATGATAAAACAATTTTAAGGGAGATGCTTAAATTCTAATTTTCTTGCGTTTTTTGCAATTTGCAGGTCAGTGTAAGGTTGTATCTTAATAAAAATAATATGATGCGCAACAATAAGAAATATGTAGGCAATAATACAATTTTAACCTTAAAAATCATCAATACTTCCCTTTAAATTAGAATTGCTCCGAATTCGTCTGATTTCGCGAGCTACTGCAGCGCATCCACCTTAATTAAAATAAAATTCGGTAGAATTATAGTGAAACGAATAACGTTCCAAGTATTGTTCATCCCTGCTTCTTTTAGGTTTTTAGCATTGACACTGTAATTTAAAATTGGAGTTATATAATATAAATAAATGAAAGCCACATAATTTCATAAGATAAATAGTTAAAATGGTTACAATTAAGTGTGACAGCTGCTGTAAAAATAGATCATATTAAATTCGGCGTCTATCATAATGTAACAATGTTTATTGTATTTTTGTTACAAAGTGTGCATTAAAAATAACCTTTTTTAACTTCTTTCTAATGCTATTGTAAATGGACTATAGTATTGTATACAATCAAGTATTTTCTAACTGAACAGACAGCTGCGCTGCTGGAGAGTTTGTTGCGCCACTTCTTCTTCCCAGCGATAGCACTAGGAAGTGGTGAAGGGTGGGCGGGTAATTTTCACGTTCGAGAAGTGGTTATTCTCAGCCTAATTTGAATAAATTACTTTTGATTTTGATAGACCCCAACTAAACTCATCTTAATAAAAACTTACAAATATGTATCCTTCTTCCTCAGATGTGCAACCTCCCATTCGAAGTGGAAATGCGTTGGAACGCAGAATTCATGTCTCCATCGGGCCGCGTGCCCTTCATCAAGTGTGGCGCCTTCGTGGTGTCAGAGTTGGAGCCGATCGTACAGTTCGCGGCGAACAAGGGCGTCTCCCTTTGTGGACGGTTGAGTACCGAGGAGAAGGCGGAAATGAGAGCCTATATGAGTCTGATTACTAATGTTCTGGTTAATGCTGAGGTTGGTATAATATTTAATCCTTTTTGGCCTAATTGTGTATATGGTCCAATTGTGTATACAAACCTTGCCCTGAAAAATTCTTTTAATTATCTAATTTGGTGCAGTCGATCGGAAGTTATGCGTACATACATTTCGGTGATTAATTTTTATTTATATAGATTTAACAGTAGTAGTCATTCCGAAATCTACTTAATTTGCACCATATCAAAGTAGATATTTGTTCAACTTGAAATAACATAAATTTGAATAGAGTTTACATAGTTATAAACCTGTATTTCTACAGCTCTACATATCCTGGGTGGATAACGAAACTTTCAACGCGGTGACAAAAGTGCGGAACTCCTCAGTTTACCCATGGCCACTGGGATGGCTACAGACCAGGGCCAAGAGAAACGCTGTCATCAAGCGGCTGAAAGCGCTGCACTGGTATGACAAGACCTTGGATCAGGTTCTAGCTGATGTAAGTATTTAAAATATTTATTTGATTATTAACTCAATCAACTCAGCCTATCGCAGTCCACTGCTGGACATAGACAATTTAGCTGAAGTGGCAGTGGGCTGGCCATGTTTCTCGAAGGACCGATGGCCGTTGGAGCAGACGAGTCCTGGAGTGGAGACCGCTGATCGGCAAGCGTAGTGTGGGAAGCCCCCCAGCTAGATGGGCAGACGACCTCAAAAAGGTGGCCGACTCAGACTTGATGCGAAGCCATAGGACAGGGTGCTGTGGCGCAGCCTGGAAGAGGCCTATTAACTCATATGACAATTATTGCCAAGAACAATTTTGCTTATCAGAAAAAAGCCTTGGTATTTCTGGTGCTCATATTTTCTACCATCTGTTACAAGGGTGAGTGGTACTCAAAATTCAGACTTAAATTGTGTAGTCGCCACACAAACTGTTACCATTGATTCAGTACATGATTCTGAACGTTAACTGTTTCATACATTTTGACCTCATAGGTATTGCATTTTTGTATGAAACAGCAGAAGTCCCAAAAAGGTTGGAGTATTTGCGCCGTTTCAGGTTTTCCGCACTTGCAGCAGATTTTAACTGTTTTTTTTTATAGATTGGCCACTTTTTGATGAATTCATTGTGATATTTCAGGTGGAGCAGTGTTGTAACTCACTAAGTCAACGGCTTGGTGAAAGAGATTACTTCTTCGGGAATGCGTGAGTAGATTTTGGATGATATAATTAGTAGTTTAAGGACTGATATTTCCATCCACAGATAAGGTGGAATAAAATTGACGTTTGACAGTTTTTGCATGAATTAACTGTCAAAATTTCAAAATTATTTCTCAAATAACTTTAACAGATTGTAAGAAGAAAGGCTCTCTTGATTTAGAGAAGAAAGAACTGTCAAAAATTCAAAATTATTCCTTCGATAAAATTATCTGGCGTTCGAAAAATCAGCCCTAGTTTTGAAATTTTGACAGTTATTTCATATAAAAACAGCCAAACGTCAATTTTACTCCTCGAATAAAGTTATCTGGCGATGGAAAAATCAGGCTTAAGTCAGATATTTTTTATCCGTGGAATAAAAATTGACGCCTGACAGTTCTAGTATGGAAACTTATAAAAAAAAAGAATTTTTTAAAGTTTAAAAAATTCATTTTTTTATAAGTTTATTAAATAATCTTAACTTAGAACTATTCTCAGGATAAGACTTATTGTAGGTATAAAAGTTTGGTGAAATTTGCCCTTTATAAAACCTAATTTACGATAAAACGATAGTATCTTTTGGATGTAAAATTTACTTGCCATTCTGCATAAAAGTAGAAGAGATAATGACATAGTGGCGCCGATTCCCTTGTTCACAAACTAAACTAAATTTAAGTTCAATGCATCTTTTTCTTTCTATTTAATTTAGAAAAGGACAGAAGATAAATATTAGTTTAGTCCTGTCAAACTAGTCAGTGGCGCCGATTCCCTTGTTCACAAATTAAACTAAATTTAAGTTCCGTGCATCTTTTTCTTTATATTTAATTTAGAAAAGAACAGAAGATAAATATTACTTTAGTCCTGTCAAACTAGTCAGCGCCTGACGTAAATTGACGTATTTTTAGCAGCCATGTTTTTAATCACGGCTAATCTGTCTATGGAGTATCTTAATTTGACAAGAGTAAACTAATATTTTATCTTCTGTCCTTTTCTTAATGAAATAGAAAGAAAAAGATGCACAGAACTTAAATTTAGTTTAGTTTGTGAACAAGGGAATCGGGGCCAGTTTCAAGTTAGATTTAGTATTAGTTGTTATTTCTTTTTAGTATATTAGCGGTATTCAACGGGACATTGTATGGCGATATTCTGAATTTCTGACCTACATACAGTCCTTTCACCGTTAATTTACCTCCGATTTTCCGTCACTGTGATCTTTATTGCTATTGAAATAAGGTTGCTTTTGGGTTGCAGCCACTGGCAAATCTGTCAAAATCACAGTGATCCTTATTTTCGATACAATAAGGTTGTCATTTGGTTGCTGCTGTCAGAGGTAAAAATAACTACGAAAGGACTATTATACATACAACTTTCCAAAGAAAAGTGTGCGCTTCGGGAATCATCGTCTATATTCGGAAATACGAACGAGCTATGATGAGATCTAATATAGAGCTTTCACACCCTGGAAGTACTTGCCTATTTTGTATTACTATATCTACAAAATTATGGATTAACAACTCTTTGCAATTCCAAAAAACTTTTGAGTGACAAAAGACGATCTCAGATCGGACTAAAGTAGGGCCAACGAGAAGATATAAAGAATGTAAACAAACTTTCAGGAGTTCATAACATTTTTATTTAAAGAAATTATTTATATACATTTTTTTAACTTTCTATTTTAATCGTTGTCGTCTGTATTAGATGAAGATGATTCGTCAGAAGAGTCCAAATCAGTCGTATTTATCACAAAACTATCTATTGTATTATCAATCATGTGGTGCCAGGCTGTGATTTCATAATTAAAATTATTTAAAATACTCAATACTCAAATCTTTATTGCATTCCATTGAGTTACAAGGATGGTATTTACAAGGTAACAGATCAATATGGACCCTATCGGGCACAGCAAAAATTAGGAGTGAGGAAGAGAGCTAAGTGGCTAAATCAACCATTCACTATTTATTTATTTTACCATTTATGTACACACATATATAAACAGACATTGAAAAACAGAACAGAAAAAATAGGTACAGAGGTGATGCTTATTTCATAAGAAATCTCTTCCAGCATACCTGAGATAGGACAATAGATACAGAGATGTAGACAGCGTGTGATAGAGCAAAGGAGACAAAAAATAATACATGCAATCAAAAAAACAATTCACTTAAAAACTAAATAAAATTACGAGAATATACTAACATACATACAAATAAACATACATAAATACTTCTAAAACAAATATTACTAGAATGGTAATAATTATATCATACTAAAAAAAAAAAAAAAAATACATACACAACTATGATGAAGTGGACAGATAGTGTTCTTTCACTCTTCTTTTGAAAACTGCAATAGTTTGGCAGTCCCTAATGGCAGCCGGTAGTGAATTTCACAATCGCACCGCGTGCACTGTGAAGGAGTAGGAGTAGAAGTCGGTGAAATGGCACTATAACAACAAGAAAAACTAACAATAACGGATCAATAACAACAAAAATCTGTACAAATGAACAAACAAACAAAATCATTTACTTGGAACGCAAGTGCGGATCAAATGTTGACAGCTGCTATACCGACCGCTTTTCTGTACCACGAATCACACAACGACAGCCGTCGTCGACCAACTGACGTCATTATTGCGTGCAAGAGATAAGGGGGTCTACTCCGAAGTAGTATCGGCCGAATGTTCGGTCGTTTCCTGCTACGAAGTTACTATTTGGTTCGGTCGGTTCCGATCCTACACTCCTACACTCTTTCGAATATTGACTATGGTCCCGACCCAACTGAGCCGATCCGAACTTTTTTCGCATTTTTCAATAATATTCGGTTCGGCCATGTGTCGGTCCGATCAGAACATTCGTACTTTGCACTTCGGAGTAGGCCCCCAGGACAAATAATACTCACTCGCTATTGTAATGTAACTCAGTGAAGGTCAGGTTGTTTACGTGTTTTATCTCGTCTCGTTGGCTGCACTTTAGGTAACCCGACAGAGAGAAAATTTCATATAAACGAGTGATAGGTGTGTAGCGGTATCTACAACGCCACGTACGAACTACGCGTCATACTGACGTCACGCAAAATCCTGCATCGCGCAAGCAGAGTTTACCGCGGAACTAGCATAAGTACAACAGCCCGTCATGATTCATAGGGCAGTTGCCCACCAGACACAACACCCGTCTGGTCGGAGGATCCTCTCTTTTCTATGGAGGATTAGTGAACTTTACACCCTGTTCAGTTCGGAAACACGAAGATTAGATTACCGAAGCGCATAACCTTTTCTGTTTACCTTTCCTAATTCCCCCCCTTTCCTCCCTAGCCCCACTCCCCTAGACGCGCTAATCTACGGTCACATGCGAGCGATTCTAATGGGTAACGGTATGAGAGCGGGAGCGCTCATCAAACGCATCACCAGCTCTTTACTGAGACTGGTGTTGAGATGCATCAATTTGACGAAAATGACTATGACGGTATGTTGTTTTCCGATGTCAGTGATTTTTTAAAGATGTAAAGTTTTGGAATGAAACGCAACTTTACAGCAATAATAAGTTAGCGCATATATTACATCTGGCCGCAATGCATCGCGTGAGTCTTGTTCACGAGATGCTCTGCAGCCGGGTGACACACAAAAGGTCACGGATGCCTTGACAGGCTTTCAGCCAGGCTTAAAAATTGTGCGCAGTACTGATTCTTCTCGGTGCAATAAAAATGAAATTTGCTTAAACTTTTGTTCACTTATTGCACAATAAGTGAACAAAAGTTTAAGCGAATCCTTCCTATCCTACTAATATTATAAACGCGAAAGTTTGTAAAACTACTGAAAAACTACTGAGCGGATTTGGATGAAATTTGGTACACAGTTTATAACCAGGATTAACACATAGGATACTTTTTATCCCGATAATCCCACGGGATCGGAACTTATGCGGGCAAAACCGCGGGGTGGAGGGTGGGAAATCATCAAATGACCCCTCCCGCCCTAGAGCGAAGCGGAAGGGGGGAGTGTCAGACTTTTACTGACTAAAACCCGCCCGTGTTCCTTCAGTTGCCTGTGCCAAGGGCCACGGTATCTCTTTCGAACAACCCGCAGCCCTGGCGGCGGGTGCAGCTAGTCTTCAATATTAACTAGACGGTCTGATCGTCACACATGTAGATTGTAGAGTGACAAGGACTTTATAAAGTTTAATTCTACCTTCTTAACGACCGCGTACTGTACTAGAAAATTAATTTAGTTTTCATTCCTTCATACTTAGCTATTCCCAACCATTCGATACACTTCCGTGTCGAATCGAACATGAGTCAGTGTTATACAAGGAATCTTCTAAATGCTTTTCACTAAAGCGAAACGAAAATTTTGACATTTTTAACCATATAGACGACTGCTTTTCTTCCGAGAGCTATTTGCCGCAGGGACTGGGTAAATCAGGTAACAGAAAATGTGTCATTTTTGACTCGGATACCTGTCTATTGGTTGTGAATAGCTCTGATGAGAGTTCTTAAAGAAAAATATCATTACTTAAATCACTTAATTAGCGCCCGATTTCGGAGCGGAAATTTTCAAGACTCCTTTAAGCTGAAAAAACTAGTTCTCAGAGTAAATCAGAGTAAATTTCTAGTTAGAAAAAACCCTAGGCAGCTTATAACCCTTCCTAATCCGCCCCATTCCACTCCCAGCCTCAAGAAGAGTACCTAGTAACGCAAGCGTTCCAAATCTCCCGTCGCCGACTATCCCCTGAACGCACCACGTCTGAACGAAGCACGAGGATCCAGCGGTCGCGAATGAGTATGAGGAACGCTAGCAAGGAAGGCAGTGTCGTTAATAATTATAATAATAGAGATATCTTTGGTAAGTTTTTTTTTACAAATTTTGACTTATTTTTCGTTAGTCTAGTGGTCGTCGTAAGCGCTACTACTGAGCATGTGGTCGTGGATTCGATTCGATTCCCAGGTTGGGCAAAGTGTTATTGGGGTTTTGCTATCTGGAATTTCTCGGTAAGTAGCAGCCTGAAGTCTAAATTTGTTCCCGGTTGTTAGCAATAGGCTCGCTCCCTATCACATGGGACTTAACGCCCCCACATCTATGGTATAGTTTCCTTTACATAACATTAACGCGCGAAAATTCTGTAACGCATGCATTGATCTATAATAAACAAGTACGCTGGACTTCATACTGTAGATGACAAAGTAAAGACATGTGATTTTCGCCATTTTGGCGCTGACAACAACGTGAGCGTCCGTGGAACTAATATTTTTGATAGCGAGTTTTACAAGATGCGCATACTCTCTGATGAAAATGTTCTAAATATGTCGTAGTAAACACAAAATACACAACAGTCTTTTTCACGATTTAGACCTAAATCGGCAGACCAAAACAAAACGACGGCCATTTGCGGAAATGTGTCAATTTTAGTTCCTGAGACGCTCGAACGGGGCGCTTTGAATCGGCACATAAAACAACTGTCATTTCGAATAGTATATTTAGTCCAGCGTACTTGTATAATATAGGTGAGTGAACGCATGCCATAGAGACCGTATTCGGGGAACCGTTTACGTCAATAGGAAACGATTTCGGTATACGGAGAACCTGCACCGCACTCTTGGTAGTTCTTTTGAATGCCCATTTTCATTGGGTATGAGGGATTCTAAGGGGTCTTTCATTACCCCGCCTGCGGGCAGTCCCCGCATGCTGTATATCGACCGAGTTATCGACTAATGAAAATGAGCCATTTCACCCGTGTCGGGGCCGTTACCACTGGTAACTTCCCCGACACGGGTTCGAACCCAGACAGGCGCTTTGCTTTGTGTACATAGTTTCATCACCACTGCTCTCAAAACGGTGAAGGAAAACATCGTGAGGAAACCGGCATGTCCTAGAACAAAAAAAAAAAAATCGAAGCCATGTGACATCTACCAACCCGCACTGGGCCTGCGTGGTAGATTATAGCCCATTCCCTCTCAAAGAGAGGAGGCCTGTGTCCCAGCAGTCCCAGAACATGGGATTTTTACTAATATTCATACTTTAAATACAGTAAAATCTTCCAATACAGGCTTCAAACCATTTGCTTCGAAGCAAATAATAATCATGACATCCAAGGAAGGCACAGTAACTTGCCAGTATCCGGGCCAACCCAACGACACAGAGCCAGTAATTGACCAAGAACTATACAATTCAATGTTCGCAATAGTCGAAGAAACTCTCAATAAAGTCGATGAACTAATAATCGATAAATTTGTAGAAAAAATCGATATGGATAGCGACAAAAACGATTCGTTCGTTATCATACCTTTCCCGAATATGAACGAATCGAAATATATCACTGTCGAATCGAAAGTTAGCGAGTATTTGGATACGATTGAAGAAAACGATTCGATGGAGAATTCTAACACGTTAGAGATGTGCAACGATGATGATCTACAGATTATAGATGAGGATGATACCGATAGTGATGTGCGTGATGTCGATCAGGAAAATAAACCGGTTTTGCGGGAAAAATCGGCATCGCAAAAGACTTTGGTTGGAGATCGGGCCAGGTATTTTTGAGATTTTAAATTATTTATTTTTTACTAAGTAATATGTAGAACCCATCTACAGATAACCGGTATTGAGTTGCTCGTGGCTACGTAATAACAGCCACACGCGTCGATCGATTAGGTTAAGCTACGCTTGCCGAGGTTGGTCCGTGGATGGGTGACCATCTTTACATACCGAAACTCCTCCGTGTCTCGGAAAGCTCGTTAAGTTGTTGGTCTCTGCTGTCATTCTTAGATTTTTGACAGTCGTTACGGGTCGTCGAAAGCCCGAAAGTCTGACTAAGGAGTATCGCATTACTTAGGCACTGGGTTATGGAGTTCAGATAGGCAGTCGCTCCATGTAAAATACTGGCACTCAGCTGCATCCGGTTAGAATGGAAGCCGACCCTAACATAGTTGGGAAACAGCTAGTATATTCGTTTGGCACAGGTTCCTATGAATCACTCTGTTATTTCATGCCACATCATGGCGTGGTCTGCGTGTAACTTAAAGGGAGGTAACGGGGGGCTGTAACTTACAGGACGAGGTCGTACGAACCCAGGCAGGCGCTTTACTTTGTGTAAATAATTGCATCGCCGCTGCTCTCAAAACGGTGAAGGAAAACATCGTGAGGAAATCGGCATGTCCTAGAACCAAAAAATCGACAAATGTGACATCCGCACTGGGCCCGCGTGGGTGATTACAGCCCACCCCCTCTCGAAGAGAACGGGCCTGTGTCCCAGAAGTGGGAACATTATAGGGTGATTATGAAGAAGATAGGAAGTTATTTTAAAGTAGTTAAAGATTGAGCTCGTTGTGGCGATTTAAATTTTGTTTTTATTTTTTTATTTTGTGGCAGCAATGTAACTATATACAAAAAGAGTTCACCAGAATTGACTAGTAGTGAGAATTGTGAACAGCAAGAACAAGAAAAGGATTCTGTAGAGAATGTTTCGGATAACTCGTCTGTTTCACGCTCAGCTACATACACAGGTTTATTTTTATTTTTTTCATTTTTCAACAACAATCCTTATTTTCGAAGTAACTTTTTCTATTTTTTTGCGTAATTATTAAATATAATTATGACTTTCAACTTATTAGGGTTTTAGTTCAGTACGAGCCGAAATTTCGTATCACTACGCCGTTTCGTACTGACATAATTTTACCAATATTACAGATTCTTCCTCTACTTTAAAAACGCCACAAAATGAGGAAATAAGCGTTGAGAAGCTACTCAACTATCTGCGCCGGCGAAACGCGGCATACAACTACAACAATGTGGTGGCCGACATTGATTAGTTACTAGGATTACGGAAATGCGGAATACGACAATTCGGGTTTCACATTGTTCGAATACGAAATGGCGTATTGTGTAATTTTGATGTTTTGTTTGTTGAGGAAACATATATTTTTATAAAAATTTATAAATTCGGAAATTAGGCATTGAACATGTAAATTAAGTCAAAACGTTTGCTCTGATAATAATATACTATTAATAATTTAATTTAAACTCGGTTAGATAAACCAAAAGTGTCGTCTACCAAAACTATCATTCGTCGTTTCGTTGTTTTATTTTTTGCCATGATAGCTGCTATACACACGTATTCTGTGAAATTTTAACTGGCTAATTATTTAGTGTTACTGCCCAGTGACAGATAGATAGATAGACGGCGTAGGTTAGCAATAGGATAACGGGACCCTATGGCTAAATCTACGCCGTCTGTGTTTGGACACGGAACCCTAATAAAAAGCATATATTTTCTTCAATAAAAGTAAAATACAAACTTCGAATTATCGAAGTAAAAAATTCTATATTTTACGTGGTTCGATAGTTCTAATTCCTCACTATTGTTAGGTATATTATTTTCAAGTCGTTTCTATTATATTCTGTTCAGTTTAAGAGGCAGTAACGATAATTGTAGGTTCAATTTACATTGCCGCGGAACGGAGTGGAAGCGAGTTTTTGTAGCGATATTATACATAGCAAAATGAACTTTATGTCAATTGTCTAACGTACAAACTAGATACGAGCTTGTTGCTGCGGGAAATCTCGAGAATGCGCGATAATTCTCCAGAAGATGCGCGACCTGTGCGTATGTGTGTATCTAATTTGTGCGTTACACGATTGACATAAAGCCTTTGTTCAAAAAAAATCGCTTCCATTCCGTTCCACGGTAATATTTTAGCAACAGTTTTACAATAACCTAAACATGTATGAGACGATATGCGTTTCAGTTAGCTTTGCTTTTTATGTTTTCTATTAAATTATTTGTTTGTCTAAATGTTTGTTTTATTTAAAATGCAGAATGGCAAATCAAACGTAAGTTTTACATATTTTTTTCGTAATTTTAGAAGTGTTGTTACCTTGAAATCATCAAATTGTTCTATTTTAGAGTTGATTACAAAAATGGTTTCATTATATGTTATTTTTAATGAGAATAATTTTTTTTTTTTGCTTAAATTATAACTTACTGTAGTTTCCTCCTACCGCCATGGTAAGAAGGCGTCAGTTTATGTATGTATTATAATTTATTGATGTAGCAGCCGTTATAATTTCATGTGTTTTAATTTGAATTTAATCTTATATCAGATCGTTTTAGTGATTTGAATAGCAAATATTGTTTTGTCTTAAGTAGTACACTTAAGACAAACAATATTTGCTATTAAAATCGAATCTAATCATCTAAATATGAGTTTATTCAGTCATTCCTGTAAATTTTATAGTTCTTAGGGCTGATTTTTCAATCCTCTGATAACTTTATTCGAGAAATAATTTTAAAATTTTGACAGTTATTTCATACAAAAACAGTCAAACGTCAATTTTATTCCTCGAATAAAAGTTATCTGGCGATGGAAAAATCAGCTCTTAGTCTTTAAATCATTATTCCATAATTTATTACAAATCCGAGATAACTCTTATTGTACTTCTAACTTATTTATTCTTTACAGGCCCACCGAGCTCGACGCTCTAGTCTTCGGCCACGTCTTCACAATCATCACCACACGGCTTCCCTGCCGCAAACTGGCAGATACCGTCCGCAAATATGAGTCCTTAGTAGCTCTCGCTAAACGGGTCGACGAGCAGTATTTTAAGAGACCATAGCGTCAAGTTTTCAAGGACATCTCGACCTCGTTCACTAGTCCTTGAAACCCCTGTCCTTGTAGTAAATTTTTTGTATTAGATGACATTTTTCTGCTGTTTTTCATTTTTGTGATTTGGTGAGAATGTTTGTTGTTCACTCTTAAGTTAATGAAGGAGAAGAGAGTAAATTACATGGTTACTGTTGACGAATTACAAGAAAGGATGGGAAATATGATGCTGTTCCCAAGGAATATGGTTTATACCGTGTTCCTTGGAGTCAGCTGCAGAGAGCAGCAGAAGGCAGAAGAGTCATATCAGTGTTGGTGCCTCATCAGCAGCTTTTAAGGCGTTAATATACACACACACTATACTGTTTTATGGTGCTTAAAACCTTAAATCGAATTACTAGAACTTTAAACGCTGGAGGTAAATCATTTCAGTACTAAGATATGTTGTTGATAACCTTCAATGGATATTTCCACAGACGTTTCTACCGAATTATAAACTTAAGCACAATTTTCGCTTAAACTTCTGTAAAGTAGCTTTCGAAGTATAATAATTTTCGCCATTAATGTGAATACCTTATTAAGTATACTTTTTCTTCTAGTAGAGAAAGAAGGCCTGGCTTAATTTCGTTGCAATTTGTATAAATGCTTAGGATTCTTTCTGTTTCAGGTTCTATTATGTAAATAGTTCTTTGTAATGCTATGTGAGTGTCCCTACTTGTTTTAAAACGCGTTTCTGCTAACCAAGTGGCTTGTTTGGGAGTTGTAAAGAGGCTGCGGATTACAGATTATACAAGATTTTTTTCTTACCCGATGGTTCTGTCTTTGGCTTCGATCTCGCCTGATAAAAAGCGTTGGACGATTCTACGGTAAGTGTATGTAAGTTTGGAACGAGTGATCCCAGAATATAATCTGCATTCGAGATTTATTTCCCAAAAATGTAAACAAATATGAGTGTATGGAAAAATAACTTCCTACACAATAAAGTTTAGTTTACGCTACAACTTCAAACATTTTTATAACTTTTTCAACATTGCGAATCACTCTGAAATCAACTTAATTACCATTAGAGTGAAGTTGATATTTGTTTAACTTCAAATAACAACAATTTGAAAAATAAATTTGAATAGACTTTCGGTATATTGTGGGATCGCTCGTTCCCCCGACACCTGACAGCCTTCAAAGCAAGAGTGAATAGCTGTTCAACCTTGCTTTGGCTGTCGGGTTGTGAGTACCTACTTTCATGCCAAGAGCCTTTCATAATAATAATATGTGTAAAACGATCCACTATAGCCACCCAAACCCATAGCCCAGTATATGTATTTTGTTTCCATGTTCTGCAATAGTCCTGCACCAACCGGTCTTTGGGTGCACTTGAATGGTGCATACAGGGATAATCGTCGGCTGGTGCCTCCTCATCATTTAAAATTGTGTAAAGGGCCTCTGCGAGTTGGCTTCGGCCCCTAGTACGCCTTTCAAAAGTCCGGGACCCCAGAGTCCCGAGATATGTCAAAGACAACTAAAATATGTATGTAGAACATTCACTTGCTGTAAAAATTTTCAACGTGCAAGTCGCCTGGCTGCATCTGATGAGTTTAAACTAACTGAAGCTATCAAAATTACGCAAGCTTCTTGAAGAGGTGAAATGCGTTTCTAGATTTATCACGGACTAAATTAAGAATGTATCGCGTGTATTTAGAATTGAGAATGTATGAGTGAAGTTTGATACTAAATCAGATTTAAATTACATTAAGTCATAGTCAATGTAGTTAATTATTCTAAGTAGCTTCTAATGTAGAAAAATGTACATAATATGCGTGTTATCTATGTATATTATTGTGTATAGGATAAACTTTAGTTTCTTAATCAATGAACAGACGCCAGCACATCAAACTAAAGTCAAGTCAAATTTCTTTAATACATTTTCAACTTTATCGCTAAAGCATTAGGTTCAAGATTGATTGGGAAAATTTGGCAGTTTCGGGTAGCTTGATGTGATGGCGTCTGTGCTTTAAGTAAGTAATATTAAACTTAGTAGTGATATTTCTCCAGATATTATTCAGAACAGGAATATCAATAAAATCAATGGCTTCCAAAAACTTATCAGAAAAGGAAATGTTTCATTATTAACGATAGATTTGTTTTATAATGCGCTCCTCCCATACAAACATAACAAATAATTATTAAAGTATCTGTACTCGAATGTATTAAAATACTGTTGTATATTCACTGTAGTATGTAATGTACCCTGATAATTTGAAAAAGTATTACTCATTTCTGGGTTGTTTGTCAAATTAGAAAATCTTAGTACGAATACTTTTTCTTTTTCTACTAATACTACTTTTTCTAAAATTAGTGTTTAGTAGTCTTATCTTAAGCTTAATTATCTTAGCTTGTAAAAAATGTCTTGAGACATAATAAATTAATAATAGCTCTATTTAGAAAAATTAGATAAATAAACTTTGTATAGTCATAAATAATAAGTGAAGGAATTTTAGAGTTGTCTCGATTTTAATTTCGCATTTAAAACATCATAACTTAAATTGTCAAAACATTCAGTCTATTTCAGTTTATCAAATTCGTTCATGACTGGAAAAGTCAGTACTAACCAGCAGTAATATCATTATCCCGTTATGTTTTAATATTAATTATGGCTTTTTAGTAATGCTCTTCGAAATTAGCTTGTAGCCATTATTTGCCGACTGGTAGGGCATAGATATTTTATTTAAAAATGGTACTTTCGGTACTTAGTAAGTTAAACATGTAAGTTCTAAAAAATGTTGGAGATTGAATAGTTAAAATGTTAAGAAACACAAGAGCGAGCGAAAAGTGGGGTAAAAAGTAGATATTATGTATGTAATTTAATTAATATTTAGCTATGTAATCGTATGAGTAAAGTGCACAAATAACTTATCTTGTATTACTAATTCACTAAGGGCTGATTTTTCCAACGCCATACAATTTATCCGAGGAATAATTTAAAATTTTTGACAGTTCTGCTGTATTGGTCTTAATAGGCTCGAAATGGAAGAAAATGACGGATTTACAGAGAAAACGAATAAACAACTTTAATTACGAAATAAAGAGAAAAAATAATACATTTGGTTTTCAATGAACGATGACAGAGACTACAAAAAAAACAAGTGCACATCAATTTGACGGCTAAAAAGAAAAGTATTTAACATAATATAAAAAAGTTTCTAGCAAAAAGTTCGTACGCTAGTTGCGTCGCTTACATAGCCCCACCTTAGTGCTGCTGGCGCAGCACTAGCTACTCCAAGGAGATCTTAGCGACGCGTGCCACAGATCTTTTAAGGCTACCTAACTGCGTTCGTACTTGTACCACTCGCACTCTGCCGTCCTTTCCAGGAAAAACCTCCTCTATGATGCCTCGTGGCCACACGTTGCGTGGCGCATCAGGGTCGGCAATAAACACTAAGTCTCCGACTTGAAGAGGTTTCTGCTGCCCGTCTTCGGTCCACTTTTGCCGTGGTATCATCGTAGGCAGTACTTCGGTGACCCATCTTTTCCAAAACATATCAGACAATCGTTGTGCCACTCGCCACTGTCGACGCCGGTAGAGGTCCGAATCTTGATAGCTGCCTAGCTGCGGTGAAGTAGAAGAGGAGCCGAGCAAAAAATGGTTAGGCGTCAAAGACTCTTTGCTGTTAACATCTACCGAGACGTGGCTGAGTGGACGGCCATTCACCATGGCTTCTACCTCAGCCAGCAGAGTGTTCAGAATCTCCTCTTTAGGCGCTCTTTCTTTGAGGACAACTTTCAGTGCAACCTTTACACTACGAATTAAGCGCTCCCACGACCCACCCCAATGGGGGCTAGCCGGCGGTATGAAGGTCCATCGAGTGCCGTGAATGCCTGCAGTGGTCTGCAGAAGCTGCTCATCAAGTTCCATAGCTGATTTCTTGAGTTCTGCGTCTGCACCTCTCAAATTAGTCCCGTTATCGGAATATAAATGGGCAGGCCATCCGCGCCTTGAAGCCATCCTCCGAAGAGCCATTATAAGCGAATCGGTACTGAGTGACGACACTGTCTCCAAATGAATTGCCCTAACAGTGAGGCAGGTAAAGAGGACCCCGTACCTTTTCTCTGTACGTCTGCCAACTGTAACGTCCATGGGTCCAAAGAGATCGATGCCGCAATGACTGAACGGTCGTTGATGATGGGATACTCTAGCCCCTGGTAAGTTACCCATTTTTGGTATCTGTGGCTTTACCGTTCGCATCCTACAAAGCATACATTTAGTTGTTATTTCTTTAACAGTAGGTCTCATTCGAATTAACCAATATTTCTGTTTCAAGTTATTTACCACCATCTCCTGATTGCCGTGACACGCCTGTACGTGGTAATGTCTAACGATTAACTTTGCTACTTGACCTCTCCCATCTAAAATTACAGGATGCTTAGCGTCAAAAGAAACATTATCAGCGGCATCTATGCGCCCACCTACACGAAGAACATCCTGCTCATCTAAGAAAGGCGTTAACTTAAGTAATTTGCTACTTTTACCTAAGCATTTTCCATTTTTTATTAAAGTTATGTCCATGGAAAATGATTTTCTTTGAGCATTCCGTAGAAGCAGAATCTCAGCGCTTTTCATAGCAGTGTAGTCATCAGTTTCTTTCTTTTGACATTTATCTATGAATTTTAGCATTACACATGTACTTCTGAGCAATCGAATCCAAGACGAAAACCGCATCGGGTCCGGTTCAGTTGTTGCGTTTTCAGATAAATTTTTGTGAACTATATTTGATATACTTTCTATGTCAGACTCTTCAACGATCGGTGTAAATATACTCGTCGGCCACGAGGTCTCTGTGTCGAACAAAAATGCAGGTCCATTAAACCACTCCCCATCCAGCTGAACACTATCGAAATTCTCGCGAGTGGCTATATCTGCGACGTTCATTGACGTAGGTACGTATCTCCATTCTTTAATTTGCGTTAACTCGTCGATTTCACCCAAGCGGTGAGCAACGTAAGGTTTGTATGACCTTGTGTTGTTGTGTACCCATTGCAGCACCGTCGTGGAATCACACCAAAAGAATCGTTCGGTAGCTTTAATTCTATGTGTGGACTGTAAAGTTTGCGCTAACCTGGCAGCTATGATGGCTGCCTGCAATTCCAATCTCGGTACTGTAACGAGTTTTACAGGTGCAACTCGACATTTACTCGCAACGAAGCAAACTCTTATTTGGCCATTGCCGTCCAACCAACACCAATAAGCAACAGTGCACATGGCTTGCATAGACGCGTCGCAAAAAACATGGAGTTGTAAACAATTATAAACTGTTTCGTCACTCAATTGGTTGGTCGGTATTTGTGCGCTCACTTGTGCACTCGCTCCTGCTGCAGCGTGAGGTGACAATGGCGTGTTCACTCGCTGGTAACAGCGTGGTATTCGAATGCTACTTATTGTTTTTAATAGCGTCAACCATTTAAACCATTTAACATAAATATCCTCCGTTATGTTTTCGTCCCAGTTCACATTAGATTTCCAGGATTCCTGAAGCATTATTTTCCCATTAATAGTGAATGGTGACAGAAACCCGTGGACGTCAAACAATGACATAATAACTTTTAATAACTCGCGCTTCGTGGGACATTTGCTACCATTCAAAATTTCTTCCGGTATACGTTTGAATGTGGTATTAAAGCCCAGGGTGTCATCAACAGGGTACCATAATATACCCAAGGCGCGCTCACTTT
The DNA here is from genome assembly GCA_951799955.1 of Apamea anceps. Classification (NCBI taxonomy): domain Eukaryota; kingdom Metazoa; phylum Arthropoda; class Insecta; order Lepidoptera; family Noctuidae; genus Apamea; species Apamea anceps. The sequence continues at coordinate 6,392,408 of OX637527.1, read as the reverse complement.
CGTTCCTTGCTCCAATCTTCACGGCAACGGCCGAGGTGGCGAGCAACTCTTTAGGTAAACTGTTTAAAACTATCTCACTGTTACTAACCCAATTACGTATCTCGAAGCCCCCTTGTTTATATACATGTATTATGTCGCGCGCTAGGTCAATGCAAGTTTTGTCGTTCGGTAGACTATCAATATAGTCGTCCATATAATGCTGTTCGAGAATAGCTTGAACGGCTTGAGGATTTGAAGATTCGAAACGTCGCGCGTTTTTATTCTTAACAAACTGTGCAATAAACGGTGCGCAATTCGCACCGAATATCAACGAAGTCATTTTGTGTGTCTTAACAGGCTCATGAGGGTTATCGCGCCATAAAAATCTAAGAGCATCTTGATCACTCTCCATGATTTTTACTCGTAAAAACATGTCCTTGATGTCACCTACTACGGCGATCTCATGTTCGCGAAAACGCAACAAAATTCCTAACAATGAAAGCAATAAATCGGGTCCCGTTAATAAATAGTCATTCAGTGATAAGCCGTGCGTTTTAGCCGCTGCATCAAAAACAAGACGAAGTTTCCCTTTGTTTGGATTGTCTACCCCAAAATGAGGTAAGTACCAAGATTTTATTGGTTTCGGTAAGTTTGTAATTTCCTTAGCAAAGTCATTGTCCAACAAATGCTTAACACGATCTCGGTACCTTTGTGCGTACTGTCCATTTAAGGACATTTTCTTCTCCAAATTATGCAGCCTAGACAGTGCCGTACGTTCAGAATCAGGCATCTTACAGCTGGCATCCTTCCAGGGCAGACCTACGTGCCATCGACCATCAATCAGTTTTGCCGTTCGTTCCAGGTGTTCCAGAGCGCGCAATTCATCAGCGTTCTGGCGTGGTTTCCCGGATATTCCCATAGATTCGATAGTAAATGACTTTCTTACCATCTCGTGCAGGTCTTCGAAAGAAGTGTTTGCCAACCCTGATTGTACCTCGGTGACGTGCAGCGTCGAGAAACACCCGCGCGTCGAGAGAGAGACGGGCACCAGTCCGTGGACGCACCATCCCAGCGGAGTACGAGTGGCACAAGGTTCGTTACATTTGCCGACTCTAACATCTAACGGTAATAATAAATTATAATTATCCTGACCTATCAAAATTTCAGGTTTAGTATAGGAATAACAAAACAAATCTTTTATACTACTTAAGTGCTCATAGTTTTTGAAATTAACTAAATCAATATTTTGCACAGGTACACTAAAGTTCTGGAAACTGCGAGCAGAAATTTTAAATCTCTCACCATTATGGTTCACTACACAAACACTCATCACGTCAGCGTCGCACACCAACGCGCTGTCGTCCCACGCACCCTGCACACGCAGCGTCTCGCGGCGCCCGCGGAGCCCGGCGCGTGACGCCAGCTCTGCACTGATCAGAGTTACAGTAGATCCATCGTCTAATAATGCACTTGTATTGAAAATACCGTTAGGTCCATGCACCGTCACAGGCACAACTTTCAGCAATACTTTACACTCGCTATTCTTGATATGAGTGACTGTTTCAGGTACCACCGGTGGTGGCGGTGATGACGGTTCGGATGTTGTATTGTTATCACTGTTCAGTGATTGAGGTATTTTGTAGTGCAGTAACTTGTGGTGTGGTAGACCACAGTTCTCGACGTCACATGCTGCAGCTGGACAGGTTGCTCTATCGTGATCTGAATTCATACATTTGAAACATATCCGGTTTCGCTTCACGAAACTCCATCGATCTCTACGTAGTGCTTTTCGAAATTTCTTACAGTCCTGTAGTTTATGCTTTGAAATGCGACAGAACTTGCATTTCTCACTATCGTCGCTAGATTTATTTAGTAAAACTGTACCTTGTGTGTAATTCGCAACGTTTTTATTGTTCAATAGAACCATAGACGACACTTTCAAAGCTTCCTCGTTTAAAAATTCGGAAATATCGAACCATGTTGGCTTTCTTCCTTGTTTGATAAATGTGTAGCTGTAATCTGCCCACTTTGAGAGTAGAACTGGTGGCAACTTAGATAGTATGCATGTAGTGATGCCTATACCATTCAGGTATTCATCTTGCCCAATTACTTTGACAGCGGCTACACAATTTCTCACTTTAACTGAGAAGGGAACAATATCTTTGTAATACTCTTGTGACACTGGGTGTAACTTCTTAATATCAACCATAATGCGTGTCAAAATTATGTCAGGATTTCCAAACTGTAGCTCAAGTGTACACATTACTGTTTCGGGTGAAGTTGCGCTTATCAGCAAGGCAGAAACAGCTTCGCGAGCTGATCCCTTTAAACATTTCCTTAGGCGCCACAAATTCTCGTTATCATTGAAATTACATACTTTAGAAGATTCTTCATATGCTTGCTTAAAGTGGAGCCACTCCATGGGGTCGCCAGAAAATAATGGTAATTCCCTTGGTGTGCAAATTCTACTTAACAGGTTTGAATTAAGCCCATTGTTGGAAGAAGCGGCTGCAAGATCCTTTAATGCGCTAGCCAGCAGGTGTACTGTTCCATCAGTGCCGACATTCTGTGTGGTCGGCGGGCACGGCACGTTCGATGTATGACCCTTGTCGTGAACGGGCTGTACCAACAGTTCTTGGTTGCTGTGCTCTAGCCACTCCTGTACATCCTTGTTAGTATGATCTGACAGTATACTACGCTCGTCGTCGATCTCTGCTAAGTTAGCCTCTAGTCGTTTATTTATTAAGTCTAATTCTATCCTTGCCCGCGCCTCTGCAGCCTCTAACTCCAGTCTTTTTTTCCGTGCAAGCACAGTGGAACATGAAGACCTCTTAGACTTTGCTTTGCAGACTTGAAACGTTGTTGATAATACATCCACAGCGGATAGCGATCGTGGTTCCTTTTCAACTAAACTTTCGAGGAGAGTTTTGTCACCTTGACGCTGTAAGTCTTTTACACCTACTTGGTCCTCGCTCGCTGATAGTGTTGATGGAACCTCGTCGATCGAAGACTTCGTCGCCTGTTCTTCCGCTAGCTTCTTTGCAGCACTTCGAGTGTTCATTGTTGGTGGTGTGTGGAACATTAGATCCGGCTCGAAGGACCAACTGTATTGGTCTTAATAGGCTCGAAATGGAAGAAAATGACGGATTTACAGAGAAAACGAATAAACAACTTTAATTACGAAATAAAGAGAAAAAATAATACATTTGGTTTTCAATGAACGATGACAGAGACAACAAAAAACAAGTGCACATCAATTTGACGGCTAAAAAGAAAAGTATTTAACATAATATAAAAAAGTTTCTAGCAAAAAGTTCGTACGCTAGTTGCGTCGCTTACATCTGCCATACAAAATCTGTCAGACGTCAATTTATCAAATTTTGTTCTACAAATAAACAATATCTTTCGATTGAAAAATCAGCCCTAATATTCGTTGAGCTGTACAAAGTCGAAGTCAGGGGCCATAAAGCAAAATCATTGTTCCAGTACGGAGTCGTACGGACAACCACGTCCCTATACGGCCTCAGTATTTAACTAGTTTAGGTAATTATAATATGGCTGGTTTGTTTTCTATTCTGCAATTTTATAGTGTTATGCTGGTGTATTACACTAAGCAAAATGTAAATTTTACTGTAGGATTGGTAACCCGGTATAAATCTGTTTAAAAATATTTTTGTTGACATTTTTCTAAACGTGTATTTAATTTTTCATGACATCTTAGAATAATCGAACCTTATTTAAGGAAATCAATAAAATACATGTAAAATAACATTATTCATTGATGATATTAATAAACACACCGACATATCGAAAAATCACTCAAAACCCGAATTGTCGTATTACGAAATCCGGATTGGCGTATTCGTTCTGTCGTAGTTTCCAGATAAAGTACATCACTATGGAAATAAAAAATATAGTTTTATAAATACTTGTACCTACATATATACGAGTTTTATAATTATAAATTCATATATTTAATCGGCAGATATTTCATTATTTCAACTTCATTGTTGGCTCATTGAAATAGAAATATATTTTAGAGGAAACGCGGTCATTTATCCTGTACTAACGTATTTCTCTGTTTTGTCCCTGGTTGTTGATACTTCTCCATGTTTTTACGATATAGTGTATATTTACCACTGCAGGTGAAAATAATAGTAATACGCGCGGGTTCGCGAGATGGAAGGGGTCGAAGGGAGGCCTTTGTCCAGCACCCTAATTGCGACACACGATCAATCGGAATCGGTTTCATTTTGACAGTTCAACAACATTCATTGCCTTATTTACGTGTTGAGCCGACAAATTTTTCGAACTTATGAAGCAATGGATTAGCAATTTGCTTCAAAATGATTCAGATTCCGATTGATCGTGTGTTACGCAATTAGGATGCAGGAGTGAGACAGCGTAGGCTAGTAAAAAAAATATTAGCAATACCGCGGTTCCTCTTAAAATTGAGGTGTTGTATGGGTTTAAACCTATTTTTCTAAATACCAAACAGTTTATTCAGGGCATGAATAATTTTAAATCGAGTTATACCCTGTCCATAAGGTTAACCGTTTTTTGACAGCTGTCATAGACCGTACATGTTCCAGATTACGTAAAAGTTTAAAATGCGTAATAAAATAAATATAATAAACTGCCTTATCTTATTGAATTATCTCATTTATGGCTTCTTACAGACATTATAATACAGTACGTGTGTCAATCAATGTATTGTGTGTTGCTGCAATCACTAGTTCCATCTGTCAAAAAACGGTTTACTTAATGGACAGAGTGGTAAATGAAAATCAAGCTAATTAATCAATTAGTTAATTACTGAAAGGTGCGACCGGTAAACAGACAATTTTTCAGTACCTATGTTGTTTTTAAAACTCAGGAAGACGATAATGCGACAATCCTTCTACATAATTAAGTCAAATATAAGTTCTTCCAAAATGAGTGTACTAATAGGATAATGGCGCCGATTCCCTTGTTCACAAACTAAACTAAATTTAAGTTCAGTGCATCTTTTTCTTTCTATTTCATTAAGAAAAGGACAGAAGATAAACATTAGTTTAGTCCTGTCAAACTAGTCAGCGCCTGACGTAAATTGACGTATTTTTAGCAGCCATGTTTTTAATCACGTCTAACCTGTATATGGAGTATCTTAATTTGACAGGAGTAAACTAATATTTTATCTTCTGTCCTTTTCTTAATGAAATAGAAAGAAAAAGTTGCACAGAACTTAAATTTAGTTTAGTTTGTGAGGGAGGGAATCAGGGCTAATAGTAATAATTGCACATTATTTGTTATGTTCTTTATCTTGTTATTATTTACTTTTAATTTTGCAGACGTGTTCATTTACTTATTCATGCTACTTAGTTAGCGTCAGACTATTACAGCATTTTGATATTTAATTTTGCAGTTTTGTCCAGAGGACGTATTTAAAAAGGTGTAGTATTTATCATTGTATTGTTTTTATAAGAATTATTGAAAGAATATTACTCTGGTCAAACTGAGGTGAATCCTGCGCGGGATGCTGGACGAAATTTACTCGCGCCGATTATGTGGTGTTCAGAATGGCGCCAATAGTCTCGTAACTTTCTAATCATAAAAAATCCTACCGCAAGCGGCGTTATGGAACTTAGTTCCAAAAAAAAAAACTTTTGCGGTCGGGGGACCCCCGTCAGAAACGAAGTTTCTTACTTCACACTCGTATATGTTTAATAGAAAGTCACATACAGGTGACAAATCGCTTTTCCTTACGTGACGATTTCTAACAGTCCTAAAGCAAGCCGATCGACGCGCGCAGTCTCGCCCCGCATCCTCGCTAGATTCGCCTCAGTTTGAACAGCCCTTATGCCCCTGTGCCCTCAGACTGCAAAGGGCAGTGGTTTACGCAAAGAAATAACGTTGTTTTTAACGCTACGTCTATACAAGCTTATAAAAACTAAACTGTTATAAAATCCACCTGCTTTCAATGTATTGCTTAACAAACGTGTCCAGAGGTGAGATTATGTATGTCTGTATGATTGATTCGCCATTATTACGTGCATTAAAACCACTTTTCTTGGGTAATATTGTATTTTACGGAGCATTTAAAGTACACTTTGAAATTAAGCATTTTCTCTTGTTGTTTTTGCGTTTCGTTGTGTTATGCATAATTTTTTTATACGAGTAAGCTCGAAATATAAATGTTATTTACTATTTTTTTGTTTTATTATACTCTCGTTAATGTAAGCATATCGCGCTTGCATTCCTAAAAGAATAGGCAGACCAAATTGTGTAGTGCATACACACTTCTCCCCTGTTACGTGCAGTGCCAATTCCATGTAATAGGGTGGAAACCTGTTCCTGTTCTCAATAACCAGACACAAATCCAGACTCCAGGCTGCTATTGACAAATGCGCTAATTTATATATTCGCACGGAAAAGATCAAAATACCTAACAGTTTTCGCCCGATCGATTCTGTAAAAATCTCACTGTGAAAAGTTAGGTGAAGTGAGCTGTCAATAGTGTCAATCCCTAAGCATTAGTTGGAATGACAGCTCACTCCACGCTCACTTCTCCTAAGTTTTCACGGTGAGATGGTTACAGAATCGCACTGCAGGAACCAATACTGGGATAAATCTTGCTTTTAATTGACTACCTACTGCACCCAACAAAACGGTGCGGTTGAACATTTATCTTGGATACTTTTTCGATGGTGTTCATAATAAATCATTATGGTACTACATTTTCGTGATGATAGCCAATCCTCATGCCTCAACTACACGCTTCACAGCCAAATAGGTACTGATCCCTTTTCAATCTTGCTGAAATGTAAGCACTTCAGTAGGATTGAAAAGTGAGTTTTCCTAAAGTACATATTTGATAGAAACTCTAGGTGTTGACACTATTTCAAAACCATGCTATTATGAAATATGTCTTTTCTCAAAGTTCCAATCGTAATTTCAAGAGAAAATCTCTTTTTAAAATTTTTCGTGACTATGGTATATTGCTCGTAACTACAACCAGGAATCTTACCGATAGTGGCGCCATCTATAACGTTAACAGATTTTCTGGTATAAGGAACTTTCGTTCCTTCTATGCCAGTGAAGATTTTTTTTAGGTCTTTATTTTCCACCGCTGGACAATGGCTTCTTTACTCTCCTTCCACCTCTCTGTCTCGAGCTGCCAAGGACCAATCTTTATTAAAGGAGTCCAGCTCATCCCGCCGTCTCCATCTGGGCCTGCCGCGATGACGTGAAGATTTCATTAATTTTTTCCTTAGTATTAGGTAGTTATGTTGATATCTGTTGCCACCCTCTATATTTATAGCCGTCGTAATCATAAAGGGGATACCATTGTTCTTCGCAAAAAATAAAAAAAATACCAGTACAACGCACATTAGCAAAGCTCGACCCTGTAGGTCATAATGTCACATGACTTGGCACCTGGACGTCATACCGATATAGCATCGTGAACTTAGGGTCACGCATCACGATCTTCAGTGATGAGTCTTGACAAAGTTGTTCTATGAATCATAATAATAGCATACATGCATAATCAGCCTATAATGTTTCCACTTCTGGGACACAGGCCACAGAACTCTTCTCTGTGAGAGGGAGTGGCCCTAAATCCACCACGCGGGCCCAGTGCGGGTGGGTAGATGTCACATGTCTTCGAATTTTTGTTTCTAGGACGTGCCGGTTTCCTCACGATGTTTTCCTTTACTGTTTTCAGAGCAGCGGTGATGAAATAATTTACACAAAGTAGCGCCTGTCAGGGTTCGAACCTATGATTTTGAAGGATATTGCTTCAGATGTCCGAAAAGGTTGTCTACTCAACGACGTAAATTACGCAATGAATGTTGTTGAACTCTCATGAGAACCATTGCTACTGTAAATCAGTTACGCAATTACTCCGCAGACCACTTACGGCGAATCGAATCGAATCGATACCGATGGTGGCGCTATCTATCACGCAGGTTGCCAATTTGTTGTACTGACAAAGTTTCTCCTAATTCTCAATGATAAATGATTATAATATGTGTCAGTCCAAGCGAAAAGGGTCCAGTGCGCGGCATTTAGTTTCCGAGATATAAGAGGTTTTGTAAAGTTGGGTATAAAAATTGCATTTCGCGATTTTAATTGGTTATAAATAAATGCTCAATTATCTACAATTTCATATAGTAAATGACTATATACGATGTTTCTAAGTACCAGAAACTTTATGAAAAAAGTTTACTAAAAAGGTACCAGTGGGTGGCATGTCGATATTCTGGGAATAAAATACGTTTCAATACCCCGTACTGATCACTTCTAATAATTTAATTATATTTTAAGATTAAAATGTTGAAACTACGTGTAAAAGGTCCCTTAAAGCGGGGAACTCCCTGCTACTATGCAACTACTAAGGGGATTTACTTTGCTTCACTTCGACATAGCGGGGATTTCCCTGATCGTTTTTTGCTACCTACGTGTCCTATAAATAGATCTGCCTGTGATGCAATAATTTATTTGTCATTTGACACCGGAAAGGAAACAATATCCGACAGTCTTTGTGTAAATATAGCAGTTTTTATTATCTTAGCTGTTTTAAATTGAGTGAGTGAAAAGTGCGCATAAAAATGAATAAAGGTAAGTCTTTACGTTGTCTATTATATCTACTAATACTATGTTTGTTGTTACGTGTTGTGTTATGTATCGAATAAGCTCCAAAAGTACTGAACCGATTTTGAAAATTCTTTCTCCAATACAAAGCTGCATTATTCAGTCATAGGCTATAATATTATTAACGTTATTACGCTTAGCGGGGCCGAGGTCGAAAAGCTAGTTCTATAAACCGGGGTATCGGAATGTTACGGAGTTCTTGTGTGTATCTACAGCTGTTACCTACTTTTCATATTTAGACCTCGACAGGGGCGAAGCCTCCTACAGACAGCAGTCGTCTTTAAATTCGATTTTTTATGGATTTTAGAGATTTAGAGATTTATGGATTAAGCGTAGATTACGTTACGTTCCTACTTATTTATTACATTTTAAAAGAGAGCAGCTTTAATCATAATAATTCGGCTGCATCCACATAGACTGAAAACTGACCGCGACAAAGTTGATAGGCTAATGAATCTCAATTAGTCATAATTTCATCCCATTTATACTAAATTCAAATTTGTTTTTAGGTAACATAATTATTGAAGATTCAACCGAAGGTTCCAGCTCTAGTGATGAATCTAAGCATTCTGATGGACCTGTACCACTTTCTATGGAGGTGGAAGTAAACACACTACCTGTTTTGGCCTCGACCGCAACAACGCCGGATTTACCAACAGAAGAAGAAACCGTTGCACCTTATTCAGGTACTTACAACTTAGAAAATAATTTCACAGAGTCGACATCTGAGATGGATGAAACGGATCAGTATTATGAAAAAAGCACTAATACAGAAGCAATCAGTGAAGATGAAATACATGAGTGTTATGATTTTGCTAAAATAGTTAGCCGAGCCTTGTGTAAAATCAAAAAAGATCGACGTGATCATTGTATGCATGCAATAGTACATATTCTTTATGACTACAGCAAGGACTCTAATACCAATTAAGAAGTTGTGTTAGGTACCTATGTCATAGACATAGTATGAAAAAATGACCTGTGTAGTATGTATATTTCAACTATTTGTTTTCAGAGTTTAGCTATTCAGCGTCTGTAGAACATGAAGACTATGAAAATTTTAATTTAGAGTTCAAAAGTCAACGGGGTACAGAATTATCGTGTGACATCGAATTTAGTGCTTGTGAGCCGCTCGAAGAGCGGCAAATTGGTAATATTTTACTAGATGATGATCCTTTAATTCTAGACGATGTAACTCAGGCCTCATTCTTAGATACTGGCTGTGGATGTAATAATAATTGTGTGTCCAAATTTCAAAAAGATGTAATATTAAGTAGTAGGTTAGATTGTATCGAATTAAATTCACGTTGTAATGAAGGAGTCAATCATCATCACTTGGTCTTGAAAGGAGCTTTAAATGCTCTCTTACGTACAAGTGAAAATACATTACATTCAAAAAACAGAAACTTGCAACGAAAAGAATACACGGTAAAGTATTTCTTTCGAGGTGTTTCAGTATGCAAGATTTTTTTCCAATATGTATATGCCACTGGTTTGAAAAGGTTAAAAAATGTAAAAAAGAACTTTCTGGACAGCGGTGTTGCTCCAAAGGTCCACGGGTCACGTAAACGACCTTACAATTGTATTAATTTGCAAACTAGATCAGACGCAATCACTTTTATAAGACAGTTTGCTAATGAAAACGGTTTAGTATTGCCGGGCCGATTACCAGGCCACCAATTTAAATCTGATTTAATAATTTTACCTTGTAGTATGTCTAAAGCGTATGTGTACAACAAATATTTGGAAACTATAGCTTTACTCGATAAAACTCCTATTAGTAGAAGTAGTTGGTATGATCTTTGGGAAGATTTTTGTCCATATGTCGTTATACAGAAACCGAAAACAGATCTATGTGCAACTTGTCAGAAAAACGTGACCACGTTGGGACGAATGGGTGGTTTAGATGAAAAGGAAAAAATACAGCTTGTAGAAAAGTCGAGGCAGCACCTTGATTTAGTGCAAAATGAACGAAAATATTATAACAATGTAATCAAAGTTGCGACTGATTCAATAACGGACTCTACTCTTATTCTTGGACCTCATGAACCATGTTCTTATGATGGCGTCATGCATTACTCTTTTGATTTTGCCCAACAGGTGCATTTGCCGCACAGTTCACAACAAATTGGGCCACTGTATTTCTTGACAGGATTTAAAGTCAGTTTATTTGGTGTTGCTGCAGAGCCTTTGAGAAAGTTCGTTTTGTACGTAATTCCTGAACCCTGTGCTACTGGGAAAGGAGCTAATGTAATAATTTCAATGCTACATCATTTTTTCGAAAATTTTGGTATAGGCGAAAAAGATGTTGTTTGTCATGCAGATAATTGTGCTGGACAAAATAAAAATAACTATGTCATGCAATATGCAACATGGCGAGTTTTAACAGGCAGACACCGAAGTTTCCGTATATCTTTCCTTCCCGTGGGTCATACGAAGTTTGCACCCGACATGTATTTCGGTCTATTCAAAAAAAGTTTTAGAAAATGGGAATGCAATAACTTAAAGGATATTCTTGCAGCTGCTGTTCAAGCTTGTCCGAAAACAAAATCTATAGTAGCTGTTCTAACTGGTGATGAGAAAGGAGAAACTTTTGTGAAAACTTACGACTGGGCCAATTTTTTTCAACCTGATTGTGTAACTATTAACCAACTTCTGCATTTTAGTCATTTTGAAACAAATGAAGATAATAGAGGGCACATGTTATGTTACAAAAAATATACTGACAGTCAACCAACTGTATCAAAGGTTTTGAACCCGAATAAAGTATACGGTTTTCCTTTAGAAAAATCCCCTGCAGGCATGACGTACGAAAGAAAATCGTATCTTTATAATAAGATTCGTGAATTTGTACGTGAAGAATCTAAAGACATTTTATGCCCGAAACCCATTCCAAATGTTGATGTTGACCACAACTCTGTCCCAACAACATCTGTCGAGTACTCTTTTCAGAAACCATCAATTGAAAAGAGTATTCGACAAAAACCAACATGTTCGTACTGCAAACAGGTTGGTCATAGGAATCAGGTGCGAGGAGGAATTTATTTTTGTCCAAAACGTAAGTTGGAGTCCCAAATAGAATAAGTTTTATTTTTATGTTTGTATTGGCTTTTTTCAAATATTATTGCAACAGAATAATGATTATTTTAGCCACTGGTACCTTTTATGACATTACATAAAAGGTACCAGTGGCTAAAATAATCATTATTCTGTTGCAGTAATGTTTGAAAAAAGCCTGTCTTGTTATTTTGTTAGTTCCTAAATAGAGTAAGAATACTTAATTTTAGTTTTTTATTGTTAATTACTATCGCAATAACTAACTTTTTATTAAATATCGGCAAGTGGACCTTTTTTACTAGACTGTGTATCCTTCTTTTATTTTGATAATAATTGTTTTAGTTTTGATGTCAAAAGTATAATTATAAGTTGATTCTATGGAAAACATATCAATCTACAATAATGAATAAAAATCTACGTAACAAGCAAGTAAAAGTGTGTTTTTTTTTCACTCAAACTTTCAAAATGCTTTTTCTCAAATCAAGCTTTTTCAGAATTTCAACTTCAAATGTCTGATAAAAAAAAACGTGTGCTACTTTTTGATTATTTTTTCAATCCATACTATCAATTGACTATTCTAGATACCGAATCCAGTCTTAACTCAATACCCCACTACTGGACCCTTTATGCCTGGACTGACACATATTTCTGTAAGTTGTACAAACACAGTTAGTGTGTTACGCAACTACCCCACTGGTGATAGTGATGTGCCCATACAAATCTACATCGGAATAAAACAACACAAGTCTGTTATTTTGTCTTTATTGATTATTTATGCAGTGAGTGAGAATAAAAACAGATGGAACTCATTTATAAATCGATATAGTATAATATTTAAAGGTTTTATAACTACCTACTACTACGTAACCTATACATATTTAAACATACTGCTTCGGGTTTTCCTAAAAATTTTCAAAAGGTGAAAATAAAAATACCAAAATAACGTTACTGTCTATTTTTATTTGGTTTCCATCACATAGACATTCGCAAAACACGTTTCTCACAATCACACTAACTCATCACATAAAACGCTCCGAAATTAACTTACTTCCTATGTCTAAAATGTACTACACATCCTTCCAGAGAAAAAAAACGAAAAAAAAAGAATAAATTACAATTTTTTTCTCTCATACATAATGATAACATAATTCTTTACGATTTTTTTATGCCAGAACCCAAATTGGAATTCCGCACGCAATCTCACTATAAAAAAAAATATAACTGTCTATTTTCTGCTAGAAAATGCGTTAGGCATACACACGTAAGATTTGTATTTAGAATCTGACATGTCTGGTTGAGTTCTGGCTTTAATCTAGATAGTTTTCTGGGTCTGGGTTGGCTGTCTAAAATCGTCTGGTTTGGTGTAGGATCATTTGGCGGACGCTAAACGTGGATAAGCCAAGGCCGATTGCAGCGAGAAGCAACGCAGACCTCGACATCATCTTCTCACGATTCGCTGGCTGAAACAAGAAGAGAAATAGGTAAGTTATCAAGAAATTAGATTCAAGAGAAAGGGCCGAAACTACTGCTTGTAAATAAGTGGGCTAAGGTAACAATCGGGGTACAGTCACAGGGGCAAGTCTACAAAAAACTAAAACTTAATTGCGCTTATTAGAATACTAGCTTCTGTCCGCGACTCCTCCGACCCGACCTGTCGCAACGCGTCGCCTGCCCGCGCTATTAAGTACTTTGTTTTCGCTTACGTTCATTCTTCTTTCGGACTTTTTTGGATGTTAAATAGCCTTACTCAAGAATTGGGCTATCAATCAAATGCAAAAATATGTTTTCATAATAATTTCAGACCGGTAGTTCCAGAGATCGCGTTCAAACAAACAAACTTTTAAGCTTTAAAAAAAAAAGTGTTTATTATCTTAAATTTATACAATTAAGTTGACGACATCCAATCAATTTACAATTTTACATAACCCAATGGCAATACCGACAGCTTTATTAATCCGCGTTAAGTATGAAAACCGTGAGTCAGAAAAATTGCGTATTTGTACAAAGCCATCTATGGCTAAATAGATAAAACGTCTGCACAAAGCATGGTGTTGTATTCGTGAATGTTTTAGCGGCATTTTGCATTTTAGTAATTTTCTATTATCTCCGAAAATATATGACCAATTGACATACTGTAAAGGGCAAATCTTATCTCCATAATATCTTTGTGATCATAAAATCATTTATTGTGATAAGGATTCATAATTAAAAATTATATTTTCATCCAAACATAAGCATGTGAAAAAATACTTTTTTAAAACATAAAAGTGATATTAAAAGATAAAATAAGATTGAAATATAGTGTCGCGGGCTCTTTTGTAGAACTTTAGAAGGCGGACCAGACTGCCATACTTTGTTTTTAGTTATATACAACTGTTGAGGCAACGCATTCAAAATATTAGTATAGATGCAGAGAACCAAAGTTGTGGGCGTAGCTCGTAGAATAAACAAGCTGAAGTGGCAATGGGCCGGCCATATTAGCCGTAGAACTGATGACCATTGGGGTAAACGTAAGGTGGGACACCTTCAGGCTAGGTGTAAAACTATAACATAAGTCGATATTGTTAAGAAATTTACAAAAACTAGACATTTGTACAATCATTATTGTGTGGGTGGGTAGATAAAAAATAGATTTTCTATGAAACAGCTGTTTTTTTTTTATAACCGGACAAGTATTTCGACACATTGCAACGGCTTATAATAAGGTGCCAGCTACTAAGGGGCCAACTCTGAAATATTATAAACAAATCTACTATAGCTATGCTGCCATAGCTGCTATGCTATGCCATAGTAAATGTTTTTGGACCACTCTGAAGTTGTCATATAGTTAGTAAAAAAAAAAACCATATCCATGAGTAAGTAACTAAGACAGCAATTTCATCCCTGGAAAGTACTAAACTAACGTCATTCAGGTTTCTATTATCCAAAGTGTCTGCCCAAATAAAGTGGCGCCCAACGTGGGCTAGATTGAAAATTGTTAGTAGGTACAAAAAAATTAATGATAAAAGAGGATAGTGCGTACCTGGGTTTAACGCGTCAACGAGACTATTGTTTCGATTTTATCAATAGAACTTTTAATTAAATACCGTAATTGCTCTCTCCTCTAAAACCACAATGAACAATAGCTCATTGTGCAGTCCATTCTGGAAAACAGAGGTTTACACAAATATGTGAATATTTTTGCACATGCGCTGTGTTCGGAGTGTTAACAGTTGGCCTTTAAAGTACATTTGCCGAAGGACGTGTCCTTCTGAAACTGTGGCCGTCAGCAAGGACACCTGCGTTCCCTGTTGAAAACTTCGATCAATATTCACTGTCGCAAAATAATCTTGCTCTTTTGTATTTCTCTTTACGAATGAGAAACACTTCAGATATTTTATTGCAATGGCTGTTTTGACCAGTGTAAATCCTGGATCCTGGTCTACCAGAGACTCAGACGGTAGATAAAAGGTTTTGTCAAACTCATCATCATCTGCCTAGCCATTTCCCAACTATGTACTGCCATTTCCCAGCTAGTATTCTAATAAGCGCAATTATGTTTTAGTTTTTTCCGATAAAATGCGTCGCAAAAGACCCCAAGAATAGCTCACTCCAAACTTTCCGATTTTGCCAACTTCCTATTAAAAATGGCGACAAATCCGCTCCCTTTCATAAAATCTGACCATGAACAAAATAAACACCAAAATAAGCGGTCATACGCACAGTCCCGACAAAAGAAAACATACCACAAATAGTTGGACATCCGTAGGTAGAAGTCATATGACTTGCTCTGCTATTTATATTTTATATTCGCCAGCCTTGCGAGATGCGACTCTGCCAAGTGGCGCTATGGCGCTGAGATTATGTTTTAGATGTTATAATGTGAATGAATAAAAAGGCTATCAAAGAAGGGATTTCGATTTCGTAGAAGTAAGTATACATTCATTTTTCAAAAAATGAGACCACGAATTTCGGATGATGAGGCTTCGACAGTTCTTTGATTCTCAAGGCCAATTCTCGTAATTAAAAACGTTCAAAATCTAGTCGCAATCTCATCTCAGCGACAATCAATTTCAAAAACTTGTTAACAATGTAGGGTAATTAGAGATATTTTTGACAGATTGAGACTGAGATCAGACTGTGAACGTTCTTAAAATTACGAGAAATGCCCCTCTGATCTCAGCCCTACGACACAGCTTCGCTAAGATACCTCAATCAAACAGACTGTTACAGATGTAACATACGATTTAAACTAAAGCAACAAAGAGATAAATCGTCTCATAACCACTTCAAATGGCTCATTCGTCACCGTACATTGCTCATCCTTAAGTCAATTTTAAATTAATCCACTTCTAACCAGCTTTGAACAAGATGGCACTACAAAGACCATTTCATTGAAAAGCAACGTTTGCGAATTATGACACCTATTGAAAAAAATCAATGAACAAACCTAGAGCATTAGGTGAAATGGCAGCTCACTTCACCTAAGTTTTGACAGTGAGATTTATACAGAAGTGAACGACTGATTTCTTAATCACTAACCAAGTGATCATGGCATGAAATCTGATCGCAAATCTCAAGTTGGTTCGGAAAAAAAGGGTAAGATTTTTAGTCATTTTAACACTAATGTTACCAGATACGGCGATTTACTGCGCCGACCACAAAGAAATTGTTTGATGATGTTACTAAGTCATCATCTGCCTAGCCTTTTCCCAACTATGTTGGGGTCGGCTTCCAGTCTAAACGGATGCAGCTGAATACCAGTATTTTACATGGAGCGACTGCCTATCTGACCTCCACAACCCAGTTACTGGGTAATACGATACCCCTTTGTGAGACTGGTTGTCAGACTTTCGGGCTTCAGACTACCCGTAATGACTGTCAAAGATCCACGAATGACAGCCGGGACCAACGGCTTAACGTGCTTTCCGAGGCACGGAGGGGTCTCGGTATGTAAGATGGTCACCCATCCGCAGACCAATCGCGGCAAGCGTAGCTTAACCTGACCGATCGACCTGTGCGGCTGTTATTATTTAGCCACGGGCCCCTCTCGATGTTACTAAGTGCAGCTCGAAATTAATATTGCCAGTATTTATTCTTTCAAGCCTTTTTTTTTTGGCTACAAGAAGTCTGGCACGGGGGCAGCATATCAAATAACAAAAACAAAATATATATTCAATCTAGACTGACAATCAGCACTTTTTGAACGTCAAAATTATATAAGACAGTCCCCCAAAACGCTCGCCTTTCACCACTTCCTAGTGATTTAGCTGGGAGGAAGTGGCCCAACAAACTCCCCAGCAGGACACCTGTCTGTTCAGTTAGAAGAACTTGATTCTATACAATAGTATGCAATATAAAACATATGCACAGGATCTACAGTTCCCATTCCCACCGAATTTAAAAGAATAACAGTTATTTAAACAAAGCAGTCATAAAACTAACAACTATATTCTAGAACTCTTAGCAAAGAATTTCAAATAGTAAACAATATAAACAAATTGTTCTACAACATTCTGATCTATGTGAACTTAGCACATTGTATGTATACATATTACGTTACATAACAAACTTGGCAGAGTAAGTACCTAATTATTAAATATTCCTGGTATTTATTATGTAGGTCAGGGGCAGTTATTCTTGTCGCCTTTTCTAAAAGGCATGATCAGCCTATAATATTCTCATTGCTGAAAAGACAGGCCACTTCTCTGTGAGGGAGAGCGGGCCGGAATCCACCACGCGGGCCTCTAAAACTTAGTTTGATGTACAGACGCCAGCACATCAAGCTACTACAATCTGTCAAATTTCTTTAATAGATTTTCAACTTTATCGCTATAGAGTTAAGGTTCAAAGATGATTGGGAAAATTTGACAGTTTCGGGTAGCTTGACCTGCTGGCGTCTGTACTATCATCAAAATCTATATCTGACCACCGTAAGGACTATTCCTGCTTACAGCGCATATTATAAGTCGACCTAAAAAGAATCCTCTTTTGTTTTACTTCAGGACGCAGCTGTGGTCATCATGTGCACGGGATTTTGTTTTCAAAATGGTCGGATATAGGTTTTGGCGATAGTATATAATGCGTAGATGACAGTTTCGCGAAGGGTCTTGTTACATCCTTTATGCATCACCTCAATTCACCTTTAATTGTAATCACAATAAAAGTATGATAATTGTATATTATGGACTTTAATATTGACACATTAAGTTGTTTATCATTTCTCATAAAAACGGGGGTATCGGAAGTTTAAATACATTATAATAAAAACAATAGGTAGTATAATAATAATAACATAGTTATTGTAATTAATGAGAAGTTTGATAACACTGAATTTGACCTCTTGGCATTTTATTGTAATGTTTTTTTTTATATTTTCTCTACTGTTTATGTAGTTACTAGCGACCCGTCCCTGCTTCCCACGGTTTTTAAGACTTTACAAAACGCCAAGATATCTTAATTATATGTAATTTTAATATTAATGTGTATGTAATACACATAACCCTTCAGGAATAAATTCTCTAAATGATGTTGAAAGACTCATCAAAAACCGTTCCGTAGTATAGAAGAATAACGCGATCACGCCGACACGAAAAGCGACTTTGATTTATATTATGTAAATGTCGCAGCCAACTGGTTAAATGAGCCGTTTAGTCAACCGCTTGGTCTTTGCTCGCCTCGCTTCACTCTCTCGGGTCGCACGCGGTTGGTCACAGTTCCAACCTAAACTATAATTTATTAAATATCGTTCAGGCCGTTAGTTGAACGGCCGCCATTTAGTTAAAAGGCTAGGCGATTAACTAAACGGCTAATTAAACCAGTTGGCTGCGACATATATATATTATTGGTACTTAACCAATTGGAAACTGTACTAGCAGATGTATTTTCCTGTAATGCTAATAACATATTACTAATAGTAAGTAGCAAGAAGTAGAAATACAACTGGAACTTGTGCTATTTTCACGACGTCGTATTTGCAAAGAATTAAACTAATAAAACACTGATTCACTGCGCAAAATCTCAGACTTACAGTAGGTAATAATTTCTAACAAAGCATAACTGTATTAAAACCAGACGTTCATTATCTTTATTATCAGAATAACACCAAAAAAAATATAAGATAATAAGTAAATTGGAGTATTTATTTACGCACTGCAGTATGTATTACGCAGATTAAAATATACCTAATGATTGATGACTTGGGGGGGCTCCCGAATAAGCCACCTCATCTATTGACGTCGAAGACAGCGATAATGCAATATTTCCTGAAGATGCTTTCGTGGTTGCTTTCATTGAACGATATCACA
Organism: Apamea anceps; assembly: GCA_951799955.1. Lineage (NCBI taxonomy): Eukaryota > Metazoa > Arthropoda > Insecta > Lepidoptera > Noctuidae > Apamea > Apamea anceps. The sequence continues at coordinate 6,373,455 of OX637527.1, read as the reverse complement.
CGAAAGAAAAGCGATACGAAACTATTATCGAGAAGCGCCAAATACGCAGAGACCTAAACCTTCCTACACATAATACATACAACACTGCAGGCCAATTTTATTGCTCCAGTTTTGATCAGCGTAGCAATTGCGTAACACATAACAGCAGCAATGGCTTTCATTTTGTCAGTTCAACAACGTTCATTGCGTTATTAACGTTGTTGAGCAGACAAATTTTTCGAACATATGAAGCAATGGATTAGCAATATCCTTAAACATGATTTAGATTGTGATTGAAACAGGGTTACGTGATTAAAGCGCGTGTTCAAAACTAAATTCGGTCTAGCGAGCCATCTTAGCTTACGCAAGGAATTGTTTTCTAAGGGTCGCTAAGAAGGACTATATCTTACGACGATGAAAAATTACATATACATAACATGAAAACTTTCGAACGATGAACTGCCTAAAGACTTGGCTTGTGTGAAAATTACTTTAGACGGTGTAACGCATGTGTATAAAAGAGTGATGAATATAAATGTTGATAGATGGAGAGGGAGATGAAGGCCAAATAAAAGATGAAGGGAGAAAGAGAAGGGTGTGCATGATAGCGTGACGGTTGACAGGGGAGAATGGGAGAAGAAAACGTATTGCGCCGACCCCAAGTAACATGGGACAAAGACAGGAAGATGAAGACTTTGAAGGTATATTGATAAAGTATATTGCAATAATAGCATCAGAGATTCTCATTGCCAGTTGCACTTTTCCTGATTAGAAAACTCTGTGAAAAGGAAGACGGAAATCGATTTGCTCGTAAATCCACAATGACCCTACACGCCAACGACGCCAAGGCTGCTTAGACAAACTTAATTAAGTTCTAATTTATGCATTTCAGTTAGCTTAGCAACTATTCTGAGCTATAAAAAACTTCACAACATCCGGGGTCTTTAGGACATAAACTTTCAGACCTGTAATATTGAATTAGATAACATTGATACAGCTAGATTGTATATAATTACTTAAGAGATAGTCACTCATCAATCGCAAAATGTTCTCTTCTTACATTCTCCATATTTTCTCTGGCCTTCCTTTCCCTCGCCATCATCTCTCTCTCTCTCCCCATCCTTAGAGTTAGTCCGCAGTGCGTTAAAATCTAACGTTAGTATTACGATATATCGATATAAATATGGCGATAGGTTAAAATGGCAAGAACTATTTAATTTGGTCTTTTGGTTTGGTTTGGTGATGAAATAATTGAGATAAGCGAGTAATAAAGTGAGGGTTCCAAAGTAAGTAAGACAATACACGCATTAATTAATTTATAATGCTCAATTAATTTATCTGCTCAAGAATCAGCAGCAAATGTAAATAAAACAAATAAAAATCTCGACCAAAACAAATGAGATCTCAAGAGAATTACATAAAACATCCAAATTGGGTGCCATGATCTGAAATAACAGGGAATTCCTTGGATGACATCCAAGTACATTTATTTCCGAATCTCTATTATTTAGTTAATTTTAGTTCAAGACAGATTTCTAGCTAAGTAAAGGTTTTCCCAGAACGTAAGAATTTATCAATAGAATATTACCGTAGTAACTGGTAACAAACGTATTTGTATTTTTAGATGTAGACAAAAGTGTGTTGTCCCATAAAGAATAATAATGAAAGATGGGAAACTACAAAAGGACGCACTGCGTCAACCAAAAATAAGTGGGTTAAGGGGCAGGGGGATGATGATGATGTCGAAGACCACCAAGAACCAGAAAAGAAAAGCTCCAAGTCTCCATCAATTAGCATAATCAGCCTTAATGCCTTAAAGTTCCCACGCTGGGAATCAGGACTGCTCTCTTCGAGAGGGAGTGGTCCGTACTCCACCACGTGGGCTCAGTGCAGGCCACATGTCTTGGAATAATCCATTAATTGAAATTCGTTAAATCTCACGTAAACGAATATTATTAGCTGTTTTGGTAAGCAAACCCAGCAAGTATACGGAAACATTTGTGCGAAAATATCTCATTGTTCAAAACACAGAGTCAATTGTACAACGTATGTTTACAAAATATAGCATCAAAAAGACATGAGGAAATATTCCAGTTTTCTTTGCCAGTTCAGCCTTTTATTCTTTTGACTTGGATTGAACTATAGAAATGTATCATTCCAGCATTCAGCATTTATTTGTGGTCGGCGCACATGTTATATTCTTCCTTACTTATCTATTAGTTGTCATCTCCGCAGACACTGCCTTTTTAACCATATCATCTTTCCAAACAGTCCATCCATCATTTCTTTGGTCTTACAGCCTGCCCCTGCCCTTATAGCCATCACATTTTAAATAGTTTTTTTTTTAAGTTTCGAGTTTATTCCCACCTTTATCATTACCATATTAGTCCCAGGTTCTTTCCTTTTTCATTTATTTTTAAAGTCTTTAATCAATAATATCGACAAGTATTTTGTTGATTTTTTCATACAATGATGTCGATTGAGTGTGTATATGACGATATATCCTGCCTTTCAATTCTGTTATTTAACATTGGCCATTTCTTATAACTCGAGTGACGACTTCTTTGTGACCTTTTTCCTTTCAGGTCAGTCCGAATCTTATTTTCATCGCTCGTGGCTAAGTAATAAACAGCCGCATGGGTCGATCAATCAGGTTAAGCTACGCTTGCCACGGTCGGTCCGTTGATCTTTACATCGGTCCGAAATCCCTCCTTGCCTCGGAAAGCACGTTAAGCCCTTGGTCCGACTGCCATTCATGGATGTCAGAAGCCCGAAATTCTGACAACCAGACTTACCAAGGGGTGTCGTATTACCCATTAACTGAGTTGTTGAGGTCAGATAGGCACTCGTTCCATGTAAAATACTGGTATTCAGCTGCATCCGGTTAAGACTGGAAGCCGACCCAAACATAGTTGGGAAAAGGCTAGATAGATGATGACTACATGTTTGGCATATCAGTGAAAAAAAGATCCTAGCTACTCAAAAGTGGTTTCTACCAGCCGCCCTAAAACTATTTCCCGAATAGAAACATTTAATTTCCTACTAAAACTACTGTCTCCATACAATGAACATTTCCATTCCCTGCTGGAATACTAATAGAGGTCAACGCACTGACTAGGTGATAACATTAATGATCACTACGTGAAGACCTTGAGATCGATCGACGGCGCGAATCGTGTGCGATCGATTTCCGCGTTCCAAATAAGGTAGACACAGAAGGGGTACATATTAAGTATGGAATATTTAGATTTTTTTTCTTTTAGAGTCACCGGATTTGGAAATGTCTTTTGAAAGATAACTGGACACTTCGCCGAAAAAAACTGCTCAACTTGAACAGCCTATAATGTTCCCACTGCTGGGACACAGACCTCCTTGTGAAAAGGAGTGGGCCTTAATCCACCACGGGGCCCAGTGTGGGTTGCTGGATGTCACATGTCTAAGAATTTTGGTTCTGGGACATGCCGGTTTCCTCACGAGGTTTTCCTTCAACGTTTTAAGAGCAGTGGTGACGAAATAACTATGTAGACTTATTAGGACACATTCCGTGACATAAAAGATAATGAATACAATCCCAAGAACGTATTGGTCACCAGTTGCGTAAAGCATTCCCTATTATTCCTTAATTTCTATATTGGGGAACGTTTTGGCAATCTTCCCACTGAGTAGTTTTCGGGAATGATGAATGATATCTACAAGTAATGTATTATTATCTCCGCTTTATCAGGGTTCCCCGAGTTTATCATGTGTTTATTTGTAGTTCGGGTTTCCCTAATATTTTTCTTATGAGAGGCTGGTCTAATTTTGGCACGGCAACAAGTTGGTTTTACGTAATATCAAACTACAGGGAACAAACAATTTATTGAAGAATCATCTAAATCCTTGCATATGGAGTGTGTATGGACAAGTTAATATCGGCCTTGCAACACAGGTTAATTTATATTGTCAATGTCGGTTAATGTTTATTGTCTTTGGTCTCTGGCAAAATTAAGCAATGGACAAAATTGGCAACTTTTTATATGTGTTTGGCTACTTTGTACTTGTATATTTTATGTAATTGTTTTTGTGCTTTTTGTTTTTGCAGAGTTAACTTTTCTTTCTTGCCTCTCTCTAACTTTAGCTTTTTCTAACTTCTTGTACAAGCCGCACGTCAGAGTAACACTGACCTTGAGGCTGGCCTAGCATAGTGCGGAGTTTCAATAATACAAAACGCCAACTTATACTGGTTTTGTTACCACTGACGTGCCTATCGTACAAATAGATGCACTGGACACCCATCCGTATTAGAAACCTAGTCCTGAAAACAAGGAAATTCAATCCACCTGGAGAACCGGTTTTCACCCGTTTTGGTCTGCTGACTTTCCTCAACGACAATCATAGGAATGTCACGAGCTACGACGAAGATTATGAAGATGAATTGTACATTTTATTGGCAAGTTACTATAATTACCGCGTTTATTGGATAAATAATGATTAAAATGCGTCTACTTGTACTTTTGTGTCCATCGAACTTATAGATAAGATAATATTATCGATAATGTTGATACCGGTTTGAGTAAAAATGTAATACAGGTATTTCAGGACAATACTCGGTTTTTACCGGTACCAACTGATAAAGCTGGTGGCGATATAAAAACTATTGATTTTATTGGACTCATCAGGAGGAGTTGACATTAGTAATCCTAGTAATATTATAAACGTGAAAGTTTGTATGGATGGATGTTTGTTACTTTTTCACACCAAAACTACTGAATGGATTTGGATGAAATTTGGCACACAGATAGTTTATAACCAGGATTAACACATAGGATACTTTTTATCCCGATATTCCCACGGGATCTAAACTTATGCGGGTGAAACCGCGGGGCGCAGCTAGTATTTAATAAGTTTACAGCATAGATTCTCAACGTGGGTGATAACGCCCCCTCGTGAGCGTTTGATACTTTCAGGGGGGCAGTAGAAGGCCCAGAGAAAATTATATATTCTATCTTGCGACTATATAATAGTACACGTTTGAATAAATAATCGTGGCAGTAGCTGTTACAGATTCGCGAGTTGGTATGAAAAAAAACTTGGGGGGCTTTAGAAAAAATATTTATCAAGGTGGGCAAAATAAGATTAGGGAACCTATGGTTTACAGTAATGATACTTCCAGTATCCAGACCGATGGCCGGTGGAGCAGACGAGTCCTGGAGTGAAGACCGCGTATCGGCAAGCGTAGTGTGGGATGCCCCCCAGCTAGATGGACTGACGTCCTAAAGGTGTCTGGAGTACACTGGACGCGGAAGGCGGAGGACAGGGTGCTGTGGCGCACTCTGGGGAGAGATCTATGTCCAGCAGTGGACTGCGATAGGCTGAGTTGATGACACCCAGTATTACAATGGAATTCTAAGCAAAGATATAGAATTGTAATAAAATACAAGAAATAATAGACAACGTAGCTGTATTTTAAGATTTACAGCGTTTCAGTGCTATAACAGTTTTAAATCATCCTGAGGCAAATGTAAACAGAAACATTACAAAATTGTGGCTAAATCAAGGCGATGGCAAAGAATATAATAAATTCCTAAGGCGAAAGACAGCAGCGCCAAGCAACAGCGATATATCCACAAGATATGCAACAAGAAAAAATACAATATACCTAACTAAACAAAACACACAAAGACTTGGCAGAGTCATAGATTTAAAAATATATTTTGTTGACGACAAGGCGCCAAGTCTTATCACAGACTTCACAGGCTGATTGAAGACGATGATAAGGGTCAGTTGCTTGCGTAATCAACCATATATCTTTTAAATACCTCCATTTCTTTTTATCAAATGATAAGGCTGAGGAATTTCGCTAGGTAGCCGGAGACTTGAAGATAAGTTCAAGGTTTTGAATATTCTGGAAATTGTTTTTGACTTACGTAGTTGGTTGCTAATTCAGTTTAGTGGCGTTTTCAGTTTTGCGTCATTAGCGTGGGTATATTATTATTATTGTCTGTTAATTTTAATTCGGGCGTCGTCACCGAGGCAGGCCTAAGAAACGCTGGCGTGACGATTTGGACTCGTTCCTAACCGATTGGACGGAGAAGGCACAGCGCAAGGAAAGGTGGAAGAATATGGGGGAGTTTTGCCCAGCAGTGGGACAATATAGACTAAAAGAAAAAAAAAAATCTTGGACAATTTCTGGCGTTCTTCTGAGATTGAGATCAACTCGGTTGGTGGCAATAGGGTCGCCCCGTATTACATGGGACTTGGACATAACTGGCGAAATGTGGGTGTGCCCTAGTTTAGGTACACTTCTGCCTAACCCTTCGGGGATAACGGGCGTGATGTTATGTTGTATCGACCTATCTGTCCTATGATATCTATATCGTCGTTTGCCATAGCATGGCAACGCTAACTACATTTTCTGATGCTGAATTTCCTTTACGGTGGTTTTACATGTTCGAATTTAATTTTTTTCTTAAACATTATTCTATGTTAAAACATGAGATAATTTCAATGGACCACTTTAAAACTTGTTATGTTTACGCTTTTGCGTACTTAACACGGACGTAAGTATTTTGGCGTCCCTCCATTGTGGGACGCCCGACGACCTTCAGTAAACAAAACAAACCAAATTATTTCAGTTTTCAGCCGAATAATAATTCATTTTCCTAGGTGTCAATAATTTGAGGTTTATTCTTAGTTTTAAAACCAAGATGAGTCAGGGATATTATTTTTGGGAATTTTCCAATCACTACGAATAGGTATAAATTCACAATATTTTTGCTAAAACTAGTCATCGTTTGGGACCGGATCAAGCTGGATTAAAATCCCTCTAACAAATACTATTGTTTCCATGGCAGTGTTTTCTTTTTCACAAGTCTGTCACTGAGTACCCATGGAGTATCTTGCCAGTTCTTCTCCTTAAGTACCTACTACGCTTGGGAATGGGCAACCAGCTTCATCTTTCTGACTGACCGACACCTTGACAATTCAAAAGCGCCTAAAATTAATGCTTTGAGTTTGGCTATCTTTAAGAATATTTGTCACTCTCTTAACTATGTTCTTATCTAATAATGTTAATCATATCTCAATCTTTGTTTCCTCATGCGCTTCATCTGTCGTTTCAACACATCATCATGTATCATTTTCTCCATAAAACTCATACAATTCTATCGTTCTAAAAGCAGCAATCTTTTCATCTCTTATGTCTACATCGGATAGTAAAATTGACCGATCAATCTGTGTTATCAACTGCGCAGGTCGCAATAGCGTTACATTGACTCCCGCTATCTTTAGCTTTTATATTGGCGCAGTAATTATGTCTGTTCCCAGTTAGTTTGTTACGCGTGACACTATTACGCGTAATTTTAAAAGCTTTTTTCGTGCGTCGAAAATCTTGTTTCGTTGAAGAGATTTGCATAATATATTTGAGGATTAGAATATTTGTCATTTTATTTAGTTAAGAATGTGTCTTTAAAGAGAAAATCTGGCGATGTAAGCTCCAACTTGACAGTAATTCTGCAGAAGCAGAAAAAAAATTGCCAAGACATAAATTACGTTTGAGTTTAATTTTGATAAATGTTGCTGTTGTTGCGTGAATGTGACACTTGTTTACCCCCAACTTGTTTTTTTTTGTTTGTGTCCTCTTTTTATGCGTCATATTTGCCGCAAATAAATGCATTTTCTTTCTTTCTGATTGAATCGCTAGCTAGTGTATAAGACGCAGAAAGTTACGACTAGAAGTATGACTAGTAAAAGTACAGTGACCATCTGGTAAAACTTGATTGATTGATTTTTTTCAAAGTCTTTATTACTACAAAGGTTGTTACAATAGTCTTTAGAAATGATCTTATTCCATTTGTAAACAGATCATGATTAATTTTTGTTACATAGGCTATATTTCGCCTTTACAAACATTAAAATATGTTATTTTTATTTGCTTATTTTGAGTTGAATTGACTTACAATGTACCTACATCGTTTAAATACAAGGTATGTTCAAGTCTTAGTATAGGCCCACATAATGTTTAATGTTTAAGTTACAAAATGTACGGTTTATTATAATATGTTATAATAAAATGAGTAAAGTAGCGGGTTGTCCGCGCAAAGATCATATACACGGCCGATCAAGCAGCGTCGGCCAGCAACCGAGCTATCGAAATAATACGTCACTGAGGAAGGCAAGGTAAAAGGAAAACAAGAGCCTGATGGTCAGTTACAAATAGCACTATAAGATTGCAAGAGGATGATTCTATCAACCAGCCTTTAGACGAAATACCAACTCTTACAAAAGCAAACAAGGTAAAGAACTCTGTAAAAGGGGTGAAAGAAGTACAACAAAAATAAAGATAGTGTTGCTTTGCAAAATGAGGAAATAATGGGGATATCTTCAGCTGAATAGATCAGTTTACAACAAACACACGTCTACTTATGGAAATTGTAGGTACCATTTAACTACGCAATTTAGGTTGTTGTTAGCAGACCTTGATAGTGACACTAATGTAAGCTAATTTAGCGTCACGCCGTGAATTATACGTCACGTTGATTAACACGCCTCCCGTTTAATAGTTATGGCGCTATTTCAGTTATACACATGACGTAATTTCATGAACAATGCGGCATGGCTATAAGTAACATTCTCACAATCAGCCTACAGCAGTTCACTGCTGGATAGAGGACTCTGCCATCGCACGCCATGTAATCCGATTTTCAGCCACTACTTGCTACGACTTAAAATCATCGTTTCACTTAGTCTGAAGTCATCTACTATAAATATCTTTTTAATTTGCTGTCTCCTCTTAAGACGTCTGTACCAAAAGTCTTGCACGTCATTTGACTGGAGTCCTCTTTCACCCTCAACTAGCCACAACCACCCTACTGGGATTGTCGCTCCACCTAGTGTTGAGGGCGTTCTAGCTTACACTTGACGATTCGCGGTGTCTTTTTAAGAAGACGTCTACACGGCCTTGCGCGCCAGTTAATTCGATCCTCATCCACTCTCATGTAGCTGCTATCACTTCCAGCCACTATGCTAAGATCATCGCTCCACCTATTCTGAGGGCATCCTACTCTTATGGTTATCTATTTGCTGTCTCCTCTCAAGTCACACGTCTACCCCAAAGGTCATCGACGGTTCTACGACATATATGCCCGGCCCATTGGCATTCCGGCTTGCTTAGCCTCAGTAGGAGTTTGTTAAGAGACGAATTGGCAACACTATCAGCTGTACGACGCATCATTAATCATCATTTGATAAGCCAACGGTCTTTGATCGGTACTTAAAATAACTATGCGGCCGCTGCACAGGTCGCGAAGGCCACCGAATACGCGCAAATAAAAGATTATTTTTGACAAAACGTCACCAGAAAAATACTTCAACGTTTTTCATGTTTATTGTTACAATAATACTGAGGTATGTTTATTATGAACATACTCTTTGCACTTGTCAATGATAAACATGGAGAGCAGCCAGAATTATTTTTGTTAACATGTCACTGACAGTCAGTCAGCGAGTCTGTCAAACTGCGTTTTTCGTGGGCGGTGTAGAACGCATTTTATTCTGATCTTTATTTAAGATACGAGAACCCGTGGCTAAATAATAACAACCGCACAGGTCGATCGGTCAGGTTAAGCTACGCTTGCCGCGGTTGGTCTGTGGATGGGTGACCATCTTTACATACCGAGACCCCTCCGTGCCTCGGAAAGCACGTTAAGCCGTTGGTCCCGGCTGTCATTCGTGGATCTTTGACAGTCGTTACGGGTAGTCAGAAGCCCGAAAGTCTGACAACCAGTCTTACCAAGGGGTATCGTGTTATTCAGTAACTGGGTTGTGGAGGTCAGATACGCAGTCGCTCCATGTAAAATACTGGTATTCAGATGCATCCGGTTAGACTGGAAGCCGACCCCAACATAGTTGGGAAAAGGCTGGGCAGATGATGATTTTAGATACGAGAATCAGGCATATTACGAAGCAAAAGTAGAATGGAATAGTAGCATGTGATCAGTAGCTTCTGCCTCCCGCCATGGAAAAATGGCATGACTATGAATCATTTTCGGTTCTACATAGGCAAAAGACTGTTTTTTTACGGACTTTACGGTGAACTCGAAAAAAAATTACTTGGCGGGAACGGTTCCATTTTCTCGGGAATCATTTTGAATTCGATAAAAAATGTGCTAGCATAATGCTATGGAAGGCCTCCACAAGGTGAACCGATGAACTTACGAAGGCCGCAGGAATCCGCTGGATGCGGGAAGCACAGAACCGGTCGAAGTGGCGGTGCTTGGGGGAGGCCTATGTCCAGCAGTGGACGTCTTTCGGCTAAAATGATGATGACGATGATAATGCTATAGTAGCCTAGCCAGATTCAGGATTGGTGGAACCAGAACGTAAACAACATTGTAAAGTCCCGGAATAAATAGCAATACAGTTGCTTTTTATAGCAAACCCCAGGAGCAGTAAAATGCGCATTCCTTTTTTACCGTCCCCCTACGCAGACAATTTAAGAACATAAATAGATGTCCGCTTCTCAATGACGTTCAAGCTCAACTGTTTTAAATTAAAAACAACAAAATGCGCACACGCAACGAACGTCACGTTAAATGGTGCATCAATTCCTATCAATTGCTGTGCAAAAGAATCATAAATGAAACAATTTAATAAAGTTCATTATGATCTATACATAGATAGATGAGGTCTAGAAATTTCTTCAAAAAATCAATGAAATAGAGAATGCCAAATTACAAAAGCCAGGCTAAAATGAGATATCACAAAATCACAAATACACATTCGGTAGAAAACATTGAGTTGACAGATGGTCAACATCTTACACCAATCGTCCAAAAAAACTGAATTTATGATCCAAAAAACTATGCAATTGAAAACAATTCCACTGCCAAATTGCAAACATATTTTCGTTTGCAAAATCCTACATGATTACAGCTGTGTATTTCTTGAAGACAAGGCCGTTTATACATTCTCTATCTAAACTCTAAATTAAACACAGTTGGCGCTCATACGAATATCGGAAGTAGGAAGTTTTGTTTATATACTCGTATATATTTTCTGATCAGGAATCAGGAAATGGCCATGGCGGCAGGCGGCAATATTCTTTGTTTTATGGTGTAGTTATCTTAGCTGTAATTAAAAGGATGAGATCTCAGTTCCTAGAAAGTGGTACTGTCGTGAATGGTTAGTGACTCACGGCTAGAATTTGATTTACTCGTTGATCGAGTGATAATGAGGTCTTGGGTTCTTTCCCGGTGCGGGCAAATTGTTATTTGGTTTTTCCATCAGCAAATTTCTTATTAACATCCCGAAGTCTGGATTTGGCCCCCCCTCTAATTAAAAACCTGTTTGGGCTTAGATTAAAGGCGATTTGAACTTGGTCGCTCAATTAGAGTTACCTAGTATGGCTTCTTATTCCAACGTTCCTGTTTATTACCGGCTACATGTAAGTGTAATCAACTAACTACTATATACTAGCTGCTGCCCGGGACTTTGTCTGCGATCCAGGATGAAAAGTAGTCCATGTCCTTCTCCAGGTCCCAGGCTATCTCTCTGTCAAATTCCATAACGATCGGTTCAGTGGCTTAGGCGTGAAAAAGGTTACTTTATAATATTAGTATGAATGAATATTAGTTATCCACTACATAGAAATCAAATAGGTAATACCCTAAGGTCAAAGTCATTTAGTTGTCTATGGGGGAAGCCTATCCACTATTATAAAACTATGACTATGACTATATTTTAATATTCATAAGTTGGCACTACCTCGTTCTACGTTCAAATCAATAGTCAGCTGCAATTTCCCGCGTAGGTATTTGTGACGCATACATCAGCAATATGCGGGATACTGCAGCTGACGTTATTAAACGTCAGTGCGACCTTTACCGATATTCTAACGATTAGAGCAGGTTGGTGTTACGTAACGTATTATGTAATCGTTTTATATAATACCTACCTACATGGTTATTTACCTTTTTATTTTATAACGGTGTTCTTTATTGAGATTTTATAGGATTTGTTCAGGAACTTTGAACTTTTTATGTTATTTTTATGGACAATGTTGCAATATTTTTTTAGGGCAATGAACAGAGGGGCAATTCTCGTAACTTTAAGAGCGTTCAGTCTGATCTGTCTCAATCTGTCAAAAATACCTCTAACTTTCCTATGTATATTTTGACAAATTAGTCGCCGAGATGAGACTGCGACTAGATTTTCAACGTTTTAAATTACGAGAATTGGCGTTCTGGTATTAAATATATGTTTAGGCACAATATGAGAAAGAAAGAAAGAAGAAAGAAAAGACGTTAATTTGCGGTAAACATGACGCAAAAAAGAACATAAAAACAAAATAAAGAAAAAAAACAATAAGTAATGGTTGATATGCGTCACATCCACGCAAAACGGCTATCGCTCAGCATTATGCTGCGACCCTATGCAAGACAGCCCCAGCGCTGGTTTTCAGCGACAGCCGGCGCCGACGTAATGACGTCGTCCGGTGCAGCAAACAATTATTCATAAACAAGTATAAAGCTATTATTTTTATGTAAACAGTAATTATGACGCTGTACTGGTACAGCGTACATAAAGAATATATAAAAATATCTGATTTATACAAAGAAAGCCTCGTCTTGCTTTGGTTGCGCTTTGAGTTACTATCAAGGAAATAGATAACAGGTCCTATTGCAAGAAATTGTCATTAAAATTACGAGACAATTAATTAAGAGTGGGTTAAAACAAAGGTCTTGCCTGGGCATCGACGTAGCTACTGTGACAAAGAAGAGTTCAAAAAACTTTAAAGCGCGTATGAAATCATGCAAAAAATGAAAAGGTCAGGAAAACCAAAAAATCAATCGGAAGGTCGAAACAAAGAAAATCAAAACCACTAAGAGAATCTACAGATCACAGCTGCTTAGTCCGCATACGTCAGTCAGTTCCTCTCACTCGAAGCTGAGCCTAGCAATAAATTTTAGAATGCAGACGACCTTGGCTTGTCGACGAACTTTAATGCGAAAAACAGACACTGAGAATTGTTAAAGGTTGCCAGTAATTTGTTTAAGGATTACATTTTGTAATGTGGTAATTTCTGATGAGCTAGCAAGCAGTGATTATTTGTTATTAAAGCAGGTCTAGAAAGATGGTGGGATGATAAAGACTGACCTCAGACTTCCTGACTGGCCTCAGCAGGAGACAAAAATTAGTGGAAGGAGTCCACGGAGGGACTGAGACCTTTGTCCTGCAATGTTCTGGTATTACATAATCAGCCTATAATGTTCCCACTGCTGGGACACAGGCCTCCTCTCTATGAGAGGTAGTGGGCCGTAATCAACCACGCGGGCCCAGTGCGGGTTGGTAGATGTCACGTGCCTTCGAATTTTTGGTTCTAGGACATGCCGGTTTCCTCACGATGTTTTCCTTTACCGTTATGAGAACAGTGGTGATGAAATTGTTTACACAAATTAAAGCGGTGGCCCAGTGGAAACGGCCCTGACTTACGAGTTGTAGGTCGTGGGTTTGAACCCAGACTGGCGCTTTACTTAATCGTTAATAGGTAGATATACAACTTTACATTTACCAAACTAATGTGACTAAATACAGCATTCAAGTTTTGCTTTAAGGAACATTGTTTTATAACACAGTATTTCCTTAACATGGACTTATAGGTGAATTATGTAAGCTAGTCAAACAATATATTTATCTGTTGCCGTTCCGTTCCGTTTCAAAAACATTTCATTTATCAAGACTGGCGCCATATTTTGTAATCATCATAAAAATCATGAATGACGGGTATTTCCTAATGATTCAAAGGACAAGTATTTTAGATGTTAAACATTTTTGGATAACATCCAAAAGTTATGAGTTTACGCTCATTACTGACATAATGTATCTTTAAATGTGTGAGACTGAATTCCGTTAAACGTCAAATCCGTGGCATTTCTATATTTGTGTTGTCTCCGGAGCAAACTGTTGCTATGCGTAAAAGTTAGCATTTAAATGCAAAAGTTGAGGACGTTTTATTACTCAATCACGCCGAAACTATTGAACCGGTTTGGATATAAAGAATGCTCTAGAATTCTGCGAAGGATACTATTAACTCCAAAAATATTATCTAGCCTATGTTGAAACCCTGATCTTAGCAACAGGATTGTATAGGTCTAATAACTCAGATAGGCAGTCACTATATGTAAAATTCTATTATTCAGCTGCATTTGCGGGGTGATTGCGAAATACACTATCAGAAGCGATGGCTTTCATTTTGACAGTTCAACAACATTCATTTACATTGCTTGGGACTAGATGGCGCTGTGTGAAATGTCCAGGGATATTATTATTATTATTATTCATTGCGTTATTTACGTTGTTGAGCAGATTTTTCGAACATACACAGTAGCAATGGATTAGCAATATCCTTCAAAATGATTCAGGTTGAGATTGATAATTTGTTATGCAATTATCCAATCCCTTCCTTTCAATCCACTTAGTTGGATTGGAAGAAGGCAAGGGAGATGATGAAGACTGAAAGCCTGATCAAGTCTTCAAACAGTGAACAGAACAGAATAATCATCATTTGTCGTGTCGTTGATAACGTCTTCAGGATTAGCAACACCTCTGACCTCTGATAAGAGACTAGCCACGTACCTATACAATCACTGCTATAATGCATGATATTTCTTACCCTTTATTAGTTATTTACGTAAGTAAGTTATCACGCTTTACCGCCAGAGCTAAAAATAGTCTTCGCTATTTTTGGATGCAATTATTTTTTTATGGCTTTACGTGCATTTTGCTTCTATTAGGAAATTTGCCAGTGATCATGAGAATCCACAATTGAATATTGAAATTCCGTGTCTCTTGCCGTGTTCAATTAGATCTGTTATGAAAATATGTCAAATACTTTTATTTTATTTTAATTTGGTCAACCAACAGCTAGCAGCATTTTGTCTGTTATCAAATTACCCGCGACCTTTTCATCGTGATCTTTAGAACTCTCCAACGTTTTTTGGAATTTCTTTTTTAATGCCGTATTCGATTTTATCTGAAGGCTAATTCTCGTAATTTAGTTCAATAGTCGCAGTCTCAGGCAATCTGTTATCAAAATATGTTAAATACTTTCATTTGTTTTACCTTTGGTCAACCAACAGCTTGCAGCATCGCTCATGAGATTTAACAGGCTTCCAGAGATCAAGGGATAACCCTCGCCTGGTACTATAGCAGTGTTCATAGTCTCAGATAATTTTCCATCGCACTTAAGTGAAATGTATTCTAAGTTGATTTTTGAGTGACCATTTGTAACAAAAAGATCCTAATAGGTTTTAGGTTGCAATGGAATTTGAACTTTCTTAAGTGTAGACATTCCGTTTGTTGTTCCATAGCTTGAAAATCATCTCAAATTCGTAATTCAATACGTAGAGTTGTAGACGCTAAATGACGATCTAGTTATCAAATCAAATTAGTATTGAACTAACAATCCATGAGTTTGTAAACCTGAAAGCATGTGACTTGCCCGCATGTCACAGATCGGATTGCGTTAATGCAATTGCCGTGAACGTGACAAATCACGCTAGGCAACGTGTGCTATATACCTAACTGCAAAAGTGCACATGTGTGACTTTACAATGTGGGCTATTTATAGATAGGCTGGTAAAACAATGGCGGTTCCGGGTTCATTTTCTAAATGTAGCATGTGATTGTAGGTAGTTTTTTTCCTTATTGGATTTAATGGCCAGGGACTGATTTCATTATTTTGGCAGCACAATAATTATGTTTAATACAAAATATTGTCGATAGTTGAAACTGCTTTTGTCGTAATGATTGGGGGCAGTTTTGTTTTTGTTAAATGATGCAATGCTTACTATTATGAATATAGTACTGGAAATTTTGCCTTATTCATCTTGGTCGGGCCAAGAACACTACCCTATGGGACCCCGTAGTTAATAGGTAGACTTTTATGGGCCACTTCTTAATTCAGTGTGAAAACAAAGGATGTATTCTAAGATCAACAATAGCAAGCAGGAAGTACTTACTGACACAAAATGATCACATATTCAATGATTTTAACCATGTTTACAATATTGAATGAATGAGCTGAAACAATAATAGTTTCATTAGAATGAAAATAGATCTAACCTTGTGACCTAAGCATTTATAGTATATAGATACCTTGTGACCTAAGCATTTATAGTACAACTACAAAGCATTTAGACTACAAAGAAATGAATACAATGAAACTTTCGAGTATTCAATTAATAGATGACTCATTAACGGCGCCTATGACCAGATGAACGCACGTAGGCGACAAAAAATTAAAACAATCATCTACATCCTTACGGTTTCCTAACTATGTTGAGGTCGGCTTCCAGTCTAACCCAGATGCAGCTGAATATCAATATTATAAATAGGGCGACTGCCAATCTGAGCTCCACAACACAATTATTGAACAACACGATAAGTACTCCTTCCTAAGTCTGGTTGTCAGACTTTCGTTTCCTGACTACCTGTCAAGGATCTACGACTGATATGAGTCCAATGGCAAACATTGTCAAGGAATTTTGAACCATGTGCAGTGCAATTATTACTGTCATTTTAACTGCAAACTGCTATGGTAGACGCCCATTACAATGAAGACGTACCAAACTCAAATAATATTCCCCAAAAATGAATCATGGAAGTCTTGAAATAAATTGTGGAGAAATAATCATAATAACAAAGCTATACCAGAACAATAGTCAAAATCGACTTTAAAACTCATTGTCTTAATGTGCATGTTAATTACCAAATTACTAGCTAAGTAACATGCATTTTTAACAGTTCATTACCTACTGAGTAACTTAGGAATTAACCTACCTAGACGGTGCAAGTAATTGCATTTTTCTTAAATTTTTTTGGTTTTATTTTAGTTTTATTTATTATAGGACAATAAACAGATACGATATAAAATGTTTACAAATAACAATAATATAGGCTCATAGTTGAGTTGTTGTTATATTTCCCTCTAATTAACTAAAGAAAGTACTGCAATTGAGAACTGACCTATATCTACTTGGTTGTACTAGAAGGTCATCTCAGCGAACAATGGATAAGTCTTGAATGACAAATCAAAGAAAATATATTAGGAAATCACAACTTTCTGGTATCATTCAGATTTGCTTGTATAAACCTCTTTTGTTAAATCCATTGTCTTTTTTATGTTTTTCTTTAACACCAGTATCCGTTGAACCTAAACTGATTGTATTTTTTATCATCATTGAAAAAAGACCAGATACAATCATGCATTTGTTTTTTTTACTTTTTGCATTTCAAGTATTTGATATCTAAACTAATATTAAAGAACAAAAATTGATTTTTTGTGTTTTTTTTTTAACCATTGCCCCACACTAGGAATTTCTCCTGTATCGTGGGTGCGTTTACAAACATTTAAACTCACATACACAAACAGCCAGACCCGGAACAACTACTTATAGGCCATACAAATATTTGTTCCGTGCGGGAATCGAACCCGCGACACGCAGCGCAGCAGTCAATCGCTTAAAAACCACTGCGCCAACCGTGCCATCGTGTTTGTTTAAATTACACTTAAACAGCTGAATGAATTTGGATAAAATTGTGCACATGGGTAGACGATGTCCAGGATAAGAACATAAGATATTTTTTATCCCAATATTTCCCCAGGATCGAGACTTATGCGGGTGAAACCGTGGTCACAGCTAGTTTAAAATAGACGGTTTGAACTTTAAGCATTATTATAATTGTTGCAACATTTATTTATAACTGTTGCTTAAAATTAAGCAATGACCACCATCAACATCATCGTCTTCCTGCCCATGTCCCATGCCACGTGGGGTTGGCACAACATGTTTTCGTCTTCAATTCTCCCATGTCCTAATCATACAGCATAACCTGTCCAATTCTCCGTGCTCCATGCCTGTCCAGTCATGTCTTTTTTGGGCCTTACACTATCAAAAGAATTTTGAAAGATTGTTGCCAGCTCAAGGTGGAAATGGCTAAAGACCAAACAGGAGTTCTATTCAATTCAGTAGCCTTGTTCTAATTGAGTTTTTGTATGTTTGTCACAGAAAAACTCTTTGTATCCAACATTAGGTGAAAAATTGAGACAACAGAGGAGATCTAGAAACAGTTCAGACCTCTTTTCTCTGACCTTTTACACAGTAGTCATACAGAAATTAAGAGAGAAGCTAGAAGTTGGTACAACTTGTCAAATGAATGCTTTTTCTCATCAAAATTCCTAAAGTGATTCATAGCATAAAGATGAAGTAAATAACTTTCTTTCAATGACATACTTTAGAAGACACTTGACAGCACCAGGTAAACTACTATATGAGTATCTAGTGAGTCCCCAATGAGAAAAAGGCGTAAATTATAAAAAAGTCATACCTGCGAATATGTGAGCCTTAAAGCGTACTGGGCAATTTGTGTCGTTCTCATTGTGTCCAAACTATGGTCCAAACCAGTGTGTGGCTGCAAAACAAATAACCTTATTCAGAATCACGCAAAAATTACACTACCAACTCTTTTACATAACCTACGAAAATTTTACTAAATATCAAAGATCACTCGCGAAAATTTTTAACACACACCGTCCAATATATTTTTGTTATTACTTTTTGGTGTTGAGATTGTTTTCACACGGTATTTGTAGGTAAATTATTAAATTCTGATTTACGTACATGCACCCGCTGGCTACTGCGAATGAAAGAAGAATCTAGATGTCACTTGAATCCTCTTTGATTGGCTATTGCTTGACAGTTTGTAAAACAAAGTGTTGCCATAATCGGAAACTAAGAAACCACTACTTTAATTAAAAGTGTATTTTTAAAGAAAGTTCAACTAAAGATAGGACAGTAAAGCACATCCTTTATGCATAATACCAACTTTTACTTTTACTTTCTTTTTGCTTTTGTATTCCGTAAAATAGTCACTAATCCAATGTCATATTTCAAATCGGCATACTCGTGGACGTAGATTACGTTAAAGGCTAAAAGTTAGTTCAGTTCATTTTCTAATCATAACCCATTATACAGACGCCAGCACATCAAGCTACTACAAGCTGTCTTTCTTTAATAGATTTTCAACTTTATTTCTGAAGCTTTAAGGTTCAAGGTTGATTGGAAAATTTTGACAGTTTCGGGTAGCTTGACCTGCTGGCATCTGTACATAATTGCTTCTTCAATAAGGGTAACTGTCAAATTCTGCTGCTGAATATATTAAGACATGTGTTAGCAATCAATTTTTTAGCAATACAATACACTAACCATGGGCGTATCCATCGTTTGGCTTCAGGGGGGCAAATCAATACAGGGGGAGCAAAATCGTGAAGTTCCTGTAGTATTCAGGCATGTGTACGTAATTTGACAACTAAATAAATGTATGAGAGCAGCGGTGGCAGTCTATATTCAGGATTCAGTTTCCCTCCTCCGCCCCTTGTCCCGCTCGGGACGCCCAAGACAATGTCCTTTTTTGCTTCGCTGGTGGATCATATATTATAAGTCAACTGTGGATACTAACATTACAGAAACATCATCTTGGGTTGGCACACGTCTTGTAATCAGCACATGACATAGGCGTGCACTGACTGGACAGGGCCAAATACATCTGTGTGGTAGTTTTCTCAGAAGACCATTTCAGACGGCATCGACACCACACCACCCCTAACGTTTTTAGGGATTGATTTTTTTCGCTCTGACTACTGTTTCGCATTTGCAGATCAAAATCTACTAGAAAAAGTAAAATAATATTGATTGGTAACATTACAAAAATTGCTACTATAAAAATAACTTTTAGTTTAAATTATATTTTCTAGAATTTGTGTTACGTAACAAATGACGATTCGTCAAAAATATTATTTGGGTAACAATTCCGGAAAACTATATCATTTAGCTAACGTTGACTAAAGATAAACATAAATGGTATGATTAGTGTAAGATGTTTTCGGTAGATGGCAGTCAAATAAAATTATCAACCCGTTTGCTATGGTAGGTATTATTCTGTGATTATCAAGAGAGGAAAGAGGGTCCTGCCTAGGGTTACCATAATTATGTAAATAGAGGGATGCCTGTCTATGGTACCTAAAATCCCTGAATTTTCAGAAAAATGCCTGTCTAAAGCAAAACGCTGTAGGTAATAAGTAAAAGTCAACAGATAATAATGAAGAAGGATATTTACTATTGATATTTGTCAGAGGACATTATTTTTTTAAATAGTTCTTTGCTTGCATTTATGCAAGAGGGATGCGCGCGCGGGCGCGAAATTTAAAAATGCCTGTCTCAGACCAATGCCGGCCGCACGTCTGTCTAAACCTTAAAATGCCTGTCAAATGCGGCAAACGCCTGTCATATGCTAATCCTAGTCCTGCCTGAGTTTTGTATTTTTCTTTAGGAAGTAACAGTCTAGAATTACTTGGTCTGTGAACAGTCTGTTATCTGAATATGTACCCGGTTGATTGCAATAGGCTCAGTCTTATTACATGGGACTTAAAAACAAGCATTACCTACACTGGCCAGTTATGTTTTTTTTGTAAGGCCACCTCTTTCTTAGAGGTGATTTTGTCTTCTCGTAAATGATGATAAATGATTTTTTATTTTGTAGGTAAGTAGGTTTGTACAAACACTTTTACTCGTCAATCATATTTTTAAGAACTAGATGAGGTCGGCGTTTCCTATCTGACTACTCTGAGAAGAAAGGCTGAAACAAACTCAGAGGTCATAGTCTCTTTTAAAGTCCAGAGTAGTCCAGACATAATCTTGGTTAGATCATGTGAAGACCATGTAGATTGGTGTCTGAAATGGTCTTTTGAGGAAAGAACTACACAGATTGAGTGGACGCATTTGTCAGTACCTAATCATGCAGCTCAACTCAAATTATTTTCTATTAGATTTTCAGTACCTAGCAGCCTCGATGTATTAAAAACTCTCGTAGGTAATAATATTAGCGGTTGGTACGAACATAGCATGTTCGAACCCATAGGTTTATGTACCTAATGTGTCGTATTTCGACGTTGCATTCGTTATTTCACGAACAATATATAATTGAAAGTTGCCACGTGTTGACATATTGGTGGTCGTGACTGTACAACCCACATTTCGTCAATTACTGTTGTTGTAAGTCCAACGCAATGGGGTGCGAACCTATTGCCACAAAATCCAGGCTGCTGCTGAGAAATCCCTGACCGTAAAATCCAATATAACTTTGCCTAATCTGGGACCTCATCAGCTTGCGACCACTAGACCTCTAGATCTATTACAGCAGTGTGATTCTGTAACCATCTCACCGTGAAAACTTAGGTGAAGTGAGCGTGGACTGAGCTGTCATTCCAAATAATGCTAGGGATTGACACTAGTGACAACTCACATCACGTTCACTTCACTTGAGTTTTCACGGTGAGACTTTTACAGAATCGACCGGCAGTATAACAACAATCTATGCGTCGTGTTCGTGAACGGGCGCCGTCAGTAGGGACTGGTCAACTCTTTGCTGCCATGGCTTATTTTAATTTAATTTATTAGGTACCTATTTGAATTGTTTTTTTTTATCTGTTCATTACGGATGCTTTTAACGTTCTGCATCGTTCTCATATGCCTAATTTTTAACATGAATTATGTAGCCAATACTTTGTAACCATATTATTGTAATTTAAAAGAGTGTCCATGGAGTTTCTTGCCCGTTCTTCTCCATAGGTACCTACTACGCTTTGGAACGGGCAACTAGCTTCTTCATTTTTACTGACCGACCCTTGACAATTCAAAAGTGCCTGTAATTGGTTTAGTTGAAATAAATAGTTTGAGTTTGACTATGGCGCCGATTCCCTTAATCACAAACTAAACTGAATTTAAGTTCAGTGCATCTTTTTCTTTCTATTTTATTAAGAAAATGACAGAAGATAGATATTAGTTTAGTCCTGTCAATTTAGTCAGCGCCTGACGTAAATTGACGTATTTTTAGTAGCCATGTTTTTAATCACGTCTAATTTGTCTATGGAGTATCTTAATTTGACAGGACTAAACTAATATTTATCTTCTATCCTTTTCTTAATGAAATAGAAAGAAAAAGATGCACTGTAGGTACTTAAATTTAATTTAGTTTGTGAACAAGGGAATCGGCGCCAATATAAATCGTAGGTTCAACAAAATTCGGTGCCTACCAAGTCTACTGCTTTTGCAGGACATACGTCTCTCTAATGAGATCTGTCAATCCTCTGCCAATAGGTATCCTCAGAAATAACACGCGCAATATTATACAAATTAAATCATCCTTACGAATTTACGACTATAATTTTATCATCTACACTGATTTTATATTCATTATCTTTTCTGCATCATTCCTTACGCACCTTTTTGACACTCCTAACATTTTCAACCTTTACACAATGGCCTAAGATTCCAAATTGCTTCCTTCAAGACGTCAAGAATAGTTTTTGGAGTTTTGAGCTGTATCCGTATTCAAATAAAGTTCAAAATAGGTAGTTTAGTGTTATCAAAATTAGCTTAGTTAGGTTTTGGAGCTTTGAGCTCTATTTGAATTTAAATAAGGTTCAAAATAGATAGTTCAGTGCTATCAAAAGTAGTTTCATACTAGATGCTGAGCAAACATGGCTAGTTTACTTTGAGCAGTATCTGAAGAGATATAAGATAGGTACCTACGAGATAAGGAATGGGGACAAGATATGAGAGGCTGAAGTTAAACGTGCCGGAGAGATATTACAATTAGGTACAGACGCCAGCACATCAAGCTACTACAATCTGTCAAATTTCTTTAATAGATTTTCAACTTTATCGCTAAAGCATTACGGTTCAAGGTTGATCGGGAAAATTTGACAGTTTCGGGTAGCTTGACCTGCTGGCGTCTGTACATATTTTGACCTTCCTCCATCTTAGCGCGTCGATGGCATACAATACAATGTAGAGATAGCAATCCTACTAATATTATAACGCGAAAGTTTATATGGATGGATGGATGTTTGTTACTCTTTCACGCCAAAACTACTGAACGGATTTGGATGAAATTTCTCACACAGATAGTTTATAACCAAGATAAACACATAGGATACTTTTTATCCCGATATTCCCACGGGATCGAAACTTATGCGGGTGAAACCGCGGGGCGCAGCTAATATGACAATAAATAGAAACACTGGCATAGAATGGACCTCACGGTTGGGCGATTGACTGCTGCGCTGCGTGTCGCGGGTTCGATTCTCGCATAGAACAAATATTTGTATGACCTACAAGTAGTTGTTCCGGGTCTGGCTGTTTGTGTATGTGAGTTTAAATGTTCGCAAACGCACCCACGATACAGGAGACATTCCTAGTGTGGGGAAACGTTTAAAAAAAATAGAAGTATTCAGGTACCTACTATCAAATACCCAAATCCTTACATTGACATTGAAATAGTGTTTATTTTTCAAACAAACTAAATAGTAGTGATTAGCCGACTATGGATCTTTGACTAGCTACATACAGGTAGTGACTAAACTATTGGATATATTTGATTGAAATTTTGGATGCAGACTGGAAACGTCATCAAATATACATAAGCAGTTTAATTTATTGTCGTATTGTCGTCTCCACCTTGTATATGAGTACAGTCAGCCTAGAATTCCACCGTGGACTGTGGAGTTTCTTGCCGGCTCTTCTCTGTAGGAAACGACCAAACGGAACCGTGCACCTAGCTTCTAGCGTTTCATAAGTTCCCATGTTGGTTTATGTGAAATAAAATATTTTGATTTCGATTTTGAATTTGGCTACAAGCTTGGCTTCGATTTGGATTGACCTCTGCAAGACGCGTGAGTTGAACATGACTTTCGTCTTGTCCAAATTCATGCCGAGGCTAATCCACCGAGAGGCTCCATGTAGGCTGTGCAGCATCTCGTCTCTGCCATTTTGACGGTGCCATCGGCAAGGCGAAAGTGTGAGATGTACTCGCCGTTCACGTTGATACCCTGCCCAGTCCAGTCCAGCGTTTTAAAGACTTCCTCCAACGCATTGGTAAACAGTTCCGGTGATATCACATCCCCCTTTTTTTTTTTTTTTTTGGAAAATGGGTCTGTCAGACTTTTACTGACTAAAAACCACCCCGATGTTCCATATCACACCTACGCCGGGGGTCACGGGAACGTACGATCCTTCCGCGACCCCCGACTGGTGCCGGCCCACCGCAGTGGGCCTCCTCGGGTCAGGGGGGGGAGGGAGGTGTAAGACTCCCCCCGCAACGTCTAAGAGGGGCGCGCGTGGAACACTACGCGCCGCCACCTCGGGATATCACATCCCCCTATCTCAACCCTCTGAGCAGTTGGATGGGGCTGGTTTTCCGTTCATGGATCTGGAAAGTCATCGTGGCAGCGTCTTACAGACATCTCAACCCTTCGATGTAGCGCCACAGTCAATTCGACATCGTTGCAGAGAGTCGAAGGCTTTCCCGGAATAAAAAAATAAAATAAAAATAGTTAATAAAAACGTTTACAAACGGTGTACATTTATCCAGGAGTGGCCAATTTCCCATACATTTATAGTGCCTAAAAATAAACTACAACAAATTTTTTTTTTTTTTAATTTCAGGTGCAAGTAATGATATATCGGAATTCGAGTGTTAGGTAGCGACCCACCCGAACTAGGTTTAATTCAAACCTCCACCGGAATCCACAGCGGCTGGTCTCTTCTAGCTGTCTTCTGTACAATTTGCCGAACCGTCATGTGTAAATCTTCACCTAAGCAGGTTTTCTTTGCTTCGGCCTGAGTCCGGAATCTATTTAAATTCAAATTCATTTATTCACATTTAAATAGATTATTATATTATACACTCGAGAGCAATGAATCCGGGTCACTTAAAGAATGTTAAAAATCTCGGAAACTAAAAATGATAGGTTAATGCAATTGATTGAGTATCGCGTATCGCCAAGTACGCTTTTGAAGGTTCCTATTCAGAAACAGGCTAGAGGAAACAAAATTGAAAGAGGTCAGGTACTCACGGGATACTGGGAGCCAGGAGATCACCTCACTGTATCACTAGCAGTCGTATTTCACGATATTTTGGTGGTTTTTCACCGCGCGCGCGGTTTGCTGCCGGCCGGTCTTACGTTTCGTTCGAACTCGTTTTTGCGTCTTTATGCCGCCAGATGGCGGGAGCGAAAGGGTTGTCTTTGGCCCGCGCACAGCGTTGGATGAGTACGCGTGGCGGCAAATTTAAAATAGGAAGGAAAGGTAAAGGACTGGGGAAAGCATCCCTAAGCCTGTTCATATCCCCCCATTTGAAATCACCCAGGGAGTTCATAAGATAAGATAGATGAAGTTCGAGACTTACGGCCTATGCAGATTCATTTGTCATCATGCTGATAAGGTGTTAAGTTTAAAGTTAAGCTGATAAAAACAAAATAAGTTTAAATGCAATACATAATTTGATATAATACTAAATACTTGAAAATGTTGATATGTTATAAGTGCGTTAAATTGTAAGTATAGAAATATGTGTAGATAAGTTAATTATTTTGTTCGATTGGAAGAGGACAAATTTTGACAGCAGGTCTTACAAGTAAGCCTTTCAATGTTTTGACTGTCACAACACGAGTAATGTCATCTTTACCCGGATGGAGCTGTACAACGCGTCCCAACCTCCATTCGTTAGCAGGTAAGGTAGGTTCATAAATGGTTACAAGATCGTTCAGTTTTGGGTGACGGTTGCCGTGTTTAAACCATTTCATTCGCTGTTGTAAGGTATGCAAATAGTCCCTTTGCCAAGTGCGCCAAAAGCTCTGTGATAGGCGCTGTAATAGCTGCCAACGAGTACGTAATGTCTCGTTTTCAGCATACCTTGGTTCAGGCAGAGATACTAAAGGTCGACCGATGAGGAAGTGACCAGCTGTAAGTGCGTCAACCTCGCCGGGATCGGAAGATATTTCCACTAAGGGTCTAGAGTTTAACATGGCTTCCACCTTCGTTAGGATGGTATAAAATTCTTCAAAGGTAAGAATCTGGGAACCGATAATACGTTTGAGATGATATTTTGTCGATTTTATACCGCTCTCGAAAATGCCTCCGAAGTGAGGACCGGAAGGAGGATTGAGCTTCCACTTGATTCCTCGAGAAGCGAGGTGACTGGAAATACTACCGCTTTCGCGGTTGAGCATTTCGCTAACTTCCGACAAGTAACGTCTGGCACCCACGAAGTTAGTACCACCATCTGTGACTATGGAGTGACAAAGTCCTCTCCGCGATACAAAACGATCTAAGGCCGCTATGAATGCTTCAGATGTGAGCTCAGTAACCAGCTCAAGATGAACGGCCTTGGTCGCGTGACAGACTATGAGGCAAAGATACGCTTTGTAAGTTTTAGCGTTACGACGTCTACTTTCCTTTATCATAAAAGGACCTCCAAAGTCAATGCCGATTGTTTGAAAACAATGACCCGGTTGTAGTCGGGAAGATGGAAGATCACCTTGTGAAGGTTGAAGTGGAATAGGTTTGACTTTAAAACAGGTCACGCATTTAGATAAACGCGATCTGATAAGATTTCTAACGCCGAGTATCCAAAATCGACGCATGATTAAAGATTGGAGTAGGCGAGGCCCACAATGAAGATAAGTTGTATGATAGTGGTCAATAAGAAGAGTACTCAATCGAGAAATCTTAGGTAAGAGGTATGGATGTCTGACGCGATCTGGTAATGACGCGTGCTTGAGACGTCCCCCCACTCGCAAGATTCCGCGAGTGTCAAGAAAAGGAGAGAGTTTAGATAAATGTTTGGGTAAAGGTTTCTTGGATGATATTAAAGATATGACATCATTAAAACTTTGATGTTGAACATATCTTGTTAAATGATCTAGAGATTGGACTAGTTCAGTGGCTGTCAGATAAGGGAATAAGTTACGCTCAGAACGTTTAGCTTTCGCGTTGTTGATGAAACGGTAGATCCATGCAACCACTCTTTCCACTCGGGAAAGAGAGGAGTGGCGTTCCATGATGGACTCAAGCAAGTCAGCTTCACGTGTCACACCAGTAAGACATGCGCGTGATGCGGGCTTAAGTTCTGGCACGGTATCTGACCCTTCAACTGCTGAGACAGGCCAGTTGCAGGGTTCATTGGACAGCCACTGAGGACCAGACCACCAGATTTGAGAAGAAGATAAAGATAAGCAAGACAAGCCACGACTACAGATGTCGGCTGGGTTGTCATGGGTGGACACATGTCGCCATTCAGTTGGCACAGTACTGTCGTTAATGAGGACCACTCTGTGGGCAACGAAGGTCTTAAGCTTATGTGGTTCAGTGTTCAACCATGACAATACAGTCGAGCTGTCTGTGAACAAGATAGATTTATTCAAAATTATTTTTGAACTAAGCAAAGAATGAATGCGATTTATTACTTTGGACAGTAATACAGCACTGCAAAGCTCTAAGCGGTTGACAGTCAACACTTTTAGAGGTGCTACTTTGGACTTAGCAATTAAAAGATAAACTTGTACGTCGTGAGAGGTAACGACACGAAGATAAACACAACATCCATAGGCTTTAGTGGATCCATCACAAAATCCGATGAGTTGAAATTCCTTAGAGTGAGAAGGTATAATTCTACGAGGGATTTCTATTGTTTTTAAGTTATGAAGATCCGCTATAAAACCCTGCCATTCTAGAGCTATGTCTCTGGGCACAGGTTCGTCCCATGAAAGATTCAGACGCCACAGATCTTGAAGGAGCAATTTGGCTTTTAAGATAAAAGGTGTGAGCCACCCAAGAGGATCGAAAATACGCGCGATGCTAGATAAGATGGAACGCTTGGTACATTCATTGTCCTCAATTGGGGACTGTGAGTAACTGAAATTGTCACTCACAGGATCATATTGGACTCCTAAGATTTTTAACGTTGGCTTATCACTTTCTTCAGAGAAAAGTTTAGGTGTTTGACAATGATCTACAGGCAAAGTTCCAAGTAAGGATTGTGAATTGCTACTCCATTTTCGGAGCTCAAGTTGAGCACAACCTAATAAACTGATAAGTTGATCTTTTAGTTCTATGGCTTCGCGTACAGAGGGCGCGCCGGTCGTAATATCATCGACATATGTCTCATGAAGAAGAGCTTCAGCTGCGCGTGGATACGCGGCGCCATGATCGGCTGCTAATTGGTGGAGGGTGCGGATAGCCAGATAAGGCGAACTACTAACTCCGTAGGTGACAGTCGCAAGTTCGTACTCTTTAACTGGATCACTAGGAGATTCTCGCCATAGTATGTGTTGAAAGTTCCGATCCTCCGGTCTAATCAAGATTCCTCTATACATCTTTGAGATGTCACAAGTTAAAACTACTGTGTGTAATCTGAAACCGGTTATGATATCTACAATATCCACTTGAAGCTTAGGGCCAGTGAATACAATATTATTTAAAGATAGACCGTTAGTAGTTTTAGAACTGGCATCGAAAACTACTCTCAATTTAGTGGTCGTGCTCTCTGGGCGAACGACGCAACTGTGAGGGATAAGATAACGATTGAGAGTAGGTACCGCAGAGTTAGGTACGGGATACATATGTTTTAAATTCTCGTACTCGCGCATAAAATTAACATAATCGGATTTAAGTTCAGTCTGACGATTAAGTTTCTTTTCAAGATGAGTCAAACGCGACAAGGTACTATTGTAGGATTCACCCAAAGAACGATCGCCATCCTTTAAGAGGATAGGTACGACGTATCGTCCGTCAGGTTCGCGATAGGTTAAATCAGTGTAAATGCGTTCACAGGTATCATTCTCGGGTACGGTGATAACAGCGCGCGGTGGTTCCTCCACTTCCCAAAATTTTTGAATTTGCTCATCTAATTTAAATGTGGTGGCCACTAACGAGCACGCGGTGTTTAAAGGTGCAGAATTAGAGTTTACTGCCCCTGACAGAATCCACCCGAAAACGCTATGCAGAGCGGTAGGTAAACCGGGCCCCAGATTGATACGTCGACCGTCATAGATTTCGTGGAATAGCTCCGCCCCAATTAATAAATCGATTTTGGCGGGAACATCGTAGTCGCGATCGGCTAACACTAGATGGTTGCTACGTTCTCGAACGACTGATGGTACTTTAACGCTAGGTATTAGAGCAGTGATGTTATCTAATACGACTGGCTTGATATTAAAGTGTGGAGCATCACCATGTACAGGTCGTATAGTGCATTCCGTCAGCCCCCTTACTTGTGTGACTGAGTTTTGTCCTAGTCCGGCTATGCGAAGATTACATCGGCGGAGTTTTAACCCGAGTGTTCGCGCGCACGCAGCGGTTATAAAACAATCCTGCGCCCCACTGTCTACGAGTGCACGCACGGTACATTGAGTGCCGGCGGCGGTGTTGAACGCGCGCGCCTGACATGTTCCTAGTAAAACCATATCGCGGTTGGGAACGGCGGCGTGAGAATGAGCCGTAACGTTCACTCCAGTGGTCGCGCTGGCGCTGGATGACGCTGGGTCAACATGCAATAGGGTATGATGCCGTGATCCACACACCGTACAAGACATTTTAGATACACAGTTTTCTATGACGTGATTTGTCCGTAAACAATTTGTACACATATTGTTTTTACCTTGTACTAACGCGAGTCTAGCACGAGAATCTAAGGATTGAAAGGTAGGGCACCGATAAATCGAGTGCGCATCACTGCAATGAGCACAAGCCACATTTGCAGGTGGGATAGATTTTGCGAGATAAGATGAGCGTTTGGATCCGCTGCTATTTTGCCTACTAGACGCGGGCGAAGGTTTTTTCCCTTCAAGGTTACGGGGGATAGGATTGTTATTGATATTAGATTTAGAAGATATATGACTAGTTTCTAAGATTTTAACATAATCTTGAAGAAACTTTAACAATTCACAGAAGGTAGGTATTTGTGAAATGTTTTTCTGAAATTCGAAACGATTACGCGTGTCCGAGTCCAGCGCGCGTGACGTTAAACAAAATAAGATAAAATCACCTAAATTTTCAATTTTTAAAGCTTGGAGTGCATGGTATGACTCATAAATTACGTTTGTTAAAGTTTGTAGATCTTGGAAGTTACCCGATTTTATTACTGGCTGGTTAAAGAATTTGACTAGATATGTTAAAGCTATAATACGCTTGTTTTGATAACGCTCGATCAGGCTATTAAAAACTACTTCGTAATTATCGGCGGTCATCGGAACCCCTTTGATAATAGACAAAGCCGGGCCTTGTAAACAAGACGCTAAATAATGAAATTTTTCTATTTGCGAAATCGAATTATTATCGTGAATTAAAGTTTTGTAAATATCATAAAATGTTTGCCAGTTTTCTATCTTACTATCAAATTTAGGTAACTCAAGTTTAGGTAGCCGCACGTTACGTCCCGTTTGCATGGAGTCGGACTCACCCGCCCGCGCGGGCACCTGCGACGTCCCGTCGATGTTTCCGCTCTTATCAGCGATCTGCAAGTCAGCCGCTGCACTGATTACGGCATAGTACAAATCATCAAACGAACGCAAAGACTTTTGACACACTTGTGCATCAGGCTTCATGGCTAACTCCAAAGTTTGAATTTTACTACATAACTCAATAAATTCTTCGCGAATTGAATGTATTCGAGTATATCTCGCCTTGAACGACGATACCTTTGAACGATCTTGAATCATAGTTTTGGATAAGTCGTAAAGGATTTGAATATCACGATAAACATATTCGCGTTGAGATTGAAGAAGTCTAAGTTTACCCTCTTCCATTTTGTATTTTTATAAAAAGTAATGTAGGTATGAAAATACGACACTAAGTTGAGATTTATTAGGTGTAAATCAATACTTTTAGGTGAAATAGTTATTTAATAACGTTTATTAATGTATAAATAACGTGAATAGATAAAGATAATAAGATTACAAACAATAATTTCCATAAATTACGTGAATTATTGTGCTATAACCCGACTTAATTAAGATGACCTCTGAATATGACCAAGTATGACCAACACAATTTTGTAGGATAATACTTTAAAAATGCGTAAATCTAGCAATTCTCAGAGTTTTCTAATGAAATTGAACCTGTGAATGCCTGAAAAAACTGTAATCTACAGGTATCCGGCTCGAAATGGACCAAAAATATGATTGAGTATCGCGTATCGCCAAGTACGCTTTTGAAGGTTCCTATTCAGAAACAGGCTAGAGGAAACAAAATTGAAAGAGGTCAGGTACTCACGGGATACTGGGAGCCAGGAGATCACCTCACTGTATCACTAGCAGTCGTATTTCACGATATTTTGGTGGTTTTTCACCGCGCGCGCGGTTTGCTGCCGGCCGGTCTTACGTTTCGTTCGAACTCGTTTTTTCGTCTTTATGCCGCCAGATGGCGGGAGCGAAGGGTTGTCTTTGGCCCGCGCACAGCGTTGGATGAGTACGCGTGGCGGCAAATTTAAAATAGGAAGGAAAGGGAAAAGACTGGGGAAAGCATCCCTAAGCCTGTTCAGCAATAAATTGTATTTCATAGACAATGTAATACTCCTTAAATGAAAGTAAAAAAAATATGAGTCACCATACATTTTATTAACACAAAATTACATAAAGAAAAAAACTGCTGATCTCTCCTTAAAACAAAAATAGGAAACATGAAATTTTTGAACTTTATTACGATTTTCTTGAATTTTAATACTTCGTATTGCCTCCTCGTGCTTCCATTACTGCGTTTACGCGGTTTGGCATGCTGTACACCAAGTTCCTTATACGATTTTGGGGAATATTCTCCCATTCCTCTGTGAGAGCAATTTTGAGCTCACGAAGCGTGATTGGGGGAGGGTTTCGTTGTTTTACGCATCTGCCTAGCTCGTCCCAAGCATGCTCGATCGGGTTGATATCCGGGCTGCGCGCTGGCCACTCCATACGAGTAATGTTCATCTCTTGAAGGTAGTCATTCACAATCCTACCTGTATGAGGTCGGGCATTGTCATGCATAAATATAGCATCCTCACCTAAATTGACCATAAATGGACCAACGTGATCATTGAGGATTTCTTCCACATATCTTACGCTAGTTAAAGAGCCGTTTTCTATGATCACCAGCTCTGTGCGACTTTCAGAAGAAATTCCGGCCCACACAAGTACAGACCCACCACCGTAGGCTACTTTTTCTTCGATGCGTGCTTGCTTGAATCTTTCCCCTGGTCTTCGATACACTCTGTGTCTTCCATCGTGCTTGTAGAGCATAAATTTTGATTCGTCGGAGAACATAACTTTTGACCAATCTTCAATACTCCAATTTACGTGGCTCTGGGCATATCTTAGTCTTGAAATACGATGCCCACGCTCCAGTTTAGGGCCGTTTGCAGGTCTAAGGGGTTTTAAGCTAGATTCAGCAAGCCGACGTCTTACTGTCCATGCACTTGGGTTACTTCCTCCGAGGCGTCGAAACTGATTTGTGAGTTCAGTTCCGGTGAGAAAGCGATTTCGAAGCATGGTGTTCACCAAGTATCGGTCTTCTCGTGCTGTGGTACACCTGGTTCTGCCCGTTCCTGGTCTGCGTAGGTTAGAACCAGTTTCTTCGTAACGTCGGAGAACTCTTTGTACTGTTAACAGCGACACACCGACAGTCCTGGCTGTATCGCGCTGACTCCGGCCGGTTTCCAGCATTGTAAGTATTCTGGTGCATTCTTCAGGCGTAAGCGACATAATTTCAGCTTGAATAATGAATATAGAGCACTATCAACATGGTTTATGTACCCACATAAATGACAGATTACATACAAAAGCAAAACCAAATGCTGTAATTTCGTAGTTCCATCTTCGAAAGTGGCCCTTTTTCAAATTTGATTTTTTTATGATATAACTTTACAATAACTAAGAAGTTTTAATACCTTCATTTAAGGAGTATTACATTGTCTATTAAATACAATTTATTGCATTAACCTAGCATTTTTAGTTTCCGAGATTTTTAGGATTCTTCAAGTGGCCCGGATTCATTGCTCTCGAGTGTATTAAAGATTTCCATGTAATACAGGGAAACTCATGTCCAGGTGGGAGACTTTCAGAAGGTGGACCAAATGGATTGGATTGGGAAGCTCTATCTCTATGGCGAGATATAGACCTTCCTAGACTGTTCGCCAGTGAGTGGGAGGACTCAATTCAAAAAGCTGTTGCGGCTTTTCAACCTGTGTCACGAGGAATTTAGAGTGCAAACTTTCCTGCTGTTTTACTGTGTAATTAATAAAACCCGGAAGGCAAATCCCGGAAGAGCTTTAAGTGTTTCTAGACTACAGACAGAAGTATTATTTGTATCGCCCGGGAATAGAACCTGTGACCCTTACAGAAAATAATAACTGAGTCATTAATGCTCCAACCGCTTGGTTAACCGTGTCTTTCTTTCTCCTTCTAGGAAGCAGGTGATGCCGTAGCACTAGACATACTACAGAGTATATATAGTCTACTAACTGTCAGTTGCCAGCATCTTCATCTGCGATCCAGGATAAAAAGCCAGTCCTTACCCAGGCCACGGTCTATCTGTGTGCCAAATTTCATCCAAATCTATTCAGCCGTTTTAGCGTAACAAATAAACTCACTTTCGCATTTATAACCTGGCGAACATCGCGTCGTCGTACCGCCGTATTTTTTTTTCTCTTTTAATTTTCTTCTGTACAAACCTTGTCCTCACAATAACAAACACAAACAAAAAGAATTATCCAATTTGGTGGAAGTTTATATATATTTCGGTGATACGGTGATTCATTTTTATTTATATGGAAGATAGATAGATAGATTAGCTATAATTAGGATTGAAACAATAATACTATACCTATTACTAGCTTTTTAAGCTCATAATCAGCTCCCCTGGACCACTGAGATGGCTGAACTGCACATAGTTTATTATCTAAGAGTAATTAGGTTGGCAGTAAGTGCCACTTATCACTAAACAAATTCAGAGAGTTTATTTCAAACGGCTTACAAGGCACTTTTGAATTGTTAAGGATACTTACAAAGGGCGAATTTCACCATTGAAACTAAACGCGTTCAGCATATCTTAGCCGTGTTCAAGAGCTGTCAGTGTCAAAATTGTTGTGAAATATTGACTATAATAGCTGTCCATGTTTTTTTTTTTTCTTATAAAAACGTTGCCCTACACCACTAGGAATTTCTCCTGTATCTTGGGTGCGTTTACAAACATGTAAACTAAAGAAGCCAAACCCGGAACAACTACTTGTAGATCTTACAAATATTTGTTCCGTGTTCCGTGCGGGAATCGAACCCGCGACACGCAGCGCAGCAGTCAATCGCTTAACCACTGCGCCAACCGGCTATTGACACTGATATTGACACTGACAGCTCTTGAACGCGGTTTAGAAATGCCGATCACGTTTAGTTTCATTGGTGAAATCCGCACTTGATAACATATAAAATTAGTAGAAAAGAGGAGGCTGTTAGCGCTGCATGACTATTATGACTGGTACGCACGGCTACACATAAAGCTATACATAACCAGTATAAATTGACTTCTGATTTTACGAAAAACCTATACAATGCGAGATCAGCTGAAACTGGAAATGTATAGCTTGTTTTTGTATTTTTCTTATAACTTTATTAGGGTTCCGTAGCCAAATGGCAACGGAACCCTTATGGATTCGTCATGTCTGTCTGTCTGTCTGTCTGTCTGTCTGTCTGTCTGTCTGTCCGTCCGTATGTCACAGCCGCTTTTTTCCGAAACTATAAGAGCTATACTGTTGAAACTTGGTAAGTAGATGTATTCTGTGAACCGCATTAAGATTTTCACACAAAAATAGAAAAAAAAACAATAAATTTTGGGGGTCCCCATACTTAGAACTGAAACTCAAAATTTTTTTTTTCATCAAACCCATACGTGTGGGGTATCTATGGATAGGTCTTCAAAAATGATATTGAGGTTTCTAATATCATTTTTTTCTAAACTGAATAGTTTGCGCGAGAGACACTTCCAAAGTGGTAAAATGTGTGTCCCCCCCCTTGTAACTTCTAAAATAAGAGAATGATAAAACTAAAAAAAATATATGATGTACATTACCATATAAACTTCCACCGAAAATTGGTTTGAACGAGATCTAGTGAGTAGTTTTTTTTTAATACGTCATAAATCGTAACGTAACGGAACCCTTCATGGGCGAGTCCGACTCGCACTTGGCCGGTTTTTTTTCTGTTTTTTGTTTTCAATTGCATACTTATTATCATGATAAGTGGAAGAGCGGAGTTCACCTAACACAAGCATCTTCTATTCTATCTATACTTATAATAAATCTGTAGAAGTGAAAATTCTGTACATTGAAAATATCAAAAAAATAAATGGCAGGGGGTGTTACTAGACCGACACCGAACCCAAAAATGTGATTAAAAAAATTTTTGTCTGTCTGTCTGTCGGTCTGTCTGTCTGTCTGTCTGTCTGTCTGTCTGTCTGTTTGTTCAGGCATCACGCAAAAACTACCGGTTCGATTACGATGAAACTTGGTATAATTATTCTTTAATATCCTGGGCACCACACTGGGTACTTTTTATCCCGGAAAAGTATATACAATAAAAAACAAACTTAATTTTGCGGTTCGATCCCTAGATCCGATTACTGTACCAACCGCAAATAATAAGTTTGTCGTAGGTTAGGTCACACGCAGTGGAGTTCATTTTTATTCCTTTTACTTTTTAGAGTTATTTAGGTTTATTTTTATATAAGTCATAGGTATAGATTTTAATTTTAAAGTATAGGTAGTATATTTGATAGTGTACGTAGTGACCGTAGGTTATTTTATAATACTGTTAGGTAGGATAGTCATTCGTATAGATATTAGTTTTTAGAGATTTTGCTTATTTATTGAGTTTAGATTGAGGGGCCCGTGGCTAAATAATAACAGCCGCACAGGTCGATCGGTCAGGTTAAGCTACGCTTGCCGCGGTCGGTCTGTGGATGGGTGACTATCTTTACATACCGAGACACCTCCGTGCCTCGGAAAGCACGTTAAGCCGTTGGTCCCGGCTGTCATTCGTGGATCTTTGACAGTCGTTACGGGTAGTCAGAAGCCCGAAAGTCTGACAACCAGTCGTACCAAGGGTATCGTATTACCCAATAACTGGGTTGTGGAGGTCAGATAGGCAGTCGCTCCATGTAAAATACTGGTATTCAGCTGCATCCGGTTAGACTGGAAGCCGGCCCTGAACATAGTTGGGAAAAGGCTAGGCAGATGATGATTGAGTTTAGATTAGTTATCGTCATAAATAGGTTTATTTAGGTAGGTAGTTATTTTATTTTCTGTTATTGAGTTTATTTATTTTTTTAATTAGGTAGGTACTTAGGTAAAGATATCATATAGGTACCCTCTTAATCACCATTAATGAGACACAATTGGTTTTCTATTGTAATTAGCCACAAAGGGCCCGCGAGATAGATGGCATCCTGGTGCACATACATTTTATCCTGTTAGCACGTTCCCGTGGGATAATTTCCGACATCCACGCGGGCGAAGCCGCGGGCAGAAGCTAGTCTTGCTTAAAAGGTTATCTCCAACTAATGTGTTTTTCATTTGTAATTGCAATAAACATTTTTTTTTTTTATAGCTTGATGTGTAGCCGTGTGTACACGCTGTTTGCCAAACATAGTGGCTCATTGATAGTTCAGGGTGCGCCCTAGTCGCACACCCATGTCTATTTGCTAGCCAGGCAATGAATCCTGATTGCGACAGGTTGTCTACCCATATCTTCTGCGAACACTAATATCACCCAATTCCCTGACTTTTTATGATAAGCACTGATATCAGATTAAAGCTTCTAACTCTGATAGTTACGGTTTAATGAACTCCCAAGAAAATTGGTGAAAAATGGGTGAAATATTCTTAAAGAGACAGAACTTTTCCAGCTTATTTGGTCGGCAAATCTGGTTTTTTTAACTTAAACCTAGACTTAATTAAACCATTCTAAGTCCCGTATTACAGACCTTCACTCAAGACTCAAGCGTTACTTAAAACTAGTTTCAATCAATCAAATGGCTCTAAACTACTTAGTTACAAGTAATGCTTGAGTCTTGAGTACCTAATAAGTAAGCCATTTATAAGTAAACTGTAAGATACCTTAATTAATTTAATTGAAAATTGAATAGTAGTTAGTTATACATCCTGCTGATCGATTCTGTAAAAATCTCACTGTGAAAAGTTAGGTGAAGTGAGCTTAGAGTGAGCTGTCAATAGTGTCACTCCCTAGTATTAGTTGGAATGACAGCTCACTCCACGCTCACTTCTCCTAAGTTTTCACCGTGAGATGGTTACAGAATCGCACTGCTGTTCATTTTACTGGTGAATCGTCAAATGTTAGAATGATGAAGTTTGGATTTGTGCCTGGTTGAGTTAAACATAACTGTCGAAATGTGGATGTATTTCGATATCAAGAAGAGGCCCATTTAGCAATAAATAAATAGATAAGTAATAATAAACCGGTACATTCGCTTTGTTTTCGGTCTTCGAAAGTATGACCATGTTTCACACCTTCGCAAGGACCTTAAGTGGCTGCCAATCCGCCTTCGCAGGAACACTCGGATTTTATGTCTAGGTACTCTTCAACATCTTACACAACCCGTCTTATCCTTCCTACCTGCGTGAGCGTTTTTCTTACGCTCGCTCTAGCGTCGCACCGTGTAGATCACACCTAAGATCCATCCTTAAATCTCATCCTCATAAAACGAGCTGCTGTTCTTATTCCTTCTCTGTCCATGCTGTAAGATTGTGGAGCTCACTTCCGCCTAGCATTCGTGATTTAAAAACTATTACGTCGATTAAAAGAGCATTACCTTTCCTCTATACCGTGAGTATTTGAATATATATATATATACATATATATGATGTATTTTTTTTATTTAAGTATCCTTACTTGTCTATTTTTTTTTAATTATATGTGTAGGTATATTTAATATATTAGTTTTAGACGTCACACATTCATATTTTTCTCTTCTTGTTCTCACACACTATTGTCTACATTTCTTTTTTACTTCTCCTTTCGCAGGTCTGCTGGAAGAAATTTCTTAATAATTAAGCAGTTCCTTTGTACTCATATTATAACTATGTCATATCCCTATGTATTTTACTGTGTGAACATAAATAATAAAATAAATGTACTATGGGTACATCTCTGCCTTACCCTTTGGGAGATATAGCCGTGATGTTATGATATTTACCTTTACCTTATGACCTTTATACTAAGTTTTAACTTTTATTAGATTAATAAATTGTTGTACCCACGTTGATGAAATAAATATATTTTATTATTATAAATATATTTTATTATAATTACCTATTATAAATATATTTTATTATTATTATATGTATGTTACATATAAGACCTGCATGGAATCAAATACCATAAAAATAATTGGAATACATGTCTGACCGTTTCTTCGGTAGCTAGCGTGGAGTTTGTTTAGCTGCTCCCGACCGGAAGTCGCGCGGTCACCGACTGTAGTGCTAAACATGTGGTTTAGAAACAACGGTTTTATTTGAACAAGAAACCACAATATGACTATTGTTTAAAATATTCGTCCAATGTTTTCTTCCGACTTTCTTTGGTACAACGTCACCTCAAGGCAACTGTAGAAATTATTTGAAATAGTGACGTCAAAACATAACTTCTAAGTAACTTCGGAGACGAAGTGTCGGTAGTCCGACGGCGAGATGGACAGAAGACATGGTACAGACGCCAGCAGGTCAAGCTACCCGAAACTGTCAAATTTTCCCAATCAACCTTGAACCGTAATGCTTTAGCGATAAAGTTGAAAATCTATTAAAGAAATTTGACAGATTGTAGTAGCTTGATGTGCTGGCGTCTGTACATCGCGGGTAGAACCGGTGCCCTAACACGTAACACACTGTCAAACTCAATTTGAATCATTTTGAAGGATATTGCTAATCCATTGATTTATATGATCGAACAATTTGTCTGCTCAACAACGTAAATAACGCAATGAATGTTGTTGAACTGTCAAAATGAAAGCCATTGCTACTGATAGTGTGTTACGCAACTACCCCTCTGGTAGTGTGTTGCGCAATTACCCCGCTGGTAGTGTGTTACGCAATTACCCCGCTGGTAGTGTGTTACGCAATTACCCCGCTGGTAGTGTGTTACGCAATTACCCCTCTAGTAGTGTGTTACGCAATTACCGCTCTGGTAGTGTGTTGCGCAACTAC
This sequence comes from Apamea anceps, assembly GCA_951799955.1. Lineage (NCBI taxonomy): Eukaryota > Metazoa > Arthropoda > Insecta > Lepidoptera > Noctuidae > Apamea > Apamea anceps. The sequence continues at coordinate 6,334,359 of OX637527.1, read as the reverse complement.
CCCTCTAGTAGTGTGTTACGCAATTACCGCTCTGGTAGTGTATTACGCAATTACCCCTCTGATAGTGTGTTACGGAATTACCCCTCTGGTAGTGTGTTACGCAATTACCCCTCTGATAGTGTGTTACGCAATTACCCCGCTGGTAGTGTGTTACGCAATTACCCCTCTAGTAGTGTGTTACGCAATTACCGCTCTGGTAGTGTGTTGCGCAACTACCCCTCTAGTAGTGTGTTACGCAATTACCGCTCTGGTAGTGTATTACGCAATTACCCCTCTGATAGTGTGTTACGGAATTACCCCTCTGGTAGTGTGTTACGCAATTACCCCTCTGATAGTGTGTTACGGAATTACCCCTCTGGTAGTGTGTTACGCAATTACCCTTCTGGTAGTGTGTTACGCAATTACCCCTCTGATAGTGTGTTACGGAATTACCCCTCTGGTAGTGTGTTACGCAATTACCCCTCTAGTAGTGTGTTACGCAATTACCCCTCTGATAGTGTGTTACGGAATTACCCCGCTGGTAGTGTGTTACGCAATTACCCCTCTAGTAGTGTGTTACGCAATTACCGCTCTGGTAGTGTGTTGCGCAACTACCCCTCTAGTAGTGTGTTACGCAATTACCGCTCTGGTAGTGTATTACGCAATTACCCCTCTGATAGTGTGTTACGGAATTACCCCTCTGGTAGTGTGTTACGCAATTACCCCTCTGATAGTGTGTTACGGAATTACCCCTCTGGTAGTGTGTTACGCAATTACCCTTCTGGTAGTGTGTTACGCAATTACCCCTCTGATAGTGTGTTACGGAATTACCCCTCTGGTAGTGTGTTACGCAATTACCCCTCTAGTAGTGTGTTACGCAATTACCCCGCTCGTTGAGGCTGGCACACGGGCGTGGGGAATGGGATTTGAAATAAAGGCTTATGCGCAGCTATGGGCGAAGTCGGGCTGTGGATGATGGTGATGATGAAGCAATTTGCCTCAAACATGGTTCATCGGACTCCAAGTTTCTGTGGTTGATGTTAACAGAAAACTGAAACTGTTGAGTTTTACTTTTCTCCACGATGATCTTTGTATGGGATTATATTTATTTATTTATTTAAACTTTTCGCACAAAAAGGTACAAAGGGCGGACTTAATGCATAAGGCATTCTCTACCAGTCAACCAATGGTGGTGAAGAGCCGCTGCTGTACCTCCCACAAATCCTCTCAGGAACTCTTTTCCCGCGCTACCTCGAACCAGCCCTCGCGGTACACGTCTTGATCATCTCGCCACAGCTTTCTAGGCCGAAATCGGCGGCGCCGTCCATCTTCAGGCACCTATTGTGTGGAGACTTTTGCCCAGCGGTCATCCTGCATGCGACTGATGTGACCCGCCCAATCCTATTTGAGCCTGGCAGCCATCTTGCCTACGTCTGTTATACCCGTTTTTTTTTTGTCTTTTGATATACTATAAACCGCTTATTAGATAAAGTTAAAAATAACCTCCGTTAACAACTATTCGCTCCAAAAACTAGCCTAGCATCATCTCTCCGCAGATCTCTCCTGAAACCATCTCAATAATAACTAGCACGATTTGCAAGACGTATTACATAAGTATGAACTATTCAAATACGTGTGTGGTCATGTTATAAAGTTAAACCCAAGCTTTGGAGCTCAACAACAATGGAAGAAAATTGAAAGTCACTAAAACTGTGTTTCCTACTACAGGCTGTACCCATTTTCCCGATAAGAATAATATTATGTAAAGCTGTGTTCACACGGAGTTAGTGCGGTTCTGTGAATTGCACGTAGCACATCACAGAACCGCATTCGTCCTGTCAAATTAGTCAGCGCCTGACGTAAATTGACGTTTTTTGAGTAGCCATGTTTTTAATCACGCCTAAAATCGATTCCCTTGTTCACAAACTAAACTAAATTTAAGTTCAGTGCATCTCTTTCATTCTATTCCATTAAGAAAAGGACTGAAGATAATTATTAGTTTAGTTAATATTTATCAAGATAAATATTATTAGTCAAATTCAACAGCAGTTCAGAACAGGCTTCTGCCTATTTATAGTGAAATATTCCGCATGGCGCATCGCATGCACACGTAAAAAGGATCCTGTATTACATTCGTATCCAGGTAAAAAGGCGTACCTACCTACTTACATTAAGATTCAAACATTTTCACTGACATCCAGCAGAAGAGGATATGTATAATGATATTCATGAAATTTATACCTACCTATAAGAATGAAAAACTTGAATGGATGAGACAGTGGTTGGTGGCATGAGTATTAAACTATGTTTCACTTCACTTCACTGATAATTGCATATTAATCTAAGTATCTATTAAAACGTGAAACTTTGTATGGATGGATGGTTTGTTACTCTTTCACACAAAAACTACTAAACGGATTTGGATGAAATTTAGCACACATATGGTTTATAACAAGGATTAACATATAGGATATTTTTTATCCCGATATTCCCACGGGATCGAAACTTATGCGGGTGAAACCGCGGGGCGTAGCTAGTAGAATGATAAAGATATATTTGTCATCTTGTGTTGCAACTTTATGCGTTTTTTTTAATGTAAAAAAAGAAATCGAGCTCAATTTTTAGTTAGCCTGACCTTTAAGTGTCGAAATCTACATTTCAAACTACAAAAATCCCCAAAAATACCAAATTTTCAAACATTGTCGTGTAAAAACAGGTGATTAAACAACCGTCCGTCTGAACGCGCCCTATCTCCGTGTCCTAGCCACAGGTGTGACGTAACAGGTACACTTGTATAAAACACTCGACAAGTAAGCACCGACGCCATTTTATTCTTGCCGCCATCAGTGCAAGTTTCCAAAATCAGTTCACGATACTTTTAACTCTAATTATCACTAAAATTAGTTCGTTTTAAAAGTTAAACACTCTTAAATTAACAATTAGAATAATTCCGTTAATTCCTTTGGTCATTTAGAGTTTTTAACGTGTTTTTTTCTTAAATTGGAAGTCAATTGAGTGGTGTTTCAGTCATTTTTGAGCGGGAAATCTGGTTATTACGATTGTTACAAAATATTATTGATAAAGCGATATGATTGGATTGTTTTATCGCACTATAGATAACAATTAAAGTTTTCTGGCCTGTGATTGGCCATATGACGGTCGGCAGGGCGTCGTAACGATGGACCAACTATTGAGATAAACATGTGATTCAAGATGGCGGATCATTTGAGGGGAAATCTCGCTGAGGAAGTTTTTCACTCTGGGTAAGAGACAATTTTTTATTTTTAAAGGTTTTCTTAAATGAACTGCCGATTTAAATGAATTAGAAGCTAGAGCTTAATAATTAAAAAATATTTGAACATTTTTTACTACTTTGCCATTTTTTAAGAATTTTTTAGTTCCGTCAGAAGAATATTTTCTATCACAGATAAAGTCAATGAAACAATAAGTATACCTATCGCAACTGCAATTAGGTATCTAAATTAAAATTAATTTATAAATAATTTTTAAAATAAACCAGAATTTAGGTGAGTTAATATAAACTAAATCATTTTATAAGTAAAACATTTAAATTAGGATCTACTTGAAATTCAGGCCAAGAAATAAATTATTTTTATTATAATTATTATTCAAAGACTTTGCATACGCCATCTTATTAAAAAGGTTAGATCATAAACTAGCTTTCCAAACATTTAAAATTAGAACTTCCTTATCACCTCAATTAACGTTTTTAAAAAACAAACATTTGCTTTAGCACAACTCTAATGCCCGGGGTCACATTGTCAGTACAAATAAAAACGCCATATCTTAGATTATGAGTAGTAAACGAAAGATAACGCTATCATAGAATACAACACTGTTTAGTTAGTTTTAAGTGGTTAAATTTATGATAGCATGCTTATTTCCTTCTCTCAAGATTGTAGTTGATTACGTAATCGTTGGCAGGTTGTAGGGAGAGAGCATATGTGTCAGTCCAAGCGAAAAGGGTCCAGTGCGCGGCATTTAGTTTCCGAGATATAAGAGGTTTTGTAAAGTTGGGTATAAAAATTGCATTTCGCGATTTTAATTGGTTATAAATAAATGCTCAATTATCTACAATTTCATATAGTAAATGACTATATACGATGTTTCTAAGTACCAGAAACTTTATGAAAAAAGTTTACTAAAAAGGTACCAGTGGGTGGCATGTCGATATTCTGGGAATAAAATACGTTTCAATACCCCGTACTGATCACTTCTAATAATTTAATTATATTTTAAGATTAAAATGTTGAAACTACGTGTAAAAGGTCCCTTAAAGCGGGGAACTCCCTGCTACTATGCAACTACTAAGGGGATTTACTTTGCTTCACTTCGACATAGCGGGGATTTCCCTGATCGTTTTTTGCTACCTACGTGTCCTATAAATAGATCTGCCTGTGATGCAATAATTTATTTGTCATTTGACACCGGAAAGGAAACAATATCCGACAGTCTTTGTGTAAATATAGCAGTTTTTATTATCTTAGCTGTTTTAAATTGAGTGAGTGAAAAGTGCGCATAAAAATGAATAAAGGTAAGTCTTTACGTTGTCTATTATATCTACTAATACTATGTTTGTTGTTACGTGTTGTGTTATGTATCGAATAAGCTCCAAAAGTACTGAACCGATTTTGAAAATTCTTTCTCCAATACAAAGCTGCATTATTCAGTCATAGGCTATAATATTATTAACGTTATTACGCTTAGCGGGGCCGAGGTCGAAAAGCTAGTTCTATAAACCGGGGTATCGGAATGTTACGGAGTTCTTGTGTGTATCTACAGCTGTTACCTACTTTTCATATTTAGACCTCGACAGGGGCGAAGCCTCCTACAGACAGCAGTCGTCTTTAAATTCGATTTTTTATGGATTTTAGAGATTTAGAGATTTATGGATTAAGCGTAGATTACGTTACGTTCCTACTTATTTATTACATTTTAAAAGAGAGCAGCTTTAATCATAATAATTCGGCTGCATCCACATAGACTGAAAACTGACCGCGACAAAGTTGATAGGCTAATGAATCTCAATTAGTCATAATTTCATCCCATTTATACTAAATTCAAATTTGTTTTTAGGTAACATAATTATTGAAGATTCAACCGAAGGTTCCAGCTCTAGTGATGAATCTAAGCATTCTGATGGACCTGTACCACTTTCTATGGAGGTGGAAGTAAACACACTACCTGTTTTGGCCTCGACCGCAACAACGCCGGATTTACCAACAGAAGAAGAAACCGTTGCACCTTATTCAGGTACTTACAACTTAGAAAATAATTTCACAGAGTCGACATCTGAGATGGATGAAACGGATCAGTATTATGAAAAAAGCACTAATACAGAAGCAATCAGTGAAGATGAAATACATGAGTGTTATGATTTTGCTAAAATAGTTAGCCGAGCCTTGTGTAAAATCAAAAAAGATCGACGTGATCATTGTATGCATGCAATAGTACATATTCTTTATGACTACAGCAAGGACTCTAATACCAATTAAGAAGTTGTGTTAGGTACCTATGTCATAGACATAGTATGAAAAAATGACCTGTGTAGTATGTATATTTCAACTATTTGTTTTCAGAGTTTAGCTATTCAGCGTCTGTAGAACATGAAGACTATGAAAATTTTAATTTAGAGTTCAAAAGTCAACGGGGTACAGAATTATCGTGTGACATCGAATTTAGTGCTTGTGAGCCGCTCGAAGAGCGGCAAATTGGTAATATTTTACTAGATGATGATCCTTTAATTCTAGACGATGTAACTCAGGCCTCATTCTTAGATACTGGCTGTGGATGTAATAATAATTGTGTGTCCAAATTTCAAAAAGATGTAATATTAAGTAGTAAGTTAGATTGTATCGAATTAAATTCACGTTGTAATGAAGGAGTCAATCATCATCACTTGGTCTTGAAAGGAGCTTTAAATGCTCTCTTACGTACAAGTGAAAATACATTACATTCAAAAAACAGAAACTTGCAACGAAAAGAATACACGGTAAAGTATTTCTTTCGAGGTGTTTCAGTATGCAAGATTTTTTTCCAATATGTATATGCCACTGGTTTGAAAAGGTTAAAAAATGTAAAAAAGAACTTTCTGGACAGCGGTGTTGCTCCAAAGGTCCACGGGTCACGTAAACGACCTTACAATTGTATTAATTTGCAAACTAGATCAGACGCAATCACTTTTATAAGACAGTTTGCTAATGAAAACGGTTTAGTATTGCCGGGCCGATTACCAGGCCACCAATTTAAATCTGATTTAATAATTTTACCTTGTAGTATGTCTAAAGCGTATGTGTACAACAAATATTTGGAAACTATAGCTTTACTCGATAAAACTCCTATTAGTAGAAGTAGTTGGTATGATCTTTGGGAAGATTTTTGTCCATATGTCGTTATACAGAAACCGAAAACAGATCTATGTGCAACTTGTCAGAAAAACGTGACCACGTTGGGACGAATGGGTGGTTTAGATGAAAAGGAAAAAATACAGCTTGTAGAAAAGTCGAGGCAGCACCTTGATTTAGTGCAAAATGAACGAAAATATTATAACAATGTAATCAAAGTTGCGACTGATTCAATAACGGACTCTACTCTTATTCTTGGACCTCATGAACCATGTTCTTATGATGGCGTCATGCATTACTCTTTTGATTTTGCCCAACAGGTGCATTTGCCGCACAGTTCACAACAAATTGGGCCACTGTATTTCTTGACAGGATTTAAAGTCAGTTTATTTGGTGTTGCTGCAGAGCCTTTGAGAAAGTTCGTTTTGTACGTAATTCCTGAACCCTGTGCTACTGGGAAAGGAGCTAATGTAATAATTTCAATGCTACATCATTTTTTCGAAAATTTTGGTATAGGCGAAAAAGATGTTGTTTGTCATGCAGATAATTGTGCTGGACAAAATAAAAATAACTATGTCATGCAATATGCAACATGGCGAGTTTTAACAGGCAGACACCGAAGTTTCCGTATATCTTTCCTTCCCGTGGGTCATACGAAGTTTGCACCCGACATGTATTTCGGTCTATTCAAAAAAAGTTTTAGAAAATGGGAATGCAATAACTTAAAGGATATTCTTGCAGCTGCTGTTCAAGCTTGTCCGAAAACAAAATCTATAGTAGCTGTTCTAACTGGTGATGAGAAAGGAGAAACTTTTGTGAAAACTTACGACTGGGCCAATTTTTTTCAACCTGATTGTGTAACTATTAACCAACTTCTGCATTTTAGTCATTTTGAAACAAATGAAGATAATAGAGGGCACATGTTATGTTACAAAAAATATACTGACAGTCAACCAACTGTATCAAAGGTTTTGAACCCGAATAAAGTATACGGTTTTCCTTTAGAAAAATCCCCTGCAGGCATGACGTACGAAAGAAAATCGTATCTTTATAATAAGATTCGTGAATTTGTACGTGAAGAATCTAAAGACATTTTATGCCCGAAACCCATTCCAAATGTTGATGTTGACCACAACTCTGTCCCAACAACATCTGTCGAGTACTCTTTTCAGAAACCATCAATTGAAAAGAGTATTCGACAAAAACCAACATGTTCGTACTGCAAACAGGTTGGTCATAGGAATCAGGTGCGAGGAGGAATTTATTTTTGTCCAAAACGTAAGTTGGAGTCCCAAATAGAATAAGTTTTATTTTTATGTTTGTATTGGCTTTTTTCAAATATTATTGCAACAGAATAATGATTATTTTAGCCACTGGTACCTTTTATGACATTACATAAAAGGTACCAGTGGCTAAAATAATCATTATTCTGTTGCAGTAATGTTTGAAAAAAGCCTGTCTTGTTATTTTGTTAGTTCCTAAATAGAGTAAGAATACTTAATTTTAGTTTTTTATTGTTAATTACTATCGCAATAACTAACTTTTTATTAAATATCGGCAAGTGGACCTTTTTTACTAGACTGTGTATCCTTCTTTTATTTTGATAATAATTGTTTTAGTTTTGATGTCAAAAGTATAATTATAAGTTGATTCTATGGAAAACATATCAATCTACAATAATGAATAAAAATCTACGTAACAAGCAAGTAAAAGTGTGTTTTTTTTTCACTCAAACTTTCAAAATGCTTTTTCTCAAATCAAGCTTTTTCAGAATTTCAACTTCAAATGTCTGATAAAAAAAAACGTGTGCTACTTTTTGATTATTTTTTCAATCCATACTATCAATTGACTATTCTAGATACCGAATCCAGTCTTAACTCAATACCCCACTACTGGACCCTTTATGCCTGGACTGACACATATTTTCTGGATACGTTAGTTGAAAATATTCGATAAAAGCCAGGCATCGTCGCGAAAAACGAAATCTGCTGTTTTAAAGAAAAGTGCAATAGATATGTAGTACAGACGCCAGCAGGTCAACCTACCCGAAACTGTCAAACTTTCCCAATCAACCTTGAACCTTAATGCTTAAGCGATAAAATTGAAAATCTATTAAAGAAATTTGACAGATTGTAGTAGCTTGATGTGCTGGCGTCTGTACATCCGTACGCGGTCAAAATCTATTGAACAGCATTTTCTTTTTAATGCCCGACGAAAAGTTTGTACAGTTGTCTAGAATCATGTGCTGAATTCATGGTTACAATTTGCGCATCAATGTCCCTGCCACCCTGTAGATATAATTAATTCATAACTATAAATATTCACAGATGAACAGATAGTCAGTCGGTCCATGTAAAATAATGGTATTTAGCTGCATCCGGTGAGACTGGTCACCGACTCCAACATAGTTCGGAAAAGGCCGAAGGTTGCTTTTTGACACGATTTTTCTTAAACCTACTGCTAATCATTGCTCTCAGCGGTTGAGGAAAACATCGTGAGGAAACCAGGCATGTCCTAGAACCAAAAATTCGAAGAGACATGTGACGCGACGGCCCATCTCTCCCTCTCACGGCAAGAAGGTCCGTGTCCCAAGCAATAAGAACCTTTTTGGCTGATTATTCTAAACATCTGGCTGACTAGCTCGTTGATCAAGTGGTCGCAAGAGGTACTGCTGGGCATGGTGAACAATTAGGCTACGATCACGTCAGGCAAACCGTTATTGGATTATTTCATTAGGAATGTCTCAGAAACAGCCTGAAGTCTGAATTAGAGCCTGGGCAAAGGCAATAAAAAGGTTCAGTCCATAATACTCTTTATAAACCCTTTTTACAAGAGTTCTAGCTCTGACCACTTAACAGAGATGCTGCAACCCGTCCTCTTGAAAGACGTAAGATGTAGGAAATAAATAAAATAAAAAATATTGAAATTATTTAAAGATTATAATTCTGTAAATACATATTTGTTACGGCCGCGAATCAATTTTTAATCAACGTACAACTTGGTACTGACCACCAAATTGCAAACAACTTAAGAAAATATGAATTTCGCGGGCTACCTTGGAGCATCTACCTTAATTCAAGTAACAAGACTCTTAAACAAACAGATACATAAAAGGGTACAGACAGGATAAGAAACACAGACAAAAACGAACATTCACAAGCACAGACTACACTCTCACAAGGTACCAATAGCAATATGTCTGCTGCAGCATTGCATATGTCTTTGCTGTCTCACTCCAGGGTAAAGGCGGTTTTGAGTCAATCCAAAAGAAATTCACACTAAATTACTTCTCTGCTTCTTAAAGAAAATCACATCCTAAACGCCAAAACACAGACTAACTGTCTATGGCAATATTAATTGTGTAAAATAGCTGTATGTAAAATTTTAACTGCTAGGTGTTAACTAATGTTATTCATCCATGTATCCGTGTTTGTAATTATATTCAACATCATCATCCACAACGCGACATCACCCACTGCCAAGCATGGCCTCTCTTTTCATGTGCCAATCCCCACGCTCCTGTGCCAGCCTCATCCAGGTTCTACCCGCGATGATAACAACAGCGTCCGCCCATCTCGCCGGATTTTAACACCTGGGGATAAATATATTTCTGCTTATTTCTATTAATGCAACTAATTCCACCATCGCTTTCTGTGCCTGTCGCGTTACTAGCCATTTGTAAACCACTGAATAGAAATGTTCGCCTGTAACCTGAGCCACATACAGTTAGTGAAATAAAGTGGGACTGGGCTGGTCAAGCCCAGTCCCACTTTATTTCACTAACTGTTTTGAGAGCACCCTTTCCAATAATCAGCTAACCAACTCACCTTTCACCCTACTATAAACAAGCAGCTCTCCCTCGGAAAATTCTCAATATTTTCTCCAATTCAGAAATAGAGAAAAAAATCGTTTTACAAACTGAGTTAAATGGCCAGTCTAGCATCAATTTCGATCAGAGACTGTTATTGATAAGAGACATAATCAAGATGCTTATCGATTGATAACAGGAACGTGGTAGATAGCCAGGCAAGTGGTAGCGTTTACTACGCGCTCTAGGTCGCCGTATTTATTACCTAGATTTTGAAGTCATTGTGATAATGCTGTCGTAATTTTAGCAAGGACACGACGTGTGTAACCGCCTCATGTACCACTAATAATAAAGCGAGTTTCCTTTTTTCGATCGAATGTTCTATTTTCTGGAACTACCAGTCGGATTTGAAAAATTGCTTTTGCATTTAATAGCCTAATTCTTGAGGGAGAGATCAGGGCAGAACCAACGGCTTTACGTGCCACCCGAGTGTATATGAACCTCCCCTCAATGAACATAAACAGCCGATCGATTCTGTAAAAATCTCACCGTGAAAAATTACGTGAAGTGAGCTTAGAGTGAGCTGTCAATAGTGTCAATCAGGCATTAGTTGGAATGACAGCTCAGTCCACGCTCACTTCACCTAAGTTTTCACGGTGATATGGTTACAGAATCGCACTGCTGTTCAGTGAGCAATTACCTGGCAGACGAACACCACTGAAAGTGTAACAAAACTAGACATGAAATACAGAAGACTTTGTGTTGGTTACATATAGAGGTGCACTAAGAAAGACTTCCCTCCAAATGTAGGGTTGTAGTTTTACACAGCCAATTATCATCCATGCATTGGAAATTAGATAGGCCTAGTGTAGGATGTAATCTGTTTCGACACTCTCACGCCATCCCATCTTCCTAGCACGGCGGACAGTGCTGGGGTGTCTGCTACCGTATGCTGGCTGCTTCAGTGGCGCAAATACAGGATAATTTTTTATTCAGTGCGTAAATTTTCACAGGGTGTTCTACCCATGAATATGAACAACTTTCACTATGGGACCATCTCTGAAATCACAAAAAAAAAATCAGCTGTTTCCTATAAAAGTTCAATACCTACTCGACCAAAATGTATGAATCTGCTGATTTTTTTTTCGTGATTTCAGAGATGGTCCCATAGTGAATGTTGTTCATATTCATGGGTAGAACACCCTGTAAAAATTTACGCACTGAATAAAAAATTATCCTGTATAACAACCTTATTGGGAGCTATATTATGTTTGAGCCGTTTATGGTTGAAACACTTTAGGGTACGATTGCTCATCGAGTATTTCGGGACATCGCCAAGAGGTTGGTCGACTCTTCACGTGACCAGAGCTGGACTATTTTTAGGCCAAAGAATAAGCATTGCTATCCAACGATGGCAATGCTGCCAGTCTTTTGGTCACTTTCCCATTGATTCGTTCTGCTCCTTTTTATATACTTGTACTTGTACGTAATTATTATTAAGTATCATTATTTTAATAATTACGTACTGCTTTCAAATATTGACGCCACCGCCGCGCCGCCGCGCCCGGCGCCATGCCCCACAGTCACCAAAACCCGCCCACACAATATAGGTTAGTAGTAGATGTTCTACATTCCAGACAGACTACACAAAGAAACACCTGCGTAAAACATACATTTTATTATCTAGTAAATCAGTACGTTTAGTGTCCGTTCACACAGATCTGCACCCTAATTGCACACGATCAATCGTAATCGGTTTCATTTTGACAGTTCAACAACATTCGAACACAATGTAAATTGTTTGATAAATAAATGAATGAATGTCCATTCATTGCGTTATTTACGTGTTGAGCAGACAAATTTTTCGACCTTTTAGAGGCATGAGGAACAGGGTGTGAAGTTCACTCATCCTCCATTGAAAAGGGAGGATCCTCCGACCAGACGGGTGTTGTGTCTGGCGGGCAATTGCCCAACGATTGATGTTGGGAAATCGTATCTATGCTAAGTGCGCGGTAAACTCTGCTTGCGAGATGCAGGATTTGCGTGACGTCAGTATGACGCGTTGTTCGCATGTGGCGTTGTAGATACCGCTACATCACTCCCCTCCGGAGACCGGAGGTCGATAGTGGGCTGAGTCTTGTATCTTGCGATGCTTGCCAGGCCAGCTGAGGTTCCAGTGAGTCGGAACCGGTTGCCGCATAGTTCACGGTGAGTCGGAACTGTCTGCGGAGATGTCCCCAGTGACTCCAGTGAGTCGGGGTGGCGCTGCGTTATACTCCAGTGCGTCGGATGTCGTACAGCGCCGGGTTGAGGCTGGCTGCTGCGTCGACCAGGAGAGGGTGCTCTGCTTGTTGACCGGCCGAAGGTGCAGTGTGCTGTGCCAAGGTTGCTGATGAGGCTGAGGGTGATGACCAGGTATGCGCGGACGCTGCATGCTGGTGGTCAGGATACCCGTTGAAGCCGTGGGATGCTGGCTGGCTGGGTGACTCGCCGCTGAAGCTTGCGGGAATGATGATGACGTCACGCTGAAGTGTTTTGCACGAAGGCTGCGCTGACGTTCATACTCGGGGTCACCAGTATTACATTCTAAAGTAGTGTTTAATTAATAGGTTCCTTAACCTACCCTAACACACTACAACCTTATGAAGCAATGGATTAGCAATTTGCTTCAAAATGATTCTGATTCCGATTGATTGTGTGTTACGTAATTAGGGTGCGGCTGGGTTAGGGTCCGAACATATTAGTTAGTGGCCTCTAGAGTCAATTTTATTGATTGTCATATTCAACCCGAGCATGTACCTACCTAATCCTATGGTCTCCTCAGAGTCAGGTCTTCAATCTTTCTTCCAAGATAGATTGGAAACCTGCGTGGTGATTGTAACAGTAGCAATGGCTTTTATTTTGACAGTTCAATAACATTCATTGCGTTATTTACCTTGTTGAGCACACGAATTTTCCGAATGTGTGAAGCAATGGTTAAGTAATATCCTTCAAAAAATATTATTTCTATTGTTTTTTCCAACGCCAGATAATTTTGTTAGGTCTTCGACTGTACTTGTTAGGGTTCCGTAGCCAAATGGCAACGGAACCCTTATGGATTCGTCATGTCTGTCTGTCTGTCTGTCTGTCTGTCTGTCTGTCCGTCCGTATGTCACAGCCGCTTTTTTCCGAAACTATAAGAGCTATACTGTTGAAACTTGGTAAGTAGATGTATTCTGTGAACCGCATTAAGATTTTCACACAAAAATAGAAAAAAAACAATAAATTTTGGGGGTCCCCATACTTAGAACTGAAACTCAAAATTTTTTTTTTCATCAAACCCATACGTGTGGGATATCTATGGATAGGTCTTCAAAAATGATATTGAGGTTTCTAATATCATTTTTTTCTAAACTGAATAGTTTGCGCGAGAGACACTTCCAAAGTGGTAAAATGTGTGTCCCCCCCCCCTGTAACTTCTAAAATAAGAGAATGATAAAACTAAAAAAAATATATGATGTACATTACCATATAAACTTCCACCGAAAATTGGTTTGAACGAGATCTAGTGAGTAGTTTTTTTTTAATACGTCATAAATCGTAACGTAACGGAACCCTTCATGGGCGAGTCCGACTCGCACTTGGCCGGTTTTTTTTATTATATGAAATTAGTTAGGTATTTATTTATGATCTTGGTATTTTTTTACTAAAATTATTAGGACCTTAATAGAACTTTACAAATATTGGATCTGAAATCCTTATGACCCAGTGAAGAATGGCGGTAAAGTGAGGGGGCTCCTGCAGTAGGTTGGTAGGAAAAAGTCAGACGATCGCATTTTTTATATTTTTCGTTTAGTAAATCCTTAAGTCTGTTCTTAATTTTATTTTAAAGCTAAGTAACAGTCTAGAATTAACTTACGACCCAGTGGGTCCCGCTTAATGGCAAACGACATCGCGGCAGGTTCAGACGGAGATGGCGGGATGAGCTGGACTCCTTTCATAAAGATTGGTCCTTGGCAGCTCTGGACAGAGAGAGGGGGAAGGAGAGTAGAGAGGCCTTTGGCTAACAGTGGGCCATTAACGGCTAATAAAAAAATAAAAAAAATTGTCTAGAATAGGAAAACTACAAACTTACCCTTTTCCATCAATTTAAAAAAAAAAAAACGCAATATTTTACGTAATACTAAGGTACGTACCTACAAAAAAAAATATAAACAAAAATATTTATTACTTCTCAAACATTGTGTCATACATAAACTGAGGCAGCTTCAGTAAGTTACAATAGTACTTGTGTCGGAGCTGTCTCGTTTCCCTTAAGGGGTATCCTGACATTGAAAATGATGCCAAAGAACAGAATAAAAATACAATTAAAAAAAGAACATAAATTAAATAAATGATAGTTAATTAATTAATTAAGCAGCTCTCGAAACCCACAAACACACACACATACATACATATACATCCATACATACATATGAATCGGCGCCGGAGTCTTCAATTTGTAAATACATATATTCGTCATTTTGAAACATCATAACTTAGGAACTGCGGTTTACATGTATCTAGTAATTGATTTTGTACACAATCTTTATGGGGTATTCAAAATGTGGTCAGTTTTTGTTAGGTTAGTGGTGCGTGTCCTCATGGGACAACGTTCAGATAGTCTACCTGTAAAAATCGATTTAACAAGAATACAATAAAAAATGGAGTGTTTTGTAGAAGAGCTCGTCCGTAGGAGTACTAAATTGTCTAATAGTACTAGGTACTATCGCCAAAATCTATATCTGACCACCGTAAGGACTATTCCTGCTTGCAGCGCATTAGTAGGCGACCTAAAAAGGATCCTCTTTTGTTTTACGTACGGACGCAACTGTGGTCATCATGTGCACGGGATTTTGTTTTCAAAATGGTCAGATATAGGTTTTGGCGATAGTACATACCTAATTCCAGCCAGTCCCTTGCTGCCCTCTCACAGCGACGCCCTAAGCCGAGGTCCGTAGCCCAAAGGGGTTGCCCTCAGCGCGTAGTCGCTTAGTTGTTAAGTTTTTTAAGCCCTGGCTGCAGCCCCAGCAGTCCCGACAATCATAGCGATCGCTTTACGACCGAATTCGGTCGCAAACTCCCGGATTGACAGGTGTAATGTATGGAGTGACAGGACTTTGCGACCGAATTCGGTCGTAAAGCGATCGCTATGAATGTCGAGACTGCTGGGGCAAGCCTTAATTTATTGAGGTAACCACAGGCAAGTCCGGTTAAGCAGACGACAGCCTCTTTGGTTGACTTGCGAGATGCCATTCAAAAAAGGAAAAAAAAAGTACAGAACTACTCATTATGCTACGTCTACCAGACAGCATTAGTTTCTAGTTCTGTCTGCTTTTCAAACATTTCAGCTTTTGTCTCTGATATCAACTGAAATGCCAACCCAATCATGCTTCTGGTATTGTCAATGTCCATAGGCGCTGGTAAAAACTTGCCATACCAACAGGTGGACCATCACTTTGTTTGCCACTAAGTAAAAATCGGCTTAGCTTTGTCCCAACTATGTTGGGGTCGGCTTCCAGTCTAACCGGATGAATTCCAGTATTTTACATGGAGCGACTGCCTATCTGTCCTCCAAAACCCAGTTAATAAATTGTTCAAGAATTTCTCTGGCACGTCTAGCAGCAATTCTTTGAGGACTTCGCAATGGGCAAAACTTCTTGTTGACTCTTATGTGATTGCTTGTGTTGATGATGCCACATGATCGCTTAAACAAGTATACCTCGACACTGGGGCAACAGTTATCATACGGAACTTGCTTCAAATATGATAGTGTTCGGAGATCCAAAGCTCGCTGAAGTAACAGTGGATCGAATTTACCTTCGGGGAGTTACATACCCGCGGTAAAGGGCGCTTAGGTTGTATCACTAGTAGAGCGAGTGGCCGACAAAACAATTTGAACCTTATGTTTATACAGATAGAGTTGCAAATGTTTTTCAGTTTTTCGTTAATAGTTTAAAGTTCGTGTTTTAATTGTGAAATGTGACGTCACGAAATTTAGGACCCTCCCACCCCCTTGTCACACAATGTCACACTTCGTCGACCCCCTCCCTCCCCCTTAACGTGTGACTTAATTTATGGAAGGCCCCTTTGCCACCAAGTAGGTAGGCATATAAAAAAATAGATGATTGTATACCATTTACAGCCCGATTCAAACTTTACGGCAGCTCTGAAGTGTGCTACTCGCTGCGCAGTACCTCACCCCTCACCCCCGCTGACACATGACTTTGTTACTGCGCAGCGACTCGCCTCATGTTCCGAGCCGCCATAAAGTTTGAACCGGGCTGTACTAGGAATTACAGTCATCTCTTTAACAAAAAGTAAGTTTGAAGTCCACTTTTTCTGAATCAGTCGAACCACGTTCATTCCTTAAAGAAACGCCAAACTATTTGGACAGCAGTCTTTTATGATTCATGTCTGTGGCTCTGTGGCACTTCAAATAACACCTGCCTAATGTACACCTATTGTATACCTTATTTTGTCGATAGCAGGGTTTGTTTTAGCACGTAGCTGCTCATCAGCTGTTCAAATATGAACTCGGAATGGTAACAGACGCCAGTCAGACTTGAATTTTTTCTTTTGTCATTTATTTTGTATCAACCGAGTGCCTTTATGGAAGTTTTCTCATTTTGCAAAACTAAGGATTCGAAGACAGCATACCATCATTTATCAAAGAAGCGAAAGCTCCTGGATTCCTAAGGCAACCTTACTGTTAGAAGAAGCTGTGGCGACACCTACATCGCCACATGCGAAGTATGCATGATACTGACGTCACACAAAATCTTGCATCGCGCAAGCCGAGTTTACCGTGCAACTATCATGTAATTCATGTATACAACGTCCCGATATCAATCATCGGGCAGTTGCCCACCAGACACAACACCCGTCTGGTTGGAGATCTTCCCTTTTCTATGGAGGATGAGTGAACTTTATACCCTATTCCTCATGCCTCTATAAAGCCAAAAAGTTATTAGCTGATAAGTTTTGAGAATAGTCGGAAAAATTTGTATTCCTTTTCGATCATTCTGTATCCCCCAAAGGGGTTGTATCCCCCAGGGGTGTACAGACGCCAGCACATCAAGCTACTACAATCTGTCAAATTTCTTTAATAGATATTCAACTTTATCGCTAAAGCATTAAGGTTGAAGGTTGATTGGGGAAATTTGACAGTTTCGGGTAGCTTGACCTGCTGGCGTCTGTACATGAACCTCTTGGGATGCCATTTCTGGAAAAAAGTGAAAATCTCAAAAATGTCCATTACTGCATTCTTTGTTAACAGGGCAGAACTGTCAAAATGAAAGCCATTGCTACTATTAGTGTGTTAGGCAATTACCCCGCTGCTTCCAATAAAAAAAAAAAAACGTTTGGTCTCATTTACCGTCCGTATAGCATTTAGGAACCCTCCTATAATGAACGAATCATTCATTATTCATCAGTTTCATTATAAAACCTATTCCTTTACTTACTCTGCCAGAAATTATTGATAACAATGAACAACCCATTCAACCAACCTTTTTTAATATGTATTTGCCATTATACCTACATAGAAGCGCACTCTTCCCTCTGATTTTATAAAATGCACACAACACTTTTCAAAAGGGTACATACAGGCATCATTAAAACCTTCTTTACCAATACAAGCAAGTTCAACAAATTAAAAAAAAAAGAACCGCTTATTGTGCAACGCGCCGACGACGCCACGTCAAAAAGAAACCAACCAAAACTTTAAAATAACTGTCCAACTAATTAAATTAGTAACACCACGAGAAAATGTATTAGAAACTAAAATATCCTTTAAAATAGGTCACATTATAGTTGCATAAGGCATTACGTATTCCTTTCTTTGCCTGACAAAACGTTAGCCGTCATGTCGACAATGAATCCGAACAAAACGAATGCAAATGGCGGGAAACAAATAAGATGGCGACGATTTCTAAGAGTTAATTTGCGTCACAAAGACGAAATATGCTTTTTAGTTTCAAGACTACCGTTTAGAAGTGGATGAGTTGTTTGGTTGTTGTTTTAAAGGCGGTCAGTTAGGAGATTTCTCGTTTTAAGCGGCACCTTCTCTCTCTTTCTCTCTTTTGTATTTTTTTTCAAGGCCCCTATACTTTATACAGCCTATGTATTGGTTTAAAGATGTACCTAACGGACTCTCAACTGATTATAATGTTATTGCCAAAAAGCGAGTTATTCCTAACTAGCTACACCCTGCGGGTTCAGCCGCATAAATCCCAATCTCGTCGTAATATCAGGATAAAAAGTATCCTATGGCCTTATCCAGGCCATGGTTTACCCATATGTCAAACTTCATCCAAATCCGTTTAGCCGTTTTAGCGTGAAAGCGTAACAAACAAACATACAATAATCAAATCTATTCTCTTTATTATTCGTTTAGAAATTCCATGAAGTTTTAGAATCGAGCATAGAGCGTTCTTTATTCTTTTTTTCAAAAATTTTTTTTTTCACCTACGAAATATTGAACTCTACCTATCCTTTCAAAATTATCCATTGCTTTTTAAAATAAACTAAAAGCTACCTAGAATGTCGCGAGGAGGGTTTCGAATATGAATGTAGATGTCTTTAAGAGTAGAGGAAGATCAAAGAACGGTGGATGGACTGTGTGAAAGATGACATGGCTAGAAAGGGAGTGACTACCGAGATCTTCTTCTTAGCGTGTCGATGGCAAAAATATCGTTTTTTTTATTTGTTTGACCCAATATTCTGCAACGATGATAGCATTTACTGACGCAGCCATTAGGTCCTCACGTGTACAGGTGACAGGGCATGCGATGCAAGATGGGAAGTGAGCCATTATCTGTGGAGAGACACCGCATACGCACCGGAGGTCTGAGCCTTCCATAAAGCTTGTGGAGGTTGTCCTTACTGCGGCCTGCTTGGCTACGAAGTCTATTTAAGGTTTTCCAAGTAGGTCACGGTAACTTATGCCCGGATGAGAGACTCTCTGACTACCGAGATGATGACTAATAGAGAATTATGGAAAAAAAAAACATGTTGCGCTGACCCGAAACAAATTGGGGAAAAAGCAAGAAAAGCTAGGTATTGGCGCCGATTGCCTTGTTAACAAACTAAATTAAATTTAAGTTCAGTGCATCTTTTTCTTTCTATTTCATTAAGAAAAGGACAGAAGATAAATATTAGTTTAGTCCTGTCAAACTAGTCAGCGCCTGATGTAAATTGACGTATTTTTAGCAGCCATGTTTTTAATCGCGTGTAATCTGTCTATCGAGTATCTTAATTTGACAGGAGTAAACTAATATTTTATCTTCTGTCCTTTTCTTAATGAAATAGAAATAAAAAGATGCACTGCACTTAAATTTAGTTTAGTTTTTAGTTTGCGAACAAGGGAATCAGGGCCATTGCCAGATGTTTCGTCTGTCGCCTAAACTAACCTAAGTTTAAACTATTCCCAATATCGTAACTAACCTCGAAGCAACGGTTCTTGAGCAACCGTCGTCAATCAAATTAGCTCTCCGTGAGACTCCACTTGGCACTTCAATGCGTGCTGTGATAATTGACGCCTATACACCTCTGTACGGTCAACTGCAAGGCAATGTAGCTCTTGAACTACGAAAACCGCCCGACCTGCTACGAAATAAAGACGCTGTCGATGTCAAAATGTTAGGATACACGTGCGGTTGGCTATACCTGCACTTAAAATATGTCTTTTATTGAGCTATTTTTTTATTAACACACGTTTTTAGATAATTCTTGCGTATCGGAGGTTTTACTAAGTGATAAATTGGAGGCCGGAACGAGGTCTGTCTTACTGAAAACTTTTGAAGTGAAAACTTCTGTAGGCGCAGTTTGCGCTCTTTCTGAACAGTGAACCAAACTGAACCGCTGATCAGGGACGCTAAATCGGGTACATACTCTTCTCCCGTCGGTCGGTGACGCTGAATCGTGCATACTCGGATCCCGTCGGCTTGTGACGCTAAATTGCGCATACTCAAACCAGTCCTCGCGGTACGCGTCCAGTCTCGCCATCGCTTTCTGGGCCGACCTCGGCGGCGCCGTCTATCTTCAGGCACTCATTGTGTGGGGACTTTTGCCCCGCGGTCATCCTGCATGCGGCTGATGTGAGCTGCCTAATCCCATTAGACCCTGGTAGCCTTCTTGGCTGCGTCTATAATACCCGTACCGTATTTCGAATTTTGTCCTGTTTTTTACACCCAGAATGATGAAGCAAAAGCATTAATTTTAAAATACCTATTAGGAAAGAAAGAAAGAAAAAAAGTTTATTTGGACACAGTTCGTGAAACACAAAATACAAAATTAATAAAAATAAATAATAATGTTTCAGACAACAATAGTGTGTGCCTCACGGCTGCGCCAAAAAGGTTCATTTCAGCATTAATGCCAGACAGATGCTGTCTGACGCTGGTTTTCTAATTAGGCATTAGCTGTTGTTAGCTACGCGGTCGTGTAAAAGTAACTATTCGTCATTGACTACTGTAACGATTCATTCTCATAGAATAAGCCAGACAAAATACTGGTTTATACTAAAAAGTCTATAACTTTCCAGTTCGTTCAGTTAGAAATTCATGTTTATTGGTACTCCGAATACTTCGCCAAGAGACAAATTTTTGCTAAAACGATCACAGTTAGTGTGAATATATACAGGGTGTTTGGTAGAAGGACCGACACAATTTTCTTAGGGATAAGAAGTGTTATATTATCCTAGTTTTCACCCAAAACCTCTATCTTAAGTTTTACGGTAGATAATTTCAATTAAAAAAATCATAACAAAACAATTTTGTGCTAACAAAATGACATCCCCAATCTCTACCAAACACTGTCATCTACCTCATCTGCCTAGCCTTTTCCCAACTATGCTGGGGTCGGCTTCCGGTCTCACCGAATGCAGCTGAATACGAATATTTTACAAGAAGTGACTACCTATCTTACCGCCACAACCCAGTAGCTGGGAAACCCCTTGGTAAGACTGGTTGTTATACTTTTTGAGCTGACTACATGTAAAGACCGCCAAAGATCTACGAATTACAGCCGGGACCAACGTGCTTTCCGAGGCACGGAGGGGTCTGGATATGTAATAGATGGTCACTCAGCCACGAACCGACCGTGGCAAGCAAGCGGCTGTTATTATTTAGCCACGAGATAGTAGCTATTTTAATCCACTCATGCAATGACAGTCTTACCTACATAAAATATGAAAGGAATGGTCTCCATTACAACAGTGACAAACACAAAAGATGCAAAGACAATCGAATATAAATTATCTTCACGACTGACAGTCTCGAATTCTTGGCTGTTATACGATTATCGCATGGCTGACACTAATACAGATAGTAGATGCTTGAAGTTATTGAAAATATTTACAATCCTGGTATTTTTATTAACTTACTAGCTAACCCGACAGCCGTTGTTGTTCTGACCAGATTTCAAAAATTCTTATAAAAAAGTACGTTCAGTTTTTATGGAATTTAAAGATTTTCCAGGAAACTTTTCCAATGTTTCTTTTCTGATTCGGACTATAACGAACATTTTGAAACAAAAAATAGTCAAATCGGTCCAGCTCATAGATATAGGCATTTCTAGTGTCCAGCCAATGGCGCCGATTCCCTTGTTCACAAACTGAGTTTTTAAGTTCAGTGCAACTTTTTCTTTCTATTTCATTAAGAAAAGGACAGAAGATAAACATTAGTTTAGTCCTGTCAAATCAAGATACTCCATAAACAGTTTAGATGTGATTAAAAACATTGCTACTAAAAATACTTACGTCAATTTACGTCCTGACGGACCCGGACCTGACGCTGATTTTCAGCTGCAACCCACGTATAAAACATCAGATCATCGATACAGAGCAGCAGGTATATCGACACGCATCTGTTACCATGGATTCAGTACGTGACTGAACCCGCAGGCATTCAAAGTTTTCGTCGGTTACTACGTAAAACAAAATAGCTGTTTCATATATATTCACTTTTCTATGAAAAAGCTGTTATTTTTTGATAACCGATGAATTTCGACGCTGCGTATGGAATTATGTGCTGAATTAATAGCTACAGTTTGACATGAAGCATCTGCCTTGGTGTAAATTATTGGTATTCAGCAGCATCCGATTAGATTGGAAGCCCCAATATAGTTAGGAAAAGATTGGGTACATTGATTGATGTTTGGCGATACTTGAATGTAGGTAGATACTTCCAGTGAATGTGCAATGTAGGAACGGTGATACGGGTCAAAAGTTGAAAACTTAAAACGTCCAAAAGCGAAGGCTCTTGTGGGAACTTGAATGTTTTGACAAATAATCAAGTTGACCAAGAAAAGGCGGCTGTAGTCACAGCCAGGGACAGGGTTGGCAAGCTGCATAACGTAAGTGATTGGATAACTAAATGGTCGGTGTCGAAAACTGTTCAAAATTATGTACTTAGGGGCCAGAATTTAGTAAAAATATCATAGATGTAAATTGTCATAGATTTTAGAGAGTGGTATATTTCTTACCTATGGACAATGCTTAGGAGAGACTGGGATCCCTCTTAAGAGTTCTTCAAAAATGGTTGCCACGGACGACGTTACTGCAGTTCGAAGTGGAAAAAAGTCTGAGACGATATTTATTTTTTAAAGTAATTACTACATCCTGCATGCTATTTGTGTAACACACTGTCGATCACAATCCGAGAGCTTTGAAGGATATTGCTAATCCACTGCTTCATATGTTCGAAAAATTCGTTTGCTCAACAATGTAAATGACGCAATGAACGTGCTTGAACTGTCAAAATGAAACCCATTGCGATCAGTTATCATTATTATCAATTATCATTTTATGTGTGTTACGCAATTAGCCCGCAGGATCTTTGTGGACTTTGTCTCACTAGTCAAATTATTTAATAGTAAATTTATTTGAATTTGTTATTTTTTGGACTGTATGGTCTTCAAGGTGTATGCCTCAGTCGTCATTGTCACTTGGTATTATAGGATTATAGCCAAGTTACTCTCAATATGAGGTAACCGGCATGTACAGACGCCAGCAGAGGCCTTACCACGAGCTCTTAACGCGATTCAATTTACGCTCAGGGATCGAGATGGCGCTAGACGACTTGTATAGCTCTGTCTCTTTCCAACAGCCTAAACTGGATCGCGTTAAGAGCTCGTGGTAAGGCCTCAGGTCAAGCAACCCGAAACTGTCAAATTTTCCCAATCAACCTTGAACCTTAATGCTTTGTCATAAAGTTGAAAATCTATTAAAGAAATTTGACAGATTATAGTAGCTTGATGTGCTGGCGTCTGTACATGCCGGTTACCTCGGTCTTGCATTCTCAGCTAGAGACGACGAAAGTGTTCTTGAGTTACAATTAACACATCAAGCTACTCCAATCTGTCAAATTTCTTTAATAGATTTTCAACTATATCCCTAGAGCATTAAGGTTCAAGGTTGATTGGGAAAATTTGTCAGTTTCGGGTAGCTTGACCTGCTGGCGTCTGTATCTAATAGAATAAAAAAAAAGACACGTAACATCTACCAACCCGTACTAGGCCAGTGTGGTAGATTACAGCCCACCCCCTCTCGAACAGAGGAGGCCTGTGTCCCAGCAGTGGGAACATGACTGATTATGCTACTCTCAAAATCGGTATCTTCGACAGTAACAACCCTGCAGTCCCGTTAGACCAGTAACGAATCCAACAATGAAAGTCAAACAGTAGCTGACAAACACGTCGGCGTGTTGAGTCACTTAGCACCTCCGTGCTGAGCCCCATATGTCATCGGCAATAAGTTGACGCGAAATATCAGAGCATACGAAGGTTAGTTTTTGAATGAAGGTGGGAATAAGTGTACTTACGTACGACGATATATTATGCTATATAGCATAGCTATTAGCTGACCTCTTATTGGGCGCAGAGTTTATACAATCCGAGGTTAGCTTATATTAGAAATGTATGTATATAACCAAATATAAAATACTTCTAATTTCCTTACATTTTGACAAGTTTTTGACATTTGTTTGTCGCCGAGATGAGACTGCGACTTGATTTTGAACATGTTAAATACGAAATTTGGCCTTCTGAGAAATGTAGGGAACTTAGAGGTATTTTTGACAGATTGAGACTGAGATCAGACTGTGAACGTTCTTAAAATTACGAGAATTGCGCCTCTGATGTGTAGTCGTGTGTTCTAATTGCGCTAAAAGAGTTTTAGAGTGTATAGATACGAGTTTCGAGTTGAGCGGCCATGCGATTGGAGAAATTAAATATATGTCTAGCAGTGGAATATTAGGATAGAATTATCATTTTTAGAAGCTCATAATAAAAACGTAGATCGAAATAGGAATTTAATGAAACGGTTTATTGACACCGTTATTCTGTTGGGTAATCAAGTAGTAAATTTTCGTGGCCACGATGAAAGCCCGAATTCTGATACCGCGGCAACTCGAAGCCTTGTTATACCTGAGTAAGTATGATACAGTAATGGACTCGCATTTGGAACTATGTTCTTCAGTCTAGACCCCGGGGAACTGGACTTAGAAGTACGTGCGCCACGCCCGGCCTAGGTAAGCATTTTTTTTTGTTCCGGTTTACCTCTGTCATAATATCACCCTTCGCCACTGCAGTGGATATTTCACTAACAAGTCACTCATCAACAGACTACAGTATTCTGTAGTCTGTTGATGAGTGACTTGTTATTCTTAGACTGTCCAGTGCTTAGTGGGCAAAGTTAGCAGTTAGGCAGTCATTGTTACATTACCATTCTTGGTGACTGCCATTTTATATCACGTGATGAGGAATTTTCGCTGCTATTCTATGTCTTGTGCGTGATTTTGTATTATTATGAAAGTGTAGTTCTTTAGGTTCCAATTCTCTGTTGCTAAATGTTGTTAATGTACCTATATATTTTTATACCAACCCTAGGTATCTTAGGTATAGGAATATTATTTTCTTTCAGGTACATAATGTATTATTTTTTGTCTCCTTTGCTCTATCACACGCTGTCTACATCTCTGTATCTATTGTCCTATCTCAGGTATGCTGGAAGAGATTTCTTATGAAATAAGCATCACCTCTGTACCTATTTTTTCTGTTCTGTTTTTCAATGTCTGTTTATATATGTGTGTACATAAATGGTAAAATAAATAAATAAAATAAGTAGGGACATTTATTACCAAGGGGTATCGTATTACCAGTCAGATAGGCAGTCGCTCCATGTGAAATACTGGTGTTCAGCTGCCTCCGATTAGACTGGAAGCCGACCCTTCCCATTTGGGAAAGAGCACGGTAGATGATGATGATGACAGAGGTAGGTATATCATTTATTACCATAACTTGTGTTTCAGAGTCCAGGCGTATACTGATCTTTTGAAATAGTTTTTTTTCTCCAACACCCAAAGATATCCTGATATGAACCGCCTGAAGAAAAACTTACGACGATGCAGCCACAGCCACAGTTTAGTAAAAATCCAGTAGGACAACAAGTAAGTTTTAACAGAAGATGAATCATCAAGAAGAGAAGACACAGGAAGAGAAGATGCCTATAATCTGTTAATGAAGAGAGCTATCCGTCGACAGTATTGCCAGTAAACACTGTCATGGAGTTGCTCTCTTTATGAACGGTCGCTGGCTCGACGAGAAGAGAAGAGAAGAGAAGAGCACATAAGATTCAGAAGATGTTTTTTTTTTTAGAATTTGAAGTGAATTTGTGTGTACCTATATATTTTTTAACATAAAGGTACTTTGTTATTATTTTAGCAGGCATTTTAAAAGTTGTTTTCTAGATAGAACATTTTAATGTAGTTTTTACAAGTTTCATTAATTTCTGTGATATTACTTATAAATATTTCATTTAATGTGTTCTGTCCAATACGAACCCTTTTTTTACCCATGAAAGAAATTTCATGACTGAAAGAGGGAGAATTTGACTGCGCAGCTAGTGGCGCCGTCTAGTTTTGTTACGAAATAACTGGAATCACTGAAGAGGTCGAATAAGTAAAATTAAAACTAAAACAAACTAAACTAAATTTAAGTTCAGTGCATCTTTTTCTTTCTATTTCATTAAGAAAGGGACAGAAAATAAATATTAACACAACTAATATTTTATCTTCTGTCCTTTTCTTAATGAAATAGAAAGAAAAAGATGCACGGAACTTAAATTTAGTTTAGTTTGTGAATAAGGGAATCAGCGATTGAAATTTGAACCAATGGCCGCACCCAATTACTTACCTGTTTTGGCATTCTGGAGGCGTCCCAATAATCTATATCAGTCGCGATCTGTATGATTATATTATACTGACATTTATGATTATACTGGCGACTGGATTATACTGGTGAGTAGCGAGCTGTCTTTGACTGAAAATAGGTTATTGGGTTCGGCCGTAATACAATGCACATACGATGACCACATCTGTACCCTAGTTGCGTAACACACGATCAATCGTGGTTTCATTTTGACAGTTCAACAACATTCATTGCGTTATTTACCTACGTGTTGAGCAGACAAATTTTTCGAACTTATGAAGCAATGGATTAGCAATTTGTTTCAAAATGATTCTTAATGATTGATGAATGATTGATTGAATTAGGGTGCTGGTAAAGGCTATCTTGCGCCGTTAAATTGATAAATGGTAACTGTATTTATTTCTGTCTACACTAAGTATGATGATTCGTGCTTTATCAAATTCCATTCATCAATGTGATACCTAATCAATATTGTTATCAATTTCATGGAAATGTGTTGTACACACCCGAAGATCTATTGATTGACAGATAATTCGCGTAAAATGAAATGGATCGGTATTGATCTTCATTTAAATCATGGTCTGTCTTTATTTTAATTGTTAGGTTTTTATTGTGTGTTATTAAAATTGTAATGTAAGTGAAAGAATTATACACTCGAATACTTGTACAAATTACTTTATTGGTAAGTATTAAATATGAATGTACAGTCGCCAGCACATCAAGCTACTACAATCTGTCAAATTTCTTTAATAGATTTTCAACTTTATCGCTAAAGCATTAAGGTTCAAGGTTGATTGGGAAAATTTGACAGGTTCGGGTAGCTTGATGTGCTGGCGTCTGTACAGACGCCAGCAGGTCAAGCTACCCGAAACTGTCAAATGCTGGTGCCTGTATTAATTTTAACTCAAGAACACTTTCATCGTCTCTAGCTGAGAATGCAAGACCGCTTTTCCCACCCTTTTTTTTAAAGGTCGTCTATGGGTTGCCACAACTTAAAAGCATAAAATGTTTAAAAATGACAATGTTGCAACCCACAAATAATAGTCGATTATTGTGTATGCTAACCTAAGTGATACATAAATAATATTAATTCCTAATTACTGATGACAAGCCATCTCAATTTCGTTGAATGTGACTGTGGTGAGCCAGCACAGTTGATGACGTACTTGTTGGGGTGCCCGACGATCTACAGTGCGGGCGCTGAGAGAATACGTTCCTACGACCTGTCGACAATTCTAGTAGCTAATAAAGATCAAATTCGCAAAACACTACGTATTCGTTTGTGTGAAATTGACAGGTGTCAAGAACGTATTCTCTCGACGAGACGGTTAACTATTAACTTGCAGTGATGTACAGACGCCAGCACATCAAGCTACTACAATCTGTCAATTTTTTTTAATAGATTTTCAACTTTGTCGCTAAGGCATTAAGGTTCAAGATTGATTGGGAAAATTTGACAGTTTCGGGTAGGTTGACCTGCTGGCGTCTGTACATATTTTATCTATTATGTAAGTAGGTGAGTGTCTACGGTTAATTTTAGAATGTATCGACGGGAACTCAATCCATTTATTTCAATTAAACCTCTTTTGAATTGTCAAGGAGTCAGTCAGTCAGAAATATGAAGCTAGTTGCCCATTCCAAAGCGTAGTAGGTATATATGGAAAAGAAAGGGCAAGAAACTCAATGGACACTGTTTTAAATTATATTGTTACAAAACTATTCCTTCAATGACTACGAAGATATTAATTACCGTTAAGTCTTTGCTGTATTCAAAATCCGTGTTAACATACTGTACATGTAGTCTGTGGCTACTCCACAGCACAAAAATAAACTGTGTTTTCTGCATAACGGTACAAGAATCTTAAGCCACGTGGCCAAAGTCTGAACTAACGCGGCCATCTTGTTTTTCAATACTTACAATTATTGTGACAATCCCACAAATGTTTACAGACTATTCACAGTTATTTACAGTCTATTCAGAAGTTGAACTGCACTGCTTTTTTGTACTAAGTCATAGAACAAAAAATCAGTACCTACAGTTCAACTTCTGCCCTGCCATACGAGCTGGTGGTAAGCCCCTAGCAACCTAACAGTAACCTTATTGTGACTAAAATAAAGATCACAATAATTTTGACAGACTTATGAGTGTCTGCAACCCAACAGCGACCTTGTAAAAATGAGGATAAAGATCACTGTGATTTCAAAAGTGATGCAAAGTCTACAAATAACTTTGAAAGGATTGTATCAACAACATCAAAAGGAGTGCGTAATATTATATAGGTAATAATTGCCGCCATCTCGACGTTATATCAAGTGTCAAGAGAGTGTGCTGTGTTCCGTGTTTTCCAAAATAAATATTCGCCTTCATTATGTCGAATGTGATTAGTAATCACATTCGACATAAAGAAGGCGAATATTACAAGTGCTGGCAAGGATGTCTTGATGTTCAAACGCGCGCAAGCTAAATCTGCGCGCACTCTAAGTATTAAATTATGTTTAGGAGCTCGCAAAAGTACCTATAGTAGGTACTAGAGTGCGCGTAGCACTCAAGTACTTTTGCGAGCAACTAGCACCAGAAAAAGCCACTGAAATCACGAATTAAGCCTGTCAAGTTTCTTTTTTTAAATGGTATCATAGAATGTAAAAATATCTATGGTCGGTATAGTTACTTCATCTTACAGACATACCTAGCAGTTAAACCGCGTCATTTTATATCTAAATATAATTAACTTAGTTACTAAATACTTATTTAAACACTGATAATGTCTGTCTTGTGTCTCCTATCTTTATGATACTGACGTCTCTCAGTTGGAATGATTAAATCTCTGTACACAGTCTCATTTGAAAAGTCAACAGGAGTTTGGTAGAGAACATGTTTGTATAGTAGGTGCGCAATAATTTTAACCTTAGGTACCTACTTGAAGTTTTTTGATAACCAATGAAAAATTTCTACGCTAGAATCATGTTAATTCATGGACAAACTAACCATGAATTAGGAATTCATGGTTAATTTGTCTCTGCCACCCTGTAGCTTTATTTGTCTCTTTTTAACCGACCTCAAAAAGGAGGTGGTTCTCAATTCGGGTGTTTATACATATTTTTTAAAATTATTATTGACATATCTCGGGACCTTGGGGTCCCTTTACACAATCCTAAATGATGAGGAGACACCAACCGACGATTATCCCTGCATGCACCATGCAAGTGCACCCAAAGACAACCCTCGGTTGGTGCAGGACTATTGCAGAACATGGAAACAAAATATACTGGGCTATTGGTTTGGGTGGCTACAGTGGATCGGTTACCTTGAACTTTGGAAGGTCTATGTCCCCTGCCTGACCAATGATAATTATAATATTCACAGATAAAATGGCAGGAGGTGACTTGCACACTCAATAATAGGCCTCCGAAAACGTTTGCTAGCACATAATGTCGTAGCGACAAGGGGGCAACATGTCCTGAGGTGCTTATGAGGAGTGGAGAGGTATTCCACGGCTACCAGAACAATCCCGGAAGTACGGTCAAGATCCCTACCAGCATCTTACTAAAATACTTCCTTCCTCCGAGCACGTTTGCTCTTGCGAATCTCCAATCAAGCCAGCCAATAAAGGCAAGAATGAGGGAATGAGGTGGGAGCTCTGTTCCTCGTCAGTGTTCACTTCAGCCGGCCAATAAAGGCAAGCCACAGGTGAGGAACAAGACTTCTCCCGGGAGATAGGGTCCGTGGGGTCGCTACTGCCCAACAAACCGCTCGCCACATGCTGCCCTGCGGGTTCCTGTATCTCTCTTGGTCTGGCTCCTCACCATAGACCTGATCCGGCAAAGTAAACTCTTCCGTCACAGACCTAGAGTTTAGAGCGCGCAAGCCCCACCATGATGATCAACGTAGAGATACGGCGGTGGAGTTTTTTTTTTTTTTGTCAACAGTTTTGAGTATGAATGTCGATGGCTGTATGAGTAGGGGAAGACCAAAGAAACTATGGATGAACTGTGTGAATGATGATATGGTTAGAAAGGGGGCGAATGTCGAGATGACGGCTAATAGAGGAGTATGGCCGGCGCAACATGTCTTTTTCTTCCATACTCCTCGTATGGAAGAAAAAGACATGTTGCGCCGGCCGCAAATAAATTGTGATAAGGGCAGGAGAATGGTGATATATATTTTTTTAAATGTAAGTTCGGGCATAACTCCGTCGTATGTATAGACAGATTTGCAAAATTCTTTTTTTAATATACAACGTGTTTTTTTTTATATCCCATAACTCTAGGGGGTCGTTGTACTCATCATTATGAACCACTTTTACTATGGGACCAAACTCGAAATCGCGAAACAAAAATCTGGTGTTCCCTACATTTTGACGAGTTATACGAACATAAATGTAGGGAACAGCTGATTTTTTTTTTCGCGCTTTCAGGTTTGGTCCCATAGTAAAAGTTGTTGGCACATTGCGGTTTAAGAGGATTCTGATTTCGGCCAGCAAGGAGTCTTCCGATTGTCAGCGTGGAGCCTAGGACCGGATTTTCGTATATCTTGTAGCTTAGTTTTCAGTAGAGCCTATTACTTGATAAATTACCAGTTAGCCGTATATTACCATTGTTACAATTTTGATCAAACGGTAATTTAAATTATTATCACGCTTCCTAATAACGAATTGACTTTGTGCCAATTACCAATTCAGGACGTCCTTGTATTTATCTAGTTACGTAAATTTAGGAACGTTTGCAAATGTATCTTAAAATCAAAATCAAAATCAAAAGTCATTTATTCAAATTAGGCTGAGAATCAGCACTTTTCGAACGTCAAAATTACAAAAGACAGTCCCCCAAAAACGCCCGCCCTTCGCCACTTCCTAGTGCTATCGCTGGGAAGAAGAAGTGGCGGAACAAACTCCCCAGCAGCACAGCTGTCTGTTTAGTTAGAATATATGTAGTTGCATGTATACAATACTAGGAACCTATGTTCAGTAATGAACAATACAAGAAGCTTAAATTATTTGCCATATTATGTCAGCTAGCCACGCCAATATACCAACAAAAATAATAAAAACTATACGTACTCAAGCTAAAAAATAATTAATTAAAATAAAAATAAAAACTCACTACCTAAATAAAAGCCTCCAGGCATAAAGGGCGTGACAGCTTACATATTTATGCATTGCTGGGTTCCTCACATAGCTGTCACTTGCAGTCACAGATGATGAACTAGGACCATCGATGTGAAATAAATGAGTTAATACTAATAACAGTAACCTGTCAGTACCTAAGCTAATTCTGGAGAAAGAACATGAACATTGTCTTGAGTTAATTAGGGCGACCAACTATTCTTATCGTGTAAGTAGTCGTTGATGGAATAGTAAGCCTTTGAACAAAGGTTGGATTTTACTTGAGCTTTAAACGCATTAAAAGGCAAGTCTAGCAAAGAAGAGGGTATCTTGTTATAAAAGGTTATACCAAGCCCAACAAATGAGTTATGAACCTTATGAAGCCGGTGAAAGGGGGCACGTAGTTTGTCCTTATTTCTAGTGTTAACACTGTGAATATCACTGTTTTTAGTGTACAAGTGCAAATTTTGCCTAATATATAGGATGTTGGCGAAGATGAATTGTGATGCAACCGTGAGAATACCAATATCTTTAAAAAAATCTCTTAGAGAAACTCTGGCACCTAGCTGGTAAATTCCTCGAACAGCTCGTTTTTGAAGGACAAATATATTTTGTATATCAGCGGCTTTGCCCCACAGCAGAATACCGTAGGACATAACACTGTGAAAATAACTGAAATAGACTAAACGAGCTGTATCAACGTCAGTGTATTGTCTTACTTTCCTGACGGCGTAGGCAGCCGAACTGAGCCTTCCTGCTAGACTTGATATATGAGGTCCCCACTGAAGTTTGGCATCTACTGTTAGTCCTAGAAAAATTGCCGAGCCTACTGTTTCAAGCACCTCTTTATTTAAGACGATGTTGGGTCTTAGATTTCTGATATTCGGTAAGGCGAACTTAATCGACGCGTAACAAGAATACCTACATAAAATTTATTATAGGGCTCGAACACCAAAGAAGTCACGTCGACGTCAGACCGTAATCCTTTTTAATAATATTCATTCTGTGTCTTTTGCTAAGTTTTTATTACTAACTTATTTTAATTTCAAAAATTAAAATTAAAACGTGATCGATCAAGCGAAGAAAACCCTTTTTTATTTTGCTACAATAGATAAGGCATGCCTCAGGGGTGGTCCCATATTTTGATTAACTTTGCTTGGGTAGTTTTTGAGTCAGCTTCGATAATACTTTTTTTCCACTTAGTTTATATTGATGATGTTTTAATAACTTCCTATCACTGATATTTTACATAGCAAGTAGTGTTAAAAATAAAAACTTTTTTGTTTTGTAAAAAAGCATTTTTATACAAGGTGTAATTTAAATGGTATTGGACCTGAAAAGGGATTATTGTACTCATCCTTAGGAACAACTTTTGCTATGAAAGCAACCCAGAAATCGCAAAAAAAAACCGGTAACTCTATACATTTATGTTCGCATAACTCGACAAAATGTATAGGAGCAAGTTGGGTTTTTTTTTTCATTTGAATAAATTTTTTGTAACTGAACAGAGACTGTGATGCTAGAGAGTTTCTTGCACCACTTCTGCTTCCCAGCTAAAGCACTAAAAGTAACTAAATGGTGTTGGAACAAACATCAAAATCTTCTAATCTTTTATAATATTAATTTATATTTATTTAGGAGAACCAACAGGTATAACAGAAGCTTGTATATCTATACTCTATACTATATAATATTATAAAGAGGAAAACTTTGTTTGTTTGTTTGTTTGTTTGTAATGAATAGGCTCAAAAACTACTAAACCGATTTAAAAAATTCTTTCACCAATCGAAAGCTACATTATCCACGAGTAACATAGGCTAAATTTTATTTTGGAAAAAAATAGGGTTCCGTAAGATATTTGGGTTTTTCGGACAGAAGGTGTAAAAAATCAACCAGAAACGTTACTTATTTTGCGTACGCTGCCTAAACTATAAAAGATAGAACCATAAAATGTTCAAATTAATTGTAGATCTTATAAATATCTACAAAAAAGTCCGCGATACACTATACCTATCTATGTCGAGTGAGGCACAACAACCATTTTTTAATTTAAAAACTCTTGATTTTTTTTGGGCTACATTTAAACGCATTTATTTTACTCATGATATTAATCCTTATCAAAATAAATTATTTCATCAGTAAGTACTGTTTATGTAGATAATATTTGGTCTTTAAATGATTAAAATTGGACGTTTGGTTTTGAAGTTATGGCGAAATTAAAATATTACGATTTCTGCTGCACGGCCCGTTGCGAAGTGGGCGTCACCAAGGCCGTGCACGTGCAGGAATAAGTTTACAAAATCAAAAATCAAGTCATAATATAACTATTTACATCACATCCATGATCTGTATAGTGTTATAAAGTTTTCAGAATTTTCGCAAAGTTTAAAAAAATCATCTTCTTACTTCAATTTTTTTTTTTAATATTTTGTATCTTTATGGGTTATTTTCACAAATCCGAAATCTACGCGGACGAAGTCGCGGGCAGAAGCTAGTGAGACATAAAGTCAATTACAGGTTCTCACGGGTAAAAAACAGAAAATGTCGTAGAAATCTTAGGATCACTAAGAAGCACGGTAGAAAAGAATACATACATAAGGTATGTAAGCACTATGCACTTTAAAAAAAGTCAAAGTTACATAAGACTTCCCCCAAAACATCCGCCCATCACCACTTCCTATTGGTGAAGGGCGGGCGTTTGTTTGTTTTTAGCGGACACTGATTTTTGACCTATGGTCCTACACCGTAATTCATTTTTGTAGATACGCCACTCAGCTAAGAGTCATCCATAAACAACCGTCGGTGCTCCATGGACCATTTGAAATATGACCAAATGGTCTATGGGGAAAATTACATGTCCAAATACCAACTGGGCTATGGAGAATTGAGAAATGTTCCGCTGCCCAGTTTAATACTATATTAAAGCCTTGCCCATATTTAAAAAAATATATCATAAACAAGTTTTGAAACCAATTAACAATCATTTGTTGAATAATCACGACATAACAATTCATTTGTACAAAGTTTGCAATACAAATCGTGAACGTCGATCTCATTGACTTTGTTGGGAT
This sequence comes from Apamea anceps, assembly GCA_951799955.1. Classification (NCBI taxonomy): domain Eukaryota; kingdom Metazoa; phylum Arthropoda; class Insecta; order Lepidoptera; family Noctuidae; genus Apamea; species Apamea anceps. The sequence continues at coordinate 6,299,807 of OX637527.1, read as the reverse complement.
CCCAGAATTGGCGATAATAGTCTTCAAAATACCTTTCTCCCGATAGACGAACCGAGTAACGACGATGGGGTATCTTAATTTGACAGGACTAAACTAATATTTATCTTCTGTCCTTTTCTAAAATAAATAGAAAGAAAAAGATGCACTGAACTTAAATTTAGTTTAGTTTGTGAACAAGGGAATCGGCGCCAGTGGCAAACTTTTAAAAGTAACCCATATGTCTTGTACCTAAAAAATTCTACATAATTCGCTTCCATAAAAATGATCCTTTATCAAACAGAGTCTTCTCGAGTATTGCACAATGTGTGCTCGGAACATTCTTATGTTATCAGAGATAAGTGCAAGATAAGGTGATTAAATATACCTACCTACCTAGTCACCTGTTGTGAGCAGTTTCGGAAATGAGGTCGGTTTGTCAAGTAGTTGGTTGAGTCAATAGGGTACTTCTAGACACTTCTCGACGGGCTCGTAGTTAAGTAATAACAGCCGCACGGGTCGATCGATCAGGTTAAGCTACGCTTGCCGCAGTTGGTCCGTGGATGGGTTACCATCTTCCGTTCCGTTCATTGTTCCGTTGGTCCGTGGACCCCTCAGTACCCCGGAAAGCACATTAAGCCGTTGGTCCCGGTTGTCATGCGTGGATTTTTGATTGTCGTTACGGGTCGTCAGAAGCCCGAAAGTCTGACAGCTAGTCTTACCAAGGCGTATCGTATTACACAGTAACTGGGTTGTGGAGGTCAGATAGGCATTCGCTCCATGTAAAATATGGGTATTCAGCTGCATCCGTTTAGATTGGAAGCCGACCTCAACATGGTTGGGAAAAAAGCTAGGTAGATGCAGATGATGAGGTTACTTCTAGAAAAACATATGACGTATGTAGATAGTCAGGGTTATATCTATCTTATACAGGGTTAATTTTCAAAGACCAGCCAAATTTAAGGACGTGGTACAGACCATCAAACTGAACAACTTTTTCCATGGGACCAACATCGTAATCGCGAATAAAAATTCAGCCGTCCCATACATTTAGGTCGAGTAGGTATTGAAGTTTTCTATAGGACAGTTAATAAAATTTTCGCGATTACGCTATTTGTCCCATGGAGAAAGTTGTTCAGTTTGATGGTCTGTACCACATCCCTAAATTTGGCTGGTCTTTGAAAATTAACCCTGTACCTATATATCTTATCTTATCTATACTAATAATACAGCTGAAGAGTTTGTTTCTTTGAACGCGCTCATCTCTGGAACTACCATCGGATTAGAAAAATTCTTTTTGCATTTGGTAGCCCAATTCTTGAGATAGGTTTTAAACTATTTAATATCAGACGAGACAAAACGAAAAAAAGTCAGAGAGATCGCTGAGGGAAAACGAAGTGACAGGGCGAGCAGGTGATACAATGTGATGGGGTAGTTCAGGGGCTGCAGTCTCGACATTCATAGCGATGACTTTACGGTCGAATTCGGTCGCAGTCCTGTCATTCCATACATTACACCCGTCAATCCGGGACATTGCGACCGAAACCGTAAAGCGATCGCTATGAATGTGGACGCACTACAACGCCACAACGGCCCCAACAGTATCCTGAACGCGTTATTATAATAATTGTTGTCGTTGTTCGTCGGTAAGCGCGTCACTTGAGGCTGCTCGAGTGATTTGGCAATTTTTTAAATGTTCGAAATAGTCCGAATTAAGTTTTTATGGTAAGAAAAATTTGATGAATTCCTTGGAAAATTCGGGTAAACTACTTTATAAAATACTTTTGTATGACTGTATGCTTTTTGTATGTCTGTGAAGGACAACGCCTGTCGGTTCAGACAGATGTTTTTAAAGGAGATGTATAGCAATGGCCTAAGAATCGTCACGTATTTAAATTTTACAATAATTTATATTTTATTTTTTTAATTACTTTACAGTTATTAGAATAACACGGACACTCTTTGATTTTAAAAACATTTTAAATAGTAATTCAATATATGTTCCTATGTTTTTTCTGTTTCACTTTGGGTTTTGATTATGCAAAGGTATTAAGCTCATACAGCCACATCTACAGAGTAGTTTAAATAAACACTTTGTGAAATTATTGATCCATTAACAGTGTGTATCATAATTATACAAAGCAATTAATTATAATTACCCTCAGCGTTTCATCTATAAAATAAGGTTATTATTTTTACAAACAGATTATTGATTACGATTTTATGTTTATCGAGCAGTATTGACACCATAGACTAAAGTCTATGACTGACAGTTGATGAATTGACGGATGACATTTAGTTGACACTACGTACGTTGATATCTACCCTCGCGCGCATCCTGTGTTCGCATACGGATTGTTGGTTGTGTTTTCGTTCATGTTATTTTTGTATTCTGATTTAATCTAACAACTTGGCGTGAACAAAGGACTGTGATTTCGTACGGACCTACTAAGAACGACTACTCGGCATTTACTCAACGGACTTTTATTGTAACATGGAATTGGAAAACGATAATGTATTTTGTGTTAACTGCGGGTCAGCCTCTGGTTCCATGGTATTGGAAGATGAGCAAATTCTTCATTGTATACAACAATGGACTGCTCCTCGTTTGGTAAGTAAAACCACAACAACTTCCCTTTTTACAAGCTTTTATATAAGTTAGAGTAAGCCGTGCCGTGTTTATTTATGTTGGCCCGTTATAACCTCAAAATCAGAAAGAATTTTAGATTTTTCACATTTCGCTGAAGTGTCCGTGACTTAAATTAAGTTTCAATCGAAAATATGCATTATTTAGAACACAAAAAATAATTTCACGGCATCAACGGTTCTTAGGCAAATAATGTATGGAAGCCGAGCAATGTCCTTTACACAATACGCCAATTTGCCGTGGTATAGCATTTTCATACAACTGCCAAAGAATGACTGATGTGATTTTAATTTACCGTCAATTTTTATTAATTATAAGTTGGTAGTCAATTTGACAAATAATACTTTTTTTTTTTTTTTCAGGGTGGAAAATCATCAAATGACTCCTCCCGCTCTGGGTGGAGCAGGAGGGAGTGTCAGACTCTTACTGACTAAAACCCACCCGTGTTCCTTCCTTAGCCCTTTATGTTCCAGGGCAGCGGTAACCCTTTCGGACGATCCCGCTACCCTGACAAACAATACTTGACTTTATCTTCCATCATTGGTGCCATCATCGCCTCAATCTGGTGAGAGTGGTCAAACAAGACCCAATCAAATTGTGGTATTTTACTGAAAACTTGGAACCATGGGAGGTCTAGAATAGCGTTCTAGATACCCACAGCCGGTCTATTTTGAAAAAAAAAGGCACCCTGAAAACGTAGGTGAAGTGGGCTGTCCACTTGGGTTTGTATTGTTCAGGAGGAAGCTATCACTCGTGTTATCTTTGATTATGGCTTTAATCTCGTCTATACAACAGTTTATATTTGTCTATGCTTGGGATTGGCCCTATACATTTCACTTCAAGCTCACTTCACCTAAGTTTTCACGGTGAGATTTTTAGAGAATAGATCGGCTGGTCACATGCAGCGATAACTAGGTACAGAAAATTAAAAATGGCGGACGGTGAATGTCGTGACGCGGGATTATACTTTTACCTAACCTACCTAGGTTTTCCCGTACATAGATGATTTACTTTTCTAGTCTAGAATAAAATGGACGATCACGTGATTTTTGTTATTAAAGTTTATTTTTCTTTTTAAAAGTTGTTTTATTTTTACTTAATAATAATTTTAATCAGCCCAATGTCTTTTTATAATAACCCAAAACGCAGACGGATTGATCCAAATTTTGACGCGCTTTATCTTTGTCATTTTTTGTTTGATTGACAAAAGAAAAATACGTATCCATTATTTTTCGATAATCTAACTGACGGACTAAATATAATAATCATTTTTTTAGCCAGGCAACTACCCTATTGTGTAACCACTATATTGAAGGATATTGATAATCCATTGCTTCATATGTTCCAAAAATTTGTCTGCTCAACAACGTAAATAACGCAATGAATGCTGTTGAATTGTCAAAATGAAAACCATTGCTACTGTTAGTGTGTTACGCAATTAACCCTCTGCCTCTAGTCATTGCCACGGTACGATGAAATCTAAAAACTTTAATTTCAGAAGTCGGTAGCAAGTAACGAAAATGCGAACCCAACGACACCGACTTCCGAAATTAAATTTATTTTTCACTTTGTAGTGTCGTTTTTGGAAGTCGGTTGTTTTTTTTTCAAAAAAGTTTTTATTTTTCACTTTTTTGCCTTCCTACGAAATGTGTGCAACGAGTATTTAGCGATATTTGACTTTTTTAGTACTCCAACCTCAGTTGTTCCAATAGCTTTTTATCTTTATAAGAAAAAGTTGTAATTTTTAACAGTAATTTTGGTTTAAAAACCAATCTACTGAACCATTTTTTATGAAATTTCTATGGGACCATTTGGGAAGTATACCCTTTCCAATAAAAAAAGATTTTTTTCAAATCGGTTGGCAAGCGACGGAGTTATGCGCAAACAAACATTAAAAAAAAAAAAAAAAACATCCGAAATGAGAACCTCCTCCTTTTTTAGAAGTCGGTTAAAAAATAATGTTTATTTCATACTTTATAAAAATAATATTTTTGAAACTAAATAAATATTTAATAAGCAGTTCTATTTTTTATGTTAGCCCTTATTGATAGTCTGTGATGAAATTGATATGATATGATATCAGGAATTATCATAAATAATATTGATACTGTAGGTGATAGTAGGTACCGCTAGCATGAGCTCGGTATGTTGAAAATAAACTAAAAAGAGAAAAAAAAAAGAAGAAATTTTCTTCACCGTTTTGAGAGCAGTGGTGATGAAATAATTTACACAAAGTAAAGCGCCTGTCTGTGGAGCGACGATCTTCATGCCATCGCAGGGTGGCTGGTAGCAGCTGGATGAGAGTTGCCGAGAATCGAGTTGAATGGCGTGCAATAGGAGAGGCCTATGTCCAGCAGTGGACTGCTGTAGGCTGATGATGATGATGAAAGCGTCTGTCTGGGTTTGAACCTACCACCTACAACTCGTATAAGGCTAGCTAAGTCGTCTCCGTTACCACTAATTAAGACGCTCCATAGACAGTTTAGACGTGATTAAAAACATGGCTACTAAAAATACGTCAATTTACGTCTGTCACTGACTAATTTGACAGGACTAAACTAATATTTTGTCTTCTGTCCTTTTCTTAATGAAATAGAAAGAAAAAGATGCACTGAACTTAAATTTTGTTTAGTTTGTGAATAAGGGAATCGGCGCCATTATACTGCTATAAAATAGAATTTGTTAAGATTATCCTAAAGAGACCCTGAGGTGACTGGTAGCAGCTGGATGAGAGTTGCCGAGAATCGAGTTGAATGGCATGCAATAGGAGAGGCCTATGTCCAGCAGGGGACTGATGATGATGATGAGCCTACATATACTAATATTATACACGCGAAAGCTTGTATGGATGGATGGATAGATAATAAATAAATAAATAATATCCCTGGACATTTCACACAGTGCCATCTAGCCCCAAGCTAAGCAACCTAGTGCTTGTGTTATGGTAACAAGATGGCTGATAAACTACTTATATACATTTTTTTTTTTGTAAATACATACATATTATAGATAGAAAAACACCCAGACTCGGAACAAATACATGTAGGTCATACAAATATTTGTTCCGTGCGGGAATCGAACCCGCGACACGCAGCGCAGCAGTCAATCGCTTAACCACTGCGCCAACCGTGCCGTCATGATAGATGATAGTTGGATTGTTACTCTTTCACGCCAAAACTACTGAACGTATTTGGATGAAATTTGGCACACAGATAGTTTACAACCAGAATTGACACATAGAATACCTATTCTATTTGTTTATGAGTACTTTTTATCCTGATATTCCCACGAGATCGAAACTTATGCGGGTGAAACCGCGGCGCGCAGCTAGTAATATTATAAATGCGAAAGTTTGTGAGGATGGTTGGATGGTTGTTACTCTTTCACAAAAAAACTACTGAACAGATTTTGATGAAACTTTACAGTAATATAGCTTATACATCAGAATAACACATAGGATACTTTTTATCCCGTAATTCTACCGGGATCGAAACGTATGCGGGTGAAACCGCTGTTGCTAGTAATAAATAATACTTTAAAAAAAAAGGCGACGGCTTGACGTGGATTCGTGGGATGAAACACGTCACAGTGGGTGCAGGAGTTACATCATCATACTGCCTACCCCATCGGGGTATACGACGTGATATTATAATTTTAAGGACCTACTTGAGTCCTTGTAAACTTACGAGAGATAGCTCTCCTTCTGCAGTCAGAAGGCCAATTCCCGTAAGTTTACTCGCGATCTCATCTCAGAGACAATCAATGTCAAAAGCTTGTTAAAATTTAGGGAAATTAGAAATATTTTTGACAGATTGAGACTGAGATCAGACGACTATGAACGTTCTTAAAATTACGAGAATTGCTCCTCAGGCAATACTGTAATAAATTAATAATACAGGCAATACAGTCAAAACTGACCTCTAATAAACAAGTACGCTGGACTAAATTACTATACGAAATGACAGTTTGTTTTTGTGCCGATTCAAAGCGCCTCGCCGAGCGTCTCAGGAACTAATATTGATACATTGTTGCAAATGGTCGTCGTGTTGTTTTGGTACATCTCTGATGATTTAGGTCTAACTCATGGAATAATTTTTTTTTTTTGTGTATTTTGTGTTTACTACGAGATATTGAGAACATTTTTATCATGAGAGTATGCGCATTTTGTAAAACTCACTACCAAAAATATTGGTTCCACGGACGCTCACGTTGCTATCAGCGCCAAGATGGCGAAAATCAAATGTCTTCGTTTTGTCATCGATAGTGTGATGTCCAGCGTACTTATATAATATAGGTCACTGCCAGGTAACAGTAAGAGAGCAAAGACTATAAGGAAACTAAAATGATACAAAAACTCCTCTGTTTTCTCCAAAGAGGACATCAACCGCAATGATACCAAATCCTTATCAACCGTCATTACATACCTACTTCCTATGATTCAATTGATTGATTATCTTTCGATAATTACAATTATAATATCGTTTCAGATAACACTTCGCCCCATACAAATCAGTGCCATGTTTGCCGACATACAAAATGGCTGACATAAAGATATTCTTTTGTTTTTTCGTGTTGTCTTTGTTTAGCTGTGTGATTGTGCTTGTGGTAGCAGACAACGATATTTTGTGTCCACAAGGATTTTGTAGAGTGAGTACTTACCGACTTACGTGCTACCGACTTACGTTATACTTAGTTCGTTTTTTAATCCCAGACTAATCTGAATCTTTTGTGTTTGCGTTTTTTTTCGTCTAAAAGTTTGACAATGGCGCCGATTCCCTTGTTCACAACTAAACTAAATTTAAGTTCAGTGCATCTTTTTCTTTCTATTTCATTAAGAAAAGTACAGAAGATAAAAAATTAGTTTAGTCTGTCAAATTAGTCAGCGACAGACGTAAATTGACGTATTTTAGTAGCCATGTTTTTAATCACGTCTAAACTGTCTATGGAGCGTCTTAGCGGATTAGTCTCTGGGATTAAAAAACGAACTAAAGATATTTCAACGTAATCTCCCAAGGGCTGGTTGACACTTCCCGTGACCTAGGGCTGGCTTTTAGCTTGGTCACAGGCTAGGCATTGCCATACAAATGACAACGTGACAATGCTGCCAGTCTCTTGGGTAGTTACATACATTACCAGTTGACAGCGACGCGGAGGAATTTTTGACGCCATATTTTAGTTTGTTAATAGTTTTAGTAGATTATTATTATTATTTAGATTATTATACATCTATTTTTTTAATAGTTTATTAGTTAATTTAGTAAGGAAGAGTTCATCCAGATACTTTTATCTTCCTACTTAAGTTTTTAAAAGTTCAATCAGTAATCAATCTTTTAATTGCTACATTTACAGACATCCGGTTTCCGCTGGAATCAGCTGTCAAATCTAAAGTACTAAAAATAGTGATTGATTGGTCAGAATACCAATTACAACACATTTATATATTATAGTAATTTTAAGTACATATTTCATAGTGAGTTTAAGTACAGACGCCAGCACATCAAGCTACTACAATCTGTCAAATTTCTTTAATAGATTTTCAATTTTATCGCTAAAGCATTAAGGTTCAAGATTGATTGGGAAAATTTGACAGTTTCGGGTAGCTTGACCTGCTGGCGTCTGTACGTATGCACGTATATCAGAAGCGCGACTGCTGAGTACGATGGGGTGGTCCTTATAAGTTCGAGTCCCAGGTAGAGTAAGGTGTTATTGGGTCGTCAGTAACTCAGGAATTTTTTGGTAGCGTCCCAAAGCCTGCAGGCTAATTGCGTAACAGTGGCAATGACTTTCATTCTGACAGTTCAACAACAGTCATTGCGTTATTTACATTGTTGATCAGACAATTTTTTCGAACATGTGAAGCAATAGGTTAGAGCAATATTCTTCAAAATTATTCAAAATGTGATTGAAAGTGTGTTATAGCAATTAGGGTGGTGTATTTGTGCCTTGTTACTAGTAATATGATTGTACAGTCGCGCCCATTAAAACTTAGGTTGACGAAATTGTGGGCTGGGTGTACCTGTAGCGGTATCAACAACGCCACATGCGAACTACGCGTCATACTGACGTCACGCAAATCTTGCATCTCGCAAGCAGAGTTTACCGCGCAATTAGCATAGATAGAAACTCCCCGCCATCAGTCGTGGGGCAATTGCCCGCCAGACACAACACCCGTTTGGTCGGAGGATCCCCTCTTTTCTATAGAGGATGAGTAAACTTTACACCCTGTTCCTCATACCTCTAAATACCTACAGAAACAAATCGGGGTATGATGTTTCATCCTAAAACCTCATTTAGACTGTGCAAATTTCTTGGCTGTGGCATACAATCAAATTGAAGCAACAAATGACTTACTTACTTGTCGTTACGGGTAGTCAGAAGCCCGAATGTCTGACATCCAGTCTTACCAAGGGGTATCGTATTACCCAGTAACTGGGTTGTGGAGGTCAGATAGGCAGTCGCTCCATGTAAAATACTGGTATTCAGCTGCATCCGGTTAGACTGGAAGCCGACCCCAACATAGTTGGGAAAAGGCTAGGCAGATGATGATGATGAAATGACTTAACTCGTCTGAAGACTGTTTGGACTGTATAGTAGGTACCTATAGCTGTACAAGGATATTTTGGCGCGTGGCCAAAATCGGAACTAACGTCGCCAGTTTGTTTTTTCAATCAATCAACTCAGCCTATTGCCGTCTACTGCTGAACATAGGCCTCTCCCAGGCTGCGCCACAACACCCTGTCCTCCACCCTCCGCATCCGGTCTGTCCCAGCCGCCTTCTATAGGTCGTCGGTCAATCTAGCTGGGGGGCGTCCCACACTACGCTTGCCGACACGCGGTCTCCACTCCAGGACTCATGTTCTCCACCGGTCATCAGTCCTTCGACAAACATGGCCAGCCAACTGCCACTTCCGTTTGCTTACTCTGCAACCTATGTCGGTATTTCCGGATAATTTAATTCTTGATTTTATACTTCAAAGAGACTCCAAGCATAGGTCGCTCCATAGCGCGCTGAGCGACCTTGAATTTGTGGACCAGCCTAACCGTCAGTGTCCCCGTTTCAGCGTCGTATGTCATGTTGGGCAGGACTGTCAACGTCAATCAAGCACCAAAAGATCCTTGTTGCAGTATACATAATATTTCCATGGATTAGATTGTGCAACTTTTATTGTTGTTTCAAATCTGATGATGAATGATATTCCACAGGCAGTTCAATCGCACTATGTACAGACGCCAGCACATCAAGCTACTACAATCTGTCAGATTTCTTTAATAGATTTTCGACTTTATTGCTAAAGCATTAGGTTCAAGGTTGATAGGGAAAATCTGTCAGTTTCGGGTAGGTTGACCTGCTGGCGTCTGTACATTAGGCTTCATTTTTAGCACATGAACGAATAACAGTATAACATATAACTTTTTTCCCCAGACATATCGATTCGAGGAGGGGTGCGCAGACCCTGCTATCCACTGCGGCATCAACAATGCCACACATAGGGGGCTCACACTAGCCTCCCCTACACTATGCAACTGTTGTGACTACTGTTTGCCGTTCTATGGTAAGGGATTAAGGCTAGGTTGAAACGAAAGGAATGAATCAGTATAATAGACAGTATGATGTGAAAAGCAACTATCTGATGAAGACAGTTTTTTTTAAACAGAATTATAGTATTTCTAGGGCCTAGGGCTTCAAGCCCAACATTATTTTCGCAGTGGTAATTGCAAAAAGGGCTAGGTTGATGAGACGAAAGGAATGCGCAGGTCTAGTTGAAAACCAACGTCAGGCACTAGTTATCTGGCATTTTAGTTGAACTGCCCCAGCAGTCTTGACATTCATAGCGATCGCTTTACGACCGAATTCGGTCGCAAAGTACCGAATTGACGGGTAAAATGTATGGAGTGACAGGACTTTGCGACCGAATTCGGTCGTAAAGCGATCGCTATGAATGTCGAGACTGCTGAGGCTGGGCATTTTTATCGACTTTCTGTTCTGCGAGCAATGCACTGCCCTGCCCACTGCCACTTAAATTAGCAATTCTTCGGGCTATGTCGGTTACCTTTTTTTTTTTTTTGAGGATGGGAAATCATCAAATGACCCCTCCCGCTCTGGGTGGAGCAGAAGGGAGTGTCAGACTCTTACTGACTAAAATCCACCCGTGTTCCTTCCTTAGCCCTTTATGTTCCAGGGCAGCGGTAACCCTTTCGGACAATCCCGCTACCCATGTCGGTTACCTTGGTGCTTATTTATTTACTTATATATACTTTATTGTACACCACAAAAATACATAGTATAAAAAAATACATGACACACTACAAAATATACAATGGGCGGCCTTATCGCATTACTGCGATCTCTTCCAGGCAACCTTAGAATGGACAGTGATTTTCCTTGACATAAAATGGGACTGGATTGGTTCTTCTGCGGATCTTTTTATTTCTGATTCGATCACGTAGCGAAACTCCAAGCATAGCCCTCTCCATTTTTCTCACTTACATTGCAAGTTACTATTCGAATCTATTGAATCAAACCATGTTGGTTGCATATTTCAGGGGAAGGTGAACACTGCACCACTGGAGGACCTGGTACGGGCACCACGGTGGGGCGCTGTGGTGACGGACTCAACTGCACTACCGAGGATGGATGGAGCAGCTGTACTAGAAGTAAGTTGTTACTACCAGTCTTTGTTCAAGTGAGCTGCACTGAATTTCAGTAACCTGGATATAGTGGTAGAGTTTAAGCCCGTTGGTCACGGCTGTGATTCTTTGAACTTTGACAGTCGTTACGGGTCGTCAGAAGCCTGAAAGTCTAACAACCAGTCTTACCAAGGAATATCGCGTTAACCAGTAACCGGGTTGTGGAGGTCAGATAGGCAGTTGCTCCATGTAAAAAACTGATATTCAACGTAGTTGGGAAAAGGATACGCTTGATTATAATACACTCGCGAGCAATGAAAAAGTTCCAGTGACATACAAATTACTCCTAAACGGGAAAGGCTAGCTTAATGACGCCGTCTGCAATATTGAAGTACATTTAACAGCGGCAGCGCATCAGAATATTACCAACTAAAAACGTATATATTGTGTTCAAATTTTAAATTATATGTCTTAGGAGATAAAGGTGTTTGTCGGCATTTTGTGGGTCGAACTTTTTCATTGCTCGGCAGTGTATATTTCTGACTCAACAATAACTTATTAGTACACTCTTTCCTATACTCCAGTGAAATCAGACTGTCACACTGCTCAAGATGAGTACGATGCCAGAGAGCAGAGAGGATTGGTTGGAGGACTGGAAAATAGGCCACACTGTGACGGCAAAGGGAAGTATGCAGCCTACGAGTGTATCCCTGCACACACGTAAGTATTTTAAACTGAATGGTGTTGTAGCGGTATCTACAACGCCACAATGCGAACTACGCATCATACTGACGTCACACCAAATCCTGCATCTCGCAAGCAGATTTTACCGCGCAACTAGCATATATACAACGGCCCGAAATGAATCATCGGGCAGTAGCCCGCCAGACACAACACCCGTCTGGTCGGAGGATCGTCCCTTTTCTATGGAGGATGAGTGAACTTTACACCCTGTTCCTCATACCTCTATAGTGTTACACATGCGGTGATCCGGCATCGAATCAAAGCTGTCGACGTTGCTCACAGAATGAGCAACCTGAAATGGCAATGGGCCGGCCATATTAGCCGTAGAACCGATGACAGTTGGGTAGACGTGTTCTTGAGTAGAGACCGACGCTCTTAGGTTAGGTGGAGCGACGATCTTCGCAGGGTGGCTGGTAGCAGCTGGATGAGAATTGCCGAGAAACGAGCTAAATGGCTTGCATTGTGAGAGGCCTATGTCCAGCAGTACACTTACTTTAGGCTGATGATGATGATGATGAAAGTGCCTGAAAAAGGCTTTTTTGATTGTAAAAAAGTTTTTTTTTCTATTTTTCAGATGTTACTGTCAGTCAGAGGAAGGCAAGAGAATTTTCGGCGAAGTTCGGAATCTTGGAGATATTACTAAGCGAAAAATGCGTTGTGGTCAGTACAAAGACATTCAATTATAATTTACTTGACAAATCTTAAATCTCTTTGGGTCAGTATAACATATTGAGTTGTAATTTACATAATTCACTCGTCTAAAGACTCTTTTAACCGACTTCAAAAAAGGAGGAGGTTCTCAATTCGACTGTATTTTTTTTTATGTTTGTTACCTTAGAACTCCGTTATTTATAAGCCGACTTGCAAAATTCATTTTTTATTTGTAATTGTAAGGATATACTTTCAGATTGGTCCCATAGAAATTTCATCAAAAACGGTTCATTGATTTGGATTTTAAACCAAAATTACTGGTAAAAATTACAACTTCAAAGAAATTACGGAATTCGGTGGCGAACAACGAAAATGCGAACACAACGACACCGACTTCCGAAATTGAAAGTTATTTTTCACTTTGTGGTCTGTTTTGGAAGTCGGTTGATTTTTTTTTTTTGCAAAAAAGTTTTTATTTGGTTTCGTTTTAATTCTGAACCATCCATTTCCAGGATGCTCCCGCTTCCACGAGCGCATAAAGAAATCAATAAGTCCTGGTGTTGCTTACCCCGTGGTCGGTCCTCGCTGCACTTCGGACGGTAACTTCCACCCAATTCAGTGCATCGCCAATAAATGCTACTGCGTCGACATCCTGACTGGAATCGTTAATAGCAGGATCAAGTCTATTGATCTTGACAGGATACCTATTACGAAGTTGGATTGCTGTGAGTATTCTGGTTAATCATCAACCGCCCAGTCTTTTCCCAAATATATTGAGGTTAGCTTCGACTAACTGGATGCAGCTTCAACTTAGGGAACAGCCGATCGATTCTGTAAAATCACACCGTGAAAAGTTAAGTGAAGTGAGCTTAGAGTGAGCTGTCAATAGTGTCAATCCCTAGCATTACTTGGAATGATTGCTCACTCCACGCTTACTTCACCTAAATTTTCACGGTGAGATGGTTACAGAATCGCACTGCAGGACCACTTAAGAAAACTACCGACAGATGGCACCGTTTTTTGTACCTTCCACATTTTATGCAAATACACGATTTTGATTTGATATAAATAAAAATAAATAAAAAATGTTTATTTCAATTACAATTTGAGTTATAGCAAACACGATTTGGAGGTCACCTTTTAAGCAATGAGATGCTTGTGTTAGGTGACTCCGCACTTCCTCTTAAAATTAAACAGTGTATGCAATTAAAAATATAAGAGAAAACAAAATACAAAAAAAAAAAAAAAAATGAGAGAAATATGAAAATACAAAAAATAGCGCACTTGTGTGATGTGTGCGAGTGAGTTTTGAGGGCGTGTGTGTGTGTGTGTGTGGGGGTGTGTTTGTGTGTGTGTGTGCATTGTGTTTAATATGAGTTAATTTAGTTTAGGTTTAGTTTTAGATTTTTCGGATATAAAATAATAATTTCCAGATGACGAAGATGCAGACCTCTATAAACAGTACTCTGAAGGTGAACGTCCCTACAACTTTACGACTCCTTGCCTCGAAGACCTACAGGGGAAGGTAGATCTGATCCGGAGGAGTGAAGAGGAGGGGTACAACATAGACTACTTCAACGGTTTCACAGAGTGCCTGCCCGATGGGACTTTTGGAAGGATCAGAGTTACTAGGGATGGGGCGTATGTCAAATTACTTTTGTTTCTGTAGAGGCAACAGTGCCTCGTTGGTTTAGGAACTCTGTTGTAAGCGCGACCGCAATGCAAGGGTAGTTTGTTTACCAACTTCAATAACGCAATGAATATTGTTGAACTGTCAAAATGAAAGCCTTTGCTACTGTTAGGGTCTTACGTAATTGTGACGACACGGTTGGCGCAGTGGCTGAGCGATCGACTGCTGCGCTGCGCGTCGCGGGTTCGATTCCCGCACGGAACAAATATTTGTATTGCCTACGGGTAGTTGTTCCGGGTCTGGCTGTTTGTGTTTGTGAATTTAAATGTTTTTAAACGCACCCACGATACAGGAGTAATTCCTAGTGTGGGGAAATGTTTAAAAAAAAAAAAAATTACCCCGCTGGTCATTGTGGCGATGCTTGGGGGAAGCCCATGTCCTCGACGATGACGTCTTTCAGCCGAGTGATGATGTTGTGAACCTGTCGAATGGTTATGAATAGCTGTGCTGCATACGCGTAACTATTTACAACTACAACCATCCGAAAGGCAATCGATCGTATCGAAAATGACACATTTCGATAACCTGCACCCTAACTGCACCAAAATAACAATCTCAATCTGAATCATTTTCAAGGATATTGCTAATCCATTGCTTCATATGTTCGAAAAATGTGTGCTCAACAACGTAAATACCGCAATGAATGTTGTTGAACTGTCAAAATGAAATTCATTGCTACATAGTGTGTTACGCAAATACCCCGCTAGTCATACACGCACTCCGGTTGTGAAGACTTTTCCAAATCTGGAAAGCGCGACAGTTTTACATTAATGTATATGTACAATTGTACAGACGCCAGCACATCAAGCTACTACAATCTGTCAAATTTCTTTAATAGATTTTCAACTTTATCTTTGAAGCATTAAGGTTCAAGGTTGATTGGAAAATTTTGACAGTTTCGGGTAGCTTGACCTACTGGCGTCTGTACATACCTATACCATGTTTTCAGAAAAATCTGTGTAGACGAGCAAGGTGTTCAAATTGAAGATTACAGAGCTGAGCCAAAATCAGAGGGCTTTGATACTATGGATTGCAGTAAGTTGTTGATTTTTTTAATGAACTTGGCATTATGGATCAATAAACGAGTACAGTGTCAGGAATAGTTTAAAACTATAAGGGGGCGTCCATTAATTACGTGAGGTGTTCTAGGGGGGGAGGGGGTCAAGACGAATCTCATCTAATCTTACTTTGGAGAGGGGGGGGGGGGGGATCTGGGCGAATATCACGTTTTTTTTTTCTCAAGAAACAGTAAAACTGCGAGAAATTTGGGTTAAATAAAGTAAAACATATTATTTTACTAAAATATGGCCAAATCTTACACAATGCTAATATAGATTATTGTTTTTTTTTTTTTGTTTACAATAAATCCAACGCATAAATTCACATTTTGAAAATCTCACGTGTGATTAGGGAGGGGGGGTGGTGGTCCAGCTAAATCTCACGACATCTCACCAAGGGGGGAGGGGGGGGGGGGGGGGTGTTCGGAAAATCGCACAAAATACCTCACGTAATTAATGGACGCCCCCTAATTCAGTGACGATCGGACAGCGTAAAATTAAGCAAATTGCGATTAGGCTGCAGTACCGAATTACCGACTCATTCAATAATCCTGGGGGTCTACTCCGAAGTAGTATCGGCCGAATGTTCGGCCGTTTCGTGCTACGAAGTTACTATTTGGTTCGGTCGGTTCCGATCCTACACTCCTACACTCTTTCGAATATTGACTATGGTCCCGACCAAACTGAGCCGATCCGAACTTTTTTCGCATTTTTCAATAATATTCTATCTATAATATGTATGTATTTACAAAAAAAAAAAATGTATATAAGTAGTTTATCAGCCATCTTGTTACCATAACACATGCATTAGGTTGCTTAGCTTGGGACTAGATGGCGCTGTGTGAAATGTCCAGGGATATTATTATTATATTATTATTATTCGGTTCGGCCATGTGTCGGTCCGATCCGAACATTCGCACTTTGCGCTTCGGAGTAGGTTTTAACTCGACTGCGGTGAAGCCCGCCCGAAGAATTAGGGTAGGGAATGGTATGTAGGTACCCACTACTCCCAAAACATATGTAATGTGGGTCCACATAAAAATACATAATTATACCTAAACAATGAATAATAGCACCAAAGTAATTAAATTATTTCTTAAATCTCTTTGAATAGCACTAAAGCCTGATTATTCAATAGTCAGCTAACTTTTATTTGGCTATTGAATAAATATTGCTGTTTGACACCTTGGTATGAATTTATTCTTCAGTTGACTATTGAAAAATCAGCCCTTAGTTCGTTTTTTAAACCCAGATACGGATGTAATGTCAAATTTCTATACTAAAAAACGCAATTTGTGTTTGCGTTTTTTAGTATAAAAATTTGACATTACATCCGTATCTGGGTTTAAAGACTTAAATTTTAGATTAGTATCTGGGATTAAAAAACGAACTTTAGAGAAAGTTTTCAAATTCGTGTACAACGCTACAAAGTTCTTTTGATGCGTGGCCAAAATCGGAACTAATGCCGAACAAATTTTATTTTGTCAATTGATACAATATATTCTGTGACCATTTCACAAAATGAGGTTTCTTAACTTTTAATGTCATTCTGGCATCAAAGGGTTCTACCATTTGAGGGGGTGTCCTGTTCATAGGGTGCAATCTATTATTGAAGCTATCTCAAAATTCCTCAAGCAAAATTAATAAAATTGATATTGGGTCACCAAACAGGTGTCTTCTACCAAATGGAAAAGATTATTGGACCTAGATTGGCCCAGTAAACACGAAGAAAATGGTGAAAAAAATAGATACGTGAAAAAAAAAACTGTGAATTTTTCTTTTAAGTAATTGAAAAATAGTTTTGGCATAATTATTGCTTCTAGCGGTTTCATAGTGGATCTAAAATCTCATCTAACTACAATGAGACCTAGCAGCACTCGCCAAAACATTTAACTTGTCTGCCCTTTCTTTGTTTAGTTCTACCTGTTAGAGTAAAAACTCTTTTTAGATCAATGTGACACCTTGTAAAAAGAACAAAAGTGTTGTGTCATGTTGATATACCTTTTGACTTAGAAAAAGAATTCTGTTACTAATAAAATTAAAATATTGTTTGTGTTTCTAAGAATATATATTTGTACGATAATATTAGTTCTGCTTATTTCTGCCTTAACTGGTTATGGGCCCAGACCCAGAAGTTTGTGAAATGGAGCTTTCGAAAATTCAAATTGTGAAACTTGACGGCCACAATTGGATATCATGGAAGTACCGGATGGTAGCCTTACTGAGAGGTATGGATGGACTCATGGATATCGTGGACGGTAAAACACAAAGGCCAGCTAGACCCGTAGATGGAAGCGGTGATGCTGTAATAGAATCGTACAATAAAAATTTACGTAATTTTGTGAAGTTAGAGAGTACAGCCTTGCTCTTGATAACTAATAATGTGACAGATGAGACACTTGGCAAAGTAATTAGATTGTCCACACCGAAAGAAGTTTGGGACGAACTCCATAGATTATATGAGGGACCTAATGAGGGCCGACTCTATGATATATGTTTGGATTTCTTCAAGCTTAGGAGGGATCCGTCAGATGACATGTCGACTCATGTATCGAAATTGAAAAACCTGTGGCACAGTTTGAAGGAAGAGTTATTAAAAAAAGAGAAGGTAGAGTTACCTGAAGTTCTCTTGATTTGTAAGATCCTTGATACGCTACCGGAAGTCTATTTCTCGTTCAAGTCGAGTTGGCTGTTAATGTCAAAGAAGGAAAGGACTGTAAAAAACATTACAAGCCAATTGTGTTCACATGAAAAAGCGCTTAATGCTAAGATGGCTGATGCTGAATCAAGTGAGACAGCGCTTTATGTGAAGGTAAATAAAAAGGTTGCTAAGGGATATGACTATAGAGACCAAGGAACACTGAAAAAGTACAAATGCTTTATTTGCAAGGAACGGGGTCATCTCAAAAAGGATTGCCCAAGAGTTGGGATAAAGGAGAAGGAAAACAAAGCTCAAGGTTCTAACATGATGTTGCTGACGGTGAATTCAACAGATTCTAACAATGATCGTGATGATTGGTATGTGGATAACGGGGCCACTCACCATGTCACTATGCGAGGAGATCTGTTTCAAAATTTTGAACGTTTTGGTGAAGCTCACACGGTAACGACGGCGGATGGGAATGTTATTCAGGCTGTTGGAAATGGCACAGTCCATCTAGAAGCCAATGTTAAAGGACGAATTGAGAACCTCTATTTGCGAGATGTTTGGTATGTTCCCCAGATTAGCAAGAATCTTTTCTCTGTGCTTAGTTCACAGGACAAAAACCCAACGAGCGTATTTGAGTCTCGGGTTACAAATTGTTCCATGAAGATCAATGGTAGGATTGTTGTAACAGGAACAAGGCAAAGATGTGGCGGTCTGTACAAGATAGATTGCAAAGTCGTACGCCCTGCTGTTTCAGTAAACTTAATTGAGCATGGAGATATGCTGCAACTATATCATGAACGTATGGGACATCAAGATAAGAAACATGTCAAACGATTGATAAAGAAGGAGCTAGGAATAGAGACGCCAAATAGTGGAGAACTATGCGAAGGTTGTATCTTTGGGAAAGCGCACAGACAACCATTTGGTGTTCGCGAAAAAGCTACGAAACCTGGTGAGCGCATACACTCTGACGTCTGTGGTCCCTTCCCTTCAAGTATCTCAGGATATCGATATTTCGTACTCTTTAAGGATGAATTCACTCGGTATCGTTACGTCTATTGCATGAAACAGAAATCAGAAGTCCCTGAGAAGATGAGTCAAATGTTAGCTGAAGCGAAGTCAGCTGGACATACCATCAAAGAGATTTTAAGTGATAACGGAGGCGAGTTTGATAACGAGAAAGTCAGAAAAGAGTTGAAGAAATATGGTACTCAACAGCGATTAATTATGCCTTACACGCCTGAACAAAATGGGTGTAGTGAAAGGGATAACCGGACAATCGTTGAGATGGCCAGAGCAATGATGCATGCTCATCAGGAGCTTCCTCAAGTGCTGTGGGCAGAGTTGGTAAATACAGCTACTTATATTTTAAATAGAACGGGACCAACTACTGTTGACCTCAAATCGCCGTTTGAGTTGTGGTTTGGGAAGAAACCACAAATTAAGCATTTAAGGATAATAGGCTCAACTTGCTACGTGCATGTTCCTAAACAGAGAAGGAAAAAGATGCAGAAGAAGGCAAATAAGTGCATATTGATAGGCTATGACAACGATGATGGGTATAGGTTTTGGCATAAAGAATCAAATTCTCTAATGAGGTCCAGAGATATCACTTTTGATGAAAGACCACTGGACTCTAGTTTAGAAGATGAAGGCACAATCAAAGAGGTACAAGAACTAGAAGTACCTTTGTATGTGAGAAAGACATTTAAGGAGACACATACTACGCCTGTCACTGAAACACACGAGGAGTCACTTTTAGACAGAAGTCAAGATGTTATAAATACTCCTTTTGTAAATAGTAGTGATGATGCCGAGTTTGAAGATGCGCGGCTAGACCTGTCTGACCAAGAATCTGTTGAATTAGGGGGGGAGAATGAGGAAAATGAGAGTGAGGTCGTAGAAGAGTTGGCAAGAAGTGCCATGCAACTCAGAGATCGATCACTCCTCAAACGCCCGGTAAAATTCAACGATTATGTAACTCATGTCGATACAAGCGTTGACTGTCACACAGAACCAGTGACTTATAAGGACGCAGTTTCTTGCTCTGATAAGGATTTGTGGCGCAAAGCTATGAATAAGGAGATAAAATCTCTGGAAGAAAATGGAACGTGGGTTCTTGAGAAATTGCCCAAACATCGCAAAGCCATTCCGTGTAAATGGGTCTATAAGGTGAAGTTAAACCCTGACGGGACAGTAGACAAGTTTAAGGCTCGTCTAGTGGCAAAGGGCTTTCGCCAGAAGAAGGGTCAGGACTATGATCAGACCTTTAGTCCTGTAGCCAGAATGACAACGGTTCGAGCTGTACTCAGTGTAGCAGCTAGTGAAGGCATGAAGTTGAGTCAGTTTGATGTATCAACAGCTTTCTTGTATGGGTCTTTATCTGATGAAGAAATTTATTTGAGACAGCCAGAGGGCTATGATGACGGAACAGATCGAGTATGTTTTTTAAAGAAAAGTCTATACGGCTTAAAACAAGCTCCTCGCTGTTGGAACAAATGCATTTTGGATTTTTTCAAGAATATAGGCTTTAAGGTTAGTGATGCAGACCCATGTCTGTTCACTAGAGAGAAGTCAACGGGAAAACTTGTAATAGCCTTGTATGTGGATGATGGGCTCTTGGCTGGGACAAATCAGGAGCTTATTGATGAGTTTATCAATGAATTAAAAGGAAGGTTTGAAATAACAACCAAGCCAATCTCCTATTATTTGGGTTTGGAGATTAATGTCAGAGAAGGCGACATAAGAGTACATCAGACCTCATATGTGCAGAAAATCTTAAGGAGATTTGGAATGCAGGATTGCAGACCTGTAAGTACGCCGGTTGTGAAGGAAAGTTTTGGATCTGAGAAAGCTGAAAACAACGACGATTACTTCCTGAGTAACTACCGACAAGTAGTCGGAGCACTTGCATATCTGATGGTCGGTACCCGACCTGATATCGCGTACGCAGTGAGTGTAGTATCAAGAAGCTTAGAGAATCCAACTCTAACTGATTGCGTGCGATTGAAGCGCATACTTAGGTACTTACAATATACACCAGATATGAGCATCATATATAAAAGAAGCTACAAAAAAGGAATTTTGGAGTGCTACAGTGATGCGGACCATGGTGGGGATGTAGCAACAGGAAGGTCAACGACGGGAGTTTTATGTCTGTATGCTGGAGGTGCTGTATCATGGCTAAGCAAGAGACAGCAAAGCGTAGCTATTTCAACAACAGAAGCTGAAATTGTTGCAGCCAGCGAGGCAGCGAGAGAGAGTATTTGGCTTGCTCGTCTTCTACGGGATATAACAAATTTGAGCGATTTGCCTGTGCTAAACGTAGACAACGAAGCAGCTGTAAGACTGGCTGAAAACCCCGAGTTCCATCGCAGAACTAAACACATTAGGACCAGGCACTTCTTTGTGAGAGAACTTGTTACGAATGGAGAGCTACAGATAAATAGAATCTGCAGTGAGCTTCAGCTGGCAGATCTACTAACTAAACCGATGGCTAGGCCAAGATTGGTGAAGCTTGCAAAATTACAAGGTCTTCACATTGAGAGAAGGTGTTAGAGTAAAAACTCTTTTTAGATCAATGTGACACCTTGTAAAAAGAACAAAAGTGTTGTGTCATGTTGATATACCTTTTGACTTAGAAAAAGAATTCTGTTACTAATAAAATTAAAATATTGTTTGTGTTTCTAAGAATATATATTTGTACGATAATATTAGTTCTGCTTATTTCTGCCTTAACTCTACCTAACTCTTTGTTTTGCAGAATGTGCTAAAACAACCAATGTAATGGGCAACGTGCCGGAGAAGCCAATATGCTGTAAGAATGGCAACTTTCGAAAGGTACAATGTCGCCGAGGATTGTGCCGTTGTGTTGATTCCGATGGAAGGCAAACTTCTCCAGAGTCAGCTTATATTGACCAATTAGCCTGTTACTCGTCAGACTGGAAAACTTGCTAGAACCTATAAATATTCTTAAGATTATTTTTTTATGTAAAATAACAAGTAAAAACAAGTAAAAACTAAAAACAAGTAAAAACTTTTTGGAGTTTTATTTTCCAATTAGGTATTTGTTCATAGTAGTTACCCAAAACGCGTGCTGGTAACATTTTCCTCACCCTGTTCCACGACATTAATATTAGTTCTGTAGCTGCAATACAAACCATACTATTGTAGTCTCTGATACAAACATGTTTTTTGGCAAATAAATACTTTATTATTATTATTATTATTAACAAACATACATCCGTTCGCCGCCGCTGTGCGCGGGAATAGTTTTGTCGACCTGTGCGCCACCGCACGGATTTCTGTAGGAACTATATCTCATATTCCAACTGCGTTCCTATTGGTTAATTTAATGTTGTAAGTAGGCCACGCCTTATGCGCCTAAGTTAATATAAGACATGTACATATTTTGTAGAGCACACACACTATACACACGCTGTACTTCCTCGTTTACTTTTAAATATACTTTCGTCGTACATCTGGAGTATTATTGCCACACACAACCTAAGCGCTACAGTTCAATGCTACCAACATAAGAAATATTAAAATATCTTCACGCTTGATTTCTAAATGTGATGAGCAGGAAGTCAAATCAAAATTAAATTAATTATTTGTTTGTGCTGCTACTGCAATATACGGTTATTATACATTAAATTATTGTAAATGATCCAGATTAGAAAAACATTTTGTGTCGATTGATAAGAGTCGTCGAATCGATCGAATAATACAAACAAGAAATTAAACCGCCTTGATAAGATATAAGAAGAAGGCTAGTAATCAGCGGTAAAAACTAACTGAGTTGTTATTAAGTATTACAGAGATTTATAAAAATCTTCAATCATGCTGGATATTTTTGTGTCCATGTTACTCTAAATAGTCTACTTGACAAACGGACAACAACGTCGAAAAGGTTACATGCTCTGTGGCTAATCGGCTCTAATGTCATAACGCGACATATTTTATCTGTGGATGATTGTTGAAAGTAAATGTTTTTTTCTTGAATTTTATTTGTTCAGAAGTTCTTGCGGTGGATTTTGCAAAAGATATTGTATCGAAAATAACTAGTGGATATGTGATTTGATATTATAACACGCCGCCGATTAATTAGCTTTTATATTTTTGTAATGTTCCCCAATCGGCGTTATAGGTTATAATACATTCGTCATCATCACCAGGTTATGCCAAACTTATTTTTAGCTTCTAAAAACGCTAAAACAAGGCTGTGTTAAGAGTTTAAAGTGTTCTATATTAAATTCACTTGATATTTGAAGTTATAAAGTCAAGAAAATGGGTCTGATCATATCAAGATTTCGCGTAAGTATTTTGAATTTGATTGACTTTTACATATGTTTTGTAATAGAGCCAAAACTATTTCGAAACGTTTGGAATATTCTTTTGGCGGCAACTCAAATGTGTGTCCATGACCTGAGGGTTTTATAAATGGGTCTAATCAGGCATCTAATCGTTCCTGGGCATGTTTCTTCTTCATTATTTTGTGGCATCCTTTCTCTTTCGTTTCGGTTGCTCTTTTTGAAAGTTTCATAGACTAAGCTACTTATTTGAGTTCGTAGACGTACTCTAGTGACATGGGAGTCCTCATAGACCACTCCAATGGGCATCAAGTGTCGGTAATATGGCATAGTAGAAAATAATTTCAGATTAACACTTTCAAAGTCATCGTAGCACAACTTTTGAATGATTTAAAAACCTCCTCATACATAAAAAACCTCAATAAGTATCCATAAATCCATATATCTATAAAATCATTCTTTATCTGCTTGAATAATTTCATAGTTTCTGCACATCTGCTAATTTCATTTACATTTAAAATTAATAAATTAAAAATATTAAGGAACCATGAACATGTTTTGTATCAGTATGATCTCCTAATTAATTAGTACACTTAAAACATTTTAATAATTCTAAGATATTATATCAGTGATAAAGTTTACATATTATAAATAAAGATTCATTATCATTGCTTGAAGTTTATCTTCTGTAGTCTAAATTCTTATTAGACAACAATTTGCAAAGTATATTATTATTCCTAATACTTATTCTTTTATATTCCCACGACCAAATTATATTGTGTGTGATGTGTATGACATCACACACACACACATTTTATTTTTTATTTATTTCTTCTTTTTTATGGCCAACTCTCTCATAGAGAGGAGGCCTGTGTCCCAGCTGTGGGAATTTTAAAGGCTGATTATGCATTGGTTCTTTTATATTTCATCATCTGCCTAGCCTTTTGTCAACCATGTTGGAGTCAACTTCCAGTCTAATTTGATGCAGCTGAAATACCAGTATTTTACATGGAGCGACTGCCTAAGCCTCCGATATCCATTTGTCTGTCTGTCAGCGGCCTGTATCTCATTAACCGTAATAGGTAGACAATTGTTCATAGAATGTGTATTTCTATGCTGCTATTACAATTATTAATAAAAATAAAATAAATTTAAAAATTAAAGGGGTCCCATACAAGAAATGTGTTTAAAAAAATATATGTTGTGTTAAATATGGTATGGTGATACCCTTCGTGTGCGAGTCTGACTCGCAATTGGCCTTGGTTTTTTTAGAATTACATTTACTAACAATACAGTATATATGTTGGTGTAAGTTTCAAAACTGACCTCCA
The DNA here is from genome assembly GCA_951799955.1 of Apamea anceps. Lineage (NCBI taxonomy): Eukaryota > Metazoa > Arthropoda > Insecta > Lepidoptera > Noctuidae > Apamea > Apamea anceps. The sequence goes on along the minus strand of OX637527.1, from coordinate 6,275,120 downwards.
CAATTAGGTACCTATTACACTTAATCTTGTTACTTTACATTCACTTTTTTATGGCATTAAATGACTATTCCAAAAAAATACTTGGCCTTACCTAAATATAAAAAATAATGTTACAGCTCAGCCGGTATTTATTTATTTATAAAGGGCTTACTAACTAAATAAATAAATACACAGTATTAACCCACATTTTTGTCATAACTATAGATTAATTATTGTACTTGCACATTATACTTTTTTTAAAAAATATAATATAATTTCAAAATGACATGCAAAATAAATTTTGTAAATATCCAATAATAATAAAAACTGACGAGGAACAGAGCTCCCACCTCATTTTTGCCTTTATTTGGCCGGCTTGAGTGGAGATTCGCAAAGGGCGCACATGCACGGAGGAAGGAAGTGTTCCAGTAAGTGCTCCGTAGGGACCTTGACCATCTTCCCGGCTCTGGGATGGTTCTGAAAGCAGTAGATTACCTCTCCACTCCAGTCCGGTCCCCCAGGGTCCCGAGATATGTCAAAAACAATAATATTTTTGTGATTAAGTACTATGTATTGTGCCTTTAGGTTACCTATACTGTCCCACTGCTGGGCAAAGATCTTCCCCATGGCTTTCCATTGTTCTTTGTGTGTTGCCTTCTACGACCAATTTTTTCAATGCATCTAAGCCGTCACGCTAGCGTTTCAAATCAAATGTCATTTATTCAAATTAAGCTGAGCACTTTTCAAACGTCAATTACAAAAGACCCCCTAAACGCCCGCCCTTCACCACTTCCTAGTGCTTTCGTTTTTCTTAAGACGAAGTGGCGCAACAAACTCCCCAGCAACACAGTTGTTTTCTGTCTTGTGTTTCGTAGGCTTCTATCGGCGACGATGCCCGTCTTCTAACCTACTGCGAAACAAACCCTGTCCTGGACGGAGCTCGCGTCAGGACACGTGACCTGATCGAAAATTCGTAAGACGGAGGGAGAGTAGACCGCATTCCAAAATATCAAAAATGCACAACTATTCAAGTTTTCACTTCTGCCGGCACTCCCGGAGTGCAACCCGTTTTTTAATCACATTTCAGTATGTGGGTAGTTTTATTTTGGTAGAGCCTATCTGACGCAAGGTCTAAGCTACCCGGCCGTGGAAGCAGTAATTTTTCTTATGTAATTAACGGTTAATCCTAAAAACATTTCCAATTTTAAAAACATATAATGGAAGAGAATGGATTAAAAAGTATGATAATATCATCAAATTGGATGAAACTTGAAGAATACACCAGCAATGTTTATCAATATTCAACAATAAATAAATATGAGTGTGAAACAATGCGGTATTGTTGACTGAATGTTTATTATGCATTGTTTTCGTAAGCGTTTCAAAGGTATCCTTGAGTGTGTACGTAAATTAAATCGATCGTACGCTTTGAACTTGGGAAATGAAGACATTATAAATATAAATATTTATAAAAAAGGTCATCAAATTTTACAGAGGAGGTAAAAATAACAAAGAAGTTTCTTCTTTGCAGGTAAGAAATAACAAACATGTTTTCATCATCATCATCAGCCTATAGCAGTCCACTGCTGGACATAAGCCTCTCCTATTGCACGCCATTCAACTCGATTTTCGGCAACTCTCATCCAGCTGCTACCAGCCATCCTGCGAAGATCGTTGCTCCACCTAGCCTGAGGGCGTCCCACCTCACCTTTACCGATTCGCGGTTTCCACTCAAGAACACGTCTACCCCAACGGTCATCGGTGCTACAGCTAATATGGCCCGCCCATTACCACTTCAGCTTGCTTATTCTGTGAGCTATGTCGACAACTTCGGTTCTCTGTCGGATCACCTCGTTGTGGATTCGATCCCTCAGAGAGACTCCAAGCACAGCCCGTTCCATACCTCGCTGAACGACCTTGAATTTATGGACCAAATTTTTACACTATGCAGGAGATATTCGGCCGGTCCGTGGATGGGTGACGTACACACATATCCAGACGCTTTCGTGCCTCGGAAAGCACGTCAAGTCGTTGGTTCCGGCTGTCATTCGTAGATCTTTGACAGTTATTTCGGGTAGTCAGAAGCCCAAAAGTGTGACATCCAGTCTTACCAAGGGATATCGTGTTACCCAGTAACTGAGTTGTGGAGGTCAGATAGGCAGTCCCTCCATGTAATATACTGGTATTCAGCTGCATCCGCTTAGACTGGAAGCCGACCCCAATATAGCTGGGAGAAGGCTTGGCAGATTGATTCGTGCCTGCGCAATTCCACTGATGGCCGGCCTTAATACTTTTATCTTTGCTGACCATACAAAATCAATCAAAATCAAGTCATTTATTCAAATTAGGCTGAGAATCAGCAGTTTTCGAACGTCAATATGACAAAAGACAGTCTCCTTAAAAGTCCGCCCTTCACCACTTCCTAGTGCTTTCGCTGGGAAGAAGTGGCGCAACAAACTCGCCAGCAGCACAGTTGTCTGTTCAGTTAGAAAATACTTTATTGTATACAATACTAGGTATGCAAAGTTATTAAAATTACAAGACACAGAACGTTAAATTAAATTATTTGCCATATGTCAGGTGCTAGCCACGCCAATATACCGACAAATACATCAAAAGCTATACGTACTCAAGCAAAAAAAAAAATGTAAAGACATACAAAATGTAAGGACAGAGCATACACAAGCTCACACCTTTTTTCCTATAGGGGTAGGCAGAAACATCACGCAACACCATACTTATCTTCGTCCACGTTCATAACATTTGTTCATACACGTCAGAACTACGACCCTGACGTTTTTGAAGGACAAAACCAAAATATCGATGTGAGTCTTTCTAAGACTTCCCGACCTGACGTCTGTCGTATTAATCCATTTTGTTAATCGCCTTTGAAACTGAATCACGTAATAAATATTATGTAAAATGGCGTGATTAGTATTGAACATAATAAATGTACGACAGTATCGACAATTTAGATTGATTTAGTGCATGGCAGCAGGATTACATACGTTCATTTATCTACCATCGATTGTGTTTGAGGCTATCAATATCTCTGGACAGCATATTAATTTAGATTTGTTAAAGTTGTAATGTTTGAGGTCTTTGCTCTGCAGTCGGAAATAAATAAATAAAGTTGTAATGGCAATCATGTAATTTGGTTTAAATATGTTTTTATCATTTTATTAGCTTTTGCCCGCGACTTCATCTGCGATCCAGGATGAAAAGTAGCCTATGTACTTTTCCAGGTCATGATCTACCCATGTGTCAAATTTCATCCAAATCCGTTCAGCCGTTTTAGCGTGAAAGCGTAACAAACAAACATACTTTCCCATATAATAGTATGTAGTTAAGATTTGTCTTTTCAATAGATTACTTTAAGTTTTCTGAATGTGACAACGTTGTAGGCCTTCTAGACTGTAGATTTGTAGACCATTTTCTATTTTGTTATGTACAGACGCCAGCAGGTCAAGCTACCCGTAACTGTCAATTTTTCCCAATCAACCCTGAACCTTAATGCTTTAGCGATAAAGTTGAAAATCTATTAAAGAAATTTGACAGATTGTAGTAGCTTGATGTGCTGGCGTCTGTACTTGGTACTTGTTGACAGCCCTACACTGTCCTCCCATACCTGTTAACACTGTAATATGAAAACATTGTAAAGGCCAATTATTTTTAAAAGAGTAACCGTGGAGCTTCTTGCCGGCTCTTCTCCATGGGAAACGACCAGTTGGAACAGTGCCTAGTTCTGACGTGTTTCATAAGTACCCAAAAGGTTTATTTGAAATGAAATATTTTGATGTTGCTGGTCGACTTTAATCGAACGCAGTCTAGTTGCACCTTACCTTAACGTCACCAAGTAGCCAGCAAACACGGGGCATGGAGGCCATAATTTGCCCTGTGACCAACCACTGGATCCATCATTGCTTTGACCAGTATACACTGCATAGCGACTTCAGCTGCCACATTTAGTCTCAAGCATGTTATATGTCTTTTACTTTTCGAATTTGGTTTTTTATCGGCGCCCAGATAACATTGAGCGTGGGATTTGTAAATCTTTTATCTAATCTTTTTTACGCGATTTAATTCAATTCGATGATTTGTATTGGTTTGGGAACAAAATATCGAAGTCAGAAAAATCAAATGAATAATTCGTTCTTCATGGTTTGACTTTCCGTTTATAACTAGCTTTTTCCGGCGCTTTAGTTTGCCATCAAACAAAATTTCATTCGCAGTTTCGCACACAGGAGTAGGACTTTCAAAGATCTTTTCTCAAAGGATATATAATGTACAGTCGACATCTACCAGGAACAAAGTTTCTCAAATGTCCAATTTCTATTTTTCATAGTTTGGGCTGTGCGTTGACTGTATTTGTATGTACAGTCCATGCCATAGATAGCTGACCCATCTACCTATAAAAATAAAAATAAATTGCTTTTCGTTGGTAAACGCATCCCTTGACGATAGAATGGCTGGACCGAAATGCCTTGGATTAAATCGTCCTTTTTTCTGTGGGATTATTGTATGTACTATTTCACCAGGACAACGTCTGTCGGGTTAGCTGGTGGATAAACACAAGGTGGCAGGGACATCGACGAACAACCTGTTACCATGCATTCAGTACATGAATCTGAACCCCCTCCGTTGAAATTTTTCATGGTAACAAGGGCGTCGATATTCATGCTATCCTCTATATCTCGGCAAATTTTTTTTTTTTTTTTTACGTTGCCCCACACAAGGAATTTCTCCTGTATCGTGGGTGCGTTTACAAACATTTAAACTCACATACACAAACATCCAAACAACAGCAAATAATGAAGCCTTAAAGAAACCAATAGACATTCTAAAACAATGCAACTCCTAACTAACGGTATATATTTATATGAGTCACTTCGTGATTTGTGATATCATAAAGGTGTGGGTTACTAAGATGGTTACTGTACGTACCGCTATGATGCTATCGTGTTACAGACTGATGTTTTCAATGCCAGATGCGCTAGATAAATAGGTACACGTTAAAAAACTCTATTTTTCCACGTATCGGTTGCATAAATTGTAAATAAGATGGCTAGTTTTTTAATTGTTTACTACGGACGCTTTTTACGTGCACGTCTTTCTACATCAATGTCAAATAATTTATTTCAAATAGGCACTTATAGGCACTTTTGAACATCAAAAATTACAATAAAATAGAATTGATTCTAGTCGCCCCTTCCAAAAGCTAGTTTTCTTATGGAGAAAAATGGACAATAAACTCCACAGATACTCTTTTAAAATGTTTTACAATATTTTGCATACATCCTACTAATAATATAAATGCGAAAGTTTGTATGGATGGAAGGATGAATAGATGGATGTATGTTACTCTTTCACGCCAAACTACTGAACGGATTTGGATGAAATTTGGCATACAGATAGTTTACCGATATTCCCAAGGGATCGAAACTTATACGGGTAAAACCGCGGGGCGCAGCTAGTTAATTATATATGAAGACGATGCATTATAAGAATAAAATTACTATACCACAATAGGTAAAAGAATTATAAATTAAACCATGATCTATAAATGCTTATGTGATAGAGACATAGTGCTCACCGGTGCTCACATATTAACAAACATTATAAAAAAGATTTTATTTTAAAAAAAAAAACAAGTAATAAGTCAGTGTGTCATCGTTCTCACATGTATAATTTCAGCATGAATGATGTAACCAATATTTTGATGTATAAGAGTGTCTGTGTAGTTTTTGTTGATTCTTCTCCACTACGCTTTGGAATGGGCAACTAGTTTCATCTTTGTGACAGACCGTCTCCTTGACAATGCCTGTAATTGGTTTTATTGAAACAAATACTTTGAGTTTGAGGTTATCTCTTCCATGATTTGTAAATAAGCCGGTCCTAGCAATGGCCAGGAGGTGAAAAGAACACTGCAGGTTTTTAATCAATACGAATTGGACAAAAGCTTACGCACTGAGCCTGTGTGGTGGATTACAGCCCACTGCTGTAACAGAGAGGAGGCTTGTATCTCAGTCGTCGGAACATTTTAGGCTGATTATGCTGCCCACTCATATCGATAGAGGGGCTGGCGACCGCGTACTGAAAGACGATGCGTTGGAAGGCCTCCCTCAAGGTGGACTGATGACCTTGTCAAGACCGCAGAAATCCCCTGGATGCGAGAAGCACAACCGGTCGAAGTGATGATGCTTGGGGGAGGCCTATGTCCAGCAAAGGACGTCTTTCGGCTGAAATGAATGATGAATATCGATGGTGAATCAGCTTTCCAACGTAGTCTGTTCAACGTGGTTCATGATCAATGCACATTTTTACAAAAATAACATTCACTTTCTTCATCTTTTGTCTGGGGTTACAGAACAAACTATCTTTGCATTACTTAAGCTCATTTCATTTTCAACTTTATTTTCGTTTACTATAAAGTACAAAATTGTTTAACACCATTGGAGCTTAAAACTTCTCAAAGTAATATTTGGACGTTCAATTTTCAGTTTTATTTCATGCGGTGTAAGGTTTATAGTGCATGTATACAGCCCGCGTTAGACATGCTCCAATTACCGTCAGCTTCAAACTTCAAGGAAAGTGAACGTTTTTTTGGTGGTCCGCATCGAAATTGCAAATACCCTCGTGTGGGTTTCAGCTACACGATCTGATACTAATTTTAACTCAGTTTAGCGTGACAGATCACATAAACACCATATTAACAAAAATTACAATAAAATAGAATTCAGTCTAGTGGCCCTTTCCAAATGGCAGTTTTCGTCACAGTTTTTTTTTTTTAAATAAAATCGTTTCCCCGCACTAGGAATTTCTCCTGTGTCGTGGGTGCGTTCTAGAACGTCCCCGTTCTAAACCTCCACTTCTTTGGGATCGACTGAAGCTAGGTATCTCCAGCATACCGGCCCGTGCCCCCGCCCCCGTTCGCCTCAATCGGCGCTAAATTTCAAATTCTCGGCGGCGGCGGCGGCGCCCACCTCTAGTGCGTTCACAAAAATTTAAACTCACACACACAAACAGCCAGACTCGGAACAACTACTTGTAGGCCATACAAATATATGTTCCGTGCGGAAATCGAACCCGCGACACGCAGCGCAGCAGTCAATCGCTTAACCACTGCACCAACCGTGCCGTCAACTCATGGTACTGTTTAACTAATGGTACTGTTTTCATATGGAGAAGAATTGGCAAGAAACTCCACCGTTACTCTTTTAAAATGCTTTAGATTAGAATATTTTGCATACATTAATTATATTATACTATAATAATATGTGAAGACGACGCGAAATAAAATAAAATAACTATACTACAATAGGTAAAAGAATTAAAAATGAAACCATGACATATACATTCATTATGTGATAGATTCATGGTGCTCACATACATATTTACCAACATTGTAAACAACATTTCATTGTTTACTTACACATACTGAACTTCAACTATGCGCGACCAAACTCACACCTAACCAGCTGAAATTATATGCACTTAAGCCAAAGCAAAATATATTTTTGCACGAAGGAAATGTCCAATGAAAAGTGGTCACTTTCTTTTAGGTCATTATTCAAATTGAGGACAGTTTTAATACACTTTTTATAGCTATTACTTTGACTTTCGCGACACTGTTGCACGACTTTGTTTTTTAGCCGTGCCTAGAAAAGCAGAAGCAGCAGTTGAGCTGTTGATCCCGGCTGTCATTCGTGGATCTTTGACTGTCGTTACGGGTAGTCAGAAGCCCAAAAGTCTGACAATCAGTGTTATTAAGGGGTATAGTGTCACTCACTGGGTTGTGGAGGTCAGACAGGCAGTAGCTCCATGTAAAATACTGATAACAGCTGCATCTGGTTAGACTGGAATTCGACCCCAATGTTGGGAAAAGGCTAGGCATACGTCTGATGCTGAAAGATGTCGGTTTCTATGCATTTGATTCATAGTCTAAGACCGTGACCTAACGAAAGCGATCGTCGCGTAAACACAAATTTTGTTCGACAAACCCCTAATCGCGTCGTCGTGCTGATAAAAGGCCTTCCGGTTTTCCTATCAAATAAGTGACACATGAACACAACGATCGCTCATTCGCGCGACCGATGGCTATTGTTAGGACACGAGGTAACATTAAAGATGTTCCTCTGTTCTAAGTTAGGTGGTGCACCTGCTTGTTACAGCCTTAGGTACGCGTCACGCATACAAATGCCTTACCAACATGGGGTAACCGCCTGTCATTATGACAAATCGTGCTTTAGAAAGAGACTGTCACCCAGGTACTGGGGTAAGTATCCTGCCCTTACTGACGGAGGCAATGCTCTTTAAATCGTTTTTTTCAAACCCCAGTTTTGGCCTTGACTTCGTCGTCCGTCTTTGGTGACAGGGTGATGTGACGACAGACCAAAGGCACAATTCATGTATCTTTAAAAACATTAGCATTCTATCCTCAAAAATAACTCTTCATTTCCCTGTATTATTGACAAATTTTTGAAATTGACTGTCGTTGATATGAAATTGCGACTAGATTTGGTACGTTTTTTATTACAAGAATTTGCCTTCGAAAATGCGGGTGTACTGTATGTACAGACGCCAGCAGGTCAAGCTACCCGAGACTGTCAAATTTTCCCAATCAACCTTGAACCTTAATACTTTAGCGATAAAGTTGAAAATCTATTAAAGAAATATGACAGATTGTAGTAGCTTGATGTGCTGGCGTCTGTACACTTCTGCCTAATACTTCGTGGAAAACAAGCGTGCTGTTATGATTTGTGTTAAATTACCTGCGCCTCATCAGCAAGGTCAAACAGCTACTGATTAGGAATTCCTATTCCTACTTCCTATTCCAGCAAAGCCATATATGCAATTTTGATCGTGTATTTCCTTTCTTTTTTTCTTTCTTTCAAAAGGGGTATTGTAACTCTACTCATCATTATGAACAACTTTTACTACGTGACCAACCCTGAAATCGTGAAATAAAAATCGGTTTATCCATAGATTTATGTTCGCATAACTCGACATAATGTACGGATCAACAGATTTTTTTTTCACGATATCAGGGTTGGTCCCGTATAAAAGTATTGTTCATAATGATGAGTACAATGACGTCGTTAAGGATTAAAACGATCAAAATTTGACGGTGTATATACAGGAAAACAAATGAGGAAGGTGATAATACAAATAACATACCTAAATACACGTGTAATTGTTCTCAAACAGCTCATAAGCAGTGGTATCATCAATTAGCATCAATTGCCATGTATGCTCACTATTAATTCCACGGTAACGCATGGGCACTCGACATGATGAACGATTTGGGACCTTAATTTGTACACGTTTTTTTTCCTGCCTCTGGGCTGTATTGAGGTGAAGAGTGAGCCCATTGGCAATAAAAAAAAAAAAGTGGATTGTCCACTGACTGACGTCTCCTTTGTATCGATGATTTCAAGTTATAAAGGGTGGCAAGTCGGAGTTCAAGAAGAGAGAGCAAGGACATCGACTCGCAAACTTGAAATAAGTATTCAGGATATGATTCTGCCCCTCTTAGCGTAGAAACTTTTAGTCGGTTATCAAAAAACGAAAATCTGCTGTTTCATAGAAAAGTGTCTACGCGATCGATATGTATGAAACAGCTTATTATTTATAAATAACCGACGAATAACTTCAATACATTCAAATTTTGAACCTCCCGTTCAGAATCATGTATTGAATCCAGGGTTGCGCGTGGATCCCTGCCATCCCGTATAAGTTTCGACCAACATTCAGCTGCGTCGACAGCGTTAGCATAATTGGCTTCGCATAGGTATTTCATAGTGCAAGTGGTAGTACACAGAGAGGACGACAAGATATTGTTTGAGGTGTAGATCAACGATCGCATTGAAGCACATTGGAGTACCCCAACCTGACTGACTTGTGCCTGCAGTGGCCCATCTGGTTTCGTAGTCGGTTTAGGGATATGCAGGTAGGCCATGGCAGTTTGTGTAGCCCGCTGGGAGCTTTTCTGCAGGCTCACCATAGTTTGATTAAGATATGATTCGCGAAGCCACAAATTTTTTCGTTTCAACTAAAATGATGAAGGTTATTGCTATCCTTTGCTAATTAGTTAACATAGAAAGAGGGATAGCTCGGAACTGTAGTTACGTTATAAGTTTCATTTAGTTTATTTTTATTTAAGGTCGCACACTAGCGCGTGCTAAGTCCCCAATACCACGTACTTTGGCCGCACTTAATGATCTCTTGGATTCTAATCCAACAAACGATCTGTTTGCGGGCGAATGGACGAAGATTTTGTCGGCATGTCAGAAGTACTGTGAGAGGGATTTATGAAAGTGTTGTTTTACTAGATGATTTTATACTTATTTTATCTTTTGTGTACTTTTATTTTTTGTGTACTTTTTATCTTTTATTTTATCTTGTGTTTGTGTATATACACATTGTATCTTTAATTACTGTAATTGGTTTTAAACCGTTTTAATTAAAGTAATAAATAAATAAAAAATAAATAAAGGCTTTTTATGTGTTGGCGTCTAAGCTACATAAGTTTGGAAGTTGTTCTTAGTTTCTAAGGTGTCTCTAACATTGTCAACGCCTACGCCAAACAGTCTCAGGCGTTGCACTTTCTAATAGGTGGGCCGTGGGCCTGTTAGCCAACCTATAACACAACTGGCTTCTGCTAGAGAATTCGACCGTATGGAGTCAACTATATCATAAAACAGATTCTATGGCACTTCAATGGTGTTACTTTCTATCAGTGAAGAAGTTTTTGTAATCGTATCAGTGCTTTCAGAGATTACCTCATCATCTGCCTAGCCTTTTCCCAACTATGTTGGGGTCGGCTTCCAGTCTAACCGGATGCAGCTGAATACCAGTATTTTATATGAAGCGACTGCCTATCTGACCTCCACAACCCAGTTACTGGGTAATACGATACCCCTTGGTAAGACTGGTTGTCAGACTTTCGGGCTTCTGACTACGACTGTCAAAGATCCACGAATGACAGCCGGGACCAACGGCTTAACGTGCTTTCCGAGGCACGGAGGGGTCTCGGTATGTAAAGATGGTCACCCATCCACAGACCAACCGCGGCAAGCGTAGCTTAACCTGACCGATCGACCTGTGCGGCTGTTATTAAAGATCTGCGTCGGCTTTCAGAGATTACCTATTACAAACAAACAATTTTGCCTCGTTATAATAATATTAATTTAGATAAAACCTCTGCTAGCTCTTCGAACTTCTTTTCAATGACTTGTCATCAGAATCTCGCATATCATCATCTGTTCTGTCGGTTTCCATTCTAACCAGATGCATCTAAATACCAGTATTTTACATTTAGCGACTGCCTATTTATTCTTCACGACCCATTTACTGGGTAACGCGATACCCCTCGGTAAGACTGGTAATGGAAACTTTCCCCGTAACGACTGTCGATCGTTTCAAGGTCTCGACAGTACTACAAAAATCATTCCATCAATTTCCAAGATAGCGTTGTATGAAAAGTAGCTCTCAATAAAAAGATTTAAATATTGATTGAAGAAACCCATATTATTTTTATAGCGCCATTTTGATCAGGAGTTACGATCTAAGACGCTGTAAAGTCTAGTTATAAAATCAGAATTCTGGGCTATTTCTCCGCGTCTATTTATTTCTAGTCTTTCGCAGTGGTTGACGTCACTGTCTATATATCCAAGACCAAACTTTTATTTTCAATCGTCGTTGAGTTTTAAAAAGTCAAGATGGTCAAGTGGATTCGGATAAAAATTTCGCAATTTCGACTAAAGGCTTGTATATATTTCATCGTTGACTATTTAGAGAGCTTTGATGGCTCTAGTTAGGAACTGTTCAGCGGGTCTATTCTGTATAAATATTACCGTGAAAACAATGTCCACCACAGAACAGTTAAACGGGTTTATCTGGGGGGCAATTCTCGTAATTTTGAGAACGTTCACAGTCTGATCTCAGTCTCAATCTGTCAAAAATACCTCTAATTTCCCTACATCTTGACAAGTTTTTGACAGTTGTTTGTCGCCGAGTTAAGACAGCAGCGACTAGATTTTGAACGTTTTAAATTACGAGAATTGGCCTTCTTGTCTGTGGCGTGCACCGTGACAACATGCTTCTCGTGTATTTGAGCACCGCACTTAAATAAACCAGCGACACGTTGTCAACGGCCGCCGATACGAGTTGACGGCTGTCACCGATACGCGTCGACGGTTGCTGTTGTCTCTGTCGTCGACGGGTGCCGCTCGTGTGTATGCACACTAAGGTAGAATTGACCTGTAAATTAGCGTGACTGAATCCAGGGGGAATGACAGCTACCTCACATAAGTTTTCACGGTAAGATTTTTACAAAATAGACCCGCTGAACAGTTCCTAACTAGATTAGTCAACTATACATATAGTACTAGCTGGGCCCCGCGGTTTCACCCGCATAAGTTTCGATCCCGTGGGGAATATCGGGATAAAAATTATCCTATATGTTAATCCTAGTTATAAACCATCTGTGTGCCAAATTTCATCCAAATCCGTTCAGTAGTTTTTGCGTGAAAGAGTAACAAACACCCATCCATTTACCCATCCATCCATCCATACAAACTTTCACGTTTATAATATTAGTAGGATAGACTGGGGTGTTTGTTGCGCCACTTCTGCTTCCCAGCTAAACCCCACTAAGTGTTGGTGTAAATTCGCACGGTGCAAAACTCGCACTATTGCGAATTTACCCCCTCTTCGCATTAAGCTACTGTGCGAGTTTACACTCCAAGAAAGGTAGTGAGAACAGTGATGGCCCAATGGTGACAACCGCGACGTACGAGTTGTAGGTCGTAGGTTCGAACCCTGAGAGGCGCTTTACTTTGTGTAAATGATTTCATCACCACTGGCTCTCAGAACGGTCGGTGGACAGATGCTTCATTGTATAGTTCGGTATTGAGATAGACTCATGATAGCATAAGTTTAAACCTTAGTGGTTTTCGGTTGCTATTTAATGTGAATAATCCTGTATTCTTTTGTATAAATGACAAATAAATAATTTAAAAAAAATCGGTGAAGGAAAACATCGTGAGGAAACCGGCATGTCCTAGAACCAAAAATTCAAAGACATGTGACATCTACCAACCCGCACTGGACTCGTGTGGTGGATTACAGCTCACTCCCTCAGAGAAGGGGCCTTTGTCTCAGCATTGGGAACATTTTAGGCTGATTATGCTACTTTGGCACTGACTAGGAGATGAGAACCATGAATTTCATAAACATTTTCTATCGATGACGATTATTTCATGTAGCAAGATTTTCTTATTACCGATATCATTATCTTTATCAACAATCTGCATGCCAACCGTGGCGGATACATTGTTATCGCTCACACGTATTGAGCAGTAGAGGTCTATTTGAAAGGCTCATTTTTAGCAGTAAACTTTCCTTTGTTTCTAACACAGAGCATGACAGGTTCTAAAGACGGCAGTATAATAATATTATTGATGCCGAAAGTGCGTTGAGCGCAAACTTTTGTCATGGGCCTTCAGTTTCTAAATCTATACGTCGTAGTGACATAATCATCTGCCTAGCCTTTTCCCAACTATGTTGGGGTCGGCTTTCAGTCTAGCCGTATGCAGCTGAATACCAGTATTTTACATGGAGCGACTGCTTATCTGACTTCCACAACCCAGTTACTGGATAAAACGATACCCCTTGTTAAGACTGATTGTCAGACTTTCGGGCTACTGACGACCCGTAACGACTGTCAAAGAGCCACGAATGACAGCCGGGAACATCGACTTAACGTGCTTTCCAAGGAATGGAGGGGTCTTGGTATGAGAAGATTGTCACCCATCCACGGACCAACCGCGGCAAGTGTAGCTTAACCTGATCGATCGACCCGTGCAGCTGTTATTACTTAGCCACAAGCCCCTTTTGAAAAGAAATACACTTTCTTGTTGACAATGCCGCCTATAGCGGTGGCGGCCGAGGAGTCTTCGTTCTCTGTGATTTCTAAGAACTGCTTAATCATTCATTTATCATGACGAATCACTTCCTCTGCTGGTTATAGGCCTCCCCCAAACATCGCCTCAACGACCGTTCCTAATCCTCCTGCGTCTAGCAGATTCCTGCGACCTTTACTAGGTCATTAGTCCCCCGTATGAGGCCTATTTTAATGTATAAATCGATTGTCAAATCCCTTGCCAATTCTTATGATTAGTAGTTGTTATTTTGGTCGGCCTACCTCAACGCTGTATAATGGTAATGAAAGACTTGGCAGCAGATTATATACTTTTCGGAGAAGGTATGTCTGTCTCTCGTTAACATCAGGCATATTTTAATTACTGTGGGCGTACTATGGGTAGTGTTGGTTATAGCACAATAGAAAAACGGTTTGCAGTTCAAATCAGATTATAATTTACGAACAAGTTAGTCACACTAGCGAATCACACACTGTAGGTACACAACTCAACGATACGGAACGCGAGACAGTTTCTAAGCACATGTTGTTCGTCCGATGTCCAATGTTTCGATCATCTTGAGAGCTCTGCTCATATCGCTTTTGTAGCTGTTGCTCTCGTCCCCCCACGAACTTAGGCTAAACTCTGTCTAGCGCCACGAGATGGCGCTAGCGTTCCGAATAGTCAAACGAATGACTCCGACATACTAATATAATAAAGATGCAAGAGTTTGTTTTTTGGTCGAACGTGCCAGTCTCTGGAACTACCGGATTTGAAAGATTCTTTTTGCCATTTGATAGCCCAATCCTTAAGGAATGTTATAGGCTATTTATCATCAGGCTACCGCCCTTAACAGAGCTACAGTCAGGAAAAACGCAAAGCGAAAAAAGTGTGGGCGGGTGCGACCCGGTGGGTCGGAGTAACAAAAAAATTTACGCGGGCGAACTCGTGGGCAGAAGTTAGTTCACTATAATGGCGGCACTATTTGCTGGGTTGTACCGTTTGCACGTTTTTTTGTGAATTTCCGTTAATATTAACTGGTAAATGTGAGGAAAAATGCCATACTACGCTGTTGTACTGGCCGCGATGATGATAAACCGCTGCAATTATAATTGATCTATCAATTACATAAATTCATTCATTCACTGACAGACAACGCTGGGTCTGGACTAGAAGATTTTTTTTTCTCTTTGCAAAAGAGTTCATCCCCTAAAGGTTTTAACACTTTCAAGGGCACTATAGAGCTATAGCCGTCATAACAATAAAACTTCTATTGTGTCTCGTTTACCGCCAGAACCTGTTAAATAGGGGATGAAAGTTTGCATGGATGTTCGTTATTTTTGCCGATGGGAAAGCCCATCGAGGCTTTAAAGCTATATGGTTAGCCGCTGGTTCAGTAACCCTGCTGTTGTACAATATTTTCAATCAGACTGGTAAAGAACATGCCCTGTAAACACATAAATTATGATTTATCACTGATTAAGACCCTTATCATAAAACCCAAAGGTCAATAACACCTTATCGACTGTCAAGGTCTAAATTCGCGTGAAATATTTTTAAAACTGTTATTTCATGGCTACCGCGGGTAGTTACTTGAAATATCTGTTTAAAAAAATCTGTTATTTTTTTGGGTAAACTTCACAGACGTGATAGACAGCGATATCTTAACAGGATAAAACAATTAAAAACAGATTTTTAAAAATCATACTTCAATTAAGTACACAAGTTCATTAATAGCTGCGGTCGCAGACCCTAAAAACAATCATCTTTTTTTAAATCGTGTTTAGATATATTGATACTCATCACGTATGTGGAGTTTTGCTACAGGGTAGCAACCTGTAACCATGGATTCAGTAGGTACAGACGCCAGCACATCAAGCTACTACAATCTGTCAAATTTCTTTAATAGATCTTCAACTTTATCTCTGAAGGATTAAGGTTCAAAGTTGATTGGAAAAATTTGACAGTTTCGGGTAGCTTGACCTGCTGGCGTCTGTACATGATTGTACCTCTACAATAGAACTTAAAAAAAATTATAATATTGTTCCATACGTTTTGACCGCGTAGGTGTTGCACTTTTCTATACAAAAATGCTGATTTTTTTTTGATAACCGACGAGATAATTTTTAACTCGCCTTCTAGAATCATGCGCAGAATTCATGGTTACAGTTTGCGCGTCGATGTCCCTGCCACCCTGCATTAAGTGCCCTAATTTCTGATTTCTCCTTTCACAGCGCAAGAAAACCACGATAGAAGTCCTCGACCGACTCGAAACTACAATAAAAAGTATCGAAAGAGATGGGCAGTACAAGGAGCAGACCCACAAGCGGGTCATAGGCTACATAATGGCGTACTCCGTCGGGCTATACGTGCTGTTCGCCATACTTTACTATTATATGTATGTTGGCAAGAGTCAGCATTGGATGTACTCTCTCCTGTATGCGTCACCGTTATTGGTTCTGCCTATTTTGTGAGTATTATATAATATTATGCAATGAATAGATAGCCCGCTAGTGTGGGTGATTACAAACCGGATCCGCACCCTAATTGCGTAACACACAATCAATCGGAAGCGGTTTCATTTTGACAGTTCAACAACATTCATTGCGTTATTTACGTGTTAAGCAGACAAATTTTTCGAACTTATGAAGCAATGTGTTAGCAATTTGCTTCAAAATGATTCAGATTACGATTGATGTTGTGTGTTACGCAATTAGGGTGCTGTGCTGTTTTAAAGTTGTCAAAAAATAAAAGGCCCGTTTTGACATTGACAGTTCTAGTAGTTAATAAAGATCAAATTCGCAAAACACGTATTCGTTTGTATGAAACTAACAGGTGTCAAGAACGCATTCTCAAATGTCAAAATGGTTATTTTATTTTTTGACAACTTTAGTTATTAAGTACTAACATGGGCTAAGCTATTCTAGTCTATTATGTTAGTAACAAACATTAGTATTTATTCAGAGTACAATGGTCTATAGTATAGACCATTGTAGTCTGAATAAATAAAGATTAATAATAATAATTATTCTTAAAACCGCAGAGCAGCAGTGCTGGCCAGTGGTAACGGCTCCGATTTACTAGCTGGAGGTCGTGGGTTCCAACCCAGGCAGGGACTTGGTGTAAATAATTTCATCACCACTGCTCTCAAAACGGTGAAGGAAAACATCGTGAGAAAACCGGCATGTCCTAGAACCAAAAATTCAAAGACATGTGACATCTGAGAGGAGGCATGTGTCCCAGCTGTGGGAACATTATAGGCTTATTATACGTATTACGTAAGGAACAAAACAAAATACAAACAGATTGTGCTGGCCAGTCGTTATAACAATAAGATGGTCCTATAAGTCTCTTGATTTTTGTTCCAGAGTAATATTCTTAAGGTCAGCTATATCCTGGTACTACAACTGGTCTCTTAACAAGAATAGGCTTAAACTAAACAAGATGAGAGAGGAAAAGAAGAAGATTCTTGAAGAAGTTATGAATACTGAGACTTATAAGGTAAGCGGGGGAAGACCGTATGGTTGGCTAAATTTTCGCACTGCAGCAGTAGGTACTGCACTACGTGTTGCATTTAACTGCCCGGTTGGTCTCAGAATAAGCAAGCTGAAGTTGCAATGGCCCGGCCATATTAGCCGTAAAACCGATGACCGTTGGGGTAGACATGTTCTTGAGTGGAGACCGCGAATCGGTAAACGTAAGGTGGGATGCCCTCAGGCTAGGTGGAGGGACGATATTCGCAGGATAGCTGGTAGCAGCTGGATGAGAGTTGACGAAAATCGAGTTGAATGGCGTGCAATAGGAGAGGCCTATGTCCTGTCCAGCAGTGGACTGCTATAGGCTGATGATGATGATGTTGCTCTCGTGGTCGCAAGCGCGACTGCTGAACAAGGGGTCTTGGGTTCGATTCCCAGCTTGGGCAGTGTCATTGGTTTTTTCCATTAGGATTTTTGTAACAGCCCGGAGTTTGGAAGTTGACGGTGTGATACCCCCGTGCCACGGAAAGCACGTTGAGCCGTTGATCCTGCGCCTGATCTCTCTCCGGTTGTGTCGGATTGCCGTCCCATCGGACTATGAGAGTGAGGGAAGAGTGCACTTGGGTCTGCGCAGGTCTCCCACGCCGAAGGATACTCTTAAACTTAAGTGACAACATGAGTTTTAATACGTCTTTTCGTAACCAATTAAAATCAGACATGTGCAGAACAGTGCAGAATTTCTTGAGAGCAATGTAGCACATTTTATAACTCATTATAAACGAATCCATTGCAGGTTGCAAAAGAGATCCTAGACAAGTACGGGAGCCCGGAGGAGCAATCGAAAGCGCTGAAGCCGTTCGTACCGTCGACCAACGTTCCCGGTAATTCCCCTAGCTCGCCGCTCCCAGGTAGACTCCTTTGTAAATAATCCTACTTTAGAGGTTTTTGGGTGAGGGTAGTTGAATAAAAGTGTCAATTTGAATTCAGAACCTTAGATAATTATTTTCAAGTTTTGTAAACATAAACTGTATGTTGTTCATGACAAAGTTCAAATTCCATTGCAAGTAGGAGAAATATCACCTTGAACAAAAAGGTGATAAGTACTTTTTTATTTGCAATGGAAAAAAATGACAAACGGTCACTAAAATCAAATCACTTATTCAACAAAAAAAAAAAAAAATCAACTTAGTTTACATAAAGCTTAAGTTGTACGTCGACTAACTGGCAATAAATTTAAATTTGTTATTACGATTCTGAATTCAAGTTTAGTAAGTAGTACGGATGAGACAGTTTAAAATTGACTAGTTTTATTAGGTACCATGTTTCTAAATTCAGTCTAAATTGGCCTTGAAACCAGTTTTCGCAGATACATAAAAATATCTATCTTTTCCTCAGTAACAAGCAATATTATAGCCAATATTTGAGGTGATAAAAAACAACATTTTTGTCAATTAATTTGTTTTAAATAAAAAATACTGGTATTCAGCTGCATCCGGTTAGACTGGAAGCTTCCAACATAGTTGGGAAAAGGCAAGCAGATGAATTTGTTTTGACTTTTTAAAAGTCACTTGTAAATAGAGTCCAACATATTGGATGAACCTGTCGAATCCGGCCAACTTCAGAGAAAACGCGGTCACGTGTCCGTTGGTGTTCATTTCGTACTAACGTTTTCCCTACATTTTGTTTTTTGTAAATAATCATATTAATCATAGGCTTGTAGCTAAGTAGCGGGTTGATCGATCAGGTTAAGCTACGCTTGCAGCGGTTGGTCCGTGGATGGGTGACCATCTTTACTTACCAAGACCCCTTTGTGCCTCGTAAGGTACGTTAAGCAGTTGGTCCCGGCTGTCATTCATGGATCTTTGACAGTCGCTACGGGGTCGTCTGAAGCCCGAAAGTCTGACAGCGAGTCTTACCAAGAGATATAGTATTACCCAGTGACTGGCTTGTGGAGGTCAGATAGGTGGTCGCTCCATGTAAAATAAGGTCAGATAGGTGGTCGCTGTATCCGGTCAGACTGGAAGCCGACCCCAACATAGTTAGGAAAAGGCTAGGCAGATGATGATATAAAAAAATATATACCAGAGTAATAAGTTAGTATGGAATTAACACAAACGCCACGTGATCGCGTTTCCTCTCAATACATTATCAGTAGTCATTTCCTGATACCTATCAAAGTCAGCCGGGTACCTACCTAGCACAGTCCTACTTTTGCACTCAGTTGTAAACAACACGATTTTGATAGTTATGCACACAACTAGAATACCCATAGAAATTAGATATTTCTGGAAATTTGAGCTCGAATAGGGCTGTTTCCTTATCCTATCGTACAGGTTGACAGGGATATCGACGCGAAACCTGTTACCAAGAATTCAGTATAGACGCCAGCACATCAAGCTACCACAATCTGTCAAATTTCTTTAATAGATTTTCAACCTTATCGCTAAAGCATTACGTTCAAAGTTGATTGGGAAAATTTGACAGTTTCGGGTTGCTTGATGCACATGATTTTGGACGGACAACGAAGTGATCTTATATGGGTCACGTTTTTCCATTTGAGGACGGAACCCTTATAAGATAACTTCGTTGTCCGTTTGTTTAATAACCGACCAACACATTTTAACGCAGGGCTGTCCAAAATGATGTGCCAGCACATCAAGCTACCCGAAACTGTAAAATTTGTAAATTAAATAAACTTTGTCCGTCTGTCTGTCCGTCTGTTTAATAACTGAACATTTTTTTTTTTTTCTACAAACAATTTGCCTAAGCACCTGCCATGCCATTTAATCTCTTCACCACCCTTGGTTGACTGGTCAACCAAGGGTGGTGGCGGCGGTGGCGGCGGACTTAATGTCTTAGGCATTCTCTACCAGTAGAGAATGCCTAAGACATTAAGTCCGCCTTTGTACCTTTTTTGTGTGCGAAAAGTTTAAATCTATATATATAAAAATCAATTGCTGTTCGTTTGTCTCGCTAAAACTCGAGAACGGCTGGGCCGATTTGGATGAAATTTTGTGTGAATATTTCAACGGGTTCCTGGATGGTTTAAAAACACAGTTGGACCCGGTAGGTGGCGCTGCTGTCGGTATATGATGACTCAACCGGGCAGGACGACGTCTGCCGGGTCCGCTAGTAAATAAATAAATTTGTACTTTTGTGGGGGTCCAGAATCTTGTACTGAATCCATGGTACAAGTTTGTGCGTCAATGTCCCTGCCACCCTGTAAATTACTTTGTGGTTTTACGTAGAACCGCCTGATCTCCGTAAAAACCTTAAGACAATTGCATGTTTCCAGAAGGAACAATTTTATCTCACCCTGCATCAGCTCAATCCAGAATTTTGGTTTGAATTTACATACCATGAATAGATTTGGCATGAATAGGTTTGAATTTAGCATGATAAAACCACAGAGGAGGTTTTTTTGTGAATTAGTTCCCAATCCTAAAACATTACTTAGGGAATACCAAAAAAATAAAAGAATTTACAGTACATATTTCTGTCAACTAGCTGGCATCAGACGTTCTCCTATCAGCCTTCTTAAAATGAACTTTATATATACATAAAAAAAATCTGTAAACTAATAAAAATATTCACAAAAAAAAAAATTATCAGCAACTCCAGGACAACTCCGTCAGAGACAACTAGCAATGACGTCCACCCCCATCAACAACAACCGGATGCTGGTTCCGGTCGTCAACTCACCAGCGTCTGGATACAGAGGGGCCCGACTCAGGGTGAGTAGAACTCTTCACTTTATGTTGCTAGCCCCGAATTCCACCACGCGGATGACGTCATCGTCAGCATTCGTCAATTCCACCTGGGTGTAGGTGACAGGGACAAGATGACCAATTCCCATAATTAAAAACGTTCAAAATCTAGTCGCAATCTCATCCCAGCGACAATCAATGTCAAAAACTTGACAAAAATGTATTAGAGGAAATTAGAGGTATTTTTGACAGATTAAGACCGAGATCAGACTGTGAACATTCTTAAAAAACTTTTTTGAAAAAAAAAAACAACCGACTTCCAAAAACGACACTACAAAGTGAAAAATAACTTTAATTTCGGAAGTCGGTGTCGTTGGGTTCGCATTTTCGTTGTTTGCCACCACAGACTTATATTGGCTAGATAACGCAAGTCTCATCGTCTGTATAGAAACCAAGCGTGCCATTATTTTTCTACCTACTGTGACGTCACATGAGCGATTTAGTGATGGGAACTCCCTGTCCGCGAGTAAACGATTCAAAACGATCCGCGTTTCGCCTCGCTCGTCCGCCAGTACTCTTCGGATCGAGAGGTCGCGTGCGCGCATCCCGTCCGCTTGCATGTTATTGTTTAAGTTCGCCGCTCTTCAAGTTACACGATGTATCCTCATTTGACGTAGACGGCTGGTGAATGTCCTGTAACACGAATTAACTATTAAATAATCCTAATATCAGCGTCAAGACGTCCACTTTTTCCGACCCGTTACATTTAGAATGAAACGAGTACCTACTAATCGATTTTTGCAAGATAACTGTGATAATTTAACTTTGGGATCACTTGGAAATCTGTAAATATAATTAATAATATTCTAAACAAAATCACTAAATTGAAACATTGCAGTAAAAAAAAAAAAAAATTACATTTCACAAAATACCCCACGCAAACATTATCATTCCTCTGTTTCCAAAATCGATTAGAATCGAGAACAACTGTACAAACTGTGTGTACAACACTATTTGCTTTATTTGACAGAAAAATGAGAATAGCGACTGTACCACGAAGCTGAGCGACAAGTGAAAATATCGATCATTTTAATTTTCATTGCGTGTTTTAACAGACAAGTCCTACATACTGCCATGTAACTAAAAACGGCAATGTATCATGAATTATTCGATACACACTCAGTTGCATAGTGTTCATTGTAAGACCACAATGAACACAAAATAATTGATTTTGCAATAAATAACACATAATTTAATAACAAAATGACTTACCGATGAAAGGAAATGTTTCCATTATCTCTTCCCACTTTTTTTGCGTAGTTTTTACAGCTCAATACCGCACAATTTGGAATTTTTTAGTTTTTGTTGACGTCTGGCATCAAGAACGTTCGAGCGCGGACTGATTAGAAATGACGCTGAAGGAAGTCAATTTTACTCCCTTTTTACACGCGAAGTACATACACTTGCGTCGTCTAGCCAATATAAGTCTGTGTTTGCCACCGACTTCCGAAATTAAAAGACACAAACTTTTGGAATTATTTTGCAGTCCGACCAGCTTCCACGCCCACTTCCCGAAAGGAACCGCTCTGCTTTGGATAAAGTGGTGGATTTCCTACTGAAGGACGGCCCCAACCATCGCATGGCGCTCATATGTTCCGAGTGCTCTTCTCATAATGGTAAGCATATCTAAGTACCCGAAAGGTTATATTATGTCACCAGGTTGAGAAGGTCGAGGGAAACCACTATATGCGGCAGTTGCAGGACTGGTCTCCCAACCAGATGCGGCTAAAGCCTTTTTTTTAATAAGCATATGGAACTTGTTTTTCAACAAGTTAAATGCACAGTATTATCCCAAAGATATACGATATGTATTGAATTCAATATATGAAGTGTATTCCTTCCGTGTGGCATGGAACACCCTGTAGTTTTGTGATGATGTGTGTTGTGTTTGTTTTACACTAACAAAGATTTTTAATGTCTTAAAGAAATATAGCATTTATTTCAAATAAACCAATTACAGGCACTTTTGAATTGTCAAGGGGTCGGTCAGTCGGAAAGGAGTTATGTAGTTGCCCATTCCAAAACGTAGTAGGTACCTGTGGAGAAGAACGGGCAAGAAACTCCACGGACACTCTTTTACAAAATTTTAACAAAATTATAAAATTTATTTATTTATTTAAATGCCTTAAAACTTTCATTACAGGTCTTACTTAACCTAATGCGATAGCCAAGTCACACACAAAATTAAAAATAAGTCTTAAACTACATCTCAAGATCATAAAGATCATTGTTTGTAACAAATTGTTACAAAATATTGGTTACATCATTCAAGTTGAAATTATATATGCGAGAACGATATAGAAAGATGTGCACATTAAAAGCGTCCGTACAGAAATTAAAACAACCCGTGGCGGCAAAGAAATGACCAGTCCCTACTGACGGCGCCCGTTCACGAACATGACGTATGGATCAGCACCATTTAGCTCAACCATTTTGAAGGGAACTTATTGATCCAACACACACGCTACCATTAGCGAGACATTAGAGTGAGCATGACATACTCTCAGCCGCCAGGGCACATTTAAGTCAACGCAGTAAATAGTATCTTATAGCGCCTCCCCTATTAGAGTCAACTCCCCGCACTTCTAGAGTTCGTCGTGTGCCGGCCAGGTTACGTGACTAGTTACGGTTCGGCACAACACTACCAATGTCGCCCCGCGCGCCGGCTAGCGAGTCACAAGCGCCCGGTAACTGCGCACGCGCTCGGAAGTCGGAGTATACAGACTAGTGCACCTCGCGAGCCGTCCATTTCTTATGTTAAATAATAAGTGTCACACTGTTTTTTCTATGTACAGACGCCAGCAGGTCAAGCTACCCGAAACTGTCAAAATTTTCCAATCAATCTTGAACCTTAATGCTTCAGCGATAAAGTTGAAAATTTATTAAAGAAATTTGACAGATTGTAGTAGCTTGATGTGCTGGCGTCTGTACAACATCGTTTATAATAATTATACACAGTTTACATGCACAATAGTTGGAGTTTCTTTTGGGTAAAGTACCCCGACTATAATCTTTAGTACCGCTGAGTATGGTGCCTCAGAGGTAAAAGCCGCAACTTTGCGTAAGTTAATCGCGATGTAATTTATCGGCACGATGGGCGACTGTAGTGTTTCCATGTTATTTATTGCCCCATAGGGCCGAAGCCTGCCAGGGTAGCGGGATCGTCCGAAAGGGTTACCGCTGCCCTGGAACATAAAGGGCTAAGGAAGGAACACGGGTGGGTTTTAGTCAGTAAGAGTCTGACACTCCCTTCTGCTCCACCCAGAGCGGAAGGGGTCATTTGATGATTTCCCATCCTCAAAAAAAAAAAAAAAAAGCGTTCCACTGATGTATTATTGTAATTTTTTTTTCCCCAGGAATGGCGATGGCAGAGGAATTCGACTACGTATCCTACGTGTGCGCTTACTGTGGCCGCTTCAACCCTGCTCGCAAGCAGAGGCCGGCAGCGCCCCTGCTAGCCGCCAGACCGTTGCCGGCTTTGCAGAATTCTATGCGAGGTAAGGTTTTATATGAACAGTAATGGTAGGAAGCTTTTTTTGAAGCAACAGCATGTCAACAAACATGTAATGTCCTCACATTTCATTCTGCCCCTATCATTTTATTTGTGTGCTTTAAGTATTAAACAAATAATGTAATTCCTAGCAATATTTATAATTTATGCATTCGTGCAGGCGTTAATAAAGTACTCTTCACCCAAGGAGGTGGATACTCAGATTCTAGACGGCCCACTAAACAGCTGGGTAAGATCAGATAAATACTTGTTTATAGCACACCACAAACATACAGTTAACACGTTCAGTGCCGGGAGCCCTCCTGGAGGGCTCACTCAAATCCCATATGGGATGCCGGGAGCCCTCGCGGAGGGCTCATATTAAATGTACGTTTTTCTTAGCGAATACAGCATTATAAACTATGAAAATAAAATTAGTCTTATATTTTAACAAGATTTATCAGTATACTCGTTGGTTTTCAAATACCAGCATTTTTATTTTCAAAAATAATTGGGAGCTATTTCAGGGGTGGTCAACCATTTTGCAGTTACAAATTCACTAAAAATAAAAATATTTATTTTGAGATTATAAATTACGAGGAAGAGTTTAAAAATAGAAGCTTTTCAGGGTTCCGTATCAAAATGGTAAAAAAGAACACCCATGGTGCGACTTCATTTACTCTGTCTGTCCGTTCTTTTGTAACAGCTGCTTATTTCAGAAACTACTAATGCTATAGACTTGAAATTTGGAATAAATATAAATAATGCTTGTCAATGTTTATAGCAAGTGAATGAATTGAAAAAATATTACGATGCCTTTACCTACTTTGCATTTTTAGCTATTTTGAATCTGCAAAAATCTTTAACATGCATAGGTTGGTACTTACAAAATCGCAAAAAGATTAAATTCAAAAGTAACATAAGCGTTTTCCCTCGTAATGACACACTGCTTTATCTAAAAACATGCATTCCTCTTACTAAATTGTTGTAAATCATTATTGTGTTCAAACATTTAAATAAAAATACAATAAATAAACGCCCAAATCCAATAGTCCATAGACAATGTACTACCACTAGAAATTATCAGTGCTAAGGCCCAAAAAATGCACATTTTTTTTTTAAATCAATTTGCAGCTCTATTCTGTCGTATGGTTGATCACAGTAATTCACAGTATGATACGCGGTTGAAATGATAAGTACCTACTAGGTTATTTGCTGAATAATATTAATAATAACTGAAATCATTAATATATTACAATGACTCTTAAGTTTTATTTGTTTGAAAATATTATGACTATTCTGTAAAAACATGACGTTTTCCAGCAAATTGTAATATATATTGATAAAAATATGTTAGTAATTTCTGCTAATTTTGTTCGATTTTCGTTATGATATCTTTCTTCTATCCAATCTCAGCGTCTACATTTAATTTCAAAATGAGAGTAGGTACCTAGTGTCTCAACAATTTTGGACACAACATCAGCTCATCTCTAATTAATTGTATTATCTTCGGAACGGAACAAGTAAGTATTCGAAGTAACATGAAAGAAAGACAAAGATCAGAAGGCTAATTCTCGTAATTTAAAACGTTCAAAATTTAGTCGCGGTCTCATATCGGCAACAAACATATGTCAAAAACTTGTCAAAATGTAGGAAAATTAGAAGTATTTTTTGACAGATTGAGACTGAGACCAGACTGTGAAAGTTCTTAAAATTACGAGAATTGCCCATACTTCTCTACATACACGTCGTTTGGTATGAATTTTTGTCCTCTATGATTTCTGACAGCAATCACCTACATCATATTTATTCTGGCAGAATAGCTCATCGTATTAAGGTCAGCATGTCCCCGTTGAAATATGCAATGCAATTGTAATAAAAAAGCTTAAAAAATATATGTAAAAAATTGCGTTAAATAAACAGCTATTTCAAAAGACTAGGATCCTAATTCGTAAAAATGAAAATTTAGTGGAAATATATTTTGAAATTCGAGTTTCTCGTTCCCGCGATTTATTTTAGGTACCTATTGCTGCTTTTGTTTAACTGTTGGTGAATCATGAGCGGCAAGTAATTATGTAATAGATCACTAAACGTTATGTACGTTATGTAATCAAAACGTAATTATTTTGTAACAGCTTATGTTACAAAATAATTACGTTTTGATTACATAAAAAACAACTAATATTCCATAATGTACCTAATTGTTTGTTGCTCCTATTCAATACAATAAAAAATTATTACATTGCGTGAAAATTTCAGAAAGGTTGGACACCCCTGTCTCGGGATCAAAGCGAGCGATCATACTTTTTCTTAATTTTTAATATTTCAATATTTTACGTCTCCACCCCACTAGTACATGTAAATACCCCCAGGGATAATAAATATAGCAATAAGACATTGTAAAAACACTATTTTACTTCGTTTTACAGTGTTTTATAATACGGTTTATAACCTAATGCCGCCGACCCTCCTCGAGGGTTCACTTTAGCGCAAACGTAATGCCGGTGACCCCCCTGGAGGGTCCACTTGCAATATGTATGGCGGCATCCAGCATGAGCTCTATGAAAAGTGGGTGGAGTCGAAAGTGTTAAATTAAAAAGGTCAAGGTGGCCAAGTGCGCGTCGGGCTCGCACACTGAGGGTTCGGTACCACCGTACAATATTGAACACTACGTATTTTTTTAAATACTTACTTAAAATACGTATCTTGAATTTTTCACTTTATTTCATTTTTATTATTTGTTGTTATAGCTGCTATAGTTGTTCACACTCTGTGAAAATTTCAAATGTCTACTTATTTCGGTTTAAAAGATACAGCCCTGTGACAGACGGACGGACGGACAATGGCCTTAGTGTCCGTTTACACAGACCGGCTCGGAAAGTAGAGTACATTTTTATCGCGTTTAAAAAAGAGTTTTGGGTCATTGGAATAAGGTTGATTTTCTCTTGTCAATTCTTTTTTAAATGAGAATGGTTAAGAGTCGACCTAACGCGCAGTGATATGAAAAAATCAACCTTATTACAATGACCCAAAACTCTTTTTATAAAAATGTAGGTACTCTTGTCTCCGAGCCGGTCTGTGTGAATGGATACTTAGTAATAGGGTCCCGTTGGCAACCCTAAAAACGTATAACTTACTAAACTTTTGAAGAAGAATACGATGTTAATTGATACTGGTGTAATGATATTGAAAAGTACAGACGCCAGCACATCAAGCTACTACAATCTGTCAATTTTTTAAAATAGATTTTCAACTTTATCATTATAGCATTAAGGTTCAAGATTGATTGGGAAAATTTGACAGTTTCGGGTAGCTTGAGGCGCTGGGGCGTCTGTACAAAACTGCTGCTACTGGCTTGCAACTGGCATGCGTGTATACCCAGAAGGCCAATTTCCGTAATTAAAAACATTCAAAATCTAGTCGCAATCTTATCTCAGCGAAAATCAATGTCAAAAACTTGTCAAAAATGTAGGGAAATTAGAGGTATTTTTGACAGATTGAGACTGAGACCAGACTGTGAACGTTTTTAAAATTACTAGAATTGCCCCTCAGATGTGTGGACGTAAACGAGACAAAAGGCGTATGTAAGGATCCTAGCAGGTGACGATCTGTAGCTTCTGCTTACCCCAATGGGAAGTAGGCTTGAGTTTATGTATGTCTAAACAAATACATGTTACCATAACTAACACTATTTCCTCGATAACCCCCCCTCCATTACACATAGGTTATGTACCTACAGGCAGTGGAGACGACTCTTCCGCGCCCAGCTCTGCGAGTGATAGCGATGATGATAGGAAGCCAGGAGATGCAGCCTTGAAGCAAGGTACGTTTTATTATTACTTGAATTTAGGAGATTTAAAGAAAAAATCGCCGTCTTGATTATAGTTTGACCAAAACCGCTGTACCGCGCCTTCGGTATGTCCGCGGCGAGACGGGGGGGCAGTGCAGGCCGCTCATTCGTCATCGCTCACGGCGTCCCGCCCCCCGCCTCGCCGCGCATTCCTAAGGCGCGGTACAGCAGTTTCGGTCAAACTATAATATTCGTACCTTTACCCTGCAGCGGGACAGTAATGACCTTAATTTTTTTTAATTTTATTTGATAGTATATTAAAAAAAAATCTAAGGTTGTTTATTATGCTTAAATGGTGGTCATGTTGAGCGGATAAATAATAATGGCGCCGATTCCCTTGTTCACAAACTAAACTAAATTTAAGTTCAGTGCATCTTTTTCTTTCTATTTCATTAAGAAAAGGACAAAAGACAAATATTAGTTTAGTCCTGTCAAATTAGTCAGCGCCTGACGTAAATTGACGTATTTTTAGCTGCCATGTTTTTAATCACTTGTAAAATGTCTATGGAGTGTCTTAATTTGACAGGACTAAACTAATATTTATCTTCAGTCCTTTTCTTAATGAAATGTAAAAGAAAAAGATGCACTGAACTTAAATTTAGTTTAGTTTGTGAAAAAGGGAATCGGCGCCAATGTGCACATTTGTAAAACTAAACTAGACTTGTACAATTAACTTTCAAGTGAATTCTCGACAATAAGAAAAACCGGCCAAGTGCGAGTCGGACTCGCCCATGAAGGGTTCCGTTACGTTACGATTTATGACGTATTAAAAAAAAACTACTCACTAGATCCCGTTCAAACCAATTTTCGGTGGAAGTTTATATGGTAATGTACATCATATATTTTTTTTAGTTTTATCATTCTCTTATTTTAGAAGTTACAGGGGGGGGGACACACATTTTACCACTTTGGAAGTGTCTCTCGCGCAAACTATTCAGTTTAGAAAAAAATGATATTAGAAACCTCAATATCATTTTTGAAGACCTATCCATAGATACCCCACACGTATGGGTTTGATGAAAAAAAAAATTTTGAGTTTCAGTTCTAAGTATGGGGACCCCCAAAATTTATTGTTTTTTTTCTATTTTTGTGTGAAAATCTTAATGCGGTTCACAGAATACATCTACTTACCAAGTTTCAACAGTATAGCTCTTATAGTTTCGGAAAAAAGCGGCTGTGACATACGGACGGACAGACAGACAGACAGACAGACAGACAGACAGACATGGCGAATCCATAAGGGTTCCGTTGCCATTTGGCTACGGAACCCTAAAAAGGGTATAAATTAAAATGAAAGGCTTTATTTGATCTATCAGCTTCTTACAGATTTGCTCGATTTATCGACTTTTAATGTCTCCTGCTAACGATCGATAAATATAGATTTAAATCGAGCAACACTTGTTGATTTATCGGTCGACAAAAATTATTCACTGTTGCATACATATTTACTTGATTTTGTTTGACAACAAGTGTCGATCGTCAAAAATCGAGCAATTCGCCTTTCATAATAGGCTATTTATTCTTATCCTGGAAAAATTCCATGTACAGTCACGAGCACTAATATGTCAACACTTGGAAACTTTCGATAGCGACTTTTGCGTGAAATAACGAAAACAACAAAGAAATACGACACATTGCAAAAACCTATGGGTCCATAGGAACCCATAGGTTGTTGCAATGAACCCATAGGTTTATGTAATGTGTCGTATTTCAACGTTGCATTCGTTATTTCACGAAAAAATCGGAATTGAAAGTTGCCAAGTGTTGACATATTGGTGCTCGTGACTGTACGCGAGCGAAGCAGTCAGTAAATAAATGTAGGCTGCTATTTGGCACCGCCTTTATTATGCTATCTCAAGAACTATCTATGTCTTTCTAGTTTCCGAAGAAGGCGAATCGGATCGGCCCCCTTCAGTAGAAGGGTCGCCGAAATCCCATCATGAAAAGAAAGAAGACTGAGTGACATTGTCAATTTAGAACATTATTATATACGGACCTTACCGGCGGTGCGCGAGATAACATTAGAGTGGTGTGTTTGACACGAAACTAGACGTTATTTCAAGGTGTTAGAGTTTATTTTTGAGTGGTTGTGCGTTGGTTGTTAATACAGTTTGATTTGGAATAGGGAAATAAGGATGTCAATCAACTATAGTTGAGCTGAAAATTTGTAAGGAAATGTCTAAGCGAGATAGCGTATATAATTCGCTTTCTTTTATCTATGTGCCTCGAAGCAATACGTAGTGAAGCGCAGTGCTTTTATCGATAAGTTTATAATGATGATATCATTGTGCGATTTTTCTATCGATATTGGTGCGGCTTTGTGCTTGCTTTTGCGTCGAGTTTTTGGCTCAAGTATAGTTTAAATTTTTTGATAGTAAGACTAAATATATTTTTCAAAATATATTCACGAATTGTTTGGACGTAAACCTCGCATTTCAAAGAGGGTCTAAATTATCACCGATTGTTAGTGTTTTGTGTATTCATTGGATGTTCACGAATGCACCGATTTTAGTAGGCACCAAAAATTAATTGTAATTTGAAAAGTAAAAGTAAGGTAGTTCTAAGTCAAAATCGGCATTTCGTAGTAAAAAGCAAATATTTGTCAATAATTAAAGACAAGATGTGTTCGATTTTGAACGTTAATGCCTTGAACATAAAGTATATGTTTCCTGTCAAATGCACCATTGTAACTACCAAATCTGTGGCGGAATGGGTATACAGTTTTATTTAATTATTTATTCATTATGTTTATAACGAAGTCTCGATTTAGCAAACGAGAAAAGCTCTTATCTTTAACTCATTTTAACTTTAATAAAATATCTGCCTAGCCTTTTTCCAACTGTGTTGGGGTCGGCTTCCAGTCTTAACTAGCTGCAATTGAATACCTGTATTCGACATGGACCGACAGCCTATTTGACCTCCACAACTCGGTCACTGGGTAACATGATACCCCTTGGTAAGACTGGTTGTCAGATTTTCATGTTTTTGACTACCAGTAACGTCTGTCAAAAACCTACAAATGACAGCCAAGACCGACGGCTTAAAGTACTTTCCGTGGCACGGTGAGAAATGGATAGTCACTCATCCAAGGAACGACCGCGGCAAGTGTAGCTTACCTTGATCGATTGACCCGTGAGTCTGTTACTTAGCGACGAGCCCTTCCGTAAAAGATATATTAGATGATATAATACTTTACATCTCGTTTGCTGGATAGAGACAGTAGCATTCGATCTCGATCGGTCCTTGGTTTGACGACTGACAATAAATTTGTTAACATATTGTCATTTTTCGGTGTTGTGTATAAACTCTATTATTGTTGGGACGGATGACTAGAATTTAACCCTGATTATTCATTAAAACTTGATGTGTAGGTCAAATTAAATTGGCTAGCAAAACTCCAGACAGTATTCGGTCTATTTACAAACCAAGGTTTTTCTTTAGGCATAAAAATAATAATAATAAATAAAAATAATGATAAAAATGTTTATTTCACATACTTGGTTTGCATTATATGATTTGGAGACTCCTTTTAAGCAAGGAAATGCTTGTGTTAGGAGACTCCGCTCTGCTACTTATCGATTTAAACTACTTACTATTTAAAGATTTATTAATGTTTTTTGTCCTTTTCGTTGAAGAGAGAAAGCAATAGATTATAACATCTTTAATTATTAATTTGAAAATGAACTGTTTTCTCAATAATCTGAAAGCTAGCACAAAATAATTCTGATTCTATGAAATTTTATAGATTCTATGAAAATGATACTTTATTTAAAGTTATGTATTATATGTATGTATTTTATATTTTAATGTTTTGAAAGACAAGTTTATAACATCTTAATTGCGTTTCCAAGGAGTTGGTTAAGAGGAAACGCCGTTATGTGGTCGTTGGCCTCATTCCACACTGACGTAATAATACAACATTGAACACCTCTGTTTTCATTTTTTTTTTTGGCGTAATTATTAATAATAGAAGAAAAATGATGAAATGTAAAAAATTACGTCAAAAAACAACACAAGGACATGGCAGTGGTAGACGTTATATCGTAGGAATACGTTAGAATGGAATGAACCTCATCAACCACGTGACCGTGTTTCCTCATAATCTCTCTCTCTAAACATCAAAGTTTTGAGAAAACACATTATTCCCTACTGCCATCTGACTTCCATAATACACTCCCAGCTCCTAAATCGCGCCACCCTGCACTTTTTTTATAGAAGTCTTTGACTTTTTAAATGGTCGTGAATTCAAATTCGACACAATGACGACACCAAAATGTTGGCCAGTACGTCGGCTTCAAAGCTGCATTAAAAACTTTTTCATTGGCTCATTATTATTTTGAAGTTTTAGCCCACATGGTATTGCATGATGGCTTGATTTGCTCGGTCGGAGTGTATTTTATTACTATTTATCTAAAATATTTGATCTTCCAATAGTTATCTAATCATTCGGTCATCCGCCCCAATGTCTCCAACGAATACAAGAGAATAAGCTTTTTACAAACAAAAATATAATAAGTTTAAAATAACAATTTACGTGCCTTGTAACTAAATTAATAAATTATTATTCATTTTATTTCGATCAATAAATAGATTTAAATATGAAGTAAAAGTCGTGGTGTCGTGGGACACCCTGTTGGGACGAAGTTCCTTTCGCTATTATATTATGTATTAAATGACAGGCATAATGAAATGAATTAACAACGTTTGAGAGTAAATAAATGGGAAAAAAATACAGCTGACCATCCCGCTCGTTTATACTACAGCAATATACAGTGGCCTCCAAAAGTTAGTTGATATTTTCCCACTAGGGGCAATTCTCGTAGTTTTAAGACCGTTCACAGTCTGATGTCATCAAAACATACTTCTAATTTCCCTACATTTTGACAAGTTTTTGATATTTGTTTGTCGCTGAGATGAGACTGTGACTAGATTTTGAACGTTTTAAGTTACGAGAATTGGCCTTCAGCTGTGACACACCACATTATGATTTAAAATTCTAGTGATCCAAATGTTTGAACTGCTATAACGTTTTTATTGACTAATTCAACTAACTTCGGCTTATCATAAAAAGTAATCAAGTAATCCCTTAGGAGTACCTGATTAGTTTTTTTATTTTAAATCATGTGGCAGCACAGCTTAAGTGGAATATGTCTACTAATTTTTGGTCGTCTAAAATTGTTGTGACGGTCAAAATGTTATCAAATTCATTTGTTGTTTGTCACAGGTGAAATATCAGTTCTTATGGTTATTATAAAGGATCGCTGTAACATATCTATAAGGTGTACAATATTTAATGCAGGTTCCATATTTATTCAACATTAAAATCATTATTCGTCCTAAGTCAACTAGTATACTTTTACAGTGTAGTAGTATACTTTTTGAATTAAAACTTCTTAGGCGATTCGGTAATTAAACGAGAATTGAGAGTGAAATTTGAAGAACGCGTCACGTTTAGGCACATTTCGTTACATGAGAGAGAGGAAAGATATAACTCTCTCTGTCTCTCACACGAAATCTCTCTTATTCTTTATTTTTCAAGACGTTTCACTTCTATCCATTCGCAATTTTATTTTTTCACAATTTTTTTCGGTCCTTCTATCATTGGCCCATTGTGCAGAGTATGAAATTCGAGAAGGAACTTCGTCCCAAAAAAAAACCATAGAATTGGAACTGCCCCCCATTCATAGATTCATTATAGAACGTTTAGATACCATCTTTAGGTTCATTTTAGCTGCGTCATTATTGGTTTAGGCGTTTCGTAGTATGAACAGTGAGCGCGTATTTTAATGTTGAGGATATGTGCTGATGATGGAATGTAATTGTCAAAAGATACAATCAATTTTTGGTATTATCACTTGAAACTTAGATAATGAGGGTTTTCATGAAAATTCACGCCTCCAGTTGGCGCCATTTTGACAAGAGGTCTTCCATTTCGACAATGAATATAAAATACATGATGACGTCCATCATTCGTTTCATTCATTCGTTCATCATTCAGTCGCGACTAAAGAAATTGTAGGCGCTTTTACATTTTGACAGGTGCTCGGACCTGACGTATCAATGCTGCCACCTAGTGAACGTTATTTCAGAAAATCCCCATTGGATTATGTTGATACACTGCTATAAGGGCCCACTTGCACCATAAATCCAAAATGCGTTCACTGCTAAACATATTTGACAAACATCATTCTGTCGTCGTCATCTTCAAATAAAACGCTGTTTAAATACGTTTAGCGTTCAACGTTCATCATTTAGTTATTTGTGGTGCAAATGTCCTAGTAATGATGACATGTTTTGCTTATGTTAATAATTTTATGTTAATTTCGCGACATCGCTAAATAATAATTCATCATAAATTTTTACTTGACATGAAATTTTGAATCCCATAAATTAAACTGACAATGATGAAATAGTAATATAAATAAATATTATGTAGATAACTTCAATATTTTTA
Organism: Apamea anceps; assembly: GCA_951799955.1. Taxonomy (NCBI): domain Eukaryota; kingdom Metazoa; phylum Arthropoda; class Insecta; order Lepidoptera; family Noctuidae; genus Apamea; species Apamea anceps. The sequence continues at coordinate 6,240,182 of OX637527.1, read as the reverse complement.
GTCAACTTTTTTTTTTACAAAAACACTGAACTATGAATTTGCTAGAGAAATACCATGAATTGATTGTTTCTTTCTTAATAAATAAATATATATTGTGCTATTAATATTATAAGAAAGACGTTCAGAATAATCTCCTAATATATAGATTTGCTCACATAACAATAAATATTCATGAAGAATGAATGACTATATGAGATAGCTCTTGCCGTGGTTCATTCACCAACCCACACCTGGCCCGCATGGTGGATTACGGCCCACTCCCTCTCACAGAGAGGAGGCCTGTGTCCCAGCAGTGGGAACATTATAGGCTGATTATGCTATGTCGTAGTTACAATATTAGCCTGTCAGCAAGATGGCAAGCTTAAGTTATAGCATGAGCAACTATTTCTGTTTATTAGAAGCTATATTCTAAAACATCTTTCGAACATTAAGTCGGTGGAAAACATCCTGAAAGGTCCGGAAAAATCTTTTCAAATGGTTGTGTTCATCAAGGATATTTTTAATTTCGGAATTCCGGAATCTTTCGTAGTAATTTTCCGAAACAGATGAATTTGACAGCGATGAAATTCTCTAGGTTGATTCCGAAATATAGTCGAGTTCCGAAACGAAATTCCAGATGTATTCGGTCGACTTAATGATGAATTAAATAATTTATAATTTCATGTAAGTGCTCGAATCTTCATAGAGTTAACCAGACATTATTTATTGCGTTAATGTTGGCTGGTACTTAATGTAAGTAGACGTAGATTAATTTATTTTAGTAACAACCTAACCAGGGACGTACTTTGGGTCCGTTATGGGTGCAAGTTTTTCATGGAGCTATAATTTTTTTAAGTTATATCTGTCAGCCTTAAATACTTGTCGATCAACACTAGTAAATAACCTTAATTTAATGAAATAGGGACAGTGTGCCAAATTAAGCCCAATCCAAACCAAGCTAACCGTTTTTTCACCAATGTGCACTTGCAATCAAGAAGCCTGCTGATGCTTCTTGATTACATTCTATTGACAATTTACTTCCATCATATTACAATTTAATCATTAAAATGCACCCTTAACCTAACTTAATTACGTCTCTGGCAAGAATGCCTTCCAATTTCCACACAGAACAAAAAAAAAAGCATTGCTAATAATAATAAGTCCTAAGATACGTCCGTACTGCGTGAAGTAAAAAGTAGTAAGAAAATGGCGCCGAATACAAATTGCGCGCGCACGCCGAACATTCGCGAAACGAGTGATTTTTGCCCTTCGGGCCGTAAACCTTGCAAAGGTAGGACGTGTCTTAATAAATTCAACTTAAATAAATGGCCTTATTTACAACAAGTCCTTGGTCAAGAAACTACGTATTTTTGCACAAAACTATCTGTTTACCTCGTACCAATTTTTTTTTAAACAGAAAATTGTCTATGCAGGTCTTAAAATCTCAGATATTTTTGCAGCAGTATTTGAATAAATAATTCAACTACTAAAAGTTAAGTTTTTAAATATTTTTTTCTTCTTTTTAAAAACATTATTTGTACAGTTTTTAAGAAATATAATTATTTTTTTCTTTCTGTAACTCGGTAAGGGCTTTTGTTTGATTGTAAATTTCTTTTGATTTTTTTTTTCTTGTCTTTTGTTAACGTTTAATGTGTTCCTTGTACCAATAATTCCATTTATTTATTAACAGTACCTACTAACAAAATTTTCTTTTGTCGGAACTTTGGGTGTAGCGGTCATTTTATTGAAGCTGTTACCTTTTCTTCATTAGGAAATGTACGTTACTCTAACTACGATCTTAGCACAGGTTAGCACATTTTTATTTTCTAGCACTGGATTTTCAACTTTCGAGGTTAAGCAGACCGTTAAAAATCCGGAACAAGAAAAAAACATCGTCGCGATACAAATACACCCGTGTAAATCTGGGCTGTAATTCAAATGTGACAATGACGAAACGCCAACATTCGTAGCAACAGTGGTCATAAAAAGTGAGAGCGAGATGACACGATACCAAATATTCACCACTCTACTCGCACATTTTATGACCGTGACAGTTACGAGTACCAACTTAATACCGCTAAATTCGAAGTTGCCGACTTCCTTCCACAGAAGCGTATACTCAAAATGCTTTTTTTTTCTAGTCAAAATACTAATTTGCTTTTCAAAATCAAAGATGATGGTTGCATTTATATAAAAATTGTCAAACGTCAATTGTCAGTCATAGCTGTGACGTTATATTAACTATATTTCGTCACAGTTCGATGACGTAAGGAAATTCTATAAGAGTTTGGATTTTATAGTGTCCAAAACCTGTTTTGCATCTTAAAATATACCCTTTTATGTATAGGGTCGTTTTTTACAGAATATTAATAATGGCAAAACACCACAATGGTTTTGACATGTTAATGATTTTTTAATAAATTAAAAAAAAAATACAGACACAGTTATGAACTTATGACATTCTTAAGATTTTGTAAAAAAATACTTTTAATTCGTGAACTTTAGAAACTTTAAACCCTAGACATTCCTAAATTAACATTTTTGGCATTGATAGCGTAATTTGTAGCGTATAATAGATTTTATCCATGGAGTTTTTATATTTTGTAAATTAGTCATAAATGGAAAATAACAATATTATAACATGAACGATTCTTATAATTGAAAATACAAATTTTTGCACGCATTAGAAATAGGTAACTTGCATTTGTAAAATGGCTACATCTATTTGAAAAAAAATAACAATAAAGTTTCTTTTCATTGCAACACCAAGCATATTTTTATACAAAAATGTTACCATGCAACGTTACTTTTATCTATTTTTTCAATGAATAATAAAAACCATACACAGATGTCTAAAAAAATTAACCATTTCACAAATGCAAGAAATGAGTTGTTGATAAAAATTTTGAATTCCTATTCTAACCACAAGTTTGACAATATAATGAGTATCAAACCTCCTTGGTTACTGGGAATTGGTGGGGAAAAACAAAAGTTGAGAGCGGTATATGAAGAATTCTCATAATATTGTAAATAATGTGAGTCAAGTGAATAGTGTTGTTGAATTTGTTATTTATTGCTTGTATCGTTGATTAGCTATTTTATAATGGAACTAATATACAAGTACCCAGTTATCAATTGTTTTATTTTATTCTTCTTTCCTAAAATATGTTTGGGTTATTAAAAAAATAATAGCCGATCGTTAGCACAACAGGAAAAAAAAAACGACCAAAATTCGAATGGGTACATGTAAGGTGGGACGCCCTCGGCTAAGTGGAGCAACGATCTTCGCAGGATGGCTGGTAGCAGCTGGTTGAGAGTTGCCGAAAATCGAGTTCAATGGCTTGAAATAGGAGAGCAGCAGCAGTTGACTACTATGAGCTCATGATGATGTTAGCACAACAGGATTTTTTTTTCCCAATAGGAAAAATAGCTTAGAATAACAAAAAACAGAAGCAGTTAAGGTATTAATTACCACATGGATTAATGGAGCTTGTGCCATGCCATTGGTAATCTATGTATTACAGAATGTTCTTGATATAGTTTGACCAAAACCGCTGTACCGCGCCTTCGGTATGTGCGTGGCGAGACGGGGGGCAGTGCAGGCCGCTCATTCATCTTCGCTCACGGCGTCCCGCCCCCCGCCTCGCCGCGCATTCCTAAGGCGCGGTACAGCTGTTTCGGTCAAACTATAGTAGTGATAACTCGATAAGGGTGTAAAAGCGAGAGGCTTGGGCAGGAGCTTGAGTAATTTCATTCCTTCGGAGTATGTGTTCTATAGTGCTTTTTACCGATGGGTGTCGTAAAATACTTTGTGGACGCATTGTTTTTTTTTTTACTTACTAAAATGTGTAACAAGATTACCCTGTGTTTGGACACTGCCGCAATCTGTGAAAAACTTAGACGAGGCCATGGGCGTAGCTTGGGGCTGGGAGCAAGGGTAGGCAATCCCTGCTCTAGAAACTTCTTGGCCCACCCTAGAAAAACGACAGCATTGACGAGTTACTGTGTACTGTGTAAACGCTTTTTAATAAAAAGCGTTTACTCAGTAATTCACAACAACGGAATTCTAATGAGTTTCGTACCTACCTCAAAAGGAAAAAACGTAACCCTTATAGGATCACATCGTTCTCTCAAGAACGTGTGGAGGTATCAAATTGAAATTAATATCAAATGCGTAGGTTTACGGTCCCTTGGGAGGCCTAAAGAGAACAAACTTCTAAGTCAACGCAATAAAAAAATACGGCCACTTACATGCGACATATTTTGACATTCGCAAGTAAGTCAAAACCTATAGGATCTCTCATTAAATGACTGTAGTTAGTTCAGCTAGAAGGCTGCCCCTCTAGACAAAATCCCTAGCTACGTCAATGGGTGAGGCCTGACACGATCGTCGATTAATTTGTGGTCAATCTGACTGTTGAGTGAGACCTTTGATAATTATTTAACTTAAATGGGAAAATCAGTAGTAAGTAAGAATATTTTGCAAAACTCAAACACCATCGTCGATAAACCTAACCAAGATTGCGAGTTGAACTGACGCCTGATTGATCGTCTAAAGCACTCCTTTGAGACGGTCGAGCTCAGCATAGCTATTCACAACCACATGATACGCTTCCGTACCGTATCGAACATCAAGCAATGTTATCGTAGGACTCCACTAAATGCTGTTCACAAGTCCAAAATCCGAAAATTTTGTCAGTTTAAATCAAAGAGACGACCGCTATTCTCCCGACAGCTGTTTGCTGTCGGAGGCTAGGCATAACAGGTTATCGAAACATGTCATTTTCGATACGATAGCCTGTCGAGTGGTTGTGAATAGTTATGCTAGAAACAAATTAATTTCATGGAATATTCATGTGGGTATTCACCATTTTCGAACGAAACAAAAATGACATTTGATTGACAGTGACAATAACAACAAACGTCGATTGATTTGACATTAGTCAAAGTCAATTCGAGTTTGTGAAGTCTTGATTTGCGATTGCGAAGAATTGCGGAGCAACGAGATATCTATAAATAACACGATAACTTATCAACGTTCGTTTACACGAGAGCGAGAACTGGCTATTTAATCTAATCGCCACGCCTCTACATTTAATTAATAACAGAAATTCACGAAAACGTCACTCAGTACCTCTTTGATTGCGATAGTGGAAGCCTGTTTATGAACTAAGTGTTTTCTGTGTGATAAAGACGTTTATTCCTATCGAAATTCGCTCATTGGCTTAATAAACCGGCTGAAAGAAAAGTCAATAGATTATAAGTGTAACCTAACTTTTTATTAGCAAAAGTGAACTTTTTGAAATGTCTGTCTTGAACAACTTTACAGTGTCTATCGCGAAGGGGTTACGACGTAAGTATCTATTGTTTATTTATCAACGTATTTTTGCCATATATTACTAAACCGGGTATATCTATAAAAGTAAAAATAATTACAGAAAAAAAAATGTACATAATAAGTATGAGAATATATTATAGAAACGAAAATTATAATTTTATTTACAGAAATAATTTTCAAACTTTTGTTAAACTTTCTAATTTATTAGTAAATAATGCATAGACTCACTTTTCATTGAACTCATTAAACTGCGTTAACTATTAAATTGTGTATAGAAATTTTAAGCAATTTTTTTTCTGCACTTTTTTTGACGTATTTTTTTTTTCTAAAGTTATTATCTTAAAAATGTCATAATATCTATCAGTGATAAAGTGTATGAATAAATCTTGTTTCATAATCTGTTGATTGCTATTCAACTACAGTTCTGTAGATAAAAAAAAAACATGTTGTTCTTATTAATAACCACCAAACAGTATGGAAAGATCTAGAAGTTGCTAGATTTTATGAATAAAACTTTCTAAGTTATTAGAGTTAGTTCTTGTTTATCTAAATGTTAATGGTTACGTTACCGGAATGGAGAAGGTAAACTAATAAAAAAATTACCTTCTCATATTTGATTCTTACAAAGCCCTGTATCATTTTGTAGCTTCTACATCTACCTGCCCTTAGGTGACAAGGCATTAGTTAAAAAAAAGGTAGTGTGATAAAGGTATAGACGCCAGCACATCAAGCTACTACAATCTGTCAAATTTCTTGAATAGATTTTCAACTTTATCGCTAACGCATTAAGGTTCAAGGTTGATTGGGATAATTTGACAGTTTCTGTACATCTCTGCCTACCCTAAGTAAAACAGGCATGACTATGTTATTTATTTATGAATAGGTAAGTCTCCATCAACAACAGCAATAAACAAACAAAAGTTTTGTAACCATATTTTTTTGCAGTGCTCAGCTAACTTTAAAATTCACGTCACAGGTATCTGACATTCACATTACACGTAAAACCCAGCATACCACCAGCGAACTCACATTATGTACATATATCTTTTATTATCACATTTTTTTATCGTTCCAAGTAAACATTTGCAGAAATGTTTCTTAACCAAGTTACTCATGTTTTTATTAATAGATAGCAGTCTATAAATAAATGGTTTATACGCTGTGCTGTTGGAAAAACAAGTGTTGAAGATTTTTTATCTTTGAGTTATTCTTTTCATATTATATCATGCTTGAAATATTTGCAATTGAACGTGCCTCCTTGGTTGTACACATGTTATGATGACATCTTTTGGAATTATAATGTAATAACCTCCCGACCAATTTCGGTCACGGTGGCCATTCTCAACGGAGAGTCGGAGACTAGCTAGGTATGCCGGAGATATTATAGTGCACAAGTGTGTGTGCAAACACAGGTGCACTCTCCTGACTCTCCTGACCGTTATTTCCTCAGTCGGCTTATAGCTCAACCTGAGTATCACATAATAGTCCTCCAGACCATATTTAGGTCATGGCGGCCAATCTCAAGAGAGACTAGCCTGCCTGTCATGGTCAGGCAGTTTGAGTAATTAATGTGGCCTACCCAAATGTCCTTTCTTTGGTATTGTTCGTCGAATCGTTGAGCTCCTTAAGTTTTGAGTTGAGCTGCACAATTTCTGACATATGCGTGCACTGACTGGACAGGTCCTCATAATCTGTGTGGTTCTTTCCTCAAAAGACCATCTCAGACATCGACCTACATGGTCTTCATATGATGTGACCAAGATTATGTCTGGACTTTAAAAGAGACTGTGACGTCTGAGTTTGTTTCGGCCTTTCTTCTCAGACTAGTCAGATAGGAAACGCCGACCTCATCTAGTTTTAAAATATGATTGACGTGTAAAAGTGTTTGTACAAACCTACTTACAAAATAAAATCATTTATCATTTAGCCTTCGGTGAACTATGAAACTTTATAGTAATATAGCATATGCATTAGAATAACACAAAGGATACTTTTTATCCCGATATTCCCACGGGGTCAATACTTATGCGGGTGAAACCGCAGGGTGGTGCTAGTCAATCATATTTTGAAAACTAGATGAGGTCAGCATTTCTTATCCAACTACTCTGAGAAGAAAGGCCGAAACAAACTCCGAGGTCACAGTTTTTTGTAAAGTTCAGACATAATCTAGATTACTGTCTGAGATGGTCTTTTGAGGAAATAACCACACAGATTTGAGTGGTTGTCCAGGTTTGCTCCTATGATTTTGCTACTCACAAAAATCTAGAGATACAAAACTAATTAGAATGGTTATTGGCATCATGCAAACGAAACAGCACCCTAATTGCGTAACACACCATCAAACACAATCTGAATCATTTTGAAAGATATTGCTTATCCATTGCTTCATATGTTTGAAAAATTTGCCTGCTCATCAACGTAAATAATGCAATGAATGTTGTTGAACTGTCAAAATGAAAGCCATTACTGCTGTTATCGTGTTATTTAATTACCCCGCAGATTGGGGTATCCCGATCATTGTTCATCGATCATTGTACCCGATCATTGTTCATAACTTTTGTCAACTTGCCAATGTGTCTAGAAACATCACTGACCTAGTTGTCTTAATTCACTTTGTCATGGAAAATGCCAATTGATACTCAATTGCCTATCGTAGATTTAGGCGTAAGCGGTAGCATAAATGGTATTAGGGTTGCCAGATCGCCAAACCTAATCGCCGGCCAGACCAGCCAGTTTGGCCGGACATTTGGGTAGAAAGGCCGGACACCCTATATTATTGAGGATTTTGTATGTAAAATCAAGCTTTTTTGATTATTGTCATAATCAGTCATCGGCACTCGCTCGTTTGCGAAATGTAAAAAGCCTAACAAAAGCCGGACAAGCCAGACACCGTTTATTTTGGCCGGACACGCAATCAAAAAGCCTACCTATGTCCGGCTTTATCCGGACGTCTGGCAACGCTAATTGGAATATAATGTATCTGTTATCTGTTACAATGTGTATAATTCAGGTATTCTATACAATACCTAGGCAATGTATAGACTACCTGAGGCGTCCAGGCAATTTATGAAATATTATGAATATTATTGTCCGTTACATACTTTGCCTAGGTAATGTATAAATTTCCTAGGGATTGTATAGAATACCTGCTGGTTCACCGGCAATGTGTAAAGTAAATAGATTTGGTCTATATTTATCAATGTTATGTAAGTACCATGGGAGAAACGACCATCTATACAACGTAAGGACTGTCTTGCTTGAAATACACGGCCGCTATATTAATCAGATGTGTTCATCGTGTGCATGATTTTTAACCGATGAAAATAAAGGGGGAGGTTCTCAATTCGACACGTATATTTTGTTTTCAAATTGGTCAGATGTAAGTTTCCTCTATAGTACTGGCTGCTCGCACGTCTTCCCTTTCCCCGCTTTCGTCTTTTTCACACATTGCCGGCTGCGCATTCGGTACTGTATATAATGCCTAGGCAAAGTATAAAATAAATAATATTTCAAACATTGCCTGGACGCCTCAGGCATTCTATACATTGCCTAGGTATTGTATAGACTACCGGATTATACAGATTGCCGGTAACATATCTATCTAATCTAACTAGCCTGTATCGTCCCACTGCGGGAAAAAGGCCTTCCTCTCCCTTTTCGACACTCTGTCTTTTGCGAGTGCCGAGTGAAGCTCGTCCCGTCATCTCCGAGATGACGGGACGAGCTTCAGTCGGCACTCCTACCGTAGCAACTGGCCGGCATCATCTCCGTCTTGGCCCGCCGCGATGGCGTCGTGCGTTTATTGGAATAATATTTTAATGTGATTTTGTCAAATAGATAGTCGCTCCATGTAAAATACTGGTACTCACCTACATCCGGTTAGATTTGAAAGCCGACCCCAATTTAATTAGGAAAACACGAGGAGGCTCTAAAGAATGCTATGTAATCAATCTACCTATAGGTAAATTGATTGCATAGCACTCCTTAGATAATTCCATGCGCAAGTCCTGATTATTTTGTTATTGTTATTGGTATCATGATTCATTGAAATTAATGAAATTATTTAATCTCTTTTGGCATTTCTAATCTGATATCAGAACGAGTAAGTATTAAACCCCCTGCTGGGCACAAGGCTCTCCCAATTTTGTTACTACGCTTGAAATTAAGGACATAGTCGATCGATTTTTCTCCTGTTCATAATGCATGTACTCAGGAACAGCTCCGTTGGTCTCGGGATTGCAAGCGCGACTGCTTAGCCTAGGGTCCTGGGTTCGATTCTCAGGTCGGGAAAAGTGTTATTTGGTTTTTCCATTTGGATTTTCTTAGTAGCAGGCTTCGGAAAGCACGTCAGATCTTTTGTTTAGTTCTGAAAAACGACAAGCCCTAGAATTCTTTTTGGCCAAAAAATTGGTCTTCTTCTACTTAAATATAAAATTTAAAGTCATTTATTTAATTACGGCTGAGAATCAGCACTTTTTGGACGTCAAAATTACAAGATGACAGTCCCCCGGCACGCCCGCCCTTCACCAGTGCTTTAGCTCGAAAGAAGAAGTGGCGCAACTAAGGTTGCCAGGTCGCCAAACCTAATAGCCGGACAGACTAGCCAGTTTGGCCGGACATTTGGGTAGAAAGGCCGGACACCCTACATTATTGAGGATTTTGTGTCTCAGTATTAATAGGTACGACAAAAAAATTGTATGTAAAATCAAGCTTTTTTGATTATTGTCATAATCAGTCATCGGCGCTCGCTCGTTTGCGAAATGTAAAAAGCCTAACAAAAGCCGGACAAGGCAGACACCGTTTATTTTGGCCGGACACGCAATATACCTATGTCCGGCTTTATCCGGACGCCTGGCAACGCTAGGCGCAACAAACTACCCAGAAGCACAGCTGTCTGTTCAATTAGAAGAACTTGATTGTATACAATACTATACGAGTATTGCAAAGTATTGACATTACGACACACAAAAAATTTAATTAATTGCCATGTGTTAGCTAGCACCTAGCACACGCCATTTTTTTTTGTATTCTATTTTTTGTTCCGGTGTTGGGCAAAGGCCTTCCCTTTTTCCTTCCAAACCTCCCTGTGTTGTGCGATCTCTAGCCACGTTGGCCCTGCAAATGATATTACATAGATCGTAAATATACCAACAATATATACTTTCCTTACTAAAAGAGTATGTGAAAAAGGGACATTGACTTAGGTCCGTAACCTGACTGTCAGACTGCCAATCTGCAACCGCATTCCTACGTATTTTTGGACGTTTTCACTTTGATTTCATTTATAATAATAAATAATAATCTTTATTTATTCTAACATTAGTACAACACATATACACATACTACATGTAATTCAGCTTTACAAGATAAAAAAAAACAATTTATCTCTGGCCCCCACACTAGGATTCCCTGTGTCGTGGGGTTTGACGGAATCATTTCGGTCATAAATTACGGTCCCATTTGATCCGACGCCGAAGATTCTTTTTTTATGTTCAGCGATGTTGTCCCACAGCTGAGCAAAGTTGTCTCTCGTATATTTCCGGTTCTCTTTATTTGTTGCCTTCCCCGGCCAATCTTCTTCAGTCTGGTAAGAAAGAGTCCAGATCGTCATGCCAGCGTTTTCTAGGCCTGCTTCGGTGACGACGCCCGTCTTCGGGCAAACACTGTGCTCCAATCCTGGCCCACCTGTCCTCATGCATTCACATCATCATTTGATGCCTGCCGCAGTCGGTTCGTGGATGGGTGACATTCCATTACATATCGAGACCTCTCTGTGCCTCGGAACGCACGTTAAGCCGATGGTTCCGGCTGCGGCTGTCATTCGTAGATCTTTAACAGTCGCTACGGGTAGTTAGAAGCCTAAAAGTTTGACAACCAGGCTTACCAAGGCGTATCGTGTTACCCAGTCTCTGGGTTGTGGAGGTCAGATAGGCAGTCGCTCCATGTAAAACGCTGGTACTCAGCGGCTTCCAATCCAAGCGGGATTGGAAGCCGACCTCAAAATACATATGTAGTTGGGAAAAAGCTTGGCTGATTGACTCAAAACTGATTCGTCAAGGCAGCCATGTGTATTATTTACTTATCAGATGGGAAATGAGTGAACAATATTGTACCTTACACGCTTCCCACTGCTGGGACACAGGCCTCCTCTCGGGGAGTCGGCCTTTATCCACCACGCGGGCCCGGTGCGGGTTAGTAGATGCTGCATGTCTTCTTTCTGGTTCTAAAACATGTTTTCATTCACCGTTTTGTGAGCAGTGGTGGTGAAATAATTTACACAATATAAAGTGCCTGTCTGGTTTCGAACCTACGACCTACAACTTGTGAGATTCTTATGTTAATGTTCCTTGCTTGCATCAATTACATTAATAGTAGTAACCTTGTCAAAGACGTTGTGTTCTGTCTTCATATTTGATAGATGACCTTCAAGTCCGCAGTTTTTATCTTTCTTATCACCATAATTTAGTTAGTAATGTTGCTAATTGGCCTCTACTTATGTCAGATAGGTATGTTTTATTTATCTTCTCCAGCACGTGACGTGTGAATTTGGCTTCGTAAACATAATCGGCTTTATTACTAAACAAAGGCTTATCTTTAGAACAAGATTTAAAACATCGAGCCATTTTTAAATTTCAAAAAATTATGTCGTTATGTTCGGGCTTCCAATCTAACCTCAGCTGCATACCATTATTTTACATAGAGCGTCTGTCTATCTAACCTGGATAATAAGATACCCCTTGGTAAGATTGGTTGACAAACTTTTTTGGGCTTCTAACACCTGTAGCGACTCTCAAAGATCTACAAAGGACAGCCGGGACCAACGGCTTAGCGTACTTTCCGTGGCACGGAGTTGTCTCGATTAAATGGATGGTTAACCATCCACGAAGCGACTGCGGTAAGCGTAGCTTAACCTTCGACCCGCGCGGCTGTATTCATTAAGTCACGAGCCCCTTAATGCTACGAATATTGTCTTCTAAATAACGATCAGCGATGTAAACTCGTGTTATTTTATGACGTGCCAATATTTAATTAGAAGGAAGTAAGTTTACCTAGTTAAAGCACTATTCATTCAAAAACTCTTGCGCAAATTGTCATTGTTAATTAAGTTGTTATTGCAACTACGTCGCGGTTTGTTCTAAGTATTTACTGAGAAGTAATTGGACGGTAATTATTCCCAACATGCACTGGGCCCGCGTGGTGGATAATAGTCCACTTCCTCTCATAGAGATGAGGTCTCTCCCAGCAGTGACAGCAAGCCATCTGCCTAGCCTTTTCCCAACTATGTTGGGGTTGGCTTCCAGTCTATCTATTTTACATGGTGCGACTGCCTATCTGACCTTTACAACCTAGTTACTGGGTAATACGATACCCCTTAGTAAGACTGGTTGTTAGACTGCCTCGTTGCCTTCGGACTACCCGTAAAGACTGTCAGTGACAGTGACAGCATTATAGGCTGAATATGCTTCTTCTTCGTGTCGCTGCCACGACTGTATGTCAGATCTTGTTGACCCAAAACTTCACCACTTGCATGGCGTCGTCAGTGGCAGCGCGGAGGTCACTTTGACTACATGTTTTGGGACACAGAGGGCAGTATAGGAGGTGGAGCATAGTTTGCGACAAAGCTCTATACCCACTCCCTACTTCCGTTCCGTCGAGGTAGCCCCACTTTACAGGAGTGCGATTCTGTAACCATCTCACTGTGAAAACTTAGGTGAAGTGAGCGTGGAGTGAGCTGTTATTCCAACTAATGATTAACACTATTGACAGCTCACTCTAAGCTCACTTCACCTAATTTTTCACGGTGAGATTTTTACAGAATCGATCTGCTGGTTGGCATCTTCCCACTTGCTGATTACGCTAATAAGCTGAGAACTCGTTACGAATATTGGATGGGTTCTTAAAACTCTCAGATGTGCCTTTGCTAAACCGTCCTAGATTCTTTCATAAGTTGGATACTGTTATATGGCAGTCACTCATATCTAACCAGAATTTAGCAGGTTATTCCTGACAGGAAAAAATACAGGGTGGCAGGGACATCGTCGCGCAAACTGTAACCATGAATTCAGAACATGATTCTAGACCTCGTAGAGTGGAAATTTTTCGTCAGTTATCAAAAACATCCGCTGTTTCATAGAAAAGCGCAATACCTACGCGGTCAAAATGTATGGAACTGCAATATTTTTTTTATTCGACGAATACTTTCAACTCAGGGGGTTCAGAATCATGTACTGGATCCATGGTAAAAGGTTGCTCATCGATGTCCCTGGCACCCTGTATACCTACTGCCATTCAGTAAAACTTGGTTTCTGGTCCTTCGATCCGCACGATGACTCCGCGAAGTAAAAACTCCTAAGTATTACGTAATATATTATACTGATAAAGACTAATATTGTTGTTATTCTAAAGTTATTTATATCTTCTTAGTGTGATGATTAAATATTATTTTGCAATAAACATGTTTATGATTTTATCTTCTTATTGCTAACTGCTGCCCGCGAGTTCGTTCGTGTTACATTAGTAAGTACCTTTTCATTCTTTTTCTATTTCTAAAATTAAAGGAGTACCTAAGTTACCTCCTCTTTATCATTATCATCATTTCAGCCGAAAGATGTCCACTGCTGGACAAGGGCCCCCCCCTAGCATCGAATCTCCACTTCGACCTGTTTTGTGATTCTCAAAAAGAAATTTATGTGTGTTATTTAAGAAATATAACATCCTCTTTATAACGTCAGCTATATGCCAGCGAAAGTCCCGTCAAAAGCTGTCCAGCCGTTTCGCAGTTTAACCGGAACAAAGAGACAACAAAAAAAATTAAATTGTATTTTTTTTTGTTATAAAGCTCTCCGTTGATATTGGCCACCGTGATCGAAATCGGGCGGGAGGATTTTATTTATAATAAAAAGGAAATTAGACTAGTCGAAAGTATCCACTAGACCAATGCTACTGCCTACTCTGGGATGCATATCCGGTATGCATCCTAGAGTAGGCATTGGACTTAGTCCACTCCTTAATATGCAATGGCCGCTGTAGCACCTGAGCTAGTGCGAATCATGGGGTTCATTCGATTAATCGAGTCTGGTCAAACAGCTCTGGGATCGGTGCATTTCATTCATTAAAAGGAACCTATTAAGACTGAATGAAATAAGAAGGGTGGACATTAAAAATCTACAATACCTACCAAATCCGAAAAGTTTGATTAAACTATCATAGTTGCCATGGTCATCCTATTAGGTCATTATAACTTCTGGTGTTGTTTTTCACGTAATTTCTAGATCATGTTTACAGTCTCATAAATCATAATACCTTGATAAAACCACATGATTGATTTACTAACCCCGCATGTAATAGATAGCATTAATAATTATTAGAAAACTATCCTTAATGAGGTCATTAAGTTATTTATTTTGAAAACTTTACCTTATTAGTGTCACCTTTACACTCTAATTATCGTTCGATAGCATTATTGTTAATCATTCGAGGAAGTTATCGAGAAAAACATATCGATAAGTTATCGACATCTAGTTATGCGGTAAACCAGTAAGATTGACCTGTCGATTAGCAGAGAAAACGTTAGTTTTATCATAATTTCCTAGGCCGAAAAGTACCCTAATTGACACTTCATAATATTTTTCATCTTCCCACAAAGTTTCAACGAAATCCGTCCAGCCGTTTCTGAGAAATTAAGCGACAAAGATGTAAAATTTTTAGCGTGGTGGTGAAAAACACGCATGCGTGGTCTGTTCACGCGTTCGACTTAAGCTACTCAGTCCACATAAGCATGTGTCGTGATAAGGTCGTCGGTATCTCATGTGTTTTAATCAATTCATTCCATAATTGGCCGGTAGATGACTGGCATTTTATAATTTCGTCATAATTTGCAGAGGTCATCAGTTGCTTGAATTTCCATTTAAATAACCTTGGGAGACAATGCGAACCGATTTATCATGCCCGTTATTACTTTAATTAGCTCTTGCCATAATGACGATGCTTTCTTAAAGATTGTCTGGTAATAACGTAAATGTGAAAGTTAACGTTATGACTAACAGGCCATTTCATAGATAACTTTAATGATCACGGTCAATTCTTCCCCTCCTACTTACTACCTGCCACCAAAGGAGCATCTAACTGCAGGGTGTAACCTTCCGTGGTCCACTTGGAAGACTCTGAACCGTCTCCGGGCACAAGTGGGAAGATGTGAGACCAACCTGGTAAAGTGGGGCTACCTTGACGGAACGGCAGTAGGGTGTGATTGTGGAGCTTTGTCACAAACCATGCTCCACCTCCTATCCTCCCTTTGTGTCCTAAAACATGCAATCAAAGTGACCTCTGCGCTGCCACCGACAACGCCGTGGAAGTGGCAAAGTTTTGGCAGAAAAGCATTTAAAATACAGTCGTGTCAGTGAGACGAAAAGGAAGAAGATGGTCAGCAATGAAGCAAATTACAACCTAAAAAACCTTACACATGACCAATTCACATAGCATACGTCAGACACGTAGTTCCCGGAAGGGTCAGGCAAAGGTGTACCTATACCACTGTCAGGATCGCCCAGAGGACACGGTGGAGCATACGGTGGTGCTCTGCCCTGCTTGGGCAGAGCACCGCCGTGTCCTCGTAGAGGCGATCGGCAGCGGCGGCGACCTCTCGCGTCCGGCCCTGGTTCAAGCCATGGTCCGGGGCGAGAGGGAGTGGGAGGCAGTCACCTCCTTCTGCGAAGCAGTCATGCTAGCGAAGGAGGTGGCGGGGTGGGCGAGAGAACGCGCCTTGCGCACCTCACGCCTCAGCCGCCGCGGGAGACGCTCCGGGCGTCGGGAGCCGCGTGACGACTCCCGGCCACCGTAGGCGCGGGCCTGCGGGCGGTGAGTAATGGGTAACTCACCGTCCGATCAGGACCAGGCCCGTGCCGGACGGCGCGTATGTGTTCCACGTGCGCCTCAAAGAGATGTCAGCATAAGTGACGGGGCCCGATAGGGCCGAAGCCTGCCAGGGTAGCGGGATCGTCCGAAAGGGTTACCGCTGCCCTGGAACATAAAGGGCTAAGGAAGGAACACGGGTGGGTTTTAGTCAGTAAGAGTCTGACACTCCCTCCGCTCCACCCAGAGCGGGAGGAGTCATTTGATGATTTCCCATCCTCAAAAAAAAAAAACGGTCAGGCAACGGTGTACCTATAATACACTCACATATCGCCAGTTATTGTAATAGGGGCGAGCCTATTGCCATCAGCTCAGCCTATCGCAGTCCACTGCTGGACATAGGCCTCTCCCAGACTGCGCCACAACACCCTGTTCTCCGCCTTCCGCATCCAGTCTAGGGTAGACTAGCTAGATGGACGGACGACCTAAAGAAGGGCTTCTTTAGGTCTTCGGTCCATCTAGCTGGGGGGCGTCCCACACTACGCTTGCCGATACGCGGTCTCCACTCCAGGACTCGTCTGCTCCAGCGGTCATCGGTCCTCCGACAGACATACTGAGAAATGCCTGATGGAAAAACCCAATGACACTTTGCTCAACCTGGGAATAGAACCCAGGCCTCAGTAGCAGTAGCGCTTGCGACCACAAGACCCAACAGGGCAGTACAAGTTGACCTATTCATCCATCCAATAATGTTGCATATCAGCCTATAATGTTCCCACTGCTGGGACACAGGCCTCCTCTCGGTGAGAGGGAGTGGGACGTAATCCACCACGCAGGCCCAGTGCGGGTTCGTAGATGTCACATGTCTTCAAATTCTTGGTTTTAGGACATGTCGGTTTCCACACGGTGTTTTCCATCACCGTTTTGAGAGCAGTGGTGATGAAATAATTAACACAAAGTAAAGCACCTTTCAGGGTTCGAACCTATGATGTACAACTCGTAATTCGCGGCCGTTTCCACTGGGCCGCCACTTTCGGGTCCGCTAATCTACATTTAGCCCCTCATCTCATCTTAAGCCTTGCACTATATCTACATATAGTGCAAATTATTTTCTCTAATCCGCGCAAATTAAAGAAAGGCACCAGTGTGCAAACATATGCCAGAAAAATCTAGTCATATGCTCGTATTTACGTATATACTTATCTCTTATCAAATTAGGCATAATTTGGAGGCTTTTACGTCATCGCCTTATCATTAACGAGATAACACGCAAAGTTTATTGATTCTTCAGTTAATCACTCGACGTTGTAATAAGAACTAAGTACAGACGCCAGCACATCAAGCTACTACAATCTGTCAGATTTCTTTAATAGATTTTCAACTTTATCGCCTAAGCATTAAGGTTCAAGGTTGATTGGGAAAATTTGACAGTTTCGGGTAGCTTGACCTGCTGGCGTCTGTACATTGACATATTATTCATGCCGTGACTCGGCCATTAGTCCATTACTCTTAGCTGACATTCATAGATCTTTGACAGTCGTTACGAGTAGTCAGAACCCCGAAAGTCTTGCAACCATTCCAATCAACGTTAGTCGGGGGTGCGGCGAATGTACAAGTATCTCCCGGGCCCCCGACTCATCACTCATGGTACTAGAAGGAACAGTGGGGTTTTAGTTGGTAGGAATCCGACATAACCCGCCGTTCTTCCCAGACGGAGAGTATCCATCATCCATGAGTATTTCGCCAAAGGAAAAAAGTCTAATCAACGTGTTATCCAGGAACTGGGTTGTGGGGGTCAGTTATGCAGTCGCTCCATGAAAAAACTGGTATATACTGCCGTATCTGGTTAGACTGGAAGCCAACTCCAGCAGTGGACTGCGGTGACTGAGTTGATTGATTGTAGTTTACCTACTGTAGCTAGAATCTTGGTTGCTGCTGTTGGCTCTGAAATTCGAAGGACCAATATTTGTCCTTTTATTGCTGTTTTATCTCTAAAAATTTCTAGGCATTTTTAGCTATAGACGCAATCGAAGATATTCTAGAGACGGTTTATACCTAAAGACCGATATTGACAAGAAATCTTTAAAGTGTTTATAATAAACAATATCGACTTTATCAATTTATCATTTTGCGGAAGTTCTCTAGCTATCTGAGCGATATCATTGATGATCTTTTAAAGTCAAAGGTTTCTCGTCTTCGTGGAACAAAAACTGCGACTTTACTATTCGTATGTGCAAAATTCAAAAAGCCCCAACTCGCTTAAGGCTTTTTACCGACTTCAAAAAAAAGGAGGAGGTTTATGTATGTTCGGTCATAACTCCGTCATATATAAACGTATTTGCAAAATTCTGTTTTGTTCGGTTTATTCCGAAATGGTCCCATTTAAATTTCGTAAAGATCTGATGATGAGTTTCGGAGACACAACTCTTCAATAAATGCCAGCAAATCAACCGCGATTACTACTATCGCATATGCATGCATTGTTTACGCAATCACACAACGTAACATCACGCCTGTACCCTCTAAACTTCTAAAGGGGTACGCAGATGTGTTCAGTATACCACGGTACACCCTCATTTCTGTCAAAGTTGTTATTGGGGTACCTCTAATCTTGCAAGCATATATATACATATGAATTTGTGTGGGGACCGACATAAAAAAAAAACTACAAAGTGAAAATTTTTAATTTCGGAAGTTGGTGTCGTTGACTACCGCTGTTTCGTATTTTGACACCGACTTCTGTAAATCGGTGTCATTACGACGGTACATCACAGTTCCACTCTTGAATTTAACAAGGTTATTTAATTCGTTGTATTTTTTTTAAGATTTAGAGAACCTGTCTTTTTGGGCTATATTATTATTATAAATCTACTTAAAAATGGTGTTCAAGCACTTACATCTACGAAGAGTAGTTTAAGAATAAATGATATTTAACTGGACCAATGTTTTCAAATTAAATAAAATAAATTATTATTATTATTATATAAAAAAATCTTTTTACTATTTGTTTATCTTTAGTTACTTACCTAAACTGATGGAGTATAAATATCGCATTAAATTCTCGACCTCACTAATTGCAAACTTATCAGGATGACTAATAAGTATTTAATGTCCTCAAATTCCAAAGTGTTTTCGAATGCTATGACGTAGCAATGTTATTGTAGCTATTACATTAAGGAAATGTGTACAAAGATAACTGCACGAATTACGCAGTAAATTCTAAATTAAGATAATTTGGCACAGCAAAACATATCATTGATAACATTTTTTGACAAAACATAGGTCATGGTATTTATCAGTTAGGAATGTTATTGTTTAAGTAAACGGATTCTTATATTTAGGTTTTTTTTTAATCCGCTAACGAGTTTATTCTGATAAAAATAATTTAGACGATGAATTGTTTTGTCAATTACTCGACTGAATCAAGTTTACTAGCTAAAACTGTTAAGGCACGCTAACAAACAAATTTTTTTTTCATAGTACAAGAAGAAACAGTGGGGTTTTAGTCAGTAGAAGTCCGACATAACCGGTATCCATGATTATTTCCCCATAATAAAAAAGGGTAGTTGGCAATAGCGCATCGTGGCAAAAATAAGGTTAAATAAACGAACATTATGCTGATTATGCAATTTAATCGATTATGCAAATTAATGACGACACGACGTTGACGCAGTGGCTGAGCGATCGACTGCTGCGTTCCGTGTCGTGGGTTGATTCCCGCACGGAACAAATATTTGTATTGCCTACAGGTAGTTGTTCCGGGTCTGGCTGTTTGTGTATGTGAGTTTAAATGTTTGTTAACGCACCCACGATACAGGAGTAATTCTTAGTGCGGGCAACGTTTTTAAAAGAAAAAAATAAAGGCATGGCTTAGTGGAATAAATTTTAGTTAGGTATTTCTTTAGTTGATTAAATTACCTTTATTATCTATTACATATGGTTTATATTTGATAGTTTACGCACAAAGATTTGAGAATGAGAAAAAAAATTGAGCTCTGTTTTGCTATTGTTTTATCATGGTACAGACGCCAGCAGGTCAAGCTACCCGAAACTGTCAAATTTTTCCAATCAACTTTGAACCTTAATGCTTTATCAATAAAGTTGAAAATCTATTAAAGAAATTTGACAGATTGTTGTAGCTTGATGTGCTGGCGTCTGTACTAATTTTGAACAAGTCTTGTCTTTGGCAATTTAACAATCTTCTGGCTTGTTATATGTACCAATACACTAACGTTTGTGCACCGCCTTAACTTTTGGCTATGTGGGATTTAAGAATGGCAAGGTACCTATTATTTTTACTAAACAACCCAAATATATTTTTACCTACAATGTTAAGTAAGAAGGGCGCAAAATAAATAACATTTTATTTTTATCATAAAGTGTGTTACAATGGAAACTTATCGAAACCATTGGGTAAATTTTTTGTCGCAAACAGACAAACTTTCCGTGCACGCGCATGATGTAAACAAAAACAAATAATACGTTATTGGTAAATAAACTAATCACTTGCTTTGAAACACTATACGAGGCAGTTATTAAAAAAATATTGCTGTTCCATACGTTTTGACCTCGTAGGTATTTCACTTTTCTATGAAACAGAAGATTTTTTTTTTTGATAACCGACGGTAATATTCTACGCTATGGGGTCTAAACTCATGTGCTGAATCGATGGTTACAATTTGCGCGTCGATGTCCCTGCCACCCTTATAGTCGTAAGATAGGATATATAATTTTCTCTGGGACTTCTACTGCCCCCCTGAAAGTCTCAAACGCCCACGAGGGGGTGTTATCGCTCATGTTGAAAACACATGGTCTAAGTCTTTGAAAAATATTAGCATAAAAACTTTCTTACAAAAAAAAGCTACCGACTCCAAAAAAAAAAAAAAAACACTACAACGTGAAAAATAACTTAAATTTCGGAAGTCGGTGTCGTTGATTCCCGCATTTTTGTATTTTGACACTTTTTTTTTTTCAGGATGGGAAATCATCAAATGACCCCTTCCGCTCTGGGTGGAGCGGAAGGGAGTGTCAGTCTCTTACTGACTAAAACCCACCCGTGTTCCTTCCGTAGCCCTTTATGTTCCAGAGCAGCGGTAACCCTTTCGGACGATCCCGTTACCCGTATTTTCACACTGACTTCCGAAATTAAAGTTATTTTTCATTTTTTAGTTGTGCCCCAAATTCATATAACATTACTTGCTATGTAAACATTTTATATGGGACGCTGACCCTGAGCATACCTTATCCATTAAAAAATGAATATCTATATGCGACGGAGTTATGCCCGAACATACAAAAAAAAAAAAAATATTATAAACATCCCAATCGAGAATCTCCTCCTTTTTTGTTTGAAATCGATTAAAAACAGGAATGGACGCTGTATATATCTCCCTATCACTCTGGGAATATATTTGGAATGTAGTGATAACTCAGTAAACATAACCTTTTCATCTATCTGCCACAAACTGGCTCCCAGAGAAGTAGTGCTATCTCTAGACCTCAATGGAAAACGCCCTTGGTGATAAAACAATAATAACTCACCCATGTTATCTCACAAAATATTCCATTCACTACCGTTTAGTTCTGTTTGTTATTATGCCACATTCAAGATATTTATATCATCCTCTGCAAACGGGTCATTCTGTTCATTTTTATCTTATGTTATTTTATTTATAAATAAAATTGCACTTAACGCCGCAAAGATGATTATGCTTTATTGATCATTCGCTTTGCCCGTGGCTTGGTCCGCGTAGAGGTCAAAAATTATCCCACGGGACCTTGCTACCGGGATAAAAACGAATCCTATGTCCTAATGAAAAGAACTAAAAGAACCACCGATTGGGTCCCACTAAACGCACGACGCCATCGCGGCAGGCCAAGACGAAGATTTACGATTGACGAAGACGGGACGAGCTTGACTCCTACCGCAAGGACGGACCGGAACTCGCAAAAGACAGAATTTTGTGAAAAAGGGGAGGCCCTTGCTTTGCAATAGGACAATACAGGCTAGTTAGATTAGATGTCCTAACTCTGCTCATGGTCTATCTGTGTGCCAATTTTCATAGATACAACAACTTCAACTTCTTTCTTTTACTTCTTCTTTCTTCTTCTATTAACTTTCATTCTTTATTTATATATGTTGTAGTTGTTTATTGTCCCTTAATAAATAAAATAAATTGAATCCGGGCTTAAAAGGCAACAGACAGGCCGACGGAGTTACTTTCGTATTTACCTATTATATTAGTATGGTTTCGCGTGAAAGCAAGATATTATTTTTGGTCCTTTGAGCCACCTCAACATAGTTGGGAAAAGGCCAGGCAGATGGTGATGAGCCTTGATCTTTTCCACTAAACCACCTGGTTCTCTAGTTCCTAAGTCTAATGTTAACCAGTCTTCCAGCTGCATCTGAGTTTTGTGAGTGCCTAAGTGCATTATTTAGTACGTAGCGATTGCGGCATCAGTGGTATTATTTAGGTCATCCGTTCACCTGCACCTTGCAGGTGAACGGGACCTGCACCTTGGATGACCTAAATAATACCACTGGTGCCGCAATCAACGTGGCCACCTACTGGGCTTAAACTGTATATACCGTTAAATTTTGATCGTTTTAATACTTAAAAGGGGCCATTGTACTCATCATTATGAACAACTTTTACTACGGGATCAACCTTGAAATCGTGAAAAAAAAATCAGTAGATCCATACATTATGTCGAGTTATGCAAACATAAATCTATGGATCAACTGTTTTTCATAATGATGAGTACAATGACCCCTTTTAAGGATTAAAATGATCAAACTGTAACGGTGTATAAAAAAACAAGGAGTAAGAGTACCAACGATATGAAAAGATCTGAATTTTTATGGCCTTAGAATTCAATGTTACTTGACAAAAAAATAATTGGTCCTAAGTAAATTTTTCAGTCCTACGAAATTTCGCTAATTTGCTGGAACTACATCAACACTTTTACTTATCCCATGTAAGTACAGACGCCAGCAGGTCAAGCTACCCGAAACTGTCAAATTTTCCCTAACGTTTTAGCGATAAAGTTGAAATTCTATTAAATAAATTTGACAGATTGTAGTAGCTTGATGTGCTGGCGTCTGTAGGATGATAACATCTTCTATTCCTTCCTAACCCAAGCATTTCTTCTTAATTCCAGGTCTTAGACAGAAACAGGAGCTTCGTGAGCTGGTACCCAGTGTTTCCAGAAGAAAAGGCAACGCAGCATCGACGGAAGATGCGAAGTTGAGCATGGAAAAGTGCCTCATCGTCTCCAAGGTTACCAGATACGAGTATGAGAGGTGAGTTGACATGACAAAACTTTTTTTTTCATATATATGTTAGATATAGGCTTGTGGCTAAGTAATAACAGCCTCACGGGTCGATCGATCAGGTTAAGCTACGCTTGCCGCGGCTGTTCCGTGGATGGGTGTCCATCTTTACATACCAAGACCTCCCGTGCCTCGTAAAGCACGGTGGATCTATGACAGTCGTTACGGATTGTCAGAAGCCCGAAAGTCTGTCAACCCGGCTTACCAAGGAACCCGGATTACCCAGTAACTGGGTTGTGGAGGTCAGATAGGCAGTCGCTCCATGTAAAATACTGGTATTCAGCTGCATCCGGTTAGACTGGAAGCCGATCCCAACATAGTTGGGAAAAGCCTAGGCAGATGATGACTTTTTTTAGGCATAGCTTACAGTAGGACGTCAATGATAACCAAACCAGAATAAGCTGGCCTCAGATTTCATTGAAGCTCCGTACTACGAGAGGCCAGCTCAAGGTCAAAGTGTTTCCACTGATGTGCGGCAGTCGACCGTACATCGTCACTCAGTACCTACAGCCCGATTCAAACTTTATGGCGGCTCTGAAGTGTGTTACTCGCTGCGCAGTACCTCCCCCCTCACCCCCGCTGACACGTGAATTTGTTGCTGCGCAGCGACTCACCTCATGTTCCGAGCCGCCGAAAAGTTTGAATCGAGCTGTACCTAATTTTCATAGACAATCAGCGGTTTTTAAATTTGTTTTCTTTTATCATAATGAAATGCCTTCTTCGTTCTGATAGGAAACACATTATGAAACATCTGTACAAGCAGTGACAGACGGTAAACTGATATTAAGAAATAGTTAGAAATTGCTTTTTTTTTTTTTTTTGAGGATGGGAAATCATCAAATGACCCCTCCCGCTCTGGGTGGAGCAGAAGGGAGTGTCAGACTCTTATTGACTAAAACCCACCCGTGTTCCTTCCTTAGCCCTTTATGTTCCAGGGCAGCGGTAACCCTTTCGGACGATCCCGCTACATTAGAAATTGCTTAACGGGTGTAAAAAGTCACTTAACGAAGCCGAGAGTCACATGTACATACTTCCCGTTATTGTAATACTAGCTACGCCCCGCGGTTTCACCCGCATAAGTGTTGATCCCGTTGGAATATCGGGATAAAAAGTATCCTATGTGTTAATCCTGGTTATAAACTATCTGTGTGCCAAATTTCATCCAAATCCGTTCAGTTTATGCGTGAAAGAGTGACAAACATCCATCCATCCATATAAACTTTCACGTTTATAATATTAGTAGGATATTTTTTGTACTGGGTACCTTCTGGTTTCGAAGATATTGAAGGTCAAGATTCCAACCTTTACTGACGTTTTTTTTTACGAAATTAGTTTTTAATGTTATTTTATTACACAATTTTAAATACGCCCCTACCTCTGTACCGTCGTATGAATCCATAACCACAATGTTTTGCGTGCGTTACATTGCGCACTACCGCAAATCACACCAAAAATAAAAGTCGTTTTCCAGCAATTATTTTTATGCAATGTTACTTAGTTTGATGTTCAGAATACGTAGTTGACAGCTGTGCGATGGGTCTTTGTACAAAATCAAAAGTCATTTATTCAAATTAGGCTGAGAATCAGCACTTTTCGAACGTCAAAATTACATAAGACAGTCCCCCAAAAACGCCCGCCCTTCACCACTTCCTAGTGCTATCGCTGGGAAGAAGAAGTGGCGCAACAAACTCCCCAGCAGCACAGCTGTCTGTTTAGTTAGAATATAGTTGCATGTATACAACACTAGGAACCTATGTTCAGTAATTAACGTTACAAGAAACTTACATTATTTGCCATATGTCAGCTAGCCACGCCAATATACCATCAAATATAGTAAAAACTATACTAAAAAATAATTAATTAAAATAAAAATAAAAACCTACTACCTAAATAAAAGCCTCCAGGCATGCTGTACACCCTGTATGCTAATCTTCTGGAAGAAGTTATTTTTGGTGCAAGGTTAATTTGACTAGATAATACACATAGCCACCTACTAAGCTAAAATATCTTCGCAAAATCATTTCTGAATCATCAACACGATAACGAGAAGAAGATTAAACTGAACCCTTACACGTGGCCAGCTGTTAATTTATGTAATAATTACAATTATCTACTCTCAAACAGTGCAAAGTCTCAAACTGAACCAATAATAGCGTTGTATATAATTATCTTTACTTATAATGGCGCCGATTCCCTTGTTCACAAACCAAACTAAATTTAAGTTCAGTGCATCTGTTTCTTTCTATTTCATTATGAAAAGGAGAGAAGATAAATAATAGTTTAGTCCTGTCAAATTAGTCACAGCCTGACGTAAATTGACGTATTTTTAGCAGCCATGTTTTTAATCACGTCTAATCTCTCTATGGAGTATCTTAATTTGACAGGAGTAAACTAATATTATATCTTGTCCTTTTCTTAATGAAATAGAAACAAAAAGATGCACAGAACTTAAATTTAGTTTAGTTTGTGAACAAGGGAATCAGGGCCAGTATTAAGCTGAAGAATGTTTTGGTTTAGCATAATCAGACCATAATATTCCCACTGCTGGGACACAGGCCTCCTGTCTCTGTGTGAGAGGGAGTGGCCCGTAATCCACCACGCGGGCCCAGTGCGGGTTGTTGGATGTCACATGTCTCCGAATGTTTGGTTCTAGGGCGTGCTGGTTTCCTTATGATGTTTTTTCCTTCACCGTTTTGAGAGCAGTGGCGATGTAATAATTTACATAAAGTGCCTGCTTGGGGTCGAACCCACGACCTACACCACTGCTCACTGTTTATTTGTTTGAACGCGCTAATGTCTAGCCCTCTCTCCAGTCGGATTTGAAAAATTCTTCTTGCATTTGATAGTGCAATTCTTGAGGAATGGCAGGAAACACCTACAAGTGTTCTATAGATGCACCTCTGGCTAACCCGTCGAGGATTACAGCCGTGATGTTATGCTATATATAATCACGCGATGGGTAATATTTTTGCGTTACGGAACTATTACTTATTTATCAGTCATTGTTCGTGTTATCGGGTGTTGGGATACGGGTCAAGTGTCTCTAACTGGAAATATTTAGTTGAGCATGTGTTGAAATGGATATAACAGATATTACAAGTATCTGTTAAGTATGCCAGTTTCCTTAATGTAGAAGAACTTTGTACCGGGAGCTCTGAGTAAAGAAAATAGCTACACTTTTAAGAAGAAACTTACACGAAGAGTTTTTTCTGATCCGACTGGTAGTTCCAGGGATTCATCAACATCATCATTACAACCAAAATACGTCCACTGCTGGATATAAGCCTTCCCCAAGCACATCCATTTCGACCGGTTCTGCTTCTCGCATCCAACGGGTTCCTTCCTGTAGCCTTTACAAGGCCGTCGGTCCACCGTGGGAGGCCTTCCAACGCCACGTTTTCCGGTACGCGGTCGCCCAGAACCGCGGTCGTCCAGAACCTTTCGGCCCCATCTGCCATCTGTTCTGCGAGTAATGTGCCCTGCCCACTGCTACTTAAGTTTGGCAATTCTTTGGGTTATGTCGGTTACCTTGGTTTCCTGCGGATCTCTTCATTTCTGATTCGATCACGGAGAGATTAGCACGTTGAAACAAACAAACTCTTCAGCTTTTTATCAGTGTAGATTGCCTAGAAGGCAATGCAGGACAGTCTTTAAAAATGCATACCATTCATTGGACAGTAGATAGACCTAGTAAATAAAACGAAGGCTGGAAATAAAACCACTTTACAAACTACTACAAACGAGTGTTGGATAAACCTGCTTTGTAGCACCGGACAATCGTGAATGAAGTTTCAATACCGGTTCTATCCGACATTTTGTAGAAATTAATAAGTAAGTAACAGCGATAAGATGCATAATTATTCATTTATCATGTTGCTGGTAGAAAAATATTTTTTTTATAGTACTCTTATACTTGTAAGTGAATTAATGAAGCATATTATTATTTCTAACCGCAATTTGGGCTATTTTAAGAGTAATTATTCTAATAATAATTATTCCTGAGTGCGTTGCAACTGTAGTAGGAAACTGCTTTGTAATATTAACCAATTACTTAGCATTTTGCCAACAGGCAATGGAGCATAATAGGTGTTAAGCGTACAGATCGAGTTAGAAACACTACGCTGCGCTCCATAACTCAAGTAGCGGATGTTGTAGAAAAAACAGCTAGGCTGAAGTGGGAGTGGGCCGCACACGTTTCACGAAAGCACCCGGAGCGATGTGCAAAGATCGTCACTCACTGGACGCCTGAGAGAGGACATCGCCGTCGAGGTAGACCACAGCAAAGGTGGCGCGACGATGTGGTAACATTTGCAGGGCCAACATGGCCAGAGAGGACAGACAGGGAGGTTTGGAAGAAACAAGGAGAGGCTTTTGCCCAGCAGTGGGACAAAACGTATGCTGACAAAAAAATATATTGCGTCACTCCTATGACGCAAGAAAATTGTAACTATTTGACAAAAAATAGTAAAAAAGAAGACCAACATAGCTTGCAGAGTAAGCAAACGTTTGTCGAAGGACCGATGTACGGAGCAGACGAGTCCTGGAGTGGAGACCGCGTATCGGCAAGCGAGATCGACGACCTTAAAAAAGTGGCTGGGACAAACTGGATGCGGAAGGCGGAGGACAGGGTGTTGTGGTGCAGCTTAGGAGAGGCCTATGTCCAGCAGGGGACTGCGATAGGCTGAGTTGATTTTATTTGAATAAAAAGAAGATACAGAAAAACCTGATGCTGTTGCAACACCAGTGGAAAATTATGGAGTTTATTACCGCAGTATATAAAATGCGTTATCTATTTAATGCAAAAATTCACAGATATGACCGACATTATATATTGTATATGTGTTTGTTTGTTCGACCTGAATTTTGATAAGAATGAGATAACGAAATCAAAAGTCATGAAAAAGTTCGTGTTCGGGGTGACTACTGGATTCACGCGGTAGATGTCATATGTTATCTACACTACGTCTTCGCTGTATGTTAATTTGTAAAAAGGAACAGAGTGCACCTGTGTTTACGCACACGCTTGTGCACTATAATATCTCCTGCGTACCTGGCTAATCTCCGTTGAGATTGGCCACCGTGACCAGTTGGGAGGCTATTAAGGCGGATGCTCCAAGGTAGCCCGCGAAATTCAAATTTTCTTAAGTTTTTTGCAATTTGCTGGTGAGTACCTACTAAGTTGTACGTTGATTAAAATATGATTCGCGGCCGTAACAAATATGTATTTACAGAATTATAATCATTAGAATCAGTAATACAAGTTGTTAAGTTAGCATAATCCTAAAATGACAAGATTTCATGAAATAGTCATTCAGTAGGATTACTTGATCTTAGAGAATTGTGTTGATGACTTTAATGATTATAATTCTGTAAATACATATTTGTTACGGCCGCGAATCATATTTTAATCAACGTACAACTTAGTAATGACCAGCAAATTGCAAAAAACGTAAGAAAATTTGAATTTCGCGGGCTACCTTGGAGCATCCACCTTAATCTGGAAAATAAAATCAAATAATTAGGATATTTATTGAAACTATGAACCCGGAAGGTGTAAATCGAACCTCGTAAAGCGGGGGCTACCTTGACGGACCGGCAGTAGGGTGTGATTGTGGAGCTATGTCACAAACCATGCTCCACCTCCTATCCTCCCTTTGTGTCCCAAAACATGCAGTCAAAGTGACCTCTGCGCTGCCACCGACAACGCCGTGGAAGCGGCAAAGTTTTGGGAAAACAAGATTTAAAATACAGTTGTGCCAGCGTCACGAAGAAGTATACTGACTGAATTGGGTGATTTTTTATTCCCACACTTTTTTTATTTGCATTATCACCCTATAATGTTCCCACTGCTGGGACACAGGGCTTCTCTCGGTGAGAGGTGGGCCATGATCCACCATGCGGGCCCAGTCCGGGTTGGTAGATGGGATGGCGAGGGCACCGGATCGCGCTGGCGCTCGTTTTGGTGAAGAACATACACACAACTTCTCAAAGACTCAATGAAAACTCATTTAATAAATACGGAGCTATCATCAGTTAGCAGCCAGTCTACAACGACCAGCAACTGGATTCGTACCGATTTTTCCGATCGTAATGACAAAATAAACAAGATAGGTAACATAAATATTGAATTCCAAGTACATATTTGCTACGATAACTTGTAAAACAAATAAGTTTATATGCACTTTATGCCCTTAGGAGTAACTGTAAGGTTAGGCGAGTGTAGTCCTCAAGCCATGTATGCAACAAGACGTAAGTCAATTAAAAAAATATGGATGCTACGTGATCAACTTTGAACCTTAATATCTCGGAAACGGAAACGTGATGAACCGAATTGGGCCCAGACATACATGAAATATGTGTGAGTAATGAAAAAAAGCGGCCAAGTGCGAGTCGGACTCGCCCATAAAGGGTTCCGTTGAGTTGATTGAATGAAAGGTAAATTGCCGTTTACGATTTATGACGTATTAAAAAAAAACTACTTACTAGATGTCGTTCAAACCATTTTCGGTGGAAGTTTACATGGTAATGTACATCATCTATTTTTTTTAGTTTTATCATTCAAAATGATATTAGAAACCTCAAATATCATTTTTGAAGACCTATCTATAGATACCCACACGTAAGGGTTTGATGAAAAAAAAAATGGGTTTCAGTTCTAAGTAAGGGGAACCCCCATATATTGTTTTTTTTTTTGTGTTAAAATCTTAATGCGATTCACAGAATACATCTATTTACCAAGTTTCAACAGTATAGTTCTTACAGTTTCGGAAAAAAGTGGCTGTGGCATACGGCCGGACAGACAGACAGACATGACGAATCCATAAGAAGAACCCTAAATAGGGATACAATATTTCATCCGAATCAGTTAGTATCAGACGGATATGTGTCGTGGCCCAGTGATAACGGTCCCGACTTACGAGTTTGTAGGTCTCGAGTTCCTCGTGTAAATAACTTCATCACCACTGTTCTCAAAACGGTGAAAGAAAACATCGTGAGGAAACCGGCATGTCCTAGAATCTAAAAATTCGAAGACATGTGACATATACCAACACGCACTGGGCCCGCGTGTATTAAGGCTCACTCCCGCTCACCGAGAGGCCTGTGCCCCACAAGTAACATTTATAGGCTGAATATACTTGTGCTACACGACTTGTACCTATTCGCATAATATGTTTACCAAGCCTTTCGTCAATATTGCTCTATTGTCAGTTAATAAAACAATATAATATTAATAAAACAATAACGTCTTTATCGCTCACCTATCTGTAATGTTATTTCAGATAAATCCGACAGGGCTCAAACAAAGCATTGTGTACTACAATAACAGGAAAAACAAACGTTTGACTATATTTACGTAATTGAAGAAACAAATCGTCACATGCTATTGTACTCTATTACATGGTCTTCACATGATCTGACGAAGATTATGTCTGGACTTTAAAAGAGACTGTGACCTCTGAGTTTGTTTTGGCCTTTCTTCTCAGTAAAGTATTTAAAGTAAAAATATTTCTAAATATTATTAGTAATATTTTTATTGTTTTCCTCTTATTTATGTATATCACACAAACATTGGGATTCCTATTCAAAACTGCGCTGTGTTAACGAAACGTCATAATTACGTTTTATTTCGATTATGACAGATAAGAAAAGATATCTTAATGACATACGCGTGGTTCAGTGAAAGTTAATACTTGTGTATATTATCTTTACATCATGTACGTCAAAACATGTTTGTTTGAGTTAGGTTTTCCTTTGTTTACGTAGGTAGTTAGTTGTTTTTCTTAATGAAAACGTGTTTGAATGAAAATTAATTAAAGTCATCATCATCATCATCATAATTATGATTATTTTTATGGTTCCGTACCTCTTAAAGAAAAAACGGAACATTTATAAGATCACTTCGCTGTCCGTCGGTCAAGACTCATTTTCTCAGGAACGCATGGAGTTCTCAAGTTCAAATAAAGTTCAAGTTCAAAGTACTCAGAGCCGCAATCCCTGGCAGCAGTGAAAAAATCAAACTTCTAAGTCAACGCAATCAAAAGATACGAACGTTTATGTCGCATATTTTGACACAAGGGAATCAAAACCAGGGACTGCAGTCTCGACATTCATAGCAATCGCTTTACGACCGAATTCGGTCGCAAAGTCGTGTCACTCCACACATTACACATGGGGCTGCAGTCTCGACATTCATAGCGATCGATTTACGACGGAATTCGGTCTGTCACTCCATACATTACACCTGTCAATCCGGGACTTTGCGATCGAATTCGGTCGTAAAGCGATCGCTATGAATGTCGAGACGGCGGGGGCTGTCAATCCGGGACTTTACGACCGAATTTGGTCGTAAAGCGATCGCTATGAATGTCGAGACTCCAGCCCCTGTAGGGTACTTTCCGTTGACCTAGAATCATGAAATTTGGCAAGAAGCAATGTCATGTACACAAGCAAAGGAAAAAATCCGAGCACCGTAAATTTGTTAGTTACATACTCGTACCTAAAAAGTACCGAAACCTCGGTGCGCGAGTCCGACTCGCACTCGACCGGTTTTTATAAATGATCGGCACAATTAATGATAACTTATGATGCAATATTATCATTAATTGTGCTTTCAGATATAATTGGTTAATTAATCAATTATGATTAATCGATATGATTAATCGATATGATTAATCGATATGATTAATCTTTGTTTAGTCACGTAATTATACGGTATTCGGTTCGAAGGACCAAAAATTAATGAAATGCATTTTTTTGGTCTTTCAAGCCGAACAACTTTCAGCATAAAAATAAACTGTTCCACCCGTTCTTAAAATCCATTGGGCTCTTTGCTACACTTCACCAGAAAATCCAAGCAGATAAAACAGACTCGCGCACTTTAAAAATTGGTCCTAATGTTTTGGTACTTCGAGCCGGATACCTTCACAACATCATTAACCAAAACTTTTTTATTTTAATTCCAGACACAGCCACGACAACTGTTCAGAGCAACAGCTAGAGAAGGTGCTTCGAGAGCGAGGGTCTGATTACGACAGCATGGTGTGCTCACATAAGAAACAGAAGGCGTTCGAAGAAAATGTTGCTAAGAGCCTCACGGAAATGGGGATGAAAGTTGAGATGGCTAGCAGGTACAACCTATTTATATTTGTTTATTTTTCAATAATTCATGACATCGTTGAAGGAAAATATTGTGTGTAAACCTGGACTTAAAGTAAACCGCCTTTAGCAAGCGTGGTGATAAATGATTGTGCTTTCTCTGTATGAGAATAGCCCTTTGCCTTCCAGTGGGACAATCTTAGGCTGGTATTATTAACGCCATTGTACCGATATTCACGGGGAGGGGGAGGGGGGGGGGCACTATACCATAAGTTGTTTGCAAGACTACTAGTAGCAATGGCTTTCATTTTGACAGTTAAACAACCATACATTGTGTTATTTACGTTGTTTGTCGAACATATGAAGCAATGGATTAGTTATATCCTTCAAAATGATTCAAATTGTGTTTGATAGTGTTCTACATATTTAGGGTGCTGTACGCTGTTAGGGATCTGTCTGTTTTTTTAGATTAGAAAAATGTTAAGTACGTAAGGAGTTATGCGGAAGGACACACGTCAATCAAACTCGCTAGCCTGTTGCACACTGCTTTTTTATTATAAGTAACTCCCGGAGTGGGCAGGGGCGGGGCCCAGCCCGCTTACCTACACAGCGAACGCACACATACATACGTAACAAAAAATGTAGACAAACCGTAATACTAAACCTTGACTTCATAATCAAAAACCATCAATATAAACATTAAAAAAAACTGCACGATTCACTCTAATACTTGAATTATTTATAGTAGTTATTATTTTTATTGACCTTTCTACATGTATTTAATTAATTTTATTTTAATTGCAATTGTATAATGTTATTTTTTAATTTTTCAACACAAGGTACCTATATTGTTATGAAATAAATTACTTATGACTTAACTAGCTGCGCCCCGCGGTTTCACCCGCATAATTTTCGATCTCGTGGGAATATCGGGATAAAAAGTATCCTATATGTTATTACTGGTTATAAACCATCTGTGTGCCAGGATTTCGGTGATGTGGTAAGGGCGGGCTCGATAGTAAAAAATAATATTTATGAGTTAGAAAGAGAAAGACGATAGTGTTGAAGTAGGATAGATTTGTTTTTGCTATACTCCAACACGCCCCCTGAAAAATAAATCATTACTTTCGCATAGCGACTGTACTAATCTTTTAGCCCCTTGTAGGCTCACACGTCTCACGTAATATTATTAAACACACCTTCCAATATATAAATATAAAAGGATAATAAACGTATTATACAAATCCTTACAACGGCGTTTCCTTTGGTGTTCCTCCATTAACCCTAACAGAATTCAAATCCGTTCAGAAATTTTTGCGTGAAAGAGCAACAAACATCCATCCATCCAAACAAACTTTCATGTTTATAATATTAGTAGGTTATTGATTGTTTTCTTTTCCAGATTAACATACAACGAAGACCTAATAAAGTGGTGCGACGTGGTGGTACCATGTGGTGGTGATGGCACCTTCTTGCTAGCAGCATCTAGAGTTAGAGACGCCAAGTAAGTTTCTTTTTAGACTAATGACATTTAGGCTGTTTTTAATTTTAGTCAAGAAACTTATGGTACTAGCAGCGCCCAGCAGTTTCACCCGCATAAGTTTCGATCCCGTGGGAATATCGGGATAAAAAGTATCCTATATGTTAATCCTGGTTATAAACCATCTGTGTGCCAAGTTTCATCCAAATCCGTTCAGTAGTGTTTGCGTGAAAGAGTAACAAACATCCATCCATCCATCCATACAAACTTTCAAGTTTATAATATTAGTAGGAAGTAGGATATTAAAACTGGAAAGTTCCCTAATTAGCCTGTTCGCACAGGCTAATTAGAGAACTTTCAATATGATATGATAGAGAAGAATTGAGAATTGGGGCTTCTTTTAGCAACGATGTTTTTTACAGGCGCCAGCAGGTCAAGCTACCCGAAACTGTCAAATTTTCCCAATCAACCTTGAACCTTAATGCTTTAACGATAAAGTTGAAAATCTATTAAAGAAATTTGATAGATTGTAGTAGCTTGATGTGCTGGCGTCTGTACTTTATTTATCCCGGACTCCGTTTTCCCCTAATTTTGTGGGTTTTCTGACGATAAAAACATTTTCAGATTATTATGATGTTAGTTAGATTTTTTTGTTGGACTTGTACACATATCCATCCAACATCCAACATAATAATTATGTGTCACTGTACCTACATCATTTTGTAATACGTGAAAACACAGTTCACTGTACAGTAATATATTTGTTAAGCTTATATAATTAGGTTAAGATATACTGTATAGTTGTTTGTTTTCCAAATAAATAAATATCATAACTTCTGCAATTTTTTTTTTTCAGTAAGCCGGTCATAGGCTTCAATAGTTCACCAAAGAAATCAGTAGGTCGTCTCTGCTTACCCACATGGTGTTCGAAGGACGTCAAGGGTGCGTTCCAGGCTTTAAAAGAGGTATGTCCACTTTCGTAACATAACTTTACCCTGTATAATTATGTCCTTGTGGAATATGGAGCTCCAAAAAACTTCTACTAAAAAGAACGTTGGGTAAATAACAATAAGATTTATGTTACTTTAACCTTATATCATAAAAAAAATTCCGTCTGTTAATACAGACGGAATGTTTTTTATGATATAAGGTTAAAATACGAGAATGGCGACTCTCGTATCGAGACTCTCTCGTGGCGAGTGGCCATTCTCGTATTTTTAAGAACGTTCACAGTCTGATCTCAGTCTCTGATCTCTCAAAAATACCTCTAATTTCCCTACATTTTTGACAAGTTTTTGACTTTGATTGTCGCTGAGATGAGATTGCGACTAGATTTTGAACGTTTCTAATTATGGGAATTGGCCTTTAGATGTTCACTTACAGTTTTTTAAGTGAAAGTTAAATAATTTATAATCAAATAGGCACATAAAAGGCACTTTTGAACGTAAAAAATTACAGTAAAATAGAATTTATTCTTGTCGCCCCTTTCAAATGGTAGTTTTCGTATGGAGAAGAATGGACAAGAAACTTTCCTTTATTCTTTTAAAATGGTTTTCAATATTTTGCATACATTAATTATACATATTATGTGTGAACACGATGCACAAAAAATAAAATTACTACACCACACTAGGTAAAATAATTAAAATGGATTAATGAAACCATGACATATGAATTAACTATGTGATAGATACACTGTGCTCACATATTTACAAACATTCTAAAAGTAGACGATTTTCATAAAAAAAATAAATAAATAAAAAGTAATAAGTCCGGGTGTAGAGTTTAAGTAATTACAGAATGTGAATCAATGTCAATAGCCTAATTGCCTAAAAAAATCTAATTAGTCCGTCAGTTAGATTATCAAAAAATATTGGACCCGTATTTTTTCTTTTGTCAATTATATAAAAAATGATGAAGATATCGCCCGTTAAAGTACCGCGTGACGTCACGCCTTGCTACACTTTTTAGCATGGTGTGACATCACTACCCCCACTCCCAAATTTTGACGCGCTTTATCTTTGTAATTTTTTGTTTGACAAAAGAAAAAATACGTGTCCATTATTATTCGATAATCTAACTGATGGACTAAATATAATAATATTTTTTTTACCCAGGAAACTGCCCTATTGTAGGTCTCATTTAAGAGTGCGACCAAACCAGCCCGCGGTCTATCGTCATATTATTAAATTATAAGCATCACAATGTCGTTACATATGTATAACACCTGAAACCTACATACAAAATACAATGTGAAAACAAATCGAAGATTCTAGATTGATAATAATAATAATATCCCTGGACATTTCACACAGCGCCATCTAGTCCCAAGCTAAGCAACCTAATGCTTGTGTTATGGTAACAAGATGGCTGATAAACTACTTATATACATTTTTTTTTTTTTTGTAAATACATACATATTATAGATAGAAATTTATTGGTCCTTTGTTCCTATCTTAACCAATGGTATTCAAAATCAGAGAGAATAAACAAATATTTATGCTTCCAGGGCAGGTTCAGATGGATGCGTCGCTCTAGGATACGTACCACGATCACCTGCGAACCTAAACTGCTGGAGACCATCACACCCATTGACCTACACACGCTACATTATTGCAGGTTAGTCTGTCTGCCATTTTATGTTCAAAATGTTATGAAATTCTGTAGTAATTCTTCAAAAGAGATTTTTGCTGTGTGACTCGTTATAAGTAAATTATTGGATAATATTATGTACGGTATGTAATTAAAATAACTAAAAACCTGAATACACCTTGTATAAAAATAAGTGGTCAGGGTTTTAGGAAGTAGGTGTACTTTTATAATTTTCCCATTGCTAGGACTAGCGTTGCCAGGCGTCCGGATAAAGCCGGACATAGGTAGGCTTTTTGATTGCGTGTCCAGCCAAAATAAACGGTGTCTGGCTTGCCCGGCTTTTGTTAGGCTTTTTACATTTCGCAAACGAGCGAGCGCCGATGACTGATTATGACAATAATCAAAAAAGCTTGATTTTACATACAATTTTTTTGACGTACCTATTAATACTGAGACACAAAATCCTCAATAATGTAGGGTGTCCGGCCTTTCTACCCAAATGTCCGGCCAAACTGGCTGGTCTGTCCGGCTATTAGGTTTGGCGACCTGGCAACCCTAGCTGGGACACAGGCCTCCTCTCTGAGAGGGAGTGGGCTGCTCTCAAAACGGTGAAGGAAAACATCGTGAGGAAACCGGCATATCTTAGAACCAAAAATTCAAAGACAT
Organism: Apamea anceps; assembly: GCA_951799955.1. Taxonomy (NCBI): domain Eukaryota; kingdom Metazoa; phylum Arthropoda; class Insecta; order Lepidoptera; family Noctuidae; genus Apamea; species Apamea anceps. Next base: position 6,202,847 of record OX637527.1, on the reverse strand, counting down.
GTGACATCTACCAACCCGCACTGAGCTTGCGTGGTGGATTACAGCCCACTCCCTCTCACCGAGAGGAGGCCTGTGTCCCAGCAGTGGGGACATTTTAGGCTGATTATGCTAATCACCCAATGGTTTACTGGTACAGAGTACCGTTAAAGTAAAGCATATATTCCTCCTATTTTTTAGTTTTTTTTTAGCCTATACTGTCCCACTGTTGGGCAAAGATCTCCCCCAAATCCTTCCAAGAACTTATCCGGCGCCACTTCGAACCAGCCCTCGTGGTACGCGTCCATTTTGGTATTAAGTTTGTAGCGGTATCTACAACGCCGCATGATAACAACGCGTCATACTGACGTCACGCAAATCCTGCATCTCGCAAGCAGAGTTTACCGCGCAATTAGCATAGATACAATTTCCCAACATCAATCGTTGGGCAATGGCCCGCCAGACACAACACCCGTCTGGTCGGAGAATCCTCGCTTTTCTATGGAGGTTGAGTGAACTTTACACCCTGTTCCTCGTGCCTCTATAAGTTTAAATAAATAAAGTAAAATATAACTTCTTCTGCAGATACCCGCCTGTACAGAACTCGCATGAAATTGCAGACTCCTACAATTTGAGCTCGGAACAAATGAATAACTGTCGGGAATCGGAAAGTCAATGTCCCAGCCCCACCCTCGCAACTAAAGTATTACCGTTTTTAGCGCTAAATGAGGTAAGACCTTTCAAAATTTATATTTATATATTCTCACATACCAAGACCCCGCCGTGGCTCGGAAAGCACGTTAAGCCGTTGATCCCGGCTGTCTTTCGTGGATCTTTGACAGTCGTTACGGGTCGCCAGTAGCCAGAAAGTCTGACAACCAGTCTTACCAAGGGGTAAGACTACCAGTATTACCCAGTAACTGAGTTGTGGAGGTCAGATAGGCAGTCGCTCCATGTAAAATACTGGTATTCAGCTGCGTCCGGTTAGACTGGAAGGTGACCCCAACATATGGGAAACACTAGATAGATGTATGTGAAGGCTATTACGAAGTCGACTATACCTAAACCTATTTCCTACTCTAATATTAATTATACGTTTTTTCCAGGTATTCATAGGCGAAAGCGTAACGTCTAGAGTATCGCTTCTGCGGCTACAGATAGATAACGGAGAATGGTCTCACACGAAGAGCTCCGGCCTATGCGTCACTACCGGCACCGGCAGTACCTCCTGGCACTTTAGGTACCTTATTTATATTATACTACGGGCTGATTTTTCCATCGCCAGATAACTTTTATTCGAGGAATAAAATTGACGTTTGACAGTTTTTGTATGAAATAACTGTAAAAATTTCTAAATTATTCCTCGAATAAAGTTATCAGATGATTGAAAAATCAGCCCTACATGGATTCTTCTTTTTCTTAGCGTGTCGATGGCAATCTAACTCCAGAATTCGGCTACTTCTTTGGCGCCATCACCATTATCCTCCTGCTAATACCTGAGCGAAGCGAGAGAACACTTAGAATCCTGAGTGCTGTACTCACCAACTAAAATTATATAAATCACCAGAATAAAAAGCGGCCAAGTGCTAGTCGGGCTCGCACGCGAAGGGTTCCGTACAATATTGAACATATTTTGTTACAGCGGTCATAGTAATACACCCTCTGTAAAAATTTCAAGTGTCTACCAATTACGGTTCAAAAGATACAGCCCTGTGACCGATGGACATACAGCAGCCACCCCTTTGGGTGCGGAACCCTAAAAAACATTAATTCCATGTTCAAAAGTAAATTTTTCCTCTACTAAAACCAAGTGTTCTCTTATTTCCAGTATAAACTGCCTCCGAACTCAATCAGTGCAGGAATTAATGAAGATACTCGCACATCAGTTCGGAGTCCAGATCGACACCGCGCTGGAGAAGGCGAGACAAGTCACCGAGACATATAACCAGAAACTCATGTTCGCAGCAGGTAGAATATTGTTTTAATTCAGCCATTTAATTACGGAGCAGAGGTAGCTCTTTACGTTGTGCAATTTGTTTCACACCACCACTCACTCACTCACTCACCACTGCTCTCAAAGCAATGAAGAAAAATCCGCTCTGGCTGGAAAAATTGCTCCGATTTTCATGATGTTTTTTTTTATTATTTATCAGTTATTACCATAGTAAAAGTTATTCGATTGATGATGACGAGTGCAATGCCCTTTTTTTGGGTTTCAACTACGTTCACATGGCGTTGATCAGTACGATACTTTACTGTATAATTTTGGGATCATTATAATATGGCAGTTTCATACTGCATTTGTCGATGGTTTGGCGTTGACGTGTGATCCCATCTCTTAAAACTGTTTGTCCAGCGTACAACGTTAACGAGAAACGAGATTATTCGAACCGAACTTGACGTCCCGTTGACGTTGTGCGGTGGACACGCAGCCATTGTAAATATATGTATCGCTACTTCGGCGCCGTCATCTCGTTCTCGGTGATGACCCGTTGACGTGGCGGTGGACAAACGGCCGTAGGACCGTCTATACGGCCGCTTAAGGTAATTAAAACGAATGTTGTATAGTGTTGATTTTTATCCGTTTTTCACCAGATTCCGATCAGCTAGCATACTCAGTCCGGGAGTACATCACGTTTGAGGAGTGGCCCACACCTCGCGGGCTCAAGGTCAGGGACAGAGCGAGCTCCGTCAAGGTCAAGTCGCATTGTACTGACGCAGGTACGTAGTGATAGTAGAATAAATTACTTTTGATTTCTTTAGGTGATTTAAAGTTAAAATTTCGGGTTTAAATATTTAAATATCCTGTAAACAGGATGCGATTATCGATCGAGCTTATGGCCACTAACTGACCCTACGACATCACGCTTGCATTTCCCGAAGAGTCAGACGTGTTCTAGGGCACAATTCCCTAGTTATGTTTAAACCTAAATAAATGGTTGATTATAAATTTTATTATTCACATTTTAAGCAACTTATCTTCATCTTTTCAGGGTTAGTTATCGACGGCAGCGTATCATTCCCGTTCAACGATGGCACGGAAGCAATCCTAGAGATACACCCCGAAGACTCCTTGATGACCGTCCAAATGGACGACGATCGACCATAATGGTGATGTTCTAGTACATCTTTGACTTTGAATTTTGAGGTCAGAAAGAGTAGCGGAATGGCGGCTTTTGTAAAGTGAGATCTTGCTGGACGAGTTGTCTTAATTGAGCAGAAAAAATTGCTATGATGCGAGAGAGAGTTTAAAAATATCACCCCCTGTATACCCAGAATGGGGTTGACAGAAGTGAAGGATAGAGGTATGGCGGTTTTGGAGTGTAGTCAGTACTGACTCCATCAACCTGCACTGCCACTGTCCACTCTCTCTCACAGAGAGGAGGCCTGTGTCCCAGCAGTGGGGATGTTATAGGCTGAATGTCTTGGCCTGACATAACTTAGCGGTATTTAAGAGTCTGAGTCGTAATCGCGATATTTTTAGAACGGCTAATTTGAGCTTTAGTGAAACGGCATAGAGCACAATTTTGTCTACATGTCATTGCGTTTATTCAGTTGAGTTATTTAAGAATGATTTAAGATATACATGTATAGGATTACAATATAAATAATTACAAGTACCGAATTTAATATTCTAAGGCCACAAAAAACTATGCTAAACAGAAAAAAAAGCTACCCGAGTGATAAAATTTCAATAGTAGTAAGTACCTTTTATTCCATTAGACCAATATTTTGACTATTCCTTTGTGCCTCTAGTGTGTAATGAAATATTCCATTGTTACATATCATCCATTTAAATAAATGTATTAGAAAATAAAATAAATATGGAGATTAGAACGAAAGATAATTCCTATCCTAAGGCCGTTGGTCCACCGCCACGTCAACGGGCCGTTAACGAGAAAGAGATGACGGTGCTGAAGTAGCGATACATACATTTACTATGACCGCGTGTCAACGGGACGTTACGTTTGGTTCGAATAATCTCGTTTCTCGATGACTTTCCGTTGGCGGTGGCGGTGGAAAAACGTTGTGATGGCCTATTTCACAGTGCCTGAATAGGCATTATCCACCACCTAAATAGGATAGAATTTTATGAAATAATTTACGAGATAAATAGGAATTTTTTCAGTGTGAATTAATTACAACAACAAATAAACTTCCTTAAAGCATTTTATGGTACCTACATTTAAAATGTATTTTCCGGACCTTCGTTGTGTTTAGGTTTAAGTAGACGAAAATGTAGATTTGCGTGCAGGTTGTGTGTCTTGCGAACCGCGATATTTTATTATTAATATATTGGCAGACTCTGGTTTCCAACCTGGGAGCCTTTTTTGCATTCGTCTTTTGATTGGCTGACGAAGGATGACGATGGACGATGACGGATTGCAGGACGACAATCTATGTGCGCGAAATATAGTTGATTATAATCTTTTTACATATTCGTGCATGATTATGTACAGTTTAACCAGAGAAGGTATGCGCTTCGATATGCTTCGTGTTTCCGGATTAGCACGAACGCTATAGAGTAGACCCTCACACAGGTCTTACAAATCACACAAATTTTCTAAGTTTTCTAAGAAATTGTAATCTATAACTTTATTGGTATTTATGGTAGTAACAGCTCTATATTAGATCTCGATGAGATAGACGATGATTGTCGAAGCGCAAACTTTTCGTGGGATGTCTGTATCTTATATTGGTGTCTTAATATTTGTCCTTTTCCTTCTTATTTAAAGGGTTTCAGGCTTAAAAGTAAATATATGTATATTTAGAAAAGGGAAATATTTAATTGATCCTCTATTAAACTTTTTTGATCTTTTAATGATGATCGCCTTTTTTACTTCATGATCTTCTTTTTTTTTGTCTGGTTTAAAAAATATCTACCTGTACCGTTAAAGTTGTTCACAGTGACTAAGCCACGTTAACCCTGACAAAATGGGTTATGTTAGGTTAGAACTGTTACCAAATTCGTTGTTCACAGTTGGTAGGGTCATCATCATTATCACTTTAGCCGAAAAACGTCCACTTCTGGATAAAGGCCTCCCTCAAACACCTCCACTTCGACCGGTTCTGTGCTCCTTGCATCCAACAGGCTCCTGCGACCTTCACAAGGTCGATACACGCAGACAAGGTCGGTTGATATGGTAGGGCACAAAATAAAGATCAGTGAGTATATTAGCGTGTCGATTCAAATTATTAAGAAATCAAATTAGTAATTATTTAGGATCGATTAAATACATGTCTCCAGAATGTTATGTTTTCGCTAAAAATCCTGGTTGCTCTGAATATTGCGCTAAATGCGCGCAAACTGTAATAGAGCCATCCTTTAATCACGAGAGGTATTTAGGCCATTTTCATACCCCTTGGTGATGATATCGTGAGGTTTTAGGCTACCACTCCTCCCAGCATTACGTGTATTTTTGAATAAAAAAGCATCAACTTATAATTTGAATTAATTACCGAGTTCCTATGGCCATCTTCCAGCTCCATCATCAGACCCTGGTTACCATCTAGCACCACAGTACTCGTCAAGACGGATCAAACGAGTCCAAACTCGATGGGGTTGTGTCGTTTAACTACCGAGTTCCTATGGCTACCTTCCGGTTCCATCATCTGATCAGCTCCATGTCATAATAATTTTGCATTGTCATCCGATTTACACATGCATGCAAAATTTCAGCTCAATCGGTTGAAGATATCTGCTTCAAAATTGAGTTGCAACAGTCCCCCCGAACAAACATAGTTACATACATCGCAAGTTAAATAAAAGTTTGTAAAAACCATCAATTAAGAAAATTGCAACACATCAAACATTAAACTATTTTTATTTGTCGCACGATACATACACGTGATTGTCACATTATTCCATCGTGATTAATCGGTTGTGAGTGACGTTTTTCTGACCCCCCCCCCCCCTGTTCGAACCTGGGATGACCCCAAAGCAAAGATAAAAGATACCGTGTGGTTTTATAGTTTTTTTCCGTTTACATGCCTACCGACTCAGTGGACAACCTTATTGAGTATACGGAATGTTTAAGCGAAATAAATGCAATTATTGAGTACGAGAGCATTGAACGTGTATTTTTGCTGGGAGATTTTAATTCACAAGTGAACAAGAGAATCGGCGCCAATGTCAAAATAACTCTGTTTAGGGCATATTGCCAGGCTTCCTACACATACAGTCTGTGGTGTGTGTCAGATTCACGCAAAAGACGTTTAATGCCCTGCGTGTGCAATATAACAGTGCTTTGAAGATACTGCTGTCGCTGCCACGATTCTGTAGCGCGTCAGGGATGTTTGCAGCAGCGCATACCTGATGACTTTTTTTGCGATCATGCGTGAAAAGTCCGCATCATTACTGCGTCGGATGCGAGACAGTGACAACTGTCTCCTGAGCATTGTTGCGAGTAAGACTGAAGTTCACCTGATGAGGCGCCTGTGCGCAGTGCATGTACTGTTGGCGGGTGTCTCCAGAATATGGCTTAATAGATATAACTATGGTTTGACCAAAACCGCTGTACCGCGTCTTCGGTATGTGCGCGGCGAGACGGGGGGGCAGTGCAGGCCGCTCATTCGTCATCGCTCACGGCGTCTCGCCCCCCGCCTCGCCGCGTATTCCTAAGGCGCGGTACAGCAGTTTCGGTCAAACTATAGTACTTCCTAAGTTATATTGGTTGTTATTATTGTTCCTTGTTCGTTTATGTGTACCTTTGTCTTAGATAATTATACTAATATAGTTTTAAATAATACTAACAACGTTATGGGTAATGTGCCTGACTTAAAGATAAATAAATAAAATACTGTTTGGCAACAACTTAAAGTTTTGAAAGAAAAAGTATTGAAATGCCTGAAAATTCTGTGATTCTTAAAAATGGCACTTAATTTTGTTAGTATGTTATTTTTCTTTTATAATGTTGCAAATAATAATCATAATTAATTAATTAATTACTGTTAAGACTGACGGTTTTTGTAGATTAAATTAATCAATAATTTGTGGTGATTTTTGACCCTATCCGAATCAGCATCCTATGCTTACAACACTTTCAATTAATCGGAGGGTTTTGAAGGTAAACTCCTAATCCATTACTTGGTAAGTTTGAAAAAAATCGTCTGCTCGACAGTGTAATAACGCAATGGAAGAGGCTGGACTGAAGTAAAAATGAAAGGAATTGCGATTAATTTTAATTTTATTTATGTTACGCAATTAACCCACTGTTTTCCATAAGTATCAATTACTGATTTAAAAATCAAGAATGAAGTACATTAATGACAAATTTACTGTACGAGGGACTCAAAATTTCGAGAAAATTATAGAAATGAAATTATAATTAGGATTTCGAAATCACTTTTACACGTCATATCTGACTACCACTGAGAAAAAATGGCGAAACAAACTCAGGGGTCAAAGTATTTTAAAGTCCAGACGTAATCTTGGTCAGATCATATGAGGACCATAATATACCAATTTGCTCTATCGATGAATATGGTAACAAAATGTATGGAAAAGCGGATTAGTTTTACGAATACGACTATTTTATGACGATTTCTATGCATAAGCTTTTATTATTGTTACGCAGCATTTATGCAATATAGGACGGTCTGCCATGCATACATGTTTTTCAACTGAAAATTATAAATATTTAAATTAATGTAATTATCATGAAATTTTTTATATTATAGAGGTATGAGGAACAGGGTGTAAAGTTCACTCAACCTCCATAGAAAAGGGAGGATCCTCCGACCAGACGGGCGTTGTCTGGCGGGCAACTGCCCGATGAAACATGTCGGGCTGTTGTATATGTATATGCTAGTTGCTCGGTAAACGCTGCTTGCGCGATGCAGGATTTTGCGTGACGTCAGTATGACGCGATGTTCGCATGCGGCGTTGTAGATACCGCTACAATATCTTGCAAATGTAATGCAAATAATTTAAATGTAATTGTGTATAAGTACTATAAATCGGCTAAATGCACTTTGTAAAGTTGTTTGATTTATTAACACATTCATCATATATAATATATGTTACATTATATAAGCTAACATTTAAAATAAAAATATGTACATGTAAAGTAAATTATTTATGACGTAGTATTGATACGATATTTATGTATTTTCTACATTATTGTATACACGGAGAGATTGTTAGATTGGCAAATTATATACTTACAGTTATAGAAAATTTGGCGTTTTATTTTTGTTCTTAACCTTCACTAATAGAGATGGGATTCTATCCGGCAAATTTCCAGATAATGAGCATTTATTTTTATAAGAACGAAGTTATTTTATGGAATCATGAATACCCATAAGGTTTAGTTAGGTTAGGTTGGGTTCAGCATTAGAGAAATACAGATATAGTCCATAATGCTGCAGTCAATTTCTTTTTTGGGTACGGGGCCCGTACTAGATTACCCATTGTCCTTTACATTACTGTTATTAAATATATTTACCCAAGGTTTGGGCATTAACCCGGGTACCTACCATGCCAAATTTACCCAAATGGAATTTAGCTGAATATTTCCCTTTGCGTATTTACCCGACACCCATCTCTATTCACTACACACGTGTTGAGCAGCCTCTGAGAAACTGAGAGAAAATATTTTGGAAAAATAAATAAAACTCAAAAAACTTATCAAGTCAGTATATTTGTTAAAAAAAAAAAAATCGTACACTGTCTTACCGCTCGGTATCGTTCCAGAACCCCATTGTATTAAACTAGTTACACAATACAATAATTAGTTGAAAAAAAATAACTAAAAAAATATATTAACAATGGGGTAGTATGAAACGTATATCGATAATGTTCGTTGTTACTTTACATACATAGTAAAAACTAAAAAAAACATTGCCCATTGATAGTGCGCACAACCCTTTATTTTACGGCTTTTTAGAATGCTGCCATCTTGTGAGCTGATTAAAAAAATTAATTAAAAAATTTTAGCAGACTAACAATACAGATCTACAATACTAGTACTAGTAATAAAAAACAAAGTAAAAAAAATTTAAGTTTTCATTTTCATTAAAAACTAAACTGTTCAGCTTAAAAATTGTTTTTCCCAATGGACAATGGCACAAGTAACAAGCAAAAAGCAACTTAAAAAGCCCAGATTAAAAATTAAAATAGCACCGTTTGGACGGAATTACTGGCAGAAAGGAAACTTAAAATTAAAACTTAAAAAATATGGCATCCATCTTGTCCAATTATGTATGTTTTTAAAATTTTAATTCACGATTTCGTTAACTAACTCAGTTTTAACTAGGTTTCAGCTAACTTTAAGTCAGTGAACTAAAATTTTGAATGGACCGCGTAGAAGAAAACTTGTTCCCGCCACCTTTATAGAAAAGATAAAGGCCTGTTTTAACTAGAAATTAACACAACAGAAGCGTAATTTTAGAATATCTTTTTCAAAATAAAAATAAACTAAAATATTTTTTTGTCTACAAAATATTATTAAGCTGTAAAGTTAAAATAAATTCAGATAAAAAATACAGATAAATTGCTAGTAAAGAAAATATAGCTCCTTACTACTAAAACCAGAAGGAACTGTTCGAAAACTTTTATTTATTTTAAAAATATTTTTTTAAATCTAGTTTCACAGGCCTTTACAACACCCTAAGAAATGACTTTTGTAATTAATTTTATTCTACTTCTTTACGTAATGCAAGGCAACCAGTATATTTCTTAAATTACAGTGTTTTTATATAAAATATCGAATAACGACGTAGGTATACGAACGAGCGAATTATCACAAATTTATTATTATAAATATAGGAAATGTAGTTTTAAAACGTGTTTAAATTATTTAAATAAACAACTTTTAAATAAAAAAATATTACTTTAAAAAGTTTGGCAACTATTTTATTTAAAACTTTTTATTTAATTTTAACTGTCCAAAATGTAAATTTTATGTGACATAACGTTTTAAAACCACGTTTTCATATAATTTTTACATTTCTACTTTTCATGGAGTGTATAAAAGTGATGTTTGTTATTTAGAGTAAATTATTATTTTAATCTGACACAGATGCACTCCTTTCTAGTTTATTGTAGGTAATGGTAAATTTAATACACGTGGTAAAATAAACTTAAAATCTAAATACTAAAATATGACTCAATCGTTGTGAAAATGAACACAACAGTAAAAAAGTTACTATAATTTCACTGACAAATTCTTCGATGCTCACCTCCAGCTAGGCATTTCGATTCCCAAATTATTTAAAATTAAATTTTAATTTAGGCGTATAACGCTTTTATTTTAATGGCGTAAAATTTACAATTTTTTAAAAACTTTTTCACTAAATCGTTTTTCTAGTAAAAAAAATCGATGTTTTAGAAACCGATGCGTAAATAATATAAAAAATATAATATGTCCAATACTTAGATGGCACTTAGCAAAATGACATACACACACTATAGTTTAGGAGCTAGGAAACACTTTCATTTTTGTTTAGCAAAATACCAAAATATAATTCAATTATAGTTTTCATATACCTATTACGACGTTTTGCACAAAAAAACCAAGTCCTATTTTCAGTTTATGAGCTCAGTAGCATATTTTCTCATCACACATAAACCTTTTTCTTTTTTACAAAAATAACAAAAACAAATAATTACCAATCTTCATAAAACTGTCATGTGTACATCATCAGCATTAAAAACTGTACCAAATATCACTTTAACTGGTGTGCGAGTACCCGGTATTTGTGTAGGGACCACTGTACAATGAGCTGCCGGTTCTGGAGTAGGTCTTCGGATTCCTCCTTCGAGCCAGGATGAAGGCAATGGCTGCGATGACGCAAATCATCAGGATGACTCCCGCTATGCATATGCCGATCGCGAAGTTACGCTGGGATATGCAGATCTCGTCTTCCTTCTGAAAGTAGTAGGTTTTTTGTGAGTATGAGGTATATAATAACAGAAAAAAGTAGCAACTTTAAGTTTTGTAAGAGCCTCATAGTATGACAATGTGGTGCATAGTTCGAAATATTCGTTTTTCACTGCGGGAAAAAAGAGTGCTCCATAAAGGCTGTGCCGGTGTACCAAGAATTTTCATGTTTACCAGTAAACTGTTGAAGTGAATGAACGTATATTATAAAATGAGCGTATCATACGCCCCTCACCTGTACGCGAAAAGCGCAACTATGGACGTCTTTCAAATGAGAAGGTGGCTTGTATCTTAATCTTGTAGGTTTTCTTTATCTATTCTTGTAGAAAAAGTAACTAACCGAATAAAATGGTGGACAAGAACCTAGTTCTATAACAACTTTAATGTCCCACGTCTCACCTTCTCGCTAGTAACCTCATCGTTGTCAGGCGAATCAGCTTCGTTCACATACAGCCCCTTGAACAGCTCCACAGTAGCTGGAGATCCTTCATCATCACGTCGCACGCGCCGCTTGTGTGCGCATGGCTCCTGTAGATCCAAATGAAACAGATGTTAAATAAAATATTAATTTAAGTTTCGCTTTATACTTTAACACCGATAAGAGGTTCTTGCAGACGGGCTAGTATCGTCGCGCAGTGGGTGCCTGAAGACCCCGGCGTCGTCATCGAGATAAGTCAAAGAAAAACTGGTGCCACGACCAAGACTCGTTCTTTACTGATTGGTGGGATAAGGCGGCAGACAAAGACGATGGAAAAGTATGGGGAACACCTGTGCCCAGTGGTGGGACAGCATAATTAAGTAAAAAAAAACAAGGATCAGTTAGAAAAACCAATGCTTTAGTTGTTTCTGTCATCCAGCAATAGTGCTGTGTTGCAATTTGAATGTTAATAGCTGCAGGTAAAATTGCAGTCCATGAGTTTTTTAAATTTAAATATAGTAACTGGCACAAAACAACACTGGAAAAGAATAAAAACCAGAAAAAATGTTTTTTTTTTCTAAATTAAACCTCTCAACACTACAACTTTGTCGGTGTCTCAACGACAAATTACTTACAAGGCAAGTAAAAAAACGATTTCTAATTGGTGTAAATGGTTGGTAGGTATCTTTACTGGAATTAAATAAATGGATAACCACCACAAAATTGAGATCATTAAGATCCTCGCAATGAACAAATACTTGTAATTTTTTTCTGACAGAACATTTTGTTATTGTCATGTAAAAAAATAAACTTTAGTCACGCAGGAAGATGTAAATAAAATCTTTCACAAATAGCCTGTACCAATACGTAGAAGACTGAAAAGTATCTAAGTACCTATTATAGTGTATTGTATCTATCTATAGAAATATGTTTATTTAATTAATATACATAATTTAAAAAGCTAACAGTATGAAGACATAGATTTTATCGTCAAAACTTTCCCTAGCTCCTAAACAATTCCGTATATAGTAATATACCTACAAACATGCAAGTAATAGATAATCATTTTATAAGCAGGAAGTAATTTTGTATTACGATGTCTACAACATGTAATAAACTAATAAAAACTTATAAATAGACACTATCGATCAATAGATATTTTTGCTTTTTTTAGTTTTACTCTACTATAATAAAATTATAAATTAACTTACGCAGTCTGTAGGATGGTTCAGGTCACACAGCTTGACTTCACAGGTGTAGTACACACTGGCGGTGTAGGGAAACTTGTGTGCGGGGAAGGAGACACGTGCCGTCTGCCGGTCAGAGGAGTACTGGAACTGGCCCATGATCTCGCCATCTAGCGGGCAGCTGGGGAGGTAAAGTTAAAATTATTGTAATACATAAGACCTAAGTAAACGATAAGGTTCATGCAAGAACAGGCTTGCTCGTAGGATTCAGGTTGTTTGGCTGACCATAATATGGACTATATTGTGGTCAGCCAAACAAGTAACAACCTGAGTTCCAAGTCCGGACATGATTGGGTCCAACAGATAAAGACGGGAAAGACATCAAGAGATTATTTTCTGTTCATTTCGGTCAGCCTCTTTTGATAGAGAAAATGCCTGTGTAAGTGTGTAGGTGTCATTCCGTTCGGGGAAACGGAGAAGTTACGTGTGCTCACACTCATCCACGCAACATCCAACAACCAACGTGTGCGCCTAGTCCACTTTTGTCCGATCTACCTTAAGGCTATAATTTTGTCATGTTTTGGATGCGCATTTTAATTTCAAAGTGAGAGAGAAGATTATAAGATGGGCTATGTGGGACCCCCTTGCACAACATTCTGAAAATACAGGTTAAAAATAGTTACAAGTTCTTCCCGAAATCATCGTGAGACATACCCGTCATCAGCGATCAGACTCTGCTCAGCCCATCCGAGCCCATCCCTCACGGAGCACTCGGACACCAGCAGACCGAACTGACGCTGCTTCTCCAGCGATACCACGAGGCTCAAGGTGTCTCCTATACGTACGTTTGACGCCACCTGAAAGTTTAGGAGTTGAGGATTAGTTTCTTAAGGATGGTGTTAGGTTGAAAGGTGACGGAACGGCGTGAACAGCGTGAACAACGTGAACGGCGTGTCTGTGCGTGAAGTTAAGGCTTTTAGAGGAGAAACCGCTCTTGATTTTTTCACAGTTAATAACGCCTCATAAGACGGAAAAAATTATATAGGAATAATTATTATTTTATTGTTACCTACCTAACAATGAAATATATAAATATGATCAAATATACATTTAAGACTTTTTATATATATATATATAATAGTTGTTTTTTTCTTAGGATTTTGAGTTCCTACCGAAATTAAATTGATAGTGTTCTAATAAAACCCTTAACTTTTTTTAAAATTAACCCTTCTATTAAAGCTGAAGATTTCAGAGGGGTCCGAGATTAAGAGGAAGAAAATAGCTTATGAGGCACGGATCACCATAAATGTAGCTATAAATATTGATCAGCAGACGTAAATAATGTTATTCTCAATAGCCTATTTTATCACCCTCCAAACTCCGCCTCCGGCTCTCGCCAATCAAAACTTTTCTCAAAAATAAAACAAATGACTCCACATCCCGCCGACGCATGCCCGCTGCATTCTGATAGTATACGATCATTATCTTAGCTCCATTGTGCATTAATATAAAAACTGGTTGAGCGACAAACAGCCCGTGGCCCAGTATGAAGAGCTTTAAAACTGGGCTTTCTTGGATTTTACGAGTATATTTCAAGGTTAACTAAGAAGTTTATTGTAGTTATTATAAATTCCTCTCGATCAGAAATTTCTGCAGTGCCATTTGTTCATCTGCCTAGCCGTTTCCCAACTATATTGGGGACAGCTTTCAGTACAACCTAATGCAGCTGAGTATCAGTATTTTACATGGAACGACTGCCTATCTGACCTCCACAACCCAGTTACTGGCTAATACGATACCCCTTGGTAAAACTGTTTATCAGACTTTTGGAATTCTGACGGCCTGTAAAGACTGCCAAAGATTAGTATCTTTAGACATCGTTGTTGTTTAAAATGCGCTGGTTTGCTGGCGGATGCGATAACCGAATCTGCTGCTTGTTTACAAAAACAGTCGCAGAATTCGCTCCAAAAGATTCGCATAAACAAAATCCGAATGTGTGTCTTCTAGATGCGACTGTCGATGCTAAAACGACTAAAGGAATTCAGTAGAGAACGTGGTTACACCTATTATATTACATAACTGGTGTAAAAAGACACTAGCCGACAGTCACTTGTACTTCCCGCCATTGTAATAATTATTTTTGTACTGGACTATACCTGAGAGAAACCTTCTGGAGATATAGAAGGTTTCAACAAAATTCCAACTTTTTTAATAATTTTATAATGTTATAACACAACTACAAGCCCTGTACCGTTGCATTCACCCATAAGCAAATGTTTTACCTGTGTAACATTGCGCAAACAGCAAATTTTGACACCAAAAATTAAAGTCATTTCCCAGCAATTATTTTTGTGCAATGTTACTTAGATGTACAGAATACGTAGTCGACGGCTTTGTGATGGGTATTTTTACACCCTGTACCTATATCTATTTTATCAAAGTCTTGGTTGAGGTTATCAATATATAGCGCATATTTTTATGCTCAGGCTTAAATGTACAAGAAACATTGCGGAGCCAATGCAGCGTGATAAGGTAAGCAGGTTACTGTTAAATGTTACTTACTTGTTTATCTTCGGGGTCTCCCTTATAAATCTTCATGGATACGGAAGGCAACAGTCCTGAGTCCTCGTCGAATTCGTCACTGAAATATACAAGCAACAAGGTATAGATTTTATGCTGTGGGTACAATAAAAATCCTCTCTTTCGTCCGGAAAGATTAAACTGTTATTAGATGCTCTGCAAATTCTTGTAATTGTAAATTGTACACCAGGATAATCAAAAGTATTTATTATTTTTATTTATATCTCTGCTAAAATGAAAGTGTCATAAACAAAATATGCTTTCAGTAAAAGGAAGATGGTTCAAATGACGGAAACAATCACCATCATGGAAGAGAACTTCCATTGGTTGGTTTCAATTGGGTATTTCATAGCCGACATATTTAGAAATGCTATGAAAAGAAAGTGGCAACCTGAACCTGGTGATGAATGCTGACTTCATCTTTCTGCGAAAGGGGCTTTGCCGTTTGCAGAGGGACGGTTCCAAACTAGTCTTATCGTCTGTCCGAACTTTTCAAGTTTCATCAAATACTAATTTCTAAATAGGTACAAACGTATACAAAGTAATCTGCTTAGAAGGACCAAAAACTAAATTCTATAGGTTATCACAAAAACTGAATACATACTGGCTATTATCACTAAAATCATCACTCAGCGAGTTAGTCAGCCTGTCAGCCCGCGGGCGGTACAGGTGGAAGTGCGTCAGATCCCGGCGACGGTAGCGACACCTGACGTGGTACCCTCGACCCTGACCAGTCACCAGTCGCAGATGAGGCTGTACGATGATGTTGTTGTAGTACTCTACGGTGCCATCCTCCTGAGGAAAGAAAGAAGATAAATAAATTTAGAGGGGAAGAAGTTTTAATGGATTAAGTAATTTATAAGATGGCGGAATGAGCTGGCCTCCTTCAACAAGAACTGAGGGACAATTCTCGTAATTTTAAGACCGTTCGAAGTCTGATCTCAGTCTCAATCTGTCTTTCAGCATTGGTTTCAACATCAGTAAATATATATTGTAACAAACATCCTAAGACTGTCCATACTTAAGTACCAATGTTGAAATTTTTGTGTCAATAAACAATTTTTATTTTATTTTTTTTGTCATAAAATGCTTCTAATTTCCGTACAGACGCCAGCACATCAAGCGACTACAATCTGTCAAATTTCTTTAATAGATTTTCAACTTTATCGCTAAAGCATTAAGGTCCAAGGTTGATTGGGAAAATTTGACAGTTTCGGGTAGCTTGACCTGCTGGCGTCTGTACATTTTGACAAGTTTTTGACATTTGTTTGTCGCTGAGATGAGACTGCGACTAGATTTTGAACGTTTTAAATTACGAGAATTGGCCTTCTGGTCCTTAGCAGCTTTGAACAGAGAGAAGTAAAGAAACAGAGTAGGGAGGCGTTTGCCCTGCATCACAGGCTAATAATCCTACTAATATTATAAACGCGAAAGTTTGTATGGATGGATGGATGTTTGTTACTCTTTCACGCCAAAACTACTGAACGGATTTCGATGAAATTTGGCACACAGATAGTTTATAACCAGGATTAACACATAGGATATTTTTTATCCCGATATTCCCACGGGATCGAAACTTATGCTGGTGAAACCGTTGAGCGCAGCTAGTGAATAATAATAAAGTTTTAATAAGTCAGTTCGAAGACAACAGTAGCCCCCCCTTAAAAAGGCCGGCGCTCGCTAGTCGGCACATCGCGGCATGGTTCGGTAAAGCATTGTATGGCCCAGCAAGCTGAAGCCTTTCGCGGCATACTGCAGCATCCTACGGTTTGCTCAAGTCCTCTTGTGACGATTTCGAAAATAAGATCATTTCCGGTTATGAAAAGCCCCGCCGTGCCGCCTGGTGAACCCAGTGGTACCGGCACCCTAGCCTGTCCTTTTGTGTTACAAAATAGCTTCTTGACTAACGCCCCACTAGAAAAGAAAGGAGCTCATTTCGACTTCGTTCCAGTCTTCCAGCTCCAGCAGTCTCGACATTCATAGCGATCGCTTTACGACCGAATTCGGTCGCAAAGTCCCGAATTTACAGGTGAAATGTATGGAGTGACAGGACTTTGCGACCGAATTCGGTCGTAAAGCGATCGCTATGAATGTCGAGACTGCTGGGGCAGGTGACAGTGAAAATGGGTCGATGGTGCGAAATCCATTGCCAAACCTACTTATTATTACCACCGTAGAAGCTAACTGACTACATAATCTTAACAGTACGCACGATATCGCTACTGGATTGCATTACAAATCCGATCACGTTCGTAGATCCGAAATAATAGAGGTCTACCTACGATTTGTCTACGTCTGATCATGTTGGTTGCTACACTATGATCAGCCAGCGACGACTAAAAAAGGAATGCTTCAAAATACTGTTAGGTATTTCTTAACTATATCTGCCGAGCCTTTTCCCAACTATGTTGGGGTCAGCTTCCAGTCTAACCGGATGCAGCTGAATACCCGTATTTTATATGGAGCGAAAGGCGACTGCCTATCTGACCTTCACAACCCAGTTACTGGGTAATACGATACCCTTTGGTAAGACTGGTTGTCAGACTTTCGGGCTTCTGACGACCCGTAACGACTGTCAAGGATCTACGAATGACAGCCGGGAGTAACGGCTTAACGTGCTTTGCGAGGCACGGAGGGGTCTCGGTATGTAAAAATGGTCACCCATCCATAGACCAACCACGGCAAGCGTAGCTTAACCTGAACGATCGACCTGTGCGGCTGTTATTATTTTGCCACTGGCCCCTCTTGTATTTCTTAACTATAATAGCACTTATAATATCAGCCTATATTGTCCCACTACTGGGCATGGGCATCTTGTCATATAAAGAAGGCACGATCATTGATCACCACGCTTGCTCAAGACGGATTGGCGATTACAGACTTATATTAATTACTAACTACGCCCCGCGGTTTCACCTGCATAAGTTTCGATCCCGTGGGAATATCGAGATAAAAAGTATGCTAAATGTTAATCCTGGTTATAAACCATCTGTGTGCCAAATTTCATCCAAAGAGTAACAAACATCCATCCATACAAACTTTCACGTTTATAATATTAATTAGTAGGATTGTAGGTAAGTCCAAGTTTCCTCACGATGAAAATCTGAGCTGATGATGAATGTATTTACTTAGAAAGTATCTAAGAATCGAAAAAGTCGGATTGGTAGTCAATGTGACTTTTCAAAAGTGCCCAAGATTTGGCAGGGTAGTTTCCTGGGTAAAAAAATAATTATTATATTTAGTCCGTCCGTTAGGTTATCGAAATATAATGGACATGTATTTGTTCTTTTGTCAATCAAACAAAAAATAACAAAGATAAAGCGAGTCAAAATTTGGGAGGGAGGTCGTGACGTCACACCATGCTAAAATGTGTAGCAAGGCGTGATGTCACGCGGAAATTTATCGGGCGAAATCTTCATTATTTTTTATCTAATTGACAAAAGAAAAAATACGGGTCTAATATTTTTTGATAATCTAACTGACGGACTGATTGGATTTTTTTAGGAAACTAGCCTATTACATACTCATTATCTAACATGTTTTGAACCATGTCCAAATGTCCATGTAAATATTCTCCGCACATAGCAAACTATCACGGACGCTGTAGCAACAAGCTATGTAGATAGATTGCAACAAAGTGCGTGTGACGTACTGAGCTGAGACCATGGCCCACAACACCATAATTATACATTTCTTGCGGTTGATTGTTACCTACTTTACTCACTGATTAGTTTGTTGTTTAATTGACTACAGTTAAATAATAAGCTAGCTGATCTTGCCATTTCAAATTATAATTTTCCAGGATTACAAAAGTGGCTTATTTTATACGCCTATGTTGATCTGCTCGTTATTTGAGATGCGTCATTTTAAAATGAACTGACTGACATTTGACTAAAAAGTATTTGAAAAAAAACTAAGACATGTGACATATTATCCACGAACCCTGACCAACCCGCACTGGGACCGCGTGACCGATTGCAGGCCATCCCCTCGGATATCTATGGTAACCACATACCTACGATAAGACCAGCACCCTAATTGCGTAACACACGATTAATCGGAATCTGAATCATTTTGAAGCAAATTGCTAATCCATTGCTTCATAAGTTCGAAAAATTTGTCTGCTCAACACGTAAATAACGCAATGAATGTTGTTGAACTGTCAAAAATGAAACCGATGCCGATTGATCGTGTGTTACGCAATTGGGGTGCAGTTGCCCGAATTCGGCTGCCGAGATTAACGGTAATCGTTTCCTAAGCTAGGTACTTGGAAAAATTTGAACCTCAATTCTAATTTTTCCAAGTACCTATGTAACTTGAATATAGCTCAAGAGTCCAACAACTAAAAAACAAACCTATCCCTTGATAATTTGACTTTACAAAAGTTCAATAGGAGTAAGTTCCGAGTAAACTCGAAACGTGGTTTTTCGGAAGCGCTTTTATTATTCTTCTCTAAAACAAATTTTAGCGAAGTAATTTTGTGTTAGGTAAGTACTGATATTATAAACCGTTACAAATTCGAAATACAAACAAAAGCAAATAAAAAGTGAACCAAATTCAAAAACCACAAATTAAAATTCGAACCCGACTCGATTTCCTTCCCAAAATCGTGCGCCGGCGCAGTCTGGTTGTACAGGAAATGACGTCACATCCCCCTATTGTGTTGCCTCGGTGGGCCCGCTTGTTTCGCTGACCGTACTTTAGACATCTATGGTAATTTCGAAGTTCAACATAAAAGGGTACTTAGGATTTTTTACTGTGGCGTTTGGCGGTATGTAGATTTAGAGACATATATAGAGCTTTATAATGATAGGTAACGTGATGGAAATATTGAAGAAAAAAGCTTGAACTACTACTGGGGATATGTTTAAGATCATTACGCTTGGGAGACAGTTTAATGACCCCAGAATCTAATCTTCTATACTAATAATAAATCTAAGAGTTTTTTTTTTAACTGAACAGACCGCTGTGCTTCTGGGGAGTTTGTTGCGCCACTTCTTCTTTCCAGCGAAAGCACTAGGAAGTGGTGAAGGGCGTTTTGGGGGACTGGCTTATGTAATTTTGAATAAATGATGAATAAACGTTTGTTTGGTCGTTTGATCGCGCTAATCTCTGTAACTACAAGCCGAATTTGAAAAATTCTTTGAGCCGAGCAAAAAGAAAAAGTCAGAAATAACGCGCAGCGAAAACGAAATAATGGCGTGGATGGGTCAAAGGATCAAGAATTTCACACGGACAAAGTCGCGCGCAAATACTAGTATTCTTATAAGCAGATATAATACTTTAGAATTTAGTTCACCATAACCTGCAGTGAACAAGCGTGGTGATCAATGTTGGTTCCTTCTCTGCAATAAGAGGCTTGGGTTCTTCAGTGGGACTAAGGCCAGTGGATTTTCGATTTTGATACCGAAAATCCTACTAATATTAAAAAACGAGAAAGTTTGTATGCATGGATGGATGGATGTTTGTTACTCTTTCACGCAAAAACTGCTTAACGGATTTGGATGAAATTTGGCACACAGATGGTTTATAACCAGGATTAACATATAGGATACTTTTTATCACGGGATCGAAACTTATGCGGGTGAAATCGCGGGGCGCAGCTAGTATATTTTATAAAAATTTTGTCCATTTGTCTGTTCGTGTTGTTCCAGATTGGCGCAAAAACTAATGAATAGATTCTGTTCAAATTTTGCACAAATATTCCACGAAAGTCTGGTCAACGTACAGGCTACGCAATAACAAGTAAATAAAAATTCATGTTAATAACCGATTTTATGCCGTAATTACAGAATCAATGAAAAAGCCACTGTGTTTCACGTGGATCCACGTTCGCCCATACAAAGGGTTAAGAAAGTATTATCCACCAATATAAATCGTCGAGACTTTTAAACAATTTCTTCAACTAAAACTCGTTCCACGTAATTGATTCAAGTTAAACATCAACAAAATCTTACTTAAGGTGGATGCTCCAAGGTAGCCCGCGAAATCCAAATTTTCTTACGTTTTTTGCAATTTGCTGGTCAGTACTAAGTTGTACGTTGATTAAAATATGATTCGCGGTCGTAACAAGTATGTAATTACAGAATTATAACCATTAAAGTCATCAACACAATTCTCTAAGATCAAGTAATCCGACTGAATGACTATTTCATGAAATCTTGACATTTTAGGATTATGCTAACTTAACAAGTTGTATTACTGATTCTAATGATTATAATTCTGTACATACACATTTGCTACGGCCGCGAATCATATTTTAATCAATGTGCAACTTAGTACTGACCAGCAAATTGCAAAAAATGTAAGAAAATTTGAATTTCGCGGGTTACCTTGGAGCATCCACCTTAATACAAGATATTTTAATAGTTAAACCGTATCTGTCAGTTGTCTGTCGACAGAAGCCACGGTTAACGCATTCACGACATGACATAACTGCAATTGCTATTATTATGTGAAACTTTTACTATTAGTACTCGATCGTCAATTTCAAAATGCCTAGCATTTTCCCAACGATGTTGGGGTCAGCTACCGATCCAACCAGATGCAGCAGAATACCAGTATTTTATATAGAGCGACTGCCTATCTGACCTCCACAACCCAGTTACTGGGTAACACGATACTCCTTGGTAAAACTGGCTGTTAGACTTCGGGCTTCTGACGACTCATAACGACTGTCAAAGATCCACGAATCACAGTCGGGACCAATGGCTTAACGTAATTTCCGAGGCACGGAGGGGTCTCGGTATGTAAAGATACCCACCCACGGACTGACCGTGGCAAGCGTAGCTTAACGTGATCGATCGACCTGTGCGGCTGTTATTAGCTTAGCCACGAGCCCCCCCGTTCACGAGCATTCATAATGACATAACTGCAATTATTATTACATAATACATACACAAAACACGACGCAAACACGACGCAGACACTTCGTGTGCGTTAGTTAGTTTTTAGTGTAATTATAATTTTGTATATTATAGTATTTTTAAGTTATATTAATATTGTATTGTATGTGTTTGTATGGGCCTTGATGCCTGAAATAAATGGATAAATAAATAAAATATTATGTCAAACTTTTACTACAGTCCATTCAGGTTCCTCTGACTTTGCATCACTGTCCAAATAACAGTTATCTTTATTCTCATTTTAATAAGGTTGCTGTTGGGTTGCTGCCATTGACAAGTCTGTCAAAATCATTGTGTTCTTATTTTCGTCACAATAAGGTTGCTGTTAGATTGCTGCTGTCAGTGGTAAAATAATTTATTGTGAACTGACTGTACTCGGTCGTCGATTGTTAAATTAAGAGCTGTTTATTTAGTTTTGTTTTGTGAAGTTGTAGACATAGCTCACAGAATAAGCATGCTGAAGTGGCAATGGGCCGGCCATATTAGCCGTAGAACCGATGACCGTTGGGGTAGACGTGTTCTTGAGTGGAGACCGCGAACCGAAACGTAAGGTAGGAAGCCCTCAGGCTAGGTGGAGCGACGAACTTCCCATAATGGCTGGTAGCAGCTGCTTGAGAGTTGCCGAAAATCGAGTTGAATGGCGTGACATAGGAGAGGCCTATGTCCAGCACTGGACTGCTATAGGTTGATGATAATGATTTGTTTGAGACATAATTATAATATTATAAAAGCTGTTTTAGAATGTATTGACAATCTTTCTGGGGATGAAAGTATTCATGAATACTTACTTTCATCCCTGGGTGGGTGGGTTTAATATCCTGATACAAGTGTATCAGGATATTAAACCCACGTACGCACTACAACCGTATTTTCCGTAACCGTATTTTCATACAAAAAAGTGCGGTGAGATTTTATATAAAATGTACGAAAGTGATGAAGAAAGATTTTTGCAATGCATTGCGTTGCGCACGGATCCCCAATCTGTGCAAAATTCTTATTCATGCCTTAACTAAGAAATATTAAAAAAATAAGACCTATGAAAATGCATAAATTCGTTTTTTTTTTCTATTTTCACTTCTCCTTATCCAGAGATCAGAAAAAGATGTACAGACGCCAGCAGGTCAAGCTACCCGAAACTGCGAAACTGTCAAATTTTCCCAATCAACCTTGAACATTAATACTTTATGAATAAAGTTGAAAATCTATTAAAGTTTGACAGTTTGTAGTAGTTTGATGTGCTGTACTTTAGATCTCGGAAATCCAAGGGCATAAATTAAATATCTATGAACTCAATACTCAATTCCCATTGAGTATTGAGTTCATAGATATTTAATTTATGCGCTGGGATTTAGCATGACTTCCCAGCCATGCCCCAAAATATACGACGCCATCTTAAAATGTCAAAAATAATTGACAGCAAAAACATTACAAACATACACAGGGAATCTTTGACATGACATTACATAAATCACGTTACACAAGACAAATTACATACAGATGTTCTGCACATCAAAATGTGAGCAGGTTCGTGTTAAATATGGCGAAGAAAGACTAGTGGCCTTTTGTTTGACCTTGTAGCTTGTCCGAAAGGTCTGTGTGAGTGGACTTAAATGAGGTGAATTTAAAGTGTTGTAGGTAGATACCTACCTACAACACTTTAAATTCACCTCATTTAAGTTCACTCGTAGTGGTTGTAGATGGCGGTAGTTGGCTGATTAAATTTAAATTTGACGAACAATGCTTTAACTTCAACTCATTTAGGTATATTGTTTTTTATATAAAAAAAATATCTTTATGTTTTAATAGGTTTTTTAATTTATCTTTTTGATAGATTTTTTTATATTTTGTAAATGTGAGGACTTTGTAGGTTTTTAGATCTGTAGACCATTTTTTATTTTATCAAGTACCCGGTACTTGTTGAGAGGCCTACGCTGTCCTCCCATACCTATTATTTTGCCAATTATTTCCATGCTAACCGCCTCTTCTAAATAGGACATGGCCAATTGGAACCGTGCCTAGCTTCTGACGTTTCACAAGTGCCCATGTAGGTGTATGTGAAATAAAATATTTTGATTTGAGTGCAAGAAGAAAAAGTAGCTAAATCCTTGGTAGATACTGGGCTCTACATCTTTCCATTTACAGTACGGCGGTCGAGAGAATGCATCCTTGACATCCGTTAGTTTCATACAAACGAATACGTGTTCGGCGAATTTGATCCTTATTAGTTACTAGCTTCTGTCCGCAAGTTCGTCTGCGTGAAATTTGTTGTTTCCTGACCCACACCATTGCATCGCATCGCCTGCCCGCTATTACTGTGTTCTTTCCAACTTTTTTTTTTTGCCCAGCTCCTAAGTGTCTGAGCGTGATGTTAAGTAGCTTATAGTCTTCCTCAAGAATTGGGCTAACAAAGGCAAAAAGGATTTTTCAAATCTGACCGGCAGTTCCAGAGATTACCCCCTACATACATACATACAAACAAACAAACAAATTTTAGCTCTTTAAAATACACTCGAGAGCAATGAATCCGGGTCACTTGAAGAATCCTAAAAATCTCGGAAACTAAAAATGCTAGGTTAATGCAATAAATGTATTTAATAGACAATGTAATACTCCTTAAATGAAGGTATTAAAACTTCTTAGTTATTGTAAAGTTATATCATAAAAAAATCAAATTTGAAAAAGGGCCACTTTCGAAGATGGAACTACGAAATTACAGCATTTGGTTTTGCTTTTGTTTTAATCTGTCATTTATGTGGGTACATAAACCATGTTGATAGTGCTCTATATTCATTATTCAAGCTGAAATTATGTCGCTTACGCCTGAAGAATGCACCAGAATACTTACAATGCTGGAAACCGGCCGGAGTCAGCGCGATACAGCCAGGACTGTCGGTGTGTCGCTGTCAACAGTACAAAGAGTTCTCCGACGTTACGAAGAAACTGGTTCTAACCTACGCAGGCCAGGAACGGGCAGAACCAGGTGTACCACAGCACGAGAAGACCGATACTGGGTGAACACCATGCTTCGAAATCGCTTTCTCACAGGAACTGAACTCACAAATCAGTTTCGACGCCTCGGAGGAAGTAACCCAAGTGCATGGACAGTAAGACGTCGGCTTGCTGAATCTAACTTAAAACCCCTTAGACCTGCAAACGGCCCTAAACTGGAGCGTGGGCATCGTATTTCAAGACTAAGATATGCCCAGAGCCACGTAAATTGGAGTATTGAAGATTGGTCAAAAGTTATGTTCTCCGACGAATCAAAATTTATGCTCTACAAGCACGATGGAAGACACAGAGTGTATCGAAGACCAGGGGAAAGATTCAAGCAAGCATGCATCGAAGAAAAAGTGGCCTACGGTGGTGGGTCTGTACTTGTGTGGGCCGGAATTTCTTCTGAAAGTCGCACAGAGCTGGTGATCATAGAAAACGGCTCTTTAACTAGCGTAAGATATGTGGAAGAAATCCTCAATGATCACGTTGGTCCATTTATGGTCAATTTAGGTGAGGATGCTATATTTATGCATGACAATGCCCGACCTCATACAGGTAGGATTGTGAATGACTACCTTCAAGAGATGAACATTACTCGTATGGAGTGGCCAGCGCGCAGCCCGGATATCAACCCGATCGAGCATGCTTGGGACGAGCTAGGCAGATGCGTAAAACATCGAAACCCTCCCCCAATCACGCTTCGTGAGCTCAAAATTGCTCTCAGAGAGGAATGGGAGAATATTCCCCAAAATCGTATAAGGAACTTGGTGTACAGCATGCCAAACCGCGTAAACGTAGTAATGGAAGCACGAGGAGGCAATACGAAGTATTAAAATTCAAGAAAATCGTAATAAAGTTCAAAAATTTCATGTTTCCTATTTTTGTTTTAAGGAGAGATCAGCAGTTTTTTTCTTTATGTAATTTTGTGTTAATAAAATGTATGGTGACTCATATTTTTTTTTACTTTCATTTAAGGAGTATTACATTGTCTATTAAATACAATTTATTGCATTAACCTATCATTTTTAGTTTCCGAGATTTTTAACATTCTTTAAGTGACCCGGATTCATTGCTCTCGAGTGTATTAGTATAGACTAGAATTGTTACACTGACTAACTGACCGACTATTTAATTTTGACAATTCAAAAGTGCCTGAAATGGTTTAATTGAAATAAATGATTTGAGTTTGAGTATGAACTGACAGGTGTCAGAAACGGACTGTCACAGACGGCCGGACTGTAATTGATGTGCTATGTCAGATTCTATAATGATATATTCTTCAAACTTTAGTTTCTAAGTCAAGCAAGCTCTAGAAGTTCATATAAAAAAAAGACTGAGATCAAAACCAGTTTGCTATTTAAATATTTAAATCTAAATAACAATTTCAAGTGAACTGGTGTGATGGGTGGAGATATATTTAGGTACTAGTAGCGCCCCCCGGTTTCACCTGCATAAGTGTCGATCCCGTAGGAATATCGGGATAAAAAGTATCCTATGTATTATTCTGATGTATAAGTTAAGTTAAGTTTGATCAAAATTTTCAGTAGTTTTTGTGTGAAAGAGTAAAAAAACACATTCATCCATCCTTTCTGTACAATTGAAGGTAATAACACTTATTTTTTTTTATCGTTACAAACTTTCGCGTTTAAAATATTATTAGGAACCAACCACACTAACAACGATTTTGTATGGAATGCATATGCATCCGTTCAGCTTTACGGAATCGTACGAACAGAGCTGAATAAGTGTGGTTAGTCCCTTATCCAGCAGTCATGAAGATACAACCTACTTTTAATCGCATAACAGCACTTGTTTTGGCAGGGCGATCCACATAATATTACAATTTATAAACTAAAGAGGCGTAATGATTGCAGAATCCTGCCAAGATGGCCGACCCCGATTCTTTAAGTACATATGTATCTCTTATGTAATAGTCGAAAGGCAGACGTGGACTTTTTTTATCAGGTTTTTTGTTTGTTTATACCTTGTAAGAGATTTATATAGGTGAGTGTTGTTTTGATTAAAGGTGATTTGAGGGGTTTTTGACATTTAAACGTCAGGTGTTTTTAACGTAACGTGGAACGCCTTCAGGCTGGGTGGAGCGACGATCTTCGCCGGATGGCTGGTAGCAGCTGGATGAGAGTTGCCGGAAATCGAGTTGAATGGCGTGCAATAGGAGAGGCCTATGTCCAGCAGTGGACTGCTATAGGCTGATGATGACGAAGATGACATTTAAGGCAAAATTGGAATGTTTTAACCTTCGTGATGATTTTTTTTTGACCATTCTTACCGAAGTACGGGGAATCTTGAAGCTGATAGATACTTTGAGGGAATACCAGAGGCATACGGCGACGACCCCAAATAAGTTAGATTAAGTACTGTGCAGGAGTATAATGACAGAAACAGGATCCCGTCATACTTACAAGAAGCGAAACAAAACGATAGCCATATCCGTGATTTGGACTTGGTAGGCAGGTTGGTAGCTAAGTTCTTTTAGGCGGGAGCTTTAAGGTTTAGCAGAAATTAGGAATACCGAGATTTGAAGAAAAAAAGAAAGAAAAATACGCTTATTGGCATTACAGCAAAATAAATACACCTTAAAACTATAAAAACAGAAAACATTATAATGCCAAAAGGGCCTGAGCTCAGCATAATGTCAGATGACAACACAAGTGTACCACCTGACGCTGATTTTCAGCTGCAACCCACGAGTGCCGTACGCTGGAATAACAAACACATAGAGAAGCGTGTGTCCGTTTTAATAAATTGAGGCATAGATTTGGCTTATCAGATCTTAGTCTCTACCATCTACCAATTCGGGATAGCCATGTTTAGAGGAAAAATGAAATCGGCTTTGTTTTCGAGTAATGAGTCTCCAAATATCTCACAAAACAGTCTTTAAAATTCAAGTTTACAAGTAATCTATTCACAACAACAACCCACGCTAAGCCGGAGGTCGCAGCGGTCACCGCTCATAATAACTTATAAATATCTGAATAATTACTAAGGATTGTAGTAAACTGACTGCTGATAATCTGTCAGTGAATGCCGTCGTTTTATTATTGTGTGGCTGTTTAGCTATTGTGTTTATTTCCGTTCCTTGTGAAGTAAAAAACGATTACCTAGGTTTAGTAGTGGCAGGTATTAGCGAATTTGTTTCAAACAAACTTTAACACTCCGTTTAGGGGAGGGGGTAAGAAAAAACCTTCCTTAAGGGGGGAAGTGCTAGGGTAGACCGCGAAAATCATTCTTTTTTACGATTTTTTCAGGTTTGCAAGTTAGGGTCAGGTCGTATGTTGAACAAAATTATGATCCTGATGATGATAAGAGGGTTGTCAATCAACTCAGCCTATCGCAGTCTACTGCTGGACATAGGCCGCTCCCAGGCTGCGCCACAACACCCTGTCTTCCGCCTTCCGCATCCAGTTCGTCCCAGCAACCTTCTTTAGGTCGTCCGCCCATCTAGCTGGGGGGCGTCCCACACTACGCTTGCCGATACGCGGTTTCCACTCCAGGGGGCCTACTCCGAAGTGCAAAGTGCTACACATGGCCGAACCGAATATTATTGAAAAATGCGAAAAAAGTTCGGATCGGCTCAGTTGGGTCGGGACCATAGTCAATATTCGAAAGAGTGTAGGAGTGTAGGATCGGAACCGACCGAACCAAATAGTAACTTCGTAGCAGGAAACGGCCGAACATTCGGCCGATACTACTTCGGAGTAGACCCCCAGGACTCGTCTGCTCCACCAGCCATCGGAGAGGGTTGTATTGATGCTTAAAAGCGCCGCTGGGACACAGGCCTCCGACGAGAGGGAGAGGGGGGCGGGT
This sequence comes from Apamea anceps, assembly GCA_951799955.1. NCBI lineage: Eukaryota > Metazoa > Arthropoda > Insecta > Lepidoptera > Noctuidae > Apamea > Apamea anceps. Next base: position 6,174,076 of record OX637527.1, on the reverse strand, counting down.
TGTATTAATTCTGTAAACACATATTTGTCACGGTCGCGAATCATGTTCACCTAGTTTTCACGGTGAGATTATTACAGAATAGACCGCCAGAACTGTGGGTGTATTTTTCAACTACCCCTTTAGGGAAAGCTGGCTTGGTGTTATGTCTTTTTATGTACGGTCACCAAGGTCGTCGGATATATGTAGTTGAAGTTTTGTAAGAAACCGAAAATATTTTACGAATAAAACTTAATATAATTAATAGGAAACGAACAGCACCCTAATTGCGTAACATGATCAATCGGAATCTGTTTCAATTTGACAGTTCAACAACATTCATTGCGTTATTTACGAGTTGAACAGACAAATTTTTCGAACTTATGAAGCAATGGATTAGCAATTTGCTTCAAAATGATTCAGATTCCGATTGATCGTGTGTTACGCAATTGGGGTGCAGTTCATTTATCAAATTAAATTTAATTAAAAAACATCCATCAGTTTCTTACTAAACCAACTATATTCGACGACCCTGGTTACTTATCTCCGTTGGTGACTGTAGGTACGTGTAGCTAACAACATAAATAATACTTTTACTGGTACCTATTTCGCATATTATTTTAATGCTGCATCGTGTCGCAATAAACTGGCCAGCTCCTTATGCGAAATGTCAAATTTTTATTGCAATTTAACTCTATAAGGTTTAATGGATTTCGCTCTATTTAAGTATATTCTATGTTTATGCAACTTAAAATTATCACAATAAGAAAAATATCAATATTCTAATGGACGTTATGAAACTCCTATACCCTGTCTATTTGGTTAACTTTTTTTGACAGCTGTTAAAAAACGTACATATTCCAGATTACGTAAAAGTTAATTTTAAAATCCGTAATAAAATAAATATATAAACTGTCTTATCTTATTGAATAATCTTATTTATGGCTTCTTACATACATTATAATACCGTACGTGTATCAATCAATGTATTGTGTGTTGCTGCAATCACTAGTTCCATCTGTCAAAAAACGGTTTACCGAATGGACAGGGTATAGCTACATAGGTACAGACGCCAGCACATCAAACTACTACAATCTGTCAAATTTCTTTAATTGATTTTCAACTTTATCGCTGAAGCATTAAGGTTCAAGGTTGATTGGGAAAATTAGACAGTTTCGGGTAGCTTGACCTGCTGGCGTCTGTACATAACTATCTTAGACAATTCTGAAGGGCTATGTCATTATATTTTCCGCGTTGGTCCCATGGTAAAAGTTTTTTTAAAGGATTTACTCATACTACAAAAATAAAAAAATAATAAAATTTAAAGAAATTCTTTAACGCGGCTTGTAGTATGAGTAAATCTTCACGTAACGAAAAAGCGTTATGAGCTCCATGCGACTTTCTCTCTCTGTCAGTTTCTTATATAATAGAAACACACACACACACGGAGAGAGAGATATATATATATAGTTTTCATAGTTTTCGAGGGCGAAACCAATAGTGAGGTCAAAATTAAAATCCAAGATAGCAAACTTGGCCCAATATGTTTGGAAATACTTAGGAATCCGTCGAGAGAATGCGTTCCTGACAGTCAGTGCGACAATTCTAGTGGCTAATGGCGCCGATTCCCTTGTTCACAAACTAAACTAAATTTAAGTTCAGTGCATCTTTTTCTTTCTATTTCATTAAGAGAAGGACAAAAGATAAATTTTAGTTTAGTCCTGTCAAATTAAGACGCTCCATAAGTTTAGACGTGATTAATAACATGGCTACTAAAAATACGCCAATTTACGTCTGTCGCTGACTAATTTGACAGGACTAAACTAATATTTTATCTTCTGTCCTTTTTTTAATGAAATAGAAAGAAAAAGATGCACTGAACTTAAATTTAGTTTAGTTTGTGAACAAGGGAATCGGCGCCATTAAAGATCAAATTCGCAAAACACGTATTTGTTTGTTTGAAACTGACAGGTCAAGAACGCATTCTCTTGTCGGCCGGATTGTATGTATGGCCTATACTTTTCTTACTAATTTCCTCACTAACTTCCATGGTTAACAAACTCGAATCAATTGCCAAAATTTAGTAGGTAGTTAGTAGTTAAATGCCATATTTAAATTCTCACGATTTCGCTGTTTCGACCTCGATTGAAACGACTTGAATTTAATTGCATAATACGACTCATCTGCAATGGATTATTGAAACAATTCGAAACCTCAGACGCCGCAATTTGTTTATATCTACTTAATAAAAATCTTAAATTCATTCATTCACTGGCAGACAAGGCAAAACATAAACACCAACAATATGAAGACAACATCATCTGCCAGCCTTTTCCCAACTTTGTTGGGGTCGGCTTCCAGTCTAACCGGATGCAGCTGAGTACCTGTATTTTACATGGAGCGACTGCCTATCTAACCTCCACAACCCAGTTACTGGGTAATACGATACCCCTTGGTAAGACTGGTTGACAGACTTTCGAGCTCCTGACTACCCGTAACGACTGTCAAAGATCCACGAATGATGGCCGGGACCAACGGCTTTTTTTTCTCCCGCTCTGGGTGGAGCGGAAGGGAGTGTCAGACTCTTACTGACTAAAACCCACCCGTGTTCCTACCTTAGCCCTATATGTTCCAGGGCAGCGGTAACCCTTTCGGACGATCCCGCTACCCTGGCAGGCTTCGGCCCTGTCGGGCCCCGTCATTCGTGCTGACATCTCTGGGACCAACGGCTTAACGTGCTTTCCGAAGCACGGAGTCACCCATCCAAAGACCAACCACGGCATGCGTAGCTTAAGCTGATCGACCTGTGCGGCTGTTATTACTTAGCCACAATATGAAGATAACTCCTACTAATATTATAAATGTGAAAGTTTGTATATTTGTTACTCAATCACGCAAAAACGGTTGAACAGATTTGGATGAAGTTTTGCATATGGATACTCGTAGTTTATAACCTGCTCCAGCAGTCTCGATATTCATAGCGATCGCTTTACGACCGAATTCGGTCGCAAAGTCCTGTCACTCCATACATTTCACCTGTCAATTCGGGACTTTGCGATCGATTTCGGTCGTAAAGCGATCACTATGAATGTCGAGACTGCTGGGGCTGGAATAACACATAGTGTATTTTCATCACATGGGATAATTTCCGACATCCAGGCGGGTGAAGCCGCTGTCAAACGCTAGTACGACAATAAATTAAACTTCAGAGATAAAATCAGAAATGAAGTAATCCGGAATAGAACTGGAGTTACCGTCCTAGCTTGTAGAGTAAGCAAGCTAAAGTGGCAGTGGGTTGGCCATGTTTGCCGGTGGAGACAGACAAGTCCTAGAGGGGATACCGCGTATCGAAAAGCGTAGTGTGGGACGCCCCCCAGCTAGATGGCCTGACGACCTTTTAGAAGGTGGCTGGGACAGGCTGGGTGCGGAAGACAGAGGACAGGGCACAGCCTGGAAGAGGCCTATGTTCAGCAGTGGACTGCGATAGGCTAAGTCGATTGAAAGGGGAGTTAAATAGGAGATGAAGGTTCAATTTCCACCCCAAGCCACATGTGACAAAGGGATGATGATGGCCGTTTAAGGTAAGTAGGTCCCTACCTAAATAAACACAAGCAAAAACATGGGAAAAACAATGTATATATTTGTTTTTCTCACCCTCTTTTGTTTTGCGACAGATCGGTAAATGTCACAATCAGCTTTGAAATAGAAATGTTTTGTGTATTTAGGTTCAGACGATATTTGCTTCTTGATATCTTAAGTTTTTTTAAACCAGCTGTTTTGTATTTTACTTTAAATATTTACTGTGGCATGTCATGTCTCGGCTTGCCGTGATGGCGTGGTGCGTTTAGCGGGACCCAAGCGGTGGTTCTCTTAACCCAATTGTCACCTGACATGCAGCAAACATGTTCGGCCCAGTCCCACTTAAGGCGGGTTTCTGGGTAATGTCCGTGATCTTGGTTTTGACGGGCGGTATTGTGTTCCTTATACTTACGGTCAGAAATTAGAACCCTCAGGATACTGCGCTCCATGGCTCGTTGGAAAACTTCGAGCCTGGACCTAGAAGGAAGATGGTGGGACAAGCTTGACTCCTACCGTAGGGACAGTCTGGCACTCGCAAAAGACAGAATTGTGTGGAAAAGGGAGTGGAAGGCGTTTGCAATGGCAGTGGCAGCGACTGTCAAGGATCCACGAATATCAGCCGGGACCAACGGCTTTTTTTTTTTTTTGAGGATGGGATATCATCAAATGACCCCTCCCGCTCTGGGTGGAGCAGAAGGGAGTGTCAGACTCTTACTGACTAAAACCCACCCGTGTTCCTTCCTTAGCCCTTTATGTTCCAGGGCAACGGTAACCCTTTCGGATAATCCCGCTACCCTGACAGGCTTCGACCCTATCGGGCCCCGTCACTCATGCTGACATCTCTGGGACCAACGGCTTACAGTGATTTCCGAGGCATGGAGGGGTCTCGATCTTAATAGATGATCACCCATCCATGAATCGACCGCGGCAAGCGTAGGGCGTATAGACTACGATCAACCCGTGAGGCTGTTATTATTTAGCCACTAGCCCCTCTTCTATGGACTTAAATATTTTCTTTGTGGTAAAAAAACACCTAAGGTCCATTTAAAATGTTGCCAATTGAAGTTATTTCAAGTTAATCAAATATCAACTTTGTTTTAATGGTTATTAAGTTGATTTCAGAGTGACAAGCAGTATTGAAAAAGTTATGAAAATTTTTGAAGTTCTAGCTTAAACTGTGCTTTATTGTGTAGGAATTAAAGTTGTTTTTCCATTAATTCATATTTGTTTACATTTTCGGCAATTAAATTGCGAATTAAGTTCAGGGGTGATAGTTGTTATCTGAAATACAAGTAGATACTCGCTTTATGAACAATAAGAAAGCCCTATATCCAGGGGCTGCAGTCTCGACATTCATAGCGATCGCTTTACGACCGAATTCGGTCGCAAAGTCCTGTCACTCCATACATTACATTCGTCAATTCGGGACTTTGCGACCGAATTCGGTCGTAAAGCGATCGCTATGAATGTCGAGACTCCAACCCCAGCAGTGGACTGCTATAGGCTAATGATGATGATGATGAATCGCTTTATAGCTACTGATTCTCTATCTATCGATATTAATAGTAAAGCTGTAGATTTTGTTGGTTTGGACGCGCTAATCTCCAGAACCGTCCGATTTGAAAAATTTATTTTTCCATTCTTTCTTTCTTTGATTCTTTTTTTTCTTTCTTTATTTTCCTTCTTTAAGTATCTTTACTTATAGGTAAGTAACTATTATTTTCTTTAACAGAAGAAACGTGATAACTTGATTATGTTAAAAGCCTTACATAGTCGTGGCATTACCTCACTGGCTCGCTGACTAAACTATGATGTCATATAGACATAAGTACATTGCGCGAAATGGATTTGTATGCAGGTACAGACGCCAGCAGGTCAAGCTACCCGAAACTGTCAAATTTTCCCAATCAACCTTGAACCTTAATACTTTAACGATAAAGTTGAAAATCTATTAAAGAAACTTGACAGATTGTAGTAGCTTGATGTGCTGGCGTCTGTACATTCTTGGTCTCATCTAGTATTGAATTTGATTGGACGCATTGATGAGGACGTCACACGTCTTGCCGAGTCCAATCCACATCTAAGGGTCGCTTCTCGAAGTTGAGAAGGATTATGTCTATGTCTACCTAGGGCAAGTCGCTCGGTAGACATAACTTTGAGAAAGAGGACGACGGAAGCATACAGTTGGGTTGGCCAGCATTTAGAAAGCTTCCTTAAGTCTCCTCGTCGCCTATCCCGCAGTGTTTGAAGACTAAGGTCTTAGACCAGTGCTTCTTGCCCGTCATAACATACAGTGCCGAAACGTGGACACTGACGGTCGGGCTGGTCCACAAACTTGTATTTTTTTTGTGTGTTGTTTTCTTTTTATGCGTCATGTTTACCGCAAATAAACGTGTTTTCTTTCTAGTACCCCGCGCGCGCGTCATCCCAGCGAAGTCTCAAGTTAACTCTTCCGGGTTTGTAGGCACATGCTCTAATACCGGTGTACCTACTTTTTTACACCTCAAACTGTTACAATACCTAATTCATTGTAATTATTGCAATTCATAATCAATTTAATACACTGCAGATCAATATTTCATGATTTTATTTAGCCATATCAGACCAATTAAAAGTTGTTTAAAAGTAAACTCTGATTTTAAATTTGCTAAGCCAAAATGACAGCTAATATCGGTTTCGGCGAACAACGCGTCATACTGACGTCACGCAAAATTCCTGCATTTCGCAAACAGAGTTTACCGCGCAACTAGCATAAATACAAACGTCCCGACATGAATCATTGGGCAGTTGCCCGCCAGACACAACACCCGTCTGGTTGGAGGATCTTCCCTTTTCTATGGAAGATGAGTGAACTTTGCACTCTCTTCCCCATACCTCTATATATATTTATGTTCTGTAATTTGTATGGTGTACATAATACAGAGTATTCTGTTCTATTCTTTATATACCAAATAATGTCACGTTGACAAAAAGGGCAGCTGTCATTTTAGTTTAGCAAATTAAAAATCAGAGTTTAGGTAAATCAAAGTCGCTCCTATTTACTCAGCAACTAAAAGAAACGGTTGGCCACGGAAGAAGTAAATAATAATGATAATGCGACTGCCTACCTGACCTCCACAACCCAGTTATTGGGTAATACGATACCCCTTGGTAAGACTGGTTGTCAGACTTTCGGGCTCCTGACTACCCGTAACGACTGTCAAAGATCCACGAATGATAGCCGGGACCAACGGTTTAACGTACTTTCCGAGGCACGGAGTCACCCATCCAAAGATCAACCACAGCATGCGTAGCTTAAGCTGATCGATATGTGCGGCTGTTATTACTTAGCCACAATATGACGACAACTCCTACTAATATTATAAATGTGCAATGACAAGCCCCTTAACTTTAAGCAACGTTTATAAACAAACCCCTACTTGCCCTGGAAATCATTTCGCCGTCTGTACAAAATACGTCCTCGTTGAAAAGTCGTGATTCGTTCACACAAGGAATCAATAAACGAGAAACTATAATAATTATTGTCTACATATAAGTTTATAGCTTCCTGGGGGGCAATTCTCGTAATTTTAAGAACGTTCACAGTCTGATCTCAGTCTCAATTAATCTAACAAAAATACCTCAAATTTCCCTACATTTGGACAAGTTTTTGACATTTGTTTGTCGCTGAGATGAGACTGCGACTAGATTTTTAAACGTTTCAAATTACAAGAATTGGCCTTCGTTCCTTTCGTAATGGGAATTTATGGCCCGCGGTGCAAATAAAGTTGATGAATGAAGTTAATGACTGCAAAATGGTGGTTAATGTTTTATGGGCATTTTTCTTTACAATTACCATTTGAATAGTCTTTAATTAAACCTTTTTACTGGCGTATTACATATAATAGCTATAACTATAAAAAGTTTATTGAGCGTTAACAAGAGAAAATTGTTTTTTTGCGAAGAATTACAGTCTTTCAAATATCTTAACTTCTTTGTCACTTTACTGTCGCTTTCAGGGGTTTGTGGCTAAGTAATAACACACGGGTCGGAGTTTGTTGCGCCATTTCTTCTTCCCAACGAAAGCACTAGGAAGTGGTGAAAGGCGGGCGTTTTGGGGGACTGTCTTATGTAATTTTGACGTTCAATAAGTGCTGATTCTCAGCCTAATATGTTTTCTTTTGATTCTGATAAAAAAGTTAAGTGAAGTTCTAAGATTTTATTACATTGTTTGTTTGTTAAGTACAGACGCCAGCAGGTCAAGCTACCCGAAACTGTCAAATTTTCCCAATCAACTTTGAACCTTAATACTATAGCGATAAAGTTGAAAATCTATTAAAGAAATTTGTGAGATTGTAGTAGCTTGTTGTGCTGGCGTCTGTACAAGTGAAGCGAATAAAAACGTTTTAAAAAGATCACTGCCCAGCCTTTTCATAACTATGTTGGGGTCGGCTTCCAGTCTAACCGGATGCAGCTGAACACTAGTATTATACATGGAGCGACTGCCTATCAGACGTCCACAACCCAGTTACTGGGTAGCACGATACCCGTTGGTAAGAGTGTTTGTCAGACTGATAACAAAAGATCATCACCTGCCCAGCCTTTTCGCAACTACGTTGGGGTCAGCTTCCAGTCTAACCGGATGCAGCTAAATAGCAGCATTTTACATGGAGTGACTACCTATCTGACCTGCACAACTCAGTTACTGCGTAATACGATGCCTCTTGGTAAGACTGGTTGTCAGACTTTCGGGTTACTGACTACCCGTAACCACTGTCAAAGATCGACGAATGACAGCGGGGAAAACGGCTTAACTTGCTTTCCGATACACGGAGGAGTACCCATGTAAAGATGGTAACAAGAGATACCAAACGTAATATTAAGATGCCGTTGCTCGCACGCACTGCCAGACAGCACGCGTAGATTCCTATCACGCATTCAACGCGTTTCCTGCTGTTACGCAATGCGTGTGACTAACCAATATAAAGTTTACCGTCCACTGCTATGTATGTACGGTCTGTTAAAAAACTGGAAATGTAAACAAATGGAACAAAAAACGTATCTGTGGGCCCAAAGTAATGTTACTTACAAATTCAGTCTATTGATTTGATTAGTTGAATACTTTCAAGCGGAAATTCTAATGTTTTTAACTTTAGAATTTTAGAACATAAACAAAATTCAACTCAGCCTATCGCATTCCACTACTGGACATAGACATCTCCCAGGCTGCGCCACAACACCCTGACTTGTTACCGACGTAGCTTGCAGAGTAAGCAAACTGCACTTCAGTTTGCTTACTCTGCAAGCTACGCAGTGGGCCATGTTTGTCGAAGGACCGATGGCCGGTGGAGCAGACGAGTCCTGGCGATCGATTCTGTAATCATCTCACCGTGAAAAGTTAGGTGAAGTGAGCTTAGAGTGAGCTATAGTAGTTGTCAATCCTTTGAATTACTTTGAATGACAGCTCACTCCACGCTCACTTCACCTAAGTTTTCACGGTGAGATGGTTACAGAATCGCACTGCAGGAGTGGATACCGCGTATTGGCAAGCGTAGTGTGGGACGCCCCCCAGCTAGATGGACGGACGACCTTAAGAAGGTTGCTGGGAGGGACTGGATGCGGAAGGCGAAGGATAAACTAAATTATTAAATGAAATACATTACTATTTCAGTTAGCAATTGAGGTTAGTTTAATAACCTCAACTTTCCTCGATGATTTTTCAATTGCCCTTAAAAAATATTATTTATCAAACAATAATTATTGGTAAAAGCGGTGAGATATAAAGTTTAAACCTTCTAAATATAGTAGAATGTGTCACAAATTCCCTTTACCGAGTCATTGCGTAAGAATTTAACTTGAACAGGGTTTGTTGACGCTTTTACCATATACTTTTGGAATAAATTATAGGATGTGCGCGGAGTGGTTTGCCATCTTAGCTGCGCGATTCATTTGTTCGACAGCATTTGTTCCGTGCGTAGGCCGAGTCGCAGTGGATGATTCCGCCTACATTTATCATACAAAGCGAACGTAAGTACAGACGCCAGCAGGTCAAGCTACCCGAAACTGTCAAATTTTCCCAATCAACCTTGAACCTAATGCTTTAGTGATAAAGTTGAAAATCTATTAAAGAAATTTAAAGGATAGTAGTAGCTTGATGTGCCTGTACAAGTGCGTAGCTTAGCCGTGGGCTACTGTGTTTGGTTCTCATCTTCTCATCTTCACCCATAGAGACAAAGACAGACGTAAGCATTATAATTAATACCTACTACTAACAACACAATAAACCGGTAGCCATATTATTATATTTTTATTCGAACAAAGACATCACACAACATTAACAATTATATTTCCAAGGTCTGTGTAGGCTGCAGTTTACAGCCAAGTAGGTAGGTGTGATACAGACAGAACAATGGTTTAGCGAGGCGAATTACGGGCTGCGTCGTACCTATGAGTACAGTCGGCAAAGGAGATGAGTCAAACATTCACTCTAAGGCCCTTTGAACCGCGCCTAAACACGGCGTTTAAACCGTGCCGTAGAAAAAACGTATCCGTCTACAAGCTTCCATATGTACAGACGCCAGCAGGTCAAGCTACCCGAAACTGTCAAATTTTCCCAATCAACCCTGAACCTTAATGCTTTAGCGATAAAGTTGAAAACCTATCAAAGAAATCTGACAGATTGTAGTAGCTTGATGTGCTGGCGTCTGTACATACCTACATAACATAATCAGCCTATAATGTTCCCACTGCTGGGACACAGGCCTCGTCTCGGTGAGAGAGAGTGGGCCGTAATCCACCACGCGGGCCCAGTGCAGGTTGGTAGATGTCACATGTCTTCGAATTTTTGGTTCTAGGACATGTCGGTTTCCACACCGTTTTTTTTTCCCCACACTAGGAATTTCTCGTGTATCGTAGGTGCGTATACAAACATTTCAACTCACATACACAAAAAGCCAGACCCGGAACAACTACTTGTAGATCATACAAATGTTTGTTCCGTCCGGGAATCGAACCCGCGACACGCAGCGCAGCAGTCAATCGCTTAACCACTGCGCCAGCCGTGCCGTAACTTTTCCTTCATCGTTTTGAGAGCAGTGGTGATGAGTTATTTTACATAAAGTAAAGCGCCTGGCTGGATTCAAACGATTTACTTGGTCACCACTGCTCTCTTGGCTATTACTGCCCCACCAAGCTTCCATAGTTATCCTTAAAACACCGATGACCGTGCCTACAAACGGCGAATAAACCGTAATTTTTCAAGGCAAGAAAGACGTGTGTCTACAAAGGGCCTACACATCACACACAGACACACCATACACACATTGCACCTGAAATCACCTCTCTAGTCTCCACTCTGGAATTCATTTCCTGAGCCCTAAGATATAGTTTGGGGCTCACTGGCAAATAATACTCTGTAAGCCAGTAAGGTAATATTTTAAGTTGTTCTGTCGTCTCAACTTGTGCTAACCTGTGAACCTGCTTATTCTATTACCTGGACAATAAACTTTTTTCTATACAGGCAGGATTAAGTAGTACCCCACTTGCTTGCTTTAAGCAACTGTGGTTGCCACAGTAGAAATGCTTAGTTTCGAACTGTAGTTCCAAACCGACACTACCTTGTTCAAACGGCTATAATCTGTATCACAACGCATGAAAGTCCTAAATAGTATGTCGAAACATACACGAAACAAATTCTCAACGACTTCAAACTTATATTGCCAACCGCACGGAACAATATTTTCGTAAAATCGACAGAGTTCGTCCTGGAAAGTACTACTACCGAAGTTATTTCTACTGTTAAGTATCCTTGCTGTAGTCAGTTTTACAGGGTAGGTATGGGTGCTGGAGACATGAGACATTTTAGTCTTATCTATGGTATGACCCGCATTTGATATGCCGCTGGTAGGTATATGGTATTGTTGATAGCCAGACCTGAGGTAGTTTTGGGATCAGAAATAGCTGCAGTTCTTTCCAGGACGATTTCCTTAATTTTGTATTTTTTGCCTGTCTACCAACCTGTTCTGTTGACTCTACGTGTATGCAAATGTATGCAAGCATTATAATAGGTAATAGCTTGGGAAGTACGTTGACTTACTAGTGGATAAGTCGCAGCCAATAATTGGGAGATTTTTGCTTATATTTTATTCCGAAAATAGGTTAAAAATATCGAGGCTAAAATAAATCTGGTGTAATAGGGGAATAAAGCACTAGTAAATGGTGAAGTGTGAGTGTTTTGGGCGACAGTCTTATGTCATTTTGACGTTCGAAAAGTGCTGATTCTCTGGCTAATTTTAATAAGTGATTTTTGATTTGATTTGTTTTTTTTTTGTGTAGGGATGATAGCTATTGCCATCAAACTTGTACAAATACAGACTCTAAGATTCTACTCTGAAATTCCTAGACATAAGACCAACGGGTCTTGTTACAGCTGTGGCACTGTGTGAGGGAGTGGGCCGTAATCCTGCACGAGGGCCCAGTGCGGGTTAGTAGTCTTCGATTTTTTGGTTCCAGGACATGCCGGTTTCCTTACATTGTTTTCTTTCAACGTTTAGAGAGCAGTGGTGATGAAATAATTTACACAAAGTAAAGCGTCTGGCTGGGTTCAAACTTACCGCGTAAATCTCGTAAATCGCGAATGTTAGCACTGGGTCACCACTGCTCAGCCAAATTCTTAATAACACGTTACCCAAACAGGGACCGAACCTAGGAACCACGTTCAGCTGTTGCACTTGCGACTACTAAACAACAAAGGCAATCAATGGAAGATAGCTCATCCGAAAATTAGGTAAAAAGGTACTCACATTATCATTGGACATGGTATTACACCCTCTTAGAGGCAGGGTGTACTGCAAATCCCCTCGTTCCGACACGTACTCTCGAAGACATGAGGAGTTGCTGCCCAGACCAGCTGGGTACACGATGCCGTTGAACGAGTCGTAGACACTGTGGAGGAGAGAGGAAGGTAAGTTAAGAGTTTATGAAGAATTGGGGAGGAGCAGAACCTTAAATTAAAAACTATTAAATTGGTCTTCTTTTCGTTAAGTTGGTAACATAATTATTAATACGTAGCTGTTATGTATGACACCTGTATGAGAGCAGTGGTGAACCAGTGGTAACGGCCGCGACTTATGAGTTGTAGGTCGTAGGTTCGAACCCAGACAGGCGCTTTACTTTGTGTAAATTATTTCATCGCCACTGCTCTCAAAACGGTGAAGGAAAACATCGTGTGGAAACCGGCATGTCCTAGAACCAAAAATTTGAAGACATGTGACATCTGCCAACCCGCACTGGGCCTGCGTGGTAGATAATAGCCCACTCCCTCTCAAAGAGAGAAGGTCTGTGTCCCAGCAGTGGGAACAATGCGGGCTGATTATGATGACACCTGTTTGACAGCAAGGGCAGGCTTAGGGGGAAAATGTAGTGCAGCGACAAGAAAAGCTTAACTTTAAAATCAAAGGTGAATAAATCAAAGAAAGGTAAGTAGAAATAAATTAAAGATTTATTTAAAAGGAGGAAGGAGGAGGATGAAGAGGGAGAGGGAGGGGGGGGGAGGATGGAGGTGGAATGGCAGTGGTGTCTATAATGTGGAGGTGGGGGCTATGGGTGACGATGCGCGTTAAGTGGGTTGAGGAGGCTGAGGTGGAGATCCAGTTGGAGCTGAAGTTGTAGACCGACGCGAGGAAGGTGCCGGTGACAGGTGCAGGTGCAGGTCCAGGTGCAGGTGAGGGCAACATGCCGAAGATGCTCTCTCACTGCGAACCCTTGCGGTCGCAGTTTAGCTCGCTACCTCACCTCCATATAACACAAATGTAGCTAATAGACTCGTATGCACATGCCAGGCATCGAGTAAACCCCCAAGCAGCCCGCGCTGTATCGCAGTGAGGTGTACCTCTACAGAAAATCGCGAAAGCGTTTCCCGCGCCCCGTCGCGTGACGCGTTGTAGTGCGAGATCCGCTTAAAGAAGAACTGCTATATTCCGGTAACAAAATTATATTATGTCGCCCTTGTATTCGTTTCAGCAAGAATTAGAATAATATGGTCAATTATGTTCTATAAGATATTTAAAACTGTAAAAAAATCCATTGTGGCATCTTTTGTCTAATGTCATTTTAGTCTAGCCTACTTTCCAAATTCCCTCAAATTAAGCAAATGGTGGCTTTTACATTTTGCATGTTGTTTGTTGGAAATCTTTTTATTTACCAATTGTCTACGTTTAATTATAAATAATGTGCTGAGCAGTGATAATGACTCGTGTTTCAGAATAATAATTACTGCTGAACTCAAGGTTAGTTTGCTGAAAGAATAAAAAAGTAATACCTACTAAAATTAATATTTTAAGTGCTTACAATTATTATAATAAGTGGTAATTTTTCAGATTAGGGAATTACCACATCTTACCGCTATACCTATTTCTGACGTAAAGCATTATTGTTTTCAATACTAGATTGTACAACTAGTGCATAAAAGAAGCCATTTTACCCCGAGACGTTTACATAATATAAATTACAGCAAATGAAATAAAAGACGTTTTATTATGCGTGTGGCTGTTGGGCCTGATTGTCTTAGAAAAAAAAATACTTTATGCACTAGAGCATAAAAAGCATGAGAAGTGAAAATGTAATTTTAAATTGCACTTAAAATATTAATAGTGAAAAAAAAAAAAATCAACACGTGGTAGTTCCACACCGGTAATTTAGTTTTTAATATTACCAATTTGGCTTAGGCAAGGCAAGTATAAATATAGTTAGGTAAAGACTCCAGCACAACAAGCTACTACAACCAATTTAGATTTTCAACTTTATCCTTTAGCGATAAAGTTAAAAATCTATTAAAGAAATTAGAAATAGATTATAGTAATAGATTTTCAACATTATCGCTAAAGCCTTAATGTTCAAGGTTGATTGGGAAAATTTGATAGTTTCGGGTAGCCTGAGGTGCTGGCACACCGTACATATTATTACCAATTTCTATATTTTTAATTACGGCTTATTTTTGGACACGGTCCTTCCTAGTGACCAAAAATTTAGACGAAAGTATTCTGTATCTCTCTTACCTATTTCTACCGTGTGTGCTTGCGAGTGAGACGGTGACATGCATGCTGTCCTTCTCGCACGCCACTGTCAGGGTGTCGAGAGGAGCTACGGAGCCGGGCCATGCCGTCGTGTCAGCTTCCGTGGCTGTTCCCAAAGTTGTCGTTGCTAATTCTGCGAAAAAAAAAAACGTAATTATGCCGTGCACAGCGAGGTTCAGAGATCCTTTTATGGCCTTTCTGGGATTTGTCGTAACATGCCTTGAACAAAGGGTGACCTTTAAGGGGAAAGAAATAAAGAAAATACATTCATTTTCGCTAAACATGAACACAAAAAAAACCACAAAATAAAACAAGTTAGGCGAAATATGTGTCAAAACGGCCATCGCTCACCACAGACACAGGACACAGTGCCCTGATGGTGACCACCAGGGTGGTTTTAGTGAGGCTAGAGCCTAAATGAAAGTTTGCTCAAAGACGGTAGAAGAAGTGTTGGCAGTCCATCAGCCCGATGGGTTGCACGACCACTGCGGGTAAGTCCGGGATGAGACTCACACAGACCTGCGGGGTAGTTACATAACACACTGACAGTAGGAATGGCTTTCATTTTGACAGTTCAACGACATTCATTGCGTTATTTACGTTGTTGAGCATACACACTTTTCGAACATTTGAAGCAATGGATTAGCAATATCCTTCAAAGGATTCAGATTGTGATTGTGACGCAATTAGGGCGCAGGGAAGCATGGCGTAAAAGGGAGGAAGCTTAACTCAACATTGGGTGGACGAAGGCTACCACATTGAATGCGATGAAAAAAAAAAAAACTAAGAAAAATCTAGAGCATTATGATGCATTTTTGAAGATTTCCTAAAACATTATTTTTTATTTTTCATTTCCTGCAGTGCGATTCAGTAACCATATCACCGTGAAAACTTAGGTGAAGTGAGCGTGGAGTGAGCTATCATTCCAACTAATGCTAGGGATTGACACTATTGCCAGCTCACTATAAGCTCACTTCACCTAACTTTTCACGGTGAGATTTTTACAGAATCGATCGGCTGTTATTCATAATCTCTGATCAAGTAGTCATGGTCAGAAAGCAAATTCCCGTAATTAGAAACGTTCAAAATCTAGTCGCAATCTCATCTCAGCGACAATCAAAGTCAAAATCTTGTCAAAAATGTAGGGAAATTAGAAGTATTTATGACAGATTGAGATTTTGAGCGTTCTTAAAATTACGAGAATTGCCGCCGAGATATCATCGACGAATGTCGTTACTTGACCATGTCTGACTAAGATTGCTACTTGAAAATAAATTTTTCAAGTCGTTCTATGTATTTATGAACGAAACTTGGAAGTTTGTAGCGGTATCTTCTATCTACGCCACATGCGAACAACGCGTCATACTTACGTCACGCAAATCCTGCATCTCGCAAGCAGAATTTACTGCGCAATTAGCATACATACAAACTTCCCGACATCAGTCGTTGCGCAATGGCCCGCCAGACACGACACCCGTTTGGTCGGAGGATCCTCCCTTTTCTATAGAGGATGAGTGAACTTCACCCTGTTCCTCATACCTCTATAAGTTTATTGCCGTAACAGTAAACAAAAACTTTAAAGAACTATTATTAATATTGTAATTAGATGCTATAACTTGCAAACTAGACCACATAACATCATATACTAAAATTATATACTATGTAACGTTACCATCTACATTCAAAACCCAACTCTATTGCGTACGAAACAGAGTCAATTTTCCATTACAAACAAAGCTATTGTTTTGTTTACATCAATTATCGTCCATAATAATTACGAAGGCAGAAAGCATTACAAATTATATATAACTGATATGTGTGTTTAGAAAGTTAAGCAAATAACGGATCTATGTGCGGCCGTGGAACAAGATTGTGATACGGTTTTTTTTACGGCTTACGGTGAAGGAAAATGTAGTGCATGGTCTAAAATTGCCAATATAAGTACAGCATAATCAAAAAGCATAAGCATAATCAGCCCACTGTTCACTGCCCATGTTCCCACTGCTGGGACACAGACCTCCTCTCTCCGAGAGGGATATATAATCTACCACGCAGGCCCAGTGCGGGTTAGTAGATGTCACAAGTCTTCATTTTTTTTTTTGGTTCTAGAACATTTTTTCCGTTTCCTTCTGAAGTATAGCTCATAGAAAGTCGAAATTTTGGATTTGTAAGGTACAGACGCCAGCACATCAAGCTACTACAATCTGTCAAATTTCTTTAATAGATTTTCAACTTTATAACTAAAGCGTTAAGGTTCAAGGTTGATTGGGAAAATTTGACAGTTTCGGGTAGCTTGACCTGCTGGCGTCTGTACATAATAGTATCAAGCTCCTAACACTATTGTATGATATAAAAGAGTAATATTTAAATTAAGGGCCCGCTGCTGGCTGGACGTTTGTTTAAATAACGAATATGTTATGAAGTTATAGCTCACAGAAAGTCGAAATTTTGAATTTGTAAGGTACATAATAGTTTCTAACTGCGAGTAATATTGGGCGATCTGAAATTGTAATAACAATAATAATCATAAGGGGCCCGTTAGCTAGGCACTTCATAAAAACTCCATTCAAACTAAAACTGTCGAGGTACAAAATATATCTTATTTATTTTCTTTAGGTACAAAATAATGTCATTATGAAAAGCAATCACCTGTTGATAAATCTCGTTGGGGCCTGCCAGATAGACTCACACACCCAATTAGGGTGCAGATCATCAAACATATCAGACAACTAGCAAATTGGAAATAGACGTAATGGATTCTCAACCCCCTATCTTACAAAACCAAGGAAGGATAGATAAAATTTTACTACCACTACTAGCGGATAAGCCTTCCGTATAAAGAGCTATAACGATCTATCACTAAGGCATATCCTGACATTTCTGGGATAGCTGGTGATTTTGCAACAAGAACTGGTCCTGTGGACCATAAGCAAGAACCATTACATCTTATCTTAGATGCGACGGGCGGTCTTCCGCAATCCTTGTAATATGTAATCTTGAGAAGCCGGGATTGGGTAGGTATATTTCTTTTTTCATGTTGAATTTATTATAATTTTTGGTGTATATCTGGTGATATTCTATACTAACAGAGACACACAGACAGACAGAGACACACATAGACACAGAGAAAGACACAGAGTAAGAGAGTGTCTAATTTTAAGTATCTAAGTCACTGGGTCGCAACGCAGAGCGCTGTCTGTGCGCTGTAACATGCTGTACCGCAGGTTTGCACGGTGTATCTACCGAACAAGTCAAAGTGACATTATTTAGGGCCTTCTGTCAATCTTTTTACACCTGCAGCCTGTGGACTAAGTACACGCATCGTACATACAATAATTTGCGAGTACAGTATAATAACGCGTTCAGGGTGCTGTTCGGACTGCCGCGCCACTGCAGCGCTTCAGCAATGTTTGCGGTGAAAAGCGTGGATGGTTTTCATGCCATCATGCGGAAGCGTTGTGTTTCTCTTATGAGGCGCATGCGGGCCAGCTCGAACAGCACTCTGTTAGTGGGGCGCTGGGACTCGCCGATGTGGAGGCACTGGATGCAACTACACACTGTAGGTGGGCGCATCCAGGGTTTGCCATAAACTGGCACTCCTGGGCGATGCCACTTTGTGATGTTGATTTTTTGATTTATATTTTTTCTGTGGATTTGTTTTTGTATTGCTAACAATAGTTTCTACACTTTTTAACTCCCAAAATTTGACGCGCTTTATCTTTGTCATTTTTTGTTTGATTGACAAAAGAAAAAATACGTGTCCATTATTTTTCGACATCTAACTGACGGACTAAATATAATAATCATTTTTTTACCCAGGCATCTACCCTATTGGCGCAACCGTAAGGCACACAATACCATTTAAAGATTTTTTTTCTGTTTTTTTTTTTTTTTTTGTTTTCGTGTGAATATTGTGTGCCTTTCCTTTCTTTTTTCTTTATATCTTTTTATGGTTTGTGAAGAGAAAATAGACGTTTCCAGTCTCAGTTGACCTCGCATTGTATAAGCTTTTCATAAAATGAAAAGTCAGCGTATACTAGAAATGTATAGCTTGATACGCCGTCGTGTGACCCTATTTGAATTTGAACATGATTATTTCCTTTTTTCTATTAAATTGTTGGTCGTTGATTCATCTAAAATGTAGATAAAGTGGAGCATTTTGAAATGGTCAATTTAAAGCAGGTTACGATGTTATTCATTAAATTAAAAGTCGTTTATTCAAATTAGGCTGAGAATCAGCACTTTTTGGACGTCATAATTATATGACACAGTCACCACAGTACTTTCGCTGGGAAGAAGTGGCGCAACAAACTTCCCAACAGCGCAGCTGTCTGTTCAGTTATGAACATAATGACTTTTTTTTTTTTGGTTGTGAAATCATCAAATGACCTCTGAAACCCCGAAACCCCGTGATTTTTGTACACTATTTGTTTATCAAATAAGATCAGTGGGAACGGCCGCGACTTACGGGTTGAAGGTCGTGGATTCGAACCCAAGCAGGCACTTTACTTTGTGTAAATTATTTCATCACCACTACTCTCGAAACAGTGAATGAAAACATCGTGGGGCATGTCCTAAAACCAAAAATTCAAAGACATGTGTGACATCTACCAACGCGCACTGGGCCCGCGTGGTGATTTATGGCCCACTTCCTCTCACAGAGACGAGGCCTGTGTCCCAGCAGTGGGAACAGTATAGGCTGATTAATTATGAAACTAATAAAATAATTTTTAATAATAATAATATAATAATGGAAATAATTTTTCTAATTATGATATGTAAGAAAAAATACACTGTATCTACTCATTTCAGTCCATAATTAAAACTATCTTATTGGTCGAGGTTTTCGATCACCCGATTTTCCTTAGTGTTATTAAGTTTTCCTGTTAGGAAATTCTCAGTAACTGTTTATATATATTATCTAGGTTTTTCCATAGGATCAACAATTCTGGTCAAAATTTTCTTGATAAATGTTAATATTTTCTGTAAGTAGGTCTGTACAAACACTTTTACACGCCAATCATATTTTTTTAAAACTAAATTAGTTCAGCGTTTCCTATCTGACTACTCTGAGAAGAAAGGCCGAAACAAACTCAGAGGTCACAGTCTCTTTTAAAGTCCAGACATAATCTTGGTCACATCATGTGAAGACCATGTAGATTGGTGTCTGAAATGGTCTTTTGAGGAAAGAACCATACAGATTGAGTGGACTTGTCCAGTCAGTGCACGCATTTGTCAAAAATCGTGCAGCATAACTCAAAACTTGAGGAGCTCAGCGATTCGACGAAAGGACATTTCGGTAAGCCGCGTAAATTACTCAAACTGCCAGATCATGATTAAAACTAACTGAGAAGGAAAAAATGGAAAAAGAAATGATCCACACAGTCCTCACATACACCAAAAATAATCCTCTATACTAATATTATAAACGTAAAAGTTTGGATGGAAAACTGGAACTGGAAAACTACTGGATTTGGATGAAATTTGGTACACAGATAATTTATAACCAGGGGTCCTACTCCGAAGTACAAAGTGCGAATGTTCGGATCGGACCGACACATGGCCGAACCGAATATTATTGAAAAATGCGAAAAAAGTTCGGTTCGGCTCAGTATAGTCTGTATTCGAAAGAGTGTAGGAGTGTAGGATCGGAACCGACCGAACCAAATAGTAACTTCGTAACAGGAAACGGCCGAACATTCGGCCGATACTACTTCGGAGTAGACCCCCTGGATTAACACATAGGATAACTTTATCCCGATATTCCCACGGGATCGAAACTTATGCGGGTGAAACCGCGGGGCGCAGCTAGTAAAAATATATTTTTAAATATGCTTTGTAAATATACTTTACAACGTAAATATAATGTCATTGTAATCCATTGACTCAGCCGTCAATGACTTCCTTTCCTACATAGTATTTTAACCATGTAACAAGCTATCTTAAATGGCAAAACAAATACATTCAAGTCAGTGTCTCCCATAAAAACGTCTTGGCAGCGTTGGATGCGCGTGCGCCGGGGTCAATGACCAGTCAACGCCGGACAGCGCGACTTTATACCCAATAAGTATAGCATGGGTGACTTTTTATATGGTGAAGGTAAACGGTCTTAGTTATAATAGGAGATTATAATAAGATATTTTTTGTCTAAATATCGTGGTTGGAAGTTTTTTGGTAGACATAATTAAATGTGTGTTGAAAAGAGTTGCATTCCCCTTGTTAGGTAGTCTCGTTTGGCGATTTTTTAGTCTGACAACATTAATGGCTTATTTTAGTGCATTTTAGTGAATCCAGACATTAATATACCGGTTTCTTTTTGCTGTCTCAGATGGTTGCAAGCCTCAAATTTAGATCTGGTAAAAAATATATAAAAGTACCGACGAGCCCTATCAATCAACATAATCTATAAGGAATTTAAAAATGGTGATTACTGTCAAACGATCGATAGTCGTTGAAGCAGATTACGGCACGACCGCGAATTATTGCATACCTCCCAACTCCAGATGAACCGACGACCTTAAAAAAATGGCTGGGACAGACTGGATACGGAAAGCGGAGAAATGAGTGTTTTGTTGCAACTTGCTAGAGACATAGGCTTCTACCAAGACGCGGAGTCATCCAGCAGTGGACTACGATAGGGTAAGTTGATGGAAGATGCTGAACTTACCGGTGGATGAAGGAAGCTGCTTGGAACGCGCGGTCGCTAGCAGCACTGTCATGAGCAGTAGTCGCCACATGGTTCAGTCTGGAACAAAATAATACACGTTGTTAGTCAAATTGTCAGTATTAGCTATTAGCGAAGGGCTATTAGTTGTTCTGAAGGAACAATAGGCGTTGGACCAGAGCGGATGGGTCGAGTTGGTTAAAAAGTAAAAAATCTCTAATTTCAGACTTGTGAA
This sequence comes from Apamea anceps, assembly GCA_951799955.1. Lineage (NCBI taxonomy): Eukaryota > Metazoa > Arthropoda > Insecta > Lepidoptera > Noctuidae > Apamea > Apamea anceps. The sequence continues at coordinate 6,152,571 of OX637527.1, read as the reverse complement.
CAGCATTTAGAGTACTCCTTCGATAACGATGATTGATGTTTCATTAGGCACGGAAGCGTTTCGAATGGTTGTGAATAGCTAGGCTGTTTTGAATAAAAGGTAGTTATGTCTGCATGACAGCGAACCATAATGTAACAGACGAAAAGCACTGCTTTGTTGAGAAGAAGTCGCTAAATCCGAGAGCTGCACCCTAATTTATTGCGTAACACACGATCAATCGGAATCAGCATCATTTTGAAGCAAATTGCTAATCCATTGCTTCATAAGTTCGAAATATTTGTCTGCTCAACACGTAAATAACGCAATGAATGTTGTTGAACTGTCAAAATGAAACCGATTCCGATTGATCGTGTGTTACGCAATTAGGGTGCTGGGTGCGTTCATATCATTTTTTTTCTCTAAATTTTTACGTTGACAAACGTGTTCGACGATCCTTTTCTGAAAAAAATTTTCTTCCTTGGTAATTCATACACCACTTATAAACCGATTTAAAAAAGGAGGAGATGCTTCATTATTCGTCCGATTATCTTGATGTCAAATTGTTCGTGTTTTCAACTGTAAAACTCAATGACAGTGTTACAGCCATAAGTAGTTTCCTCTCAACATTACAATCATTAACCACATAGAACTCGTGTTAAATATAACAATAGTTACATAACAAGGTCGGGCAGGCCCTTGTGGCGAATGGTAGCAAACAGTAGGTGAAAGGACCCAGCCTTGTCGATTATACAGCTGATACGATTTGGTCAAGTTTCAACGCCTTTAAATACTTTGTAATGCCAGTTTTTAAGTGACTCAGTGCAGGGTAAAAAACTATTTATTCTCTTATTGAAATGAAACAAGTAGTGATCCCAGGACTTTCTCATTGCGTGTTGGAGATTGAAGTTACTACTTTTGTTAAAATAATAAATTATTTTATTTCTGTAAATAGGTTTGTATAAACACGTCAATCATATTTTTAAAAATTAGATGTGGTCGGTGTTTCCTATCTGACTACTCTGGGAAGAAAGGCCGAAACAAACTCAGAGGTCACAGTTTCTTTTAAAGTCCAGATATAATTCTGGTCAGATCATGTGAACACCATGTTGTCATGTCATGGTTAAAATTGGGAGACCCCCTACATCCATACTAAATGGGACTTAAATAACTATCAAATGTGGGTGTACGGTCGTCAAAGGAGATAAGTATCCAGGATCGTCAGATATAGTTGAAGTTTAGTGTAATGTTGATATATATTAATTTTATGTTGATGCATGTCCTCACTTAAATCTACTAAGCACGAATTGGTTTGTGAAGATTAAATAAAACTTAATAAGTAAAATTTGCATGCCAGTGAGGTAGATCAAGGAGAACATTATCACATTTTATGTAAACACCACTGTACCTTTGATCAGCAAATAAATGATGATTTGATTTGATTTGATTTAGTATCAAGGAAGATTGTGATGACTCGTTTTATAAGTAAGCCTTAAAGATTCGCTTGACTGAAATAATTGGTCCTTCGAGGCTAAACAATCGGTCCTTCGATACTAAACAATCGGTCCTTCGATACTAAACAATTGGTCCTTCGAGACTAAACACTTGGTCCCGCTTATACTTACCTAAGTTTCATTTCAAATTCAGGAGTCAGGACCACACGCTTAGCGACGTGACCAATGGTTGTTATGTGGTTAATGGTTGAATGGTTACATTATCAGTTATCACGAGTGAAAGGGACAAAGCCTTGCCGATTATGGCTGATACAGTTTTGGACAACTATCTCTTCAAATATTCGGTTCTTCATAATAAATCTGTGTTTTTGGGTCTGTCAATGAATATTATGTATTATTATCTGTATTACTCTAGCTTTTGCTCGCGACTTCGTCCGCGTGCGCAACTTTACTATTTTTTTTTCCGTAAGCACCTCCAAAGTATTAAGTAGAAGACTTTAAGAAAAAGATGGATGAAATTGGTAAAGTCCTGTTCCCAAGTTATGACGTGACCAAGGGAAATAGGGATTAATTTTTATATATATAATGTAGATTACTTAGGTAGTTACGATACAACTAGTTTGGCTGAATACCTACTATTTTGTTACAGAATTTGAAGAATGTTCTTAGACAATATTTAAGCTCTTTTAAAAGGTTTGCCTTTGATCACCATCTGACAAGATGGTAAGCTATGATGCGGTCCACAGTGGTGGTCTTTTTGTTGGAGGTAACATTGTTAACATTGTCTCCAGTCTTTTTCTCAAATGACCTCTCCCGCTCTGGGCTGAGCGGAAGGGCGTGTCAGACTTCTACTGACTAAAACCCACCCGTGTTCCTTCAGTTGCCTGTGCCATAGGCCACGGTATCTCTTTCGAACAACCCGCGGCACCTTTTTCAATGACCTAATTCCTTAACTAAAAAATCCTTTTTGAATGAATGAATGGTCTCTGTATTTGCTGTAGGTATATATGTTAGTACTTTTTTTCAACCTGTATTATCCCACAGCTGGGCAAAGGTCTCTCAATCTCCCACTGTTCCTTCCCACTATATGCCTTCTCTTATGACTTTTCCGTATATAGTCTACGGCGTAGAAGCATCTAATCATCACTCATCACCAGTGATAGGAATAGGTAGTGCCTATTTGCCTAAACTTCGAAGAACAGAGACAAGAAACGGAGACTTCCTTAGGACAAAATTTTTCACTCACTCACTAACACATTGTGTACGTCATTATATCATCATTCTCCTGCCCTTATCCCAATTTATTTGGGGTCGGCGCAACATGTCTTTTTCTTCCATACTTCTCTATTACGTCATTATATACTAACACAATTTTTGATTTTGATTTTACTGTAAATTATTTAATTTAATGTAATGTTAGTATTGTTTAAATTGATTTTAATTCTATTTCTGTGTCTGTGGTCTACGTACCAATTGATTTTAATATAATTTAATGTATTGTATGGATTATTATTATCTGAAATAAATAAATTATTATTATTAAAAGTGTTGTCACGAATTTCTGGACACATGTCCCGGAAAAAAATTAGTCCTAAGGAAGTCTCCGTTTCTTGTCTCTGTTCTTCGAAGTTTAGGCAAATAGGCACTACCTATTCCTATCACTGCTCATCACGCTATGGTTTGCCAAATGGCGATAGTCAGAACATGGTGGTGGGAATTTACTTAACGTCACAACACACTATAGTCGACATTTCAGTCGTGTAAATATTTTACACCAGCTGCGCCCCGCGGTTTCACCCGCATAAGTTTCGATCCCGTGGAAATATCATGATAAAAATTATCTTATGATCTGTTTGTGAAATTTCATGTAAATCCGTTCAGTACCATACCATCCATACAAACTTTCAGGTTTATAATATTAGTAGGATTTACTTAAGGTAACTCGATAACATTGCTTTTTGAACCTGAGGACCAATTTAATACTAGCACCAAGAACCAAGTTTAAAAGCGACAGTGTCCTATTACTGCATTTACAACTGCCATATTATTCATTATTCGTGTAATAGGTACACGGTACACTATGCAAAAAACATCACGTTTGCAGTCAAGGACAATAGAATAGAACCAGCACGAAAACGTGGGTATACGCAATGTCAGTGACTGTTGTTATACTGGACGTGATAGTGTATTGAAACCTTATATTTATATCTCGTTTGCAATTTAGTTTCCAAACATGTAAACAAATATGTGTTTTTGGTAAAAGCACTTTAATACCTGCATATAAAGTTCAGTTTCCACTACAACTTCAAACATTTTAATTACTTTTTCCATAGTACCAGTCCCAGACATTCTGAAATTAACCCAAATTTAAGAAGTAATAGTGTCCGACGTTTTCTTTAGCTTGAAAAGTGAGTTTCATAACCACTGAGGCTTTATGATCATTACAAAAACTAATTAAACATTCCCAAAAATGGAGGTTAAAACAAAATCATAATTCCACTCCTGTGCATAATTAAACAAACAAATTCCACTTCCATATTTGAACTAAAAGTGTAACAGTTTTATTTAGCCCATTCACCGCGACACTTGTTCAAATAATAAAATGTTGCGTAACCTACGGGTAAAAGTATTGTAATGTATGGGACAATTATACGAACGGTTTGGCAATGAGCTACTTAGGTGTCAGGTTGGCGCATAACGACCGGGCTAGGTGATAGGTAATTAGCAGAAGGACCACTTAATACTACTCAGGGGCCTTAATCTCTATAACTATTATTATTTCTTAGACATTAATTATTATTATTTTTAACCGACTTCTGAAAACGAAGGAGATTCTCAATTCGATGGTTGTATTTTTTTTTTAATGTTTGTTTGCGCATAACTCCTTCGCTTGCCAATCGATTTGCAAAATTCTTTTTTTGTTGAAAAGGGTATACTTCCCAAATGGTCCCATAGAAATTTCATCAAAAACGGCTCAGTAGTTTGGTTTTTAAACCAAAATTACTGGTAAAAATTACAACTTAAACGTGAAAAATAAAAACTTTTTTGCAAAAAAAAAAAACAACCGACTTCCAAAAACGACACTACAAAGTGAAAAATAACTTTTTTTTTTAAAACCCTTGACATGCATCCTTAGAAAAACTAGTTAAGTCCTTGTAACTATAATGGATACTGAAACAAGTCATGCCGGTCGATATACGGCAGCCTTCTGTTCACACTTCCGCAACCCTTAAAAGAAACCTGATTATGTGCAGAGAACACTGGAAACTGTTTGTTTTTAAATGTCGTATTTTTCTCGAGCAACGCTGTCTTGATTTTATATACATAGGTAACCCTGTGATGCTATTTAATGTGTGGTTTTATAACATCTAACGTGACGATATTATCGTGGACGTCCACGTCCACGTCGCGGCATCATGATAACACACGGAAGTTAAATGTATGGAAAAATATGAAGACGCTTTTTTTTCCGCGCATGTTAATATTATGTAATTCGAACGGTGTCTGAATCCGCGATGATTTACTTTAAAGAAAAATTAGTTTGCTATCGAATTGTGTGCGCTCACTTTATTCATAATCAGCCTATAATGTTCCCACTGCTGGGACACAGGCCTCCCCTCTGTGAGAGGGACTGGGCCAAATCCATTACGCGGGCCCAGTGCGGGTTGGAGGATCACTTTTTTTTTTGGGTGGGAAATCATCATATGACCTTTCCCGCTCTGGGCTGAGCGGAAGGGCGTGTCACACTTTTACTACTTACTAAAACCCACCCGTGTTCCTTCAGTTGCCTGTGCCGGGGCCACGGTATCTCTTTCGAACAACCCGCAGCCCCGGCGGCATTGGCCCTAGCGAACCCCGTCAGTTCGTGCTGACATCTCTTTGAGGCGCGCGTGGAACACAACGCGCCGTCGACCAGGGCCTGGTCCTTACCGGGCGGCGAGCTGCCCATTGCTCGCCGCCCGCAAGCCCGCACCTATGGTGGCCGGGAGTCGGCTGTTGACTCCCGTGTTGGAAGATCACTTGATTGAGGTTCCTATTTTTAACTATAACGATTGCCCCATAAAATTTGGAAGTAGAATACTACACAATCCATCCAACTGTTTAAATATTTATTACTACCTTATTACCCCATAAAAACCCTATTATAAACACACTCTAAACACATAAAATTTTCGTAACCATACAAATATTCTACTAGAATACCTACCATATATGGTCTAAATTCTCCAGCTGTACCTACTACTAAACGGTTAAGTATTTAACTGGGACACACTTGTGCGTATATGTATCAATCGTTGCGACACATACGAGTACCTATTAACTTCATGTATAATCTCGTTTACGAGTAAGTTTGTCCTATTAAATGTAGCAGTCGGTAAACGCCACACGGGCACGTCTGGCGCACCCTGGGTCATACCCACCAATTATTACCTTGCTGGCTGACTAAAGCCGGTCTATTCTGTAAAGATCTCACCGTGAAAACTTAGGCAAAGTAGGCTCTTAAAGTGAGCTGTCATTTCAACTGACGCTTGAGATTGACACTATTAACAACTCACTTCAAGCTCACATCACCAATGTTTCACGGGGAGATTTTTACAGAATAGATCCAAAGGTGCCTAAAGCTCGAATATTGATGATCGACACGTGTGGTCAAATAAAATCAAGTAAGGTCCAATTGCATCTGGCGGCCTTCCAGGCGCGGTTCGCCGCCCTGGAGAGCATAGTCCTGCGCCCCCCCTTGGCGGGTAGGACGGCCCCAGGGCCGAAGGCGGCCTCGTACGCGGCCGCTGCCGCCCCTAAGCCCGGGCCGTCTGGCCGGGCCCAGGCGCCGGCCAAACCGGCGTCGGCTGGAGGAACCCCGGCGCCGGGAAAACCGGCGCAAGCTGGCGGAGCCTCGGCGCCGGCAAAACCGGTGCCAGCCGGCAAACCCCCGGCGCAGGCCCATAAGAAGGGCAGAACGGCTGGGAAGGCGACGGCCCCAGAGCCTACGCCTACCCCAGAGAAATCTCCCACGGCCAACGCCGAGTGGCAGGTGGTCGGGGAGAAAAAGAAGGCGGCCAAGGCGGCCAGGAAAAAGGCGCAGAGGAGGCGCCGCAAGGAGCGAGCCGTTGCGGCTAGGCTTCGCTCCCCTAAGACTGCGGCTGTAGTAATAACGCTACAGCCAGACGCGGTCAAAAGGGGGGTGACCTACTGCGACGTGCTCACCAAGGCGAGAGCGACGGTGGATCTCCAAGAGCTGGGGATCACCGAGGGCCTCCGGCATAGGGTGACCGCCACTGGTGCCCGCATGCTGGAGATCCCCGGTGCGACGAGTGGCCCCACCGCTGACGCCCTAGCTGAGAAGCTAAGGGCGTCCCTCAATGCGGACGAGGCTCGAGTCTCCAGGCCTGTCAAGTGCGCAGATATGCGCATTATGGGCCTGGATGACTCCATTACGGAGACAGAGGTGGTAGCCGCCGTCGTCAGGACGGGCGAGTGTCTGGCCGATCAGGTGAAGGCGGGCACCATACGTCCTGACTTCACGGGCATGCGAACCGTAACGGTAAGCTGCCCAGTGACGGCAGCTAGGAAAATTGTGGAGGGAGGAAGGCTCCTGGTGGGCTGGGTGTCCGCGCAGGTTAAACTGCTGGAGCCCAGACCTCTGAGGTGCTACCGATGCCTCGTGGGGCACCACGTGAGCGTCCAGTGCACCTCGGAGGACCGCAGCACTCTGTGCTTCCGCTGCGGTAAGCCCGGACATAAGGCCGGCTCGTGCACCGCCGCGCCGCACTGCGCTGCATGTGCGGCTGCTGGCAAGCCGGCCGATCACCGGGCGGGCAGCAAGTCCTGCGCCCCACCCGCCGATGCCAGGAGGAAAGGCAGGCCCTCCACCGCCGTCGCCGCCACCACCACCGTCGCCGGCGCCACTGCCACCGCCGCCGCCGCCGCCGCCGCCACCACTGCCGCCACCGCCGCCGCCACCGCCGCCGCCACCAATGCCGAGGGGCCCTCACAAGGGGCCCAGGAGGGGGCTGAAATGGAGGAGTAATGGCTCCGCCTTTACGCCTCCTCCAGGCGAACATCAACCACTGCGCCTGCGCTCAGGACCTGTTGCTCCAGAGCATGGCGCAGTGGTCGATTAACATCGCCGTGGTCGCTGAGCCGTACTTTGTCCCGCCCAGGGATAACTGGGTGGAGGACCTTAACGGCTCAGTGGCCATAATTTCGTCGGCTGCCGCCGGCACCCCGTCCCTCGAAGGTGTCACGAAGGGACAGGGGTGCGTAGCAGCACGGTTCGGAGAGATTGTAGTAGTGGGAGTCTACTTCTCTCCGAGCCGAACTCTCGCCGAGTTCCAGAACTCTTTAACAGAGTTGAGTGTCGTCGTCGCCAGAAGCCATCCTTTCTCCGTGCTAGTGCTCGGGGACTTCAACGCCAAGAATGTGGCCTGGGGTTCCCGTTGCACAGATGTGCGGGGCAGGATGGTGGAGGACTGGGCTCTGGAAACAGGCCTGGTCGCCGTGAATCGGGGTTCTGTCCCTACGTGCGTGCGGATGCGGGGCGAGTCGGTTGTGGACATTACGTTCGCCAGCCCCGCTCTGTCACAGCGTGTCATTGACTGGCGCGTCATGGAGGAGGTGGAGACCTACTCCGATCATCGGTATATCCGATTTGATGTCTCCACCCAGACCTCTAGCGCGCTGGTCCGACAGGCCCCGAGTGGTCCGCGTTGGGCGCTGAAGCAGCTGGACCGGGAGCTCCTCCTGGAAGCCTCGATCGTGCAGGCCTGGGTGTCTTCACCGGACAGGCCTGCTGATATTGACGATGAGGCGGAGTGGTTCCGGGAGGCCATGTCCGAGATCTGTGACGTGGCAATGCCCCGAGTCCGGCCAGGATGCGCCCGACGTCGGGTGTACTGGTGGTCGCAGGAGGTGGAGGCGTTGCGCAAGGCGTGCGTCGACGCACGACACCGGTACACCAGGCACCGCAGGCTCCGCATCCGCCCTCCGGATGCGGAAGCCACAGAGGCGGAGCTGTACGAGGGGTACAGAGCGGCGAAGACCGCCCTCCGAGAGGCTGTCCAGCGGGCCAAGGATGCGGCCCGCGAGGAGATGCTGGAGACTCTGAACAGAGATCCATGGGGGCGCCCTTACAAAATGGTGCGGCATAAACTCCGCACCTGGGCCCCCCCACTGACTCAGAGTCTCCGCCCTCAGCTGGTGGAGGAGGTGGTGAGCGCTCTGTTCCCTTCACGGGGGGAGCATACTCCCCCGCCTATGGCTCCGCCACTGGCGGTGCCCGAAGCGGACCACGCGGAAGGCGACGACGACACCCCTGAAGTGACCGGGGTAGATCTGAGAGCGGCGGTTGGCAGGCTGAAGGCCAAAAACACCGCCCCAGGACCCGACGGCTTGCCGGGTAAAGCCTGGGTCCTGGCCTCGACGGCTCTCGGGCCTCGACTGGAGGCGCTCTTAAGCGCATGTATGGAGAGAGGCCAGTTTCCGCTCCGTTGGAAGACGGGGAAGCTGGTCCTCATTCAGAAGCCGGGGCGCCCTGCGGACTCTCCGTCCGCATACCGGCCCATAGTGCTGCTCGACGAGGTCGGCAAGCTCTTTGAGAGAGTAATTGCGGGCCGCCTCGTCGGGCACCTGGTGAGGACTGGGCCGGATCTTGCGGATTGCCAGTTTGGCTTCCGCAAGGGGCGCTCTACGGTGGACGCCATCATGCGCGTGAGAGCCCTCACGACGGGGGACGCGGTGTCCCGGGGTGGGGTGGTCGTGGCGGTGTCACTCGACATCGCCAACGCGTTCAACACCCTGCCCTGGAGCTGCATTGGGGAGGCACTCCGGTATCACCGGGTGCCGACCTACCTCCGTCGAGTAGTCGGGGCGTATTTGACGCACAGAGCCGTCATCTACCCCGGTCGCGATGGGAACTGGAACCGGCGAGAGATGTCGTGCGGTGTCCCACAGGGATCGGTTCTGGGGCCGCTTCTGTGGGACATCGGTTACGACTGGGTGCTGCGGGCCGACCTCCCTGAAGGCGTCAACGTAGTTTGCTACGCTGACGACACGCTGGTCCTGGCGCAGGGGAGGTCGCATCAGGCGGCGGCTGACGCGATGACACGCGGGGTTGCGATAGTCGTGGAAAGGATCCGGCGGTTGGGTCTCGAGGTGGCACTGCACAAGTCCGAGGCCATGTCCTTTCATGGGCCTCGGTACGGGCCACCTCCAGGATCCCAACTAGTGGTAGGAGGGGTTCACATCGGCGTCGAGACCACGATGAGGTACCTGGGTCTCGTCCTCGACAGCCGATGGAACTTCGTCGAACACTTCCGACGTTTGGCCCCCAAACTGGAACGGGCCGGGGCCGCCCTAAAGCGGCTCTTGCCCAACCTGAGGGGGCCAAACGCCTCCTGCCGGAGGCTTTACGCGGGGGTCGTGCGGTCCATGGCCCTATATGGGGCCCCGGTATGGGCGCGTTCACTGCGGCTACGAGCCGCACACTACCTGAACGCGCCCCAAAAGGTGGTAGCCATAAGGCTAATCCGGGGCTACCGCACGATCTCGGGCGAGGCAGCAAGCCTCCTTGCCGGACTGCCGCCTTGGGATCTGGAGGCGATAGTGCTCGCGCGCCTGTATGATTGGCGCGCGGAGGCACTACGCCGGGGGGAAACTCCGCATCCGCGGCAGACTGCGGCGGAGCGGACGAACCTCCGGCGCGATCTCATGGCGGCATGGAAGGAGCGACTATCGCAACCCAGCGCAGGGCACGCCACGATAGCGGCGGTAAGACCCCTCTTTGAGGAGTGGCTAGAGAGACGTCACGGCGTTCTCACCTACCGCCTGACGCAGGTCCTCTCCGGACACGGATGTTTCGGGAGGTTCCTGCACATAATCAGGCGGGAGGAGACGCCCGGGTGTCACCACTGTCAGGATCGCCCAGAGGACACGGTGGAGCATACGGTGGAGGTCTGCCCTGCTTGGGCAGAGCACCGCCGTGTCCTCGTAGAGGCGATCGGCAGCGGCGGCGACCTCTCGCGTCCGGCCCTGGTTCAAGCCATGGTCCGGGGCGAGAGGGAGTGGGAGGCAGTCACCTCCTTCTGCGAAGCAGTCATGCTAGCGAAGGAGGTGGCGGGGTGGGCGAGAGAACGCGCCTTGCGCACCTCACGCCTCAGCCGCCGCGGGAGACGCTCCGGGCGTCGGGAGCCGCGTGACGACTCCCGGCCACCGTAGGCGCGGGCCTGCGGGCGGTGAGTAATGGGTAACTCACCGTCCGATCAGGACCAGGCCCGTGCCGGACGGCGTGTTGTGTTCCACGCGCGCCTCAAAGAGATGTCAGCATGAGTGACGGGGCCCCATAGGGCCGAAGCCTGCCAGGGTAGCGGGATTGTCCGAAAGGGTTACCGCTGCCCCGGAACATAAAGGGCTAAGGAAGGAACACGGGTGGGTTTTAGTCAGTAAGAGTCTGACACTCCCTCCTGCTCCACCCAGAGCGGGAGGAGTCATTGATGATTTCCCATCCTCAAAAAAAAAAAAAAAAAAAAAAAGGTCCAATTGCAGCACAGATAAGAAAAAAAATACATTTATTTGCGGCAAACATGACGCATAAAAAGAACGCAAACACAAAAATAATAATAAGTTGTGGGAAAACATGCGTTACATCCACGCAAAACGGCCATCGCTTAGCATAATGCTCAGACCCTATACGAGATAGAGCCCCACAGCGCAGGGGGTCTACTCCGAAGTAGTATCGGCCGAATGTTCGGCCGTTTCCTGCTACGAAGTTACTATTTGGTTCGGTCAGTTCCAATCCTACAATCCTACACTCTTTCGAATATTGACTTTGGTCCCGAGCCAACTAAGCCGATCCGAACTTTTTTCGCATTTTTCAATAATATTCGGTTCGGCCGATCCGAAAATTTGTACTTTGCACTTCGCAGTAGGCCCCCTGGTTTTCAGCGACAGCCGGCAGATCACTTAATAAGTAGATACATTCAACATTCCGCTTTTATCAAATAGAATATCTCCATTCGAGTAAACCGATTAAGGGAAACCCAAAAGAAAATTATCTATACCTAAATCACCGTGAAATCTTAGGTGAAGTGTGCTGTTAATAATGTCAATCCCAGATCCAATCCATGATCAGGAGGACTGACAGCTCATTTCAAGCTCTGCCGATCGATTCTGTAAAAATCTCACCGTAAAAAGTTAGGTGAAGTGAGCTTAGAGTTAGCTGTCAATAGTGTAAATCCCTAGCATTAGTTGGAATGACCGCTCACTCTACGCTCACTTCACCTAGGTTTTCACGGTGAGATGGTTAGAGAACGCACTGCAGTTCGCCTACGTATCACTGTCGTGAGAATTTTACACAAAGTAAACTTACTAATGAACTTATCGTAAGCATTATGAAGACCTAGAACATTTTGCTCAACTATTTTGCAACACAAAAACCCAACGTCACTTTGATTAGGTAAACTATCACATACGGTCTCTTATAAATTGATTGTAACAGCAATTTCTATACTGCTTATCCCCCTAGGAACTCGCCATTATTCTAAACCATCTGCATAACAGAGAAAACTGAAAGTAACCGGTTACCGAACTCCTAAGGGACTCGTTCGTAACGGGGCGGACTTGACGTCGGTATTATATTTCTGAACACGTCACGTTTCACTTGATCGACAGTTCCTACTTCCGGAGGAAGTGGCGTATTAATTACTGGTGTACCATCTTAACTTATTAGTCCGTAGATATCCAGTGTTGGACTTGGTATAATAATCAGTCTATAATGTTCCTACTGCTGGGACACGTTCCCGGTCGCTGTAGGTCGTGAACCCAGCAAGGCAAGTGCTTTACTTTGTGTAAATAATTTCATCACTACTGCTCTCAAAAACGGTGAAAAAAACATCGAGGGAACAGGCATGTGCTACAAATGCCTACTAACCAGTGTTTTACATGTAGCAAACAAATAAACAAATAACAACTAAAAATTCGTAAACATGTGACATGTACCAACCCGCACTGGGCCCACGTGGAAGATTATTGCCTGCCACTCCCGCTCGAAGAGAGGAGGCCTGTGTCCCAGCAGTGGGAACATTATAGGCTGATGATGCTTCTGCTAAGCGATTTTGGGCGAAACATACCTCGACGCAATTTTTTTTTGCCATCGGACAAAATAAAAACTTTCAACCTAGGACAAAAGGAAAAAGTACAATAAACAATCTCAAAACTTGACCTAGTATAGACTTAGTTGGTATATTGAATTTAGATCACCGACCGGGTAAAGGTTACCAGTACAAAACTACCCACAATATACAGCCAACAGCTATTTCGTCTCAGTTTTAACCGGAGAAAGCCTGCGCTGTTATGCAAGGCTTGCATAGTTCGGACATTCACTGCGACGAAGTCTAGTTATTATGCTTAGTTATAAATACTGGAATAGGAAGGTGTTAGCACTTGACTGAAGAAATACTTGGAATGGAGTACTGTTGTTGTGAAGAAACTTTTATACAGGATGAAATTGAAAATTTGCGATTGATTTCAACTAAATCCCTTCAGTCATTTTTTCGTGAAAGAGTAACAAACATCCGTCCATCCATCCATACGTCCATCCATACAAACTGATCCATTTACGAAATGACTTATAGTGAATATCGATTTTCTCAACTCTGATCGAATGTCAAAACTGCAACGAATTGAATTAACTAATCCACCCCAATTGTGTAACACACCTGTAACGGAAATCCGAAGGATTTTGAACAGAAATTGCTAATCCATTGCTTCATTTGTTAGAAATATCTGTCTGCTCAACAACGTAAATGTCGCAGTGTATGTTGTTGATTGGCTGTCAACATGAAAGTTATTAATAGCCGATTCCTATAATTTACGAACCGTTATTGTTTAAAATTAAGACTCTGTACCTTTACCAATAATGAAGCTAAGCTAAAAAAATCTTGTTTCATAGAAAAGTGCAATACCTACGCGGTCAAAATGTATGAAACAGCAATATATTTTTTAATAACCGACGAAAAATTTCGACGCTATGGCGTCTAAACTCATGTGCTGAATCCATGGTTACAATTTGCGCGTCGATGTCCCTGCCACCCTGTATAATCATGACAATAGCTGTATCAGATTCGCGACAGACACAAGAAAAAAAAAATTAGAGGGCTCTAGAAAAGAAACTCAAAGTGGGCGGTGAGCCAAATAAGGTTAAGAACCTATGGTATACAGGTACAGACGCCAGCACATCAAGCTACTACAATCTGTCTTTCTTTAATAGATTTCCAACTTTATCGCTAAATTATTAGGTTCAAGGTTGACTGGGAAAATTTGACAGTTTCGGGTAGCTTGAGCTAGCATCAGTACAATGTGTAACTGAATTAATGCACATTATGAAAGTAGTTTGTTCAGAATCGTTTACTGAATCGATTTGTGTAATTTTTAATATAGGTAATATTTTATCCCAGAAATAATTAAAACTACGTAAATTACTGTCACACTTCCGCTGTGCAGTGAAAACAAACCAAAATGGATGAAATACACACTGAGCTAGACCCTTATACGAGTGCGACTGTGTGTATGCGTAAATTTGTAATGTGACCATAATTTTCTCCCACAATCAGTATAAGTAATTTATCAAAAAAACAATGTTTTTTACATAATAATAAAAATTCAGTGTATGTATTATGATTATAACATAATATTCTAATTGGGGTGTCTGGTGGTGTGCGTTAATTCCGGGACATGTTGTATAGTCAGTAATATCAACCGGCCTTGCTGTTATCTGTGGGTGTCGTTGACAAATACATAAAAAGGCCTGTGGAATAGGTAAATAGGCTCTGCCTATGTTGCAACATAGAGTGAGTAAGTCATGGACGTATTTAACGTATGTGTTAACGATGGCAGTTCATTTTCATGCTCTATTTGGATATATCTATACATCAATGTATATTAAATGTCCATTGATAAATTAATTTCGGTCAAAGATTGTCACAGTCAGTCCTCTTTGTGATTGACACATATATCCGATTTGTTGGTTCTAGAACTTATTTCTTCAAGATGATTTCCTTCACCGTTTTGAGAGCCGTGGTGATGTAACAATGTTCACACAGTAAAGTGCCTGGCTGGGTTCGAACTTACGACCTAGAACTAAGTAAGTCGCGGCCGTTTCCATTGGGCCACCTGCTCTCCATAGCAGCATCGTGTCTTCTTTTCTTATGTTGTTTTTTTTTTAAATTTCTAGTGGCTTAAATCTGTGTCCGTAAAGTGTGTCCTTAGTAGCGGGCTCTATCAGAATATCAGTGCTTCGTCCAGCTTTCCAGCTCAGCATCAGTAGCTGAAAAGTGGCGATAATCCGTTCAAAGAGCTTATCTTTTTTTGTTAGCATCAAAAATGGACGGACTATAATCAAAATATTCATATTGTCTCCTCATTCCTTTTGTTTTTATTCTACTTTTTTTTTATTCCAAAACCATGTCTTACTTAGTAACTAGAGCTAGAGACTTAGAGTTGAAAATTAGTTACTAAGTAAGACATGGTGTCTTACTTAGTAACTAATTTTCAACTCTTCGCTCCAACAATTCCAAACGTACAACTGTGATAAACCTTCATAATCATTTTTTATTTGTGTAACATAGGTAGTGAATACAGAGGGGCAATTATCGTAATTTTAAGAACGTTCACAGTCTGATCTCAGTCTCAATCTGTCAAAAAATACTTCTAATTTCCCTACATTTTGACAAGTTTTTGACATTTGTTTGTCGCCGAGATGAGACTGCGACTAGATTTTGAACGTTTTAAATTACGAGAATTGGCTTTCAGTTCTTATATTAATGTTCATAGGTCGCTATGTTATGCCAAGAGGCGTACAAATATGGTTGCATGCTAAATAAAAACAATATGGAATAATTTCTACAATCAATCCATAAATAAATAATCATAGATTAAAATTAGTCACAATATTCAATTAAAATTTGTTTCTCCAGTCAAATAAATAAATAAGTCTACATTAATTTATCACTCAGAAATTCATCAGTCGTATAATTAAATTTTTCAATTTATAACAATTTTTTTTTTTATTGTATAACATTCAAATGTTTTATGACATCTGGTAATTTATTGTAAATGCGCGGTGCCATACCTAAAACGCTCATTCTCACTAAGGCAGTCTTACAGCGCTGATTACTTAAAGAGTTTGCGTATTGGCTACGAATCGCAACATCTCGTAACGTTGACACTTTTTCGAATAACCTCATGTTTGTTTTGACGAAAACACAATTTCAAAAATATATAATGAGGGTAAGGTAAGCATTTTCAGCGATTTAAAGAATGGTACACAGCTAACATCAGTTTTCAAACCACACATTGGTCTTATGCATCTTTTTTGTGCCTTAAAGACTATATCAAACCGACATATGCTAAAAACTGTACATCTAATTAGCGAGTCTAGCCATTATTTAGCTGTAGGTACATCTTTGTCACGCTTGGCGAACCCGCGCAAGTTCCGGGTTCAATACGACGCGTATTTATGTAGTACGCAAAAACCTGACATTGTGGAGTTAATAGGCATGAAGACATCAATTTAAAACCACCATTTAAAGTATTGTTTTGCTGTTACTAACAATGGGTTTTAGTTATTTTTTACTTTGACAGTGTCTCATGTATGAAGGTGTACGTGCTAGATAAGCATGACTGCATAAAATTATAGATTTGGTGACGTTCTATGTTTTAGAGAATATTTTATTTTGTTAGATGGAGCAACTACACACTTTTGTGGAATGTGGAGAACCAGGGGGCCTACTCCGAAGTGCAAAGTGCGAATGTTCGGATCGGACCGACACATGGCCGAACCGAATATTACTGAAAAATGCGAAAAAAGTTCGGATCAGCTCAGTTGGTTCGGGACCATAGTCAATATTCGTAAGAGTGTAGGAGTGTAGGATCGGAACCGACCGAACCAAATAGTAACTTCGTAGCAGAAAACGGCCGAACATTCGGCCGATACTACTTCGAAGTAGACCCCCAGGTTAGGTGGTGCAACTTTGGGAGAGTCCTTTTTCCAGTAATGGACTGGACCAGCCTGGAGTTTAGTACTGAATCTCAATAGTGTCAGATTTGTTTTTGTCTGCGGTGATATTTCTTCTATCATTCAGTTATAAGTTTTTGAAATTCTATGACATGCGTTGTATGTTATTTCAGCTTTATTTACCTACATCGTGATTAACGCATCGCGTCCAAACCGCATTAAGTTGTGTAATGTTCTCAAAGAAATTTGACCTGATTTAGTTAGTTTAAAATATGTAAATAAATTATTTATGTGATGACATTTCCATTCTTAAATACAACATGTGTATTTTAGTTGATGGTTTTCCTTATTAACTTTCAACAACCGAGTCCAGTTTCACATTCATGCAATATTTAATCGACAAAAGCTATGGAAGTTTGCTCAAGTTATTAACTTAGCATTAAAGCCAGCATCAGTCCATGTTCGAATACCTTTTGCCTAAGTGGCAAATTATTACGCTAGACAATCTGCTGTAGTAAGTTTAAAAAGACCTGAATACCTGACCAGTTCGAAAATGGCGTATAAATCCTTCTTGGACGTTGCGGGCATAACCGCTTGAACTTGGCTCTTTGCATATGGGGCATGACCCGTGGTCAACCCCCAGTCTGCGTCTGTCTAAGCCTAAAAGCTTCAAATTCTTTCTGGAATAAGGAGCTATGCTTATAAACAGGGCCCAAATTCACTCTGACCATAACGATTCCTTACTTTGAAACCACGTCAATTTCTTAGTTAATCACGACATCTGCTAATAACGTATTCTCTATGACACAATGAACCGCAACCGCGCGAAATGAACGCGAAGTTGGCGTGGTTTTATCTGTCAAAATACCAGCTTGACAACCGTATGTGGTTTGTACAGACGCCAGCAGGTCAAGCTACCCGAAACTGTCAAATTTTTCCAATCAACTTTGAACCTTAATGCTTTAACGATAAAGTTGAAAATCTACTAAAGAAATTTGACAGATTGTAGTAGCTTGATGTGCTGGCGTCTGTACGTGTTAAGATTACGGGAATAATAATCACCATACAGAATTGGGGCCCTGGTATCGACTACCGACAGGTTGATGATGACGATAGCTTAGTCTCATCAACTAATAAATCAGTTAGCTCAATCGTCTTAAATCAGAAACTATCGTCAAATATATGTTACCTATGACATAGTAACAGTGAGCGTTGCACAACCGACTCTACTAGTGTAACACTTTCGTTGATCTTTAGACATACAGTACTAGGTACTCGTTACGGAGATTAATGGACACTTAAATGCCGGTTATACTTGTGTGGTATAGTTTTTTTTTTTAAGTACCGAGGTTTAAGTATTTACAAATGAATTTAAACGCTCGGGGGAGTTTGTTGCGCCACTTCTTCATAACAGATAAAACACTAGGAAGTGGTGAAGGGTGCAAGTTTTAGGGGACTTTTAGGGGAATTTCGTCATTCAAATAGTTCTGATTAGTGTTTTATTTTTGCTCTGCTCAAGTGGTGTTTGATCAGACTTGTTTCTTGTACTCCGGTAGTTTTGTGGTAATGTGATGGCTCGTAAGCGCGAATGCGCTGTTCCAGTTCCGCAGGGTTCCATTAAAACGACTTTCAGTTTGATACCTCCAACTGAAAGAAGCCTTAATTTTTTATTTTTTTTTACGTTACCTTCACACTAGGAATTGCTCCTGTATCGTGGGTGCGTTTACAAAAATTTAAACTCACTCAAACAGCAAGACCCGGAACAACTACCTGTAGGCAATACAAATATTTGTTCCGTGCGGGAATCGAACCCGCGACACGCAGCGCAGCAGTCGATCGCTCAGCCACTGCGCCAACCGTGTCGTCGATTAATGTTTGATGCATTAGTTTTAAACTCAAAAAATTTGTAATTTATGACATGCTACTAATAGATCTTTCCATTAATAGAACTTTCTAATAACATTTTAAATTACTTTGGACTGATTTTTCCAACGCCAGATATCAGAGACGGGAAGTTTTATTAGATTCTTTTCTTGAATTCTCAGTAGCAGGCTGGAATCTGGATAGACACAGGATTTAGCTCGTAAAGGGTAATAACTCAGTTCCTTAATATAGGTGTCTTGTAAAGTAACTTGCGAAATCTGGGATTTTCTTGAACTCCTGCCTAACTTTTAGTTAATAGGTAACTACAGGAATGATGTTATGTGTTATCTCTTGTCTGACTATTTCTCTCTCTTTCGCTCTTGATCTAGAAATCATATGAAATGATTACTTCTCTACGGAATTCTTGCTTGCAAGTCTTGCAACCAATCTGTTTACGCCACTGACAATCTCCACCAGCATACAAAACAGCACAATTTCCTATCTCAATACATAATCACATAAAAACGATTGCTAATTCATTACGTAATACATTACCGATTTTGTCACAAGCGCCAGCACTTCTCTCGGTGCATTAGTAGCATTGTTTAAATGCGTGGTCTAATTCTCGTTTGGGTTTTTTGGAGTGACATTTATAAGCTTATAGTCTTACGACATGAGGTGATTTTGTATTTTTGTTTCAATGAGGAAAAGTCAAGGTGAAAAGAGTCTTTATTACACTCGCGAGCAATGAAACAGTTCCAGTGACATAGCACCAAATTACTCCTAAACGGGAAAGGCTAGCTTAATGACGCCTTCTGCAATATTGAAGTACATTTAACAGCGCATCAGAATATTACCAACTAAAAACGTAAATATTGTGTTCAAATTTTAAATTATATGTCTTAGGAGATATTAAGGTGTTTGTCGGCATTTTGTGGGTGGAACTTTTTCATTGCTCGGCAGTGTATAATATTAATATATTTTTAAAATTGTTGTTCATTTAAAATAATAGTGGTAGGTATTTCATTAAAGGTCGATTCCTATAATTTACGGATCGTTAAAAAAGATCTGCCTAGACTTTTCCCAACTATGTTGGGGTCGGCTTCCAGTCTAACCGGATCCAGCTGAATACCAGTATTTTACATGGAGCGACTGCCTATCTGACCTCCACAACCCAGTTACTAGGTGATATTGGTTGGCAGACTTTCGAGCTACTGACGACACGTAACGACTGCCAAAGATCCACGAATGACAGCCGGGACCAACGGCTTGACGTGCTTTCCTAGGCACGGCCCCTCCGTGCCTAGGAAAGCACGTCAAGCCGTTCTTGATATGTAAAGATGGTCTCTCATCCAAGGACCAACCGCGGCAAGCGTAGCTTAACCAGTTTGACCGACAAGTGCGGGTGTGGGAGTAGGAACATTAAAGGTTGAAAAACTGGTGAAAGGGTGAAATAAATTGGAGCATACTCTTTTACATAGTTTGTAAGGGGTATCATCATCTGCCAGGGCCGCGGGTTGTTCGAAAGAGATACCGTGGCCCCTGGCACAGGCAACTGAAGGAACACGGGTGGGTTTTAGTCAGTAAAAGTCTGACACGCCCTTCCGCTCAGCCCAGAGCGGGAGATGATTTGATGATGATTGATGATTTCCCAAAAAAAGGGGTATCATCATTAAAAGTAGACAAAAAGCGGCATTCATGAAGCTACTTAATAAAAAAGAAACCTGTTTGCGCCACGAATGCATTCTCTCGATTTCGAAGAGATAAATTCTTGGAACGGTCCTTAAATCTAATACGTGGAGCTATGTTCTTATATCGCATCTAGACGTGTAATAAAATACAGTAAAATAAAATGTATTTCATGGTCTTTGCTTTCTTGCAGCAAACAAAACAAAAAATTTAGAACTTGTTCATGAACAAGAATATTGAAGAACATTAAAAATGATTTAAAAAAATCTAATTTATACAGGGTTATTTTTCAAAGATCAGCCAAATTTAAGGATGTGGTACAGACCATCAAACTGAACAACTTTCTCCATGGGAAAAATAGCGTAATCGCGAAAATTTTATCAACTGTCCCATAGAAAACTTCAATACCTACTCGACCTAAATGTATGGGACGGCTGAATTTTTATTCGCGATTACGATGTTGGTCCCATGGAGAAAGTTGTTCAGTTTGATGGTCTGTACCACATCCTTAAATTTGGCTGGTCTTTGAAAAATAACCCTGTATAAAGAGTTCGAACAAATGCTTCTAAACAGGAACAGTCTAAGCAGGAACAGTCGCACTTTACCTTGTAAATATTAATTACTAGTTTTAGCCCGCGACTTCGTCAGCGTTGAAGTTAACTATATCATTATAGCGGTATCTACAACGCCACATGCGAACAACGCGTCATACTGACGTCACGCAAATCCTGTATCTCGCAAGCAGAGTTTACTGCGCAATTAGCATACATACAAAACTTCCCGACATCAATCGTTGGGCAGTTGCCCGCCAGACTCAACACCCGACTGGTCGGAGGATTTCCCTTTTCTATGGAGGATGAGAGAACTTTACACCCTGTTCCTCATACATCTGAACCATATGATATGCCACATTGTCTATCGGTGAAAGCAGTTTTGAAATCGGATCAGTTCATACTTCTAGAGGTAATATCTACGTACAAACAAACAGTTAGACCTATCTTTTTATAATAGAAGGTGAGAGTATCATTGTAATAATATATTAAAGTTTTCCAATACAAAATTAACAGCCAATCAAATACTGCGGTAGTCTTAAAAAAAACTGGAAGCATGTCCTCAATTACCTCATGCCTTGCAATGCAATCTCTTTTTAGCTTTATAACCCAGCTTAAAAAAACTGGACACATACGGTCCTGACCAGGTCGACCGGTCGGCCCCCTTACTTATGGCGTGGAGAATTTCGTGTTTCGCCCGAAGCGAATTATGTCTGACCCCTATAAGCCTTTCGGAAACCAGTTTTAAGCCTCATGTTATGGTGGCATATATGGGTGGCATCGGGATATTGACGCGCCAACTGTAACCATGAATTCAGCACATGATTCTAGATTCCGAAGAAATGTTTCATCGAAAAAAAAAACTGCTGTTTCATATAAAAGTGCAACACCTAACCGGTCAAAAAATAACCGACGAAGAATTTTAACGCCCCCTAAGTTGAAATTTGTGAGGTACAGAATCATGGTAACAGGTTGTGCGTCGATGCTGCGAACCTGTATGGGTGGCATTTTTGCTTCACTTTTTAAAATAGTAAAGGACTGGTTTCAAGGAATTTAATCAAATAACTTAACAAGGTCGTTGGTCCACCGAGCCGCAGGAACCCGTTGGATGCGAGGAGCACAGAACCGGTCGAAGTGGAGGTGCTTGGGCGAGCCCTATGTCCAGCAGTGGACGTCTTTCGGCTGAAATGATGATGATGAATAAAATAACTTCACACCTTGTGTCCCCGTAGGTTTGGGCAAAGGCAGTGTTGCCGTGTCCCAGTTTGAAGGGTGTGGGTGCCGTCTACCCGTAACGACTGTCAAAGATACCAAAACCAAACTCAAAACTTACATTGCTATACCAAAATATCTCTATATTTTTTCTTCTAGTCTTCATGCTTAATTTGAAGATCAACTATTAAACTATGGGCCAAACTACTATTAAAACACAGTAATGAGTCCAGCACACGCAACATGCCCCAATGTCGTTATTAACACTAAAAATGATCGCAAAAGGTCCATTCGTTCAACTGAAGATTGTTCTCTCGTGTCCTGACAAACATTTGAGAAGCTGGCTGTAGTGGAAATATTAGGCAGTAGTAAAGGGGCAACCTTCTTAAATTAGAGGAATCCCGCATAACATGTAATGTCATGTATGACCTATGATCTCCGTCTTGGGAGAAGAGGGGTGATGTCGGAATAAAGCCTCATTGTTCCTTCCATGTGCGGACAGAAAGAAAGGTTTACAGCAATTCTTAACGCATGCTTCTTTAACTAAATCCTTGCTTAATTCTGCCAGCATCTGTGTTCCCTCCCACATTTAACCCATCTGCCTTCAAAGCAAGAGTGAACAGGCGTCTTCTGGGCACGCTCGTTCCATCATAGACCTCACCCATCGCTTTCCATCAGGCGTGATCGAGGACAAGAGCAGGACCGATTAACAATAACCCTTTGCTAATTTCTTTTGTTTTTTATTTTATGTATTTTTTTTTTTGTCTCCTTTACTCTTACACACGCTGTCTACATCTCTCTATCTACTGTCCTATCGCAGGTATGCTGGAAGAGATTTTTTATGAAATAAGAATCACCTTTGTAACTATTTCTCTGTTCTGTTTTTGAAGTGAAAATTTCTTTAGCGGCGTTGTGCACTTTTGTTGTGATGGGTAAAAAATGTTAAACTCGCGCCAGGACACGTGACCTAATCGAAAATTCGTAAGTCGGAGGGAGAGTAGACCGCATTCCAAAATATCAAAAATGCACAACGTTAATATTCAAATTTTCACTTCTGCCGGCACTCCCGGAGTGCAACCCGTTGTTTTTTTTTTCTTGTCTGTATACGTGTGTACATAAATGTTAAATATATAAATCAACTAACCTCATCTTTCTACTACACCGATATGTCCATTGTCAATTTATGTATGTAGTGATACTTCTGCACCTTTCTATGCATTATGTGTAAGTAATGAAAAGTGATTCGAAAAGCTGCGCCTGCGCTTGTGCCGACTGCGTGCAGCATGTCGAACACAAAAGTGTTAAAGAAAGTTTACGGAACGAATGGGGTACTTAAAGTGTCAGTCTGATAATTGTGTAGTGAGTTACATAACATTTTTATCTTTCATTTGGTCTACTTAGCTGGTGGAGGTAACTTGGTTGGAACTCTCAATACAAGAAGTCGAGAGGGATTATGAAAGATCAGAGGGGCATTTCTCGTAATTTTTAGGTACGTTCACAGTCTGATCTCAGTCTCAATCTGTCAAAAATACCTCCAATTTCCTTACATTGTTGACAAGTTTTCGACATTGACTGTCGCTGAGATGAGATTGCGACTAGATTTTGAACATTTTTAATTACAAGAATTGGCCTTCGTTCCTTTCGTAATGGGAATTTATGGCCTTCAGTTCAAAACCCACCGATCTTTAATTGACAAACGAGTATCTCGTCTATACTAATCTACCAAAAACAAAAGACATTCTGTGATCAATTTATGAATACTCATTCAAACCAGCCAGTCCCCTCCAAAACTTCTTTCCCCGTCTATTACGTACAGTCCTTTCAGTCATAATTTTCAAATCTGAGATTAGTGCGTTCAAACAAACAAACTCTTCAAATTTATTGTATTAAGTATATGTACGTCCCTTGCTCCTGCGTCGCCAGTCCAGACTCTCTTCATATTTTGACTGCTGAGACCAAAACTACAAACGTATTATACAGGAAACTTTTATAAAAATGTGGCTGTTATTTTAGTATATTGTGGTGTCTTCTTCCACGCGAACGAAGTCGCAAGCAGAAGTTTATATTAGTATTAGCTCTATGACTTATCAAACACTTCCGTCGCCGTCAGTACCGGTTGGACTGCTCGACTGGTTGACTGGTTGCACAAGGTTGTGGTGACGTAAGAGTAACCGAACGTTTTCGGCAACCGGCCCCTACGGTGCAGCGGTCTTGTTAGCTCCTTTAATAGATCTGCTTTGGGTTTGGATCCCGTTATTTGGATCACGCATCTTGAAGTTTTGTTCTACTGTAGCTACTTGTTATGAGCTGTATTTCGTGAAAGAGTAACAAACATCCATCCATCCATCCATACAAACTTTTGCGTTTATAATATTAGTAGCACTTTAACTATATATTATGCATTGCAGGATAAGGATCACTTAATTTCATATCTTTGCACTTTGTGTCGGTGATTTAAGACCAGTAATTACATTTATATACACACTACGTTATACACTACGTTGTTTATATGTACACTATATTTAACTCCAACGTACATAAGTGTTTAAGTATCCAAGATAATATAGAAAATTTAAAACAATTGTGTCACAAAACCCAAAACTTTCCATACGAAAAACCCTCTAAACCCCGGACAGGTCCAGGGGAGGCCGGTCCAGGTCCTCAAACCTTATCATACATAGCAGGTTCTTGCTTCTATGCCAATAAAATCCGAGGAGTATATTGCACATAACTTCCACATTAAGCATATGATTAGACTGGCAGAGTTTCAAAACGATTTCGCTGTGCCCGACAGGGTCCTTATTAATTTCTTTTTGGAGTTAACGCCTAACTACACATCGTGGAATGCAAATAAAGTGTTGAGTATTAAATCTGACGGCAGCCAAAAACGTTAACGCCAAATATCTTGATGACCCAAGCTACCAATATGAATTTAAAATGTGACAAAATCAAAACCGGTACAAAATCTTCCCTGAAGGCATGACTTGAATTCCAAGTTGTACTATTACGGAGTATGTCAATGTCGTATGTAGAAATGTTATCCTTACGATCTATTTCCTTGAGACTCTAATCTAATGTCAATGTGGAACAAAGATATGAGTCATAGCATAATGAAGAAACAACATTTTAGTTCGTAATTTTTTAAATCAACAATATGATCGACGAATACGGAAGTTCATTATGAATGTAGATGGCTATACGAGACCAAAGAAACGATTTACGGACTGTGTGAAAGATGATACGGTTAGAAAGGGAGTGATTACCGAGATGACGATTAATAGAGAAGTGTGGAAAAAGAAGAAGTAATGCGCTGAGCACAATTAAATTACGATAAGGGGAATGGTGATGACTACGATTGACGACTCTATCCATTGAAATTCCGTGACGAAGGCCTAGAGAAGTGACAATCGCTTTTAAAGCGTTTCATATTTTTACGACTTTCAACAGAATAGGATGTTTCCTGGGAAACGAAATTGTTATTATATTAATTAGTCCGTCAGTTAGATTATCGAAAAATAATGGACACGTATTTTTTCTTTTGTCAATCAAAAAAAAAAGACAAAGATAAAGCGCGTCAAAATTTGGGAGTGGAGGGTCGTGACGTCACGCCATGCTAAAAAGTGTGACGTCACGCGGAACTTTAACGGGCGATATCTTCATCATTTTTTATATAATCGACAAAAGAAAAAATACGGGTCCAATATTTTTTGATAATCTAAGTGGCGGACTTATTAGATTTTTTTAGGAAACTAGGCTATTGACATAACCTTTTCAGTAGCTTATTTTACTTAGATACCTACGAGTATGTCAAGCAGTGCACGTGTATTGGCTGAAATTATGATATGATATATATATATATATTTTTATCGCCTGCTGGTCTTGCTCTTGACCTCTATCTCACCTGATGAAAAGCATTGGATAAGGTCTACGATCGAATGCGCGTGCCAAGATGATGACTATTCCGTCTGGCTGACGGCTTATAGGTGGAAGAGAACACAGACGCTGGCAGAGAGCTCCACACTAGGTGGAAATACAGACGCTGGCAGAGAGCTCCACAGCCGTGCGCAAAATAAAAAAATGGAGGAGAAGTGGCGATCGGATTATGCAATTTTAAATTGTACAATCCTTTAAAAGTCTTCCAATTCTAATGACCATTTTATTCATCAGAAAACAGTAAGCAAGCAAACGAACCTACAGTTAAAAGTTAGTATAATATACTGTATTTTTTTCATGCCTCAGACCCGTCTAACAAGAGTCCATCAACAATGATACGTTATCATTCCTTTAGAACAGCTATACTCTAAGTGTGTTCCGCGGAACCCTAGGGTTCCGCGATACCTCTGTCAAGAATTTAGAAAAAAAATCAAAACACCTCTCTCTGGTCGAACGTTTTGACACCGCGGCCGCGCGTAGGTATATTTATTTATTTATTTATTTGTATAAACATGTGTTACAATAGCTGGTACAATATCTCATAACTTTGGTATCAACATGTATACTTGTAGGTATACTTGTGAGCGCGCAGTCCATTTGATAAAAGCCGCCTCTGTATTAGACGCTATAGTTGTCAACAAGCGACTTTCGACTCTAACTTAAAAAAATAAAGTCGAGATTGTTTACAACGTAATTTTTATATTTCTCTTTTTATTTTTGCTTTTTGTTTATCAAAGGCGCCGACTCGAGTATTTTCGAGAATATTCGAGATCGAGTCTAGGACTAAGTATAAAAGCGGCGATCGCGTGTCGCGCCTCGTCAGTCAGTTGACAATTAGCGTTCGGAGCGATAAGTTCCTACCTACCTACTTATAAGCTTGCTAGCGAGAAACTAGTGTTCATTGTTCTACTGCCTGCTGTATTCGTTGTCTCAGTTTTATACATTTCTTCATTGTACTAAACTTAGTCTCTTATACGCAGTAACGATTGTGCATTATTTAGACCCCACTATCCTGACGTGTAACATTATAAATAAAGAAGAATGGAACGTTGGCATAAAGGTGTTAAACGTGTTGCAACAACATCTTCTAATGACGCTGAATGTTCAAAAGCAGTACGCACGGAGAATATAGCAATCACCGATCCAGACGATGATGCCGCGACGTCAAGCTCGACGGTTTCAAAGACGAAAAAAAGGAAGTATGATGAGTCATATATCAGTTTCGGATTTGTTGATTCCAACGGCTCACCTCTCTGCATGCTATGCAGTAAACTGCTTCCTAATAGTTCCATGGCACCTGCCAAATTGCGCCGACATTTAGAAACTGTGCACCCCGAGTCTAAAGACAAGAATAAAGAATTTTTTGTTCGTAAAAAAGATCAGTTATTGGAAAGTCAAAAAAATATGATGCATGTAACACAAACTATCAACGAAAAGGCCACGGAGGCATCATATTTAGTTAGCTATCGCATTGCCCAAGCAGGTGAAGCGCACACTATCGCTGAGAATTTAATAAAGCCATGTGTATTAGACATAACAACATGTATGCTCGATGAAAAATCTGCAAAGCATCTTTCTACTGTGCCGCTATCAAACGATACTGTTTCACGGCGAATCCATGATCTGGCAAGCTACGTCAAACAAGAACTAGTTACACGTCTACAAAAAACACGATTCGCCTTGCAAATGGACGAGTCAACTGATGTCGCTGGTTTGGCTATCTTGCTGGTTATCGTGAGATATCCATATGAAAGTTCTTTTAAAGAAGACATGCTTATGTGTTCACCGCTGCTCACAAACACTACCGGGGAAGAAATTTTTAATAAAATAAATATATTTTTTGAAGAAAATAATATCAGTTGGAACAATTGCATTGACATTTGTACAGATGGGGCCAAGGCGATGACAGGTAAAACAGCAGGAGCAGTGTCACGAATAAAAAATAAAGCGCCTAATTGTAGTTCCAGCCATTGTATTCTGCATAGACAAGCACTTGCGATGAAGCAAATGCCGTCAAATCTAAAATTAGTTATGGATGAAGCGGTAAAAATAATTAATTTTATCAAATCACGACCACTACAATCCCGATTGTTCTCATTGTTGTGTGAAGATTATGGCAGCAACCATAAAACACTGCTGCTCCATACAGAAGTGCGATGGCTGCCTCGGGGTAAAACTTTAACAAGGCTATTTGAACTTAGAGCCGAGTTACAAATGTTTCTTACAGCAGATACTTCTTTTAATTTGAAGGACCGTTTGTATGATAAAACTTGGTTGTTCCGATTGTCTTTTATGGCGGATATCTTTCAAAAACTGAACGAATTGAATTTATCATTGCAAGGTAAACAGACAACAGTGTTTCAGGCCTATAACAAAATAACTGCCTTCAAAAGAAAATTAGATTTTTGGATTATTTGCGTTGGTAAGAAAGAAATAGAAAGCTTTACGTCACTCAGTGAGTTTGTTAGCGATAACGACTCAGAAATGTTTCAAAATGATGTGTTTGGAGAATTGGTCCAATATCTCAGATCGATGCGCGCATCTTTTGAAAAGTATTTTCCCGAAGAACAGAATACAAAAATGAAACTGAATTCATGGATTCATAATCCTTTTTTACCTAACTTGGAAAAGCCCGAAAGTATGTCAAACGAGATATATGAATCTCTTTTAGAAATGTAATCAGACACAAGTATGGAGTCACTGTTCAAAACGACGCCTCTCAATGATTTTTGGTGCAGAATCCGTGATGAATATCCAATGCTTGGCAAAATGGCTCTGAATATTCTTCTCCCGTTCCCAACAACATATTTGTGCGAAACAGGATTCTCAACCTATGCAGCCACGAAAACAAAATATCGCAATAGACTGGACGCCGAACCTGATATGAGACTTCAACTGTCTTCTATCAAACCTGATATCAACCAATTGATGAAAAATAAAAAACAGTTTCATACCTCCCATTAGTTAGATTTTTCTTTTTTAATATCTTCTATTATTGTACTTGCCATGTGGTAAAGTAAGTAATAATTAGTAACTGTTACATTGTACTTTTATTATGCTTATTAATAAAGAATACACTTTTAAAAACTATTGTTTTATTGTAGGGTTCCATCAAGTATTTTGCTTCCCAAAAGGGTTCCGTCACCAAAAAAGTTTGAGAACCACTGCTTTAGAAGAACGTGTCCATAAGAGGCGCACGCGCATAACGGGCGGGGTTCCACTGTGCCGTTATGTTCCAATCGTGGGCCATTGTGTAATGAGTGGACTGTTTCGTGTTTACTTTTGATTGTAATGGTGCGAGGTATTTGAAGTTTGAAGATTACCAAGTAATTATTTATATAGGTTCTTAAAACATCCATATCTTGACGTAATGAGTAGTGTGTAGTAGTTAGTTGTAGTTGAGAAAATTTACTTTTTATTCTGATATTCCCACGTGTTCGAAACTTATGCGGGTGAAACCGCGGTGCGCAGCTAGTTAGCCATAAACCATATTGATATAGACATAAAATAGGTGCCCCTCCCCCCCTTCCTTAGGGAGACACATTTGCCCCCTTTAGCAAAAACCTAGACCGCGCCTATTCCCAGTAATAGAGACACTAACTCGATTGATTGACAAAACCAACCTATCAATACCCCTGACATTTGCATCGATCAAGCGTCACGCTACAACAACATGTTCTAAGCTTATGCGCATGAGTGCATAACTCGACAAGTGTGGACAAGGTCAAGACCGATGCACATCGGTAAGCCTAGCACGAGCATCTGGCGACATAGTGTAGTCACTGTGATTGTGACGTCATCGTCACAAACGAAATAATTGGATAGAACATAACATCACGCTTGTTATATGGGTTTAAGGGTTAGGCAGAGATGTACCTATAGTTTTTTTTATTAGCTGTTAATGTCCCACTGCTGGGCAAAGCATCTCTACTGTCCTTCCTCCTCTCTCTGCCCAGAGCTGCCAAGGACCAATCTTTATGAAAGGAGTCCAGCTCATTCCGCCATCTCCGTCTGGGCCTGCCGTGATGTCGTTTGTCATTAAGCGGGACTCACTGGGTCGTAAGGGTTACAGGTTGAAGATCGATGTCCCTGCCTCCGTGTATGGGTTCACTGCTTAAAAAAGTAAAAGACTATGTAGTTTCAAGGAATTTATTAATTTTATTTTTTTTTCCATCTTAGACCTCATCCATCGCTTTCCATCAGGCGTGATCTAGGTCAAGAGCAGGTCCATTTAACAATAAAAAAAAAAAACATAACACGCCTTGTATCCGCGAAGGGTTAGGCAGTATCAATAGTACAGACGCGACGCCAGCACATCAAGTTACTACAATTTGTTAAATTTCTTTAATAGGTTCTCAATTTTATCGCTAAAGCATTAAGGTTCAAGGTTGATTGGGAAAATTTGACAGTTTCAGGTAACTTGGCCTGCTGGTGTCTGTACATCCACATTTTGCCAATTATGTTTAAGTTCGCCATTTTTGTTTAAGTCCCATGTAACGGGGAGCAGGGGGCCTAAAAAGCTGCCACTTTAAGCAATAACTCTAAAAGCTATTCATTTCCTGAATTCCCAGCAGATCATTAGCAATTCCTCTAATTTTCGTAAAATTAAAAAAAATAAAAACCGTAATTTTATCGGTTTATTTTTTATTTCTACAGTTTAAGTGTTATTTCATTGTGATATGAATTGCGCACAGATCATATTATGAATTGTCAGTCTGTGACCATTTTACGATTTTTAATATGATTCATATTGTTATCCTATTATGATTCTGCCAAAGTGCCTTTTTGGCCCCCAGGAACCAGGCACAAATCCTGACTCCAGGATGTACTGAGAAATTCCTAAATAAAAACTCAATAACACTACTCGATCTGGAAATACTCAATACAATCCTACTAATATTATAAACGCGAAAGTTTGTATGGATGGATGGATGGTTGCTTGTTACCCTTTTACGCCAAAACTACTGAACGGATTTGGATGAAATTTGGCACACAGATAGTTTATAACCAGGATTAAGACATAGGATACTTTGTATCCCGATATTCCCACGGGATGGAAACTTAAGCGGGTGAAACCGCAGGGCGCAGCTAGTAGTTAATACTTTTATTGCATTCGACATGTAGGTATCTTTATTACCACCTAAGAGGTGGTAAAAAAGGTGGTGGTGGTGGTGGTGTTTATCCGTTCCGTACGGGAGCTGACCTACCGTAATTTGGCAATAATATCAATGTGTCATCAACCTGCCATCAAACAAAGGTTACATCAATATCTATCAACCGTCGCGCTGTTAATTCACCGAGTGGCTACATCTTGTTAACCTAGTGACCATTAGGAATTGCATTCGTCTTGGTAAGGTTTATAATTATAAAATTAAGTTAATTATTGCTGAACTTAGTAACGATCACGTACTTAGTGATAGAATTTTTATTTAAATTTAATTTTGTCAGCTCTGGTGGCCCAGGTCGTTGGTTCGAACCCAGGTGCTTTACTTTGTGTAAATAATTTCATTTTATCACTGCTCTCAAAACGGTGAAGGAAAATATCGTAGGAAACCGGAATGTCGGGTCTGTCCCACTAGTCCCATTGACCCAGTCCCATGGTGGGACAAGTGGGATTATATGTCAAACTCAAACTCAAACTCAAACTCAAATCATTTAATTCAACTAAACCAATTACAGGTACTTTTGAATTGTCAAAGGGTCGGTCAGTCAGAAAGATGAAGCTAGTTGCCCATTCCAAAGCGTAGGTACCTATGGAGAAGAACGGGCAAGAAACTCCATGGACACTCTTTTAAATCATAAAATTGTTACAAAATATTTTATTACATCATTCGTGTTGAAATTAACCATGTGAGAACGATGTAGAAATACGTGCAAGTTAAAAGCGTCCGTTATAAAAAAACAAAAACAATTCAGAAATTAAAAATTAAAATAAGCCGAAGCAGCTAAGAGATGACCAGTCCCTACTGGCGGCGCCCGTTCACGAACATGACGTATGGATCAGCACCATTCAGCTCAACCATTTTGGAGGGAACTTAATGATCCAACACACACGCCACCACCAGGGAGACATTTGAGTGAGCATGACATACTCACAGCTGCCAGGGCACATTCAAGTCAATGAAAGTCGTACCCAGTAAATGGTAGCTTTATAGAAAGTACATAGTGCTCACACGTGTGCTATGCAATTATACAATTCTAAGCAATTGAGTTTATACAATGCAAAGATAGTTTTTCTTTTCCAATGTTCAGCAGCTCCAACATTGTCCCACTAGTCCCATGGGACAACTGATACTAACATATTTTTAAAATCATGTCCCACTAGTCCCATGGGACAACTGATACTAATATATTTTTTAAATTATGTCCCACTAGTCCCATGGGACAGCGAGTACTGATTATAATGATTGTAACAGTGAATCAGCCAGCAGGGTAGGTACACCAGGTGCATGTGAAAATGTCAATTTGACTTCACACTGCAAGAACCGATTAATGAAGGAGAAAGGAAGAGTTTAAGTAATCTTATATGCGTACCTAGAACCAAAAATTGGAAGACTTTTGAGCTTCACCAACCGGCACTGGGCCACTCCCTCTCACAGAGAGGGGGCCTGTGTCCCAACAGTGGGAACATTATAGGCTGATTATGCTTATTGTTTCTCTGGTTCAGTGGTTAAAGCCTCGCCACTCACATACGAGTTTATGGGTTCCAATCCGGGCAGGTACCAATTTGATATTTTCAATTCATTTGTACTATCTAAAGGAGAGCTTGTGGCTAAGTAATAACAGCCACACGGATCGATTGATCAAGTTAAGCTACGCTTGCCGCAGTTGGTTTGTAGATGGGTGACCATCTTCACATACCAAGACCCCTCCGCGCCTCGGAAAGCACGTTAAGCCGTTGGTCCCGGCTAACATTTGTGGATCTTTGACAGTAGTTACGGTTCGTCAGAAGCCCGATAATCTGACAACCAGTCTTACCAAGCGGTTTCGTATTACCCAGTAACTGGGTTGTGGAGGTCAGATAGGCAGTCACTCCATGTAAAAAATTGGCATTTGGCTGTATCCGGTTAGCCTGGAAGCCGACACCAACACAGTTGGGAAAAGGCTAGGCAGATGATGATGTAAGGTCAGCAACAAAAGTCGGTTAACACTTTAGTTGTTTAAATCTTAATTATTGAGCAAAATATTCTTAAAAAACATAAAGTAATAGAATATTTTAGAATAATTAACTATTTGCTATTACATGAAATAGAGAAAACCAATGTATCGCATCATTTTGTATCAATTTAGATGATTTGTAAAAGTAACAGTGTTAATTAACTTTTGTTGCTGACTGTACTATCTGAGGTTAGGCTTTCGGGTTTCTGACGACCCGTAACGACTGTCAAAGACCCACTAATGACAGTCACAGCCACGATCGACTCGTGCGGCTGTTAATACTTAGCCACAAGCCTTAACCTTTCAAGTATATATATGATAAATACCGGAAAGATTATGTATGTATGTGTTCTCAGCGTATTTCATTGGGAAAACCAGTTTCTTAATATGACGTAATCACTTTGCATGATGAGCAATTTTCTGCTTAACGAAGATGTTGGTGGCAAAAACCACAATTACCTAAGTGTGTTTCTATGAAAGATCACTGATGTTGAGGATAAAGATGGCTAGATATTTTCATTTGAATTTTGTTCTAAGAGGGTACAAAAAATAATTACATAGATGTGTATGGATCTACATAATGTGAAAGTTTTCTCGTCTTATACAGAAATATTTCTTTTGTAGCTAACCATTTTAATTTAAGCAGCTATTTTGCAGGTAGACTAAAACCTCAATGAAAATATTCCCTTTCGGGGACGTTCTTTATTGGGTTATTTTATTATTATTCTTTGTTTTTAACCGACTTAAAAAAAAACGAGGAGGTTCTCAATTCAGTTGTGCAAATTCTAACCAAAGCTATGTCCCAAAGATTTGAAAAATCAGCCAAATGCATACTAACGATATGACGCTGGTTTTCCCCGAACTGTTAGGCAGAGATGGCACGTACACCCACATTTCGCCAAATATAAGGTCCCATTAAAATAGGTGGACAAACTTTTAGAAATTATTCAGACCACCAAAATAAGGACAATGTTAAAAAAATATATAAGAAAAACGCATTAGATACTTACAATTAAAATAATCAGCTAAGAAAAATACACTTATAAATGTTGGTTACTCAATGCATAAACACATTGTTAAATACAGAATGATGTAAGGATGTAACAGAACTGACTGTGTATCTACTTACGAGCATGCGCGCAACGGGGCGCGAGTGCAAGTACAGACGCCAGCACATCAAGCTACTACAATCTGTCAAATTTCTTTAATAGATTTTCAACTTTATCGCTAAAGCATTACGGTTCAAGGTTGATTGGGAAAATTTTACAGTTTCGGGTAGCTTGACCTGCTAGCGTCTGTACCTACCCATAATGGATGGATGTATTTATTCTAGAGTGCCAGGTATTTTTAGGTCAAAATAAAATCATTTTAATCAGTGTTTTTTTTTTTGCCTGGATATCTTTGGTTAGACGTACTGAGCGCTGTGGTATTTGTCTAGTTATTTTAATTGGACCCTGTATATCTAAGTCCCATGTAATGGGGGCGAGCCCAATGCCATCCAACATATAGGCATTACTCCTGGCTGCTACTGACGTCTTTTTTTTTTTTTGAGGATGGGAAATCGTCAAATGACCCCTCCCGCTCTGGATGGAGCAGAAGGGAGTGTCAGACTCTTACTGACTAAAACCCACCCGTGTTCCTTCCTTAGCCCTTTATGTTCCAGGGCAGCGGTAACCCTTTCGGACGATCCCGCTACCCTGGCAGGCTTCGGCCCTATCGGGCCCCGTCGCTTTTGCTGACATCTCTTTGAGGCGCGCGTGGAACACGTACACGCCGTCCGGCACGGGCCTAGTCCTGATCGGACGGTGAGTTACCCATTACTCACCGCCCGCAGGCCCGCGCCTACGGTGGCCGGGAGTCGTCACGCGGCTACTGACGTCTGACATACATTACACCAAATAGACGCAAGAGCGATATCTAGCAACTGTCTAACTCATTACGAAACTAAACGAAAGTAGCCCAACTCAATACATTTGAAAAATAAACAGTAAGTACAGACACAATGGAATCATTTATTAGAACAATCAGATAGGTGATTTGATCAGTAAAGAAAGATAGATAGATTATACAACGTGTTTTTTATGATATCCCATAATTGTAGGGGTTCATTGTACTCATCATTATGAACAACTTTTACTATGGGACCAACCCCGAAATCGCGAAATTTTGACGAGTTATACGAACATAAATGTAGGGAACAACTGATTTTTTTTCGCGCTTTCAGGTTTGGTCCCATAGTAAAAGTTGTTCATAATGATGAGTACAATGACCCCCTAGAGTTATGGGGTATAAAAAAACACGTTGTATAATATATATAATAGATATTATACAAATGGATAATATATAGATATTATACAACATCACGGCTGTATGCCCCAATGGGTTGGGCAGAAGTGTAACCTTTAGTACAGCCACGTTTTACCAGTTATGTTTAGGTCCCATGTAACAGGGAGTGAGCATATTACCATCAACCGGGCACAACTCCAAGCTGATACAAAGAAATTCTATTCGGTAAAACCCAATAGCACTAGATTACAGAAAGCGATAAGGCCGCCCATTGTATATTTTATAGAGTTTGATGTGTTTTTTATGTTATGTATTTTTGTGGTTGCCCGACTTGGGAATCGAAACCGGGACATCACACTCAGCAGTGGCGCTTGCGACCACTAGATCAACGTGCTGTCAAAACATAGAAAATTATTATATAATTGTTACTGTAATGTATCATAGACAACTGAATAAAAAAAGAGGTTTAAACTCGTTCTTATTACAAAATATCCGTTTCATAATGTTCCCATAAGACAATGGCGTTTTGGTCGGAGTGTGAAACCATTTCTCAAACACCAACTTACATTTACACCTATTTTTAACTCAAACTCATCTAACTTTCGACCTTAACTATTACAAAATAAGAGTGTCATAGGTGGTTTTTGAAGTGAATAAGATAAGGTGGTTTCCATAGGTAGAACGCGAAAATGGCCGGTTAGCCGACCTTGTAGATAAAAAGTAGTGTACTGATATTTGTCTCGAGTGGGTCGTATCGAGGCTGTTCCGCGAATGTATGGGCGATGAATCAGATTGTAATAAAAAGTTTTTATAAGAGTGATTTCATGATTATGGAGTAATATTTTAAATAGGACTTTTATATGAGCTGCCAGTTCCCCTTTTAGCTTATTTTTACTGTCCATAGCTTTTGGTAAGTTCTTGAGTAAGTAAGATATATTACAAAATTCTGGGCATGACTTTTAAGAATCTGGGAATTCGTTTAATAATCTGGGAATTCGTTTAAAAATCTGGGAATTCGTTTAAAAATCTTGGTATTCGCTTAAAAAATCTCGGAATTTTATGAAAATCTGGGAGTTGGTTTAGAAATCTGAGAATTATTAAACCAGCAGCTTCACAGTAATGAAAAGCAACTGAAAAATCAACGTATGTTGCCTGAAAATAATATTGTAAATGAAAATCTTATTTCTTAATCTTATCGGTTTTAAAATGAAAATGTCCAGGAAGGAATAAGATATAAACGTCTAATTAGAAAATACCACACTGCGAATATTTATAAACTTCCTAGTGAAAATTGCTATCTATTAATTACTTTACCGATTTTAATTAAAACGAAATAGTTTACATATCGTTATGCCCTTCTTCATATTTGGGTTAGATCTTCAAACTGAAATGTCTATTATGAATCAGGCATTTATCTATCTTTCATCTATTACATACATTGAAAACGTCTCTACTGAGTTTTTTTTTTTTAATTTGTGCTGCAAGCAATATGTAAGTACTGAGTCAAACGCGTTAGTAGAAAGGAAAATAAAGCCTTAAATACATTACCTACATTAGTCGTGACGGGTAGTCAGAAGCCCGACAATCACTCCATGTAAAATACTGGTATTAAGCTGCGTTTGGTTAGACTGGAAGCTGACCCCGACATAGCTGGGTAAAGGCTAGGCAAATGATGACGGGAGAAGAAAGGTAAGGCACTGAATGGATTGCAGAAGGCCAATTCTCGTAATTTAAAACGTTCAAAATCTAGTCGCAGTCTCATCTCGGCGACAAACAAATGTCAAAAACTTGTCAAATAGGGAAATTAGAGGTATTTTTGACGGATTAAAACTGAGATCTGAAGGTCAATTCTCGTAATTTAAAACGTTCAAAATCTAATCGCAGTCTCATCTCGGCGACAAACAAATGTCAAAAACTTGTCAAAATGTAGGGAAATTAGAGGCATTTTTTGACAGATTGAGACTGAGATCAGCACCCTAATTGCGTAACCCACGATCAATCGGAATCTGAATCATTTTGAAGCAAATTGCTAATCCATTGCTTCATAAGTTCGAAAAATTTGTCTGCTCAACACGTAAATAACGCAATGAATGTTGTTGAACTGTCAAAATGAAACCGATTCCGATTGTGTGTTACGCAATTAGGGTGCAGACTGTGAACGTTCTTAAAATTACGAGAATTGTCCCTCTGGTCATAGTTATAGCTATAAACAATAAAGGAGAAAGGAAAACAAAGCCTTAAACACATTACCTAACACTTAGAAATACGAAGCCAATGACAATCTATAAGATCTGTATGTACTCGTAAGATGACGAAACAACTTACAATGCTACACAATTCTAATCGCAACTCGAAACACCCACGAGGAAGCCACAGCAAGGTCCGGCCAAGAAATGTGTGAATAAGTTAATGTAAAGAATTTGTTGCTATTGTAATAACAACAAGAATTGTTCTGTAGATGGCAGTGTAGTATTTTGTTTCGTTATTTGCATAGTATAGAATTTTGTATCGTGTGATTTGTATTGTGGATAAATAAGATACCAAAAAAAAGCGGCCGAGTGCGAGTCGGACTCGCCCATGAAGGGTTCCGTTTTACGATTTATGACGTATAAAAAAAAAACTACTTACTAGATCTCGTTCAAACCAATTCGGTGGAAGTTTACATAATAATGTACATCATATATTTTTTTAGTTGTATTATTCTCTTATTTTAGAAGTTACAAGGGGGGGGGGGGGGGCACACATTTTACCACTTTGTCACGCAAACTATTAAGTTTAGAAAAAAATGATATTAGAAACCTCTACATCATTTTTGAAGACCTATTCATTCAACAGTAGTTCTTATAGTTTCGGAAAAAAGTGGCTGTGACATACGGACGGACAGACAGACAGACAGACAGACATGACGAATCCATAAAGGTTCCGTGCCATTTGGCTACGGATCCCTAAAAAGTGATTAAAATAATGCGTAATAACAATCTAGGGTCCCTAGTTTCTAAGAATTTTTAGCTTATATATACCTCCCCCCCTACAGTATTTTGTCTCTCCTTCCCCTTTTTAATCCATCCAAAGGTTGTCTTTAAAAGATCGCTCTCAGCGATAAGACCGCATTGTGTCACCCTTTGTAAAATTTCTATATTTATGTCTGTAATTTTTATGGTGTACATTAATAAATAGTATTCTATTCTATACATAAATAATTTATAAACTACTACGGACCCAGAAGACGACGTCCCGCCCGAAACAGAAGCGCCCCCTACCGGGACCAATCGTATTTTCAAACCATCCAGGAACCCTTTGAAATATACACACAAACTTTCATCCAAAACGGTCCAGCCTTTTAGGAGGAGTTAGGTGACAAACACACGTACAGAAGAATTATATATTTATGTTAAGATTAGTCTTAAATAATAATATTAAAAGGGGGGAAGAAATCATAGGGTATCAAAAATTCTTTCACATCGCTGTCAACGGGAAACGTGCCCAAAGGACTGGCAAACCAGGTACATTGAATGAGAGCCTTGAACTGCTTCGTTGGTCTAGTGGTAGCTAAGTATGGCTACTTCGCATGGGGTCCTGGATGTGATTCAGGACCCCATGTGAAGCAGTCATCCTCAGGAAAAGTGGCATTTGTTTTTTTTATTGCTAAATGGGCCTGCTCTTCGCTCGCCTGTTGGAAAGCGATGGATGAGGTATATGATGGAACGAGCGTGCCCAGAAGATGCCTGTTACTCTTGCTTTGAAGGTAGACGGGTTAAATGTGGGAAGGAGCACAATATTTTTTCCTTAAGAAAAGGAGTTTGAATTTGTGCCTGGTTTATGGCAACATGCTCGCTCTCTATTAAAGTGAGTGTACACTATACAACACTGTCTACCTCTTAAGAAAATGCGTGATGTTTGTTTAGTATCATTAAAAAAAAAATCGCAAAAAACAGGTTTTCAATGCGTAATTTTCAACATCAGCAAAATCGTCAAGATCCGGAAGACATCTCCAAGCTTCAAGGCTTCCAAATTACGCATCTATTTAAAAACTAATCATAGATTCCACGCACTAATGTTTTGTAACAGGAGGTTCTTCGTAGACTGGTCGGTTCAGAGTTCGACCTCCGACTGATGACCTTACAGACGTGTCAATTGTTACCTTAGTTACTTATGTAATGTTTAACATACCTACGTGCAGTGTTGTGCTAAGTACACGATGATAGATGGGTCATTTAGGATGAACATAACATGACGCTTTTGTCACCCGAAGGGGAAGGCAGGGTTAAACCATTTGATGCTTTCCTGTTTTCCACGTTTGACGGTTTTTCATATATTATTTCACCAGTTATGTTAAGCCCCATATTATATGTTATAGGGAGTGTGCCGCGGTTGGTCCTTGGATCTTTACACATCTTTACAAGACCGCTCCGTGACTCGGAAAGCACGTTAAGCCGTTGGTCCCAGCTGTCATTCGTAGATCTTTGGCAGTCGTTACGGGTCGCCAGAAGCCCGAAAGTCTGACAACCAGTCTTACCAAGGGGTATCGTATTACCCAATAAGTGGGTTGTGGAGGTCAGATAGGCAGTCGCTCCATGTAAAATACTGGTATTCAGCTGCATCCGGTAAGACTGGAAGTCGACGCCAACATAGTTGGGAAAAGGCTAGGCAGATGATGATAGGAAGTGTGTCTACTTGCTATGAAACAGACAGAAAAGCAGACTCCGGGCTGCAAGTGAGAATTTCCTAAAGGAAAAACAATAGGTAAATTTTTTCCCGAACAGGGAAACCCAGATCCTTCCACAGCTCGGTGAACGACCTTGAATTTATGGCCTAGCCGTACCGTTACTGGTGATTAATTCTCGTTCCTTTTCTGTATGAGAAGGGGCCTTTGGCCTGATAGACAATTAAATCCTTTTATTTATTGCAAAGCTCTTACGGCAGATAACGTCCTACGTAACAGATTATATTACCAAGTGGGTGTTTTTTAAAACTTAAGGACAAATTCTGAATCACGGCATACATAATCAGCCTATAAGGTTGGGAACTGCTGGGGCACAGGCCTCCTCTCTTCGAGAGGGAGTGGGCTGTAATCTACCGCGGGCCCAGTGCGGGTTGGTAGATGTCACATGTCTTCTAATTTTTGGTTACAGAACATGCCGGTTTCCTCAAGATTTTTCACCATTTTGAGAGCAGTGGTGATGTAATTATTTGCACAAAGTAAAGCACATGTGTTCGAAAAAATCTATATCTGACCACCGTAAGGACTATTCCTGCTTGCAGCGCATATTATTATTCGACCTAAAAAGGATCCTCTTTTGTTTTACTTACGGACGCAGCTGTGGTCATCATGTGCACGGGATTTTGTTTTCAAAATGGTCAAACAGTTTTGGCTATAGTACATGCAGGCTCTGTGGATGCGGCCCGGACTCACGAGTGGGACAATGAAATCCTTTTATTTACTACTAAGGTCCCAGAGACGTGACAAATTAATACCTAGTGGGTGTTTTTACAAAACTTAAGGCCGCATTCTGAATCACGACATGGCCGCCAATACTTGTCAATAAGTTTACATAATGTTATAATATACAGACAAACACATGAGACATAACATTGTCTTTTTGCTTAGCACTTCGTCGTAAAATATGACATAATGTAATGTAGTGACTTTGAGGATGTTGTTGAATAGATTCTTTCCTGGTTCTTGTCGTTGAAATCTATGTGTGAAGTGTGAATTGTTTCTGGTTGTTGTATGGTTAATTTACAGTTAATATTTTTTAAATGGGAAAGTGTCTGGTCTGTTAGGGTTTTAAAGCTAAACTACATAACCGATGTTGATGAAAGGTGGGAAAAGGACTATCCTCGTCGATTGCTTTTATGATAAGGAGTCACGCAACTGTTCACGTCATTTTAATACGATACCCCCTTAGACTTAAGGCTGGTTGTCAGACTTTCGGGATCCTGACTAACCGTAACGACTGTCAAAGATCCACGAATGACAGCCAGGACCAACGTTTAACGTACTTTCCGAGGCATGGAGGGATCTTGGTATGTAAAGACGGTCACCCATCCACGGACCAACCGCGGCGAGCGTAGCTTAACCTGATCGATCAACCACAACTTACTATTACTTAGCCACAAGCCCTTCTACAAAACATCTAGTAGATGTCATTATCTTATACATATATTGGATGTAAATTACGATGTCAGCAATCCATCACTCCAATTTATCGCCGTCTTTTACATATTCCATTTCTGTATACCCTATTTATGTCAAATACATAAGGACTTAAATGAAGGTTGGAAACTTAATTCAATTTGAAACAAACTAGCCAAACCATTTGCCTATTATATTGACATGCTTGGCTATGTGCAATTTTGAGTTGAAGCCACACTCACGATCACGTATTTAATCCGTATAAGGAAACATCAATGAATAGATATTTGAATTATTGGATGATAATGTGCGAGAATTTTA
The DNA here is from genome assembly GCA_951799955.1 of Apamea anceps. Classification (NCBI taxonomy): domain Eukaryota; kingdom Metazoa; phylum Arthropoda; class Insecta; order Lepidoptera; family Noctuidae; genus Apamea; species Apamea anceps. The sequence continues at coordinate 6,110,985 of OX637527.1, read as the reverse complement.
TTTAGACTATCATTCAAGTGAATTGCCTGCCCAAAAGTCTGACAACTTACCAAGGGGTATCGTATTACCTAGTGACTGGGTTGTGGGGGTCAGATAGGCAGTGGCTCCATGTAAAATACTGGTACTCAGCTGCATCCGGTTGGACTGGAAGCTGACCTCAACATATTTGGGAAAAGGCTAGGCAGGTAATGATGATGATTCATTTATATTGGCTGTACCTTCTTCTTCATTCTTGGAAGTAAAATTATAACAATAAACATATTTACACACTAGCTTCTGCCAGCGGCTTCGCCCGCGTGGATGTCGGAAATTATCCCACGGGAACGTGCTACCCTAATAAAAAGTATGTCCTTCCCTAGGATGCTATCTATCTCTTTGCCAAATCAGAAGTTCAGTGGTTTACGTGTGAAAATGTAACATACAGTTTCAAGTTTAAATCCTCCCCTTAAAAACCGAATTACCCCTTTTTGCCCCGTCAGGGGTCAATTTTCGACTACTTTACATCATCATCATCATCATCTGCCTAGCCTTTTCTCAACTATGATGGGGTCGGCTTCCAGTCTAACCGGATGCAGCTGAATTTTCGACTACTTTACATAATTATTATTAATTATTTTCTGTCAAAACTATTAATACTGAGTTTTCAATTACTTCCACACAAACTTCAAGACCCCTATATCCCCCTTTGAGGGGTAGTTTTGAAAAACTTATAATAATAAACTTTATTACTTACTTAGGCGAGTATTCTTGCCAAGTAATAAAGTAATATTTATTAACCTAATAAAGATGATTTTTTATATAAACTGTATCCCTGCTTTTTAACCCCACGGGGGTGGAATGTATTTATATGTAGTTCGTTATGTATTTATAACTTGACTTAAAGATTATTTATACTAATTTTCGAGCTAATCAAGCCATGCAGTAAAATCCTCCCCTGTAAAATTGACTACCCCTTTTCAGCCCGTCACTGGTAATTTTCGAAAAACAATATTCTTTACTTTCGATCGTAGGTATAAATAGTGAGTTTCGAGATAATCGGACCGCGCGCTAAAATTCTTCCATACAAACTTTGAAACACCCCAATACCTTTTTAGTTTAGAAAAACATAATTAGATTAGTATTGGTGCCAAGTTTCAAGTTTATTAACTCAAGGAATAAGATTTTCCATGCAAACAAAATACCCCCAGTATTTTGTTTGCATGGAAAATCTTATTCCTTGTTTCACCCTCTTAGGGGTGGAATTTCGAAAAACCCTTTCTTAGTGGATACCTACTCTTCACTAAGAATACACCCTCCAAATTTCATGTCTCTAGGACCAGCGGTTTAGGCTGTGCGTTGATATATCAATCAGTCAGTGAGTCAGGACTTTGAATTTCTGCCAGGGTAGCGGGATCGTCCGAAAGGGTTACCGCTGCCCTGGAACATAAAGGGCTAAGGAAGGAACACGGGTGGGTTTTAGTCAGTAAGAGTCTGACACTCCCTTCCGCTCCACCCAGAGCGGGAGGGGTCATTTGATGATTTTCCATCCTCAAAAAAAAAAAAAAACTGAATTTAATATATATATATAGATTTTAAATCTAAAGTGACAGTCTTGAAACATATTCAAAAACCAATAAGGTAACATACTATAGAACGTATTAATCAGTCAGTAATTAAGCTAGGTAGTAGCTAGCAAGTAGGTATTAGAATGATCGGCATTGCCGATTAGTCGGCTAGTTGATTAGTCGGCTAGTCGGTTAGTCGGCAAATACTATATGTAGTCGGCCCATCTCTAATCTTAAGATAAAATATTACAGTATCTTAGCCGTGTGCAGAACTCCACTACGGGTGACATAACCTACGACAAACTTATTATTTGCGGTTGGTACAGTAATCGGGTCTAGGGATCGAACCGCAAAATTAAGTTTGTATTTTATTGTGTATACTTTTCCGGGATAAAAAGTACCCAGTGTGGTGCCCAGGATATTAAAGAATAATTATACCAAGTTTCATCGTAATCGAACCGGTAGGCGTCGAGCGTGATTCAGTATTCACGCGCGATGGCTTATTATTAGTGTATTTCATGTATAACTTTGGTGTTTCTATACCGATTTCTATGATTCTTTTTTATGGAATAGTTAATAATGTTAACTTTTTTAATTAGGGATGACTGAGAGTGTTATAAACGTAAGAGTAGACAAATATAATCAGAATGCTTCGAACTGCTAAGCTATCGGGAGTTACACGTGTTATTGTGAGTCAACCATAAAAGATACACATATGCTGTCGTGGGATATTTTTAATATAATTTTAAGGAGGACATTTCCGTAATACATTATTTCTGTGTAGCTTTAACCATTAAGGTTGCACACGCGACGGAAGCTTAAAAAATGGAGTAACTTCTCCCGTTTTCCCAACATTTCCCTTCACTGCTCTGCTCCTATTGATAGTAGCGTGATGAAAAGTATACTATAACCTGCCCAGGAGTATGAAAAATAATTGTACCAAGTTTCGTTAAAATCCGTCGAGTAGTTTTTGTTTCTATAACGGTTATACAGACAGACAGACAGACAGACAGACAAAAATTTTACTGATTGCATTTTTGGCATCAGTATCAATCCCTAATCACCCCCTGATAGTTATTTTGGAAATATATTTCATGTACAGAATTGACCTCTCTACAGATTTATTATAAGTATAGATAGATAACCGTCCCGCATGATGAGAACCTCGTGTAAGCCGAGAAAGATAAACAAATCTAGTATCTTGGCTTGACGAGGTTGTCGACATGTGGGATGTGGACTCAGCGATCATTGTGCCGATAGTCGTGACAGCCAATGGTTTAATAGCCAAGAGCCTCGACCAACACCTCAGGAGGCTCTCGTTGGGCAGCTGGATCAAGGGCTTGATTCAGAAAATGATACTTCTGGACACGGCCCGCATTGTTAGGAGGTACTTCTCTCTGGAGCACTGACCACAGGTAGCTTGGACCCTGTTCCCGATACCGGTGGGCTACTATTTTTTTATATTTTTAAATAAGTATTATTTGAAATTCTAATATTTAAAAATATAATTTATGTGTATTTAATGAAATAATAATAATAATATATTTTATAGAAAGTCAGCAGTATGACTTACCTACAAGTTTAATCACACATAGGTGGATTTTAACAATAATTTGGGAAACACGAATGCAATAAACCATCTGTACCAACAGACTAATGTAACATTTAGGTTGTCTGTTGTGTGATTTGTTACTTTTCAGGGCAAGACTACGGAACCAGTTTCAGTTTTTCTTTGGAGAGTATTATCTGTGAAGTTTTCTGAAAATCAGTTTTTATTAAGGTACGGTCACCAAAGGAGATAAGTAACCAGGTTCGTCGAATATAGTTGAAGTTTAGTTAGAAACCGAGGGATGTTTTCGAATAAAATTTAATTTAATTAATAGAAAACAAACAGTTCATTTATCTAATTACAATTCTTTTGACATTTCAGGTACAGACGCCAGCACATCAAACTACTAAAATCTGTCAATGTTTCTTTAATAGATTTTCAACTTTTTTGCTATAGTATTAAGGTTCAAGGTTGATTGGGAAAAATTGACAGTTTCGGGTAACGACCTGCTGGCGTATGTACTAAAAATAAATTTTGCACCCATTTTCTAAAAACAATTCCTACCACACAAAAGGCCTTTATCCCCTCAAAATCCTTCAAATCACCAATTTTCTCTGAACAAATACAACCTACAACCTACATAGCGCGCACCGACTCCCGCGCAGGCTTCGTTACGTAGATGACGTCAATGAATGACATCACGCGCCCGCGCCAGTAGGAACGACCTACACCGCGCACTGTTTAGAATGTAAACTGAACAGTGATCTGTCAACAATGTACAGGTATGTATTTTAGTGGTTTTCCTTATGTAGAAGATGTGTTCGGATTTTAATTTTGACGATGCTCTTTTTTTCAATGGAGTTAATTATTCTTTCTTTTGTTGGCGAAACTGCTAGAGGATTACTGGAGCAGGGGTGCTGTGGTTCAGGCGGATTTTCAGATATTTTTTTATAAAATAACCAGGTTCTTAATACTGCTCTTTAGACATGGACAAATGAGACGCTTCCATAGAGCTTGGCGTCTAAATTAAGTAACTTAAAGAGGTAAAATTACGTTTTGAATCCCATCAATAGAACAGTTTTGTAATATCTGGGATCGGTTTGCAAAATCATCGGAGATTTAACCATTCGACACCTATGTCGAATGGTTAAATCTCCGATGATTTTGAACTTTTCCACAGTTATCTTGACTCAAGCTCAAGATAACTGTGGAAAAGTTTAGGTGTCAATTTCAAGAGTTCTTCAAAGTTTAAACCAAGGTATAAAACATATATCTAACCCCTAAATTAATGTGAGTAAAAGTTGACAAAACACAACGTCAATAATGTACGGTACATGATTTTGACAAGTCTTTTACAATACTTACACGAATACACTTATCGGGTGTAAACGCGGGGTTTTATATACATATTTATGATGCTAGCTTAGAAACCTTGCTTATTCTATTCTTAACATCTTAACTTCTATTGTTTCATCCTATGATCTCATAGCTGTGATCAACACCTAACCAAGGGTATTTAAAATCATCACAAAATAATGATCTACGTGACTCAATACCCGCTGTTCCTTATATTAATAAATTGGAAGACGAGCGACGATTACTGCCGACCTCGATCCGAGGACGACCCGACCACGACACCAATACAGCACGCGTCACCCTTATCTTTAAGGCCATTGAGTCCAATTTATGGTGACCAGACTGTGTTGCATAAGTTGGTTCTTGTGGTGAACCTTATTGGAGGGGATTAAGGTTGATTTTCTTGCGAGTTAGTTGTAATAAGGTTTTTCAATAGCTTAAGTAATTTGCAAGGATAATTATGTAGTGTTATATAATTGTAGCATTATAAGATGTTCTCTTGTTAATCAATTCGGACAATAAACTTGGTATTTTATTTTTTACGAAGACAAGATAAAAATAATTTTAGCAATGAAATCAATTTGAATTATAAGAGAATTTGCGGCTTTATAGTAATTTTATTAGTGTTACCCGAAGAGTTACGAACTCAACGGGAGGCCTGATTGATAAGCTTATTACTAAACCGAAAAAATATTGTTTACCACTCCATTTACTGCTACTGTTTACTTTACTAAGATTTTCGAAGTTTCAACATGGGATTTGCAAGTGTCACTGCTAATTTTGAGGTCGTGGGTTCGATTCTCAAGTCGGGAAAGTGTGATTTGGTTTTTCTATCAGGGGGCCTAAAAAGGCCACTTTGGCATAATCATAATAGGATAACAATATGAATAATATTAAAAATCGTAAAATGGCCACAAACTGACAATTCATAATATGATCTGTGTGCAATTCACATCACAATGAAATTACATTGAAACTGTAGAAATAAAAAATAAAAAACCAATTTGATTAATACAAACTGTAATGAAAAATTTACCGATAAAATTACGGTTTTTATTTTTTTCATGCGGCAATGTTTACACCAAATATGAAATGAAATTTTACGAAACTAAGTGGAATTGCTAATGATCTACTGGGAATTCAGGAAGCGATGGCTTTTAGAGGTATTGCTTAAAGTGGCCTTTTTAGGCCCCCTGATTGATAAGCTTATTACTAAACCGAAAAAATAGTTTACCACTCCAACTACTGCTACTGTTACTTTACTAAGGTTTTCGAAGTTTCAACATGGGATTTGTAAGTACCACTATTGAGTTTGAGGTCGTGGGTTTGATTCACAGTCGGGAATGTGTGATTTGGTTTTCTATCAGGAATTTCTCGGTTACAGCCCGGAGTTTGGATTTTTGCCCTGTTGATGACAATAGGCTCGTTCCCTATTACGAGTACATGGGTCTTATACATAACTGGTGAAATGTGGGTGTAAGAAGTTACAGCTCTGCTTACCCCGAGGAATACTGGCGTGATGTAATGTAATTAACCGACTTCAAAACAGGAGGAGGTTCTCAATTCGACGGTACGTTTTTTTTTTTTGTGTGTTTGTTACGCTATTATTCCGCCAATTGTGGACCGATTTTCAAAATTCTTTTTTGTTCAAAAGGAGATACTTCTGAAGTGGTCCCATAGAAATTTCATCAAAAACGGTTCAGTAGTTTGGTTTTTAAACCAAAATTACTGGTAAAAATTACAACTTAAAAGTGAAAAATAAATACTTTTTTGCAAAAAAAAAAACAACCGACTTCCAAAAACGACACTACAAAGTGAAAAATAACTTTAATTTCGGAAGTCGGTGGCAAACAACGAAATTGTGAACCCAACGACACCGACTTCCGAAATTAAAGTTATTTTTCACTTTGTAGTGTCGTTTTTGGAAGTCGGTTGTTTTTTTTTGCAAAAAAGTTTTTTTTAAGTTACATGAAAAATAACACAAAATTGAAAGTTTTAGCATGACTAATCCACTAAAATCTAAATATTGATGTGAAGACTGAAGATCATTCGTGAATGTGGGTGTCTCGTGTGTTGCACAACCAGATGTCGCCCTCGCTTGCCCTTGTGACACCAAACGGAGACCATCAGGGGCATCTGACATGGACCGTTGAGTAATTATGTTCTGAGTGTTCATATTTCGTCAGATTACGTGAGGATTACGTGTGATTGGATGTTTCTGCAAAAAGCTATCATAAAATATGACCGGTAGTAGTAGGTAGAATCTTCATAATCACCCTTAATGTTCCCATCACTGGGACACAGGCCTCCTCTTTTCGAGAGGGAGTGGGCTATAATCTACCACGCGGGCCCAGTGGACGTTGGTAGACGTCACATTACTTCGAATTTTGGTTCTAGGACATGCCGGTTCCCCCACGATGTTTTCCTTCCCCGTTTTGAGAGCAGTGGTGATGAAATAATTTACACAAAGTAAATGCAACTGACTGGGTTCGAACCCACGACCTACAAGTCGTGAGCCGAAGGTACCACTGCTCTTAACCGTGGCAAGCGTAGCTTAACCTGGTCGATCGACCTGTGCGGCTTTTATTAGCTAGCCACAAGCTCCTGTTGCCGTTTTTGGTAAACTTTTGTGATATTGTTCGCGAAATTGTGTTAAAAAACAAAATGGCGACGTCGACAAAATAGTTCCTATTATTGTCACGCGCCAGGAGATCCTTTTATTGAGACAATTTTCAAGTTATGGAACAACAAACTTAACGTCATACTTAACAAAGTTCAAGTTCTATTGCAACCAAAACCTTATTAGCACCTTTTTGTTACAAATAGTCACTCAAAAATCAACTTAGAATACATTTCGCTAAAATAGATAACTGATTAAGTGGCGATAGAATGTAAATTCTCTGAGATTATGAACACTGCTGTACAGTTATAAGTGACTAACAAAACGCTATAACTGAAGGCAAGATGTATGTGTGTGACCACCTGACAATCTACTTAAGATTGTCAGGTGGTCACACACATACATCTATTGGTCAACTAAACACAGCTTCCAAGAACACAGCCTTTTATCTATCCAAAGACAATTCAATTAATATTCTCCTCTATAAATGGCAGAGTTATCAAGTTGAGTAATAAATATAAAAAAGAATTAATAGTCGCTGTCCGAAGTCGGCAAGGTGATTGAGTAAACGGGTCCCTCCTTTTTAAGAGAATCAAGATTATTCGCGCATATAGGTATGAGTTTCGCAATATGGCGACATTCATTTATTAAGATTCAGTGTTTATTAAAACAAAGTGTTGCAGAAGAGAATTTAGTCATTCATACATCGTTATTAATTTGCACTAGGATAAAAAATATTTATCATGAAACCTTTTTAAAAGAAATGACAGTTCAACAACATTCATAACGCTATAAAACATTGTAGAGCAGACAAGTGTTTCGAACATTATGAATCAATGGATTAGCGATATCCTTCAAAATGATTCAGATTGTTATTGTAAGTGTGTTATACAATTAGGGTGCTGGAATGGTATTTTTTTTTGCTTTTTATTATTTCAAACAATTTCTCCCATCCTAAATCTTTGGGTATCAAAATATGACGTCAATTCTTCATATTAACCAACCTTAACTAACTACTGGATCTAAGTAGGTAATCCTATTTGGAAACTTTAATGAATGAAATCTCTAGGCATCTAGTTCGGGCATGAACTAATATGATTCTCAAGCATTACATAAAGCTACATAACTATTTAACACGATATGAAGGCAAACACAGAGAGCACCCACACAGAATACATAATGAAGTTAGGTGGCTTTACCTTCCAGCGTAATAGGATTGTACACTTTGTACAGTTTATTGACGGATATAAAGACTACGTAACGCAATCCAGAGGTACTCCAGTCCTAAAAACAAATGAAAAAATGGACTATTATCGACTGTACAGTCACGAGCAAAAGTATGTATACACTCGGCTTTATTCAAAAGCGATTTACTCCTTTATTTTTGAGTGAATTTTTATGTTGTTATGAACATAGCATTTTCGAACCCAAAGGTTTATGTAATGTGTCGTATTTCAACGTTGCATTTGTTATTTCACGAAAAATTCGCAATTGAAAGTTGCCAAGTGTTGACATATTGGTGCTCGTGACTGTACATCAAGGTGTACAGTTAAGAGGAAAACGCCAGGGAAACCCAGGAAATTGAAATTTTCTTACGTTTTTTTTTCAATTTGCAGTCAGGTTGTATGTTGAATGAAATATGATTCGCGATACCGTACCAAGTATGTATTTACAGAATTATAATAATCATTAAAATCATTAATACAACCTAAGTTCATATAACCCTATTGAATGACTATTTCTGAAATATCAATTGCTTCCCCCTTAAGCATAACCAACAATACAAACAACTTAATTTAGGTTTCTCAAAGTTCTATCCATATGCGAACATACAATCATGCTGGGAAGTTACCAGAAGGCCTATTTCCGTAATTAAAAACGTTCAAAATTAAGTCGCAATCTCATCTCAGCGACAATCAATGTCAAAAACTGGTCAAAAATGAAGGGAAATTAGAGGTATTTTTGACAGATTGAGACTGAGATCAGACCGTGAACGTTTTTAAAATTACGAGAATTGCCCCTCTTATGTAGAGGAACACACACATATAAACTCACGCTTTTTTCCCATGAGCCTAGGCAGAAAATACAGAACGATCCACGACCACCGGCTATGATCCATACATACTCATACAGAGCGCAAACAATTGTGGAAGCACCACCAGAGGGTTTTTAGGAAAATAATTAAGTCAAGAAAACTGTACTCTTGTTATTTAAATAGCTTGAATGGCATTGAAGAACACAACTCAACTTAGCAACAGAAGGTTTGATGGTTTTATCATCAGACTTCTATCTATCTATTATCATCAGAATTCCAGCAAGGACCTCTACTACCAAATAAATTATAAATAAATTATTTGATATGATTTGATTGATTTGATATGTTATAGGGAAAAACAAACTTAAATGATGTATTAACTCGGAGTCGAACTTTGTTATTAATATTCACATTTAATCATTTTTGACATTTTCAATTATTCTGACTTAGATTTAATTTAATTTTTTGACATTTTCATAACTCAATAATTCCTCCTTTAAATCTGACATCACTCAACTTTCTAAATAATATTAAGTAATTGTTATAAATGATTTTTAAATGCATGGTTTTCAGACATCTTTTCTTTTTTTTACTTTGAAATTTAAACTCGTGATGTTGAGCTAGATGCACACCATATTTGTACGCCTCCTGGCATAACATAGCGTTCTGTTCACCAAACTCAGGATCTGTATTTCTTTACCTGTGTTAACAAATAAGAGTGGTTTGATTTGATTCAAACTTTCTTGACATACAAAGTTATATAAAACCTCACAAAATATAAAGTGAAGTGTAGCAAAAGATTGCGCCAAGGTTGCTTGTTTTTATGCTAAACGGTACGTAGGAGGTCTCTGCTACCCACGTTACCATTAGAGGGGACATGTTGACGTTGTAATAGGTGCCTTATTTACTGATAGAGGCCTTTTAATTATTATTATTGATACGTAATACTGTATTTGACGCTGCGATAGGTAGGCGCTGCGTTTTGTTGTCGAGTTGGTCAGTGTGGTGTAGTTTTTCTATGAGGAAATGTGTCTAAGTAATCGATCGATCGGGTTAAGCAACGCTTGCCGTGGTTGGTCGTTGGATGGGTGACATATTTACATATCAAGATCCCTCCATGCCTCGGAAAGCACGTTAAACCGTTGGTCAGATCAAATGGGACATCAGAAGCCCGAAAGTTTGACAAACAGTCTTACCAAGGGGTATCGCATTACCCAGTAACTGGGTTGTAGAGGTCAGATAGGCAGTCGTTTCATGTAAAATACTTGTATCAATCTGCATCCGGTTAGACTGGAAGCCAACCCAACATAGTTGGGAAAAGGCCAGGCAGATGATATTTCTATGTATTTACGGGGCGTGTGATAATTCACTACACTACACTTTTACAGCACATGAGGTTTTTAATTAAATTGCAAAGTTAATCACATAATGAGTACACGCATGACTTTGATGACGAATTAATTGCTGCTACCTCGTCTATTGCAATTAAGTAAGTTGTACATTGCTGGGTTATGGGTTATAAACATGATAGTAACTTGTGTTAGACTGGTGGTTACTGTGTTTCATGTTCCTCGTTCTGGTACGATTATATGAATATGTACTTACTACTATTTTACATGGAGCGACTGCCTATCTCACCTCCACAACCCAGTGGCTGGGTAGGACGACGGGATCGTCGGGTCGTCAGAAGCCAGAAAGCCTGACAAGACTTTGGGCTTCTGACGACCCGCAACGACTGTCAAAGATCCACGAATGACAACCGGGACCAACGGCTTAACGTGCTTTCCGAGGCACGACGGGGTCTTGGTATGTAAAAATGATCACCCAGCCACGTACCAACCGCGGCAAGCGTAGCTTAACCAGATCGATCGACCCGTGCGGCTGTTATTACTTAGCGACAAGTCCTATCCTATATCTGTCAATGTATTAATATTAATACAGGAGAAATTCTAGTTTGGAACCAAAAATGGACAATGAAACATTTCAAATCAAGCATAGACAACAGATCAATAATCTATTTAAAAAAAAAAACAATTTATAACACCAAAACTTATTCAAATGTTCTAAAATATACAAAAATTAGTGAAAAAAGTCAGGTTAACGAATTTATTTACTCATAAAGAACAATACAATTCACTTAATAATGAGCTTAAGTAAAAAAAAAAGTCAACCAAATGGTCGATAAACTCTCCCGTCAATTCGTGATTCACGAATTCTAAATATGGTTAAATACCTTAAAAAGAAATTCACAATCAAGAACTAATCAGGGATAATTAAAATAACGAATGGTTTACGTTTTTGGGTGTCATAATAAATCTTATGTTCAACAAAACCGGTTTTTATGGAGTTTTCATATTAATTATTATTAAAAAAATCCTTGAAACCGTAAATGACTAATACAGTAATGCTGAAAATGGTATTCTTATAAATCATTGTACAGTTTTTAGTGGGTAGAGGCACTTATTCGTTTATTTATTTATTTAAAATCTCAAACAAAAGATATACAGTTTACTGGGGAATTACGATATTGGGTATATTCCGGTGGATGATAATTGCTACCAAACACAGCCGCATTTTTATACTGGCAACATTTTGATTAGACGCCATTTTATCACCTGCCGTTTCCGATTATAGCTCACTCCTGTGGCCTGTGTCCCAGCAGTGGGAACATTATGCTTATGCTAGATGATTTTCCTAAAATTTTAACAAGTAATAATTTAAAGAGTGAGGTTTTTGAAGTGTAAAGATTTATCTAACCCATCCATGCACAACAGGTTACCCTAACAAATCCTTTCAAAACTCAGATTACAGATGAAGTATCGACGGAACCACACAGCAGTAAACAATTTACATAATAAACCTATATTCCGTAGCTCATCTAGTAAGGTTATTATTTTATAGCCATGTCGTTGTGCAATACACCCACATGGATCATCTTGCAGTTACAACATATTATTGACTATCGACGTTCACGTGTTTTTGTTTCAAATGATAGAGGTATTACGACATTATGTAGGTAGCAGTGCCACTGCACTGCACTGTTACTGTTAGCCTGCATCATCCCACAGCTGGGCAAAAGCCTCTCCCCAAGACTTCCAGCTCTTTCTATCTAGGGCTAAAATAGACCACTGGTCGTTTGTTTTGTCCAGCTCGTCTCGCCATCTTCTACGGAGTCTGCCGCGACGCCTTCTAGTTGTGTCAGGGCTCCACGCGGTTGTTTTTTGGCCTAATGCTTAGTTTTTATAGTAAAGATGCTTCTGCTCGCCAACTTCTACCGCGTGAAATTTCTGGTTCCATCGACCCACCGCGTCGCACACACGGGAACACATCAAGCTATACAGGTACATAAAATATACTTAAGTTACACTGTATTTTTTTTCAACCACGATGAAAGAGACTGGCCTCCACGACACAGGGAATCCTAGTGTGGAGACCAGTGATTTATCTGTTATAACTGTGTATTTTCCTGAACAATAAAAATTATTATTATTATTATTATACATAACCAGTATAAGCTGACTTCTGATTGTACGTAAAACCTAAACAATGTGAGGTCAGCTAAAACTGGAAATATACAGCTGGATAATATCATATACACATCAAATATAATATCATCATATAATGATATTACATTTGATGTGTATATAATGTTTTTCTTTTTGATCGGTTCATAGGTGTGTTAGTGTGATGTTAAATAGCTTATAACCTTCTTCGAAAATTGGGTTATCAAATGTAAAAATATTTTTTTCAATATTGACTTGTAGTGCCAGAGATTACTAAATTACTAATTGACAAATGTTATTATACTGTAGACGAATTTTTGAACGACCAATTATTATAATAATGCATTTACCCTTTGACAATAATTACTATGACTATTTATTGATTTTATTTTGAATTTGATGTTTTTTTTCTCTCTTTTCTGTTCATGTATTTAATTAATTTAAAATATTATTTTTTCTGAGTCACATAATGTAATTACACCTAATGTGTCACTTATAAATTTGTCATCATCTGCCTAGCCTTTTCCCAACTATGTTGGGGTCGGCTTCCAGTCTAACCGGATACAGCTGAATACCAGTATTTTCACTTATAAATTTGTATGTCTTAATAATATGACAAAACATATCGCACCTATTTATGTAAACACCTATGTACCTATGTTACACAAATAAACTGATTGGTTGATTGATTGTTTTTGGTGCAAATGTGACTTGAATTCGAGTTTAAAGATCCCATGTAACCTAGTACATAGTTGGCAATAGACTCGTTCCCCTGCTACTAAGACATCAAACAACACAGGGCCCCCTGATCAGCAGCTGCATTTGCAACCACTACACTACCGAGACAGTTGAGTCAGCTGAAGATAACAAGTACATAATCAGCCTATAATGTTCCTACTGCTGGGCCACAGGCCTCCTCTCTGTGAGAGGAAGTGGGCCGTAATCCACCACGCGGGACCAGTGTGGTTTGGTAGATGCCGACTACGGCAACGCCAAAAGGAGAGTTATGATTTTAGCAGCCTATGTAGCCACATATGAGCAGTTCCCTCATTTGAGGCCACTCATTACCTCACACCCCTGTCCTTCTCAGCGAGCATCAAGTGAAGTGGAATGAGGCGACAACGCTACACTGTGCGCGCGCGCAGTCAAGGCCACGCCCACCGGCCGCCAACGCATGGCGCGTCACTGCCGGAACTAGCTACTGACTGTTAGGGTAGGAACTGGTATGAAAGGTATTTAGTGTTGACTAATATTTCGGTTTGAATCTTGGATGATGAAAACATTATTGTCATCAGTTCTGGAGGCCAGATTAAGCAAATCGAGGAAGATTGCGCCATTTAGGTATTGTGAGATTTCTGGACAGATTTATCGATCGCTTTTCCCAGTAGCATAATCAGCCTATAATGTTCCCACTGCTGGGACACAGACCTCCTCTCTTGAAGAGGGAGTGGGCTGTAATCCACCACACGGGCCCAGTGCGGGTTGGTAGATGTCACATGTCTTCGAATTTTTCGTTCTAGGACATGTTAATTTCCACACGATGTTTTCCTTCAGCCTTTGAGGGTAGCGGTGATGAAATTATTTACGTGAAGTAAAGTGCCAACTTGGGTTCGAACCCACGACCTACAACTCGTAAGCCGAGGCCCTTACCGCTAGGCCAATACTGCTCCCACAAAATCGCATTACCAACTTAATAAAATGGTTGAACAAAGAAAATATGGCACACTAGCAGCACCCCATGGTTTCACCGTCATAAGTTTTGATCCCGTGGGAATATCGGAATAAAAAGTATCCTTTGTGTTAATCCTGGTTATAAACTATCTGTGTTCCAAAATTCATCCAAATCCGTTCAGTAGTTTTGGCGTGAAAGAGTAACAAATATCCATCCATACAAACTTTCACGTTTATAATTATTAGTAGAATTTTGGTTAATTATTTCATCACCACTGCTCTCAAAACGGTGAAAGAAAACATCACGAGGAAACCGGCATGTCCTAGAACAAAAATTAACGCACTAGCACAGAATAAATAGTACAAGGCACTAGGCCTGCGTGGTGGATTATGGCCCGCTCCCTCTCAAAGAGAAGAGGCCTGTGTCCCGGCAGTGAAAACATTATACGCTGATTATGAATACGATTTTGTTCAATGTAACTAGTCAGTTCTTAAGAATAAACCTACTTTTACCAGATGAGTCAAGAGAGGTGATGTGTTGTCGCAACGCAGCGTTTACTTCGCGTCTCAGTTACTTAACCATTGCGTGTTGCTTACGAGCGACTCTTGCGCATATTGCTAAAAGCCTGGGAATTCAATAAAAGGTTCAAACTACAGCTAACTGAGGTTAACGCTAGATAGTGTTATTGATAAATGGAAACAGTATTGTGGAGGATTTTGGGGTCGAATGACCTGATGCGTTTTGATGACCTAGGAAAAGAGGACACAGGAAGATGTGTGCAGGCATTATTATGGGTTGTCTTTAGTCAGTGGGGCAACAGAGGTAAAAAACAAAAGAGTATTTATTTCATTCCAATTACCATGTGGCGTTGTCACGCAAAATCCTGCATCTCGCAAGCAAAGTTTACCGCGCAACTAACAGCCCGTCGATTGATGTCGGGAAATTGAATCAATTGCCCGCCAAACTCAACACCCATCTGGTTGGAGGATCCTCCCTTTTCTATAGAGGATGAGTGGACTTTACACCCCGTTCCTCATACCTCTATACTACTAATGATGGAAGGAAGACCTTTGCTCTGCAGCGCGACAAAACAGGCTAAAAATATATATCTTTCGTATTTGTATAAGTTTTCCTGTATCAAGTGCAGTTAATATTATACATATGTCTGGGCGTAATTTTATAAATTTCAATTTATCGGTTTCCTTTACCTACCTATAGTAAATGCTATCTCTCGAATTGGTCCAATTTCAAACAGCTGTATGTCTGTGTTATCATTAGAGAGACCGATACTACGTAAATGCTGTAAAATCAGCCTTTAATGGTCCCACTGCTGGGACACAGGCCTCCTCTCTAGAAGAGGGATTGGGGCATTATCTACACGGGTTGATATATGTCACATTTCTTCGAATTTTTGGTTCTAGGACATGCCGGTTTCCTCACGATGTTTTCCTTCACCGTTTTGAGAGCAGTGATGATAAAATAAATTACACAAAGCAAAGCGTCTGCCTGGGTTCGAACTCACGACCTACAAATCGTAAGTCTGGGTCGATACCACTGAGCTACCACTGCTCGTAAATGTTGAATAGGATATAAATAATGTAAAATGTCAAACAAAAAAGTTCCCAATACTTTTTAAACTCTTTCGCAGTTCAGCATGAATTGATATAAAAGTCGAATGAAACATTCTCTGGTACTAAATTAGATTGCAAGCAATTTATCTTACCGATCAAGTAGGTAGTACTTGTTCTACTTCAAACGAGACCAATGCAATATTCGTCAGAGGCATTTATACTTACGAAACGGTATGTTTTATTTATTCTGTTTGATTTATGACTGGGCTAGTAAAAGTGGGTATTAAAGGGATGGAAATTGATTTTACTTCTATAATAGGGTAAGTTTCCTGGGTTAAAAAAATATTATTATATTTAGGCCGTCAGTTAGATTATCGAAAAGTAATGGACACGTATTTTTTCTTTTGTCAATCAAACAAAAAATTACAAAGGTAAAGCGCGTCAAAATTTGGGAGTATTTTTTATATAATTGACAAATGAAAAAATACGGGTCCAACATTTTTTGACAATCTAACTGACGGACTAATTGGAATTTATTAGGAAACTAGCCTATTAGTCTCGGTGCCGAAACGTGGACACTGACAGTTGGGCTGGTCCACAAATTTAAGGTCGCTCAGCGCGATATGGAGCGGGTTATGTTCGGAGTTTCTTTGTAGGGTAACATCAGAAACGAAGTTATCCTAAAAAGAACCAGGGCCCCAAGTCTGCTATTACAATGGTGTCAGAATGGTCTATCATTGATTTCATAATTGTTGATTTTGACAAGTTTGGTAATCTACTAACATAATGGCGTCATTATGACTTTCCAGTGGTCAACCACTGACACTCCATTGAAAGAAATGGCATAGAATGGTAATCTTGTACATAATGATAAATTAATGATTGACTTACATAAAACACTTGACTTGTATAAAACACTAATAAATAATATGTAAAAATATATAAATAAATGAATAAATAAAGTAGTGGTAGTTTTTCGAAAATCATTTTTACTAACGGGTTTTATAATAATGGCAATATGACAATGTAATTATGACACAATTCTATTACGAGACCAATGATCGCCATTAAGAATTAAGCAGATTACAAACTTTAAGCAAAATGACAATGGGATGGGAATGGGATCGTGTTGGAATGACGAATTTATAAAAAATAGCAGACTTGGGGCCCAGAGCTACCGACAGCTGAGCAAGCATGCTGAAGTGGCAGTGGGCTGGCCATGTATGTCGAAGGACCGATGGCCGGTGGAACAGACGAGTCCTGGAGTGGAGACCACGAATCGGCAAGCGTAGTGTGGGCCGCCCCCCCGCTACAGGGACAGACGGCCTCAAAAAGGTGGCTGGGACAGACTGTATGCGGAAAGCGGAGGACAGGGTGTTGTGGCACAGCCCGGGAGAGGCCTATGTCCAGCAGTGGACTGCGATAGGCTGAGTTGATAATTCCTCTCAATTGATTAATGATACAAAATGGTTCAGATTAAATGGCTTTAAACCAAAAACCGAACCAAGTTACTGGGTTGTGAGGTTCAGATAGGCAGATTTACCCCTCCATGCCTCGGAAAACTCATTAAAAACCGTTGGACCCGGCTAATATTCGTGAATTTTTGACAGCGTTACGCAGCAACTGGGTCATGGAGGTCAGATAGGCATTCATCCATGTAAAATACTGGTATTCAGTTGCATCAGGTTAGACTGGAAGCCGAATCGAAAATAAAAAATTAGGCCCTCGTAGATAGCCCTCTCCCTCTCACAGAGAGGAGGCCTGTGTCCCAGCAGTGGGAACATTATACGGTTATTATGCTTATGCTAGATAAGGCTGGATTAATTTATTCTGAGAAGCACTTGCATTGTATTTGAAGGATTATCTAGTTGTCCTAATGAATCTAATCTAACAGATCGGTAGAGATCACTCGCGTACAGCGTAACACATTCATTCACTACATATTCAAGGCGACATGTTATGCAACGCAGAATGAAATAGTTTCTGTTATAACAGCTGTTTTTTGATGCATTTTTATATCCGGTTTTATGGCTTTCTTGAGTTTCTAGGTCCTCCAAAACGGCAGCCCTTGTTATGATGTCAATGTTTGTGAAGAGAAAATAAGTTACCTATTTGTAAAAAGTTCTGCCTTGGAGTTTGCCAAAGAGCGATGGAACGCATCATTCTGGGTGTTAAAAAACAGGACAGAATTCGGTACACCTCGCTGCGTTCCAAAACGGGCATAACAGATGTAGGAAAGAAGGCTGCCAGGCTCAAATGGGATTGGGCGGGTTCATCAGCCGTATGCACGATGACCGCTAAGCAAAAGCCTCCACACAATGGGTGCCTGAAGATGGACGGCGCCGCCGAGGCCGGCCCAGAAAGAGATGGCGAGACGATCTGGACGCGTACCACGAGGGCTGGTTCGAGGTGGCGCGGGAAAAGAGTTCCTGGAAGGATTTGGGGGAGGCCTTTGCCCAACAGTGGGATAGTTTAGGCTAATAAAAAAAAAAATTGTAGTTATTTCTTTTTTCTATTAAATTATATAACCGTTGGTCGTTGTTTCGTGTAAGGAGTAAATAAAGTGGCGTATTTTTAAATCTAATGCAGGTTCCGTTGTTATTCATTAAATCCAAATCAAAAGTCATTTATGTAAAGGTTGACAATCAGTCATTTTTAAACTTCAAAATTACATAAGACAGTCCCCTAAAACACCAGCCCTTCACCACTTCCTAGTGTTTTAACTGGGAAGAGGAAGTGGTACAACAAACTTCCCAGCAGCACAGCTTTGTGTTCAGTTAGAAGAACTTGAAGTACTAATCTCCTTAGTATTTCGGGTTTCGTTGCTAGAGGGTGCTCGACGAGACCCTTTTCCTGCTCCTACACTGTTTTTCTGACTGTCACGGGTATATTTAGAACCATAGTAGCCAATTAATATTTTCATACAACACAACAACACAATACAATTACAAACACAATATCACAACAACAATAACAATATTAATAAATATAAATATTAATATTATCAATATAAAAAAATGATAAATAATATATACTTATTAATTATTATTATTTTTTTTTTTATTATCTTTATCTTTATCATGTGGAAACACCTGCTTTTTTTATTAATCTGCTTAATTTCTATGTACATCTATCTATCAATCGATTATATCTTTGTGGTGGTTTCCTCAAAAGACCATTTAAGACACTAATCTACAAGATCCTCACATGATCTGACTATATGACCTTCTGACCTGAGATTATGTCTAGACTTTGACCCATGAGTTTTTTGATAAGCCGTTGGTCCTGCGCCTGATCTCTCTCGGATTGCCGTCCCATCAGACTATGAGAGTGAGGGAAGAGGGAGTGCACCTGTGTCTGCGCGCACACTTGTGCACTATAATATCTCCCGCGCCGAAGGCTAGTCTCCGTGGAGATTGGACACCGTGGCCAAATTACGGTTGGAGGACTTTTATTTATTTCGCCATTTTTTCTCGGGGTTGTTAGATACGAAATTTCGACTCAATCTAGCTTTTTTTTTTTTAATATGATGACCAGTGATAGGAATAGGTAGTGCCTATTTGCCTAAACTTCGAAGAACAGAGACAAGAAACGGAGACTTCTTTAGGACTAACTTTTTCACTCACTCACTAACACATTGTGTACGTCATATATACTCGTATTATACTAACACAATTTTTGATTTTGATTTTACTGTAAATTATTTAATTTAATGTAATGTTAGTATTGTTTAAATTGATTTTAATTCTATTTCAGTGTCTGTGGTCTACGTACCAATTGATTTTAATATAATTTAATGTATTGTATGGATTATTATTATCTGAAATAAATGAATTCTTATTATTATTATTCAAACTCAAACTCAAACTCAAATCATTTATTTCAATTAAACCATTTACAGGCACTTTTGAATTGTCAAAATTAAATAGTCGGTCAGTTGGTCAGAAAGTTGAAGCTAGTTGCCCATTCCAAAGCGTATTAAAAGTGTTGTCCCGAATTTCTGGACACATGTCCCGGAAAAAAATTAGTCCTAAGGAAGTCTCCGTTTCTTGTCTCTGTTCTTCGAAGTTTAGGCAAATAGGCACTACCTATTCCTATCACTGATGATGACGTGTAAAAGTGTTTCCAATATCCGATTTTTCATATCCTATTCATTTTATTTCATTTACCATTCTAAGGCTTAAAATGGAACTCGTCACCACCATCATTCAAAAATTTGCTGAAGCCCACGAACACAGACTTCACCGACATGTGAATGTCGAGGCAATTCAGCTGCTAGACAACACGGACATAGTGCGTAGGCTAAAGAGAACTACACCATTTGAGTTAGTGTAGTATTTATATAGTGAATGAATAATAGTGCGGTACTAATGGTGCTATACATGTAACACATGAACAAAGTGTTTTATCAATTATCAGACTTTAAGAAAGTGCTACGAAACTGTGCAAAAGTGCAAATTGACACTATTCTTAGTGACAACATAATCTATCTCGTAAAATATTAAGTTAGAGTTAAATTGCTTATTAGTCTGTTAGGCTAGATTGTAATCTATTACTAAGAACTTTAGTTCTTATTAATAAAGAAAAAAAAAATCTAAGGCTAGGTAGAATTACTTCAGAAGTACTTAAATAATTTCAGGTTTTAAAAAAATAATTAATAGTAGGTAGTAGGTAAGTACTTGAATTTACCAGCCAACAATTCTCTGCTTACTCATTCGTGTCGACGTAAATGATGTAAAACAAAACAAAGAAATCGATTGTTATAACCTTTACACAACACTATTAATTTTGTTTACTTTGATGTTAAAATTAAAGTTGGTCGTGTACAACCAGATGTATGAACCTGAACGGAGCTAAAGGAGTATTTCTGTGTGTATGTAAAATAAAGGTTATATACTTTATAGTGTCGGAATTATAAAGAAACACGCGTCATGGGAGAGGCCCATATCCACCAGTACACTTGGAAAGGCTTATAAATTTGTTTGTATGTGGGGGGTAATCTCCGGAACTAAAGATCCAATACACTGGTAGAAAGCTACATTATTCCTGATAGCCTATATCTCGTGATAGCTCGGCTAATATCATGCATTTAGCCGCAATATCATAAGTTTTGTCTAGCAAGTCGGAAAGAAGTACTTCTTAAAACAGAATTATTTGCAAGCGCTGCCTTAACAGTTGCATATAATTGAAAACAATGTATGGAAACCAGCGGGGTAACTGCGTAACATACTCAGTAGCAATGGCTTTCATTTTGACAGTTCAACAACATTCATTGCGTTATTTACGTTGTTGAGCAGACAAATTTTTCGACCATATGAAGCAATGGATTAGCAATATCCTTCAAAATGATTCAGATTTAAATTGATAGTGTGTTCCGCAGTTAGGGTGCTGGTCCACCTCAAACGATTCTACATAAAAGTCCGCGGATGGGCGATGCGATGCGATGGATCGGAACCCGAAATGTCACGGGCAGAAGCTAAATATCAGATAATAACAACCTGCAAATGATCCCAGTGGAAGGCAAAGACCTCTTTCTTATACAAAGAAAGACAGGATTGGTCATCACTTGCTCACTGCGTGTGGGCCATTTGAGAACGAGAATCCTAGTCGATAAGATCGTCATCGATAAACTAAAGGTCTGTTAAATGTTGGCTAGGGTTGATACTAAAGACACTGAATCGTGGCTGGGTACCGAAATTAAGTTGTTTAAAACCTACAGTTAATAGGTACATAATATATTTGTTTAATTTAAACAAAAGTATAATATATATAAATACATTAAGTGGTGCTTAATCTGACATCACAGGCTTGTCAGCACAACGCTTTGCATCAAAATTCGCAAGAGCATAAACATTTTCTTTTACAACATTGTAACCTAACCTTAGTCCTATTAGTGTAGGAATGTAACCCCTATACTGGTTATGAGAGCCGGTTGCTCGTCGCCAACCTTCAACTACTTACAATGACCAGGGCTATTACATTTTAATAAGCACTTGCATTCAAAATGCATGAAATGTACCTCGGCTTGAAGGACCAGAAAATTATAACAGTCGGGTATAACCTGTCATTAAAATTTTGGATAGTCGGGTATACCGATGTCTGAAACTATAGTGATGTAAAGTTATTATCTTTTTATAGAATAAAATTCATTGATTGGTTTAAAAACGTAAGACAAAAAGATCGATCCGTCATGCCATATTAGGTTTGACCTTACGAGTAATCCGAAGGCTTTTTTTGAGCCCACGATTATCAATGGCCAGATGTTTTGCAAAGTATCGATAATTCCTTACCTTTGAAACACTTTTATCCCACACAGTAACTTCGAGGTTGACACCTCATTAAAAAAAACAATTAAAAAAAATCACACAGCACTTCTTTTGTGCATGGACACTACCACATTCCTACACATGAAGAAATAAGAAAAAAAAAACTTTTTCACATTATTCCAATTTTGAATTTAAAACACACGTTCGATTTAAACAAAATACGTTAGAAGAATGTTAAATTTTCAATTTGAAAATGGAGATTCGTGTTCGTTTTTTAAAATGTTCGTTGGCTGTCGCATCGCGGCCGCGCGTTCTGCGTCGGGTGTTGCACTGGCAGGCTGCGCGGGCGCCGACCAAACGGCCTTTACCGAAAAGGTCTTATGATCCGTGTAGGCGATTATCGACTTAATTGAGTAGATATAGAAGGATTTTTAAAGCTTCGTGTCTGAATGTAATAGGAAATATTGATAGATAATAAAAATAAATAATATTTTGTTTCGGGTTGTCATTAAGGATTTTTTAAACTTTGCGTGACTGTATGCAATGGGAAACGAGTTTCAAGTTTCAATTTACAATTATTACGTTAAGTTAAATAATTTAACTTAGGTAAGTTAAATTATTTAATTATATACTTACAAAAAATTACTAAGATTACGTGACTGAAAAACATGAAGTCAGTTGAAAATCTATTATTATACTAATAATAAAGCTGAAGAGTTTGTTTGTTTGAGCGCGCTAATCTCTGGAACTACCATCGGATTAGAAAAAATATTTTTGCAACTTGAGGAAGGCTATAGGCTATTTAACATCACACTATGACCAAAAGGAGCCAAGCAAAAAGAAACAGCAGTGCGATTCTGTAACCATATCACCGTGAAAACTTAGGTGAAGTGAGCGTGGAGTGAGCTGTCATTCCAACTAATGCTAGGGATTGACACTATTGACAGCTCACTCTAAGCTCACTTCACCTAACTTTTCACGGTGAGATTTTTACAGAATCAATCGGCTGGTCAGAAAGAACGCTAAGTGAAATCGAAGTGATAGTGCGGGCAGGCGATGCGATGCGATGCGGTGGGTCAGAGAACATGAAATTTCACGCGGACGAAGTCGCAGACAAAACCTAGTTTAATATAAAATAGATAAAAAACTTAAATCAACGTCATGCTACTTAATAAAAACTCGAATATTCAACACGAAAACGTGTTTATTACTTATATATTTTAATAGTCGGTATGTAAACCGTTTGAGTATATAAAATAATATATTTACATTCAAGTCTTAAGACGCGTAGGTGTTAATACCATTTCAAGTCCCTTCGAAATGTAGATTTTTTTATTATTATTAGCCGTTTGGGGTTGAAACACCAGGGTCTTGGGGTCTGGGCACGCCACAATAGCGGCGATAAGTCCCCTCTTTGAGGAGTGGCTAGAGAGGTGCCACGGCGCCCTCACCTTCTGCCTGACGCAGGTCCTCACCGGACACGGTTGTTTCGGGAGGTTTCTGTTCAGGATAAGGCGGGAGGAAACGCCAGGGTGTCACCAGTGTGTGGATCGCCCGGAGGACACGGTGGAGCATACGGTAAGGTCTGCCTGGCTTGGGCGGAGCACCGCCGTGTCCTCGTGGCGGCAATCGGCGGCGGCGATCTCTAGCGTCCGGCCCTGGTCCAGGCCATGGTACGGAGCGAGAGTGCATGGGAGGCCGTTACCTTCTTCTTCTAATGCTGCCAGCCTTTTGGGCACTTATCCCATTGACAGTGATGCGGACGAATTTTTCGATGCTCAATGAGCTCTTGCCTTTTTCTATATTTTTTCATATTATATATTTTAGTGTTAGCTTGTTAAAATAGTATTTAATCAGTTTATGATTAAAAAATGGTAAAAATCTATGAAATGAACATAAATAAATGGGATCATTTTGCATTATTCAGTACCATAATGAATTCTGTGAACTATTTTGAGATGGTCGACGACGTGGCATGTTTATTTTTTGCCTGAAAGTTTCAACCTCGAATGGCGGTGCTAAGGGTCCCCGAAACGATCAATCGCTGTTGTAAATGTTTACGTTCCACCCGCTGAAGACCTCCCACCTGGACATGAGTTGCCTTGGATAAGCTGGAAGTCTTTAAACAAACTCCGGACACAGGTTGGCCGAAGCAAGGAAAACCTGTTCAGGTGGAGATAGACGACTCCGCCTTTGAGTGTAAATGTTGTGCTGTTCCACAAACGATGAGACACCTTATATCCTTAAAGTCATGCGAGTCCTGTCAGCTGCACGTTACAGGAACTGATGGACGCTGGTGATGGCGCCAAACAAGTAGCCGAATTCAAACAAGTGATCGATACATATATTGATGCGCAAACTGAAGGCCAATTCTCGTAATTTAAAACGTTCAAAATCTAGTCTCAGTCTCATCTCAGCGACAAACAAATGTCAAAAAATTGTCAAAATGTAGGGAAATTAGACGTATTTTTGACAGATTGAGAAATTGCCCCTCTGATCGTCTACCAAATTCAATTGAAGCAATTGACAATGTACTACGAGATTCACTGCAAATGACAGAACTTTTGATTGATGGCAGTTATCACACCGTGTATCGATGTTCATGGGCAGCAAATGACAATATTTTTATTCATTTTGACCCCGCCATCAAAGAGCGACGCGACTTTTCTCAGCACAGTGCAGAAATCGAACGGGGCGTGCGCAAATGATACATCTTCAATAGGAGCTTCATTCGTCCATCCTTTGATATCTTCATTCCGTAAACATTGATAATTGCGTTTCATCGTATAGACCTTAGTTTATCAAGCAGCGAAAAAATTTGTCTCTAATTTCGCCAAATCTTACGTAAATCGAAAACAAACATGAAGCATTAAGGCTCACTTACATCACAAAATCTCTCAATGCGTTAATCTAATACTAAACGAATTAAAAACATCGTTCTGTTCTGCCAATAATTTAAAAAATAAGAATGACAGAATTATATTTTAAATATCAATCAACCAATCAACTCAGCCTATCGCAGTCCACTGCTGGACATAGGCCTCGCCCAAGCTGCGCCACAACACCCTGTCCTCCGCCTTCCGCATCCAGTCTGTCCCAGCCACCTTCATTAGGTCGTCGTACGCTTGCCGATACGCGGTCTCCACTCCAGGACTCGTCTGCTCCACCGGCCATCGGTCCTTCGACAAACAGGGCCAGCGCACTGCCACTTCAGTTTGCTTACTCTGCAAGCTATGTCGGTAACTCCGGTTCTTTTCGTAATATTTCCTTTTCCTTTCCATTCCTGATTTTATCCTTCAAAGAGACTCCGAGCATAGCTCGCTCTATAGCGCGCTGAGCGACCTTAGATTTGTGGATTTTAAATATGCTAAGCGTTAAACGCGTTTAGTGATTTGTGGTGCAAGCGAGCCAAAGATAAGGCACGTTCTTTTAGTCCATGAGTGTAATTGAAGAGAAAAGGAGGGTTTAAATGCCAATAAAATGGGCAATAACGTCTGAAACCTATCATCATCTTCCTATCCCTAAATTATAAGAGGTTGGCGAAGCATGGCTTCTTATTTAAATGTCGGAGAAGGTATGTCTGTTTCTCGTTATCATCAGGCACATTTTAATTACTGTGGGCGTACTATGGGTAGTGTTGGTTATAGCGCAACGGTTTGCAGTTCAAATCAGATTATAATTTACGAACAAGTCAGATACACTAGCGAATCACACACTGTAGATACACAACTCAACGATACGGAACGCGAGACAGTTTCTAAGCTCATGTTGTTCGTACGATGTCCAACGATTTTTTTTTAATTTTTATTGACAATGGGCTCACTCTTGACCTCAATCCAGCCCAGAGGCAGGGATGAGATCTACGGTGGAACGAGCTTGCCCAGAAGAAGCCTATTCACTCTCACCTTGAAGAGATTCGGGTTGTATGAACTCGGGAATGCAGACGCAGGCAGACGATTCCACTCCTTAGCTGTGCGCTTCAGAAAATGTTTCGATGTTCCCGAGAGCTCTGCTCACACCGCTCTTGTAGCTGTAGCTCTCGTCCCCCACGAACTCGAAACACTTCAAAATAAACAATGGGCGGCCTTGGGGGCAATTCTCGTAATTTTAAAAGAACGTTCACAGGTTGATCTCAGGCTCAATCTGTCAAAAATACCTCCAATTTCCCTACATTTTTGACAAGTTTTTGACATTGATTGTTGCCGAGATGAGATTGCCACTAGATTTTTAACGTTTTTATTATGGGAATGGACATTCTTATCGCTCTTCGCGATCTGTTCCAGGCAACCATCTTCGGCATAATCATCTTTAACACTCACGCATCCACTACACTGCGTCGTTGCTCTAGTTGGCTTTTTCTATTAGTTTTTTTTCTGCAGCAGTTCGAAGTCTAGAATTATGACTGTAACAGGCTCGCTCCCTATTACATGGGACATAAAAATAACTGGCAAAATATGGGTGTATGGGTGTACACCTCTGTCCTACCTTTCGGGGAAAAAAGCGTGATGTTATGTTACGTCCACTACAATCTAGTAATTATTATTCAACTAAGCTTATTTCGTCTGTAAAGGTGGTGATTACGGCATGATCTTCTAAGTCATTATAACGGTTCACAGTCTGATTATATGAGATCGTAGCCACCGGAACATTGTACGTGCTAGGACTACCGATCCTTATACATAGTTTAAAATAGCTACATGATTCATAAAAGTTCATTTTTTAAAGTAATACGTGACGAAAATGACTTCGGTTTAATGGTTACGCTTGAACACAAAAGGGGTAAACGAAAAGTTTTGTGGAACGGGCATGGTTGACTGATACTAGTAATAGATTCCATGGAAGTTGGGACTAATTTCCCGTCAACTTGTCATACTGATAGTTCTTTCCCCTAACAAATGATTCTGATAAATCGAATAAGATTTACACCGAATTAGATGTATCGCACTCAAACCTTTGTAGTACTTTCCTGAAAAGACCATTTCAGACACCAATCTACATAGTTTTCACATGATCTGACCAAGATTATGTCTGGACTTTAAAAGAGACTGTGCCCTCTGAATTTGTTTCGGCCTTTCTTCTCAAAATAGTCAGATAGGAAACGCCGACCTCAACTAGCTTATTTTTTTAAATAAATGTGTTAAAGTAATTCGATATCCTATTTATACAATAAACAATTTCATTTCATTTAATAAAATAAATAAAAATGTAATAAATTCAATAAAATCTTTATTTTTTATTATTATTATTATTATTTCGTGTAAAAAATCAGATTGAAGAGCTAAAACTTAACGGTAATAACTTAATTAGGGCTGATTTTTCCATCGCCCGATAATTTTATTCGAGGAATAATTTTGAAATTTTTTATTATTATTTATAAATAATTTTGATTAACATCTGACAGTTTTTGTATGGAAGAACTGTCAAAAATTAAAAATTATTCCTTCGATAAAATTATCTGGCATTGGAAAAATCAGCCCTTAAAGAACATACAGCTTTTATTTAAAAAACTTAAACATTTTATAACAATTTTTAATTATAATTTATGTCTTATAGACGTCTTAGAGCTGTTCATCCACCATATTATTTGAAGGTCTATTACTGGTAACTGCTATTACTTTATACTTACTGTATTCAAACATTAAACGTATATTAGATATCTATTTCATGTATGACAATTCTATCAAACAACATTTCAATTCAATGCCCCGTTCCTGTCGCCACCGCTATAAAACACATGCCATTTCATCGATCCCTTTTTTACCTGTCCCGGGTCGAAACAGATGATAGATATTACACACCTGTCGCATAAGCACAATGTACACTGAGTCTGACGTAACGAGTCGTATCAGGCCAGTGGTTAAAGCCACGCCTCTCGTGCATGGGACTAAAATTATGCGTATAATTATGTCTGATGTTCTGTGAGAGAAAATATGCAAGGGAGTCCACCGTTCCATGTTAGTTTTGAATTGTATTATACTATTGTCAACTTAATTATTGTCTATGTTAATTAATGTAATTGGTGTTGTACCGTTTTAATCCTACTAATATTATAAACGCGAAAGTTTGTTTGGACGGATGGATGGATGAAACTTGGCACATGGATAGACCATGACCTGCACCCTAATTGCGTAACACACAATCAATCGTAATCTGAATCATTTTGAAGCAAATTGCTAATCCATTGCTTCATAAGTTCGAAAAATTTGTCTGCTCAACACGTAAATAACGCAATGAATGTTGTTGAACTGTCAAAATGAAACCGATTCCGATTGAGGATACTTTTTATCCCGATATTCAAACGGGATCGAGACTTATGCGGGTGAAACCGCGGGGCGCAGCTAGTAGTTGATCATCATCATCTGCCTAGCTTATTCCCAACTATGTTAGGGTCGACTTCCAGTCTAACCATCATTCATTATTTACCAGCGATCGTAATTTTATTTGATTATTTATGTCTTTCATAACAGCCTCCTGAAATTTGACGAGGATGCAAAACAAACAGCTTGTATATGTCGCAATGTTAATCAATCAATCGTCAAGCATTCACTCGGTGATTGCTTGAGTAAGGTGTGTGATGTCATGTTAACTTGGTAATGTTGGTAATTACGTTAGTCGATAAAGTTAAATATAGCTTCTTAGTCATGACTGAATACGTTGTTTGTAAAAGAGAAAGGATCTTTACTGACAGGATATACACCGTTAAATTTTGATCGTTTTAATCCTTAAAAGGGGCCATTGTAAAACCATCAAAATTTAACGGTGTATTTTGCTACGGTATTGGTAAGTGATAGATGTAAGATTGATAAATATAATAAGGCCCTAGAAAAAAGTCCTGGAGAAAGCAGCAAAGCAAAAAAAAAAATATTTTATTTGGGACACGCACAGAAAATACAAACAATAAAAAGGAACATTAAATTTATCAAAATCCTGTAAACAATAAAAAATACTTAACACTAATAATAAAGCTAAAGAGTTTGTTTGTTTGAACGCGCTAATCTCCGGAACTACCAGTCCGATTTGAAAAAATATTTTTGCATTTGGTAGCCCAATTCTTGAGAAAGGTTATTAGTTGATTAATATTACGATACAACCCTTAGGAGCCTAGAAAAAAACAGAAAAGTCAGAAAGAACGCTGAGTGAAAACAAAGTAAAAGCGCGGACGGGAGATGCGATGCGACGTCACGCGAACAAAGTCACGGACAGAAGTTAGTAAATTATAACGTGTCTCAAAATAAACCTACTTACAATTGTCCATTTTGTATTATTCATCATCATCATCATCTGCCCAGCCTTTTCCCAACTATGTTGGGGTCGGCTTCCAGTCTAACCGGATGCAGCTGAATACCAGTATTTTACATGGAGCGACTGCCTATCTGACCTCCACAATCCAGTGAATAGGTAATACGATACCCCTTGGTAAGACTGGTTGTCAGACTTTCGGGCTACTGACGACCCGTAACGACTGTCAAAGATCCACGAATGACAGCCGGGGCCAACGGCTTAACGTGCTTTCCGAGGCACGGAGGGGTGTTGGTTTATGAAAATTTGTATTATTCATATGAATCATAAAAAGATAAACCACTTCGATTTCAAAGTAAACGTTTTCATCATTCACTCGAAGGTTGTTACAAAAGTGCAGAACGTTTATAAAAACAATAAACAAACACATAAATACATAATATAAACCAGCATAAATGAAAGGACACTAAAAATTCAACCGCGCATCGGCAAGAGTCGGATTTTGCAAAGCATACACTCTTTTTTTTTCATCTTACAGAACGAGTTTTGTTTCAAGATACAATAGGTTTCATGTACCATAAAGTTTGGTTAAAGAAAAATCAACCTTAAACTAAAAAAGAACTAAACAAAATATGTTTTCAATTTCAATTTCGGAACTGTCAAAAATTTTGACAGTTTAAAAAATAAGAATCATTCTATTATGGTTCTGAATCGAATGACTTAATCAATTCTTCTTACCTTATCGAACTGATTCAGAAAGATTCAATATGTAATAAAATTAATGCGATTCGCGAGTTCGCAGAGGCGTATCTTTATATGGGGTTTGTTCGTCTTTTTATCGCCATCTCGAGAACAAAATATGTATTGCTTTTATTCAACAGACTCTTAAAAGCAGCAATCACAACAATTTTAGCAGCATTTTTTTAATACTCAGCAATTATATTTTCATAGTCATTGGAAGGAATTACTAGGCTCGTGCCTAAGTAATAACTGCAGTACGGGTCGATCTTCAGGGTTAAGCAATGCTTGCCGAGGTCGATCCGAGGATGGGTGACCATCCATACAAACAGAGACCCTTCCAAGCCTCGGAAGGCACATTAAACCGTTGGTCCCGTCCCGACTATACCACGTAGATCTTTGACAGTCCTTACGGGTAATTAGAAGCCCGAAGGTCTGACAACCAGTCTTACCAAGGGGTATCGTGTTACCCATAAACTGGGTTGTGGAGGTCAGACAGGCAGTCGCTCCATGTAAAATACTGGTTCCGATTAGGCTGGAAGCCGTCCTCAACATACACACAACAGGCTGGGCACACAGGATAGGGCATTAATGATGGTAAGTGACTAGATATTGTAGTTATTTTTACCCCTGGGCCTTGAGCTATTTTTACAAAGACTTGATCTGTTTTTACAACGACAGGAGCCATTTTTAAAACGACAGGAGCTATTTTTATTACGACAAGATTTATTTTTACAACGACAGGAGCTATTTTTGCAACAGCCGGAGCTATTTTTGCAACGACAGAAGCTATTTTAGCAACGTTTGAAGCTATATTGCAACTGAAGGGGCTATTTTCATAACGGCTGGAGCTATTTTTGCAACTAAAGGAGCTATTTTCATAACGGCCGGAGCTATTTTTGCAACTAAAGGAGCTATTTTCATAACGGCCGGAGGTATTTTTGCGACGACTTCAGCTATTTTTATGACAAGAGCTATTCTTGTAACGACTTGACCTATTTTTACAACGGCACGAGCTATTTAAGTACAATTTGTCACGACATGAAAGAAGTAGAGCAATGTATTTCATTGTATTTATGCTAATGACCAATCTGAAAACCAATTCTCGTAATTTAAAACGTTCAAAATCTAGTCGCAGTCTCATCTCGGCGACAAACAAATGTCAAAATCTTGTCAAAATGTAGGGAAATTAGAAGTATTTTTTGACAGATTGAGACTGAGATCAGACTGTGAACGTTCTTAAAATTACGAGAATTGCCCCTCTGATAGCCAAGCATGGTGTTTATCGTAATAAATCCCCTCTGACCATTTCTGTACAGGCTTAGAAAACCCGTGTTTAAAATTGGAAATTTACTGCTAGGGTTTATGTTTTCGATTGAGGCTTTTATGTTCTAAGCATAGCCATAACATACGCAAGAAATTTATGTATCTGCAAATAAATATTTATAGAATATAATACGTTTATGTCCATTGACAATCTGACATCACAGTTATATCTTCTATCACACTAAGGCGAAGGCGAAAGTTTGTAAGTGTGTGTGTGTGCTTGTATGTTTGCTACTTCTTCACGCTCAAACGGCTTAACGGATTTGGATGAAATTTCGCACACAGATAGTTTATAACCAGGATTAACACATAGGATACTTTTTATCCCGATATTCCCACGAGATCGTTCGTTATGGGTCGTCAGTAGCCCGAAAGTCTGACAACCAGTCTTACCAAGGGGTATCGTATTACCCAGTCACTGGGTTGTGGAGGTCAGATAGGCAGTCGCTCCATGTAAAATACTGGTATTCAGCTGCATCCGGTTAGACTGAAAGCCGACCCCAACATAGTTGGGAAAAGGCTAGGCAGATGATGATTCCCACGAGATCGAAACTTATGCGGGTGAAACCGCGGGGCGCAGGTAGTATCTAATAAAGATAATATTGAATATTAAAACAGCATCAATACAGGTTTAGTTATTTCTGAGATTGCATCACACACACATACAGACATTGTTTTTCCTTTGAGCATTATAATTTATGCGGTTGGAAGAATATTGATGTGCAAACTTGATTCTCAAGGTATTTGACATTTTCTGTCTCTTATTTTGCGAAGACTTCATAAGGTTATCAGTATTATAACTTATTTATTTTAAAACAAAATAAAAACTTAAAAAATCTCGTGGGTAACCACGTGAATTCTTCCGTTTGAAAGGTTAAGCTGCACTTGCCGCAGTCAGTATTTAGATGGGCCACTATTCTGTTTACATCGGCAAAACCCTCGAGCTTTAGAGTAGGTACCTACACACTAAAAAATATGTAGCAAAACATCGCAAAAAAATTAAATTTTGGGCTCCTACGAATTTTCTATGAAAAACTAACCAACCCAGGCAGAGATTCTAAGCCATGACTTTACGCAGGGTAAACCACTAATAGCCGTTTTCACTAACACTAGTAGACACCTAAATAAAAGCGCGCTGTTGGATTTTCAACCTTCGGTTCTGAGCTGACTGTTGAAAATCCAACAGCGACCTTTTAACTAAGCATTCATTTAAGTGTAGCCTGAGTCTTAGTCAAAAAGGGGAAAACATTTCTTTTTTCATATCGGCTCGAACCATACAAGAACAGCTCATGCTGTGGTTTTAATATTTGCTAGTAAGTGAGACCGGTGGTGGCCCAGCGGTAACGGCCGCGACTTACGATTTGTAGTTATAATTAATTAATTACTAGTTTATTTATTTATTTACTAGCTTCTGCCCGCGGCTTCGCCCGCGTGGATGTCGGAAATTATCCCACAGGAACGTGCTAATAGGATAAAATGTATGTGCACCAGGATGCCATCTATCTCGCGGGCCCTTTGTGGCTAATTACAATAGAAAACCAATTGTGTCTCATTAATGGTGATTAAGAGGGTACCTATATGATATCTTTACCTAAGTACCTACCTAATTAAAAAAATAAATAAACTCAATAACAGAAAATAAAATACCTACCTACCTAAATAAACCTATTTATGACGATAACTAATCTAAACTCAATCATCATCTGCCTAGCCTTTTCCCAACTATGTTCAGGGCCGGCTTCCAGTCTAACCGGATGCAACTGAATACCAGTATTTTACATGGAGCGACTGCCTATCTGACCTCCACAACCCAGTTATTGGGTAATACGATACCCTTGGTACGACTGGTTGTCAGACTTTCGGGCTTCTGACTACCCGTAACGACTGTCAAAGATCCACGAATGACAGCCGGGACCAACGGCTTAACGTGCTTTCCGAGGCACGGAGGTGTCTCGGTATGTAAAGATGGTCACCCATCCACAGACCGACCGCGGCAAGCGTAGCTTAACCTGACCGATCGACCTGTGCGGCTGTTATTATTTAGCCACAGGCCCCTCAATCTAAACTCAATAAATAAGCAAAATCTCTAAAAACTAATATCTATACGAATGACTATCCTACCTAACAGTATTATAAAATAACCTACGGTCACTACGTACACTATCAAATATACTACCTATACTTTAAAATTAAAATCTATACCTACGACTTATATAAAAATAAACCTAAATAACTCTAAAAAGTAAAAGGAATAAAAATAAACTCCACTGCGTGTGACCTAACCTACGACAAACTTATTATTTGCGGTTGGTACTGTAATCGGATCTAGGGATCGAACCGCAAAATTAAGTTTGTTTTTTATTGTATATACTTTTTCGGGATAAAAAGTACCCAGTGTGGTGCCCAGGATATTAAAGAATAATTATACCAAGTTTCATCGTAATCGAACCGGTAGTTTTTGCGTGATGCCTGAACAAACAGACAGACAGACAGACAGACCGACAGACAGACAGACAAAAATTTTTTTAATCACATTTTTGGGTTTGGTGTCGGTCTAGTAACACCCCCTGCCATTTATTTTTTTGATATTTTCAATGTACAGAATTTTCACTTCTACAGATTTATTATAAGTATAGAATAGATAAGCATGTATTAGGTATGTTGAAACTGTGTGTACTCCTCGTCACTTTTCCCTAAAGGTTCATTAGAAAACCAGTGT
This sequence comes from Apamea anceps, assembly GCA_951799955.1. Classification (NCBI taxonomy): domain Eukaryota; kingdom Metazoa; phylum Arthropoda; class Insecta; order Lepidoptera; family Noctuidae; genus Apamea; species Apamea anceps. The sequence continues at coordinate 6,076,847 of OX637527.1, read as the reverse complement.
CAGACAGCATCTGTCTGGCATTAATGCTGAAATGAACCTTTTTGGCGCAGCCGTGAGGCACACACTATTGTTGTCTGAAACATTATTTTTTATTTTATTAATTTTGTATTTTGTGTTTCACGAACTGTGTCCAAATAAACTTTCTTTCTTTCTTGAGTTGTGGGTCGTAGGTTCGAACACAGACAGGCGCTTTACTTTGTGCAAAGTATTTCATCACCACTGCTCTAAAAACGGTAAAGGAAAATATCGTGAGGAAACCGGCATGTCATAGAACCAAACATTCGAAGACATGTGACATCGACCAACCCGCACTGGGCCCGCGTGGTGGATTATAGTCCACTGCCTCTAACAGAGAGGAAGCCTGTGTCCCAGCAGTGGGAACATTATAGACTGATTATGACGGGTCAGCAAGATGGTAACAGAACCCAACCTCGGCTCCTACATTTAAGCTTTTACTATTTCAAAAGCTTTCAGTCAATATTTGTGAGGATCTGACCTATGACCTTACGTCCAACAAATAACATTACAACCATTACACAACATTAAACAGCCTTAGTTCTACCGTTAATAACTGTGATGCATTAAAGATTGCAAAAACATCTCTCATGTATGTTGAGACAGGTGGTTAGCCTTCAATAATGTTATATTAAACCATCACCAATAAACCTGGTAATTGGTTGTAATTACTTTTTATTTTATAACTGAAAGTAGATGTTGATTTGAACTTCGTTTGCTTACAATTTATACCGGATTTTAATTAATTTTTATATATAGTGTATCACAGTCGATGATACTTGATCGGAAAGCACGTTAAGCCGTTAGTTCCGCCTGTCATTCGTGGATCTTTGATCATCAAAGTATCATCGTAATGTAAATAAAGTATCATTGACTCATCAGCATCATCTATCTAGCCTTTTCTTAACTATGATGAGTTCAGCTTCCAGTCTAACCGGATGCAGCTGAATACCAGTATTTTACACGGAGCGACTGCCTATCTGACCTCCACAACCTGAGTTGTGGAGGTCAGATAGGCAGTCAAACAGACAGTAACTGATTACTGTGGGTAATACGATATCCTTTGGTAAGACTGGTTGTCAAACTTTTATCTAAAAAAAATTTTTTTTATTTAAAATTACATCAATGATCGACGAATGACAGCCGGGATCGGGCCGAGGCTTAACGTACTTTCCGAGACACGGACGCTCTTGGTATGTAAAGACGGTCACCCATCCACGGACCAATCGCGGAAAGCGTAGCTTAACCTAATCGATCGATCCGTGCGGCTGTTATTACTTAGCCACAAGTCCCAAAAACCAGAGTAGAATTCATAATTTTGAATTGTGCCAACAAAAGACATCAACGCGCAATATTGAAAAAGTGAATTTGCGTAAAAGAAATATTTATCTTTTACTTTAAAAATGTTTGTCTGATAAAAGATAAGGTTTTTAAGCAAAGTTTGTTCGTAAATTTGTCACCTCTAATCTCTTAAACTAATAGACTGGCGATAGACATACCTCGGATTTAGGTCATTAAACATTTTTTAAGGTTAAATAACAACAACATTTTAATAAATTAATCTACATCCATATAATTATGGAAATATAGATTTTGCATTATAAACTGTTTTTTTTTTTTAAATATAAGTAACTCGTTAAGTGTTAAGTGGAGAGCAGTGGTGCCCCAGTGGTAACGGCCGCGACTTACGAGTTGTAGGTCGTGGGTTCGTACCCAGGCAGGCGCTTTACTTTGTTTAAATAATTCCACCACCACTGCTCTCAAAACGGTGAAGGAAAACATCGTGAGGAAACCGGCATGTCCTAGAGCCAAAAATTCGAAGACATATGACATCTACCAACCCGCACTGGGCCTTTAAGAATTAAAGTAATAAGTATCTATTTAAATGTATTTTATTCAAATTTAATAAACTACCAAAAATTATAACGCCTATTGTAAATTTTACGAAAACAACAATACTTAAACGCTGTTCGAAAGTCCAGTAAACGCTAAGTATGGCAACCAGCGTCACCTCTACCCACCCATTTTAGGGTATACAGACGTGAACATAACGCTCATGGTGCCATCTATACAATGTTCAAAACTGCGGTAATTTTTTGAGACACAAAAGATTATCGCTCCCGTACTCTGAGTTGCATGAAGCCTTCAAAGTACATGATAGAAGTAATAGATGGCGCTGTGTGGATGGGCCTAAGCAGTACATTTTAAGTTTTTATAATAATAAGTTATCTTTCAAAATCATACACTCTTATTTGACAAAATTAGAAATTATTACTTCAGACATAGCTTTAACAATCGAACCATTTATTAAAATAAGGACCTAAAAGTAATCGAAATACAGTTGTTACCGTAATACCTACATGTAAACATGTGGTCCAAGTTATTTTCCCCAATATCAACCCTTTAAGCATTATATTTGAGACAAAAAGTAGCCTATGTCCTTCCCAGGCTGCCATCTATCTCCTTGCCAAGTTTTAGCAAAATCCGTTCAGTAGTTTAGGCGTGAAAAAGTAACATCCAGACGCTTACTTTCGAATTTATAATATTACTAGCAGCGCCCCGCGGTTTCATCCACATAAGTTTCGATTCCGTGGGAATATCGGGATAAAAAGCATCCTATGTGTTAATTCTGGTTATAAACTATCTGTGTGCCAAATTTCATCCAAATCCGTTTAAAAGTTTTTGCGTGAAAGAGTATCAAACATCCATGTATCCATCCTTACAAACTTTCGCGTTTATAATATTAGTAGGAACTATGAAATACAGTTTAAAATTAAAAAATAAATTTCTTTATCAATATTAGATTTTGTTTTGTAACAAGAGAGATCGAGTCTAGATTTTGTAGGCAAATTCTCTTAAGGTAATGTTGTAGGTGGCGATGTTGTAAATGATATCTTTTTAATTATCTGATGAGTATCAATTCGACATTTATGCAACAATCTAACTGTTAAGTGTGGGACGATCTAGTTTTAATTCCATTGAAAGATTATGTTTTGGATATTTCTTTATGTCGTGTGTTAGGTATTACATAAGTTCATTTGACTGCCTTGACGGAACGGCAGTAGGGTGTGATTGTGGAGCTTTGTCATAAACCATGCTCCACCTCCTATCCTGCCCTCTGTGTCTCAAAACAAGCAGTCAAGGTGACCTCTGCGCTGACACCGACAACGCCGTGGAAGTGGCAAAGTTTTGGGAAAACCAGATTTAAAATGCAGTCGTAGACCAACGAGACAGTCAGTCATAAGCGCTCTGCTGAGCAATGAGGTCCTGGGATCGAATTCCAGGTTGAGCAGAGAGTTACCGGGCTTTTTTATCTGGAATTTCTTAGTAGCAGCATGGAGTTTGGAATTATGCCCAGTTGTTGATAATATGATCGCTCCTTATTACATGGCTTAAACATAACTGGCGAAATATGGGTGTTGTGGTATGTTACATAACTTCATAATAATACCTCTTTCTTGACAAAAACGAAAGATGAGTGTCACTTTAGATAAAAAGGGTTAATGTATCATAATTTTAAGCCTTATCATTGATTTACTATCTAAGCCCGTAATAACGGGCAGATTGCCCTCAATCTAGGGCAGTTTTTAGGGTTTCGTAGCCAAATGGCAAAAAACGGAACCCTTATGGATTCGTCATGTCTGTCTGTCTGTCCGTCCGTATGTCACAGCCACTTTTTTCCGAAACTATAAGAACTATACTGTTGAAACTTGGTAAGTAGATGTATTCTGTGAACCGCATTAAGATTTTCACACAAAAATAGAAAAAAAAAACAGTAAATTTTGGGGGTTCCCCATACTTAGAACTGAGACTTTTTTTTCATCAAACCCATACGTGTGGGGGGTGTCTATGGATAGGTCTTCAAAAATGATATTGAGGTTTCTAATATAATTTTTTTTTCTAAACTGAATAGTTTGCGCGAGACACTTCCAAAGTGGTAAAATGCGTCCCCCCCCCCCCCCCGTAACTTTTAAAATAAGAGAACGATTTAACTAAAAAAAATAAATAATGTACATCACCATGTAAACTTCCACCGAAAATTGGTTTGAACGAGATTTAGTAATTAGTTTTTTATATCAATAATGGCAACAGGTAGGCACTTGAAATATTCACAAAATACTTAGTTGTATTTTTACTTTAATAATAAATCATAAAATTAAAATAAAATAAATATTTAAGGGGAGCTCCCATACAACAGGCGTGATTTTTATAGATAAGGGTACGGAACCCTTCGTGCGCGAGTCCGACTCGCACTTGGCCGGTTTTTTTTTCTGCCATTTATGACGCGTACCGCGAGGGCTGGTTCCAGGTGGAGTGGGGAAAGAGTTCCGTGAAAAATTTGAGCCGGGAAGGCTTAGCTTAGCTTTTGCTCGATTTTTTGATTAGGCTAAAAAAATATGACCACATTCCCTCTTGGATTGAAGAAATGTTACCAAATATGAGTAACTGTACAGACGCTAGCAGGTCAAGCTACCCGAAACTGTTAAGTTTTCCCAATCAAACTTGAACCTTAATGCTTTCGCGATAAAGTTGAAAATCTATTAAAGAAATTTGACAGATTGTAGTAGCTTGATGTGCTGGCGTCTGTACATTATCATTTTTGTCGTCGAGTTATCTAATTTATATAAACAAAGCCTTAACTGAGGTATATTCACGGAGAATAACAAAAAAAAACAGCACAAGTACAAAAAAACATATTTTATTAACATACAAAAAAACATTAAATAAAAGACAATAAGTCTAACAATAAATAGATTTACTCTCTAATCACGTAATTCTTATAATTACTAACAATATGGACCACATAGTCCTTTGGAATCCTAATTTAGGACTTTACGAGTATTCTGTTAATTTTACCCTTAGAGGGAAAAGTTACCCATAAATATTTACGTTGGGGTAATTATGATACATGTATCACATAATTATTATGATAATGATATTACCCTGGTATTTTATAAATAATGTTTCTTCCGATAAACCATTGTAATACTAATAAAACTGGTATGATTTGATGTGAAACATATAACTTGTTTTTATTGTATTGACGAGATCGCAGTGATATCAGTATTTTGATGAATTCATTATGATATTATTTTCATCACGATTTTAAAATTGCAGAATGTATGAATGAATGATTAATATCCAATATCGTGATGATGATATATAGTGAGAAAAAAGTGATATTATTATGCTTTGACGAGCAGAAATATGACAATGATGAAACTTGAATGAATTATGAGATGTCAAAATTAACGATTTTTCCCGCGCAAGACGTCTACATTTCTATGATTGAGTATTGATGAATTCTTTAAGGCATTTGCCTTTTAATTATGGAAACATAATTCATCTCATGTTGATGATGGTATGTGATTTAATGTTATAAGTGACAATACAATATGAGTGTGTGATATTTCTTAAATGTATTCATGTGACAAGACTAAAAAATGACATAATGATGACGCCGGCAGTGAAGTGAGACTCAGTTGACAAATGATTGCGAGTGTTTGCAACTGTCATGATGTGATATGATTGACACATGATATGATATTAGTGAGATGAACAAAAATCGTGTAATCAAGTTGGCAAATTTAATAAACTTTAAATTGTTGCAGACTCATGAATTAATGATTTAATGAATGATCGATTAATTGAATGAATAAATGATTCAATGAATGATCGTTGATTTCATGAATGAGATGAAAGGTAGCTGGGACAGACTGAATGCTGGGGGTTGTGGCGCAGCCTGGGAGAGGCCTATGTCCAGCAGTGGTTCGCGATGAGCCGAGTTGATTGATTGAATGAATGAGACGTGAATCTTGAAAGCAGTCTAAGTAACGTGTGTATATCGAGTGAATGAGTAATGAAATAAATGAGTTATTACTGTTCGGTATTGAATGAATGATTTTAATGCACGACTTTTTGAATGAATGGTGGAATTATTCGGATGATAATAATTATAATTATGATCAAATGAATGATTGAAACATTTATGAATTTGTTTAAATACCCGAGGAGTTGGTTGATTGAATGGATGAGACATGAGTCTTGAAAGCAAAACAGAATATCGAGTGAATTGGTATTGATAATACATGAGTTATTACGGTTTGGTACTGAATGAATGATTATAATGCACGGATTTTTGAATGAATGGTGGAATAATTCGGATCATCGTGATAATTATGAATTATTAAAAATATTATGGATTTGCATGATGTGATTTTCTGGGTGATTTTAATGATAATATGATCCCATGAAAACAAATACAAACATGAACACAAAGTTTTTTCTTGAACTTTTTTCCCATCCACACTATTTACAATAAGTTATTACGTTTCTCTCTCTTTACAGGCACACATCTTTGCAGACTCCGAGTATTTTCTTTTTATGATTAATTTCTATGTATAATCTAAGGATTGACCAGTTTGTCAATCCAGGTAAATGTGCTCGTTCGGAAGCGTACATTAGGAATGAACTTGAATGATTGATTGTGAATGAATGATTAAGCGAATGAAGAATTGATTAATGAAATATTCATTGATTGTAGCAGTGAATGTTTGGATAAACGAAAGTTCTAATGAATGGTTGATTCAAAGATTTATTGATCTATGGCTTTTTCCTGTGTTTTAAGGTTTAAATAACATTTCCATTACTCATTTTTTAAAAGAAATAATACTCAGTGGTACAGGGGTACCATCGGGTATTATTTCTTGCATTCTTTTAAATTATTTTTTGTATTTAATCAAAGGGTTGATAAGTTTATCAATCTAGGGCAAAAACTTTTGATGTTGGTATAAACTCTAGGCAAATAATATCGTCCGCAGCCCCACGACACCAGGCTATTTGGGCGCTTCGCTCTTCTAACTTCATTGTGAATGAATATGAATAAATGATTTTCTGAGTGATTTTTTGATTATATGAATGGTTGAACAATTAATGGGCTTAAATGATTTTTTGATTATATGAATGGTTGAAAAATTAATGGGCTTAAATGATTTTTTGATTATATCTATGATTGAATGAATGGATGATGAAATGCCATCTGAGGCTTTTTGTGTAGTTATTCTTGAATTTTCGTCATACTAATAAATCCTAATAACAATTTATATGATAGGTTCCTACTTCAAGGCTCTAACTTTTATACTCTTGAGTATTTTTTTCACAGTTTTTTTTTTTTAATCTGGGGTTTGACCAGGTGGTTAAGCCAGGTCACAAACTTCTGTATTTTAGTATATGTAAAGGCAAAGGCAGATGTTCTCGTCCGCAGTCGCACGACACCAGGCCTATGAGAGTGCTTGGCTCTTCGAGCTTCATTGTGAATGAATACGAATGAATGATTCTCCGAGTGAATTTTCGATTAAATGAATGGTTGAACAAATAATGGACTTGAATGACTTTTTGATAATATGATTGAATGAATGTATGATTAAATGCCATCTGAGGCTTTTTGTGTAGGTATTCTTATTTTTTTTTATCCTAGTCAATCCTATTTACAATTTTTAAATTATGTATCTCTTCAAGGCACTCATTTTTGTAGACTCACCCATTTTTGAGTACTTTTTTCTTAAATTATTGTGTTAAATATCTAAGGGTTAACGAGTTTGTCAATCCAGGGCACAAACTTCTGTATGTTGGTATAGACGCCTGGTAGATGTTCTCGTCCACAGCCGATGCCCCAGGACACCAGGCCTATGAGGGTGCTCCGCCCTTCTAGCTTCATTGTGAGGGGGCCTCCGCTGTCACCTTGGCAAGAGTCACGACCGCCCTGGAAATGAGATGGTAGATGACTGTATAGTAAATATTAGGAAACTTCGAAGGACAGGAATAACAGACAAGAGTAACATTCAAGTAGGGATTTCCATGTGTAATTAACCGGAAAAGTTCAGAAGTATTGCCCTCCGACCAAACACAATCTCGATTTATTAATTGGAAAATTATAATATTGTTGGACCAAAAATGTTGAAAGTTACGGTACATAAAATGTAACTGAGAATTTCCTGGTTTTATTTCGTGGTGCCAGAAATGTTGAATTGAATACCAGGTTAGAAACCAAGCCATAACAAATCAAGTAGATAAGTAATAAATAAATATAAGCTGGTTTCATATCTGAAGCACCTAATAGGGTGATAACGGTTGGATCAGCCTTGACAGTTACCAATAATGATATTACCTCTTTATACCCCGCACATAAGAACACATCATGTATGGTTTCCCTTCTTCCCGCCGCTCTAAACCATCGCTGACAACGCTCGTTCGGAATCACTTCTACGTCTACTTCCTGAAATTACAAGAAAAAATACTTTAGTTTCATAAGTCATGATGCTAGGCAAGGTTTTGAACAAGCGCCTCGAACTATATAGCACTGTTATACTTTTTGCTGAACCACACAGAGTCACCGAGTAGACCAGTCCAAAGTATCACTATGTTATTTATGCTCGTGTACCTTACGAGTAACGAACCATGTTTTTCATAGCGTCATTTGTAAAAATGATGCCAACTCCGCGAAAATATACAGAAACGGGCCCAGACATAAACCTTGGGAAACGCCTGATATTTTATTATCTCAGGCTAGTTAGAGCGACCATCTTCGCAAAGTAGCTGGTTATAAAACTATGAGAAAGGCCAAGGATGGAGATTACTGACGTGAGATTGGAGAGGCCTACGTCCAACAGTGGACTGCTATAGACTGATGATGTCGAAAGCCTGATATTTGTCCAAAAATATTATTACCTGTAACACGGAAGGCACTGAGCTCTGTCCGTGTCTCGTCCGTCCCCAACCAGCGACGGTCGCCATCTTGCCCGCAAGCTTCATCTGTTTCTGAGGAAGGCACACCTGGAAACGAGGGGATTAGGGTTTAGTTTGATTATCATCAGAACAGATGGTAGTATTAATGTTTCTTGGAGTTTTTTTAGAAATAGGTATTGTTGAGACTAGCGAAAACCAAATGCTATGAGATACTGTTAAGAACGTTGTTAAAAGTGAACTCAAGGAAGTTCACTCCAAGCTTCTAAAAATGGGGAGCCTCCGCCATAATTATGTTATGTCTGCTTTTATATTTCAGGTATTTTCGTATTAATTTCTTCTAGCAGTGCGATTCTGTAACCATATCACCGTGAAAACTTAGGTGAAGTGAGCGTGGAGTGAGCTGTCATTCCAACTAATGCTAGGGATTGACACTATTGACAGCTCACTCTAAGCTCACTTCACCTAAATTTTCACGGTGAGAAATTTACAGAATCGATCAGCAGGTGAATGAAGTGAAGTGAGAATTATATTATTACATCGTACTTTGGTACGATGTAATAATATATAATTCTCACTTCACTCCTGGAACTTCTGGAACTTAACTATCTCTCCTTGGGGTTGCCCAAGGACAGATAGTTAAGTTCCAGGAGTCTTGTTAAATAATACTTTTACACCATGTCTTTAGCTTGAATACAATGATTTTTTAAATTGTGTGTTTGATGCTAATTGGCTCTGAAAAATCTCTTCGCTTTGTACTATTCTAATATTTGATTATCTCAGTCATGCTGTATCATTAATATTCATTAGTTTATCGTTAAAGTTACTTACTGGTAAAATATGCTGTTTGAACACAACCCCTCTGTCCAGCTGCACTAAAGCTACGTCGTTCCTGAAGTCAGCTGGCTCGTACGACGGGTGCACCTCCTTCCGTTGTACTGCATACTCCTCGTGGGAGTATCTCTCGCCAGAGTCCCGAACGTCCCATTCTCCGAGACGGACTCGGAGTTGGTTGTTTGGTGTGCTGGAAGGGGAAAAGAAGTATTCTAGAATAGTTATTGTTTCGACTAAAACAAATTTGGTACTATTGAAATCATCCAACTCCAACAAATCGTTTGAGAAAAGTGGTATGGTAAGTAAGTACTATAGTGGTATGAGGAACAGGGTGTAAAGTTCCTCCATAGAAAAGGATCCTCCGACGTCTGGTCGGAGGATCCTTCCTTGGGTGTTGTGTATGGTACCTGCCCGACAATTTATGTCTGGACGTTGTATATACTATGTAGTTGCGCGGTAAACTCTGTTTGCGCGATGCAGGATTTTGCGTGACCTCAGAATGATGCGTAGTTCGCATTTGGTGGTGTAGATGCTGTTACAGTCAATCGCATATCAATGACAAAAGTATGACATTAAGGGCAAATTTTGAAGTATTACTAGGTTCTGACCTGCAGCTGGTCGTACTAATGAACAAACCGTCATAGGATAATTAGCAGTGATAGGAATAGGTAGTGCCTATTTGCCTAAACTTCGAAGAACATAGACAAGAAACGGAGACTTCCTTAGGACTAAATTTTTTCCGGGACATCTGTTCCGAAATTCGGGACAACACTTTTAAATACATTAAAAAAATATGTTATTTGGAATAATAAATTCGTCTATATTTAATTGGCACTACCTATTCCTATCACTGACAATTAGGTTACCCCTACCTAATACAATAAATTTTTGCCGTGGCTCGGTAAGCTCGTTAAGCCGTTGGTCTTGCGCCTGATGACTCTCCGGTCGTATTGGATTACCGTTCCATCTTACTATGAGAGTGAGAGAACAGAGAGTGCACCTGTGTCTGCGCACACACTTGTGCACTATAATACATATCTCCCGCGCCGATGGCTAGTCTTCGCTGAGTTTGGCCGCTAGGGTTGAAATTCGGTCTGGAGGACATATTACAATTAATTTGGTGTAACTCACAATTCAGACCATTAACCCATATTTTTTAAGAAAAAAAAGGGAAATTGATTCGAGAAAACTTACACACAATTTTTGCAAAGTGATCAATTAGTCTACACACGACCACATCAATCACAAATTGCGGCGTTAAAAACCACGATGATTCAGCAGTCAATCAAACATATTTCAAAACAGGCCTGAAGTTAGAACGGATGTAGAATAAAGCCATTAGCCAGTAATGTTAGAACGTCTGTTATGTAAGATAGATTAGTCTAACTTATAGTCATTCATCATCCTTGGCTGGTTTCGAGTGATTTGAAGATCTTGCCTAACGCGGTGCAATGATAATTTTTCAACTGCTCCGTTGGACTCGCGGTCGCGAGAGGGACTGCTGAGCGTAATGTCCTGGGTCGATTCCCAAGTCTGGCAAAGTATTATTGAGTGTTTCCATAAGGACTTTTATGAAACCTCCCTTGCTTCGGAAAGCACGTTAAGCCGTTGCGTTAGTACATTTATAACGTTCTCTAACTGTTACGGTACAGGCCTCCTTATGGAGTGGGCCATAATCCACAACGCAGCCCAGTGCGGGTTGGCATAAGGAATCTTCATAGTGAAATCTACACTGGACGGGTTTTAGCCTTTATCTTGTAGATACATTTTAAATTTTGTGATATAGGTATGTGCTTTCTAAGTCAACGTTAAAACCTGAAGGCCAATTTCCGTAATTAAAAACGTTCAAAATCTAGTCGCAATTTCATATCAGCGACCATCAATGTTAATAACTTTACAAAAATGTAGGGAAATAAGAGGTATATTGGTTGACAGATTCACACTGAGGCCAGACTGTGAACGTTCTTAAGATTACGAGAATTGCCCCTCTGAATTATTGCTTTCAGAAGCGATTTCAGACCATTGGGTCTGGTTGGGTCCCAAATCTCTAGCTCGTAGACTGCAAGCGTGGTGATCAATGGTTATCTAATTCTATAAAGAACTCTTGTCTTACACAATAACTGACTGTTAATAATTACAATAATTTAGTCTTAACCTCTCATTCTAATAACCCACTTCTTAATTCCGGCTAGACTAACCTAAACGCTAGTTTCAAAACCAAAGCTTTCAGAACGGATGTAAAACGGACAAAGTAATTCATATTAGAACGTCTGTTGCATAACACATTACCTAACGCAGTTACCATCACAATTCAAAGTTTAGTTTATTTTTATTAAACTAATGGATAAAATACACGGCACACTTTTGACTTTCAATTTGGTTGAATCCACCAAAGTAAGTGATGTAATCATACATATATTTTCACTGTCGCATTACGGTAAGGCCTGTAATGATAGTTGTGAGGATGATAAACAAAAGCGATCGACTGCTGCGCTGCGTGTCGCGGGTTCGATTCCCGCACGGAGCAAATATTTGTTTTGTTTGGCAGTTGTTCCGGGTCTGGTTGTTTGTGTAGGTATGTGAGTTTAAATGTTTGTAAACGCACCCACGGTACAGGAATAATTCCTAGTGTGGGGCAACGTATTAAAAAAACAAAAAACAATCCAAACAAATATTTATTTTTTATTATAGGCTATCGTCTTGGGTCGTCAGACGCCCGAAAGTCTGACAACCAGTCTTACCAAGAGGTATTGTATCACCCAGTAACTGGGTTGTGGAGGTCAGATAGGCAGTCGCTTCATGTAAAATACTGATATCCAGCTGAATCTGGTTTAAATGGAAGCCGACCCTTAACATAGTTGAGAAAAAGCTGGGCAGATGACGATGATGATGATGAAGCTATCTACTTGATTTATTTATCAGTTTTGGTTGAACTGTGTTATATGGCCATAAAGCTTTGTTTTCCTAAGTAAGCTGTCAACTGTCACACATAGGTATATCTCAAACATATAAACATCCAAATTCAAACCACCTCCTTTTTCGAAGTCAGTTAAAAAGAGACTGTGACCTCTGATTTTGTTTCGGCCTCTCCTCTCAGAGTAGGCAGCTAGGAAACGCTGACCTCATCTAGCTTATTTGTTTTATAATATGACGTGTAAAAGTGATTCCGATAGCCTATTTATAGAATAGACAATTTCATTTCATAATGGCCGTCTAGACTTAGTTTTAAAAGAAAGAAAAATTTTTTATTCTGTATAAACTCCCGTCATAACTAAGAATGCAGTAATCGCAAAATGGCGGTTAAGAGTAAACGCAAAAAAACATATTTCATATCATCTGAGCAAGATGCATTATGCAAGTACAAAACAAAACGCAAACAAAACTAAACAAAACACACATTACAAATAAAAAAAGAGATAAACGAGAAACCCTATAAAAAGAAAAAAATAACCTTGAAATTATGACCCTACGTAAGTACGTATGAAATTTTTTGATTAAATATTGTCCTGTCGGGGGACCGCTCTAATTATTAGCCTAACGTTCTGTTAAAGTTTAAAATAGTAGCGGTCCCCCGACAGGACAATATTTAATCAAAAAATTTCATACGTACTTACGTAGGGTCATAATTTCAAGGTTATTTTTTTCTTTTTATAGGGTTTCTCGTAGTCGGGGGTTTTTTAAATTTTTAATTTAATTTTTATTTCATGCTTTTTGTAGGGACTTCTTATTATTTCTTTTCTTTTATTTTCTTGCGTTTTAAGATTCAGGTAATCTGGTATTTAGTCAGGTTTTTTGTAATTCGCCATTTTGTGGTGGTGGCCACCTTGGATTTGAAATTTGTCATAGTGTATAATATTCTACTAGTCAAGCCCTTTCGTTTGATTCCCATATTGAGGGAGTTGTGAAAAAAAAAATGTAATTTGCCATTTTGTGGTGGCGGCCATCTTGGATTTGAAATTTGTCATAGTGTATAGTATTCTACTAGTCAAGCCCTTTCATTTGATAACCATATTGAGGGAGTTGTGAAAAAAAAATGTAAGTCGCCATTTTGTGGTGGCGGCCATCTTTAATTTGAAATTTATTATAGTGTATAGTATTCTACTAGTCAAGCCCTTTCATTTGATACCCATATTGAGGGAGTTGTGAAAAAATATGTAATCCGCCATTTTGTAGCGGCGGCCATCTTGGACCGATTTTCATCAAACTTAGCTAAGAACACTCCCGACAAATGCACCTTTCAAACAAAAAAAAGAAAATTAAAATCGGTTCATCCGTTCGGGAGCTACGATGCCACAGACAGACATACACACACACACACACACACACACACACACACACACACAGACACGTCAAACTTATAACACCCCGTCGTTTTTGCGTCGGGGGTTAAATATACACAAACAACGTATTCAAAAGCGTTTGAATACGTTATTTCAAAATTGACAACTTTTCACATGCTTGAAGTACGAACTCAAGCATGTAAAAACTTGTCAATTTTGTCCATTGACACCTAGATATTTTGACACCTTTATTTACTGGTTCACCAGTCATTTATTCAAATTAGTCTGAGATTCAGCACTTTTCGAACGTCAAAATTACAAAAGACAGTCCCCCAAAACTCCGCCCTTCACCACTTCCTAGTGCTTTCGCTGGGAAGAAGTGGCGCAACAAATTCCCCAGCAGCACAGCTGTCTGGTCAGTTAGAAAATATTTGATTGTATATAATACTAGGTATGTAAAGTAAGTATTTGAAATTCATCCTTTTTCAATTTCAAACGACAGATTTTCATGACGGTCGTTGTAAAGTAAACCAAAGCTCAACACTATGAGTCTACGACCCACTAAAAACGTGAAAGTCAGTAATTATGAACAAAAATAGACTAGACTGAAATGTAGGTGAAGTTTCAGTTAGGTTGAAAAAATTTGAGAAATTAACGTTAATGATCTTTGAGTTTTTTTGGGACGACGTTTTTGTGGCGGCGCGGCGTGGAATGAAGAAATTTCTACTAACTTCAAAATGACTAAAAAAGCTAAAACCGGTACGAAAATTATATTGAAATCTGCGACATAAAGCTGAATTTCGACATTTGGCAAAGGTCCGTTATTGGAGCAACTTTCTCATGTCAATCAACTCAGCCTATCGCAGTCCACTGCTGGACATGGGCCTCTCCCAGGCTGCGCCAAAACACCCTGTCCTCCGCCTTCCGCATCCAGTCTGTTCCAGCCACCTTCTTAAGGTCGTCCGTCCATCTAGCTGGGGGGCGTCCCACACTACACTTGCCGATACGCGGTCTCCACTCCAGGACTCGTCTGCTCCACCGGCCATCGGTCCTTCAACAAACATGGCCAGCCCACTGCCACTTTCTCATGTACTATCTAGACATGGGCGTTTTCGTATTTAGTTGCTAACGGATATGTAACCGATATTCAGTTTTCATATCGATATCGAAAACCGTTTTCAGATATCGATATCAGTAGTACGATTTGCACAAGTAACTGAAACGAACGAAACGCAAACTAACGACAAACGCAAACTCACACTTTTATTCGATGCAATTCTTATTCCAACAACATAAATTCAACCTTAAATCTATTGAACGTAGGTGTAGTTTAAAGAATGAATTTCTCCCTGATATCGAGTAGCCGCCGGAAAGTTGCTAACTTATGGAATCTTTGTTGTAAGTAAATAAATAGAAACTAGACCTTATTGCTAGCGTGTTAGGATATAGATATTACGCACGCACTATTATTAACCAAATAACCAATCACTAGCCGAAGTTACGTAATATTCGCTTCATCACTTTTACGCCAGTAAAACATTGAATGGTAAGACAGAGACAAAGCGAATGAAAACCGTCGATGTCATATCGGCTCGTGATGTGAAGTTTGCGTTTTCGTAGTTCGTTTTCGTTGTTGCGATATGGTTAGGGATGAAACCATAGCTCGATGAAGTTTTTGTGAAAACGGTTATGTATATTTAGATATCGATATGGTATGATAATAAACACATATCCAATATAAGTTACGTTTTGATATATCGAACCCATGCCTAGTACTATCGCCAAGACAATTTTGAGAACAAAATCCCGTGCACATGATGACCACAGCTGCGTCCGTAAGTAAAACAAAACAGGATCCTTTTTAGGTCGACTAATAACATGCGCAGCAAACAGGAATAGTCCTTACGGTGGTCGGATATAGATTTTGGCGATATACCTATCTCTAAGTACGCGGTTATACTCGAAACCCTGTCCATTAGGAAAACCGTTTTTTGACAGATGGAACTAGTGATTGCAGCACCACACAATACATTGATTGATACACGAACGGTATTATAAAGTCTGTAAGAAGTCATAAATACGATAATTCAATAAGATAAGGCAGTTTATATATTTATTTTATTACGCATTTTAGAGTTAACTTTTACGTAATCTGGAATAACTACGTTCTAACACAGCTGTTAAAAAACGGTTAACCTGAAGGGGTATAAGTTGGATGACGGATGTAATTTTATAATTTATCACATTCTGTTAGAATTTACACGCAATGATAGTTATGATGGTTATTTATGATGTTGTTGTAGTGATTGTGGTAGGACGATCAATCTGCCTCGCGTTTTCTCAACTATATCGAGGTCAGCTTCCAATCTAACCGGTGAATACCAGTATTTTACATAGACTGTACTACGACTGCCTATCTGACCTGCATAACCCAGTTACTGGGTAACACGATATCCCTTGGTAAAACACGTTGTCAGACTTTTGGAATTCTGACTACTCGTAACGACTATCACAGATCTACGAATGACAGCTTCCTGGTTTTCAAGACACGGAAGAGTCTCAATATAGTGTCCTATTATTTGACAGAGTAACAAGATAGCCTGTGATTTGTCTATTCCTAGTCAATTATAACCTTTTGATTAACGACCAGCACATCCTTGTGACTTTTTATCAACGACTGTACTACTGTGGAGAAGAACCAATCTCTTTGGTTACATTATTTTAAGAACCAATCTCTTTGGTTACGTTATTTTTGTAACAGCAAATATGTCTCACGAGAAGTCCCGCGGCAATAAGTTGAACTATTTTTTAATATAACAGTTACCTAGCTGATAAAATTTTCGTTTTTCCTAATTATGTTAATATTAATGTTTAGGTCGGTTCTCCCAATGTTAGTTAGCAACATTCGTACAGCAACCCTCGTGCCTCATACAGCTACAACGCTATTTTTTTGTTAAATTTTCGGTTGAGCGGCAACTGGCTAGCTGGAAACTTGTTTGTCGCCGTGCACACACTTGCATTGCAACCAATAGACGGGCGACAGTTGCGTCCAAGTCCAAACACTTGTCACATCGCTACATGCGCGCATTTTCATACAAACTTAGTAGACATGATGTGAGAGACAAATTAGTTGTGGAAACAAAAGTTGCTCGTGGGCATTAGGAAACAAAAGAATACTCACGTAGCAACACAATGAGCAGCAGTAATCACCCATCGATCGGATATCAGCGCTCCTCCACACGCCAACTTCTTGCTTAGGAACCCAGACTTGATCAGCGCTGCTTGCCAGGGATGTGAACCGAAACCCGTGGAGTGACCTCCCACAATACGGTTGGAACGGGTGAAGTGTTCACCGCAACCTGTGAAGATGATGATGGTGGTTTAGAAGGGGGGACAGAGATGGATGATTGATAGAAAAAGATTGAGAATGTGTCAGTGAGGGTAAAGAAAAAATGAATGTAAGGTTTGAGATTATTATCAAATAGACAGTGCTAAATCTGGATATATCTCGTGTTCTTATCATAACAATTCCAAGAGATGCATGTTTTAAATGATTTGAAGTAAGAGATACCAAACCTATTCCATTAGGTAAACCGTTTTTTGACACATGGAACCAGTGATTGCAGCAACACATAATACATTGATTGATACACGTACGGTATTATAATGTCTGTAAGAAGCCATAAATAAGATAAGGCAGTTTATATATTTATTTTATTACTCATTTTAAAGTTAACAGCTGTCAAAAACGGTTAACCTAATAGACAGGGTTTAATGATTTTTTTGATGAATCTTTCAAGACCCGTCGACTCTCAAGAGAGCTACATAACTATGATCTAGATAATTAAATGTCTCAAGTGGGTCTCGAAAGGTTACATGATTCCGCTATGCTCTTAAAAAATAATTAAAAAGTGCTTAATATACATAATAATACTAAAGTACATAAATAAACTGGGAGAAAGCAAACTGAAGAAGTATTACTTAATCGGAAACAAGCCGGATTTCAATAAAATTTCGATTCCTTTTTACTGCATCCTTTTTACATAAGCAAATGAAAAATATTACGAAAGTAATTATTATAAACTTACAAACTTTCATTTCACATATATTCTTAAAAGGACCAATAAAATTCTTCATTAGGTAATGTCTTGATTTTAATGTTTAATTTTATGAAAGGAAACCTTTTCGAAATATTATAATTAATCATTCAGTTTATAGGCACTGTTAATCTTGATTTACTGCTTAAATGCCGCAGGAACAGACACAATAAAACTATTATTATTGTGGCTCGCGTTGATAAATGTTACGGCAAGTTACTATTTTTTTTTATTATCACATTATTAAATGACATTTAATTTAACCTGACTGCCTTCAAAGTAAGAGTCAACAGGCATCTTCTGGGCACTCTTGTATCAACATCGACCTCATCCATTGCTTTCCATCAGGCGTGATCGAGGTCTAGAGCAGGCCCAATCAACAATTAAAAAAAATAAAAGGAACCGTTTTGGAACCATTTCCAGTATAAGCTGACTTCTCATTGTACAAAAAAAAACTTCTACAATTCGAGGTCAGCTAAAAACTGTAAATGAGCTTGATATATCGCCGTGTGTGTTCCTTACAAATCGGTTTACAAGTTAAACTATTGGCGTTGGTCCGGAATAGCCCCTGCTAAAGAAAAGTAAAAACCATTTACATAAAATAAATACATAATATACAAAATAAAACAAATAATTAAACACAACAACAAATTATTAACACATAAACTTAATTCATAAAAGCGTGTGCTGTACCGTGCTTTGCCTAAGTCATTTTCATTACATGCAACATCAACTCAAAGTCACTTTGTTCAAACGTAACGATACTTTAAAGTCAATTTGTTGAAAAACGTCGCATCAAAGTCACTTTGTTGAAAAACGTCCCTTCAAAGCCACTTTGTCGAAAACGTTACGTCCCTTCAAAGTCACTTTGTCATAAACGTTACGTCCCTTCAGTCACTTGGCGAAAACGTGACGTCCCTACAAAGTCACTTTGTCGAAAACGTAACGTCCCTTCAAAGTCGTTTTGTTGAAAACGTAACGTACCTTCAAAGCCGTTTTGTCGAAAACGTTACGTTCCTTCAAAGTCACTTTGTCGAAAACGTGACGTCTCTACAAAGTCACTTTGTCGAAAACGTGACGTCCCTTCAAAGTCGTTTTGTCAAAAACGTTACGTCCTTTCAAGGTAACTTTGTTGTAAACACCAATCAAATGATTAAAAATTTGACGTTAACGGTGCGTGATGATTATGGAAACGCAGTGCAGGTAAAAAGCAGAAAAAGAAATAGGATGGGAGATGAAACTCAAGATTGTTTTAAGGACATAAATTTTATTTAGGTATGATGCGAAAAAAAGACACCCAAAGTTGTCTTCTTTAAATTTTTCTCGTAGTAAAATGATTTCAGGCAACTTTGCTTCAGGATTCAGGGTTGTTTTAATATGTTTGCAATTTTGGAATAATTATCTGTAAGCATCCGAGAAAATAGAAACGTGTTTTCAGTTAAAAGTAATTTAATGCATACCAATACATTTCAAAACAAATCTTGAGTTTCATCGCCAAAAAATTTAGAAAAAAAAATACAAAAAAGTAAAGCCTAGTTCACAAAATCTCACCGGGAAAACTAGGTCTCGTCGGCTTATGGTTCGTGTGTACTGGCACATAATCATCATCACCTTGAACATTATTGCCTTCATGATAATCCGGCTTATAATAGTCATCAGGTTTTTGCGTACTACCCTCATGGTACGATGGTTTTACGTGATAAAAATGATTTTGGTTCCAACTCGGCCGGTTGTTACCGGATTCATCCAGTTCGGGGTGGTTTGTGTCCGGTTTTTGGTGATAATTCGGCTTTGCGTCAGTGTATATGATTATTGGGTCCTCAAATTGGTTTGTGTTGGTCTGGTAGTCGTAGTTTTCGTGTGGGAATGTTCCGATCAGTTCTATCAAATCACCTGGTGGAAGTTTTGTGGTTTAGTGGTTTGGCGTTGAGTAGGTTGTGTCTTTAGATTATGGTTGGAGACTTATATAGTAATAGCATCCTTTTGTAAAGTAAAGTTATGTAGTAATAGTTGATATGAAATAGCAAATTGTAGCTATAGTTGTAAAACACTTAAATATTGCTTCCAAATGTTGTTTGTCAAGATTTTTATCTCCAGCGTTTTCTTTCGAGAATGTCGGTTGGGTTTGAAATCACAGCAGGATATGGCCGTGTTTGATGTAATAAGTCGTTTGCGTTATAAGTTTTTCATCATTTTGATAATTTGATTGTCAAGTTTCTCGTTTTGAGCTACAAGCGACGCTTAGTTTCTGGCTCACCGTACACGTTATATATTGTATTCTTACGAGTTTAAATAAGTCTATGTTTAGTTTATACTAATTTAATGACTGTAATCGTTTCTTTTTATCTTAAGTTACGAAATAAACGCCACAGCACACCCAATAAGTATGGCAAGACAACACTTAGATTTCTTAATCCTTTACTATTTTACTGAATACACTCGTATATTTTTCATGACGGAAAGGAGGAAGGAGAGAGGGCCTAAATCGATTATTCATTAAAACTTTAAGTCTCATTGTAAAGCTCCGAATTTCGACATCCGGAAACGTAAGAACTGATTTCTGTGTCTAACAAAGCCCCCAGCTTCTACAAAGACACATATACCTTGAAAGTCTTCCAAACCCACGTGTCACACCACAGACTAATAGCACCCGTCAAGCCGTCACGCCTAACAGCCTCGCATTTAGAGCCCACAGCTTAAAGCCTGAGAAATCGAGCCCCGAGTGAAAATTGGAGAGAAAGTGGTGTCCATTGGAGCGGCAACACAATAGTATGTAATGCCGAGGACTTGGCTGTTAGAGGGAGGGACTTGGCCGTTAGTAATTATGGGATTATGTAAGGTTGGAGTATCGGGTTTCCAGCAGTTAGTAAAGACGAGACGTAAGGTTTGCGAGGTATGGGACGAACACTGTGGTTTTTTACTCTACCTCGCTATATTTGCGAATGTCATGTTATAGATAGAACGATCAGGTTTGAAGGGCCCTTGCCTAAATAATAACAGCCGCACAGGTCAATCGATCAGGTTAAGCTACGTTTGCCGCGGTTGGTCTGTGGTTGGGTGACGATCTTTACATACCGAGACCTCTCCGTGCCTCGAAAAACACGTTAAACCGTTGGTCCCGGCTGTCATTCGTGGATCATTGACAGTCGTTACGGGTAGTCAGAAGCCCGAAAGTCTAACAACCAGTATTACCAACGGGTATCGTATTACCCAGTAACTGGGTCGTGGAGGTCAGATAGGCAGTCGCTCCATGTTAAATATTCATCTGAATCTGGTTAGACTGGAAGCCGACCCCAACATAGTTGGGAAAAAAGCCAGGCAGATGATGATGAGATAGACAGATCAGGGGGTATCATGGCAGCCATACATAGCAGTTCAATATTTGAAACCTATGTGGAGTGCAACTGTTAACCTTGACAGGTCCTGCGTTTTAACTGATTATATAACGGGCCCAGACGGCAAATTAACCTATTTCTTATGCGATTGGCCCTTCTTGCAGAATAAAAAGGTTTCAGCTAACACACACTCGCACGACGGCAAATGATAACTGTATGCGGTATTATTTCACACTAGTTAGGCTAAACTAACCCTCATGCTATATTATGGGACATGACCACTACAATTTCATGACTCATCAGAAAAGCAACGAGTCGATAAAGCTTGAAGAGTCCTTTAGGCAACTGACTAAATGATTTAATAGGACCCTAATTTTTTACTGTCTCAGTAAAGGGGAGGGAAATAAATACACAGTACAATTAATTTCCTAGTCAACATTGATATATTTGCAATAACATGGTCGTTCATTGATTTGATCACTGAGCATCTATTCAGCAATAGGGATTTTGATTGAGAATCCATCAAATCAGCTTTTATTTTATTTTATTTATTTATTTGGTTCACCAACAATTGTTTAAACTAACATCTTGATAAACATAACATCTTTAAAAACTTTGAACAGTGTAGCAATTACTTAAAGGTAAACACCGCATGAAATAAAACTATGTTAATTTGTAAACTGTTGTGTATGCTGTGTGTTTTTAAATGTTTAACAAAACAGTTATGAGGGTGACCACTATGGCCAGTACCGGTAACCACACGGTGAAGAATAAAATATCAAAGCTAAATTAAACCATCAAAAATCTTGATTGCAGCACCCATTGTAAAACAATTGACGCTCATTCAATGCATTTTGAATAAATTATTATCAATCAGATGAAATCGTGAAAGTGTGAAATTTTCATTACGCCATACATATGTACAGGCAAGATGTACATATGTGTGTGTGTTGGAGGGAAGGCTGCGGAAATAAATACGTGAAATTATCTTGTGCTGTCGAGCAATCAGTGCGTAAAGTTGTTGGGTTGTGTTCTAAGGTATGAGCGGCGCGTTTTGGCAATTGAAATTGACGAAAAAGTTTTTAATGTGAATTTTGGGCATGGACATAAAGTGACTTCTTCTCACTGTGTTATCAATAGGTATGTCAAAATATATAAATTTTATATACAACTCAATAAAGTAGGCATATACAAGCAATTTGTTGAATTTTTGCCGTAAAAAAATCGTAAAGACTGCCACATTATTTGTATCGACTATTACAAAGTATTTTAATTTGACTTCGGTCCCCGTTTGGTCCAGCTGAATAGTGCTACTTTGTCTGAGAAATATTTAAAAAAAAGTGCTTCTTTTATTGCGTTAGCACGCGGAAGTAAACATCAAAACTGTCGTACCTTAAAATAATATCGTCTCAGTGTTCTTGAG
The DNA here is from genome assembly GCA_951799955.1 of Apamea anceps. NCBI lineage: Eukaryota > Metazoa > Arthropoda > Insecta > Lepidoptera > Noctuidae > Apamea > Apamea anceps. The sequence goes on along the minus strand of OX637527.1, from coordinate 6,054,121 downwards.
GCACCGGTTTCTGGTGGCTCTTATTCATACTATGTAACTATATTTCTTCAAAATGAACGAACATTGATCATAACGCTTTCATCAAATAGGTTCTACCTACGTAAAAATCTTGAATAGTTTACAATCCAAACCGCTCTCGCTTCCGCCCCTAACTCGCACCACACTAGAGAGAGTGCATCGTATGTGACGTTTTATTTCGTAACCCCATACAATGTCACGCGTTCTGTCACTTCTAAGGAACTATTGCGATCTCTACACAAAAAATGTCGTAATGTCATCATTTGACCTCGAAAGGATGTTAGTAGAAGATTTACTCGCTTATTGACGCTTATTTACTAGTTTCTGACGTTTCATAAGTGCGCATATTGGTGTATGTGAAATAAAATATTTCGATTTTGATTTTGACTGATGTAAAATGGCCATCATCATCATCATCTGCCCAGCCTTTTTCTAATTATATTAGGGTCGGCTTCCAGTCAAACCAGATGCTGCTGAATACCAGTATTTTACATGGAGTGACTGCCTATCCGACCTCCACAACCCAGTTACTGGGTAATACGAAACCCCTTGGTAAGACTAAAACTCTGATGACTGACTGAGTGATGTAAAATGACCGTGAAAATAATTTGAATTGAAGACACTATACGTTCCTATTCTTCTGTAGTTTACTTAGGCACAGTTTAACGATTATAAGCTCTATGACTTTTCTAGTTCTATGAGCTCAAGGTAAGGTGATGATCAGTTTTTTACAAGGAGCATTACTGCCACTGTGCCACAGTATCCTTCCGCCAATGCCTATCATACTACGATAAATCAGCTAGCTAATTATCGTACTACTAGTGTAGGTACAATAGTATCAAAAACTGGTTAGTACAGTAAGACCTGACATTTTGTAGTATTTATACACGATATAAATAATATACGAGATATGATTGGAACTATGCTTGGAGTCTCTCTGAGGGATTGAATCCGGAATGAGGCGATCCGGCAGAGAACCTAAGTTGTCGACATAGCTCACAGAATAAGCAAGCTGAAGTGCCGTAGAACCGATGACCGTTGGGGTCAATGTGTTCTTGAGTGGAGACCGCGAATCGGCAAACGTAAGGTAGGACGCCCTCAAGCTAGGTGGAGCGACCATCTTCGCATGGTGGCTGGTAGTAACTGGATGAGAGTTGCCAAGAATCGAGCTAAATGGCAACTGGAGAGGCCTATGTCCAGCAGTGGCCTGCTGTAGACTAATAAGTAATATACGCCAGTTCAGAAGGCATATGCATCGTATAAAAAGTCTGCGACTCCAATGACTCACGCGTATTCTGTTCATTTACATGCTCGACTTACTTGCACCATGTACAATGGTCACAATGGTCATGGTGACAATGGTCTTCAACTTGCGCCACATAGGAGAGAGTGTACTATGTAGTTATGACGCTTTATTTCGTAACCGAAAACAATGTCACACTTATACCAGTTTTGTCACTTCTTGTCGACAAATTGTGACATGGCAACTTTTCATTTTTTTGTTATGACGATTCATGTTATGTATGATGAACCTTTATATAATACTTTTAGCTTGGCTGCTATATATTTTTAGTTACCCCTAGTTTTAGGCCTAAATTAGTTTCAGGTTCAAGAACTCTACTGTCAAATCGACAATTATAATAAAAATCATTGATTTTACATCAACAGGCAACTTACTGTTTTCAAACTAAACTGACATCATTTGTTTCATGTTTTAAGTCAAATGTTACTATTACGTTTTTTGCCATTTAAAAGTATTTCAGTAGCAAAAAGTTTTTATTTCTTTGATAGTTTATTTTTTTATTTTTTGGACCCGAAAGTAAATGTAGTAAATGTTAATTTCCGTAAAATCCTAATTCTTTTGTAACTTGCAGTTATCCGGACTTTACGCGTCTGAAAAAATCTGTCTAGCTTTACAAACAACAATTTAACATTCTGATGGTTGCTGTTGGAGGTATCTACTCGTAATGGGTTGAAGGCAGTAGTTTACTTGCGTGTCCTATTTTTAGATCGCCGGTCGCTATTGCTTCTGACTCGCGCCATATTAGAGAGTAGTTGTGATATTTTGTAACTTTTGTCACGTTCGACACGTGTCTACGTGATGTGTATAACCTTGAGATTTCGCTGGAGAAACTGAGATGGATGGGAACTACTACATTTTAATATTGTGTTGCCGAGTGGACTAGGAAGATCCCGTCCGTGAGTAATGATTTTATTCAGTTCTACACACGAGTAACTTACAGGATCTTGTGACTTTTCATCTATTTCCTGTAATCTAAAGGTCAATTCTCGTAATTTAAAACGTTAAAAATCTAGTTGCCGTCTCATCCCGGCGACAAACAAATGTCAAAAACTTGTCAAAAATGTACGGAAATTAGAATTATTTTTGACAGATTGAGACTGAGATCAGCGGGGTAATTGTGTAACGTACTATACAGTAGTAATCGTTTTCATTTTTACAGTTCACCAACATTTATTACGTTATTTACGTTGTTGAGCAGACAAATTTTTCGAACATACAAAGCACTGGATCAGCAATATCCTTCAAAATGATTCAAATTGAGTTTTTTTTATTTTTAATCGTTGCCCCACACTAGGAATTGCTCCTTTATCGTGGGTGCGTTTACAAACATTTAAACTCACATACACAAACAGCCAGACCCGGAACAACTACCTGTAGGCAATACAAATATTTGTTCCGTGCAGGAATCAAACCCGCGACATGCAGCGCAGCAGTCAATCGCTCAGCCACTGCACCAACCGTGTCGTCTATATGTCGATTGATTGTATGTTACGCAGTTAGGGTGTAGACTGTGAACGTTTTTAAAATTACGAGAATTGCCCCTCTGATTGAAGTGAAATTTTCGATTTCCTTTAAATCATTACGTGCTAAACCTTTTTCATATGTTGACTTATGTAATTGTGTTATTCGCGATTGATATATTTAGTCACTCAATTGATTTGATTAATATAACTGTTAAAAGTAAATAGTTAGGACATGTTACACAAAAAGTTACACACAGGACATTATCATGAAAAGACAAAATGTACAATAGACAATTAATATTTCTAAACTGAAGGGAACCAACTTCTACTGAAATTTTTTTGTTACAAAAGGTCTATTTTTCTGTTAAACAAACATGATTAATCTTGACACATGCAGAGACTGTCAACATTTATTTAATTACACTATTAGTCCTAATAACTTTTCTCTTTTTTTCCATTTCCCGACATTTCAATGTATTTGTGCGCTCCTTTTTTTTTCTTTTTACTTTTTTTTTCTGTTTTATTTTAATTGCATACTTATTATCATTATAAGTGGAAGAGCGGAGTTCACCTAACACAAGCACCTTCTTGCTTAAAAGGTGATCTCCAACTAATGTGTTTTATAATTTGCATGTAATTGTAATAAAAAAATTTTATGTTCGTCATAATCATTATCAGTTTATAACGTTCCCACTGCTGGGACACAGGCCTCCTCTCGGTGAGAGGGATTGGGCCGTAATCCACCACGCGGGCCCAGTGCGGGTTGGTAGATGTCACATGTCTTCGAGTTTTTGGCTCTAGGACATGCCGGTTTCCTCACGATGTTTTCCTTCATCGTTTTGAGAGCAGTGGTGATTTACACAAAGTAAAGTAAATAGTATGTATATGTATGTATTTGTATACCAAATTTTTTTTTTACATTTTTCCTCTCAACCAAAGCACTTGCCATCTAATCTCTCACCACCCTTGGTTGATTGATAGAGAATGCCCTAAGGCAGTCCGCCTTCGTACCTTTTTGTGCGAAAAGTTTAAATAAATAAATAAAGGGCCTGTCTGGGTTCGAACTTACGACTTACACTCGTAATTCGCGGCCGATATTACTGGGCCTGCACTGCTCAATAGCCATAATATAGTCGTAGTACTGACATTACAAATACTGTAAGTAATGCTTAAAAAGTGATTTTCAGTTAAAAAAAAGTAGGCACTCAAAACATCGAGAAATGAAAAAAAAAATATAACTAAACCGTTCATGATAATTTTTACATTTAGCTAAAAGCTAAAAACGAATACTTACTAGCATTATGCACCACAGGAGCAACCTCAGTTGGTCTCTCAGTGGTCTCCCTATCCACACAGCAGGCCCAAATCATGCCCCCAGAACACAAGTCCAGGGGTTTGCCTCCCCCTAGGACGCAGGATATGCTCAGCCCGCAGGGGTACCGGGCCCCCCGATAGCGGCACGTTTGGGGGATCACTGGAACAGAAAAAATATGATGTTAGACATTTACATTTACAATACTTTTTACGTGTTAACGTGATGATGACAAATGGACTTTATTGTGACATGAATAATTGAAACTGTTACGTGCGTGCGAATGTGAAATAAAAGACATTTACGATTGGTGCACAATGTTTGTTAAAGTAACACTTGTAGCATAATTCAATATTTGGCCGGGAGCGTGAGGAACTGTGCAAGTGCTCGGACAACACCCCGGCCAAAGATAGCTAAAAAAGACAGTGTGGTTTTAGTCTGTAAGACTCTAGCGGACAGAGTTCCCACTCTATGCGCCCGCGACCCCAAGGGTCCACCTACCAAACGATAAGACACCTAATATCGTGTCCTGCGTGTCCAGTCAACTGCACGTTACAAGACCTGACGGACGCTGGTGATGGCGCCAAACAAGTAGCTGAATTCTGGATCGAATCCATTTAGATTGCTATCGACACTATAAGAAGACATCCATGCGGATTTCCACGCACAAAACTCGCTGAATGCATTACCTCCTCCTATTTTTGAAGTCGGTTAAAAAGAGCTTTCATGGGACAATAGGTGACTTGATGACAGTGACCCAGATGAAGCATAGTTTTTAAAGTCTGCGTGCGTTCACGCCAGATAGGAAAGAACTGATACTATCAGGAATTGCACCAGCGACTACTGATATCGACCCTCGTTTAATTCACGGGCCGGGTAGTGTTAAAGTGTTTTCCACTCGGTAAATATCAATTGTGCCTGGGATTTTGCCCGGGCACAAATCATGACTTTATTTTTGTCCGATTAATGTTACCCAAAAAAAGTGCGTCTTATTTACGATTATGATTAAAACCAGCGTCAGGCACTAGTTGTCTGGCATTTCTACTGAACTGGGCCTTTTTGGCGCAGCCGTGAGGCAAACTTTCCTGCTAATTTCTTACATCGGACTTTACACCTTTAATTTGATATGTACTTATGTATCTGTTATATTTGTCTAGATAACTTTTATTTGAGCAATAAAATTGACGTTTGACAGTTTTTATATGAATTATCAGTTAAAATTTCAAAATTATTCCTCAATAAAAGATATCTAGCGACGGAAAAATCAGCCCTTAGTCTGTGCCAAATAAATGTATTTTCTTTATTTCTTCCTCTTTCTTTCTCATCTCACAAAACTGCAAAATAGAATAAATGTACTAAAACTACACAGGTAATAAATAATCGCACGTTTCATAAAATATTTTTATTCAAAAAACACTTTTACTCTACTTACCCACTTAAAATTCCTGACAAAAGATAAAGACATAACTACAATAAAACTAAAGAAAATGCTTGATATCAAAACTTTGATCTGAGTCACGCAAGACGAGAGTAAAAGTGCGCGTGCGCAGAGAAAATGGACGGTCGTTCAACCGCTCGGTATCGATCTGAGAATGTTTAAATCATGTTGCGTGATTGTTGTCGTGTTTATGTAATAGATTGTATGGATTGTTTGGTTTCGATCGATAGTTGTATGTATGTGTGGGATTTTAATGATGTATACTCGACCGTAAACGATATGGGGGATGCGCTAAGGTAGCCCGCGTAATTCTCTAACGTTTTTTGCATTTTGCAGGTCAGTGTCAGCCCCAGCAGTATCGACATTCATAGCGATCGCTTTACGACCGAATTCGGTCGCAAAGTCCTGTCACTCCATATAATTTCACCTGTCAATTCGGGACTTTGCGACCGAATTCGATCGTAAAGCGATCGCTATGAATGTCGAGACTGCAGGGGCTGGTTGCATGTTGAATAAAATATGATTTACGGCAAAAAAAAACAGCAGTTTCATAGATAAGTGCAATACCTACGCGGTCTAAATGTATGGAACAGCTTTTTTTTTAATCCGACGAAATATGTCCTCGCTAGGGCGTCTCGAATCATGACGTGCCTAATTCATGGTTACAGTTTGCGCTTTGTGGTCCCTGCCAGTGCATACCTATAGGTTCTTATAATCCGATGTCCACGCGGGCGAAACCGCAGGTGAAAGCTATTATACTCTATAACAGAACAACAGAAAACGTCAGTATCCATATTCGATTCTCTGCATGTTACGGCAAATCGAATGTGGTTGAAGATCAATTGATAGTTTTAATTAGAATTTCAGTAGCAGATCAGCCGATCGATTCTGTAAAAATTCTTACCGTTAAAAGTTAGGTGAAGTGAGCTTAGAGTGAGCTGTCAATAGTGTCAATCCCTAGCATTAGTTGGAATGACAGCTCACTCCACGCTCACTTCACCTAAGTTTTCACGGTGAGATGGTTACAGAATCTTGTTGAAGTTTACTACCCGTGCTGTTTGAAGTATTATGTCCGTTAATAATAATGCTTGAGTACTTAGCGAACAGGGATAATTGTCGGTTAAACGTCAACGGACCTCTGTGAGTTGGCTTCGGCCCCTCGTATGCCTTCCAAAGGTCCGGGACACCAGGGTCTCAAGAAAAAAAAAATGCTTATGTACTTACTTACTTATAAAATAAATGTTCAAACGATTGTTAACTAGCCTGTTAAATAAGCTACAAGTGTTACTTTAACAAACATTGTGCACCAATCGTAAATGTCTTTTATTCCACATTCGCACGCACGTAACAGTTTCAATTATTCATGTCAAAATAAAGTCTATTTGTCATCATTACGTTAACACGTGAAAAGTATTGTTTAAAGCAGGTTCAATAAGGCTATTGGCCTAACCATTGAGTACTCATGTTAATATTGAGATATCTTAGAACCATCCCTGGCATTTTTTTATTTAATTATGGTCTCTGTATACAACTGTGGAACTTTCGTGCTTAAAAGCACAATCAGCCTATAATGTTCCCACTGCTGGGACATAGGCCTCCTCTCTGTGGGAGGAAATAAGCTATAATTGAAGGTTCGGTTGGTTGGTCTTACAAATTCGAGAGTGTTTGATTCCTAGGTTGAGCAAAGTGTTATCATAAGTAACAAAAAAAAAAAACAACCGACTTCCAAAAACGACACTACAAAGTCAAAAATAACTTTAATTTCGGAAGTCGGTGTCGTTGGGTTCGCATTTTCGTTGTTTGCCACCGACTTCCGAAATTAAAGTTATTTTTCACTTTGTAGTGTCGTTTTTGGAAGTCAGTTGTTTTTTTTTTCACTTCACAAAAGAGTTTTTATTTTTCACTTTTAAGTTGTAATTTTTACCAGTAATTTTGGTTTAGAAACCAAACTACTGAACCGTTTTTGATGAAATTTCTATGGGACCATTTGAGAAGTATACCCTTTCTAACAAAAAAATAACTTTTCAAATCGGTTGGCAAGCGTCAGTTATGCGCGAACAAACATAAAAATAAATACAAACATCCGAATTGAGAACCTCCTCCGTTTTTAGAAGTCGGTTAAAAATGCGTTTCAAACAGCGGAAATTGTTATCAATTAAGTTACGTGATCAAAAAGGAAATCACAAACAGTTTTTTTTAATTTTGAAACACTGGTATTGAAAACATCGATGTCGACGTCCCGGTCGCAAACCACGCTCCACCCCTATTCTGCCCTCCGTGTCCTAAAACATGCAGTCAAAGTGACCTTTGCGCTGCCACCGACAACGCCGTGGAAGTGGCAAAGTTTTGGGCTAACAAGATATAAAATTAAGAAGTAAAAGACGATAATTCTATAAAACCCTTAACATCACACAAATGATAATTTCTCCGTATGTTTATGGAGACTGTAACGTGCATATCTCAACAAAAAAAAAAAAAACGGGTTGCACTCCAGGAGTGCCGGCAGATGTGAAAACTTGAATACTTAACGTTGTGCATTTTTGATATTTTGGAATGCGGTCTACTCTCCCTCCGTCTTACGAATTTTCGATCAGGTCACGTGTCCTGACGCGCGCTCCGTCTTACGAATTTTCGATCAGCTCACGTGTTCTGACGCGAGTTTAACATTTTTTACCCATCACAAAAAACTCTCCCTCCGTCTTACGAATTTTCGATCAGGTTACGTGTCCTGACGCGAGTTTAACAGTTTTTACCCATCACAAAAAAAGTGCACAACGCCGCTAAAAAAGTTTTCACTTCAAAAATCTAAACTCTTGTTCAGAACATATTTGTATGGGGGTGGTGAGCACGGTTATTGTGTAGTTTGCATCAAAGTCATGCTTATAATGTGGAATGAGATCGCTATCCTTCTAAATTGTCCTAATATGGCTTGTTGAAAGTCTAACAAACATCAACCATTTGACTTGAATAGTAGCTTAAGTCCTCTACATTTACAAAACTCAGATTTAGTCGTAAGTCTTGATATATCTTTTAATTATCTGACGTCATCGCACATTACAGTGAAAATTAGTTATTTCTCAGTAAATAAGCATAGAGGTCAAGAAGAACGAAGGATAGTTAATAATTATATGCTCGACATTGTAAATTTGGAATTAGGAGTATTGGTAATGGCCACGACTTACTAGTATGTAGGCTCATCATTGCATATCATAATTAATAAGCCTATAATGTTCCCAACGCTGGGGTACAGGCCTCCTCTCTGTGAGAGGGAGTGGGCTATAATCCACCACGCGGGCCTAGTACGGATGGATATCGGGTGTCTTCCAATGTTTGGTTCTAAGACATGCCGGTTTCCTCGTGATGTTTTCCTTCACCGTTTTGAGAGCAGTGGTGATGAAATTAAATAAAAAACCGGTCAAGTGCGATCCGGACTCGCGCACCGAGGGTTCCGTACAAATTTAAAGGTATGTAACTGAAAATTTACGGTTTTCGCAATTTTTCCTTTATCTGTACCAAATTTCAAGATTCTGAGTTCACGGGAGTACCCTGTAGGTTTTGATTCCCTTGCGAGTGTCGAAAAATTGCGGAAATTTGCGGCATAAACGGCTGTAACTTTTGATTGCGTTGGCTTAGATATAAATTCCAGCTTAATACTTCCACGCGTTCCTGAGAAAAAGGGTCTTGACAGACAGACAGACGGACGGACGGACAGCAAAGTGATCCTATAAGGGTTCCGTTTTTTCCTTTCGAGGTACGGAACCCTAAAAAAGAAAAGTGTCTGGCTGGGTTCGAAACTCACGACCTACAACTCGTAAGTCAGAGCCGATGTCACTGGGCTGCACTTGTTCGGGTCGGCATGATTAGGCACAGCCGGCCGCAAAATCCAATATACAGGATGGCAGGGTCATCGACACACAAACTGTAAGCATGAATTCAACACATGATTCCTCTGAGAGTAGAAGTTATTTGTCGGTTATCAAAAAACAAATATGATCTACTGTTTCACAGAAAGTGCCATACCTACACGGCCAAAATGTGTGGAACAGCAATTTTTTTTTAATAACCAACGAAAAATGTCAACGCTTGTTGCGCGCGCAGAATCATGTACTGAATCCATGGCAACAGGTTGAGTGTCGATCTCCCTGCCAGCCTGTATACAATGTGATAGGGGTGGGACTTCTAACCCGTTAAGGCTGAGTACTACATCTAATTTTATCGACAAAAAAAATAATATGGGGGGTTGAACCCCCTCCCCCTAAAAATTATGGCTATTTTTATTTTTTTTAATGTACTACGGCGCGCTTGATACTTTATGTGATATCAAAGGTTGTATGCGTCGTAGAAACAAAAAAAAAAACGACAAACGGTAGCTAATAACCTTGGCTAACTAATTCATTACTTTTTTCATATGTTTGATAATGTTTTGGTGAGAAAAAAAAATCATTTCTGAATTTTTTTGGAGGGGGTTCAACCCCCCATATTATTTTTTTTGTCGATAAAATTAGATGTAGTACTCAGCCTTAACGGGTTAGAAGTCCCACCCCTATCACATTGTATTTTGCAGCTCAGCTTTACCGAATCCTGCCGAACCGAAGAAGTGTGTAACGAGTCTTACATTACATAGATCGATATGTTATTGCTAGTGTGCACTCTGCAGTTTGCTTAGCAAGTTTGCAAGTATGTTGGCCACCTCATCGAGCTATTTCCGTTAGCTTTTACTTCTTGTATATTTATAAACACGTGTGAAGATACGACTAATGATTTTCCTTCATTTCTAGGTGGGACAGAAATGCTTTATAGAACTGCTTAGCGAGTTTCCGTTTTGGTAATTTTAGAATATAATATCACACCTGTGTTTGGGTAATTACGTAACACAATATTAACAGTAGCAATGGCTTTCATTTTGACAGTTCAACAACATTCATTGCGTTATTTACGTTTTAGAACAGACAAAGTTTTCGAACATACAAGGTGTTGTTTTGCATCCTCGTCAAATTCAAAGAGGTAACTATGCTACTGATTCTCGACACGAATCAATAATAAAATAAGTAGGTATTTTTTTTTCTAATTTTCAGAAATCGGCATGTGTAGGACACGCATTTTAAAACGCGGCCGCTTATACGATACCATAACGCGATTCTGTTCTTTGAAAGTGGTGTATTCTGAAATACTGTCAAACTTAAATAACTAAAAAACAAGTATGTATTCATTATTTACCAGGGATCGTAATTTTATTTGATTATTTATGTCTTTCATAACAGCCTCCTGAAATTTGACGAGGATGCAAAACAACAGCTTGTATGAAGCAGTGGATTAGCAATATCCTTCAAAATGATTCAGATTGAGATTGATAGTATGTAACGCAAAGGTGCTGACCCTGTCCAGCAAATTGCAAAAAAAAAACGTAACATTTGAATTTCGGGCTACTTCAGCGCATTGTCCTAAATCTGGCTCAATTCCTGACTAAGCCACTGAGATTATCCCAAGGAGAAAACTTAGTAACGCCCTATACGCTCAACAGTTAAGATCATTCAAATTAAGTACTACTTAAAGTCTAACGAGGCAGTCAATTTTACAACCTCTAGGTAAGATATGAGTTGTGAGGGTCAGGTGGCATTAGTGCCATGCATAATTTATTTATAGTTTATAGTTAGCACTTGGGACAAAAAGAGTGACGAATTTATGTAGACATATGTTAATGGATGTAGACGGAGGGGAATGAGGTACGAATCATTTAATCTGACTTGGTTTCCGTACCTCCTTTTCGGGAAACCACTGAAAATCAGCGCTGTGCTGTGGATCCCCTATAGCGCAGCATCATGCTGAGTGGAAGCCTTCTTGTCACAGTTATTTATTTATTTGTCATATGAAAAACCAGCAGCTTTACATAAATACAATAAATATACTGGAATAAGAAACATGAAGCCAATTATAGGTTTTCACGCAGTAAGAGATCTTATACACGACAAATTATCAAGAACATAAGCGCACCAACCATCAAATCGGTACCGCCAAACATAGGGAATAAACTACACTAAAATTAAATTAAATAAGTACCAGAACTAAATTAACACTAAAAATTAATTTTGAAGAAATCAAGGTTCAACCTATTGCGTACGCTTGAGCCTTTCGTTGAAAACAAGTCAAAAGAGAACTGCTTGCATAAGTCATTAAGTTATGACGTGCAGCTATCGACTATTTCTGTTTTGTGCTCGTGATTATATATCTGTTTTGTTTTTATTTTTCTTTATTAGATTATTATTGGAAGACGAGTATTGTTAGAGTTAAGAGAGTAATCATGTTTTGTGTGTACGTATTTCTGTGACAAATAAACCTATTTTTATTTCTAGGAAGAGAAATAAAAGATGAAGGGATTGTTAGTGGAATGCTATAGAAGAAAAAGGAGCAAATTATAGTATGACAACTGACAAGGGAGAAGAAGAAAACATGTGACATGGGACAAGTACTGGAAGTGAATGATAATCTACCTAGTCAGACAGCTTACCGATTCGGGTAAAGGCTTTACGGATGGAAGAAGGTAATCTTTGAGAAAATTGCAATAAAGTAGCGATTTCCGGAGAATGGGTGATGCCACTCCACTCTGGCTCAAATTAGACATAAATTAGGACAGACATCGTGAGGAAACCGAGAGAACCAAAAATTCGAGCACACGTGACATCCACGCACTGCATGGTCCTTTGTGAACCTAAAAGAGTGTCCGTGGAGTTTCTTGCGCAAACCAAGAGGACCAAAAATTCGAGGACATGGGACATTCACGCACTGTGCCTGCGTGGTGGACTATGGCCCGCTCCCATGCATAGAGACGAGGCTTGTGTAAAATTGGAACGTTACTGGCTTATTAATTATCCTAGTATGCTATGAGAAAATAAATGATCATTCGTACCAAGTTTTTTTTTTTTGTAGTCATATGAAAATTTATTCTAATACATTATAGTTACATAATTTAAAAACCTAACAGTCTTAAAATAATAATATGTATGATAAGTATGCAGGGTCGTCAGATATAGTTGAAGTTTAGTAAGAAACCGATGGATGTATTCGAATGAAATTTAGTTTGATAATTGAACTATTTGTATTCTATTAATTAAATAAAATTTAAAAAATCAATCCGTTTTTTACTAAACTTCAACTATATCCGACGACCCTGTATACTTATCTCTTTTGTTGACTGTACCTAGTTGATTAGTAGAATCGAGAAAATCGCAGCTTAAGCTGTTAAGCCATTGTTGTAAGATTTTAGCTTTAACGAATGCTTTAATTACATTTCCAATTTATCAATTACTTCTTGTGATTTTAACTGTAATTAGAGCCGCCATTGTTGCTAAAGTTACGAGGTACGACCAGTTAAAATTTGTGAGCAAATTAACTTTGACAGATTAAAAATAACTACGCACTCTGACGAAAGATAAATCTTAGATAGTAATAATAATTTATTTATTCGAAAACAATATTTTTAATAATAATTATTTTCAAACATTTTAATTAAATCGAAAATATTTATGTTAAAGTCATGTGACCTACTTATTAGCTATTATTAAATTAATTTCTTGTAATTACCAAATTACTGTTATGTCAAATTCCATAGAGTACGAAGGAAATATCGAACAAAATATTATAAATACTCACTCTTTCCCAATAAATCCATGATGGAGTCATCTTCTTGTGATGACCCATAAGCATTGTGGTACCCGGAACCCTTCCTCCTTCCTAGGGCACCTAACATTAAAATATCTTTCTCCTGTTCATTCGCAGGTCGTCTTCTATCCGATGGCAAGTCAATATCTTTGTCATCAACTTGTAATGTCAATACGTCATTCTCATTACACAAAATACTATGAAAACAATTTAAAAATGCAAAAGAAAACAGAAAAGTTCTGAAAAGCATTGTATTGTAAACACCATTGGACGTTCTTCTACGCGTTTTGAAATTTTTCTTTTTAATTTTTCCCGCCGATCCATGAAGTCCGTTTTCGATTACACTTTTACACATTTCACTGGTTTATATTACACCTCATTTTTTTGACACTTTTTTTTTCACAGTTGCTATTTTTTGTGTTTTTTTTTATTATTGTTTTGTTTTTGTTTGTATTGTTTATGTTCGTCAGACGTCTTGACGCGGGAAGTTGGTTATCGGAAGTAAACTGCGATCGCCTCGCGCTTCGTTCCTTTTCACTTTTCGTTAGAGTTCCTCAAGCATTTTACATTTTCTTAAAGATACTTAATTGCTCATATTTTAAGATTCTCATTATATTATTGTCATCCATTGACGCTTATCATCTGTAAAGTAATTGTTTTAATTAATACGGTGTCACATTTATTTTAATAAGGAAATTTTAATTTGATATTTATGTGCAGAACCCAGTGGGTTGTGTTTTTTTTTAATTTGAATACAAAACAATAGCGGTGAGACCGTTGTATAGCGTGTCTATGGTGTGCGTGACGTTTAAATATAGGGTAGATGTGTGTAATAATAGTTTATTTCACTTTGTAAATTCAGTGTAAACATTTACCTACCTACTTCTAGTTTCATATACTAAGTAGTGATAATAACTACAATTTGATAGTTGCACCCATATACGGACTTGTTAATTTAGATAGTTTACCTACTTTTTCTATAATAATGACATATTATGTCATTATTATAGAAAAACACAGACATTTTTTTTTGTTTGTGTTTTTTTTGACAAATAAAAAAAAATGTTTTTCAAGCTATCATTTTTGTTTTGTTAAAGGTAAAATGTTCCCTATCTTGTAAATGGAACATAGTTTTCATCTAAATGAAGCTCTTAGAGCTTTTAACTGTTATTTCGCAGTAATTGTTCAGTTCTCGTGATAATTTAAACTGCTATAAAAAGTAACAGGATTGTCCAATTACTCTGTACCTAATAAATTTGTCTGTCATGTAACTGCTTCGTTTGAGTTTCAGCTTTTCGACTTATTGACAACTTACTTTGTGAAATAGATTTCTGGCAATTTTCTTAATAATTTGGCTGTGAGAGGTTAGGTCCGAGCATGGTCCGAGTCTGAGGCCTTTTTCGCATTAAAAGCATTATTTTCTGTTGTTTATAGTTTTAAGGTGTTTTTTTTTTTTCTGTAATGCCAATAAATCTATCACAGGTATTCTGGAAGAGATTTCTTATGAAAGAAGCATCACCTCTGTACCTATTTTTCTGTTCTGTTTTTTCTTGACTATTTATATATGTGTGTACATAAATGGTAAAATAAAAATAAATCAATAAACGCATTTTTCTTGAAGTCAATTTTAATTGCAAGTAGCATATTGCTATACCTACACATGATAAAGTCAAGCCTATAGAAAGTGGCTAGAATATATATATATATATATATATAGAATAGTTCTATATATATATAGAATAGAATATGTACTTTTATTTGAAGCTAGCAACAAAATGAGAGAACAGAGAATAAATAGAAAAAAATATGAGATAGGTAAGTAGCTTTACCGTTTTTGCATTTTCTTATTAAATAGGTAATCTTAATTGCATTTTCTCAATTTCTTTACCTACTAGTTTTTAAAATTAATGCTGAGTAAGAGGACTATCAGAAAATCCTCGTTAAAATAGCGACATCTTGATCGTACGGCCTTCACAGTATTTCCATATTTAGCACTGGATAATGAGATACAAAAACGGTTTTAATGCGCATTCAAGTATCAAGATTGAGTGGTCACACTTGAACACTCATAAGACGCCGACTTTCGCCGTAGCTTTCCAAAACATGACTTTAAATGGGCGAAAAACGTCGTAAGTAACATCACACCGAATAAATTTAGATTTTATACGCAGTACAATAGTGTCCAAACTCATTTGACCACTGCCCATCGGTGACAAATCCCTCTGATTGATTTGGAATAATAAATGAGTTGGAAAATTCGACCTTAGCTTTGATGTGTCAAGGTACAAACTTGTCTGTTGTGAAGTCAGGACGTAATTTGTACAAATAGACAACTCTGCTTTCTTTACTAATGACATCTGTTAAGGTTAATTTCGCGGTATTGCATTATCTGTGGCTAATTCGTTTTTGATAGGACTGTGATTCTTACGGAAGTACCCGGAATCTAGGTCAATTATTACAATCAAAGGTACGCATTACAAATTGGGTAATTGAATTTTATTGTTTTGGAACCGTTTCCCAAAAATTTGTTTACGATAAATTTAATTGGGTAAATTGCAGAAAGTTTTCCGCAAAGCGTCATAAATAATCATTAAGCCCTTCTAGTGCCTCAGGCCGTAAATTGCTTAGATTAAAATGAAAGAGGGGGGTTTGAATGTATCAAATTGTTTTATAAGAGAGCTAGTTTGGAAAATTATTAGATATAATCTAACCTACGATATTGTTGGTTGAGACAAAACAGTTAAAAAGAACAAAAAAATAAATTAAAATATCCCAGCATTTTTCATCGATAAAGAAACCACCGGAAAAACACAATGAACGAAATCGAGAGTGTATCGGAACGTAGTTTGACAGCTCATCTTTCCCGCCATTTTCACTTTCGTTGCGAATGGCGCGGACTGCGTGAAATTAGGCGCCATATTGGCACACGATTACCGAACGATTGTACAGACGCCAGCACATCAAGCTACTACAATCTGTCAAATTTCTTTAATAGATTTTCAACTTTAATGCTAAAGCATTAAAGTTCAAGGTTGATTGGGAAAATTTGACAGTTTCGGGTAGCTTGACCTGCTGTCGTCTGTACAATGGAGTTCGGAGTAAGGAAATGCATCATCATCTGCCTAGCCTGTTCCCAACTATGTTAGGGTCGGCTTCTAGTCTAACCTGATGCAGCTGAATAACAGTATTTTACATGGAGCAACCTAAACAACCCAGTAACTGGGAAATACGATACTCCTTGGTAAGACTGGTTGACAGACTTTTGGGTGTATGACGATCCGTAACGATTGTCAAAGATCTACGAATGACAGTCGGGCCCAACGGCATAACATACTTTCCGAGGAAAAGAGGAGCTTCGGTATATAAAGATGGTCACCCATCTACGGACCAACACCGGCAAGCGGAGCTTAGCCAGAAGGCCAATTCTCATGATTAAAACGTTCAAAATCTAGTCGCAATCTCATCGTAGCGACAATCAATGTCAAAAACTTGTAAAAAATGTATGGAAATTATGTAGACACATTTTTCGAACATATGAAGCAATGGATTAGCAATTTCCTTCAAAATTATTCAGAATGAGATTGATTGTAGTGTGTTACGCAATTAGGGTTCAGACTGTAAATGTTCTTAAAATAAAGCCAGGGATACAGTAGGGGACAAATGTCTCACGACATCTGTCGGCGACATGTCAAGCGAAGCTGGCGATTTCGCTTGATATATCTGGCGACATCGCGCGTCTTATGTCCGTAGCGATGTCAGGCGACATCGCGCACTCGACGTCGTTGGCGACACATATCGCGCCATGTTGCCAGACATGTCGAGCGATGTCTGGCAACGTCGCGCCACTTCACTCGACGTCGTCGGCGACACGTGTCGCAGGACATTTGTCCCCTAGTGTATCCCTGGCTTTACGAGACTGATCGATCGACCCGTGCAGCTTTTATTACCTAGCCACGAGCCTCTAAGGAAATGCGTTGATAGGTAATTAATTGATCGCTTTCTGAATACAAAATGTGCGTAAGACGTAAATTAGTTTTTTTTTCTTTACATAATGAGTTTCAACTGACTTGCTTTGCATATAAGTAAGTAGTAATTTACCTACATTCACGCTTTTACTCGTGCAGAAAGTTTGTTTTACTTCTTCATTCGTAGTATTCGCTATTCGATCATCAGCAATTAACGTTAGGTACTCTATAACATCTACCTTAATCTGAATCATTTCGAAGGATATTGCTAATCCAGATGTTCGAAAAAAGTGTCTCCTCAACAACGTCAATAACGCAATGTATGTTGTTGAACTGTCAAAATGACAATTGTACTGACAGTGTGTTAGGCAATTACCTCGCTGGCTCAACTTTGCAGTACCTAGACTATTAGACTAATTACATTACCACACGTAATTGAATTTAATAAACTTCCTAATTAATACATTGTATCTACAGTGTGCCGATTAGGTTATTACATCAATTAAAACCACGTAATCTAAATTACGTATGTTAAATGTACACAATTAAAAAACTGATTCGGAGTTTTATGATCGAGCCGTTTGGGGTTCACACCCCACAGCCGAATCGTTTGGGGTGAAACACTAGGGCCATGGGGTCCGAGTGCCCACTTGGTTTTTCGAGATATCGCTAAGCGGTTAGCCGACTCTTCACGTGACCAGAGGGCTGGCCTATTTCTTGGCCAAAGAATTTGCATCGCCATACAACGTGGCAATGCTGCCAGCCTTTTGGGCACTGTTCCTGTTGACAGCGATGCGGACGAATTTTTTGATGCCCTATGATTCTTTTGCTTGTTTTTCATATACTTACATGTAAATATTATTATTTCAAATGTTAGCTTATAGTATGTAGATAAAATAAAATAAATGTGATTCTTTGGTACCATAATATTTGTGTTAAATGATTGATGCCTTATTGTCAAGGGTGATTTATTTCGTGCAAATTTTTACGCTATTTCATTTCAAAAATTTTGTTTTCTATTTTTAGCAAATATTTTTATTTTATTATTTTAACAGACTGATAAAAGCTTGTTATAACCGCTGTAATATTTAAGGCTGATTTTTCCAACGCCAGATAATTTTATCGGTGGAATAATTTTGAATTTTTGACAGTTCTTCCATACAAAAACTGTCAGACGACAATTTTATTCCTCGAATAAAAGTTATCTGGCGGTGGAAAAATCAGCCCTTAAACTAATTGCCATTCTGTATAACAATCGATGATTTAACGTTGTTCAAGATTAGGCATAGGATACACAATACAGATAAAAACATCAGAAGGCCGTAATTTAAAACGTTCAAAATCTAGTCGCAGTCTCATCTCAGCGACAAACAAATGTCAAAAACTGGTCAAAATGTAGGGGAATTTGAAGTATTTTTTGACAGATTGAGACCGAGATCAGACTGTGAACGTTCTTAAAATTACGAGAATTGCCTCTCTGATATAATTAAGAACGAAAAAAAAATTTTTTTTTCACGAAATAACTATTATTATCCTCATATATTTTTCTCATTAAAATGAGTGTCAATCTGATGACTCTTTCTTTTTAAAACTGACATCTAATTGATTGAAGCGTTGGTTTGTGGATGGGTGACCATCTTTACATACCGAGACCCCTCCGTGCCTCGGAAAGCACGTTAAGCCGTTAGTCCCGGCTGTCATTCGTGGATCTTTGACAGTTACGGGTAGTCTGAAGCCCGAAAGTCTGACAACCAGTCTCATCAAGGGTTATCGTATTACCCAGTAACTAGGTTGTGGAGGTCAGATAGGCAGTCGCTCCATGTAAAATACTGGTATTCAGCTGCATCCGGTTAGACTGGAAGCCAACATAGCCAACATAGTTGGGAAAAGGCTAGGCAGATGATGATGATAATGACTAATTGATTAATAAATAAATGTTACTTATCAACCGCTAACAGCGAGTTTTGTTTTTGCAAACATCATTAAAAGCATTTGACACTTTTTTTTTCTCATACATATTTAAACCATCCGAATGTAGACCAATCACGACTCCAAAATTAAGGCGAAAACTTTAAGAGCAGAATCCAAACCAGGCTTCTGTTGTCACGACGTCTGCAAGTTGTGTGAAACAGAACGTAACACGATTATATTACGTATGATGCGCCTGCGCATCAACGTTTCGTAACTTTGTTTTGTTAAAAAAATAAAACTTTAAGATTTTGCAAATGGATTGTCATAAGGGCGGATGTTGTACTGTAGCATTGTTGTTTGTTACGACAGAAAGTCTAACAGCCAGGGTTAATATGTCGTAACTTAGTGTACAAAGGCTTGAGAGTAAAGATGGACGCGTGATGAGAATGCTGGCGGACTATGATGGATGATATTCATAATAATCCTACTAATATTATAAACGTGAAAGTTTGTGGGGATGGATGGATGTTTGTTGCTCTTTCACGCAAAAACTACTGCACGGATTTGGATGAAATTTGGCACACAGATATAACCAGGATTAACACAGAATACTTTTCATCCTGATATTCCCACGGAATCGAAACTTATGCGAGTGAAACCGCGGGGCGCTGCTGGTATAATATAACGAAGCTGAAGAGTTTTGTTTGTTTGAACGCGTTAATTTCTGAAACTAGCAGTCGGATTTGCAAATTTTAATTGAATATTGTGACTAATTGTAATTTATTTTTATTTATATTTATGATTATTTATTTATGGATTGACTGTAGAAATTATCCATATTGTTTTTTTTAGCATGCAACTATATTTGTACGCCTCTTGGCATAACATAGCGGCCTTTATTACGTACCGAACTTTTTTTTTCTTTTTTTTTTAACATACCGAACTTTATTATAAGAACTGTATTCACTTCCTATGTCACAAATTAAAATTGTTTATGACAATGAAAAGATCTTTTGGCATTTGTTAGCCCAATTCATGAGGAAGGTTATAAGGTTATTTAACATTATGCTTCGACCCTTAAAAGCCGAGAAAAAATATAAAAGAGAACGCTAAGTGAAAACGAAGTACAGACGCCAGCACATCAAGCTACTACAATCTGTCAAATTTCTTTAATAGATTTTCAACTTTATAGCTAAAGCATTAAGGTTCAATGTGGATTGGGAAAATTTGACAGTTTCGTGTAGCATGACCTGCTGGCGTCTGTACCTAACAGCGGCAAATGTAGCAGTTGTCTATTACATTATTCAACACAATGTAAATTGTTTTTATAAATTAAATGAATAAATGAATGTTATTTTAGTATATTATTGTGTCTTACGACTTCCACACGAGCGAAGTCGAAGGTAGCAGCTAGTCCTTAGATATATAAAGTTGGAAAGTGTAATGTAATATTTCGCAATTTAAAGAGTAATGGAGACGGAAGTTGTAATCTTGATCGAAGGAAGTTGGTAACGAGATAGTTAATGGCACGATCTTGACAAGCTGCTGACGTGCTGATGATCGGAGGAGAAGATACAAATGATATGATTTAAGAGAAATTCGACCTGAACGAGACGTTTTCTTGCTGTATTTAAGGAACATTAGTAGAATAGAAAAGAATACTCTTTATTATGTAGACCATATAAATTACAGACACAAATTTAATTTTTTTACAAAGGGTGACACGCACAATGACCGCTGGGCAAAAATCTCCACACAAATGGGTTCCGCCGAGGCTGGTCCAGAAAGACGTAGGTAGCGAGATGTCAGGGCTGGTATGAGGCGCGGAAAAAGAGTTCCTCGAAGGACATAACGGAGGCCTCTGCCCAGTGAGGCAGCAGAAGCTGAGTAAAAAAAAAGTACAATAAATGAGACACTAACGTTAATAATTTAATTTCGCCTAAAATCACCCTCTTAAAGGAGTCCCAGCAGTGAAAAGTTTATAGGCGGATTAGGTATGTGATCCTTCAGAAGACGGAAGATGGAACATTTGAATCTGGACAGGACACAAGACGAGGAATTGCAATGACGTCAGGTGGAGTAAGGTATTGACTGAATGGTGGACAAGAATGATCAAGCGAAGCGTTTGGTGGTGCATGGCAGCCAGATAACGCCGATGATATTCCTAATTTGCACAGGACCGAGACGAATGGCACAACACAACCTTGTGATGGAGAATTAAAAGCTGTAGATAATAATGATGACATGAATGAATAATGATGCTTTACTCCTATAATTTGTATCTATCTTTTAATATTTCAGTGCTTTTATATCTTCATCTCCATTTGTAGACTACAGCAAGTAATGAGTTGCAGTTGAGCCAGAATTTTGAGATAATTTTCAAGTTATGGAACAACAAACTGTATGTCACACTTAACAACGTTCAAATTCCATTACCACGAAATACTTATTAAGCCTTTTTGTTACAAATGGTCACTCCTAAAATCAACTTAGAATACATTTCATTATAGTAGATAACTGATTCTATAGCTTTTTAATGGTTGTTAACTCAAATTTGGAACAATGACGTCACCAAAATGTTGAACTGGCCAGTATGTCAGCATTATCTGCATCAAAACTTTTTCTTTGAATTAACAATATTTTTTCTGCAGCTGGAAAAAACAAAAGACCAGTGGTCCACTTTAACCCTGGATCGAAAGAGCCGGAGGTCATGGGAAGAGGCCTTTACCCAGAAATAGGATGATGCAGGCTAATAGTAACACTATTTTGATGTTGTATGCTGTTATACCTATATTCAAATTCTATTTGTTTCAAATTGACATCATTTCAAGTTAAACAAATATCAACTTTATTTTAATGGTAATTAAGTTGATTTCAGAGTGAATAGCACTATTGAAAAAGTTATAAAAATGTTTGAAGTTGTAGCGTAAACTAAACTTTATTGTGTAGGAATTAAAGTTATTTTTCCATAAGCTCATATTTGTTTACATTTTTGGTGAATATATCGCGATATTAGATTAACATGGCAATGCATAGAGGCTCGATTTAGGAATCAGAGAATTTACTATAGTCGGTCTGGAATTAACACTAGGTATTAAGAGTAGGACACGAGACTGCAACATAGTTGGGAAAAGGAAAGCGGACTAGATGACAGCTATTCAGGAGATCAAGTGCGAAATTGTATCTATTAGTTTAAAGTCGCTGAACTTGATCAAAGTGAAGGTTTAGAGAACCTACTGACCGATAAGTCTAGATACGGGTGCATTAACGACTATGTGTGAATGATGAGGTTAGAAACGTGAGTAAAATCAAATTGTCTATGGTTGACTACTTTATGACAAATTTTCTTTTATTTTTCTAAAATAAAAATAATATACGGTGAGTAGTGTTTTGCGTTAAAAATCTTTAAAAGTTTTTTTTTTATAGTTAACTGTGATTTCATAAATTATTAAATAAATAAATATTTTATTTTAATACTTATTACTACATTAATTGTAAAACAAAACAGCTTTATAAGTAGATATATTAAATTAACATAATATTCTCATTTGCATTGGCTATTAACACACAAAACTAAATAAAAGTCACGCACACCAAAATAAGTAAAATAAATAAACAACTTACCATAAAATAATTTATGTAATAGAAAACAAACCTATTCCGCGCTTCAATCACAAAGATTTGAATTTAGAATGCAGGTTCATTCTTTAAAAAGTTTACTGCATCGATATTCTGCAAAGAGTTTTGAATATTTTTTGTAACCATGGAGGTTTTATTATACCGATAATAAAGTTTTAGTTTGAGTATTATTTTTGCACGTGCTTTAGTTTTTAGCCACTCCGCGACACTGTTAGTTCTCACGACAAGGCAACGGACGCACCCGCGTGGGGTGTTAAACATTCTACTTTCATTCGTATTACAGCAATTTGTATATAAATTATATTTCTTTTAACCTTTATTTATAGGCTAATGTCATGTTTACGGCGTAATTATGACGTTTTAAGTTATGTAATGCGTTATTCAAGAGGTATTTTTTGGATCGATGGAAAAAAATCCAGAGTATTTGATTATTAAAGTCAGTCCACGTTTTTTTTTAAATATTTGTCTTTGTTTAAAGAAAGTAGACTGATTGACATGAGTTTTACCTACGAATATATAAATAAATAACTAGTCAGAACTGGTCTATAAATTTTGCGTATTCTTATTCACATTGGTATAGCAGAGTATGAAAAATAATAGATATGCGTAAAAGTTTCAAAACAGTAGTGCGATATTGTAACCATATCACCGTGAAAACTTAGGTGAAGTGAGCGTGGAGTGAGGTGTCATTCCAACTAATGCTAGGGATTGACACTATTGACAGCTCACTCTAAGCTGACTTCACCTAACTTTTCACGGTGAGATTTTTACAGAATCGATCGGCTGACTTGCGTACCTAACCACCTAAAGTAGCAACAGGTGAGTTTTCCTTATAACATTATTCTAATAACTGTGTTGTTACAAAAATATGATTAAAATGACAAAGCATTCAGTGGAGTGAACAATCCTACTATCCTACTTATTTATTTATTTTATTATTTATGTATACACATTAAAATACATAGGGATTTGACATAATTACAATTTAAGTACATAAGGTAGGTAGGTATTATAAACGCGAAACTTTGTGAGGATGGATGGATGCTTGTTACTCTTTCACGCAAAAACTACAGAACTGATTTTGATGAAACTTTACAGTAATATAGCTTATACATCAGAACAAAACATAGGATATTTTTATCCCGATATGCCCACGGGATCGACACTTATGAGGGCGAAACCGTTGAGCTGCTAGTATGGCAATAAACTAAACTACATATTTATAATATCTAAGGACGTTGTTGTCTCTCCATTGTGCATGCTAATACGAATTTACTTAAAACTCAAAATATAAAATGACATAACTCCTCTGCAATACAAAAATTAATAAAAAAATGTTGCCAACATCACCGCGAGAGAGAGGTGCCGCGAGAGTCGAAAGTGGCAACTCGTTTTACTTTTTGATTTTTACACTTGCCGTGACATGGTCTTGAATAACAAGATACTGTGAACTAGGTCGATATTAGCATGCGATCAGGCCTGACTGATGAGAAGGAGGACGGATTAGATAAAGATTATTATTATTTCCTGTATATTATCTACGAGTTGACTACGATACATACAAAACTAGATTTCGCTCTAAGTAAGTGTTATAGTATTTTTCGATTAGGAATGCCCCAGTAGCAGTCCGAAAGCCGGTTCTCGACAACACGTTCAAATTTAAGTCGCAATCTCATCTCAGCGACAATCAATGTCAAAAACTTGTCAAAAATGTAGGAAAATTAGAGGTAAGTATTTTTAACAGATTAAGACTGAGATCAGACTGTGAACGTTCTTAAAATTACGAGAATCGCCCCTCAGGAGTTTCGTTTTGTAGCTGTTGAGCAGGCTCTACGCTACTCGCGAAGTTGGTCGAAGTTGAGCGAATACGATAGTGAAGAAGGGCACTTCGCTTCACTTCGTGCAACCTCGGCTCGCATCGGGCGACTTCCAGTCGTTGTCGGTTTTTGCGCCCGAGTCAAAGGACTCGAAGTGTCCCTCGCGAGGTTGCACGAGTGTGTAGTCACATACTTCGGACTTCGATCAACTTCGACGAGTACTTCGTCGAGGCAACTTCGCGAGTAGTGTAGAGCAGGCTTTGATGGCAATAGACTCGCCCTCTCTAATTTGGTACTAGAACATCAGTCCTGGCGAAATGTGGGTGTACCTACTACCTACTAAATGCCTATGCCTATGTAAATCTTCGGGGTATACATACATGATATGCGTATGGTACTGATATGGTGGGTTGCAGCTGAAAATCAGCGTCAGGTGGTACACCTTGTGTTGCCATCTGGCATTATGCTGAGCCGAGGCCCTTTTGTCATTATGAGCATTGTTTTGTTTTTTATAGTTTTAAGGTGCAAGTTTTTTTTTGCTATAAAGCCAATAAATGCATTTTTCTTTCTGGTTTTGTTTTTGTGATATTATGTTGTTTTTTTTTAATCAGCCTATAATGTTCCCACTGCTGGGACACAGGCCTCCTCTCTTCGAGAGGGAGTGGACTGTAATCTACCACGCGGCCCCAGTGAGGGTTGGTAGATGTCACAAGTCTTTGAATTTTGGGACATGCCGGTTTCTTCACGATGTTTTCCTTCACAGTTAGAGAGCAGTGGTAATGAAATAATTAAAATAAATATTTACCCATAATAATTGCTTAGTTAGAGTGAACTTTACAACTCACCCACTTTGGTCCTACTCATTTTGAATCCATTTAACGCAATATATAGCAAATGAATGCATTGGAATTACAGAAACCCAAACTTTTTAAGAAAACTGTTGCTACCTCGAGTTTTAATCGTATTACGGTTGATAGTTACCTGGTTTTGACAAAAAAAAAGGTAGTGAGGTGGTGCAAGAATGAACGAAATTGAATGAACTTAAATAATGTACTTAAATGCAAACTTTTTATTTTAAATTTAATAACATGTCTTTAAAATGAATAAGAAGATTGATGTCTAGGTTGCCAGAGGAAATAAAATGACAAAAATAAAATCACATGATTTTTATTTTGTTTCTATTCGAATAAAATAAAAAAAGGAAATTACTAATTTACTTAACTAATAACAACTTTTATCAATAATTATTCTTATATTCCACATCTTACATAAAAAAAAAAAAAAAAAAATTAAAATTTTATTTACATTAAATCCTGTTTTATCATTCGTTCTTTATGCAAAATCGTTCACTACCCGAACATTAGAGGTAGTTTTAGTATGATAACATTATTTTTCTTTGAACTGTCAAATTACTGAGGTTTAGTTTTAACTTGCTCGTTTGTTGCATCAAACTTTTTTTTTTAACAGCTATTAACCATAACCAAAACAAAACCACCGGCCAGCCTGCTTTCTCCGCAACCTTCACATTGGTTACCTAACTCAGTAACTGCTATTTATAACGTTATATAACGATATTATTTCGTTTCTTCAAATTATAGCCTTGGGTCTACCATACCATTGTACCATCAAAATGGTTTGATGGTCAAATTATGGATTCGCGATTTGATTTTAATAGATAGTAATCTTGTATTGTGCAATGATTGAGATTGATGTGAAAATGAAAATGAAATGAATAGATGATTAGAAACTCTTTTCTTTTAACTTTTTAATACTGTTTTATGGTTGCGTAGCTCCCTCTCACAGAGAGGAAGCTTGATTCCTACCAATGGGAACCTTAAAGATATTTACGATGTTCCTACCGCTAGGTGACTCTTTATTGAGAAAAGTCTCATGGCTCAGAGGACTTACGACTTGTAGTTCCTAAGTTCGAACCCAGACAGGCGTATTCCTCTGTATCTCATCACCACTGCACTCATAAACGGTGAAGGAAAACATCGTGAGGAAACCGGCATGTTAGTTATGACGTACTCTTGTATATATGTATGTATACGAGTATATTATGTACTTCGTGAGCTATGATGGCTCAGTGGTAACAGCTGCGACTTAAAGATTGTAGGTCGTAGGATCGAACCCAGACAGGTGCTTTACTTTGTGTAAATAATTTCGTAACCACTGCTCTCAAAATGGTGAAGGAAAACATCGTGAGGAAACCGGCATGTCCTAGAACCAAAATATCGAAGACATTGACATCTACCAACCCGCACTGGGCCCGCGTGGTGGATTACGGCCCACTTAATAAAATACAAAATATTTCTCACTGAAAGGAGGCCTGTGTCCCAGAAGTGGGAACGTTTTAGGCTGATGATGAGTTAGATGACCGCTGAGAGATATATATGTAGAAAAAGACATGTTAATCCGACCGCAAATAAGTAAACAGCAAGCAGTAGTAAGTAAGTAAGTAGCAAGGTTTAAGAGCAACAGGATGCTGACCATCATCATCTGCCTAGCCTTTTCCCAACTATGTTGGGGTCGGTTTCCAGTCTAACTGGATGCAGCTGAATACCAGTATTTTATATGGAGCGACTGCCTATCTGACTTCCACAACCCTTTCACTGGCTAATACGCATAGATATCCGCGGTAATACGATAGTAAAAGACCCGAAAGTCTGACAACCAGTCTCACCAAGGGGGAGACTGGTTGTCAGACTTTCGGGTCTTTTGTCGTAACGACTGTCAAAGATCCACGAATGACAGCCAAGACGACTTAACGTGCTTTCCGAAGCACGGAGTGGTCTTGGTATGTGAAGATGGTCACCCATCCATGGATCAACCGCGGCAAGCGTAGCTTAACCTGATCGATCCGTGCGGCTGTTATTACATAGCCACAAGCACAAGATGATGATGAAGATATAAATAAAAATAATAATTAGGAAAATAGTCTCCATCTTGGACAGCTTATGGACAACCACTTCTGAAGTCGATCACACTTACACTTAAACTATAGTTTCACACAAAATTGATCGTATATAAGCAATAAATGGAAGAAAACTTATGATTACAGATAATAACATTATTTAGTATTACAGCAACGAGTTACCTAACGCGAAGGTTGCAGAGAAAGCAAACCCCGGTTTGTCTTGACTTTGGCAGGTAAGGCTGTGTGCACAGCACTGAGGTAAAATCGTAATCAACCTATAATATAGATTAAATAGAAAACTATAGTCCATTTACAATAGCATTAGAAAGAAGTTAAAAAAGGTTATTTTTAATGCACACTTTGTAACAAAAATACAATAAACATTGTTACATTATGATAGACGCCGAATTTATTATGATCTATTTTTACAGCAGCTGTCACACTTAATTGTAACCATTTTAACTATTTATCTTATGAAATTATGTGGATTTAATTTATTTATATTATATAACTCTAATTTAAAATTACAGTGTCAATGCTAAAAACCTAAAAGAAGCAGGGATGAACAATACTTGGAACGTTATTCATTTCACTATAATTCTACCGAATTTTATTTTAATTAAGGTGGATGCGCTGCAGTAGCCCGCGAAATCAGACGAATTCGGAGCAATTCTAATTTAAAGGGATGTATTGATGATTTTTAAAGTTAAAATTGTATTATTGCCTACATATTTCTTATTGTTGCGCATCATATTATTTTTATTAAGATACAACCTTACACTGACCTGCAAATTGCAAAAAACGCAAGAAAATTAGAATTTAAGCATCTCCCTTAAAATTGTTTTATCATAACTTTGAAATAAAATGTTTTGGATTCCTGCTTCTACGAGCCTCTTTTTTCTAATGCTATTATAAATTATAAGTATCTATAAACTAAATTACTATAGCTGTAAAAAAATTATACTTAATTATTTACTAACCAACAATTATACACAGACAGAAGACCTACTTATTGTCTGCAAATAAATCCGCTAACACGCTATTTTACTTATATTTACCTAAGTTTTAATTTAGTTTTTACGTTATATGCATTGTTAATTTATTATATTAAGTATGTATGCACTTTTTAGCCTGAAGCACAGGTTCAACCTAGTTCAGGCAAATTAGCAATTGTGCGCTATTTTTAATTGTTAAGGTTAATGTAAAACGTGTTCCCTTTTTATAAATAAACGATTTATTATTATTATTATAATGTTCCCCAGGCCTCCTCATCGAGAGGGAGTGGACTCTAATCTACCACGCGGGTCCAGTGCGGTTTGGTAGATGTCACATGTCTTAGAATTTTTTGTTGTAGAACATGCCAGTTTCCTCACGATGTTTTCCTTCACCATTTTGAGAGCAGTGGTTATGAAATAATTTACACAAAGTAAAGCGCCTGTCTAGGTTCGAACCTACGACCTACAACCTTTAAGTCACGGCTGTTACCACTGGGCCACCACAGCTCACGAAGTACATAATATACTCGTATACATACATATATACAAGAGTACGTCATAACTATATCCCCTTAATAAAGTTGTCCATCAACCCGCGCTGAGCCCGCTTGGTGAATTACTCACAGATAGAGAGAGGCTTGTGTCCTGGCACTGGGATCACTATATACTGAATATATAATAGCCCATTACATAACGCGTAACAAATCATAACAATATCACGCAGGGCCATAAATACCTATCTGCAGGTACAGTCACGAGCACCAATATGTCAACACTTGGCAACTTTCCATTGCGATTTTTTCGTGAAATAACGAATGCAACGTTGAAATACGACACATTACATAAACCTATGGGTTCAAAAAAGCTATGTTCGTAACAACTTACAATTCCATTCAAATATAAAGGAGTAAATCGCTTTTGAATAAAGCCGAGTGTATACATACTTTTTCTCGTGACTGTACAGTGTCCCCGTTCAGGCAAGGTGTAACTTGACTTTGTAGATTCTGGGATCAACTTAGGCACACGTTGTAAAATTAATATTGGTGGTACACATGGCTACACATCAAGCTATACAAAACCAGTATTGGCTGACCGTTCATTGTGAGAAAATATCATAAAAAGTGAGGCCAAGACAAACTGGTATTGTATAGCTTGACGTGTAGCCGTGCATACACTGGCACTGGCATCTACTATTTGGGAGGTTCAATAATAGCTGGTGAGATATGCATGTACAGGGTCTAATAAAATTTGCTAGGGAAACTCCGCAGATGTCATAGATATGGATATCTAACGAGCATAAAACAAAATAAACGGTTTTCTAAACTCATAATTCAAGTAAGTCTACACAACTGTGCCGTTGACCCCTTAAATATTTTTCTTCGTATCATCATGTCTGTGGAGTTTCGCTCTAGCTAAGTAATTTAATTTGACCATGTTTTTTTAAACCATTCATCGAATGTTAGCTTAGCAGCTAAGCCAAAAAGATATTTAATTTATTAATAAACCTTTAATTAAATCCTAGCCTCATTCTGCCCGCATCCTTACAGTAACAAACGGTTGAAGCCGGATGTCGCTTTCACCGCTAACCTATGCCGTAACGTTACAAAACACACCGCCTGCCAAAACGTGGGCGCCTGGTAACTGCTAGCATAATCGAGTTATTTAATTATTTGTTAACGAAGAAATATCAGCGAATGCTTACTTCGTAAAGTGGTATAACATAACACCAAGCTTGTACATATTTCCTGAAGGGGATTGTAGACATGTGAATATACTTATTTGGCCAGTTAGAAGCCTTAGAAGCCCCATATACGGTCACCAAACGAGATAAGTAACCAGGGTCATCGGATATAGTTGAAGTTTAGTAAGAAACGGATTGATATTTTCGGATGAAATTTAATTTAATTAATAGAAAACAAACAGTTCATTTATCTAATTAAATTCCATGCGAAAAAGTCCGTCGGTTTCTTACTAAACTTTAACTATATCCGATGACATTGGTTACTTATCTCCTTTGGTGATTGTACTATCACCAAAACCTATATTTGGCCATTTTGAAAACAAAATCCCGTGCACATGATGACCACAGCTGCGTCCGTAAGTAAAACTAAAGAGGATCCTTTTTAGGTCGACTAATAATATGCGCTGCAAGCAGGAATAGTCCTTACGGTGGTCGGATATAGATTTTGGCGATATTGGCGCCGATTCCCTTGTTCACAAACTAAACTAAATTTAAGTTCAATGCATCTTTTTCTTTCTATTTAATTTAGAAAAGGACAGAAGATAAATATTAGTTTAGTCCTGTCAAACTAGTCAGCGCCTGACGTAAATTGACGTATTTTAAGCAGCCATGTTTTTAATCACGTCTAATCTGTCTATGGAGTATCTTAATTTGACAGGAGTAAACTAATATTTTATCTTCTATCCTTTTCTTAATGAAATAGTAAGAAAAAGATGCACAGAACTCAAATTTAGTTTAGTTTGTGAACAAGGGAATCAGGGCCAGTATCTATTAGGGAGAGAGCTAGCAGGAATCTAGGCTGTTGCAAAAATTAAATCCTTATGAGACTTTCTCTGGTCTGGAGACCGAAGTCAGAACACCATACTCAATAGTTACGCTTGCAACAGTTACAATTACTAACCTAAAGAGGCAGTCCAGTAATTGGCTTATTACTCGATTCGCACGAATTTACTCGCCCGTAACGGGCGAATCACCACTTTTAAAATTTTTTGTTTTTTATTGTTTTTTATTATGTATTTAGGCATTTGGCACATTTTAAATTCTATGGAATGATGGTTCCATAGAATTTAAAATGTGCCAAATGCCTAAATACATAATTTTGGAGTTGTCGATTCGCCTACAAATAAAGAAAAAAATACATATTTCAAATTTTTTTTACGTTCTTCACTTCTGTTTGCTAGTAACCTTTTTGTTGTGCTTTACCCGCTGACCTATAATAAATAAGTACGCTGGACTTCATACTATCGATGACAAAATGAAGACATTTGATTTTCGCCATTTTGGCGCTGGCAGTAACGTGAGCGTCCGTGGAACTAATATTTTTGATAGCGAGTTTTACAATATAGGCATACTTTCATGATAAAAATGTTCTAAATATCTCGCAGTAAACACAAAATGCACAAAAATGTCTTATTCCACGATTTAGACCTAAATCCAAACCAAATCAAATCAAAACGACGGCCATTTGCGGCAATGTATAAATTTTAGTTCCTGAGACGTTCGAGTGGGGCGGTTTAACTCGGCACAAAAACAACTGTCATTTCGTATAGTGTATATTTTAGTCCAGCGTACTTGTATAATAAAGATCAGTGGCTTTACATAATAGGTAGCTGTTAGCATTTATCGTGCTACGTATATATATTTCGTACGAAAAAAGTATAATATACATAATATCGTAAATTGAACTTTCTGAGCTAGTATCTAATTTAGACTGGAAGCCAAATATAAAAGAAATGGTCAGTAAAAATTAAAGAATACTGATGATTTACATGAACAAGCAAAGAAACAAACAGCTCCACTATTGTTTGTTTTTATAGATTCGAGTTTCGGTGGAGTCCTCTTACCTGACCTAACCTAAGAGAAACTTGGTTGAGTCGGACTCAAAACAGGTTCCTGCTTTACCAAACTTTTTAGTTTTTTATTATTTTGACACCGTTATTCGAGCCAGTTAGTCAATACGTCACGTAAGTAGATAGCCGAAAATCTAACGCTAAATAATTCATTGCCAGAATCCGTTAAATGCGAGGACTAGAGGCCAGTCGATGTGACGATGCTTGGAGGTGGATGTCCAGCAGAGGACGTATTTTGGCTAAATTATGATAACCATGGTGATGATGAAAGGCATACTATGAAAGTGTATTTTGAAATTGAAGGTTTTTCGCATTGCAAATAAACTAATGGAGTATAGGCTATCCGACTACTTGCGATGACGGAGGTAGACGTGTTCTTGCGGGAGACCGCGAATCGACAAACATCCTCAACACACCAACCTACCCACAGGCTAGGTGGAGCGACGATCTTCGCAGAGTGGCTGGTAGCAGTTGGATGAGAGTTGCCGAGAATCGAGTTGAATGGTGTGCAATTGGAGAGGCCTATGTATGTCCAGCAGTAGCCTGCTGTAGGCTGATGATGATGACTACCAGCACAAATTATGCGTACTCCATATTGTAGGAAACTTCATTTTCCGACGAGTGCCAAGAGGGAGACATAGATACATAAACAAATGTTCCCACTGCTGGGACACGGGGCTCCTCACTTCGGGAGGAAGTGGGCCGTAATCTACGGGCCCAGTGCAGGTTGGTAGATGTCACATATCTTAGATTTTTTGGTTCTAGGACTTGCCGATAGCCTCACTATGGTTTCCTTCACCGTTTGAGAGCATTGGTGATGAAATAATTTACACTAAGTAAAGTGCTTGTCAGGGTTCAAACTTACGACTTACAACTCAAAAGTCACGGCCGTTACCACTGGGCCACCTGATTAGTGGTGGCATAGATATTGTCGATCAATCATGCATGTGTTATCGATAACATCGAATTAACTCTGGGCTTAGATAAGATATAAAGGGGCCAAGCGGTGCAACGCTATTATGATGTTGTCAATGTAACTGGTGGCATCTCCTATATAAATAAATAAATAAATATAATCGCCATAATCCGTCTGTATATTGAAACGTAACACCAATGTGTAATTTATACTACTATTGGTTGAATATAAGACTCTCTTGACGCTTAGGTAGGTACAGTGACGGGCACAAATATGTCAACACTTGACAACTTTCAATTGGGATTTTTTCGTGAAATATTGAATGTAACGTTAAAATACGACACATTACATAAACCTATGGGTTCGAACATGCTCTGTTCGAAACAACATGAAATTTGATTACAAAATAAAGGAGTAAATCGCTTTTGAATAAAGCTGTGTGTATACATACTTTTGCTCGTGACTGTACGTAAATATACCGTTAGAACATAACTAAACTCTGATTTTTTATTTGCTAAACTAAAAAGACAGCTGCGTTCGACCTTTTTTTTGTCAACTTGGCTTTTTTGTCAAAATTAGAGTTTAGCAGGTTTTATATCCTATACACGGTTAAATGATCGTTTTAATCCTTAAAAGGGGTCATTGTACTCATCATTATGAACAACTTTTACTACGGGACCAATCCTGAAATCGTGAAAAAAAATCAGTTGATCTATACATTATGTCGAGTTATGCGAACATAAATCTATGGATCAACTGATTTTTTTTCACGATTTCAGGGTTGGTCCCGTAGTAAAAGTTGTTCATAATGATGAGTATAATGACCCCTTTTTAGGATTAAAACGATCACAATTTATCGGTGTATTATTAATATTATAAACGAGAAAGTTTGTGTGGATGGATAGATGGATGTTTGATACTCTTTCACGAAAAAACTACTGAACGGATTTGGATGAAATTTAGCACACAGATAGTTTATAACCTGGATCAATACATAGGAACGTTTTATCCCTGTAGTACGTTCCCGTGGGATAATTTCCGACCTTCACGCGTGCGAAGCCGCTGGCAAAAGCTAGTGTTAGGATAATTCCACACTCCACGCCCCCTGGATCTGGCAAACCATGAACAAAATAAAAGAGTAGAAATCTCCTACTAATATTATAAACGCGAAAGTTTGTATGGATGGATGGAAGTTTGTTACTCTTTCACGCAAAAATTACTGAACGGATTTGGATGAAATTTGGCACAGATGGTTAATAACCAGGATTAACATATAGGATACTTTTTATCCCGATATTCCCACGGGACAGAAACTTATGCGGGTGAAACCGCGGGGCGCAGCTAGTGTACAATATACGTAGTTACGAAAAGCCTTAGCAGTATCTCAAAACAGAGATAACGGGATATGATCAAGAGGATATATATGTATAGCCAATATACTATAGATCTACCCACGATCACCAATTTATCTACCCTGAATTGTAAATATGGGAATATCTCCACCAACGCGAGCCCACTCTCTCTCGAGGAGAGGAGGCCGGTGTCCCAGCAGTGGGAACGTAATATGCTGCTTATATGCTTATGCTCCACCAAATGTTGCAGTTATTGAAGTCCAATTTGCATCTTCAACTGTTGATAGTTCCTGCATTGCATTTGCAGCAGCACCGTTAGTATCCTTTGTCATCAATCGATACATCTAAAAAGAAAAGTCCCGATAGACTGAGCGACTCATCAACTCCCAGTCTAAACCCTTGGACCTAGAAAGCTTTTTTTTTTTTTGAGGATGAGAAATCATCAAATGACTCCTCCCGCTCTGGGTGGAGCAGGAGGGAGTGTCAGACTCTTACTGACTAAAACCCACCCGTGTTCCTTCCTTAGCCCTTTATGTTTCAGGGCAGCGGTAACCCTTTCGGACAATCCCGCAACCCAGAAAGCTTGAATTTTGCATAGAGGTTCCCTTTTAGAAATGCCCACAGGGTAGGAAACAGATGGCTGACCTTCATTTTACATTCAATATCATTGGGATATTAGGTGTTAAGCGTACAGATCGAGTTACACCACGTTGCGCTTCATAACTCAAGTAGCGGATGTTGGAGAAAAAACAGTCAGGCTGAGGTGGGAGTGGGCCGCACACGTCGCGTGAATGCACCCGGAGTGATGGGCAAAGATCGTTACTTACTGGACGCCTGAGGGAGGACATCGCCGTCGAGGTAGACCACAACGAAGGTAGTGTGACGATCTGGTAACGTTTGCAGGCCCAACATGGCCAGAGATCGCACAAGACAGGTAGGTTTGGAAGGAAAAAGGGAAGGCGTTTGCCCAGCTGTGGGACACAATGTGGGCTAACAAAAAAAAAAAAAAAAAATAACACCGACGTAGTCGTTGGAAAAGTACTAGTTAATTTAAAAGTGTTCACTAAAATACTTACGGCCCAATTCATCGAAGAACTTCGGCTTCTGACCCCCAGCTTCGAACTTCACTTCGTCTTCATCATAACTTTCAGTCACCGGTCGGTCAATTTGTGTCATTTTGTCATTCACTTTTCTCAAACTCACTTCACTATTGATAAAATTGTCAAATTGCGATTTTGGTAAAGCCGACTTGAATTTCAAGTTCTTCAAATTACCGTTATCGTCCATTATGGTTAAATCTTCGTAGTTATTGACCACATCATTTCTTTTTCCGACACTTTTAATGATATCCGCATTGAATTTTTTTTCACTCAAAAGTTTCGTTAAGACCACATCAGTCTGTTTGTTCAAAAAGTTTTTAGAATCAAACAAGTTTTTATTAACTACATCTAGATCTATATCACAGATTGCGTTACAAAATAAATGCATGAAAACTATCACTTTGGTTGGGGTAAACATTTTATTATTTTGGCAACACTATTTTTTAAATTTTGACAGCACTTTGAATTTGAACGTTCGATGTTCTTTTATTAGTTCGTTATTAAAACTGAAAGTATTATTGATCTGCGTTCACTCCGGCCAGAGGGGAGCGAATGACGATGATTTTGGACACGACAAGTTTTGGTGAAATGTTTACGTAACCATTTAGTAATAGGTAGGTAAATAACACTGCTCACTGTCGTCACGTGGTCAAGGCATTCGAAGCGGTTATTGTTATGTTTCGGAACGAAGTGGGACATTTAATTTATGTGTTACATGTCTTTTAAGATTTTTTTTTTCTTTTCCTTGACGCCGAATCCGGGTGATGCACGGATGTTATGTAATAAGTAGCTGTTCCGGCTTCAATGTGTGTTGAGTTTTTAATTTTAGTGTCAAAAAACTAGCCCATGTCCTTGTATTTAATATGTTTTTGTGAGTGTCGCTTTCGTTGTTTTATTTCCTAGCTT
Source organism: Apamea anceps (assembly GCA_951799955.1). NCBI lineage: Eukaryota > Metazoa > Arthropoda > Insecta > Lepidoptera > Noctuidae > Apamea > Apamea anceps. The sequence goes on along the minus strand of OX637527.1, from coordinate 6,017,822 downwards.
CTGCCAACGACTTCGGCTGCGTAAAATTTTTTGTTACCCCGAGCCACTCCGCCGCATCGCATCGCATTGCCTGCCACCTGTTTCCACTGCCACTTCTTCTTCCCAGCGCATAGCACTAGGAAGTGGTGAAGAGCGGGCGTTTTTGGGGACTGTCTTTTGTAATTTTGACGTTCGAAAAGTGCTGATTCTCAGCCTAATTTGAATAAATGACTTTTGATTTTGATTTTGTAATTATAAACTCCTTCAGACCGCTTTTCAGCCATGGCTGCCAATCTTAACGGAGACTAGCCTTCGACGGGAAATATTATAATGCACAAGTGTGTGCGCAGACACACGTGGACTCTCTTCCCCTACTCTCATAGTCCGATAGGACGGCAATCCGACACGACCGGAGAGAGATCAGACGCAGGTCTAACAGCTTGACGAGCTTTCCGAGCCACGGGGGCATCACTCCATCAACATAGGCCTCTCCTATTGCACGCCTTTCGGCAACTCTCATCCAGTTGCTACCAGCCATCCTGCGAAGATCATCACTCCACCTAGCTTGACGTCCCAAATAACGATAAAAAAACTTTTTTGCAAAAAAAAAACAACCGACTTCCAAAAACGACACTACAAAGTGAAAAATAACTTTAATTTCGGAAGTCGGTGTCGTTGGGTTCGCATTTTCGTTGTTTGCCACCGACTTCCGAAATTAAAGTTATTTTTCACTTTGTAGTGTCGTTTTTGGAAGTCGGTAAGTAGGTATTTTATAAGGTGTGCCAGCAGTTCGACTTTGATCTTTTTAAAACGAGTGTGAGCTCGGCAAAAAAGTGTTTAGCAATGAATTTCTTTAAAGATTAAATTCTTCAGACTTTGTTTTCTTTTTATTTTTTAAATTGAATTTTTAACATCTTGGTTTGATGAGAAATAACCTGCCTCAATTATATTATATTAGTTTTTACATATTTTAGGTGACGATCTACTTGCAAATTTCAATTTTTATTTTTATTTTTCTTGGCAATATTCGCAGTGTGATATTTTGTTCCCCAGTACTTTTATACTAGACAAGCTCTAGACGTGAAGACCTGTAATTGGCTGTCAGATTATCATGCTGTTATTTATCACTATTGTATTTAGCTGTAAGTCTTCCAAAGTCCTTAAATAAATAAATAAATAAAAAAATTGGCTTCTAAAAATACATCAATTATTTACGTCAGGCGCTGACTAATTTGACAGGACTAAACTAATATTTATCTTCTGTCCTTTTCTTAATGAAATAGAAAGAAAAAGATGCATTGAACTTTTTAGTTTAGTTTGTGAACAAGGGAATCAGGGCCAATGTCTGAGCCTGGGCCTCTGAAAATAAGTTTCAAGAAGAATGTATATTGAAAGTAGATTTAAAATGTTTATTTTTATAACATAATTTACTCGTAACAAAAATGTAATTATAAACAATTCAAGGTAATTTCAATTCATCAATCATTTCTTTTTTCACTTATTTCGGGTCGGATCGCTGTTAAAATAAGCGAATAGGTTCCACTCCCAAAGGAAATATTATTTAACCATGTAAATTAACAACTTTACATAATATCTAAAGCTATTTACAGTATCTATTGCATCTCTTCCTCTTCAATCACAATTTACTTTTAGCAGTCTTTAGCATTTTTCTTAGCTCTTTGCGCAGAAGTTTCCCGGTCGGTGACTTAGGTATCTGTTGCACGAAGCGAACACCGCCGCGAAGGTGCTTGGGGTTTGATAACTGAAACAAAAACATGATTGGAGTTAACTTCATCACATAATAGGAGTAATATTGACGACACGGTTGGCGCAGTGGCTGAGCGATAAACTGCTGCGCTGCGTGTCGCGGGTTCGATTCAAGCACGGAACAAATATTTGTATTGCCTACAGGTAGTTGTTCCGGGTCTGGCTGTTTGTGTATGTGAGTTTAAATGTTTATAAACGCACCCACGATACAGGAGTAATTCCTAGTGTGGGGCAACGTTTAAAAAAAAAGAAAAATATTAACTGGCCTGCATGATTTTGGTTAGTTAAAAAAAAAAATTGCATTCAATAGAGAACTTAATTCGTCTTCTCAGACATCGCTAGGCTTTTCTGGACATTTCAGGTAGAACAGCCTGTTTAAGGGACCTATGTAACATTACGCTTGTGTTCTCCAATGAGGTAGGCAGAAGGGCAAAGTATACCATTATTAACCAAGTACAGACGCCAGCAGGTCAAGTACCCGAAACTGTCAAATTTTCCCAATCAACCTTGAACCTTAATACTTTAGCGATAAAGTTGAAAATCTATTAAATAAATTTGACAGAATGTAGTAGCTTGATGTGTACCTAATTCGTGATATGGTGGCGAGCGTATTGGTGGCAACCGCTTTACTTTGTGTAAATAATTTCACCACCGCTTCTCTCAAAACGGTGAAAGGAAACATCGCGAGGAAACCGGCACGTCCTAGAACCAAAAATTCGAAGACATATGACATCTACCAACCCGCACTGGGCCCGCGTGGTGGATTACGGCCCACTCCTTCTGGAAGAGAAGAGGCCTGTGTCCCAGCAGTGGGAACATTATAGGCTAATTATGCTATGTATATTGCCACCAACCTGGTAGAAAACCAGATCCTGGCTGCTACTGAGACATTTCGAATGAAAACTCTTACATAACCTTACCTGGGAATCGAACCCCACGAAACCACAACTAAGTCACCTTAATTGATTTTTAGAGGTATGAGGAACAGGGTGTAAAGTTCACTCATCCTCTATAGAAACGGGAGGATCCTCCGACCAGACGGGTGTTGTGTCTGGCGGGCAACTGCCCAACGATTTATATCGGGAAGTTGCATGTATGCTAGTTGCGCGGTAATCTCTGCTTGCGAGATGCAGGATTTGCGTGACGTCAGTATGACGCGTGGTTCGCATGTGGTGTTGTAGATACCGCTACAGATTGTTTAAAATCAATTTTTTCACCAATGTATACTAACCCTCTCAGCGACAAACTCCTTAATTTCCTTCTCGGTCAAGGTCTTCCCTGCCTGGGCCACCACAAACGCCAGGGGCACCTCCCCGGCTGTTCGATCCTCAATGCCGATGACTGCTGCGTCCCTGATGCCTTCGTGTTGTAGTAGTACTGCTTCTAGTTCCGCCGGGGGGACCTGAATGAAGATAAGTTTATTGTAAGACATACAAACACACCTACTTTTTTTCAGGTTCGTACACTTTCATGCATCTGTGGTGGTAAGAGGCTTATAGAAATGGATCGTAAAATGGAATATTCCTCTTGTAACGTGTCGGAACGAATTGGGAATTGGGATACGTTGGTATCCCAATTCGTTCCGACAATAACAGGTAAGTGTAGTACTATAGTTTGACCAAAACCGCTGTGCCGCGCCTTCGGTATGTGCGCGGCGAGACAGCGCGGGGGCAGTGCAGGCCGCTCATTTGTCATCGCTCACGGCGTCCTGCCCCCCGCCTCGCCGCGCATTCCTCCCGCCTCGCCGCGCATTCCTAAGGCGCAGTACAGCAGTTTCGGTCAAACTATAGGTAAGTGTTGACTTACCTATAATAAACACGTTCGCTGGACTTGACACTATCAATGACAAAATGAAAACATTTGATTTTCGCCATTTTGGCGCTCACAGCAACGTCAGCGTCCGCGGGACTAATAATTTTGATAGCGAGTTTTACAAGATGCGCATAATCATTTATCTCAGGATAAAAATGTTCTAAATATCTGGTAGTAAATTACACAAATACACAACAGTCTTATTCCACGATAGACCTAAATCATAGGAGACGTACAGATGCCAGCAGGTCAAGCTACCCGAAACTGTCAAATTTTCCCAATCAACCTTGAACCTTAATGCTTTATCGATAAAGTTGCAAATCTACTAAAGAAATTTGACAGATTGTAGTAGCTTGATGTGCTGGCGTCTGTACCAAACCAACTCAACGACCATTAGCAATAATGTAACAATTTTAGTTCCTGAGACGCTCGAGCAGGGCGCTTTGAATCGGCACAAAAAACAACTGTCCTTTCGTGTAGTATATTTTGTCCAGCGTACTTGTTTATTAAAGGTCAGTGGATACCAAGAATAGCTCAAGCTATCTTAATGGATGGCTAGGTTTATTTATTTATTAGTTTATTGAGGATCTCCAACAAAGGATACACATATACAATAGAAAATTACAATAATAAAAAAGGTTCTTTTACGTGTGCTCCTTCAATTACAGAAGACCACAGCATGCACATAACTAGGTGTAAACACGATAAAAATAGAGAAATTAATTTATGAATACAAATTATAAAATTAGAAGGAAAAAAATAAAATTAACATAATAATCAAGATTAAGCATTAATATTACAAATGGTGTAGGCAGGATAAAAATAAACATTGAGAAAAAACATTGAATAAATTTGAGGAAAATAATAATTATTAAAGATTAACATGTCAAGAATGAGCATTAATATTACAATTGTTTAGTTTGGGTGGGTGATTGTTAGGTTTGTAGTAGTAGGTAGCAGGATGCGTGCCCAGAATTAACCGAACGTAATGTACCGTCACTCATGGAATAATTTAATTTAAGCAATAACCCTGATGAAAGTCATGATCCGTGAAGATAGGATAAGAATCCACTAACTTACCTACTAAGCATCATCAGCCTATATTGTTCCCACGGCTGGGCCACCTCTTTTCGAGAGAGAGTGGGCTATAATCTGCCACGCGGGCCCAGTGCGGGTTGGTAGATGTCACATGTCTTAGAATTTTTAGTTCTAGGGCATTCCGGATTCCTCACGATGTTTTCCTTCACCGTTTTGAGAGCAGTGGTGATGAAATATTTTAGACAAAGTAAAGCGCCTGTCTGGGTTCGAACCTCATCATCTGCCTAGCCTTTTCCCAACTATGTTGGGGTCGGCTTCCAGTCTAACCGGATGCAGCTGAATACCAGTGTTTTACATGGAGCGACTGCCTATCTGACCTCCACAACCCAGTTACTAGGTAATACGATACCCCTTGGTAAGACTGGTTGTCAGACTTTCGGGCTTCTGACTACCCGTAACAACTGTTAAAGATCCACGAATGACAGCCGGGACCAACGGTTTAGCGTGCTTTCCGAGGCACGGAGGGGTCTCGGTATGTAAAGATGGTCACCCATCCACAGACCAACCGCGGCAAGCGTAGCTTAACCTGTTCGATCGACCTGTGCGGCTGTTATTATTTAGCCACGGGCCCCTCGTCTGGGTTCGAACCTACGACTTACAACTCATAAGTCGTGGGCGTTACCACTGCTCTCCACTACTAAAGTATACTATGATTTATGTATATGGTGCACCATAGAGTGTTTTATCTATCTACGTAAAATTCAGAGGCCCCCGAGAGAAAGACTCCATTTGAGCCAACCGTTTTTCAAAGGGTTCTTTTAGTTCCATTTTTTAGGCTTGCCGATGAAGGTATGATGAATTTAGGTTATCAATTTAATATAACAGTGACGATAAGAACACTTGGCTTCTCAATCTAGTGATAAGGATACTAAAACCAATTTTTTTTACGGGACAAAGCAATTGCTATTCTTGTTAACCAAAATCGTACAGTCAACAGCAAAAGTAGATGATCAAAATCAGAAATTCAATACTAATAAACAGAGTTCGCAGCTATATGGCAGCTGTACTAGTAGTAAATGTTTGGTATAATTTACAATCACATACTTTTGAATCATTTCGACACAACATAGTTCTGACGTGAACTCCGTTCATTAGTATTGAATTTCTGATTTTGATCATCTACTTTTGCTGTTGACTGTACCTGATACCCTTTATACTTGATGAGCTCCTTCAGCCGGTCCACGATAAAGAAGTACCGGTCCTCGTCATAGTAACCCACGTCTCCTGTCTTGTAGAACCCCTCATCATCGAAGTCTGACTCCCTGTTCTTGCCCACGTAGCCTTTCATCAGCAGTTCTCCTTTAACGCATATTTCTCCGCGCTCGTTTGGGCCCAGAGGTTTACCTGTTTCTAGGTCAGTAACCTGGAATTTTAAGACATGGATTATAGCATAACATTACGCTTGTAATTCCCGAAGGGTAAGGCAGAGGTGCACCTGTAGTACAGACGCCAGCACATCAAGCTACTACAATCTGTCAAATTTCTTTAATAGATTTTCAACTTTATCGCTAAAGCATTAAGGTTCAAGGTTGATTGGGAAAATTTGACAGTTTCGGGTAGCTTGACCTGCTGGTGTCTGTACATCCACACTTTGCTAGTTATTTTTATTAAGTCCCATTTAATAGGGAGCGAGCCTACTGCCAGCATCCTGGCGTAAATCCACACTCCGAGCTGGTACGGATATCGTAAGCAAGAATCCTGTATCTTCAAAGAAAGTAACCTTATTCTACGGCATCGTGGCAGACCCAGATGGAGATGGTGAAGATACTTTCTTTGAAGTTGGTTTAAAAAGAGAGGCAAGGAATATCTCTCACATTTAACACGTCTACCTTCGAAGCAAGAGTGAACAAGCAACTTCAGGGCACGATCGTTCCATCATAGACCTCTTCCATCGCTTTTCATCAAGCGTGTTCGAGATCAGGAGCAGGCCCATTAAGGAATAAAAAAGGTATTAACGTGAAACCCTTTAAAAAGAAAAAAATAACCTTGAAATTATGACCCTATGTAAGTACGTATTAAATTTTTTGATTAAATGTTGTCGCGTCCGGGGTCCGCTCTAATGATTAGCCAACGTTCTGTTAAAGTTTAATAGTAGCATTGTAATAGTATTATACTAGTCAAGCCCTTTCATTTGATACCCATATTGAGGGAGTTGTGAAAAAATAAATATGTAATCCGCCATTTTGTGGCGGCGGCCATCTTGGACCGACTTTCATCAAACTTAGCTAAGAACAATCCCGACTAATTCACCTTTCAAACAAAAAAAACAAAATCAAAATCGGTTCATCCGTTCGGGAGCTACGATGCCACAGGCAGGCACACACACACACACAGACACGTCAAACTTATAACACCCCGTCGTTTTTGCGTCGGGGGTTAAAATAGGACTGGAAAGGATAATTCAGTGCTCGCAGACAAAGACACTCGGATAAGGTCACAATTTGTATAAATCGTTTAATTAACAAGAATAATTAAACTACTCTGACTTTTTGTAAAATCTCAACCGACACTCTGCCTCTTTATTTATTTATTATTATTAATTACAACGGTTATACACCAGTAACAGCAATTAATTAATTTCCATGTGTGTGTTTCTCTTTGTCCCTCGTTAAATATTTTCACAATTTTAACAAATTAATATTGATATTTCCCACGTTTTTGCCAAACCATAATAACAGGACAATAATTTTAGCCAGACAGAATGCCATTACCTATATAAAATAATTAGTAATGATGTTAGCCAGATAAAAAAGCATTGTAGCGGTACCTACAACGCCACATGCAAACTACGCGTCATACTGACGTCACGCAAAATCCTGCATCTCGCAAACAGAGTTTACCGCACCACTAGCAAATCTCGCGTAGTTCGCAAGTAGCGTTGCAGATACCGCTGCAACATTACCAACCTTTATAACAGTATTATTAATCACTCCTCCTACAGTTCCAGTCTTGTGAATGTTCGGGTCATCGGCGTGGAGCTTCAGAACTGCCAGGGTCAACTCCGTCGACCCATAGCCCTGGTAAACTCCTTGCAGGTTGGGGAATCTGGAATAGATAGGAATACGGATTTAATTATGCCCAGTTCTATGGCGACTACCGCACTTCCCGCGCTTCGTCGTGGGGCAGCCATGTCCCGCGCGCAGATAGTGTTTTCCATACAAACTCCGGGAGCACTGGTGGCCCAGTGGTAATGGCCGCGACTTTCGAGTTGTAGGTCGTAGGTTCGAACCCAGACAGGCGCGTTACTTTGTATAAATTATCTCATCACCACTGCTCACAAAACGGTGAAGGAAAACATCGTGAGGAAACTGGCATGGCCTAGGACCAAAATTCGAAGACATGTGTCATCTACCAACCCGCACTGGGCTCGCGTGGTGGATTACGACCCACGCGCTGTTTCCCATCCTCATTTTGTAATCCCTTGGTCACTATTTAGACTCTAAATTTTACTATTATAATAATTTGGTTCTTTGTTACCCCCGTGAAATAGCTGATATACCCCCGTGGGGGTAATTATACCCAGGTTAGGAACCCCTGATTTAGAGACTAGTTGTACCTGCGACTCCGTTCGTGTGGATGTCGGAAAACAATTATGTCTCTTTACTAATTATTTTTCTAAAATATAAGTAGCTTCTTATAACATCGGCTATCTGTCAGTGAAAGTCCCGTCAAAATCGGTTCAGCCGTTTCGGAGATTAGCCGGAAAAAATAGACTGACAAACATTTCGAACAAGGTACAGGTAAAGTAGGTATGAATACTTTATAATAAGAAGCAGTTTATTAAAATCCAACATTTTCCTTGAGTTTACCGTATGTCATTACTTCCCAGAATTTGATCCTTATTAGGGACACTACCGAATGGTGTAATAATAGTCTGTGTTTTTTTTAATCAAAATCAACGGGTTCGATTCCTTCCCCCCAACTTTATCTCTAAAGCATTAAGGTTCAAAGTTGATTGGGAAAATTTGACAATTTCGGGTAGCTTGACCTACTGGCCAGTGCTGGCGTCTGTACCATGTATGCTTTCATAATATATGCATTTATTAAAAAGCTGTTATTTTGACTTCACAAGCAGCAGTGCGATTCTGTAACCATCTCACCGTGAAAACTTAGGTGAAGTGAGCGTGGAGTGAGCTCTCATTCCAACTAATGCTAGGGATTGACACTATTAACAGCTCACTTCACCTAAGTTTTCACGGTGAGATTTTTACAGAAGCGATCGGCTGTACTTCAATTTTATTTATTTGTAGTATTTACTAAAGCATGATTCTCTATCTAAAAAAGAAAACAATAGAACTTACTTTTCGTGAACAGAGTTGATAGTATCCTTGTGAAGAGGAGCAGCACCTGAGTAGATGATCCTCACTGAACTCAGGTCGTACTTCGACTGGTTCTTACACACTGCTACCAGCACCGGTGGGACCACTGTTAGTATACCTGCCTGGAAAACAAAACAACAAAAATCAAATTCAGTTCAGCCGTTTGGGAGCTACGATGCCGCAGACAGACACACAGATACACATGTAGCGGTATCTACAACGCCACATGCGAACAACGCGTCATACTGACGTCACGCAAATCCTGCATCTCGCAAGCAGAGTTTACCGCGCAGTTAGCATAGATACAATTCCCCAACATCAATCGTTGGGCAATTGCCCGCCAGACACAACACCCGTCTGGTCGGAGGATCCTCCCTTTTCTACGGAGGTTGAGTGAACTTTACACCCTGTTCCTCATACCTCCAAACTGGTGACCCCGAGTATGAACGTCAGCGCAGCCTTCGTGCAAACACTTCAGCGTGACGTCATCATCATCACTCCCGCAAGCTTCAGCAGCGAGTCACCCAGCCAGCCAGCATCCACGGCTTCAACGGGTATCCTGACCACCAGCATGCAGCGTCCGCGCATACCTAGTCATCACCCTCAGCCTCATCAGCAACCTTGGCACAGCACACTGCACCTTCGGCCGGTCAACAAGCAGAGCACCCTCTCCTGGTCGACGCAGCAGCCAGCCTCTACCCGGCGCTGTACGACATCCGACGCACTGGAGTATAACGCAGCGCCACCCCGACTCACTGGGGACATCTCCGCAGACAGTTCCGACTCACCGTGAACTATGCGGCAACCGGTTCCGACTCACTGGAACCTCAGCTGGCCTGGCAAGCATCGCAAGATACAAGACTCAGCCCACTATCGACCTCCGGTCTCCGGAGGGGAGTGATGTAGCGGTATCTACAACGCCACATGCGAACAACGCGTCACACTGACGTCACGCAAATCCTGCATCTCGCAAGCAGAGTTTACCGCGCAGTTAGCATAGATACAATTTCCCAACATCAATCGTTGGGCAATTGCCCGCCAGACACAACACCCGTCTGGTCGGAGGATCCTCCCTTTTCTATGGAGGATGAGTGAACTTTACACCCTGTTCGTCATGCAACGCAACCTCATAGCACCTTGGAGGCATTGGCTGAGCTGGCAGACCGCGTCCAGGATATCGTCGCACCGGCAAGCCACGTAGCTTCAACTTCGGCAGCAGGACCCACAGTGTGTGAGATGGCAGCTGAAATCGCGGAACTAAAGCGTGCGATGAAAGATCTGACGGTGCAGCTGCGCGACAGCCGATCACGAAATCGTTCGCACAGCCGTGATCGTGACACGAGACGCAACTCACGCCACCGTTCTTCAACCCGCTCAAATTCGAGTTACCGGAGGCACCCAGAATGCTGGTACCACTCAACGCATGGTGAGAAGGCCAAGCGTTGCATCAAACCCTGCGACTACAAGAAGGGAAACGCCGCGGGCAGTCGGTAATGGCGACAGACGATTGCCCCGCTCCTACTGCTCGCCTTTTCGTCGCAGACCGAAGCACAAAGACGCAGTTTCTGGTCGATACTGGAAGCGACCTCTGCGTCTACCCTCGTCGTCTGCTCAGCGATCGTCGTGCACCTACGAACTACCAACTCGTGGCCGCGAATGGGACACCCATTCCGACATATGGTTTTCTTGACCTCAACCTAAACCTTGGACTTCGTAGAGACTTTAAGTGGCGTTTTGTGGTAGCTGAAGTGACCAAACCGATTATCGGAGTGGACTTTTTATGTTTTTACTCTTTGACCGTTGACTGTAGAAATCAACGGCTCATAGACAGTAGCACAAGTGTTTTTGCATTAGCCTCGAATCACTCAGATTCGTCTTTATTTTCAGTGAAGGTGACTTCTGGTGAAACGAGGTATCACAAAATTTTGGAAAGTTTTCCAGACATCACCCGACCCGCCGGTACACTACGCACACTGCACCTTCGGCCGGTCAACAAGCAGAGCACCCTCTCCTGGTCGACGCAGCAGCCAGCCTCAACCCGGCGCTGTACGACATCCGACGCACTGGAGTATAACGCAGCGCCACCCCGACTCACTGGGGACATCTCCGCAGACAGTTTCGACTCACCGTGAACTATGCGGCAACCGGTTCCGACTCACTGGAACCTCAGCTGGCCTGGCAAGCATCGCAAGATACAAGACTCAGCCCACTATCGACCTCCGGTCTCCGGAGGGGAGTGATGTAGCGGTATCTACAACGCCACATGCGAACAACGCGTCATACTGACGTCACGCAAATCCTGCATCTCGCAAGCAGAGTTTACCGCGCAGTTAGCATAGATACAATTCCCCAACATCAATCGTTGGGCAACTGCCCGCCAGACACAACACCCGTCTGGTCGGAGGATCCTCCCTTTTCTATGGAGGTTGAGTGAACTTTACACCCTGTTCCTCATGCCCCCAAACACACATAATCAGCCTATAATGTTCCTAATGCTGGGATACAGGCCTCCTGTCTGTGAGGAGTGGGCCGTATACCCCGCGGACCCAGTGCGGGTTGGTGGTTGTCACATATCTTCGATTTTTTGGGTTTCCTCACGATGTTTTCCTTCACCGTTTTGAGAGCAGTGGTGATGAAATAATATACATAAAGTAAAGCGCCTGTCAGGGTTCGAACCTACGACTTAGAACTTGTAAGTCGCGGCCGTTACTACTAGAACATCACTGCTCTCAGACAAGCAGATACACACGTTAAACTTATAACACCCCTCTTTTTCCTTGTTGGGTAAAGAAGGTTATTATCGGTTCACTGAAGAAACACTAGACAATTGGACACTGGCAAAAACTGGAATTCTAACTAGATTCCAACTCGGGTCCTATCTCTGTCCTTGTCTATCGGTAACTGTAAGTATTTGTAGCGGTATCTACACTGCCACATGCGAACCACGCATCATAAAGTGACGTCATGCAAAATCGTGCACCTCGCAAGCAGAGTTTACCGCGCAACTGACATATAAGTATACAATGGCCTGATATTCATCATCGGGCAGATGCCCACCAGACGCAACACCCGTCTGGTCGGAAGATCCTCCCTTTTAGGGCCCCGTACCCAAAGGGTAAAAACGGGACCCTATTACTAAGACTTCGCTGTCTGTCCGTGCGTCTGTCTGTCACCAGGCTATATCTCAAGAACCGCGATAGGTAGACAGTTGAATTTTTCACAAATGATTTACTTCTGTTGCCGCTATAACAACAAATACTAAAAACAAATTAAAATAAATATTGAAGGGGGGCGATAATGGTACGGAACCCTTCGTGCGCGAGTCCGACTCGCACTTGGCCGCTTTTTTTATAGAAGATGAGTGAACTTTACATCCTGTTCCTCATACCTCTATACTTATATGCAACTATGATCACAGATGTTCGTTGCATGTAGTTGTGCCCCGAGCCCAGGTTTAGTGTTTAGTGATTGCGATTTTAAATCATAACGTATTTTCCCCTTTTAAGTTTATCTAAGAAGAATTACAAATCACCCTATCTTCTATCTATATGGGACAACAACAAACACACCATCATTAAACAAACAAACACATCAAACAAACATCATCAAACCAACATCATTTCATTAAACTCTGGGGAACCCTGGTAGATCGGACTGGACCCCAAAAGGTAGGTTAATGTAGGTACATTCAAATAAACTCACCCTATACTTCTCAACGGTCTTCAAATACGTGTCCACATCGAACTTCGTGAGGTAGACCGCTGTTCTTCCCGTGACGAAGGCAGCCAGAGTCCCCACCAGCCCCATGACGTGGTACCAGGGGGTTATCGTGATCCCAATCATTGTAGGGTCGATACTTGCTGGCCTGTAATGTTAAAACAAGGTTGTAATTGGAGAAGAACCCCATTGCTACAAACCAGCGGGGTAATTGCGTAACACACTATTATTAGTAGCAATGGCTTTCATTTTGACAGTTCAACAACATTCATTGCGTTATTTACGTTGTTGAGCAGACACATTTTTCGAACATATGAAGCAATGGATTAGCAATATCCTTCAAAATGATTCAGATTGTGATTGATAGTCTGTTACGCAATTAGGGTGCGGGCCCAATTAATATCAGATTCAGAGCTGCTGCTAAGGATCCTTAATGAAAGACTGCACGGCCAAAACACTGCCGGGACTTTTTTTTTTTTGGGATATCAAATGACCTCTCCTGGTCTGGGCTGAGCGAAAGGGCGTGTCAGACTTTTACTGACTAAAACCCACCCGTGTTCCTTCAGTTGCCTATGCCAGGGGCCACGGTATCTCTTTCGAACAACCCGCGGCCCTGGCGGACACTGCCGGGCCTGGGGTTCGAATTTGGGACAAATGGCTGACTGACAACACACAACCTAGACCACTGAAGTAAAAAAAATGTAAAAAAGGTGAAACAGTAATGAAAACCAAAAAAAAAAAGTGTAAAATAGTATAAGATAAATAAGTGAGTTATCCGGCCAATTGTTTGCTCATTATAAAGCGAGTCCGCATTTTACAGAATTCCTAACAGTTAAGTAAGTGCAAATAGTCTCTATTCAGTAGTAAAGTTCTTAAAGCATAATAATCAGCCTGTAATGTTCCCACTGCTGGGACACAGGCCTCCTCTCGGCGAGAGGGAGTGGGCCGTAACCCACCACGCGAGCCTTGACGTAATATTACTAAACACTTAACACACCTTCCAATACATATATGAATATAAAAAAGGTTAATAAACAGCCGACGGGCTTAGAACGGCCTTTCCTTTGGTGTTCCTCCTTTAACCCTAACAGGTTATGATCAATCGAATATTTCTGACTAAAAACACTAGCCACTAATCTCGCTTTATCGGGTTGGTAGATGTCACATGTCATCGAGTTTTTTGTTTTAGCAAATCAAAATGTTTTCCTAAAATAATGACCTTTAAAAAACTCACAAGCAACACGCTGTCATAACATTTAGATGCGTCATCATCACACCTTTAGGCAGCCCAGTTGTCCCAGACGAATATAAAATAAATAATGTATCTGACTGTCCCTGTACTTCCACAGATTGAAAATCTTCATACTTCACGTTTTTAATCAGACCGTTATTTTCAAAAACCAAATCGTTGTACATTAAGACGCCATTTTGTTTGTCCTCGCCAAATAAGATGAGTTTCTTCACGAAATTCAATGATTTTAGAGTCTTTGCGTGTGTTTTGTACGTTATTGGAGAGCAGATGATGTATTTTGGTTTCGATATGTTTGTTACGTGGATTATTTCACCTGAAAAATATAAAAGAGCGTAAAAAGTTACGGTATTACTAAGTTTCATTTCCTGATAATAAATATTTCCAAGGCCTCACAATATAAAAAGCTGCTTGTACAGACACCAGCAGGTCAAGCTACCCGAAACCGTCAAATTTTCCCAATCAACCTTGAACCTTAATGCTTTAGCGATAAAGTTGAAAATCTAATAAAGAAATTTGACAGATTGTAGTAGCTTGATGTGCTGGCGTCTGTACCTAATGCAAATACAACTGCATGGGGCTAGTCAACTTTGCACTCCTCGTAGTAAATCAAAACTTATTACCAGCCTGTCCAATATTCTGAAGTGCCTGTGCTCGTCAGAACGGTTGGCAGAGGTGTAAAGTCATCCACATTTTGCCATTTAATAGCTGTGACCAGCCTATTGCAATAAACTGGGGACACATCCGGACTCTGATTTTCTACTATTTAGGTTCTCAATTTTACCGGGTAATGGAAAACCCAGTAACAATCCCGACCTGGGGATTGAACCCAGAACTCCACGCTAACCAGTCACAGTTAAGACCAATAGAGCAACAGGCAGAAAATCTTGGATTCCCTCGGAAGGCAGCAATATTTACACTTATCAAAAAGTATTCCTGTTACCCAAAGGTTGACTAGCAGGAAATCCTTTGTGGCGTTAAGTTCACTATTTATCACCATTGTTCAAGTATGAATAAAAATTGCAGTGAACTTACAAAAACGGCTCCTGTCATTTTCATGTGATTGCCACCACTTTTTAGGCCACTCTTACCTTAAGTTAAAATCTTGTACGTTACATACCTTTAACATACCCCGTACTAAGTGTGGTCAACACAGCGCCCGCGCAAACAACCCCAACCACAGCACCCCAGAACTCCTGTCTGTTCTCAGACATCAGCCCAATCGTGTCTCCCTTTCTAACGCCCATACGACTGAGCGAGACGGCGAAGTTCATCGCTTGCTGCATTATGTCGAAATAGGTTAGGCGTTCCTCTGTGGTTCCGTTTATCTAAAATTGTTTTAAGTATTTTGGATTTGATACTGGCAGGATAGGAAGTTGTTTCTTGTGGGCAGACCCACAAGGTAGACCGATGACAACGCGCGCTTTACTTGTGGTTACCAAGTGTACGCACGGCTACACATCATGCTATACATAACCAGTATAAGCTGACTTCTGATTGTACAAAAAACCTATACAATGCGAGGTCAGCTAAAACTGGAAATGTATAGCTTGATGTGTAGCCGTGTGTACAAACACGCTGTGAATATGTGTGTAAAGCCCAGGAGCTCTCGGTACTGTCCGAGACAATGGCCAAGACGGAAGTGTGTGTGTGTGTTAAGTGCTGACGCTACTCCTCACGCATACATTCACAGCGTGTGTGTGTGCCTGTATACCTACTTGGTTACCACATACAATGCGCGCGTTGCTTTTTGAGATAAAAAATATAGGTGCTGCGATCATTCATTCGATTCGACTGCCAAAATAATAATACTAAGGGGGCTGATAAGTGGGTCCACTTATCAGCTAATGGTCCAATGTATCAGTCTAAGGTCGTAAAACACGAAGTAGGTGTTAATGAATCTATCTAATCAACAAGTCGTAATAATGTTATCTGATAATATTTTGTTTGTAAAACTTTATCAATTACTGTGCTGTTTATTACAGTCTATGTAATAAACGTTTTTGTTATATATTAAGTATACATAACAAAAACGTTTATTACATAAACAAGTTACGATGCAATCCGAAGGTAGATAGGCCGCCATCATCATCATATCCATCACCTGCCTAGCCTTTTCCCAACTATGTAGGGGTCGGCTAATCGGCTTCCAGTCTAACCGAATGCAGCTGAATACCAGTACTTTAGGTACATAGAGCGACTGCCTATCTGACCTCCACAAACCAATGGTATTTAATAGTAATATACCTACTACAAAATATACAATGTATGGACAGTGATTTGCCTGGACATAAAATAGTGTTGACATTGGTGCAATAATAAGTTTACAATTATTTTATATTATAATTATACTTGACTCTTATAATTTAGGCGGAAACTCGAAATCCCGATTCACTTATGTATTTTTAATAGGTAGGTAAGACTTTCAAAGTTGGTAAGCAAGAGAATGAGCAAGTAAATAGTTGTATAATGCCGGGAAATCTCTAACTGCGAAATAAGTTTCTAGATGCAATTAATGTCAAGAAAATTTGTACATACCATAGCCACATTATTTCTATGTTCCCACATCCGACCCAGAATATAGTCCCCAAAGTTAATATTAGCCGGAACTAAAACACTCTGGGGCCCGTACACATAGTTAGGGTTCCGTAACATTTTGCTTTTTACTCGACTGACGAAAAAAAGGGTAGTTTTTGCGTAGGTAAATATACTTCAATGAACGAGTGCGCGCGCCGAGTTTGCGCGTACTACTAGCGAATGGGAACTGCGATAAGTATTTACACAATTATAGGTATGTACCAACGGTTGTAAATAGTTATTACGTTGTAGAGATCATTTATAATTTACTGCACTGGAATGGAGGGGCTCGTGGCTAAATAATAACAGCCGCACGGGTCCATCAAAGGTTAAGTTACGGTTGCCGGTTGGTTCGTGGATGGTTGACCGTCTATTAACATATTATCGAGACCCCAAGGAAAGCACGTTAAGCCGTTGGGGTCAGAACACCTAGGTAAGGTGCCTAGTATGCCAAAATATTTTGTTTCGTACAGAAATCGAACACGGTACTCATAACGAAGATGCTTAATCGTCAGGGAGGTGAGCCAACTAAGTACCTGTCTGAGTATTAATTTATGTGCAGACGCCAGCAGGACAAGCTACCCGAAACTGCCAAATTTTTCCAATCAACCTTGAACCTTAATGCTTTAACGATAAAGTTGAAAATCTATTAAAGAAATTTGACAGATTGTAGTAGCTTGATGTGCTGGCGTCTGTACTATAGTTTGACCAAAACCGCTGTACCGCGCCTTCGGTATGTGCGCGGCGAGACGGGGGGGCAGTGCAGGCCGCTCATTCGTCATCGCTCACGGCGTCCCGCCCCCCGCCTCGCCGCGCATTCCTAAGGCGCGGTACAGCGGTTTTGGTCAAACTATAGCTTCTGCGTGAAATTTCTTGTTCACTTAGCGTTCTTTCGGACTTTTTTTCTTTTTATTCGGCTCCTAAGCGTCATAGCGTGATTTTAGATAGCCTATAGCCTTCCTCAAGAATTGGGCTATCAAATGCAACCTCATGCAATATTTTTGTTATTATTTATCCTTATTCATCATCTGCCTAGCCTTTTCCCAACTATGTTGGGGTCGGCTTCCAGTCTAACCGGATGCAGCTGAATACCAGTATTTTACATGGAGCGACTGCCTATCTGACCTTCACAACCCAGTTACTGGGTAATACGATACCCCTTGGTAAGACTGGTTGTCAAACTTTCGGGCTTCTGACTACCCGTAACGACGTTATTATTTTTCCTTATTATTTGAATTAATTATCTTTTTGATATGCACGTGTTTCTGTGACAAAAAACAAACAAATGTTATCAGATAACACTTGTTTGTTTGTATGTAGGGCATCTTTGGAACTAACAGTCGGATTTGAAAAATTCTTGGCACTGAAAGAAGAAAGGACAAGAAAAGCCTCTATTTAGTACTTACTAGCTGCGCCCCGTGGTTTCACCCGCATAAGTTTCGATCCCGTGGGAACATCGGGATAAAAGTATCCTATGTATTGATCCTGGTTATAAACTATCTGTGTACCAAATTTCATCCAAATCTATTCAGTAGTTTTTGCATGAAAGAGTAACAAACATCCATCCATCCATACAATATAGGCTTGTACTTACCCTTTACTTACGCAGATTACATAGACTTTGTCTCGTGCAATGTTCACTCATAAATACTTTGAGGAAACAATGAAGCAAGATGAATTGTTAGCAGACTTGACATATTTACATTATTCGTTTACTAATCGAATCGTTTATTTGCTTGAATATGGATAGTTACATGAGGTGATACATAATTGCAACAGTTCTTTAAACCATATCCTTCCTAATAGGTGGGCAAATATCCAAGAAAATAAAATATACACATACATAAATTCAGGCCTTCTTCCCATATGTAGGTAATCCTAAATATCGCGACCCCTTGTTGCCTAGAAAAGCACTCCCGATTGTCATTCGTAGATCTTCGATTCAGGAATAGTGCAGACTACTGCGCCCCGCGGTTTCATCCGCATAAGTTTAGATCCCGTGGGAATATCGGGATAAAAGGTATCCTATGTGTTAATCCTGATAATAAATTATCTGTGTACACGGCTACACTTCAAGCTATACAAAACCAGTTTGTCTTGGCCTCACTTTGTATGATATTTTCTCACAATGAACGGTCAGCCAGTACTGGTTTTGCATAGTTTGATATGTAGCCGTGTGTACAAATTTCATCCAAATCTATTCAGTAGTTTTTGCGTGAAAGAATTTTCTAATCGGTTCAGGAATTTCAGAAATTGCATTTTACAATCATACAAACTATACGATTGCTGATAGCCGCAACTTGCATGTCATTCTTAATAATAAATTAAGTAAGACGAAAGTAATAATTATATCTACCTACTCATTATTATAACAGCCCAATGAATAGATGTCCGTTCAGTAGGTACAAAAGGATTGATACCTACCGTTATACAGGGTTATTTTTCAAAGACCAGCCAAATTTAAGGATGTGGTACAGACCATCAAACTGAACAACTTTCTCCATGGGACAAATAGCGTAATCGCGAAAATTTTATCAACTGTCCCATAGAAAACTTCAATACCTACTCGACCTAAATGTATGGGACGGCTGAATGTTTATTCGCGATTACGATGTGTAAAACAGCGATTTTGTATGGAGATGCGCACACATCCGTAAAGCTGAACGGATGCGATGTGAGCTGATACAAAATCGTGGTTTTCTATAGAAAAAAGCTAAACAGAACTGAATAAGTGTGGTTAGTCCCTAAACCAACATATGAGACAGAGGTAAGACGGATATCCGAGTTAGGTCGTGATAAAATAAAAGTCGTGTAGATTACATAATATTGTTTATATATCATTTATTACATAGTGCGGCCCAATCACGCCAGATAGCTGTACGTGTCCTTCTCGCCCTCCGTGCGCTCTAAGTACTCCTTCTCGATCAGGATGTCGATGCATTTCTGGAAAGAGAATAAAGAATCATTAATTACTTTTGTCAGTGGGTGCCTGAAGATGGACGTCGTCACCAAGGCAGGCCTAAGAAACGCTGGTGACGATTTGGACTCGTTCCTAACCGATTGAACGGAGAAGGCACAGAACAAAGAAAAGTGAAAAAATATGGGGGAGCCTTTTGCCCAGCAGTGGGACAACATAGGTCGAATAAAAATTACTTTTCAATTAAGTTTTTTTTCTTGTCCATCAGTTCCCTCAAAATTGACTAGCCTTTTTTTTTTGTTTTGTTTATATATTCAATTTATCCTGTTGTTTAATCATGTCAACTTATTTGGTCAATCAGAACAGCTAACATTTAGACCAGCTTGCACCACACAGTCTGTATCACTAAATACATTTAGCGCTAAACTTATTTAAAATTTCATTTTGTCTGTAACAAGTTGAAACGGTTGACTAAAAAAAAAACAACCGACTTCCAAAAACGACACTACAAAGTGAAAAATAACTTTAATTTCGGAAGTCGGTGTCGTAGGGTTCGCATTTTCGTTATTTGCCACCAAATTCCGAAATTAAAGTTATTTTTCACTTTGTAGTGTCGTTTTTGGAAGTCGGTTGCTTTTTTTTTTGCAAAAAAGTTTTTATTTTTGACTTTTAAGTTGTAATTTTTACCAGTAATTTTGGTTTAAAAACCAAACTACTGAACCGTTTTTGATGAAATTTCTATGGGACCATTTGGAAAGTATACCCTTTCCAACAAAAAAAGAATTTTTCAAATCGGTTGGCAAGTGACGGAGTTATGCACGAACAAACATAAAAAAAAAATACAAACATCCAAATTGAGAACCTCCTCCTTTTTTAGAAGTCGGTTAAAAACAGAACTATAGTTCGACTTTTAATTGTATTGAGTAACTTGACCGTTGAAGAAAAAAAAAGATAGTGAAGTGCTGCAAGAATGAACGAAATTGAATGAACTTAAATAATGTACATAGGCAAACTTATTATTTTAAATTGAATAACTATTGTCTTAAAACACGATACTCAAGGAATCATGATGGCATTTAACCGTCACAATATGGTGCCATATTGTGACGGTTAAATGCCATCATGATTATTAGGTGTTTATTAGTAGTGGTTACCACCGGAATGTTACCACTTCATATAATTCATGTTTATACCATCTTTTTGTAAGCGACTTCATTTTATTTCTTATTTTGATTGTTGTTTTTTATTTATTTCTAATCGTATGCTGCACTGGTTGACGTCATCACGTCAACATCGGCTGTCGCTGAAAACCAGCGCTGGGGCTCTGTCTCGTATAGGGTCTTAGCATTATGCTGAGCGATCTAATGGCCGTTTCGCATGGATGTGGCGCGTTTTCCCAAACTTGTTATATTTTTTTGTGTTTGTGTTCTTTTAATGCGTCATGTTTGCCGCAAATATACTAATTTTCTTTCTTTTTTTCTAGTTGTATTTTAAAATGAAGTACCTTGATGACTGGCACTCGTGGCTTGAAGCGTGAAGACAGCTGGTTGAGTACTTCCACCACTAAATGTTGGTGTTTCAGTGTTTTGCGGGTCTTCATTATCCTCACTATTGCGGCCTGGAAACAAAAATAATTAACTTAAAAAAAGTTCGAAACTTTTCGATATTCTTGTCCACTTTCGTGTATGACTTTATTTGCTTGTAAAGGTACAGTCCATGCGCTGTGGGGATACAGTTGTGATTAATGGCGAGCAATGAGTGAATGTATGCGTGTCGAGTAGCACCAGCACGTAACACATAATGGCGAAGGATATGGCGAAGTCGGAAGTGTGTGCACTTCTGACTTCGCCATTACATCGGACGGTACCGTAGGGCTTAGGGCCGACATACACGGACTGCTTGAAGCAGTCAGTATGGACTGCTTCAAGCTGCGACTGCATAGTGAACTACAGTCTTCTACATACACACATACACGAAACCGGTCGAGCAGTTGCAACTGCACCCTAATTGCGTAACACACGATCGATCGGAATCGGTTTTATTTTGACAGTTCAACAACATTCATTGCGTTATTTACATGTTGAGCAGACAATTTTTTCGAAATTTCGAATTTTCCTTATGAAGCAATGGATTAGCAATTTGCTTCAAAATGATTCTGATTCCGATTGATTGTGTATTACGCAATAAGGGTGAGGCTTCGGGCGGTCGTGCGGTCAAGCAGTCTCCAGGCATACACTGACTGCTCGAGCTGGCGACTGCTCTCGCGCAGTTACCTGATTTGAATGACGAGCAGTTGGTATCAACTGCTCCAGCAGTTATCAATCGCAGCTTCAAGCTGTTGACTATGACTGCAAGAGCGGTCCGTCTATGTTGATCAATCGCTAACTGCTCGAGCAGTCTGTGTATGTCGGCCCTTACACACACATTCACAGCGTGTCTGTGTACATGGTAACCACAAGTGAAGCGCGCGCTGATCCGAGAGATAAAAACATTCGTTATCCAGTAACGTGAGAATGCGACTTGAATTTGTAGGTTTTTTTGAAATAAGTACGAATACTTCACACTAACGATGGTGATTATTGGTGAGTGGTGTGATTAGCCTTCAGATAAGCGCTAGTCGCTCTATGTAAAATTATCAATTAAACCATTTACAGGTATTTTTGTCAATGTAATCAGCTGCATCCGGTTAGGCTGGGAGCTGACCCCAACAATGGCGCCGATTCCCTTGTTCACAAACTAAACTAAATTTAAGTTCAGTACATCTTTTTCTTTCTATTTCTTTAAGAAAAGGACAGAAGATAAATACTAGTTTACTCCTGTCAAATTAAGATACTCCATAGACAGGTTTAGACGTGATTAAAAACATGGCTACTAAAAATACGTCAATTTACGTCAGGCGCTGACTAATTTGACAGGACTTAACAAATTTTTTTTGTCCTTTTCTTAGTGAAATAGAAAGAAAAAGATGCACTGAACTTAAATTTAGTTTAGTTTGTGAACAGGGGAATCGGCGCCATTGCTGAGAAAAGGCTAGGCAGATGATGAAGGGCGTGTGCTATTTATTTATTTATTTAGGCAAACCAACTATACACACAAAGACATTCCAAGTACATAGCATTTACAAATACAACAGCATTGCATGAATCTAAATTAAAGGTAAGCACAGCACTTTAATAAAATCTCGCTATACAATAATAATTAACAAAAAGATGGATAACAATGTAATTAGAACTAATATCAATAATCTCTTATACATAAACTCAATTTGAATTAGATTAGATTAAATAAGATTGAATTAAATTAAATATGATTGAATTAAATAACAAAAAAAAAAATACATAATAAGAAACACAAAGTAACAGAGAAAAAAATTATTGAGAAAAAATTTCTATACACTCCTGCTTATCCTTGCGGGTAATACAGTCGTGATAATACGTAATGGTTACCTGAATGAGCATCTTCCGGTCCTCCTCGATGTGTTTGTGCGTGGCTTCCTGCTCCACCTTCAGCTCCGTCTTCAGCGGGATGTTTATGTTCACGCGGAGTTTTTTGCTGTAACAGAAACATTTAGTTATTTGGTTAAATACATAACATCTGAAAACTCAAACTTAAATCATTTATTTCAATTAAACCATTTCAGGCACTTTTGAATTGTCAAAATTAAATTGTCGGTCAGTTAGTCAGAAAGTTGAAGCTAGTTGCCCATTCCAAAACGTAGATCATCATGCCTATTTTCCCCTGAAGGGTTGGGCAGAGGTGTACCTATAAATAAATATTTTATTTATTAGACGACTTTTTGATCCGAGAGGGGCCCGTGGCAAAATAATAACAGCCGCACAGGTCGATCGATCAGGTTAAGCTACGCTTGCCGCGGTTGGTCTGTGGATGGGTGACCATCTATACGTACCGAGACCCCTCCGTGCGAAAGCACGTTAAGCTGTTGGCCTCGGCTGTCATTCGTTGATCTTTGACAGTCGTTACGGGTCGGCAGAAGCCCGAAAGTCTGAAAACCAGTCTCACCAAGGGGTATCGTAGTACCCAATAAGTGGGTTGTTGAGGTCAGATAGGCAGTCGCTCCATCTAAAATACTGGTATTCAGCTGCATTCGGTTAGACTGGAAGCCGACCCTAACATAGCTGGAAAAAGGCTTGGCAGATGATGTCTCTTGGTATTTCTCGGGACCCTAGGGGTTCCGAACCTTTGGAAGGCGCACGAGGGCCGAAGCCGACGTTGTAGACATTTTTAATGAAAAATTATTATTACTGTAGAGGTATGAGGAACAGGGTGTAAAGTTCTCTCATCCTCCATAGAAAAGGGAGGACCCTCCGACTAGACGGGTGTTGTGTCTGGCGGGCAACTGCCCGATGATTCATGTCGGGCCGTTGTATACATGCTAGTTGCGAGGTAAACACGAGATGCACAATTTTGCGTGACGTCAGTATGACGCGTAGTTCGCATGTGGCGTTGTAGATACCGCTACATTATTATTTATGATAAAGAATGGTGTATACTCACTTCTTATAACCTACATACAGATCGACGACGGAAGAATCGGACAGTTCGGACTCGTCATCTGTACAGACCAGCAGCTTCGCTTTCAACAGGATTTGTAGTACCTGCACACAGGAAAACATGTTGTTTGAACAGTTAATCAATAAAATAATATGGTACAAGATAATAGAAATGTTTGAATAAATGGAGCCGGAACAATACAAAAAAATAAGAACGCTGAGCGAAAACGAAGTGATAATGCGGGCAGGTGATGCGATGCAATGTCACGGAAACGAAGTAATAATGCGGGCAGGCGATGCGATGCAATGTCACGGAAACGAAGTAATAATGCGGACAGGCGATGCGATGTAATGTCACGGAAACGAAGTAATAATGCGGGCAGGCGATGCGATGCAATGTCACGGAAACGAAGTAATAATGCGGGCAGGTGATGCGATGCAATGTCACGGAAACGAAGTAATAATGCGGGCAGGCGATGCGATGCAATGTCACGGAAACGAAGTAATAATGCGGACAGGCGATGCGATGCAATGTCACGGAAACGAAGTAATAATGCGGACAGGCGATGCGATGCAATGTCACGGAAACGAAGTAATAATGCGGGCAGGCGATGCGATGCAATGTCACGGAAACGAAGTAATAATCCGGGCAGGCGATGTGATGCAATGTCACGGAAACGAAGTAATAATGCGGGCAGGCGATGCGATGCAATGTGACGGAATGGGTCGGGGAACAAAAAATTGCACGCAGACGAAGTCGCGGGCGCGTCTTTCCATTCAACACAAGGCCAGAACGCAGGGGTGTGAAACTAATCGCGTATGGATTGAAAATCACTTTTTTTACAAACGGTTTTATAATCTATACAGGAATAGTATGCAATACTCGCGTATGCTTCGTAGTGACCTAACTACCTTATTCCATAATTTACAGTGCCAGTACGCATCGTAACGGTAAAACAGGGTGAAGAGGGATGCAGGGGTGAATTTGGGACGAAACTTTAAAATGGATTTGAACTTTAAAATAATATGGTTTGTTGCTAACAAGGACACTGTCTTAATTTAAAAAAAATACAGTAAATACGTTAGAATCTTTTCTGGCAACAAACTATAATATACAGGGTGTTTTTGACAGCCCTCCACAAAAACACAGGATTGATTCAGCTCCTTATTCTGAATCATATCCCACTGGAAATTTTCTCAGGAAAAAAAAAAAATTATGCCGTTTTTTTTGCTGATATTCCTTTATTTCAATGTAAAATTACATTCTCTGTATGCAACACTCCATTTATGTAAATAAAACAGCTGAATTAAAAAAAACGGCAATGGATGTTGAAATACTCTAAAACGAACGACGCTTGAAATCAGCTGTTCACTTTATGCCTAGCTACAGTTCATCGAACTGGCCGCATGCTACCTACTCTTCCTTCCTAACCAATAGAGAGAGAGTAGATTTGCACGATTGTACAATGCCACGATTGCAGTGTTGCCAAGTTATTAGACCTTAATTTGTGAACAAAAATGTTAGGACAAATTTGGTTCACCTTAAACCTAAGAACCTCTTTTATAACCACTTACGCGTACATTGGCCAAAATTGCTATTGATAGTAGAGTCGGGAATCGAACCTATGCCCTCTGCAATGGCAACCTAACCTTACACGGGACTTGCACTACTCATAC
Source organism: Apamea anceps (assembly GCA_951799955.1). Taxonomy (NCBI): domain Eukaryota; kingdom Metazoa; phylum Arthropoda; class Insecta; order Lepidoptera; family Noctuidae; genus Apamea; species Apamea anceps. The sequence goes on along the minus strand of OX637527.1, from coordinate 5,992,199 downwards.
TTTACTTAACATAACATTTAAATTAGATTGACAAATTAATCGTTTCAGTCCGCCACGAAAAATGACAGCTAACTTTTATCCATTTATGATTAAATGATTAAAAGTAGCGCAAAAACGAAAATTTTGCACAAGGTTTCGTGCGAAATTTTCGTGTAGTTGGCAACATTTGTCGTCGCATCGCGAGCAGGATGCAACTTGCTGCAGTATCGCTCGCTATTGTGCGTAAGCGCACGTCGATTCGGTGCGCCCGTGCAGTCGCGTTGTGACACGTTCGGTTCGTGTGTTACAACGTAAATTTTTTGTTGTTGTGTTGTGCAAAATGGCTACATTTAGTGCGCGTGAGTATGGAGAAATGATGATGTGCTACGGGGAAGCTCGGGGAAATGCTAGGAAAGCCCTCCGAATTTACATTGATAGGTATCCCGACCGTCGGCATCCATCAGACTCCCGGATAATTACCAATGCCTATCAACGAGTGCTAGATAACCAGCCCATAGTTCCAAATCAGGAAGGCACCGGAAGACCACTTCGCGATGTAATTGCAGAAAGGGTTTTAGACTTGATCCGTCGAAATCCACGCCTAGGAACACGCACTGCAGCTCGATTATTGCGGCGGAATCATGGAGCCCGCGTCTCACACTTCTTCGTGCATAAAACGCTGCGAAGGGATCGGCAACGGCCTTATGTAATACATAGGGTCCAAGCCCTATTGCCTCGTGATCGTGATCATCGAGTAGCGTATTGCCGGTGGTTGCGAGCTGAACACGATCGAAATCGTAATTTTATCGCTCATGTGATATGGACCGACGAGTCGACTTTTACGCGCAACGGTATGTGGAATCGTCGAAATGCGCATTATTGGTCGCAATCGAATCCATTCGAGATCCAAGAGACCGGACATCAAACGCGTTGGTCGGTAAACTTAGACTTCTTTTTGTGGGGCTACGTAAAGGAAAAAGTGTTTGTGAGTGCATGTGCAAGTGAGGAGGAAATGCGAGAACGCATCACGAACGTGTTCCAGCAGCTACGCTACAGCTGCAATGAGGATCCCACCTTGCTGCCCCGCTTACACGCGGAGACCCTGCGCCGTGCCAATGTGTGTGAACACCTCGGTGGAGGTCACTTCGAGCCGTATCTCATACGACCGGAGCGATTCTGAGGTAGAATTATTTTCTTACTTATTTTTTTTTATCTGTGTACGTGTTTTACTGTGTACGTGTGTGTACTCGTTGTCACTCGTTTCAATGTAACGTAACGTAATAAAAGACGCGGCCCAGGGGCGCCGGGGAGCGCGCGGGGGGCGGGGGCAGCCTCGCTCGCTCAAGCTCGCTGCGCTGCCGTCCGCTGCGTGCGTTTTGCCACGGTAACGATACATTGCGTGTGAGGTAATAAAACAAATCTGGTTTTTTGGATTCCCTTAATGTTCCTGAAAGAATTTCATGTACCAGTCATCTTAATATGATGTACTGAAGCCACCCTATCAGTTTGCGGAGGGCTGTCAAAAACACCCTGTATTATTTCAGCGTTAAAATCCATTTTAAAGTTTCGTCCCAATTCACCCCTGCATCCCGATTCACCCTGTTTTACGGTACTAATTTTCGTAATAATTTACAAGCAAGTACAGAAAGGTCTTTAAACCTACTAAAGTAATTTTTTTCTCTATAATCTAGTCGTTTCTGGCACTCGCCGGCCACTGCCGCGGCACCGCTCGCTCGACTTGTGCGTAGGGAGTCACAATTTTAACCTAACCTAACCATTTATTTTTTGGCAGGTGTAAATGATGTAGTAGTTTGGAACCAGTACGCGCGCGTACACGTTACAAACTATACAAGAGCAGTACACAAAATTCGTGTATACATTGTAATCGCAGATTAAAAAATAGCAATACAAAGTATACGCGAGCAGTTTCCTATGGCTGCGTTCTGGCCTTGCATAGAATGGAAAGACGCGTCGCGGTCAGAATGTAGTATTATATGGCAGCTGCCTCACAAGCTATACCTGTACAAGGAAGTCTCCTTTGATCCCGGTGTGCTGCTCAAGCTGGCTGACGGTCCAGGAAGTGTTGTCGTTGTACTGTAGAAGCACCGCCATTTGGAACGTACTGGCTTGCAACGTGTATCTGTAAAGAGATAATAAATCGTTTATTTGTACACCCAAAAACCAAATAGTACAATGAGATGTCTTAGGATTAAGTTGTACAGCAGTGACACGGTTTAAGGTCGAAACATCTGACTCCTAAACTAGGCAAGAAGCCTGTATCTTAGAAGCCGAAGTTACCCCAGATTTCATTGACGATGAGATGTATTTGTTAGACGTAGATATTGAGTTAGGTATTAGGTAATACGGGCTCGTGTCCGCAACTCCATGCCAATGCGCGTGTTTTGCGTACGGGTGGGGGAATCGATTATTTGATCCCCACCAGCTCCTCAGGGAAGCCAGCAAAAGCAGGTATTTGTAGGTCGTACAAAATGATATTTCTGTGTATCATAACTTGTTTAGCCTTTTCCCAAGTATGTTGGGTTTAACTTCTAGTCTAGCCAGATACAGCTGGAGAAGTATTTCACATGGAGCGACTGCTAATATGATTTAATTTTTATAATATTTAAAAATGACAAGCTGCAGCAATAATGTTTGGTTTATTCTGGACCTTAATCAAACACAACCTTTAATTAATAATTTTTAATCTTTTAAAGCATGTAAATATATTATTAGCACCACAGACTTATATTGGCTAGACGACGCAAGTGTATGTACTTCGCGTGTAAAAAGGGAGTAAAATTTACTTCCTTCAGCGTCATTTCTAATCAGTCCGCGCTCGAACGTTCTTGATGCCAGACGTCAAACAAAAACTAAAAAATGCCAAATTGTGCTGTATTGAGCTGTAAAAACTACACAAAAAAAGTGGGACGAGATAATGGAAACATTTCCTTTCATCGGTAAGTCATTTTGTTATTAAATTATGTGTTATTTATTGCAAAATCAATTATTTTGTGTTCATTGTGGTCTTACAATGAACACTATGCAACTGAGTGTGTATCGAATAATTCATGATACATTGCCGTTTTTAGTTACATGGCAGCATGTAGGACTTGTCTGTTAAAACACGCAATGAAAATTAAAATGATCGATATTTTCACTTGTCGCTCAGCTTCGTGGTACAGTCGCTATTCTCATTTTTCTGTCAAATAAAGCAAATAGTGTTGTACACACAGTTTGTGTAGTTGTTCTCGATTCTAATCGATTTTGGAAACAGAGGAATGATAATGTTTGCGTTGGGTATTATGTGACATGTAATTTTTTTTTTACTGCAATGTTTCAATTTGGTGATTTTGTTTAGAATATTATTAATTATATTTACAGATTTCCAAGTGATCCCAAGTTAAATTATCACTGTTATCTTGCAAAAATCGATTAGTAGGTACTCGTTTCATTCTAAATGTAACGGGTCGGAAAAAGTGGACGTCTTGACGCTGATATTAGGATTATTTAATAGTTAATTCGTGTTACAGGACATTCACCAGCCGTCTACGTCAAATGAGGATACATCGTGTAACTTGAAGAGCGGCGAACTTAAAACAATAACATGCAAGCGGACGGGATGCGCGCACGCGACCTCTCGATCCAAAGAGTACTGGCGGACGAGCGAGGCGAAACTCGGATCGTTTTGAATCGTTTACTCGCGGATAGGGAGTTCCCATCACTAAATCGCTCATGTGACGTCACAGTAGGTAGAAAAATAATGGCACGCTTGGTTTCTATACAGAAGATGAGACTTGCGTTATCTAGCCAATATAAGTCTGTGATTAGCACGTTATTGTTTTTTTTGTAAATAATATTTATAATTTAATTATGTATTCAGAGCATGTGTACTCGATAATGTTTAAGCTGAGGTTACCTGTAATTGAGTCAGGATAATGTAATACAAGTTATATAATGGTTAAAGATAATTGTAATGTACCTATCTGATTTAGTAACTGCCTGCATTTTGTAATATCTATTCAAGTGTCAGGAGGAGCAGTGGTGGTGGTGGCACAGTGGTAACGGCCGCGACTTATGAGTTGAAGGTCGTGAGTTCGTACCCAGACAGGCGCTTTACTTTGTGTAAATAATTTCATCACCACTGCTCTCAAAACGGTGAACGAAAACATCGTGAGGAAACCGGCATGTCCTAGAACCAAAAATTCGAAGACATGTGACATCTACCAACCCGCACTGGGCCCGCGTGGATTACGGTCCACTCCTTCTCGAAGAGAGGAGGCCTGTGTCCCAGCAGTGGGAACATTAAAAGGCTGATTATGTATTCAAGTTAGTTTGACAACACGGTTAGCGCAGTGGCTGAGCGATTAGACTGCTGCGCTGTGTCGCGGGTTCGATTCCCGCGCAGAACAAATATTTGTAAGTCCTACATGTATTTGTTCCGAGTCTGGGTGTTTTTCTATCTATAATATGTATGTATTTACAAAAAAAAAAAGTATATAAGTAGTTTATCAGCCATCTTGTTACCATAACACAAGCATTAGGTTGCTTAGCTTGGGACTAGATGGCGCTGTGTGAAATGTCCAGGGATATTGTTATTATAAAGTGTCATAGTTACGACTGTCAGGTTTAGACGACAATACCAACCTGTTCTTAAAGCAGTTGGTGACGAGCTCTCCCTTGGACATGTTGTAGAGCCAGTTGAGCTTGCGGCCGGAGTGCTGCGACGAGTAGAAGGTCGTGAACCTGTGCACTGAACGCTCCAACTGGAATACAGATTATATTTATTTATTTATATATAATGTGTGTAATTAATGCACATTATGAAAGTAGTTTGTTCAGAATCGTTTACTGAATCGATTTCTGTAATTTTTAATATAGGTAATATTTTATCCCAAAAATAATTAAAACTACGTAAATTACTGTCACACTTCCGCTGTGCAGTCAAAACAAACCAAAATGGATGAAATACACACTGAGCTAGACCCTTATACGAGTGCGACTGTGTGTATGCGTAAATTTGTAATGTGACCATAATTTTCTCCCACAATCAGTATAAGTAATTTATTAAAAAAACAATGATTTTTACATAATAATAAAAATCCAGTGTATGTATTATGATTATAACATAATATTCTAATTGGGGTGTCTGGTGGTGCGCGTTAATTCCGGGACATGTTGTATACAGGGTTATTTGTAAAACACCAGCAACCTCTTAAGAGGTCATTGTACTCATGATTATGAACAACTTTTACTACGGTGCCATGGTGACAAAACTGAAATCGCAAAAAAAAAATCAGCTGTTCCCTACATTTGTGTTCGCATAACTCGTCAAAATATAGGGAGCAGCTGATTTTTTTTTTTCGCGATTTCAGGTTAGTACTATTATAGTCACTGACTATTAGTTCTGCCATTCCACAATAGATGGCGCCAACGACTCTATCAGTTCCGTCACTCGAAGCCAGACAGCGCTAGTGGTAACTAATGTCACCATGTATCAGGCATTAATTGTAGCGCGTAACAGTATTTTCTCCCTTTTTTCTCTTTTTTTCTAGAGATTTCTTAACTTATCCAAGATCAGACCTCGTTAACTTACTTCAGTGGGCAGCTGGAAGCACGAGGACTGCTGGAAGGGCCAGGAGCCAGATGATAGCACCTGGATGCTGAAGTCGATGTGCAGCGGTTGTTCCGAGCTGTTCGACATGTGCTTGCGGAAGTTCTCGTTTAGGTCCTTTGATACACCTATGTCCTGGGGAACGTAATAGAGACAAATTGGTTACTTTTGTGCCCAAAAATTGAAAATTGTAAAAGGTATTAATTTTCGTAACTGACGTGCGTGACGTAACTACAATGCTCGTTATAATGTGACGGCGACAGCAGAGTCTATGCTTGATTGATTTAGGAGTATTTTCAGATATTTAAAAAACAGACTAAGGGCCGGTTTATTGATCCGTAGTTAAATTCAACCAATTGTTGAAAATAGTAACTAATGGTTAAATTTTTGCAAAATGTGTTTTTTGATCAATATTGTTAGTTTATCCAATGGTCACTAATGGTTATTTCTTTAACTAATAGTTAATTATTTGAACATTACCAATGATATTATATCATTAAATGTTAGCTTACATAATGTAAATATTATCTTGTTTAAGTAAATAAATGTCTCAAGTTGTCGTCGAGAAAAATAAAAATACCCATGATTAGATAAACTAAAAATTAATAAAAAAAGATGTTTTTGCAAAAATTTTACCATTAGTAGTAACTAATGGTAAAATTAATGTTTAAGAATTGGTTGAGTTTAACTACGGATCAAAAAGCCAGCCCAACTGTCTAGTTTGGGGCTCACTGGCAAATAATACAGGGTTATTTTTCAAAGATCAGCCAAATTTAAGGATGTGGTACAGACCATCAAACTGAACAACTTTCTCCATGGGACAAATAGCGTAACCGCGAAAATTTTATCAACTGTCCCATAGAAAACTTCAATACCTACTCGACCTAAATGTATGGGACGGCTGAATTTTTATTCGCGATTACGATGTTGGTCCCATGGAGAAAGTTGTTCAGTTTGATGGTCTGTACCACATCCTTTAATTTGCTGGTCTTTGAAAAATAACCCTGTATAGGGTAACCTAGCTGCTTGTAATATTTTTGCTACTCATGTCGTCTCAACTTGCTGTTAAACTGTGAACCTGCTTACTTGTATTACCTGGACAATAAATATTTTCTATTCTATTTCCTTAACATTAATACTCCCCCGTTGCAAATAGTTGTAATGTCTTATACTATTAATACTAATAATTAAATTATTACAGCCAATGGCTTAATATAGCCAAGAGCCTCGACCAACACCTGAGGAGGCTCTCGTTGGGCAGCTGGATCAAGGGTTTAATTCAGAAAGCGGTACTTCTGGACACGGCTCGCATTGTCAGGAGGTTCCTCTCTCTGGAGTCCTGACCGCCGGTAGCTTGGACCCTGTTCCCGATACCGGTGGGCTACTATTTTTATATTTTAAATGTTTTTTTATAATTTGAAAAATGTAATTAATAAGTAATCAGATGAAATAGAGGAAATTTAAATTAATACTAAATTTTTTCAAATAAAATAAAATAAAATACTAACCTGGAACATTCTCTGTAGTTTGCTTGTGTACTCGAATCCGCAGGCCTGTTTCAGTTTTGAGATCATTGATGCCTGCAAACAAATAATAATTTATGAAGTCATCATTTAACCCTTTATATCGAGCGCGGATCCACGCGAGACACAATGGCTTTTTAATTGTTTCTGTAATTACGGCATTCAACCAGTTACACCCAGATTCGGAATTCCTTCTGTAATTTCGGCGCCAAGCGTTAAGTAGGTACTTGCATTTCACAATTCCGCATCAATGGCGCCAATTCCCTTGTTCACAAACTAAACTAAATTTAAGTTCAATGCATCTTTTTCTTTTTATTTAATTTAGAAAATGACAGAAGATAAATATTAGTTTAGTCCTGTCAAACTAGTCAACGCCTGACGTAAATTGGCCATGCTTTTAACGCCATGTTTTTAATGACGTCTAATCTGTCTATGGAGTATCTTAATTTGACAGGAGTAAACTAATATTTTATCTTCTGTCCTTTTCTTAATGAAATAGAAAGAAAAAGATACACAGAACTTAAATTTAGTTTAGTTTGTGAACAAGGGAACCAGGCCGAATAATTGCAATTTAAACCTTATAATAATATCCTTGGACATTTCACACAACGCCATCTAGTCCCAAGCTAAGCAACCTAATGCTTGTGTTATGGTAACAAGATGGCTGATAAACTACTTATATACATTTTTTTTTGTAAATACATACATATTATAGATAGAAAAACACCCAGACTCGGAACAAATACATGTAGGTCATACAAATATTTGTTCCGTGCGGGAATCGAACCCGCGACACGCAGCGCAGCAGTCAATCGCTTAACCACTGCGCCAACCGTGCCGTCAAATTATGTAAATGAGTGTAGGTTAATCAATATAAAAGTGGCATAACACGCGCATACAATTTAAAACAACAACGGCTTTGAAGGACGCGGTAATTTGATAAATTATCATAATTTATCTGCCTAGCTAGACTTATAAATTGAGGCCAGCTTAAAGTCTAACCAGACGCAGTCGAATACCAGTATTTTACATGGAGCGACTGCCTAACTGACATCCACAACCCAATTAAATGGTAACAGGAAGCTTAAAGTCTAACCAGACGCAGTCGAATACCAGTATTTTACATGGAGCGACTGCCTAACTGACATCCACAACCCAATTAAATGGTAACGGGAAGCTTAAAGGCTAACCAGTCGCAGTCGAATACCAGTATTTTACATGGAGCGCCTGCCTAACTGACATCCACAACCCAATTAAAAGGTAACAGGAAGCTTAAAGTCTAACCAGACGCAGTCGAATACCAGTATTTTACATGGAGCGACTGCCTATCTGGCAACCACAACCCAATTAAATGGTAACAGGACCGACAGGCTAAATCTGCTTTTAAATTGCATATATGTTACCTAAAAACCTAGACAAAATTGTATGTTACCTCCGCGTCATCGCTGGCAGACATGTGTTGCACCAATCGCTTCGCCAGCATCTTACTGTAGAACTTCTGGAACACGTCCTTGTCTTCAATGTATTTGAACACAACCATCTGGAAACAAGGAGATATTATTGTCATTAGTAAAGGATTTTTTTTTTTCAAAAGGAGTAAGTTTGGGCAGGAATCCTTCACTGTACGTATCGCGGTAACGCCCACAGCGCGTGACACCCCGCGTTTGTTTAGCCTCACACATTAATACACATCTGTTTATGCATTGCTTTCGGGGAATCATCATCATCTGCCAAGTGTTTTCCCAACTATGTTGACGTCGGCTTCCAGTCTAACCGGATGCAGCTGAATTTTTTGAAGTTTTTACATGGAGCGACTGCCTCTCTGACCTCCACAATCCAATTACTGTGTAATACGATACCTCTTGGTAAGACTGGTTGTCAGGCTTCTGAAGACCCGTAACGACTGTCAACAATTTACGGATTAAATTATCCGGGACCAACAACAGCTGAATTTTTTTAAGTTTTTTACATGGAGCGACTGCCTTACCAAGCGTCTCGTGACTGTGCTACCCAGTAACTGGGTTGTGGAGTTCAGATAACTCCACAACCCAGTTACTGGGTAACACGAAACTGCTTTGTAAGACTGGTTATCATGAATTCGGGAAATACAGACATTATTTTAAGTTAATAATCATTTGTATACCACTTGATTGAGCGTGTCCTCTAGTTCGGCCTCCTCGGGATTCTTGCTGGACTTCTTCAGCAGAAGGTCGCAATACTTCGCCAGGAGCTCCGGACTCTTCGATGAGGAGTTCGCTGCTTTTGTTACTGCATTACCTGGGGAGAAAGGGTTTGTTGGGATTATGTGGATATGAGTGTTCTAATGGTAAACAAGATATAGTGTATCCCGTGCACTTGTGTGCATACTTATCTGGGGGGTCAACTCTCTGAGTCCGTCAACGAAGATGGGCCCGTTCAAAAGTAGTTGATCCGTCAAACCAAGTGTCTAATTCAATTTTTCGGACAGAGTAATAGTTAGCAGGAGTAGGGACAACTGTCAAATCGTGTTGTCATTCCTTCTTAGTTCGGGCCCCGAACTAATCTTATATCCGTAGGGTATACAGAGTAGGCATCGCTAGTAACTTCGGCCGAAACTATGGAGTTTATTATTACAGAGTAGACCTCCTGGTGTGTGATAACAACTAACGATTATAACACGACTTTAGCTGAAATTCACCAATGCAAGACTTGCTGCGATTTGTACTGTGTAAAACTGCCAAAAAATACCTACTTGCTTGTAGACGTCAAATATGAATTGAATACAATTTACTAAATAAATAAGGATAATAACTAGCACTTCCCTCTCGGAGAGAGGAGGCCTGTGTACCAGCCGTGGAAACATTTTTTTTTTTTTTAAATTATTGTTGCCCCACTCTAGGAGTTTCTCCTGTGTGCGTTTACAAACATTTAAACTCACATACACAAACAGCCATATTATATGCTGATTATGCTTTGCTTATTTATGTTATACTAGCTGCGCCCCGCGGTTTCACCCGCACAAGTTTCGATCCCGTGGTAATATCGGGATAAAAAGTATCCTATACAGTTATGTTAATCCTGGTTATAAACCATGTGTGCCAAATTTCATCCAAATCCGTTCAGTAGTTTTTGCGTGAAAGAGTAACAAACATCCATCCATCCATACAAACTTTCACGTTTATAATAATATTAGTAGGATAGGATTTTCTTAACAAACGCTAGTATAATGGCCACAGAAATCTTAATAATAAGGCAATAGAAGTCGCATAGACGCGTGACCTTGTCGCCGCGCTTATGTGTTGGAGGACACAAGTGCACGCGGAGCGTTTGTAGCGGTTTCTTGTGTTATTTGAGACGCGGAGAGGTAAACATGGTGTTTTGCAGCATATCCAACTGCGGAAACTCGTCCAAAACTTGTAACTTAACAAATAAAGGAATAACATTTCATATGTAAGTACTTAATTTTTGAAATATTGTCGTTTTTTAGCAAATATAGACAAATCAAATATTTTCACTATCACTACTACGATTTATCACAAAAAACGATTTTTTTGTCAAATCAATAACCATTAACGCTTAAGCTTATTCATGTCTACTATTACTACTGCTAAAAGCAGCAATGAAATTATAGTCATACGCAATAAACAAAAATCGCCGTTTGCGTAAATTCTAGGTACAAGCCGCATGAGTTGGCCGCAATTTAGTGACGTGCTACTACTATTCTGTATCGATAATTATTTACGTTCAGCTTAATACTTCGTTTTACCAAATTGGAATGTATCATGTTTTTTTTTTTAATATTTAAATATGAGATGTACCTTTTTCATTTTCAGTTTTCACTGTGTTTGTTTTCTTTCTATCTATGGTGCGTTTGTTTAGGTGATTAAAAAAAGGTAAACAATCTTGGTATGTCTTTTTATCTAAAAGTTGTTTAAAAATTGTATCTAAAAATGTTTACAATTAGGTATTTACCTAAATTAATGTTAGGTAATAAACTAAATTTAATTATCCTTCGTATGTATTTTATACGACTACTTTAATATAAAAAGACATACCAAGATTGTTTACCTTTTTTTAGTCACCTAAACAAACGCACCATAAATAGTTTACAAACCAATTTTTGTAACGATTAACTATTAATTCGTATTTTTAAACTACTTTCTCATTCAGAAAATTAATAGGAGGAATGCTTATTATTGTTATGTACGTGGGTAAGTTAAAAAGCAGTCTGCGTTGAGTATCCTTTTATATAATACAAGGACGTTTTCAAGATTTATCAAATGCTTTTTTCATGTCAAAATAATTAAGTATACAAAGTTTTATATTGTAAAGATAATCATTACAGAATTTACATAATTTGTATGCATCTGTTTACTTTATCCAATGCTTTTATTACAGGTTCCCAAAAGATCCAGATATTAAAGACAAATGGATATCTGCTACTGGAAAAAGAAATTGGTTCCCGACAAACAATAGCAGAATTTGTTCTGTTCATTTCATAAATGAACAATTTAACTCGTCGACAAAAAGACGGATTTTGGTTAAATCAGCTGTACCAACAGTTGACGTATGGCAATTAATTGTTTATTATATACAAACACTTATTGTTTTATTGTATTCCATTTCCTCATAAATAAATCGTCTAAAAGGGCGTTGACGAAAGAAATACTTTCAATAAAATTAATTATGTATTGTTGCTGGACTCCTTGGAGATTATTAACACTCAACGGAAAAATATAATTTATCGATATCAGCTCGTAATAGTTTGCACTGCACTATTCTTAAGTGAGAGTGAGCACGCAATATCATTTTATGCTTTTCGCACACGTTTCTTATTGGCTGCAGGAGTCGCGCCCCCTGACATTATGCGTTTATCAAAAATATTGCGTAATCTCATCGAATAAAGTTTTATTTTGTAGCAGCAATGCAAAGTGCATTTGTAGGTGTAATTGTGTATCTATTTATTGTTTATGTAGTAGTAGCTGTGACCCGGCGACACTCGTCCCGATATAAAATTTAGTACTATAGCATTTCTATTGCCTTATTATTAAGATTTCTGTGATAATGGCCTTCAATAACATATTTTTTAAGAACACTATAAATTGGACGTAGTTTTGCAGAAAGGACTCACCCACAAAAAGTAATTAATAATAATAATAATAATATCCTTGGACATTTCACACAGCGCCATCTAGTCCCAAGCTAAGCAACCTAATGCTTGTGTTATGGTAACAAGATGGCTGATAAACTACTTATATACATTTTTTTTGTAAATACATACATATAGATAGAAAAACACCCAGACTCGGAACAAATACATGTAGGTCATACAAATATTTGTTCCGTGCGGGAATCGAACCCGCGACACGCAGCGCAGCAGTCAATCGCTTAACCACTGCGCCAACCGTGCCGTCAAAAATTTTTGAAATTTTTGAGTTATCGAGGTTTTAGGTGTGTATTGCTGCAATGATATTGTATATGGAATATTTTGAAATATTGTCACCTAAGGGCAAAATATACCAATATTTTTTTGAATCAAGTTGTATTACATATACTAAAGCAATTTTCGAGTTATTGGGAAGAATGTGAGTTGAGTCCTGTCTGCTAAACTACATCCAATTAGCTGTAAGTTTCCCGAATAAAATAAAACAATTAATACATACTGTTAATAAACCGGCCGCAAGCCTTGTCGAGCGCGGCTACAAAGCCAGAGTCATTGTTGAACGCGACCAGGACGAGAGCGTTGTATTTCTTGTGAACTTCTAGTATTGTTGATACGTAGACTTTTGGATCCTGTGGGAGGAAATAATTGGATTAGAAAATTGCAATTAACATCACGCCCGCAATACCCGAAGAGTTAGGCAGTTAATGTACATTGTAAGTACTGTGTGCATATAAGGGGAAAATTAAGAACATAGGTTTAAAGAAACATTATTCTCAATAAAAAACCAGAAAAAAAGGCCAGCATTTGGCCATTCGCTGTGACAAAAAGCGAGTAATTGGGAAGTGTTGCCATCAAAATAATGTATAAGCATAATCAACCTATAATATTCCCACTGCTGGGACACAGGCCTCCTCTTGGTGAGAGGGAGTGGGCTGTAGTCCACCACGCGGGCCCAGTGCGGGTTGGTGGATGTCACATGTCTTCGAATTTTTGGTTCTGGGACATGCCGTCGTGTTGTACGTCCCGAACCCAGAGAAACCGGCAAATAATGTATGATTGCAGCAAAATATGGTTTGTAGTATTGAATGATTTAATGTGCTTACCGAAGTAGTTTTAATATCTTACTTCCATAGAAAAAGTATCGTATTACCCAGTAACTGGGTTGTGGAGGTCAGATAGGCAGTCGCTCCATGTAAAATACTGGTATTCAGCTGCATCCGGTTAGACTGGAAGCCGACCCCAACATAGTTGGGAAAAGGCTAGGCAGACGACGACGACTTCCATAGAAAAAGTATTGTATAAACAAATGAAGGTCTGTAGTCGATCAACCGATTGGTCACGTGGGCACAATTATAACCGCTTTTAGTACAACAATTTTGTCGGCCATCACGACTTTATTGTTGTGATTGTGAGCCGAATTTTCATATAGTCGATGGTCTCAGATTCAGAAACTATGATTATCACAGACATAGAGCATCTCTGAAGGGTATATTTTTTTTTAATAAAAGGAGGTTTTTTGGTAGGGTACAGTACCGTGTGCGCACACTCGCCACACTTGTCGATGGCCTGCAGCCCCTGCGCGTGGATGTGGTGCTCCAGCAGGCGGCGCAGTTCGCACAGCCCGTCTGGGATACGCGCTACTAGAGCGTACATACGCCCTAGGTCACTGTTCTTTTCGCCGTCCAGGAGTTTCTAGAAAAAAAAAATCTTTTTACTAGTGAAAAAATATAAGAAAGTAAATCACAAATAAAAAAATAGTTTACAGGGCCTCGCTACGTTATGTTTGTCGAAGGACCGATGGCTAGTGGAGCAGACGAGTCCTGGAGTGGAGACCGCGTATCGGCAAGCGTAGTGTGGGACGCCCCCAGCTAGATGGACGGACTACCTTAAGAAGGTCGCTGGGGCGGACTGGATGCGGAAGGCGGAGGACAGGGTGTTGTGGCGCAGCCTGGGAGAGGCCCATGTCCAGCAGTGGACTGCAATAGCCTGAGTTGATTGATTACGGGGCCTCGCACGCTACTCGGCGATGACGACTGGTCGTGGTTGTATCCTTGGTCGCAGAGGTCATGGTCAAGTACACAAAGGTTGACCGCATCTAGTTGCACGGCGCGTCGTGCAACCAGTTAGTCTTTGCCAAGTACACGATGCGGAACCGGTTTCTATATTTCAATCAGAAGGCCAATTCTCGTAATTTAAAACGTTCAAAATCTAGTCGCAGTCTCATCTCGGCGACAAACAAATGTCAAAAACTTGTCAAATTTTAGGGAAATTAGAGGTATTTTTGACAGATTGAGACAGATCAGACTGTGAACGTTCTTAAAATTACGAGAATTGCCCCTTTGGTCTGTGCGGCCACTGACTATAGTCGTTTTGCTTCAGGGTGTAGTCACTCAGGGGTGATCGATCTTGAGGCCGCCAGCTGTCAGATGGATTTGAAGGTAGGACTGCCCATGTATAGTATCTATATATCTGTTATGTTTTGTCATGGTCTGGCAGTTTGAGTAATTAATGTGGCCTACCCAAATGTCCTTTCTTTGGTATTGTTCGTCGAACCGTTGAGCTCCTTAAGTTTTGAGTTGAGCTGCACAATTTCTGACAAATGCGTGCACTGACTGGACAGGTCCTCTCAATCTGTGTGGTTCTTTCCTCAAAAGACCATCTCAGACATCGACCTACATGGTCTTCATATGATCTGACCAAGATTATGTCTGGACTTTAAAAGAGACTGTGACGTCTGAGTTTGTTTCGGCCTTTCTTCTCAGACTAGTCAGATAGGAAACGCCGACCTCATCTAATTTTAAAATATGATTGACGTGTAAAAGTGTTTGTACAAACCTACTTACAAAATAAAATCATTTATGTAGATACGTACCGTGTCGCTGTTCTTATAGCAGACCCTAATCTTACTCTAACATACAGTATAATTACCTGGAATTCGGCGTGGAAGATCTCGAGATGTTTCTCTATGAGCACTCTGTCGCATGTCTTAGCTAGTCGCTCCATTGTGGTCTCGTGTAAGTAAACTTGCACGCGTCGCTGTTCTTCTTGAAGACGTTGTTCCGCCTGTTGATAGAAAATAAATATTTAGTATCTACAAAGAGTAACAATAGCCTCAAGGGTGGCATTTAAATGTACGGCCGGCACACCCTGGTCCTCCCCCGGCACCTTTTTTTTTTTTTTGAGGATGGGAAATCATAAAATGACCCCTCCCGCTCTGGGTGGAGCAGAAGAGAGTGTCAGACTCTTACTGACTAAAACCCACCCGTGTTCCTTCCTTAGCCCTTTATGTTCCAGGGCAGCGGTAACCCTTTCGGACGATCCCGCTACCCCCCCCCCCCCGCACCTTTGCTAACTGACAAGCATCGGCTCGGTGTCGGCATGAGTTATTCTCCATTAGGTAAACCGTTTTTTGACAGATGGAACTAGTGATTGCAGCAACACACAATACATTGATTGATACACGTACGGTATTATAATGTATGTAAGAAGCCATAAATAAGATAATTCAATAAGATAAGGCATTTTATTTTATTACGCATTGTAAAGTTAACTTTTACGTAATCTGGAACATGTACGTTCTAAAACAGATGTCAAAAAACGGTTAAGTTAACCTAATGGACAAGTATAGTTCATTCAGATTTGAAAGAAGGATGTCAGACAATATGTCAAAAGCAACGCAATTCCAAGTCGCAATCTCATCTACACTCAGTTCACAGTTATTTTACGTCTGCGAGCAGCAACCCAACAGCCACCTTATTGTGACGAGGATAAAGACCATAATGATTTCGACAGACTTGTCGATGGCAGCAACCTTATTATTAACCAATATAGGGGCCTGCCGTGTGTTCCTTCAGTCAGTTGTACACCATACCTTGATCATGTACTCGGTGACGGGGTTGTTCCTGAGGAAGTCGGTGCTCTCTCGGGTGTAGAACCGCTCGGTGTCCTCCAGGAACACGGCCTCGAACGTGTCCTTGTACACCACAAGGTTCTGTCCCCGGGCTGACGTGTCGTCTTCATTCAGGCCTAAGGCTACGTAGCAGTTGATGACCTGGAAGGAGTTTGGGGTTAGAAATAAGGTCGGTTTAATATTATAGAAGAGCAGTGGTGACTGGCGCCCAGTGGAGAGCAGAGCCCAGTGGTAACGGCCTCAACTTACAAGACGAGACGAGACGGGTCGGGTCGAGTCGACTCGTCTTGTTTACATATCTCGGGACCCTGGGGTCCCGAACCTTTGAAAGGCGTACTAGGGGCCGAAGCCAACTCGCAGAGGCCCTTTACACAATTCTAAATGATGAGGAGGCACCAACCGACGATTATCCCTGTATGCACCATGCAAGTGCACCCAAGGACGACCCCCGGTTGGTGCCGGACTATTGCAGAACATGGAAACAAAATATACTGGGCTATGGGTTTGGGTGGCTATAGGGGATCGGTCACCTTGAACTATGGAAGGAGTATGTCCCAAGCTTGTTACTTACTCCAGAAACCAGCCTCGTATTAATAGTTTCCCCGTTGCGTTCTCTTTCGATCAGTTTGAGTACCGCGTTGGTAACTTGCTTGTTCAATCGCTGGAACAGGTTGTCTCGCCACGTCACCAGCGCCAGTTGGTAGATCTCGTAGATACCCTGGAATAAGAAAAAAATAATATAAAAATATCTGGCGAAATGTGGGTGTACACTGTACAGTCACGAGCACCAATATGTCAACACTTGGCAACTTTCAATTGCGATTTTTTCGTGAAATAACGAATGCAACGTTGAAATACGACACATTACTTAAACCTATGGGTTCGAAAGTGCTATGTTGGTAACAGTATAAAATTTCATTAAAAAATAAAGGAGTAAATCGCTTTTGAATGAAGCCGAGTGTATACTTTTGCTCGTGACTGTACTATACACCTCTGTGCTTGGGGGAGCAGTGGACGCTGAAATGATGATGATGAAAGGAACTGCTCCCAGTGTCTTTGCACACACACTTGTGTACCACAATATCTTCTGCACACTGTTCTGGTGCAATCTCTGTTGAGATTAGCCACCGTGAACGAAATCGGTCTATAAATAAATAAATTAGCCTGTGTTGTCCCACTGCAGCGCAAAGATATAAATTACCCTGTGTTGTCCACTGCAAAGATATAAATTAGCCTGTGTTGTCCCACTGCAAAGATATAAACTACCCTATGTTGTCCCACTGCAAAGATATAAATTAGCCTGTGTTGTCGCACTGCAAAGATATAAATTAGCCTGTGTTGTCCCACTGCAAAGATATAAACTACCCTGTGTTGTCCCACTGCAAAGATATAAACTAGCCTTTGTTGTCTTACTGCAGCGCAAAGATATAAATTAGCCTGTGTTGTCCCAATGCAGTGAGAAGACATAAATTAGCCTTTGTTGTCCCACTGCAGCGCAAAGATATAAACTAGCCTTTGTTGTCTTACTGCAGCGCAAAGATATAAATTAGCCTGTGTTGTCCCAATGCAGTGAGAAGACATAAATTAGCCTTTGTTGTCCCACTGCAGCGCAAAGATATAAACTAGCCTTTTTTGTCTTACTGCAGCGCAAAGATATAAATTAGCCTGTGTTGTCCCACTGCAGCGCAGATATAAATTAGCCTGTGTTGTCCCACTGCAGCGCAGATATAAATTAACCTGTGTTGTCCCACTGCAAACATATAAATTAGCCTGTGTCGTCCCACTGTAAAGATATCAACTAGCCTGTGTCGTCCCACTGTAAAGATATAAACAAGCCTGTGTCGTCCCACTGTAAAGATATAAACAAGCCTGTGTTGTCCCACTGCGAAGATATAAACTAGCCTGTGTTGTCCCACTGCAAAGATATAAACTAGCCTGTGTCGTCCCACTGAAAAGTTATAAACTAGCCTGTGTCGTGGCCTGTAAAGGTAAAAACGCCACCTTTTACTTTATCCACTCAACACGAACCTGCGCCAACATAAACCAATCCATTTTTGGTTTAGTATTTAACTCTTTATAGTACCTTATCAGCATAATGCTGAGACTGTTAAGTCTATGTCCTAGGACAGAGCCATTAATATTAACTGACCATACCGAATTCACATTCAGGAATACTTACATTTTTCCGCATATGCCATGTTAGCCATAGGCAAGAAATTGATAATTCGTGTATATTAAAACTTCGTTCTTGTACTATCTAAAAGTTGCAGGGTGTATCAGAAAGGTGTAGACATATTTAAGGGTGTGGTACAGACCGTCAAACTGAGCAATTTACCCATGGGACCAACATCGTAGTCGCGAAGAACTGATCAACCGCCCCATACATTTGAGTCGAGTAGGTATTGAAGTCTTGTATGGGACAGTTGAGAATTTTTTCGTGATTTTGATGTTGGTTCCAAGTTGTTCAGTTTGAGGGTCTGTACCACACCTTTCTGGTACATACTGAATAATAAAATCAACCATGACAGAGTCTCATAAAAGTCCATTCAAAATATTTAAAAAAAAAACTGCCAAAAAAAAAAACAGCAAAAGGCCGCCCAGTGTATATTTTGTAGTGTTTCGTGTATTTTTCATGCTATGTATTTTTGTGGTGTACAATAAAGTATATGTAAATAAATAAATAAAAACGGCTAAGTACGAGTCTGCCGTGCACACGAACGGTTCCATGCCACCGTGTAATGTTTAACATTAAACATAAAAAAGCAATTATTGTTTACTTATCGTTTTACTGAGGGGTTGTTCATTTATTTCGAAAGACGATTTGAAGGGGGAGGGGGTCCGAACAAGTCTTATTTTTTCTTACATGGGGGTGGATAGATTATTCTTACATAGGATCACAAAAGTAACCAAAAATTAAAAGTTTTGCTACTTATTCTTTGCAATTTTGGTAGATACTGATCTTACGTAAGATTCAAAGGGAGGGACGGGGTTCATTCAAGTCGAATTCTTTTTTACGTAGTGGGGAGAGGGGTCAGATATAAAGTTGTCTTACGTAATAAATAAATAAAAATGAACAGCCCCTTAAGAGTAAGCATTATAGTTGTAGTTGTATTAGTTTGATGTTTGCATGTATTACCATTATTAAGGTGGATGCTCCAAGGTAGCCCGCGAAATTCAAATTTTCTTACGTTTTTTGCAATTTGCTGGCCAGTACTAAGTTGTACGTTGATTAAAATATGGTTCGCGGCCGTAACAAATATGTATTTACAGAATTATAATCATTAAAGTCATCAACACAACTCTCTAAGATCAAGTAATCCTAGACTAAGACTATTTCATGAAATCTTGACATTTTAGGATTATGCTAACTTAACAAGTTGTATTACTGATTCGAATGATTATAATTCTGTAAATAAATATTTGTTACGGCCGCGAATCATATTTTAATCAACGTACAACTTAGTACCTGACCAGCAAATTGCACAAAACGTAAGAAAATATGAATTTCGCGGGCTACCTTGGAGCATCCACCTTAAGATCGAGTAAAAAACACTTTTCTTGTATGGGGACCCCTTGAAATTTGTTTCTTTATTTTATTTTTATTATTTGTTGTTATAGCGGCCTTAGTAGTACACACTCTATGAATATTTCAAGTGTCTACCTACTATGGTTCAAAAGATAAAGCTGGGTGGACACCATAGCCTTAGTAATAGGGTTCCATTGGCACCCTTTGGGTACGGAACCCTAAAAAGTAAATTGCAGTTTCATCATCACTGCGGTCTCTTTGCTTGTGCCAATCCCAACGCTTCTGTGCCAGCCTTATCCAGGTTTTACTCCCGATGGCAACAATATTGTCTGCCCAAAGTAAAACTAAAATGTAAAATTATGAATGACCTCATCGGTGATGTTCTTCAGACAGGTCAGGTGCGTGATGACCAGCACCCTAATCTAATTGTAACACACTTTCAAACACAATCCGAGAGCTTTGATGGTTATTGTTAATCCATTGCTTCATAGGTGTGAAAATTCGTCTGCTCAACAACATAAATAACGCAATGAACGTTGACCCACTGTCAAATTGAAACCCAATGCGATCAATTGTCATTTTATGTGTGAAAGTGAACGAAGCAAAAGGAGTATGTAAGGTGGCATCCTGTAGTAAATTTCGGCCTAACCCCTTGGGAAGATGAGTTTATGTATGTATGTATGTGTGGTAATTAATGTCACCTTCCGTCCCTCCTCGCACTCGCGCTTGACCCAGTGCCTGTTGAGGTAGGCGCACACGCCGTTCAACACTCGCGACGAGAACTGGTACTCTTCCCATTGTTTCGTGTAGAACGCTAGCACGTCTTCACCCATTAACTCTGCGCCATTCTGGAAAATAATGAGATATTTTATGGGAAGCATTAATTTGATCCTCTAAAAACTTATGGCGGATCACTCAATACAACACGCCACGCGGCAGGGCGTCGATAACGCACGATTTTTTTACATACAAATTCAATAAAACGCGTTTCCACGGTGGGAATTTGAGTCCGCTTCCCGCGCCCCGTCACGTGGCGCGTTGTAGTGTGTGAGCCGCCTATGTGTGATTTGTTTAATAAATGTGCCTCTAGAAACTTCTTGTGCTCTCCAAATTTGTCGCAGATGGACTGCGACAAACTAGATGAGCACAGAAGTTTTTGGCATTTTAATATATCAGGCCAAAAAAAAAAATGGAAATTGTTGGCGGCTTATAAAAAGAGGCACATTTAACAACTACAAATAAATAATTTGACTTTGATATAAACGTGGTTCTTTATGAACAAACCTGAAGCAAATTGATGAGATAAAGCCTGAGGAATTCCTTCAGTCTCTTGTACAATTCGAGGCCGACCAACTGCGCGCCGCCCTGCACATGACCAGTCTGGAACACAAACAAATCTTATAAGAACTACTAGGGAACTTATCATTATTTCAGTCGAAAGACGTCCACTGCCAGCCTCCCCCAAGCACCGCCACTTCGACCAGTTCTATTCTTCTCGCATCCAGCGGATTGCATCGGGTTCACCCTGTGGGAGGCCGCATACTAGAGAATGGGCAGCAGCGTTCTCTATGCATTTCAGAACCATACTGCGATCGCCAACCCGTCTGCCGAGGGTGGCTATTATGGTTGTGATACGCAATTTTTCTACAATTTAACAATTTTGTAGAATTATGGTAAAGTTTTAAGGTATATGGACCAGCATAGCTAGTCACAACCACTCGATACGCTTCCGTACCGTATCGAACATCAATCAATGGTATCGTAGGAGTCCTCTAAACGCTGTTCACAATTAGTCCAAACCAGAAAATTTTATCAGTTTTTCAATAAACATAATTATAATTTTTATGCGTGGAATAAAATTGTCGTCTGACTGTTTCTGAATGGATGAACTGTCAAAGATTCAAAATTATTCCTCGCGATAAATTTATCTGGCGTTGGAAAAATCAGCCCTATAATAGCCTGTCGGATGGTTGTGAATAGCTATGCAGATTAGACACTTTAGTCCCTAATTTTTTTTAACTTTTTATATAGCTTAGCCATTGTCTAGTGTAAGATTGTACTCCATACGAAGTCAATAAACTTATGAAGGTGATTTTATTAAGGGCTGATTGTTCCATCGCCAGATAACTTTTATTCGAGGAATAAAATTGACGTTTAACAGTTTTTGTATGAAATAACTGTCAAAATTTCAAAATTATTCTTCGAATAAAATTTTCGGATGATTGAAAAATCTATCAATCAATCAATCACCCTAAAATAAATATGGTATACTAATTGACGTACCTGTTTCTTGCCGCTATAGTTAGCCCTGCCGCCATTGTTGTTAGCGACTCGACCACTGGAACTACTGCTGGCGCTCTGGTGATGCACGGACGTACAGTAATTGTACACATGACTGTATTCTGTTCAGGTTTTATTGCATAGATATTATTAGGTACATTACATGACGTTTGTACTCATCCGAAGAGTTAGTCAGAGATGTACTACCGCCAAAATCTATATCCGACCACCCGTAAGGACTATTCCTGCTTGCAGCGCACGCGCGCGATAAGGAACTTCGTTCCAAAACTTTTGTTTTGATTGTGAATGCGTGTTCTAAGCTTTTAATTCCAACAGCAAAACCAATTGTTATACAATACAATCATTTATTTGCTCAAACATGAGTACAATACATACAACACAAATTGTCAGCATGCAAGAGATGTTGAAAGTAGGGATAGAACAGGAGGCCAATTCTCGTAATTTAAAACGTTCAAAATCTAGTCGCAGTCTCATCTCAGCGACAAACAAATGTCAAAAACTTGTCAAAATGTAGGGAAATTAGAGGTATTTTTGACAGATTGAGACTGAGATCAGACTGTGAACGTGCTTAAAATTACGAGAATTGCCCCTCTGATCATCATGTTTGCCTTAAAAAATGGCATGCAAATATTCCTACTAATATTATAAACGTGAAAGTTTGTATGGATGGATGGTTGGATGTTTGACTACTGAACGGATTTGGATGAAATTTTGCACACAGATAGTTTATAACCAGGATTAACACATATGATTTTTTTACCCCGATATTCCCACGGGATCGAAACTTATGCGGGTGAAACCGCGGGGCGCAGCTAGCTAATAAAATATGTCACTCCAATTGTTTAAAAAGAAGTAGTGCCTGTTGTTCAAGAAAGTAAAGGAATGACTCTGAGTAAATTAATTAATTTTGACGGTATTGTTTATTGCGATTATTGATAAGTTATGAATTTTATGTACCTACTTATAGAACATTTTTTTTTTTACCCTCCAACGAAATTTAAAAATCTAAATATTTTATTTCACATAAACCTACATGGGCACTTATGAAACGTCAGAAGCTAGGTGCAGGGTTCCAATTGGTCGTTTCCTATGGAGAAGAGCCGGCAAGACACTCCACAAGTCCACGGTAACCCGTTTAAAAATAATTGGCTTTTACAATGTTTTGAAATCAAACTATTAATAGGTATGGGGAGAAAATGAGGCCTGTCAACAATAGGCAGACCGAATTTCGGCTGGCTGGCGACCATTCTCAGCGGAGACCAGCTTTCGGCGCGGGAGATATTATAGTGCACAAGTGTGTGCGCTAACACAGTTACACTCTCTCTTCCCTCATTCTCATAGTCCGATGGGACGGCAATCCGACACGACCGAAGAGAGATCAGGTGCAACGGCTTCACGTGCTTTCCGAGGCAAGGAGGTATCACACCGCCAACTTTCAAACTCCAGGCTGTTACTAAGAAATTGCTAAAGGAATAAACCCAATATCACTTTGCCCGACCCGGAAATCGCACCCACCCTCGCTCAGCAGTCGCGCTTGTAACCACAAGGTCCACAAGTCCATCGGGGCAGTCGACAAGTTCTTGGTACTTAACAAACCATAGACAAAATCATGAAAGTACTCCTGAAGTAATATAGAGTACAATTAAAATCCTCCGTTTTCATTACATTATTAAAGATTATGATAGCGTAACATGAACGCCCGATAAAGAACGATCGATAATAAGCCCACGTACGTCGTTGTTTTGTAAACAAACACGTCGAACCACTGTAACGGCTTTAAATAGAATTGCCCCCATTTTCTTCAAACACGGAGTTAGGAAACTTGTAATGTATTTAAAAGACTATTCTAACCTTTTGTAACAATTTTATGATTTAAAAGTGTCCGTGGAGTTTCTTGCCCGTTCTTCTCCATAGGTACAGACGCCAGCAGGTCAAGCTACCCGAAACTGTCAAATTTTCCCAATCAACCCTGAACCTTAATGCTTTAGGGATAAAGTTGAAAATCTATTAAAGAAATCTGACAGATTGTAGTAGCTTGATGTGCTGGCGTCTGTACCTACGCTTTGGAATGGGCAACTAGCTCCATCTTTCTGACTGACTGACCCTTTGACAATTCAAAAGTGCCTGTAATTGGTTTATTTGAAATACATGCTTTGAGTTCGAGTTTCTATGTTTATTTATGTATGTAAGTACTAGTTTCTGCCCGCGACAAGGTACGTACGCGTGAAATTTCTTGTTCCTGAACCCAAACCATCGCATCGTATCGCCGGTCTTAGCGTTCTTTCTGCCTTTTTATTTTTTCGTAGCTCCTGAGGGTCCTAGCGTGATGTTAAATAGCCTATAGACTTCCTCAAGAATTGGGCTATCTAACACAAAAAGACCAAAACGAATGTTCCAGAGATTACCCCCTACATATAAATAAACAAACAAACAAATTTAAATGTGCATTATTTAATATGTGCATGTAGTTTTATACTATAAAAACCGTCTTGAATTTTTGTAAGCTGTTTTAAATTGTTATAAATACTGCCCGAAGCACGGTTAGCTTACCCTCAACCTTTACAGGTACAAACCGTGTAACCGCATAATCAGACTCTTGACCCTCAGGAGTCGAGTAAAAAGAAAAAAGTCAGAAAGATCGCTAAGTTAAAACGAGGACAAAGCGCGTGCAGGTGAAGCGATGCAATGCGACGGGGTGGGTCGCGGGACCAGACATTTTACGCGGACGAAGTAAAAGCAAAAGCTAGTCTATATTTATATAAAAATGAATCCCTATTTCCCTTGATCACTTCATAGGACAAAGCGCGTGCAGGTGAAGCGATGCAATGCGACGGGGTGGGTCGCGGGACCAGACATTTTACGCGGACGAAGTAAAAGCAAAAGCTAGTCTATATTTATATAAAAATGAATCCCTATTTCCCTTGATCACTTCATAACTTGAGAACGACTTTACCGATGTCATCTATCTTTTTATTTTTATTTTTTTTTAAGTTTTCTAATACTTTGTAAGAGGTTCTTACGGAAAAAAAATTAAAAAAGTTGCTTCACGCGGACGAAGTCGCGGGCAAAAGCTAGTAAAATATAAAATCACTTGCAACCCACCCATGCTAGCACGGAGCACCACTTATCGGGTCGAAAACTATCATATCTATCAAGCTGAAACTAACCATACACATCTTCCAGTCCGTATCCCACGTTGCTTGTGGTCGGCGCAACACGTTTTCTTCTTCCATTCTCCTCTGTCAACCGTCACGCTATCATTCACTCCCTTCTCTTTCATATCATTCCTCACACAATCCATCCATCTTTTCTTTGGCCTTCCTCTCCCTCTCCATCCATCAAACATGTATATTCATCACTCTTTTAGTCAAATGCGTTTCTTCCCTTCCCATCACATGCCCCTACCGAGCCAAACGATTTCCTTTCAACTTTTCTGTCACTGGCGCCACTTTCAAACTTCTTCTTATATACTCATTTCTTCCTTTATCCATTCTCGTCACTCCACACAACTAACCATACACATTCGCAAAATTTCATTGAAATTGGTTAGGTGGAGATTAGCGGAAAAGGAGGTTCTGAATTCAGGTTTTTTTATGTTTGTTACCTCAGAACTCCGTTATTTATACGCCGATTTGCCAAATATTTTTTTTAATGGATAAGATATGCCTCAGGTGTGGTATAAATTTTATTAACTTTGCTTGAGCAGTTTTTGAGTTGGCTTCAATGATACGATTTTTTTCCACTTAGCTTATATTGATGATGTTTTAATAACTACCTGTCACTGATATTTATACATATGAATAAGAGTGGGGTGTGTACAACCAAAAAGTAGAAAAAAAAAACTTCGTAGTGTTTTTTTTTTGGAAGTCGGTTGTTTTTTTACATATGGGTGAAGTTGAGGTCCAAGTCAACAACATGACCTCTACTTTTGATGACCATTCTTTTGACGTTAGAGACCTGTCCGAGCTTCGGAAAGCACGTAAAAAAAGCCGTTCCCATTTCCATATAACTGTACCAACCTTAAAACATTAGTATTGATATTTAATTGGGGTGTGAAGGTCAGAAGGCAACCGTGGTGTGGCGGTTAAGTATGCCGATTTTTTTTCCTTTGACCTTATTTGTAGTAATGACTTGAGTTCATTACATGACCTTCACACTGACCTCTATTATACAAGTACGCTGGACTAAATATACTAGGTATACGAAATGACAGTTGTTTTTTTATGCTGATGCGTGTCTGGGACGGACTGGATGCGTAAAGCGGGGGACAGGGTACTGTGGTGCAGCATGAGAGAGGCCTATGTCCAGCATTGGACTGCGATAGGCTGAGTTGATTCGACGTGTATGGGGTAATAAGCCAGAAGACAAAAAGATACAAATGATTAACATGCAAAAGTAACAATGGAATAAGAATAACTCTTAATAGCGGAAGAAACTGCTCAATTTGGCGTTCAATAACCTCCAACGTCTTACATATTAACAACAGTCGGATCACATACGGAAGTAGTGTATAGTTTCCTTATGGAACTAACTTCAAACATGTGTTTAATTGCAACTTGAATAGTTTATCGTTATACAGACCGCAAAATCTTTATCGTGGTTATATTGAAGAACATGGGGAAGACCTAAGAAACGATGAATGGTCTGTGTGAAAGATGATAAGATGATGACTAAAAGGGAAGTATGGAAAATAAAATAAATAAGGACGGGTAAGGGCAGGAGAGCGATGATGATGATATTGTACGTGAAGATAAATGGGGTGGAATTTTGAGACGGGGCAGTTAGGTACCTTTACCGATCGGACCTCTCACTCCCCGGTTTGGTTAACGCAATGCTGGGGGATGAGGGGTCCTGGGTGGCGTCGCCTCCTTCTGCGAACACGTCAGGTCCCAGAAAGAGGCGGCGGAGCGCGCGCGGGAGGACGATCCTCACGCGGCGCTGCTCCGAAGGCGGAAGAGGGGTCGAAGAAGACTTCAGTTTGACAGTCATCTCAGACTCCTCCCAGGTGGAGGCCAGCAGGCAACGGGTGCGGGGGCACCCTTGCCTGTATTTCACAGGCCTCCACCAGTGTCCCCCAGGCTGGGGGCATGCGGGGCCCGCCAGCCAGGCGGGCATGCGCCGGGAGGGTTGTGGAAGTAAAGGCTGAGCCGGTTTCCCATGGCCCTCCCATCACGGCGATGTGGGAACACTGCTGAGTTTTAGTGGGTATACTGTCGGTGTCATTCCGACAGGAGTCCCACATACCTCCATACCCCGCCTCGTCCCCCGCGAGCGGGGACGCGTAATGCATTTCTCAGCAACAAAACAACAAAAAAAGATACCTTTACCGATGTCGTTGACTAAACGGCTAACTTAACCAGTTGGCTGCGACACATACATAAAAACGGTCTTATTCATTAACTTTTTAATCCAATATTTTCTACATTTGTTGAGCGAAAAGATATACATATAGAGTAGTTTCAATTAATGTGATAACCTAATCGCCACGCTGTATAGTCGATAGCTAGTCGCTCCCTCGTCAGCAGTGGGACATACCATGTTCGACTGCATAAGCTGCTGATTTTTACAGTTTCAAGTGGCAAAACTTGCAGCAAGTCAACTTGTTGTAAACGTTTTCGCAATACAAATTGACTGCAGACTGAAACTTGCGCAATGAATTTGCTACTTGATATATTGTGCATGAAAAAGGAGTGACAGACAGGCAAGGACACCCGAAATGCGGCGATGCAATTAAATGGTTGGCTCATTAGAAGGCTTAAAGTCACCAAAAGAGCAATGGAGAGGGCTATGCTTGGAGTACGTGGTCGAATAAGAAATGAAGAGATGCGCATGAGGACCAAAGTAACTTAAGTGGCAGTGGGAACATTGCTCGCATAACAGAGGCTCGGCGATGGGGCCGAAAGGTTCTGGAGTTTTGATCGCGTACCGCAAGACATATTTCGTTGGAAGGCCTCCAGACAAGATGGACCGGTGACCTTGTGAAAGGCGCTGGCATTCGCTGGATGCGAGAAGCACAGAACCGATCGAAGTGGCGGTGCTAGGGGGGCCTGCGTCTAGCAATGGATTTTTTTTTATTGACAATGGACTCACTCTTGACCTCAATCCAGCCCAGAGGCAGGGATGAGATCTACGGTGGAACGAGCTTGCCCAGACGAAGCCTATTCACTTTCGCCCTGAAGAGTTTCGGGTTGTATGAACTCGGGAATGCAGACGCAGGCAGACAATTCCACTCCTTAGCTGTGCGCTTCAGAAAAGATGATGAGAAGCGCTTAGTGCGTATATATGGTATATTAACCAAATAGGGGTGGTATCCCGCAGTGCATCTGGACTCTCGATGGTAAAAAGGTGAAGGCGGGATGAGCTCAGGATATCTTTCGGCTGAAATGATGATGGTGAATTAAGTGGACCGTCCACTGCTACGAAGGATGTGCACGGAGAGTAAGGCCTGGTGCACTTTAGACGCGAATTTGTATCGTGCGTAAACGTATGATCGTACGAATTGAGTGCGCACACTGAATACGTTTTTCTTCGTCAAATACAGGCAGTTTGGGTGACATCGCATTCGTGAAGTTCTCTTTGGAGTGCGATGAATGATCTGTTCAAGATAATAAAGTCTGCCCGCTCCATTAGTACTTGGAAATTCGGGATCGTTCGTGCGTGTTCGTACGTGATCGCAGGGGTAAAATTCGCACGGAAACACGGCCTAAGTGCGTGCGGCCCCTTACCATTGCTGCGCGGTTCATTTGTTTGCCAGCCACACATTCGTGCGTAAGCCGTAGGTCACAGTAGACCATCCCACCTACACTTTCACACAAAGCGGAGCTAAGTACAAAGTACACGCGGCTCGCTTAGCCATGGGCCCTTGTGGAGCGAAGTCTTTACTCCTACGCCAGATTTTCACAGTAGGTAAGCTTTAGTTTTGAAAAGGATACGTATACAAGTCCATATATCTCTTCTTTTCCATGTGCTGCCTCTTGTAAACCTGCTCGATACCCTCCTGTAGGTCGCCCCATATCTGCAACAATATACATATGGATCCCATAATTATAAAGTTATTGAAACGTCATCATAACGAAACTAAGACTGCGTTTACGCAGCCCTGTCCAGTACAATATTTGATTTGTCGTGTCATATTATCCTGCGTATAATAATCCTTCGCGTAGTTTAGAAGAAAAACGCAGTCACACACAGAGACACGAAAAGTGACAGGAAGATCATAAACTAAACTAAACATTAAAAAAAAACAAATTATATTAAAAAAAAAGAAAAGTAAATATCGATGTATCACTGAGCAAAAGCTGTGATATTAACATAGGCTATATAGTTTAGAGCACGTTCCAGTTCAAGATGTAAGTTCAAAAAATATGGATCTCACGTGATCAAAGATCGTGAATAGCTGGGAAACGCGACACTACGTGGACTGGTCTTATTATGTTTTCTGTTTGAATTGATGTCAGCTATCGATTTATATAGGCTCCACGCGTGTCGCCATTTTGAAGAAAAAACTCGAAATGGTGGACAGGTTGGTATGCCACGGACCTACCGATACGATGCAACGCGGTGGGTCGGAGGAACAAGAAATTTCACGCCGACGAAGTCGCGGGCTGAAGCTGGTTCTGATTAAATACAAGACGTATCGCGAAAAAAACATCAGCTGCTCCATACATTTTTGTTGACGTACAGACGCCAGCACATCAAGCTACTACAATCTGTCAAATTTTCAACTTTATCGCTAAAGCATTAGGTTCAAGATTGATTGGGAAAATTTGACAGTTTCGGGTAGCTTGATGTGCTGGCGTCTGTACATCTCGACATAGTTTAGGGAAAAGCTAAGTAGTTTTTTTTTTTTCAGTAAAGTTCTCTGCTTCTACGACACCGTTCATAATAATCTTTGTCAAAAATGTAAAATTAAAAAAAAAATCCCATATTAATTCATTTTTAAAAATATTAAAACCATATCTAACGATACTATTCTAGATTACGAAGACTATAATAATCAAATCGCCATACATTGGCAAAGAGCCAGGTGTATTTTAAATCTAAGTCCTTATTGTCTTCGGAATAGAGTTTATTTTAGCGCAGACAACCAAGAGAAAGCTGATCGATCAGAATGGCGGAAATAAAATTTTATTTCGTCATACATACTTTGAGACAGGCAAAAGTCACGAAATAAGAAACTGTAGAAAATCAACAATATAATGCATTTAGCCAGACATCTTGAGGTTTTGTCAAGCCATTGCAATTCAGTCGCTTTTTAGGGTTCCGTACCCAAAGGGTGCCAGCGGAACCCTATTACTAGGTCTCGCTCGTGTTTTTTTTTTTTTGTTATTGTTTTTTACCTAAACTACTAAAGTATGTAAATGTGGTGCTGTTCCCGTGGGACACTAATTATCATGTCCTACGTGTCCCATCAGCTGCACGTTACAGAAACTGATGGACGTTAGTGAGTAGTTATGGCGCCAAATACGTAGCCAAATTTTGGCCGAGCCTATTGCCATCAACCGCAAACCCACCTCCAGGCTGCTACTGAGAAACCCACCCTAAAATATTTGTAAAAAGTCTCTGCAGATTATGTTCTGCGATGTACTTTCAGGTACAGACCGAAGCAAAATTTATGGCGGCTCGGAACATGGTGAGTCGCTGCATAGTAACAAATTCACGTGTCAGGAGTGAGGAACGCCAAGAAATTTGACGCTTAGTATACTTGGTAATTAAAATAAATAAATATCCCATTAAATTATTAGAGACAATACAAAGGTTACTGACGCTCTGTGCCACTGTAAAAAAGCTAAAGTGGCGCTGGGTTGGTCATGTAGCTAAGCTGACAGATAACCGATGGAGTCACAGACTAATATCTTGGAACGGGACATCAGGCACTAGGTTGACCGGCTGCCCGGTGGGCACACGATATAGTAAAAGGGGATGGCGAACAGTGCATGAATACATGGAGAAATGGAAATCTCTAGAGGGCGCCTGCACCTTCAATTAAATGAGGGGTTCTTACTAGCACAAAATTTGAAACTATGCTTAACTTTATAGAATTTAAAAAATTGTAATTAAACTTAGTTTAGTAGTTTTTTTTTACATTTCTTTAATTGTAGTTTTGTAACTTTTTAAAGTAAGAAATAAGGGTTTTTTTTTTTTTTTTTATTATACTTGCTAATAATAATGAAGATGCTGACGACGCTACTTCGCTCAAAGTTGCACTTTTGTATCTACCTGCAGCATGCACTTGCGTCGCAACATGACGTGCGGTGATAGTTCAGTGCGATTCGATGGATACGTGACGTTAGTTGGCATGGACGACGCGATAAACAGCGTCAGATGTTGAGTCTAGATATAGGAATATTTTAAAGTAGAAACGTGTTGATGGCGAAAATTATGCCGATAATTTCGGGGAACGGTTTTTTTTTTTAGAGGGCAAATAGGTCATGTCGTGGTTAAGGATTAGTCAGTCAGCAATGTTGGTTGTGGGGTTAATAAAGTGTGGTTTTTTTTAACGCCACGTCTGTTAGGCAAACTTATTAAGTTCGGTAACAATAAAAAAGAAATTAACATAATTAACAATAGATAAGTAATGAGACACCCCATTATTAGTGACAGTTGAACTCTTAATGGCATGTCGCAGGTGAACCTAGGAGTTTGTCGGCTGCTTGACCGGGCTACGGGGCTTCCCTGTCTTTAAGAACTTAAGGATGCCAGCCAAGGCATCAATCTTACTCCCTGTGGGGTACGGAACTCGGCTTAGGGCGTCACTGGGAGGGCTGTCCCTTGCTGGGCAGCAAGGGACAGCCCTCCCAGTGACGCCCGGCTGGATCGGATCAAACTGCACAGATTACAAAAAATCAATCAAACTATTAATATTTAAAAGATACTAGAAGACAAATCAATAGAATCTGTAAGTTACTTATGTTTGACGGCACGGTTGGCGCAGTGGTTAAGCGATTGACTGCTGCGCTGCGTGTCGCGGGTTCGATTCCCGCACGGAACAAATATTTGTATGACCTACATGTATTTGTTCCGAGTCTGGGTGTTTTTCTATCTATAATATGTATGTATTTACAAAAAAAAAATGTATATAAGTAGTTTATCAGCCATCTTGTTACCATAACACAAGCATTAGGTTGCTTAGCTTGGGACTAGATGGCGCTGTGTGAAATGTCCAGGGATATTATTATATTATTATTATTATGTGACATCGCTGAGTATGAATACCAAATGAAAACCATAATAAATTTACTGTAACACCCTATATTCTAGCAAATAAATATTTTGATTTGATTTGAGTGTGACGTATGTCCTTTGGACCTTCGTTAGTACTCGTGAAGGAGGTACCTCTTCTAGTTTAATTTTTTTTTCTTTTCTTTTTGTCCTGAAAGTGTTTTTTAAATCATTTATAAGGTTCTTTGAATTTGAACGACGTTATAATTGCAATTTTAATTTATATTAAAGAAGCAGTACAAAGGATTGCACGCTTGGAAAACGACTTAGATGTCTGGTTCTACTGCATTTAAAAAAAAAAAAAATTAAGTATCCGTGACTGCACCCTGGAGAAATGGAAAGCACGTTAAGCCGTTGGTGCCGGCTGTTATTATAGGCTGATTATTCATACGACACTTGCTGATAGCGGTCTCCCTCTCCACTAGAAGACTCGATGAATCAGAAAAATTTCGCACAATCTGATTAATAAAACGTAGTTATGTTTATTATTGTAGCATATCAGTAATCTACGTCATAGAATGCACACTTCAAATTCCGTTTCATTGCTGCATGAGGTATTTAGGTGTTGTGACGTATCGAATGCTCGAACGCATATCTGTAGGTCGTATAAATAAATATGATGACAATTGAACTGTTTGATAATAATAAACTTCCCCGTTGGTTGATTGTGTGTATGTATGTATGAGGTGGTTGGATTATACTATCTTAAACATGTTTTGTACTGACAAAATGCGTGTTTGAATTGACACTGGTGCAGCTGAATACCAGTATTTTACATGAAGCGCCTGCCTATCTGACCTCCACAACCCAGTTACTGGGTAATACGATACCCCTTGGTAAGACTGGATGTCAGACTTTCGGGCTTGTGACTACCCGTAACGACCGTCAAAGATCCACGAATGACAGCCAGGACCAACGGCATAACGTGCTTTCCGAGGCACAGAGAGGTCTTGGTATGTACCTAAAGATGGTCACCCATCCACGGACCAACCGCGGCAAACGTAGCTTAACCTGATCGATCGACCCGTGCGGCTGTTATTAGTTGCCCTCATAACACCTCAACTCTCGATAATAAAACAAAAACAACTGCTGTTTTTTCCTCCACCGGGATTAGAACAAAAACGAGTCGATCAGCTGCTTTATCCCGTAAGTATGGGAAACTGGTTCGCTATGGGTGGGCTGACAATCTGTCACTATTTACATTAGTACGGTGCTTCATCCGATACGGGCTGCCTCGGTACGGGACGTTAGGATATTGTACTTCGATGCTTTCAGTAAGGTTCATAAGAATATATACGAGCAACATGAAACATATCCTATGGCACTCGGCGATAGCGTAGCTTTCTATGAGCGAATGAATTTTCGGATCCGGTTAGACTTGAAGCCGACCCCAACATAGTTGGAAAAGGCTAAGCTGTCATCTACGATGGGAACTGGGAAGCCATTTAGCCTCCCATAATAGTAGTTCAAAAACAGACTTCCATAATTAAAGAAAGAAATATAATTTGGGTTATCTTATCTTAGAGTCATTGGACTGACCGTTGCTAATAAGGTAGATTATCTATTCTGTGATCTTTGATCAACAAATCACCACTGCAGACGCGGAATTTATCAGCAGATTTACCTATCAGGTGTTGACAAGAACGCGTAAAAACAATACGATAGTTTTTTTACGTGGTTTTTATGCTAATTTTTTTTTTAGCCATGTCATCATCAACTGCCTTTTCCCAACTTTGTTGGGGTCGGCTACCAGTATAACCAGATTCAGCTGAATATATGGAGCGACTGCCTATCTGATCTCCACAACCCAGTTACTGGAAAATACGACTATCGCTAGACGGACTCCAACAGCTGCACAGTCGTCTCCGCAAGAGGCTTCGAACGAACTTGAGGAACAGGTCTCGCGTCCAATACGATACCCCTTGGTAAGACTGGCTACTTTTTGTAGCTATGTCACCGAAGTAATATGATTTCATATACTTAATGTCAGCCTTTTACTGTCGCACTGCACGGCGAAGGTCTTTTCTCATACAGAGAAGGTACGACCATTGATCCCCACGCTTGCTCAAGTCGGGTTGGCGATTTCAGATTTATATTAACTACAAGTCCTGGGGGCCTACTCCGAAGTGCAAAGTGCGAATGTTCGGATCGGACCGACACATGGCCGAACCGAATGTTATTGAAAAATGCGAAAAAAGTTCGGATCGGCTCAGTTGGCTCGGGACCATAGTTAATATTCGAAAGAGTGTAGGAGTGTAGGATCGGAACGGACCGAACCAAATAGTAACTTCGTAGCAGGGGGCCTACTCCGAAGTGCAAAGTGCGAATGTTCTGATTGGACCAACACATGGCCGAACCGAATATTATTGAAAAATGCGAAAAACGTTCGGATCGGCTCAGTTGGCTCGGGACCATAGTCAATATTCGAAAGAGTGTAGGAGTGTAGGATCGGAACCGACCGAACCAAATAGTAACTTCGTAGCAGGAAACGGCCGAACATTCGGCCGATACTACTTCGGAGTAGACCCCCCCAGGTTTCCTTACGACATATTCTTGTTCACCGATGTTAGTAATATCCAAGATAAACTTAGAAAGTAAGTACATATGAATTGAAAAAGTCACATTGGTATTTGCACAGATTTGAAACCAGAACCTCATACATGACAGGCAAGGCCTTAATCACTAGGCCATCACGACGTACCGATGTAATATCATTTCATAATTCAAGTAATACAAACCAACAGTTTGAGGTGAGCGAAGTAATTATATCTGCGAATCTAACTTTAAACAATGAAAAAGGTTATTTTCATCGAGCCTTCCAAACTAACCTTGACTGACATTTGTACAAGAGAGGTCAAGGTGAGATGCTTAGCATTCGGGGTTGGCGTTCGAGCGAGGTCGGCTTTGCAAACCTGTCAGAAACTTTCGTATAGCCAGATGAGTTAGGGAGAGACTGAATCGATAGGTAAAGTTATTCACCGTCGGATTATGAAAGGATGGTCGAGTCTGTGATTATTGATCAGAAAATCTATTCTGAAATGATAATGGATTCCACCGATCCCAAAGTAACATGGGTTCATCACCAGTGATAGGAATAGGTAGTGCCTATTTGCCTAAACTTCGAAGAACAGAGACAAGAAACGGAGATTTCCTTAGGACTAAATTTTTTCCGGGACATCTGTCCCGAAATTCGGGACAAAACTTTTAAATATATTAAAAAATATATGTTATTTGGAATAAGTAATTCGTCTATATTTACCTAAAGTTTGCGTTTAGATATAACATTTGTAATTTATAACTCCATAATAATAACTTATCCTCTATGGGCTCTAAAGGAAAAATAAAACACATAGAATATTGTTGTAAGTTACAACAATATTCTATGTGTTTTTTTCGGGAGAGGTGTCCCGGAAAAAATTTAGTCCTAAGGAAGTCTCTGTTTCTTGTCTCTGTTCTTCAAAGTTTAGGCAAATAGGCAATACCTATTCCTATCACTGTTCATCACATACATAATTATCACGTATATCAGCCTGTAATTTCACACTTCTGGGACACAGACCTCCTTTTTTTTTAGAAGGGAGTGTGTTTGCGGCCTTAATCCATCATGCGGGCCCAATGCAGGTTGACAGATGTAACATGTCTTCGAATTTTTGGTACTAGGACATGCCGTTTCCTCACGATGTTTTTTCCTCCATCGTTTTGAGAGCAGCGGTGATGAAATAAATTAGACAAAGTACTGCCTGACTGGGTTAGATGTGTTTGAACCATAGAAATGTAAAAAACAGGACGAACACGGCGTACACGGCCGCGACTTACACAACTCGGTAAGTCGGGGCCGTTACTACTGGCCAACCACTGCTCTTAAGGTTCAGGACAAGAAGAACAGGAACTTTGCTGACAAATATACTTAAGTCAATTTGTACAAGAGAAGTTAAAGAGAACAGCTTAGCATTCGGAGATACCATTCCAGCAAGGTCGGTGCTTTCCAAATCTGTCAGAAACTTTATTAGTCCAGATGAATGGGTTTGGGAGTTGCTAAATCGATAGGCACCGTGAGTTTATGTTGATGGACGAAGAGGGAGAGGAAGGCCAAGGAAGACTGGTGGGACGTGTGAGGAATGCTATGAAAGGAATGGGAGTGAATGATAGCGTGACGGTTCACAGGGAAGAATGGAAGAATAAAACGTGTTGCGGCGACCACAAGTAACATGGGACAAAGGCAGGAAGATGATGATGTTTTATGAAAGCACATGGTGACGTCTGTGTTTTTTGAAGTGAAAACTTCTTTAGCGGCGTTGTGCACTTTTTTGTGATGGGTAAAAAATGTTAAACTCGCGTCAGGAAACGTGACCTGATCGAAAATTCGTAAGACGGAGCTCGCGTCAGGACACGTGACCTGATCGAAAATTCGTAAGACTGACTTAAATACTGTCGTGCCAGCGACACGAGGAAGAAGACTCATATGGTTACTTTCTCTAAACGATCCGAAGTATCCTAAAGCCAAACAAGGCGAAGGCTTGTATGTGTAAGGAGCGGCACAATAGCACTAACTACTGAATAGTTACTACAATGGTGCATCGGGCGGGGTTCAAACTCACGATTCAACTTTTCAATCACGAGTTGAATTCCGTGTTTAATTGAATGCCATAACACGCGACTTCTTAAGAGCAGGGGTTACAAGAATGCGTAAAACGCAACATACAATAACATCATCTGCCTAGCCTTTTCCCAGCTATGTTGGGGTCGGCTTCCAGTCTAACCGAATGCAGCTGAATACCAGTATTTTACATGGAGCGACTGCCTATCTAACCTCCACAACCCAGTTACTGGGTAATACGATACCCCTTGGTAAGACTGGTTGTCAGAATTTCGAGCTTCTGACTACCGGTAACGACTGTCAAAGATCCACGAATGACAGAGGGATCTCGGTATGTAAAGATGGGTACCCATCCACAGACCAACCGCGGCAAGCGTAACTTAACCCGATTGACCTGTGCGGCTGTTATCATTTAGTCAAGGGTCCCTTTCGGAACATATAACACCAGCACCCTAATTGCGTAACACACAATCAATCGGAATCGGTTTCATTTTGACAATTCAACATTCATTGCGTTATTTACGTGTTGAGCAGATAAATTTTTCGAACTTATGAAGCAATGGATTAGCAATTTGCTTCAAAATGATTCAGATTACGATTGATCGTGTGTTACGCAATTAGGGTGCAGTCCTTTATTCCTCAAAGGGTGTGTGCTGGGTACACCCATATTTCAACAGTTATGTCATTTTGCCAATAATAGGGGGCGACCCTATTGCCATTGACGCAGTCACGAACCCATCCGGGGTATTCCTGAGAAATTCCTAATGGATAAAATCCAATAAGACTTTGCTCGAACTGGGAATCGAAACAAGGACATCATGCTTAGCAGTAGCGCTTACGATCACTTCATAAACAAGGCTGTAAAATTACATAGATGTAGAATAGAAGACTAGTCCCTAAATTGATATTATAAAAAAAAAGTTTTTTTGTATGTTTGTTACGCTTTCACGCTAAAACGGCTGAACGAATTCGGATGAAATTTGGCAAATAGGTAGACCATGACCTGGACATGTTATGATACTTTTATCCCGATATTCCCACGGGATCAAGACTTATTCGGGTTAAACAGCGGGACACAGCTGCTAGAGTAAGCTAAAATGTTTGGGACGAATTGACACGTATGTTCCTAAATTGCATTCATGTGCTGGACCACCAATCCAACTGATAAGCATGAAGGTTATGGGAATATCACCTCTGACCGTTTATTGGTAATTAAGGTAAAATAGTCATCATCTGCCAAGCCTTCTCCCAAATATGTTGGGGTCGGCTTCTAGTCTAACCCGATGCAGCTGAATACCACTATTTTACATGGAGCGACTGCGTATCTGAAGTCCACAACACAGTTATTGGGTAACAAGATACCTCTAGTTAAAGACTTGTCAGATTTTCGAGCTTCTAAGCGTGGAGATATTTGCAACATCTTCTCTGACCGTTCGTTGGTAATTAAGGGAGTCTCCTCATGTCCAGCACATGTCCAGGACTGGTGAAAAAGAAGATTCTCTCATGTCCAGCCTTAGGCGTTTACGTTTGCTATAAAATATCGTCAAAATGTATTTAAAAACTCCATCTCTCAAGCAGCTACATCGACTTCCTCAAGTTATTCTTAGCCATCGATAAATCAACAATTAATCAAAATTAGGGCAGCATTTCTTGAGTAGCAACAGACCAGACATACTCACAAACTTTTTCTTGTAAATTCTAATAAAATGGCGTCATATGTAGCAAGCATCAAAACAAATGGCGCTAATTCAAATGGTAACCCACTTTTTTTAAGTCGGTTAAGAGTACTGTTATGTCAGTCAGAAGTTGTTAGAAATGCAACTAGTTTGGTTGTTTTTATCTTTTTATGTTAATATTCTATTTGTGATTAGCATAATGCTACTTCCGACTGCGTTATGGTCTAGTGATCACGACTCGCCAGTGACTTATTTAAAACCTTGTTTTCAATTGATTTTATACAAAAATCAACTTTATAAAAGTGTAAATTAAGTTGATTTCAAAATGACTGAAATAGTCATAAAAATGTTTGAAGTTTGTAGCGCAAACTGAACTTTATGTGTGGGCATTAGAGTTATTTTTCCAAAACCACATATTTGTTTACACTTTTGGAAACACAATTGCGAAGGCAGTCTAGGTCTTAAGATGCTTGCATAAAGCAGTGGGTTTTCCGGTACAGATCGCTGTAGGTTGATCTACGGAAAGAAACGTTCACAACGATTTACCTGTTTCTTTATGTGTGTGGGAGCGTAAAAGTTAATACGGGCTTATTTTATCCGCACCGAACGGTACCAGCTTGTCTTTACCGGGAACCTGCGTCTTTATACATATAAGCGCCCTTAGGTTGGGCGCTTAGATACCTAATCCGGTTAGGATTTATGACTGATTGAGAACGCTTCAAAGCCAGGTAGGTAGACATTACAAGGTAAATCTAGTTGTGTAACCTGGTAACCCTTATTATCCAGGACTCTAGTTGGCCAATTACGATCGAGTTTCTACTAAAAAGGCTAGTTCCTGTTTCAGTTCGGGTAGTTCAGAGAATTTTTTATAAAAGATGCTAGACAACATAAATTCATGATTAAAAAGTTGTTTTCGTTTTCTCCAGCACCCAAATTGTGTAACACACTGGCGCCGATTCCCTTGTTCACAAACTAAACTAAATTTAAGTTCAGTGCATCTTTTTCTTTCTATTCCATTAAGAAAAGGACTGAAGATAAATATTAGTTTAGTCCTATCAAATAACAACGTAAATAACGTGATTAATGTTGTTGAACTGTCAAAATGAAAGCCATTGCTACTGATCGTATGTTGCGCAACTACCCCGCAGGACTCTAGATGGCCAAACACCGTCCATTTAGTTTAAAATTTACAGGTGGTTGGTGCTTCAGAAAAATTATTGGTAAAAGCTGCCAGACTACATAAATCATCTGCATAGACTTTTTCCAACATGTTGGGGTCGGCTTCCAGTATTTTACATGAAGCGACTGCCTATCTGACCTTCACAACCCAGTTTTTACTGGGTAATATGATACCCCTTGGTAAGACTGGTTATCAGACTTTCGGGCTTCTGACGACCCCGTAACGACTGCCAAAAATGCATGAATGAAAACTTGTTTTTGTTTTCTTCAGGTTTCGGCAATAGGTTTCAAAGGAAAAGTGGTTCAAAAACCACTGCCTTAGGTGACAATATCTAATAATGAACCAATCTACCTAGGTCCGATGAAGATTAGGAAAACCGGTTCTGGTTCAACCAAGAACTTCTACATCTCTGTCTACCCTTCGTAGAACACAAGCGTGATAATACACATAAAT
Source organism: Apamea anceps (assembly GCA_951799955.1). Classification (NCBI taxonomy): domain Eukaryota; kingdom Metazoa; phylum Arthropoda; class Insecta; order Lepidoptera; family Noctuidae; genus Apamea; species Apamea anceps. The sequence continues at coordinate 5,952,079 of OX637527.1, read as the reverse complement.
AACAACCTGAATCACAATCGCTTGATGAGTATGACAGAGTATGTCCCTGACTATATATAGAACTCCGCGGTTTAAACGTGGGTGGTAAGATGACGAAGATGAAGCCAGTGAGGAGATGCATTCCTAAATTGATGTTAGGTATCAGTATCAAGCTTTAACGGCTGTAAAAATACCCCTGGCCTTAACGAAGCTAGGAGTCACATTTTATTTCTGTTACTATGTTTTTTTTTTTGTACTGGACCATAACTGGGAACCTTCTGGTTGCGGAGATATTGAAGGTCAAATTCCAACTTTTATTGACGATGATAAAAGTTTTAAATGTTATAACTTAACTTTAAATACTCCTACAACTCCTGCACTGTTGCACCCATAAGCTGTCTTCCGTGCGTTACATTGCGCACTATCAGGCAGGACTAAACTAATATTTATCTTCTGTCCTTTTCTTAATTAAATAGAAAGAAAAAGATGCACTGAACTTAAATTTAGTTTAGTTTGTGAACAAGGGAATCGGCGCCATTTTCTACATATTACTGTTCAAAAGATACAGCCTTGTGTCAGACGGACAGCAGAGCCTTAGCATTAGAATCCCGCTGGCATCCTTTGGGAACAGACCCCTAAAAACTGATATTACCTATGGGGAATACTTTTAAGCATTATGATAAAAACAAGCATGCGACTCACAAACAGACACAGAGTCGATAACCCACATTTCGTGAGTCAGCAGCATTTACAGTTATGTGACGCTGACGACAGACAGCTATTTCGTTGTTGTGTTATTGTTGAAGTGGGCTTGACAAAAAGGTTAGCAGATGGTTTGATGAAAAACTGAGTAGAGCTTCACGACTATGCTTGGCGGTTGGGTAAGCAGGGATATTGCGAAATAATGCAAAAGAAAATTTCTCTAATCATATAGATTACAGAATCTCGAGAGAAGGTCTTGCAAATCAATTGATATGGTCAGACAACGTATCATGAGCTTTTTTCAATGAAGATTAAATCAGGTCTTCATTTCACCTTCCACCACCACCATCACAACTTAATCGGCTATTTAGCCGATTAAGTTGTGATAGTTCGAGCTACATGGTCAAAACCAGATTTGAAGATTATACAAGCCTTAGATTCCTGGTTATGGTTAGCTATATCTAATACGAGTTATAGAGGTAACATGTAAATAGAAACAAAGAGATTGAAACTTTCGGCAATTGCACGGGTGGGCGTTTGTTGACTCAATGCGGAATCGAACCCAACGACCCTGATCGCAAAGGTAGACCGGTCACTGCACCAATCAAGTTATCAAAGTAAAAATATTTATTTTAGGACATTTATTTATAAAAACTTTTAGCTATGGTTGCGAAATAGTTCGCTATTTTTCACCAAAAATACTTGAAACAAAACTACACTTTCTCTAAATTTTTTGCTCGATAATCGCCAATACAATCGATCTTTTACAGTTGTATTACTGCACGATAGGCTGACTCGATTGATTGATTGATAGAAAAGGTATACGTGCGTTACAAAATTAAAATCGATTAAACTCTGTTTTAATTTGCTAGACCAAAATGACAGTTGCGATCGAACGTTTTTGTCAACATGACATTATTTAGTACTAGCTGACCCGGCAAACGTTGTTTTGTTTGCCATATAAATTATTTCTAGCTGCCCGGCGCTACTTCGTTCGCGTGGTGTCCTATCCCCTACCCTACTCCTACCCTACTCCTACACTACTCCTACCCTACTCCTACCCTACTTCTACCCTACTCCTAACCTACTAATCCTAGATAATCCGAGTAATGTGGATATATGTATGTTGTCGATGCAAAACCCTTAATTTAATACGTGACGTGTGACGATCGTCTGTTTGACAGGAAAGTAGGAACAGTTTATATGGTAAAATGAAATTGTTGTTTTTACTATCTTCCTCGCAATTTTTCCATATTTTCTCACCGTTTAAACCTTCGCTGGACTACGATAAACATTTCAAAACCAAAATCAGCTAAATCGGCCCCGCCGTTCACGAGTTTTAGCCACTCAAACGAACAGCAATTGATTTTTATATATATAGATAGATAGATATTACATTAGCTGTCATTTTGGTAGTTTATATCTTTCTTTCTTTCATGATAATCAGTCTATAATTTTCTAGTGTAGTCTAGTTAATAATTTTTGGTTCTAGGACATACCAGTTTCCCCACGATGTTTTCCTTCGCCGTTTTGAGAGCAGTGGTGATGAAACAATTTACACAAAGTAAAGCGCCTGTCAGGGTTCGAACCGACGACCTACAACTCATAAGTCGTGGGCGTTACCAGCTTACCACTGCTCTCCACTTCTAAAGTATACTATGCTTTATATGGTGCACCATAGAGTGTTTTATCTATCTACGTAAAATTCAGAGGCCCCCGAGAGAAAGACGCCATTTGGGCCAACCCTTTTTCAAAGAGTTCTTTTAGTTCCATTTTTTAGACTTGCCGATGAAGGTATGATGAAGTTTAAGTAATCAATTTAGTAGAACAGTGATGGTAAGAACACTTGGCCTCTCAATCCCACTGGATTGAGAAGCCAAGTGTTCTTAAACTTCTTCGTGTGTAAAAAAATTGGTTTTAGTATCCTTATCACTATCATCATCTCATCTGCCTAGCCTTTTCCCAACTATGTTGGGGTCGGCTTCCAGTCTAACCGGATGCAGCTGAATACCTGTATTTTACACGGAGCGACTGCCTATCTGACCTCCACAACCCAGTTACTGGGCAATACGATACCCCTTGGTAAGACTGGTTGTCAGACTTTCGGGCTTCTGACTACCCGTAACGACTGTCAAAGATCCACGAATGACAGCCGGGACCAACGGCTTAACGTGCATTCCGAGGCACGGAGGGGTCTCGGTATGTAAAGATGGTCACCCATCCACAGACCAACCGCGGCAAGCGTAGCTTAACCTGACCGATCGACTTGTGCGGCTGTTATTATTTAGCCATGGGCCCCTCCTCCTCCAAGTTACCACTGGGCCTCCACTGCACGTTGTGACTCTATAAGTAGAATAACTTTATCCATAGCCTACTTATGACGTTTACTATATAGTATTTCTAGGAACTCATCATGAGATTCACTCTTGATCATACATTTATTAATTTACGAGTACCAGCCATGAGCTATGCTCTAAGTGAGCTCATGCCGTGCCCAAAAGATTAGCCAGGTTGCAGCAAGGTTTGTGACAAGGCTAACTGCCTAGGGTGTGCCATACTTAAGTATCATAAACTCGAAGTACTCTTTTTAGTGTACCCCTTGAAGCAATCAATGCATTAAAATGGCCAGTAGTTACGGGTGGTAATACTTTAATGTCTGGCGCACCTTGGACAGTCAGACCTGCACCCTAATTGGGTAACACACAATCAATCGAAATCGGTTTCATTTTGACAGTTCAACAACATTCATTGCGTTATTTACATGTTGATCAGACAAATTTTTCGAACTTATGAAGCAATGGGTTAGCAATTTGCTTCAAAATCAGTTACGCAATTAGGGTGCCGCTGTCATCTTGCTGATTGGCTAATATTTTTACCATGGCATGAGCAATTTCTGTGATAGTTCGTTCCGATATGACAGAAAGATTAGCGAGGTAATAGCGTAATACACTAACACTAGCAGTGGCTTTAATTTTGACAGTTTAATAACATTCATTGCGTTAATTGACATTTTGTTTTTGTTTTGTGCTCATCTGCCAGTGTCGCGGGCGCATCACGGATTAATTTAATTGTCAATGGCGCCGATACCCTTGTTAACAAACTAAATTAATTTAAGTTCAGTGCATCTTTTTCATTCTATATCATTAAGAAAAGGACAGAAGACAAATATTAGTTTAGTCCTGTCAAATTAAGATACTCCATAGACAGTTTAGTCGTGATTAAAAAATTGGCTACTAAAAATACGTCAATTTACGTCGTGAGTAACGTAGTAAAGAGTAACAAACATCCATTCATCCATCCATCCTCACAAACTTTCGAATATTAGTACATAAGTACCTACTAAATTGTTGTTGTGTTTGTTGAACGTTTGTTGCTCTTTCACGCAAAAACTACTGAACGGATTCGTATGGATATTATTTGGATTGTATGTGAAATTTGGCACACAGATAGTTTATAACCAGGATACTTTTATCCCGATATTGCTACGGGACCGAAACTTATGAGGGAGAAACCGCGGGGCACTGCTAGTTAAATAAAAATGAGTGCCTTTTATTACAGCATCAGAAGTACATGTGCGAAATCTTCTACAATAGCCCATCGTATCATGCTCAGAGCACCGGAAAAAAAATGCTCCGTTGTTGAAAACTTGTTACGTCACTATGACGAAATATTCTACAGTAACTAATAGTTACCATTGTCACAGCAAAGTGGGTCGGTTCGAACAAACGTAGGCGTTAACTAAGTAGTATTATAGTCTTTATTTTGTAAACTAATAAAGGTGGAAATCCTTTGTAATATTCGTGCAGTTCGATTGGCTAATTAGTTATTTACTTAATATGAGTATTATAGGACATATTTGTATTGGAATACGGGTTAAGGTTGCTTGTAAATACTTGAATCATGTTTTGATAAATAGCAATACTTACTAGTTAGGACGTAAATAGATGTTCAGATCAAAACATTCGAGTGAGACTATTTTAAAGAGATAAGGATGATAATCCCTTGAAAACCATGTGATTAACTTGTGATTGTTGTGGATTTATTAACAAATAATATCGAAATGTAATTTTCATAATTTAATTTAAATAATCCATGCGTCATGTTAGTGAACGGGCGCCGTCAGTAGGGACTGGTCATCTCTTTGCTGCCATGGCTTATTTTAATTTAATTTAATATTTGAATTGTTCTTATTTTCATTTTTTTTAAACTTTTAATTACGGACGCTTTTAACGTTCTGCATCGTTCTCACATGCATAATTTCTAACATGAATGATGTAACCAATACTTTGTAACCATATTATATTGATTTAAAAGAGTGTCCATGGAGTTTCTTGCCCGTTCTTCTCCATAGGTATCTACGCTTTGGAATGGGCAACTAGCTTCATTTTTCTGACTGACCGACCCCTTTTTTTTTTTTTTTTTTGAGGATGGGAAATCAAAACCCACCCGTGTTCCTTCCTTAGCCCTTTATGTTCCAGGGCAGCGGTAACCACTGACCGACCCCTTGACAATTCAAAAGTGCCTGTAATGGTTTAATTTAAATAAATATTTTGAGTTTGAGTTCACATCTTTTTTATGTTTGTACGTTACGCTTTCACGCTTTAACGGCTGAACGAATTTGGATGAAATTTGGCACATTGGAACAACATTACCTGAATTAGGACATAGGATACTTTTCCTCCCGATTTTCTCACGGGATCGAGACCTATGCGGGTGAAACCGCGGTGCGCAACTAGTCTTTAAATATTAGAAGACCTTTTAGTTTTTTACGACCTGAGTTTACAGGTAACATTGCATTGAGTCTTATCAGCCTGTCTATGAAGTCTGCCTGGGACACACCGGGCCGGTAAAAAAATATCGTTTCACTTTACCGCGGCAACCGCCTCGGAGGAATGGAGAATACAGTTGGTGAATTTTTAACCTATAACAAACAAACTTCGTTCCGCAAGACTTGTAATTACAGGGACCAGGGTTCCATACTGTCTTAGACGCACGAGTTGAAGTCGTAACTCGTGACTGTCGCTCTGGTATTTAATTAAATATTACAAGATGGTTGCTCGGTAATTAGTTTGTTAAAGAAATGATGGAATTTAAACCTTATTGATCTTCACCTTACGTCCTACTGGTTAGTCTGGAATACTTTGTAACGGTCACCACATCTATACTAACAATAAAGCTAAAGTTTAAAGAGTTTGTTTGACTGAACGCGCTAATCTCGGGAACTACCGGTCGGATTTGAAAAAAAAAAAGTTAGTGTTATCTATACTAATTTATTATAAAGAGGTAAAATTTGTTTGTATGTATGTAGGGGGTAATCTCCGGAGCTATCAGTCAGATTTTTTAAATTCTTATTGTATTTGATAGGCCAATTCTTGAGGAAGGTTATAGGCTATCTAACATCACGCTACGATCCTTAGGAGCCGAGCGAAATGAAAAAAAGTCAGAAAGAACACTAAGTGAAAACTAAGTAGTAGCACAGGCGAGCGATGGGACGCGACGCGATCGGCCAAAATTTCACGCGGACGAAATCCCGGGCAAAAGTTAGTACTCTATATCCTACTAATATTATATACGCGAAAGTTTGTAAGGATGGATGGATGGATATTTGTTACTCTTTCACGCAAAAACTACTGAACGGATTTGGATGAAATCTGGCACACAGATGGTTTATAACCAGGATTAACATATAGGATACTTTTTATCCCGATATTCCCACGGGATCGAAACTTATGCGGGTGAAACCGCGGGGCGCTGCTAGTCTATATTAAACAACCTTCGCTCATATATCGCATGACTTGTAATCACAGATACCAGGGGTTCCATATTGTCTTAGAAGTACCCGGCTGTCATTCGTAGATCTTTGACAGTTGTTATCGATAGTCAGAAGCCCAAAAAGTCTGACAAACAGTCTTACCAAGGGGTCTCGTGTTATCCAGTAATTGGGTTGTGGAGGTCAGATATGCAGTCGCTTCATGTAAGATACTCGTATTCAGTTGCATCCAGTCAGACTGGAAGCCGACCCCAACAAAGTTGGGAAAAAGGCTAGGCACTTTTATAGATTAGTGACGATGCCGAGCTTCAGCTCCGGTAACTATCCTGACTCCGTGAATACAAGCTATACCTTCCTTTATGAAGTAATCTAATTAAATTGTTAGTAATATAATATTTTATATTATGACTAGCACTATGTACGTAGTTCCTGCTGCATGACTTCTTTCGCAAGATATTCATTGCAAGTGATCGCTGTTGCAATATTGACTAGATAGGGCACATATATTATATTAAGTATTATTTTAGTATTTTTAATTACAGTAATAAGTTAATTAGTCTCTGATTTATTAATTTAAAAAGGGCATTGAACGTCTTTTTTAACAATTTAATCAGGTGGGGGTACTCCGATGAGCGACATCGCAAACAATACCCCACCTCTTGTCGTGCCCTCTGTGCACTACCACCTGCACTATGAAAGACCTTTGCGAGGATAACGATAACGCTGTCAAAATGACCGAATTCAGAAGGCCAATTCTAGTTCAAAATCTACTCGCAGTCTCATCTCGGCGACAAATAAAAACGTCAAAAACTTGTCAAAAATGTAGGTAAATTAGAGGTATTTTTGGAAGATTGAGACTGAGATCTGAAGGCTAATTCCCGTAATTAAAAACATTCATCATCTCGTTGACAAACAAATGTCAAAAACTTGTCAAAAATGTACTTATGTAAATTAGAGGTATTTTTGACAGATTGAGACTGAGATCTGAAGGCTAATTCACGTAATTAAAAACGTTCATCATGTCGTTGACAAACAAATGTCAAAAACTTGTCAAAAATGTAGGGAAATTAGACAGAATGTGGGGGAATTAAATTATTTTTGACATATTGAGACTGACATCAGTCTGTGAACGTTCTTAAAATTACGAGAATTGCCCCTCTGGTCAAAGTTTATTTAAAACAGATAAATTGGAATCATAGAAACGGCGAAGAGGAAGCAAATGGAACTTTTCCGACAAACTGATTTATTTATATCTAGTACATTGACTTATGTGCCAAAGATTAGAAACCGTCTTCCGCTTTTGCTCGATGATACATCTAATATAACACACATCAAATAAAAAATAGGAAAATTTGTGAAAACACAGGTAAGTAAAAAATTGAGTATTCATGATCGGGCGAAGAACAGCGCTGACTGCCTCTCCAATGCTAGACTACACTTATAAGACCTCGTACCCACGGGTGTTTTTTTTTTTTAATTCCGATCCAGCCTGGCCCTTGCTGCCCTCTCCCAGCGACGCCCTAAGCCGAGGGCCGAGGGAGTGCCCTTAGCGTGTAGTCTCTTAGTTTTTAAGTTTTTTTAAGCAAGCGACAACCTCAGACTGAACTGTGAGATGCCACCTCATAGGTTGAAATGCGAGATGCCATACCAAGAAAAAAAGGTGATTATTTTCCGCGATCTGGATTTTCAACACACTGCTGAGCGCCAAGAGTTGCGAATCCAACAGTGTATTATTTTGACGCGCTGGGATGGGCTCTGTTGAATTCTCACTGCTCGGCTCAACATCAGAGAGTTGAAAATCCAGTAAAACATTAAAAATTACCCGTGCGAATATGGGCTTAGTTACTTATCAACTTGAGTACACGCTGTATACAAAACATTCCATTTGTTACTACTCTGTGCTCAAAAAACTATCTAAGGCTCAATTTATATTGGAGTGGAACGGAATGGAAGCGATTTTTTTTTTTTTGTACAAATCATAATGAAAATGAACTTTATGTCAAAACTGTAACGCACAAATTAGATACACACATACGCACAGGTCGCACATCTTCTGGAGAATTATCGCGCATTCTCGGGAATTCCGGCAGTAATAAGCTCATATCTAGTTTGTACGTTAGACCATTGGCATTAAGTTAATTTTGCTATGTGCGAAAACTCGATTCCGCTCCATTCCGCGGCAATGTAAATTGACCCTAATCTAACAAGCCTGTATTGTCCCAGTGCAGGGCAATGCCCCCCCCCCCCTCCCCCTTCCACACAATTCTGTCTTTTGCTAGTATCGAGGCCCTTTCACTTTTCAAAAAAAAAAAAACTATAAATAAATATAATCCTTACCTGATCAAAATCCTTCTGTCGCAAAGGCATTTGGGGCCGCACGTTGGTATTACTAATCGAACTCATCGCGCCTCAATCTAGCATAAATACAGGATCAGACTGGCTACACACGATTCATATGATGTAATAAAAAAATTATACTATTCACGTAACGAGATCACAGTGTGTGTCAGCTTTATGCAGCTGCTATATACATAATTTTTGTTTTTTTTTTCTGTTTTGCTATTGCTAGTATACTATGTTGTTGCCTTTGCGCTTGTCAATTCTGAAAAAAAAAAAGAAAATTGTTTTTGGTTAGTGCATAGACAAAAAAAAAATGGTTTTTATTAAAATTTATAAAAAGATTCTACTTTCTTTCGTCTGCCTTGTTATGTTGATAGTAAATAAAAAGGAAATAATTTATTATCTACATTAGGAGTACTTAAGCATGTAAATAATAATAGGTACTTTGTTAGAATTAGATAAAACATTTTAATGCAAAAACAACAGAATGTTGGCTTCTTTAGATATCATAATACAAAACAAAGACATATTTTTATTATTATTGCAAATTAACCCCTATTTACCTAGTTATAAAGATCATGAAGGATTCATATGTTTACTTTACACAGTGGGTACAATATGCACACATTTTCCTTTCAGAATATTTCTGAAAAGGGAAATTTGCAGGTAAATAAATATTTTAATTATCGCAAAACAGTTAGAAAAAAAAAAACTTTTTATTGGAAATCTTACGTCAATGTGCCAATTGATTTGAAATTTAAAATGATTAGATAATCATTTGATGCCATTATACTGTATGCCTTAAAACATTTCCACAACAAAAAAACGGAAAAAATACCATGTTTAAAACAAAAATAATTTACTGCCTAAATGAATACTTTTGAATAACGTAAGCATGTTTTGATATGCGATATCAAAACAACGTTCTGTTTGAAGGTCAGAAGAGTAACTGTATTCTTTATACTTTACATTATGCAGTCCTTTTATAACGTTTCGGGTTCTCTTCCCGGATGTCCGTTACACATATACCCCCCTAACGAGATTCGAACCCGCAACCGTTGGTGTCGAAGGCAGAGTCACTACCTATTACGCCAATCAGTCGTCGGACATCTGGTTTGTATCGGACATTGGGATTTGACGCACAATATACGAGTTTATGCGAATGGGACCTTCTGAGAATGGGGCCTTTTGAGAATGGGGCCTTTTGAGAATGGGACCTTTTGAGAATGGGACCTTTTGAGAATGGGGCCTTTTGAGAATGGGACTTTTTGAGAATGTGACCTTTTGAGAATGGGACTTTTTGAGAATGGGACCTTTTGAGAATGGAACTTTTTGAGAATGGGACCTTTTGAGAATGGGGCCTTTTGAGAATGGGACAATCTGCGTCAGATCCTTACAGTCTGGATGTTAAAATGTTACATATTGGGAGGATTCTTTCAGTTTTTTTTTTCTTTAAGCTCGGCTCCTTAGGGACGTAGTGTGATGTTAAGTAGCCTATAGACTTGCTCAAGAATTGAGCTATCAAATGCAAGAACAAATTTTCAAATCCGTCTTTTAGTTCCAGAGATTAGAGAGTTCAAACAAAATCTTCTGCTTTATTTAAAACACTTTGTATATTATAAAGATGAAAGAAGTGATTTTTAGTATGTTTGTTTGTTACGCTATTACACTAAAACTGATGAACGGATTTGGATGAAATTTGGCACATAGGTAGGCAAAGGATATAGGATACTTTAATCCCGATATTCCCACGAGATCGACACTTATGCGGGTGAAACTGTAGGGCGCAGCTAGTATATAATAATATATATAAAATTATTATGCAGTTATTTTTGTACTTGCAAAGACAGGGTTAAAATCTAACAATACTGAAAAATGGAAGACAATACTATCTACAGGAATGTTATAACTGTGAAGTATTCAAGGAATGCATACAATCAAGTGTTATCTTCAATGTTTATGAAGTATACTTGGGTCAATGTTTGCTAATCTGCTTCCATAGTCGTGTAGAATTAGGTTCACAACTTCACACTCTATTCTCTCTTACTCTACAATTAACTTTATTTTTAAATGTCGTAAACAAACTTACATAATTACATTAATTGAAATAAAAAAATATATACCTAATCTATAATATATTCCATGGTATTTAGATCATAAGCGGCAAATTATTATGGGTGGGAAGTTCTAAGTAATCTGTGATCATCCAAATCTACACAAATACATAATTGAAGTGTTTGTTTGTAATGTCAAAATAACAGGTTTTCACTAAATGCATTTTATTTATTTTATTTATTTATATATACTTTATTGTACACCACAAAAATACATAGCATAAAAAATACACGAAACACTACAAAATATACAATGGGCGGCCTTATCGCATTACTGCGATCTCTTCCAGGCAACCTTATATGCGGCTATTACTGCCGCATATGAGGCTATTACTAATAACAAAAAAACATCTATAAGTACAAATAAGTGGAATTGAAGTGTCTGTTTGTAATGTCAAAATAAAATGAATATGAAAGTATACTTGTATATACTTATAATAATAAAAAAACAATTTTTAAAATTTTTGTCTGTAACTTGGGCTTTTATTATAAAAATGGGGTCTTGCCAGATGCACAGACAGAGGGACAACAAAGTGATCTTATAAGGGTTCCATTTTCCCTTTTGAGGTACGGAATCCTAAAAAGACTTACGGAATCGTAAAAATCATTAAAACCCATGAAATTTTCTACATCCACACGGGCGAACCCGCAAGCAGAAACTAGTTAAGTACTCAAAAAACACGAAACATGCACAACAAACTTGAACGCATCTATACATACAAAAATCTGTGGGAGTTGTCAGGGCTTTTAAGGCATGCCTATGCTAATAGATTTCATTGTCTAAGAACCATGATATTGTCTAGATTAAGAGCCTGTTTCAATCTCTAGATAGACGCTATCTAACAAATTCATATATAACAATACTTGCTATGTAAATGTCAGTGACAGGAAGCTATTAAAACATCATCAATATAAACTAAGTGAAAAAAAAAAATTGTATTTTTGAAGCTAACTTAAAAACCACCCAAGCATAGTTAATAAAATTTATCACTGACAACATTGATAAGGTATATTATATATATATACTTTTATATATTTTATTTACATTATTATTACTTTATCAATTAAAAAAAAATTTGAAGATTTCCCATCCTCAAAAAAAAAAAAAAGTATCGTAGCAGGTGGCATTCTGTTGTTTCTGCCTACCCTAGGAGATGGCATGAGTTTATGTCTGAAGGTGAACTGTGTTGACTGAATACACACAGTAAATGCAAATATTATGCAGTTTTTATGAAACAGTCACTAAATTATATGCAACAACTGCAGTGAAAGTTTTACAAGATGCAGACAGTATAGAAAGTGATCGATTACCAATTACTTACGACCACTGTACAAAATGTACGTAAAATAGTGAATTCCACATAACATCACACATTGTTTCCCTGAATTGTTAGGCAGAGGTGTATTGACCCAGTTATGTTTAAGTCCTACGTAATAGGGGGATCCAATAAGACTTTGCCCGACATGAGAATCGAATCTAGGACCTCATGTTTAGCAATAACACTTGTAACCACTAGAGTCTAGACCAACTAAGAAGATCGAGGCAGGCAAAGGAAAAAATTGTTCTGAGCATATAAAAAATTATGTAACCAAGATTGAGCTTCAAAAATAGAATATTATGGCACAGATGTCAGCACATCAAGGTACTACAATATTTTCAACTTTATCACTAAAGCATTAAGGTTCAAGGTTGATTGGGAAAATTTGACAGTATCGGGTAGCTTGACCTGCTGGCGTCTGTACATGAACATACATATTTTTTTGGGAAATATATAATTGATCCTATGCAAACTTATACCATCTTACAAATTGAAACCTAACTTCAGTTGTAGCCTAAACCTTTGAGCCTGTATTGTATTTCGATATAGATAAAATTCCAATGTCGATCGATTGGAATTAAAATCAAGAGTAAGCTCACAGGTTCTAATAAGAAAAAATGACAGCACGGAACTAAGCTGTCAATTTTGTATCAAAGAACTGCATTTCTATAACAGTTAAGTTCTTAATTCAATAACTGGCTCGATGGTTCAAATCTGATCTAAAGAAAGCAACAACAAAGTTTTGTCTCTTAATAGCCATTGCCTTTTTTTATTAAAAGTTAGGCAAGCAATATGGGAATTATTTGGAGATAGATTTATTCGATAAGAAATTGTTTTGTTTATTACAACATGGGCTAGCTCTTGACCTCGATCTTGCCTGGCGGAAAGCAATGGATGAGGTCTATGATGAAATGAACACACACAACATCAGATTTTTCCGATGCCAGGTAATTTTATCCAAGGAATAATTTTGAATTTTTGACAGTTCTTCTATACAAAATCTGTCAGAATATAATTATCTGTTGATTGAAAAATTAGCCCTTAGGAGTGTTTCAAAGTTATTGTAGTCACTACAGTCATGTTAGTTTACTATGAAATTCCCATGAACAATTATAAGAATTGTTGACTAATTTGTGTGTAAACAATAGTAAGTTTATAAATAAGGAAAATGTACACAATATAAACAGCCTAAAAATGTTATTGTCATTGATTTTAAAAGTAATACAAACATTGAGTTGGCATGACAAACTGTACTAAGAAGATCAATAAAATATTGGATACAAACTACAAGATTGAAATATTGATCTACAGGAAGCAAAATATTAAACTTTTGACAGTTAGAAAGCTGTGATGACACATTAGGCCTTACACAATAACGCCTTCGCACAGGAATATCCAGCTGTTTTGCATGTATTACATAGAACACTTTTTCAAAGAATTACAGTTATAGCAGCAAAAAAAATTATGTCAAGAGGATAACAATCAAGTATAACTGCATTTTTAAACAAAACTCACTCAACAGTAGCTGCTTATTCAATTAGAACGCCTTATTTACATAAAAAAATATCCCATGACCAATGTAAGTACCCACTTTCTATCACAAGAAAAAAAAACTAATAAAATAGCGGGAATTTAGTAAACGTCAGTCGATTACATGCAATGTTCACCAGAAAAAGTAAAAGTGACTATGCACATGACAAAGGAATCGAGATTTTGCAACCTAAACAAGGGCAGACGAAAACATGTTTTTTTTCAATACCGTACCACACACACTTGACGCATACCTTCACAGTTTCACAGACACACTTCATGGCACTGTATTTAACACTAAATAATCATAAAATAAACAATTTAAATAAAATAAATTGTTCAATTACGACTGATTTCTTTGCTTGACAATACACAGGTAGGTACACATCTGTACCTGACAATTGACTGACAGGTATTTTTATTATCCTACGGAATACGTTTCATCGTAAAACCAATAGCAGTGATACTACGGTGTCGATGTATAGTATTTGATCGTATTATACTTACGTAGCAATCGTTTTCACGCTGTCATCGACCACATTTCACTCGAAATTATAGCGACACGATGCAACGTAACGTTGTACACTTTTAGGATCACAAATTGATTTGCAAAATTCAATACAGGAAATAATAGGCCCTGATTAAATTAACCATTTCTTTCACGCACTCAAATGAAAAGAAACAACAAGGAGGAAGAGAGAACAAAACCGTATTTTATTTTTAACCTGAAACAGCAGCAGATGGCGCTTGGGTCTTCGTCTTAAGGACGCGTTCAGTCTGCGTTCAAATTATAGATTTGATTTCTAATCGCTTCATTTTTCTTTCACTTCAACAAAATGTTGGTTTACTAAAATGGTAGCTGACAGGTAACTTCTGGTCAAATTTTATCAGAAATAGTATTGTCGTAAAATAACAACTCCCTTAGAAATCGTTTTGATCGTCTAAAATTTAGGAACTATCAGAAAATCAATTCTAAGGGGGATCTTAGACGAATATGCAGACGTAAATAGAATAGTTATGTCTGTATTGTTCTGTATGTATACCCTGTGTTCACGAAATAAATTAATTTGATAACATGTGTTTCTAGAGTTTGTCAGTATGTGCCTGCTTCTGCACTAATTCTAAAAATAATAAAACAAGATTGTGATAGGTACTAAATCGACCGACGCGACGGATAGATGAAGGTCTGGACCAATCTCTATGCAGATGGTGGAGAACTAGGTGTTATGGCGTAACTTGGGAGAGGCCTGTGTGAAATGCGATAGCCTGAGTGGATAATAATATAATGAAAAACTTTTAGCCAGACCCTATTCGCCAGATGCCGATGAAGACAGCGGGCTGACTGCTCCAAAAATAGGTTCATTAGCTTTTTACAATCACGTCAAACAAATCATTGAATCCAAATCAATCTCTTTCTGTCAGTTACGTCTGTCAGCACGCTTACGAACTATTTTGTCAGAGCGGCAATTTGGAACTACTCTATTCTTCTATATAATGCCTACAGTGGTCTATTCCGAGCAATACAAAACCTTAAATGTCAAACATTCATTAGTCTTTGGTAATCAGTGTTGTCATCTTAGGGCATTTCCCTCTAAATGTAGCGGTTTTTTCCTGTTAAAGGAATTTTCAGGATATAAATTAGTTTAAAAAACCTCATTGCTGATGATGTAGTCTCTAATCGTTTTATTTTTCTAAAAATTATACATTAAATTCGTGGTTCTATTACTATTCTAGGTTTATAAGTTCTTAAAATAAATGCACAAAATATGAATGCTATTTCAACTTTTTACTTTTAAAACTTTAAGACTGTTTAGACCATAGACACACAGAATATCGTTTTATTTTTAACACTCATGGGGAATGTTTGAAAATGTATGTAACAGGTTTTGGGTATTAACTAAAAGAGCTAGGGGAAAGTCAAAATCAGAGGATGGCAGCACAGCAACACTGCTTGAATATCTAAAGTTCTAAACTTAAATTGTCAAGTCAATTTGTCAATCATTCAACACAATAAATGACAGTCTGTGTGTGTACGAAACAGTGACTTATTTTCAATTTAAATTTAATTTTTACTTATAAAAAACACGACATAACTTCATTAGTGTACTTTTAAACCATATTGGAGGCTGCACAAAGAGAAAGAACAAAGTTTCAATCATGTGTTATGTTATAGTTACTGGCCGAAGTTTAGCATGGCTCTTGCTAAGTTTGGTAGCTTTTATGTTAATTTTAACTGGTATCATGACTCCTAAATGGCTTATGGGGCAGCCTGTGGTGCTCAATGAGAATAATATCACCAGTTTTTATGTTCCAAGCGTCGGTATTTACAACAGGTGAGTTGAGAATTATGTTTGTTTGACCAAGTAAATATATTGCATTTCGAAGCAGTTACTTTAATTATCGTGTGCGCGTTGTGGAAATATGGTCAGTGGGTAGCCTTAGGGGCGGATTTTATGATCAAAAACTTACTTAAAAATATAGTTTCAATTATAATCTTATTCTATGATTGTTTATTAATATTTATTTCACTTTAAAATTATGCTTTTTAGTAGTTTTTACTTCTGATTCGCTTAAAAGTAAATTAGCAAGTCCTAATGCACCACCACCGTGTACGTACTTAAGTATTTTATCTTCATATTACATGCTCCTACTGTTCTCTTGTTTTCGTACTTATCAACCCAGTAAATACTTTAATAGTTATTTTTACACTCATAATAATGTTGTTTCATTTCCAGATGTATCCGTATGAGAAACGACAACAACAACTGTGCATCATTCTCATTCTACGGGCTCGCTACTGATGCTGAGGTGTATCCTACTCCTTGGAAAGCGGCCATGTTCTTTTTATCGTTATGTAAGTCTAAAGAATTTATTACTCGGCCTGCTGCAGTAGCCTGGCCATAATATTCACATTTACGGCATGGTTGACGCGGTGGTTAAGCGATTGACTGCTGCGCTGCCTGTCCCGGTTTCGATTCCCGCACGGAACAAATATTTGTATGACCTACAAGTAGTTGTTACGGGTCTGGCTGTTTGTGTATGTGAGTTTAAATGTTTGTAAACGCACCCACAATACAGGAAAAAATCCTAGTGTGAGACAATGTTTCCAAAAAAAAAATGATTTGACCAATATTGGATACTGTATATTTTTGATAATTTAACTTAATTTTTAAAGTAATAAGTAAGCAGTTTGTGAGTATTAAATGAGTGTTTGTTTCAATGTCAACTGCTAGGGTCAGGCGCTGATGCAATTTTACCCACTTACTTAATACTAAACAATATAAATAGAAAAACCGTTACCCGTAAATACCCTTGTTAACTCAAAAGTGACTTTGTTAACAGTTGTTCCTAATTATATGCCCACAACTTTTTGGTTGGAGATTTGAACTTATCTATTTTGTAGGTCCGAGTTTCCAAACATTGATTTTCGATCGATCAGGTTAAGTTACGCTTACTGCGGTCGATCCGTGAATGAGTGACCATTTTCATATACCAAGACCTCTCCATGCCTTGGAAAGCACGTTCAGCTGTTGGTCCTGACTGTCCTTTGTGGATCTTTGACAGTCGTTATGGGCCATCAGTAGCCCGAAAGTCTGACAACCAGTCTTCCCAAGGGGTATTGTTTTACCCAGTACTGGGTCGCTGGATGCTTCATGTAAAATACTAGTATTCAGCTGCATCCAGTTAGACTGGAAGCCGACTCTAATAGTTGAGAAGGCTAGGTAGATGATGATGGTTGGAGATTTCAACTTATCTTTTTTTTGAGGTTCAAGTTTCCAAACATTGATTTTCCTTCTACTATTGCATTTTATTATTCATCAGCTGCCCATGTAAGCTAGATTTATTTTATGCTTCCATAAGGTCTCATTTGACATGATATCCATGCAAATTAAGTCCTTGCAATTATGTATTCTTATGGATGCCATTCATTAATTCTCAAAGGAAGTGGCTAATGTTACATACTTAATTAAGCATCTTATTGCATAGTGTAGCTAAATTTCACACTAACTAACTACTAACCTCCTTATTGCATTCATGTGTACTATCACTAATACTCACTGTATTGAAGAACAATACTAAAGCATAAATCTCAGAGGCGGTGGTTTTAAACGGTTGGTTAACGTAATATACCCCATAATTGTTTAATTGTGATTTGAAACAGCTCTTTTTTTGGTTTAACGATAGTTAGCGCCATTTTTGACGTATTCGCGTGCGTCAAGTAGAAGTGAAACAACCCGCCCTCAATGTAAGAATGTCAAATCTAAATTTTGACAGTCATTACGGTAGTCAGAAGCCCAATTAGTGTGACAACCAATCTTATTATGATAAGGGGCATCCAGTAACTGGGTTGTGGAGGTCAGATAGGCAGTCGCTCCATGTAAAATACTGGTTAGACTGAAAGCCGACCTCCATGTAAAATACTGGTTAGACCCCAACAGTAGGGAAAAGGCTAGGCAGATTTTAAGTTTTGGGACGTTTATACAAGGTGTTGTTTTGCATCCTCGTCAAATTCAAGGAGGTAACTATGCTACTGATTCTCGACACGAATCAATAATAAAATAAGTACCTACGTATTTTTTTTTTCCAATTTTCGGAAATTGGCATGTGTGGGACACGCATTTTAAAACGCAGCCTGTGTGAGAACGCACTGTAACTGCCCTTAACATAACATGATAACGCGGCCGCTTATACGATACCATAACGCGATTATGTTCTTTGAAAGTGGTGTATTCTGAAATACTGTCAAACTTAAATAACAAGTTTGTATTCATTATTTACGAGGGATCGTAATTTTATTTGATTATTTAGGTCTTTCATAACAGCCTCCTGAAATTTGACGAGGATGCAAAACAACAGCTTGTATAAACGTGAACCACTGAACTTAATTACATAGTTATGGCGGTCTTCTTTGGTCCTATCCTATTTTTGTTCTTTTGACTAGCCGAAATAGCCGATGTGACTTTCCATAAACACTACTTAGGCTGGCTTGTGGCCTAGTAATAACAGCCGCACGGGTCTATTGATCAGGTTAAGCTACGCTTACCGCGGTTGGTCCATGGATGGATGACCATCTTTACATACCAAGACCTCTCCGTGCCTCAGAAAACACGCTAAGCCTTTGGTCCCGGCTGTCATTCGTGGATCTTTGACAGTCGTTACGGGTTGTCAGAAGGCCGAATGACTGACAATCAGTCTTACCAAGGGGAATCGTATTACCCAGTAACTAGGTTGTGGAGGTCAGATGTGGAGGCAGTCGCTCTATGTAAAATACTGGTACTCAGCTGCATCCGGTTAGACAGGAAGCCGACTACAACATAGTTGGGAAAAGGCTAGGCAGATGATGATGATAACTGGTTAGTCGTGCAATATTTACCACTGCCTATTAAACATCACTTGATCTTCTGACCATGGACTTCCAAAGCACTGCTGCAATGAATAAGCTATATGGCCACCAATCCATTTGACTTAATAAACACTGACCAATAAGACTGCTGCTGCCTATCCGCATGACAAAATCAAAAGTCATTTATTCAAATTAGGCTGAGAATCAGCACTTTTCGAACGTCAAAATTACAAAAGACAGTCCCCCAAAACCGCCCGCCCTTCACCACTTCCTAGTGCTATCGCTGGGATGAAGAAGCGGCGCAACAAACTCCCAAGCAGCACAGCTGTCTGTTCAGTTAGAAAATACTTGATACTTGATTGTATACAATACTAGTTGTTTAACATTACAAGACACAAAACATAAAATTAAATTATTTGCCATATGTCAGCTAGCCACGCCAATATACCAACAAATATAATAAAAACTATACGTACTCGTACGTAAGTAAAAAATAAAAATTAATTAAAATGTACCTAAATAAAAACTTACTACCTAAATAAAAGCCTCCAGGCATAAAGGGCGTGACAGCTTACATATTTATGCATTGCTGACACACATGTCAGACATTGCTGACATGACACTTCCTCAACCGCTTTTTACTACACAAGAGAAGCGTGGGTATGTTATTGTTCACAAAACCTTTCTTCTTCGTGTCACAGGCACGACAATTCTCAGATCTTGTTGGGCAAAATTTTCGCCGCTTCTACGGCGTCGACGTACGCAGTGCAGAGATCACTCTGGCTAAAAACTTTTAGTCATCATCATCATTTCAGACGTAAGATGTCCACTGCTGGACAGGACTGCCCAAGCACCTCCACTTCGACAGAACTTTCAGTGCTTCTCGCATCCAACGGGTTCCTGCGCCCTTTACAAGGACGTCGGTCCACCTTGTGGGAGGCCTTCCAACGCTACGTCTTCCGGTACGCGTTCGCCAGTCCAGAACCTTTCGGCCCCATCGGCCATCTGTTCTGCGAGCAATGTGCCCTGACCACTGCCACTTAACTTTGGCAATTCTTCGGGTCTCAAAACGTTTAGTATGTCAGTTAAAATATTCCGTTTTTGTCTTTAGGTGCAGCCATACAATTCGCGACTGTACTGGCAGGTGTCATGGCGTGCTGCATACAATCTGTGTTTAAGAAAAGCGTCATCTCTCTAGCGGGAGCTACACAAGCTTTGGGAGGTATGCCATTTCCGTATGATTTATTTCTTAGCAGTCTAGAATGTTCCCACTGCTGGGACACAGGCCTCCTCTCTTCGAGAAGGAGTGGGCCACAATCCACCACGCGGGCCCAGTGCGGGTTGGTAGATGTCACATGTCTTCGAATTTTTGGTTTTAGGACATGCCGGTTTCCTCATGATGTTTTCCTGTGTAGTAGTAAGTATTTGACAATTATCTCTCCGCAATTTAATTTCCCTTTAAAGATGTGTGATAGCTGTTCAGTCAATGTTTCAAAAGAGTATATGGAAATGTATTTCAACGGACCTGTGAAAATACTGGGCATCCTTTTGGTCGTTGTACTCATCATTATGAACAACTTTTACTATGGGACCAGACCTGAAATCGCGAAAAAAAAATCAGCTGTTCCCTACCCGAATGTTCGCATAACTCGTCAAAATGTAGGGAACAGCTGTTTTTTTTTTTCGCGATTTGACTTGATTTGATTGTGACCCCTTAAAAGGATGCCCATGAATTTAACTTCACCCTGTATAAGACAGTCGCCTAAAACGCCCGCCCTTCACCACTACTCTCACACTCTCCTTTTAGTCTCTTCAAATATTATGTGAAAATATTTCATCATTAATTTCGTACCCAAAAAAAAAAAGTACTTTTTTATGGGAAAGTCCTCTTGGGCATTTGAGAGCAAAAAATGCTCAAGAAATTATTTCCCATTAGAAAACAGTACTTTTTTTCTAGATAAATAAATATTACTTTAATTTTTGGATATAAAATGTTCGACACTTGGATGATGTCCTTTGTCCACCTGGACGTTAAAGCAACTATCTATGAATAGACTTAATTTTACAGCAATCCAGAAATAAACCACATCTCTGTTACACCTGCATAACGTTAACCTAATCTAACCTTGGGACCAAATAGATTTAACAGATGCATCATAATAAACACTACTAAAATCATGTAGGTGTAACAAGTCTGTCAAATGTATTAGCCAGTCTTTTGAATAAGAACACAGGAGCAAGCAGTGCCTCTTGGCGGAAGAAATATTTATAAATCAAATCTAAAGTAATTTATTCAAAATAGGCTGAGAATCAGCCGATCGATTCTATAAAAATCTCACCGTGAAAAGTTAGGTGAAGTGAGCAGAGTGAGCTGTCAATAGTGTCAATCCCTAGCATTAGTTGGAATGACAGCTCACTCCACGCTCATTTCACCTGAGTTTTCACGGTCAGATGGTTACAGAATCGCACTGCTGGATTTTTTGAATGTCACCTTTGCCTTCACCACTTCCTAGTAAGCTGGGAAAAATAAGTGGCGCAACAAACCCCAGCAGTACAGCTGTCTGCTAAGTTAGAAAAACTTGATGCTATAGAAAAATATGCAAAGTAATTAACATTATTTTTTATTACCCGTTAATGTCCCACAGCTGGGCAAAGGTCTCCCTACTCTCTTTACACCTCTCTGTGTCCAGAGCTGCCAAGGACCAATCTTTATGAGAGAAGTCCAGCTCATCCCGCCATCTCCGTCTGAGCCTGCCGCGATGTCGTTTGCCATTAAGCGGGACCCACTAGATCGTTGTTAAATTTAAATTAACATTACGAAACACAAAACATTGAATTAAATTAGTGGCCATATGACAGCTAGCACTAGCCAGTACACTTTGCGCGACCTGGGTATAGAACCCAAGAACTCATGATCAGCAATAGCGCTTGCGACCAACCGGGCAGTAAAGTTAAGTAATATCATATTTATCAAATTTCAGGTCTATTTGGTGTGTTGGGGCTGCTTCTATACCCGTGGGGTTGGGGTGCCTCCCGCGTCAAGCGACTGTGTGGTGAAAATTCCGAGCCCTACATACCTGGGGACTGCTCTGTCGGTAAGTTCCTTTAATTAACAACATTTTACATTAATAAAAGACAAACCCATGTTATTTACAAGGCAGATGTGAGAAGAAACGCCGTCTCTCACTACTCTACTATACTTTCTCTCTCTACTCTACTAATCATTCTCGCTACTCTACTATATTCTCTCTACTCAACCCTCTCACTCTACTATACTGTCTCTCTCTACTCTACTATACTATCTCTCTTCTACTCTACTATACTGACTACTCTCACTACTCTACTACTCTTTCTCTCTCTCTCTACTGTCTCTCGCTACTAGTACTATACTATCTCTCCACTCTATTAAACTCTCTCTCTTCTACTCTACTATATTTTCTGTCTCTACTCTGCTATACTCTCTCTCTATTCTACTCTCTCTCTACTCTACTTTCTATTTTCTTCTCTAAAAAAAAAAGATTTTTGTTTTTTATTCTCTTTACTCTTTTTTCTTATAGAAGAGTTCTAATTTAGCCTTACCATTAGAACAATTCATATACCATAGAATTGGGGCCAAGTGCTCAACATAATTCAGTTTAAATTTAACTTCATTGAAGTGTGTTTATTAATAAAAAAACCCAATTGGTATTAAATTATGTACACTGCCGAGCAATGAAAAAGTTCCACCCACAAAATGCCGACAAACACCTTAATATCTCCTAAGACATATAATTTAAAATTTAAACACAATTTACGTTTTTAGTTGGTTATATTCTGATGCGCTGTTAAATGTACTTCAATATTGCAGACGGCGTCATTAAGCTCGCCTTTCCCGTTTAGGAGTAATTTGGTGCTATGTCACTGGAACTTTTTCATTGCTCGCGAGTGTAATAATAATCATTAAACAGGAGCAACGAAAATATGGTACAATGATGATTTTTAACATGTTTCTTACTACACTTTTCCAGGCTGGGCTCTCTTCGTGACCGCCACAGGTATAGCACAAATCTTCCTCGCGAGCGCGCTCTCTAAGACTGCTGACAAAGCTGCTAACTCAGACAAGGTACAGTTCCAGATGGATGAAGGTAAACAGCTCATTTGTTTAGCTTAGGAAACCCATTGGAATTATGTGAAATTACGTACAAATGCAGAAATAGTTATTTATGTTGAATACTACCCAATGATATTTTTTATTAAACAAATTCTTTTCGCATATGGCAGGCGCGTGTCACCTTTTCGAACTGTTATTTTTAGGGTTCCGTACCCAAAGGGTGCCAACGGAACCCTTTTACTAAGCCTCCGCTGTCCGTCAGTTCGTCTGTCAGCGGGGTGTATCTCATGAACCGTTAAAGGTAGACAGTTGAAATTTTCAGTGTGTTTTTATTGCCGCTATATAACAACCTATTATGGGTCAATAGATGCAGTGCTGTGACGGACAGACGGACGGATGGACAGCGTGGCTTGTATGTAGTCTTTTTGTGCGTTGGCACAAAAATACTACTACATCAATAGGGTAGTATCCTGGGTAAAAATATAATTATCATATTTAGTCCGTCAGTTAGATTATCGAAAAATAATGGACATGTATTTTTTCTTTTGTCAATCAAACAAAAAATGACAAAGATAAAGCGCGTCAAAATTTGGGAGTCGTGACGTCACGCCATGCTAAAAAGTGTAGCAAGGCGTGACGTCACACGGAACTTTAACGGATCGCCCGTTAAAGTAAACACTTTTTAGCATGGCGTGACGTCACGACTCCCAAATTTTGACGCGCTTTATCTTTGTCATTTTTTGTTTGATTGACAAAAGAAAAAATACGGATCCAATATTTTTTGATAATCTAACTGACGGACTAATTAGTTTGTTTTAGGAAACTAGCCTATTGTCAAATTACGAGTTTAATGTGACATTACTTGTTTGTCAGTCTTGTTGTCTTTCAATCAAGAGCCTTTTGGTAATAACATGACACCTTTATACCCTAAAGGAATAGGCACAGGTGTACCTAACAGTACACACATATTTCATCTGTTATGTGTAAGTCGCATATAATAGCGGTCGAATCTATTGTGTCCGTCAGAATCGCGGTTATAAAATTCCCAAGTTGATCTACGTTTTCCTGACCACCAAAAGCCACCAGTAATTTACGCGTTATTAAAATCGTTGGGTGCCAAACCAGGTGTCAAAAAATGTTTTACAATTTAAGTATAATTGAATAAATAAGAAACCGTTTTCAGTGATGTGATATCCCCAAAATCTATAACCGACCACCGTAAGGACTATTCCTGCTTGCAGCGCATATTATTAGTCGACCTAAAAAGGATCCTGTTTTGTTTTACTTACGGACGCAGCTGTGGTCATCATGTGCACGGGATTTTGTTTTCAAAATGGTCAGATATAGGTTTTGGCGATAGTACAGCCAGCTTCAAAATACCAACTTGTCCACGTCACATCCTTTTGAGGCTGACTCTTAAGTCGACCTCGTAATTGCTTTCCACTTTTGACACAAGTTCCCAGTAAATTGAAACTAACTAGACTAAGATTAAAACTATCTAATTGTGACATAGACAATTACACTTTGTCGTTTTATGACGTGCAAGTGACATTCAAGTTCAGGGTGGTAAAGCACTTACGAGGTCGACTATACAGTCAACAAAACTGAGAAATAAACTTTGTGGTACGCAGGCAATGTGCATACAGTGCGGCGGACGAGAGAATGCGTTTTTGACATCTGTCAGTTTCATACAAACGAATACGTGTTTTGCGAATTTGATCTTTATTAGCTACTAGAATTGTCGCACTGACTGTCAGGAACGCATTGTCTCGACGACCGGACTGCAGTTATTATATTGTAGTAACTTTGAAAAAAACATAATTTTATCATTATTTTATCATCGTTGGGGTCGGCTTCCAGTCTAACCGGATGCAGCTGAATACCAGAAGACCAACTCTCGTAATTTAAAAAGTTCAAAATCTAGTCGCAGTCTCATCTCGGCGACAAACAAATGTCAAAAACTTGACAAAATGTAGAGAAATTAGAGATATTTTTGACAGTTTGAGACAGATCAGACTGTAAAAGTTTTTAAAATTACGAGAATTGCCCCTCAGTATTTTACACGGAGCAACTGCCTATCTGACCTCCACAACCCAGTTACTGGATAATACGGTACCTCCTGGTAAGACGGGTTGTCAGTAACTTTTAAAACATAAGACCCTCTTTCTTTAGTTGACTGTACACTTATGTATTAAGTAATAGATAAATAGTTAACACAAAAATATACTAGTATATATATTTGTAACTGCTTTTTGGCAGTTTTCGCTTATTTGCGCGTATATTAAGCTTTTGAATATTATGTGAAAATTACAATAGTTGTAGATTATTTTTTAAAT
Organism: Apamea anceps; assembly: GCA_951799955.1. Classification (NCBI taxonomy): domain Eukaryota; kingdom Metazoa; phylum Arthropoda; class Insecta; order Lepidoptera; family Noctuidae; genus Apamea; species Apamea anceps. The sequence goes on along the minus strand of OX637527.1, from coordinate 5,926,555 downwards.
ATGACTGATTCCATTGACTGAATCTCATGTTGCGTCCAAATTAAACAAAAAAAAAATAAAAAAAATAAGTATACAATATGACTAAGCTATACAGGATGAAATTGATTAGATGCGACAAAATAAAATATCTAATTCAACGTGTTATAAAGTAAATTTAGAAATTAAGGAAAGGGATAGATAGATAAATAGATAAACCATTATTTGGCGCACACAAAAAAGACAGCACAACACACAAAAGTACACTATTAGATGATAACCAAACTACCCACATGATTATAATATAAAACAAGGTGCCGATAAAGGAGACAAAATGAAAAACACAAATATCGAAATCAAAGTGACACTATGACGAATTAAATTAATAACGAAACATACACAGTGCGGTGTGCGTCTCAAGGTTGCACTTAATGGGAGTCCAGCTCAGCATGTGTCAGGCAAATGTACCTAACGCTGATATTCTGCTGCGGGATGCATAACGTGCGCGTAGATGAGCGATTTGGAACGTCGTCGCGTGCCCTTTTTTCGTATGAACGGTCAAAATTAGGTTAATTTCAGAGTGACTTTGTGTGATATTGTGAATTCAGCGTTAAATGGATTGCATATCGGGCGCGCGCTAAAATTGATACTTCAATTTTCTTATTAGTATTCAAAATACTGAAGGTTAGTCTACTTGAAGGTTATAACTTAGTTTGCACTATCAAAGACGATGTACGGTCACCAAAGGAGGTAAGTAACCAGGGTCGTCGGATATAGTTGAAGTTTAGTAAGAAACCGATGGATGTTTTTGAATAAAATTGAATTGAATTAATAGATAACACACAGTTCAGTTATCAAATTAAGTTTCATTCGAAAACATCAATCGGTTTCTTAATAAACTTCAACTATATCTGACGACCCTGGTTACTTATCTCGTTTGGTGTACATAAACGATTTTTTTCAAGAATTTAGATTTTAGAAACGCAAGATTTCAATTTCATCCTGTGTTCTAACACATGAAATTATGCAAGTCTATTTTGTCCGTTGACACAAGATACTGGGTACAAAAGTATTTAGTTTAAGCAAGCTGTTAAGTATATCAAAGTATTGAATATATATTTATGAGATTATTTTTATAAGCACACAGGCTTTTGCCATTTCCGTTTTCACATTCGTTTTTGGGAAAAGGATTCAATAAGGAAAACAATACATAAAAAAAAAATATGTCTATCTATACAGGGTTACTTTTCAAAGACCAACCAAATTTAAGGATGTGGTACAGACCATCAAACTGAACAACTTTTTCCATGGGACAAATAGCGTAATCGCGAAAATTTTATCAACTGTCCCATAGAAAACTTCAATACCTACTCGACCTAAATGTATGGGACGGCTGAATTTTTATTCGTGATTACGATGTTGGTCCCATGGAGAAAGTTGTTCAGTTTGATGGTCTGTACCACATCCTTAAATTTGGCTGGTCTTTGAAAAATAACCCTGTATATGTGGCCAGTCTTAGCAGACACTAGCCATCTACGCGGGAGATATTATAGTGCACAAGCATAAGCAGTACCCTCAACCAATATTCCAAACCAAAACAATGTTCCTGCTGGGACACAAGCCTCCTCTCAGTGAGAGTGGGCCGTAATCCACCACGCGGGTCCAGCGCGGGTTGGCAGATGTCACATGTCTACGATTTTTTTGGTTCTAGGACTTTACCGGTTTTCTCATGGTGTTTTCCTGCACCGTCTTGAGACCAGTGGTTATGAAATTAAATACACAATGTAAACTGCCTGCCTGGGTTCGAACTCACGACCTACAACTCGTAATTCGGGTCGAGTCGTAAGTTATTAAGGCAAAATGATTCATGAATATGGTGCTCACATTTTTAGAAGTTACAGTGACTGGGCCTGTTTAATGATAATACCGCGTAATAACAGATGAACTGAATCCTTTTTCCAATAACTCCATGAAATCATAGTTATGCTAGAATCATCACATTAGTTTTAGTTTTGAATAAAAACCACAGACTGAAAATTATAATTCCAATTTCATAAAAAAAAAAAACATTTTACAAATATGAAACAGTCATAAAAACTAATTTATTATAAATATATTACGGACTAGAAATAAGACTTCTTGGATAAACTATGAATTCAAAAAATAGTCAGATTTTCATCACAATACAGGGCAGGGACATCGACGCGTAAGCTGTAACCATTAATTCAGCAAATGACTCGAGGCCCCCTAGCTAGCGTAGACATTTTTCGTCGGTTATCAACAGTGATCGGAGTAGGTAGATTGATTTTTGGTACTTGTATCATAGATGTTCACAGAAAGAATAACATGGATGTAATTCATTCATTCATGGATGGAAGTAATTCCGGTGTTTCCGGATCCAGTTAAATATTGTTAATGTTGGTAGTGATATTATTACTACTCAATTCATTTAAAGGAACGAGTGAGCTACCTGCTATCGTCGCCGGGCGTACGCATTGTTTTGATAACCGGTTAGTGCACCACCCATGATCCTTTGCTCTGATTGGTCGTTGGGTTGTGTCAAATCGTGACTGGATAACGTTTAAAAAAATTATGAACAATATAATATTGCTCATTTTAATACAATTTCTACCTAAGTACCGTTTTTTTTTTTAATAATCAAACAATTCCGAAAATCCGGAGGAATGTCCATATTAATATATACGTTTCGGATCAATGACCCCAATTCAATCTACCTACTCCGATCTCTGGTTATCAAGCATAAGGGAGGGCGCCCACGAACAACATAGTTGCCCAGCATTTTATTGTCTTTGTCTCTTCGCCGAGACATGGACGATGCGCACACGCGAGCAATAGCAACGCTACTTTTTTGTAAAATTTTCGGTTGGGCGGCAACTTTTTTGTCGCCGTGCGCGCACTTCCATTGCAACCAATAGACGGGCGACACTTGCATCCAAACCCGCGGACAAAAATGTCTCCCAGCTGTCGCGTCGCTACATGCGCGCATTTTCATACAAACCCGTATACTGGATGTGAGAGACAAAATTGTAGCGGAGACAAAAGTTGCTCCCTAGAGACACAAAAAACAGCTGTAGATTTCATAGAAAAGTGCAATACCTACCCGGTCAAAATGTATGGAACAGCAATTTTTTTTTTAATGACCGGAAAAAAATTTCAACGCAGTTCAGAATCATGTCAATCCATGTTAACAGGTTGGGGATCGATGTCCCTGCCACCCTGTAATTTAATTGATTTCCTGTATATGAAAAATAATTCAGAAAAATATTAGATTCAGAAATATTACAACTTGTAAGGTAAATAAGTTTAATTTTAAGAATGATATATAAAAAAGTATATTTTCCTATTACTATAAGGTTGTCTTCGTATCGTTAGTCACAAATAAAATCAAAGAAATGTTTAGTGAATACTCATTATTGTATGCTATAGTATTTATATTAGATACATATACGGTGAAGACACCAATTTTTGGAACTTTGGATGTACAGACGCCAGCACATCAAGCTACTACAATCTGTCAGATTTCTTTAATTGATTTTCAACTTTATCGCTAAAGCATTAAGGTTCAAGGTTGATTGGGAAAATTTGACAGTTTCATGTAGCTTGACCTGCTGGCGTCTGTACCTATATTTTTTTTGTAAAATAATACAGGGTGGCAGGGACATCGACGTGCAACCTGTTACCAAGGATTCAATCTGAACAACCTGCTGATTTTTTTTTTAAAGTTGGCGAAAAATTTCCACACATTTGCTGAATTCATGGTTACAGTTTGTGCGTCGATGTTTGTCGCGTCGGAGCGACTGCCTATCTGACCTCCACAACCCAGTTACTGGGTAATACGATACCCCTTGGTAAGACTGGTTGTCAGACTTTCGGGCTTCTGACTACCCGTAACGACTGTCAAAGATCAATGAATGACAGCCTGGACCAACGGCTTAACGTGCTTTCCGAAGCACGGAACGGTTGTTCAGTAATATCTATTGTCCAAAAATTGTTGTTTCCTACCTGAATAAGTTATTTATGTGAAAATATCGTATTGTCATAATATTTTAGTATCACAATTATTTTTTACTGTATTATTTTTTTCTTATTTTTAGGTGCCATAATAAATTGCTTTGGCTTTAATTTTAAAATTATTAATTTGTAGTGAAGAATTCTTTCTTAAGAATGTTTGAGGTTACTTTTATGTAATTGCAAGAAAAAAAAAACATTGGCGGTGTAACAGCTGCAGGTTATACAAAAAAAAAAAAAAAATACATATATACACCATCCATCATTTTTCTTCAGCCTTCCGCCACCCAATACTGAGTGTAGGCATCCTGCAATGCACGCCACCACAGATTACTAAATAGTTACTTAAACGTTAACGTTAGTTACGTAACGTTAATAGTTAGTTACGTAACAGATACTTCACTCAGTAGAAAATTTCCAATACCTACTGCTATAATAACCTACTCCGTCGCGTCAGCAACCGCTGCATGCTAAAAAGTGCCTAAATCTCAAGCGTACAGTTGAAAATTGAACAACGTGCGTGCGCTTCGCTTGCGAAAACCGCATTGAATTTGGTCCGCAGACGGCCCAAGACCGCTCGGCCGGGCGGTAGGTAATTATAGCGCGCAAGTACATGGAGTGACGGAGGCCTGACGCCAGTCTTCTTTGTCTCGAGCCTTCCTAAGCCAGATTCGTTCTGCTATCTCGACCAAGTCGTCGGTCCACCCCATCTGCCATCTATTCTACGCCTTATGTGGCCTGCCCATTTCCACTTTCTTCACCATCCAGCATTATGATAGCATAATCACATTAATCACCCTATTATGTTCCCACCTGGGACACAGGTTTCCTTTCCGTGAGAGGAAGTGGGCTGTAATCTACCACGCGGGCCCAGTGCGGGTTGGTAGATGTCACATGTCTTCGAATTTTTGGTACTAGGACATGCAGGTTTCCTCCATAATTAAAAACGTTGCAATTATATTTAAGTAAAGAATCTCAATAATGTCTAAATTAGTGCAAATATAATTGACAGTATTATTTTTAAAGACTTTTCCATGTTTTTGGACATGTTTTTTCTTATGTAATTGGTTGTATTTAGATGAAAAATTGCGAAGCCTTCAGTAAGCGCACACTGCTATAGAAGATAATGTATTTTTACATCTAAATCAATAGATAAATGAAAATGTACTATGAACAAAATATACATTTAATTAGGTACTAAAAGGTGAATAGGATAATTTGAGTGAAAATAGTTTTGTGATTTTGTAGTTTAAAATTTAAATTACGTATGGTTGACAATTGTTCTTTTCACCCTAGTGTTACGTTTTAGATTTAAGATTATATTATACTGTTTACAATAATATAAAAAAATATGTATCTCTATTTTATACAAATTATTGAAATTATATACGATTTTGATTGAATGTTTTTTTTTTTAATTTTCACTTATACACTCCCGGACTCCTACAGTCCATCCACAGTTATTTTACCTCTGACAGTAGCAACCTAATTCATCATCTGCCTAGCCTTTTCCCAACTATGATGGGGTCGGCTTCCAGTCTAACCCAACATATTGCATGGTATCCAGATACCAGTATTTTACATGGAGCGACTGCCTATCTGACTTCCACAACCCAGTTACTGGGTAATACGATACCCCTTGATAAGACTGGTTGTCAGACTCTGGCTTCTGACGACCCATAATGACGGACGTCGGCAAAGGCGGGTGGCCTTTTTCCTTCAATGTAACATAGGTAACTTGAGGTGATCCGGCAGAGAACCAAAGTTGTGGACATAGCTCACAGCAAGCTGTAGTGACAACGGGCCGGCAATATTAGCTGTAGAACCGATGACTGTTAGGATAGACGTGTTCTGGAGTGGAGAACGCGAATCGGCAAAAGTAAAGTAGGACGCCCTCAGGCTAGGCGGAGCGACGATCTTCGCAGGGTAGATGCCTGGGTAAAAAAATGATTATTATATATTTTAGTCCGTCAGTTAGATTATCGAAAAATAATGGACACGTATTTTTTCTTTTGTCAATCAAACAAAAAATGACAAAGATAAAGCGCGTCAAAATTTGGGAGGGGTCGTGACGTCACGCCTTGCTAAAAAGTGTAGCAAGGCGTGACGTTACGCGGAACTTTAACGGGCGATATCTTCATCATTTTTTTATATAATTGACAAAAGAAAAAATACGGGTCCAATATTTTTTGATAATCTAACTGACGGACTAATTAGATTTTTTTAGGCATCTAGCCTATTGGAGAGCCTATTGGAGGGATTGGTATGTCTAGCAGTGGGCTGCTGTAGACTGATGATGAACTTTTAGCGAGGTTGAAGGATGGTGTTAATTAGTCTTTGACCCCGAAAATAAAACTTGCGTGTCCTCACGTACCCACTGGTTGGCTCTTCAAAAACATCCTCATAATTAGCTACATACAACGGTACATATTTTCTAAGAAATCCATGTAAATCGTGGGGATAATTGCGAATGAAATTATATGATAATTATGCCTACTCATCAAAATAATTTCGTTCTAAGAAAAACTCAGTTTTCCTTAAAGCAATGTCAAAAGTATTTCACGCGTAAAGGAATCAGAATTCGCCTTTTGATTTAGTTGTTAAATGTTATATCACACCTGGATTTTCTGACGGGATAGGTAGGTATTGTTGTGTTTGAGGCCCGTGGAATAGGAGGCGAGCCTATTTGTCATTAATAATAATAATAAACTTTATTGAGCAAAACATTTTGAGTAACAAACGATCTTATGTACTACAGCAGTATAAAAATTACAGAAACATAGGCATGTTAAGCGGAGAGCAGAGCAAGACCCAGTCCTGTGCTAGGAACGAACCTGTATTACAGGAACTAGGCAATTGATCCGCCCCGCCCCAAAACAAGCTCACATGAATCATTACAGTAGTATAAAAGAACTTGACTCACTGAAATCCCTAATAAGGCATGCCTGTTGATAGGGAATCAACTTAACTAATTAACTAACTAAGAAGTGTAATGACTATGAAGTATGGGTTCGCCACATTACAATGTTGTGTTATGTGTATGAGTATATGGTGTGTGTGTAGATGTGGTGATGGGTTTATTGTGCTTGTAAGGACGTGAGTGCTTTGTGGGAGGTTATAGTTGATGGTATTTGCGAAGAGTAAATTATTTAAATTTATCAAACGTAATCATAAATTTGGTGCATTCTTATATACTGGAAATACTTATGATTTGTTTACGAGTTTAATTATACAAATAGTGAGCGTGCAAACGTAAAAACTAGTGAGCGTTGGTCAAAATAAGGTCGAGAACCTATGTACTTGAGGAATGAGGTGTGTAAACCATTTTACTGAGAACAATACGTATTGGTAGGTACCAACTACGAACGCTCAAACATAAGTAATCATGGCAAGCAATCGGATACTAGATGTAAGAAACAAGAAAAAGATTCATCCTATGCAATATGCAAGATTTATTTCAAGTAGGTAAGCAGCAGATACCTAAGCAGTTAAAGCAGGTGGTGGCTCAGTGATCACGATCTACGAATTGTCTTGGGTTCAACCCAGGCAGGCTTTTTTTTACTTTGTGTATATTATTTCATCACCTCCGCTCTCAAAACTGTGAAGAAAAACGTCGTGAGGAAATCGGCATGTCCTAGAACCATAAATTCGAAGCCATGTGACATCCATCAACCCGCACTACTGGGCCCGCGTGGTGGATTACTGCCCACTTCTTCTTACGGAGTGGAAGCCTCTGTCCCAGCAGTGGGAACATTATGGGCTGATTATGCTATGTGGAAGCTAAGCAGTTTGTTCAGACAAGCTGAGATCACCAAGTCGTATGACAAGTGTGATGACCAGTGATAGGAATAGGTAGTGCCTATTTGCCTAAACTTCGAAGAACAGAGACAAGAAACGGAGACTTCCTTTTCACTCACTCACTAACACATTGTGTACGTCATTTATATATACTAACACAATTTTTGATTTTGATTTTACTGTAAATTATTTAATTTAATGTAATGTTAGTATTGTTTAAATTGATTTTAATTCTATTTCAGTGTCTGTGGTCTACGTACCAATTGATTTTAATATAATTTAATGTATTGTATTGATTATTATTATCTGAAATAAATGAATTATTATTATTAAAAGTGTTGTCCCGAATTTCTGGACAGATGTCCTGCAAAAACGTAGTCCTAAGGAAGTCTCCGTTTCTTGTCTCTGTTCTTCGAAGTTTAGGCAAATAGGCACTACCTATTCCTATCACTGGTGATGACAGATGGCTTTTATGAACCCCATGGCATGGTGGTACTGCTCTTAACATTTAAGTAAGTAAGTAAAACCTATCAAGTATGAAGTGTAAGTTCCAATTATTTCTGTATTCAGGGAGGATACTCTTCCCCTCCTACTTACTATTTGCCACCAAAGGAGCATCTCCCAGCAGGATGTAACCTTCTGTGGTCCACTTGGCAGTCCCTGAACCGTCTCCGGGTACAAGATCGGTGCTCCCAAAACATGCAGTCAAAGTGACCTCTCTCTGCGCTGCCACCGACAACGCTGTGGCAAAGTTTCAGGCCAACAAGATCTAAAATATAGTCGTGTCAGCGACATGAAGGAGAAGTGGGACATATTTTTAGTGGCTCAATATAGGTGCAGACGCCAGCAGGTCAAACTACCCGAAACCGTCATATTTTCCCAATCAACCTTGAACCTTAATGCTTTAACTTTAAGTTAAAAATCTATTAGAGAAATTTGACAGATTGTAGTAGCTTGATGTGCTGGCGTCTGTACTTCAGTGTTACTTTGCACTTACAGTTTTTCTCCGCATACATTTATATTTGAGGCTGTATGTTCGTCCATTCTAACTAGCGATTTTGACCCGTCTTGTACCTAGGTAGGTACAGTGTGCTACATACCAAACATTGTTATCTGTAGGTAAATCTTGATCTGTAACCCTAGCACGAATACTGTCTTGTCTATGTAGGTACCTGGCGTGTTTTTCGAAAGCCAGTTGGTTTTTCTTTTGTTTTATAGGGTGGTTAAAAGCGACCCAGTTGATAGCAGGGGGCTCACCACCAGCTCTTATAGCAGGGCAGAAGTTGAACTGCACTTTTTGTACTTAGTCATAGAAAAAAAAGCAGTGCATTTCAACTTCTGCTCTGCTATAAGACCTGGGCCCCAAGTCTGCTATTACAATAGTGTCAGAATGGTCTATCATTGATTTCATAATTGTTGATTTTGACAAGTTTGGTAATCTACTTACATAGGCGTCATTATGACTTTCCAGTGGTCAACCACTGACACTCCATTGAAAAAGATGGCATAGAATGGTAATCTCGTACATAATGATAAATGAATGACTGACTTACATAAAACACTTGACTTGTATAAAACACTAATAAATAATATGTAAAAATAAATATAAATGAAATCTGGCATAAATAAAGTAGTGGTACCTAGTTTTTCGAAAATCATTTCTACTAACGGGTTTTATAATAATGGCAATACGATAATGTCATTATGACACAATTCTATTACGAGACCATTGACCGACCAATGATCGCCATTAAGAATTTAGCAGATAACGAACTTTAAGCAAAATGACAATGGGATGGGAATGGGATCGTGTTGGAATGACGAATATATAAAAATAGCAGACTTGGGGCTCTGGTGGTAAGCCCCCTGGTACTTAGTGTAACATATTGTGTGTAGGGGAGGGGGGGGCATAGTAGGGTACTTAACGTTTAAACATCCCTAAAAACTAAAATAATGTGATTAAATTAAAAGTTTTAACTTAGGATCATAGCTTAATTCATTGCGAATGTTTATGGATACATTTAAGCTGATAACGTAATTAATATACGAGATGTAAATACTTAAATGAAAAAAGGCATTTGACCCGCTATGCCCCGTGCATAGGGGTAAAGTGGGGTCTCCTATGGGGCATTGTGGGGTGGTCATAATAAACACAGAACTTCCAAACGAAATAGTTTTACTCCTTAGCAACATAACGACAGTTTAAAAATAAAAACTATCTACAACAATTTAGCATAACAAATTCAGTACAAATCACAATAAAAATTTGGAACGTTGTGCATATTTGCTGCTTTCCTGTAGCCCATTTCTGCGGACACAACACTGTGTACAGCTTGTTTCATAGCTTCCATAGACCATGAATGCTGTTCAGTCTTCCTCTTGTATGTGCGGACCATGTTGGCTAAAACGTAAAAAATAAATATATTACAACTTAGAAGTCTTTAAAACGGGGCAAAGTGGGACACTTTTCTATAATCAAAAAAGGGGCTTAGTGGGGTGCCCCACTTTGCCCCAGGTGCCATACCCCACTATGCCCCACCGTCTCGTTCAAAATTAAACACAAACTGACGGCATCTTACCTTTGATTCAATGACCTTGTGCCTGTTGATTAAGAAATCCGGAAGGGAATTAATTCATAATAAACTATAACACACCACAGTACGTAAGTACGTTTTAGAAAGGATTTCTGTTCAATTTCACTAAAATTTTTAAGAAAAACACTGGTTTTGATATTTTTGTTTACATCACACAAACGCGTGCCGAAATGGCGTGGCTCGCGGACGAAGGTCACGCGCCGACTAACGACCAATCAAAGCGAGCCATTTGACAGTTTGCACAGCGTTCGTTTCGAGCTGCGTAAGGCTTGCCCCGCTATGCCCCGTAGCCCCGCTATGCCCCCCCCTCCCCTACCTACTACTTTACCTTTATCTCTATGCAAACTCTATGTAATAGAATGTAAGAACTCTCTCTGCTAACAAAATATGGTGAACGAACAACTGCGTCTTTTACTGAAACGTCCCTATAACTTAGTTGAGTACCTAACTTGCCACCATTGATTTGATCTGATCCAGCCTGTCCCTTGCTGCCTTTCCCCAAGGGGTACGGATCTCGGGCTTACTTTATACATAAGTTTTATGCCCTGGCTGAAGGCCTTAATTTATCGAAGCACCCACAAGAAAATCTGGTCGACCATGGACTATTTTTATATATAAAAATGAATCCCTATTTCCCTTGGTCACGCCATAACTTGAGAACGACTTTACCGATTTCATCCATTTTTTTTTAAGTTGTCTAATGCTTTGTAGAAGGTTCTTACGGAAAAAAAAGAAAGTTGCTTTACGCGGACGAAGTCGCGGGCAGAAGCTAGTCTATATATATATAAAAATGAACTCCTATTTCCCTTGGTCACGCCATAGCTTGAGAACGACTTAACCGATATCAACCATTTTTTTTTTAAGTTTTCTAATACTTTGTAGAAGGTTCTTACGGAAAAAAAAAGAAAGTTGCTTTACGCGGACGAAGTCGCGGGCAGAAGCTAGTCTATACATATATATAAAAATGAATTCCTATTTCCCTTGGTCACGCCATAGCTTGAGAACGACTTTACCGATTTCATCCATTTTTTTTAAGTTGTCTAATACTTTGTAGAAGTTTCTTACGGAAAAAAAAGAAAGTTGCTTTACGCGGACGAAGTCGCGGGCAGAAGCTAGTCTATATATATAAAAATGAATTCCTATTTCCCTTGGTCACGCCATAGCTTGAGAACGACTTTACCGATTTCATCAATTTTTTTTTTAAGTTTTCTAATACTTTGTAGAAGGTTCTTACGGAAAAAAAAATAAGAAAGTTGCGTTACGCGGACGAAGTCGCGGGCAGAAGCTAGTGGACAATAAAAATGGCTGAAGCTAATGTTTCATGTGCCAGTAACGCACGCGCGCGCGCGCGTATGTGACGCATGTTTACCCCCAACTTGTTATTTTTTGTGTGTTTGTCCTTTTTTTATGCGTCATGTTTGCCGCAAATAAATGCATTTTCTTTCTTTCTTTACTAATTGATTTACCTACATGGAGAAACTTAAGACTATAATATTCCCACTTGTGGGACACAGGCCTCCTCTCAGTAAAAGGGAGTGGGCGGTAATCCACCACACGGGCCCAGTGCGGGTTGGTAGATGTCACATGTCTTCGAATTTTTGATTCTAGGACATGCCACTTTCCAGACGATGTTTTCTTTCACCGTTTTATGGGCAGTGGTGATGGAATTAAATATTTAGACAAAGTAAAGCGCCTGTCTGGGTTCGAACCCACGACCTACAACTCTTAAGCCAGGGCCTTTACCACAGGGTCAGTTACTCTTACCACTATATAAATATGAACAATTATCAAACACTTCAAAACGTATTTTAATCGTCCTTCAAAATCGTGTCAGCCATTAAAGAAAAACAACGTTAAATCTAGATTTATAATACAATACATAGCAATTAATATGACCCACATCTAATTTGGATCGAAAGGAAACGCACATCGGTTCGATCAATCAAAATATATCAACATTTTTGTGAGCAATTTACAAATTCTCTTGAATTGTTATCGTGGTGAGGGTCGGGGCCGACATTGAGCGGGTTCTAAAGCTATAAGCGGATACCTCAAACGCAAAAAACAACTCAGCCTATTGCAGTCCACTGCTGGACATAGGCCTCTCCCAGTCTGCGCCACACCACCCTGTCCTCCGCCTTCCGCATCCAGTCTGTCCCAGCCACCTTCTTTAGGTCGTCCGTTGCATCTAGCGGGGGGGCGTCCCACACTACGCTTGCCGATACGCGGTCTCCACTCCAGGACTCGTCTGCTCCACCGGCCAACGGTCCTTCGACAAACATGGCCAGCCCACTGCCACTTCAGTTTGCTTACTCTGCAAGATATGTCGGTAATTCCGGTTCATTTCCGGATTTCATTCCTGATTTTATACTTCAAAGAGATTCCGAGCATAGCTCGCTCCATAGCGCGGGTAAGGGGGTACCTACTGTAGGTAAGTGATTTGATTTCATAATAATTAAGATTTAGAATCGAATAAAGAACAAAGAGGCCCAACATTCCATATGCTGGTTGTGCTTACTCTCAACAGATGTGGCGGCAAGACATTAAGACAAGCTTTCATCTTTTTCAAATTCATGAACGGGACTTTGAGAACTCGTGGGTCCCCACAGACAATGGCCCACGTTCCATCCTGCGTCGCATGCCCTGTCACCTGTGCACTTGATGATCCCATGACTGCGTCAGTGAGTGGAGTTCGCGCAGCTGAATTTTGGGCCGAAGATGTTTGAACTTTTTGTTATGAGGAAGAAGAAGAGTGGGTTGCAACTGCAACGCTTTACTCCTCGCACGAAATAAAGTTTCTTGTTTTTCTGCCACAGTTGCGCTCGTGCGCGACAGTGCGGCTTGTGTGCGTTTTAGGAACAAATATGGACACATTTGGACATGCACGCCAGAGGCTAACGAGCGGTTCGCGTGCAACTTGCACACGACGTGCAAATTTTCGATGTTTCGCGAAGTGTTCTCGAACGTTTCCATACTAAGTCAGCCAGTAAAGCACAAACAAATCAATGCTTGCGAACTGCGCGTAAGCTCTTTGCGCCGCGCGCGATGTGTGACGCGTTCATAGCCGTTTCAGGTGCGTAGTATGCACGGTTCGTGCGCGTTCACTACACGGACAGGTGTGGATCCGCCTTTAGATAACCCGCCTTATACTCAAACCACACCCCAACCAACTTAAACCTAACAATCCACAACGAATAACCCGCTCACACTCGAACCAAACCCCAACCAACTTAAACCTTACCATTCACAACTACCAAACACATATATCCCTCGCCTTATCCCCATACAAATAAGGTCCAAATTCGGCTACCACATGTTCCCACCGTAGAACCATGAATCAATCACCTCACACGCAGTGATTACAGTAAGACAGACATTCCCTCAGGGTCCGGGGTTCGATCCTGTGCGAGGCATCAATCAAAACTCGTCTATTTTCACATTCGTGATTTACAAATCGTTTGTGGTTTTTTTTTTTCGTTTGGAATATGTCGGATTTTGTAGGATACTAGTTGTAGCCTGAGGGTAAGCTTCTAAAGGGTTTTTATTTCTTTTTGATTTAATTTGGTGCAATATTTTTGGGTGATGTACGACCTGAAATTGAGTAGTTATCTATATTTTTTTTATAAGTGTTTTTAGAAGCAGTAGCTTCGACTGGCATTGTGTTATTCATGGTATATAACACATTACATATCCATCAAAGTCGTGATTAGAAACTAAAAGAAAATCTTTACCTACAGTTAAATATTGTGCAGGTCATCAAGACTTTATGACTGCGTCAGTGACCGAACTTTGGACCAAACATATTTAACTTCTTGTCATTGAAAATATTATGACCCAGAGGGGTAGTTGTGTTTAAAATTAAGATACTCCATAGACAAGTTTAGACATGATAAAAAAATGGCTGCTAAAATACATCAATTTACGTCAGGCGCTGACTAATTTGACAGGACTAAACTAATATTTATCTTTTGTCCTTTTCTTAGTGAAATAAAAAGAAAAATATGTTTAGTTTGTGAACAAGGGAATTGGCGCCAATGGCCAGCTTAGTTTAGTTTGTACCTTAGAAGAGCTTTACGTGCAATGGCTGGTGAGTGAAAAGCTCTATAGTTCTGAGTGCACCATGTAGGTACCTAAATTAGGATTTTTAGCAAACTAAAAATCGGAGAAGAATACTTATACTTATTCAACATTATCAGGTTAATCTAGAAGTCAATAAAGTTGCCAAAATCACTGGCACTTCATGTTAAATTATATTCTGCCAAACATAATTATGTTATGTGTATGCAGTTGCAAAGCATTTCTTTATTAGATACCTACATCTGGAATCACTAATGAAAGACCATTATAAGTATATCTCAATGACTACAGTCTGTTCCAAAAGTATCTGACAAAAGTGTCAATAAACCCTGTTCTGCATCCTAATTGCGTAACACACCATTAATCACAATCTGAATCATTTTCAAGGATTTTGCTAATCCATTGTTTGAAACATTTGTCTGCCCAACAACGTAAATACCGCAATGTATGTTGCTGCACTGTCAAAATTAAAGTCATTGCTACTTTTAGTGGTTTACGCAATTGCTCCGCTGGACACTAAAGAATTCTTGGAAGACCCTTCTTAACCTATAGAACCTTCTTAATACAGATGACAGATACAGATGTTACTAATTCCAGTAACAGTATTTAAAAGCTATTAGATATCTCACAACTTTTTCCAACAATTCTTAACTGAATACCATTATTAAATTGTAATTGAAAAATTATGGACGGCGCTTGAGGTTATTAAATTAACCTCAACTGTTAAATGAAACATTAGAATATTCAGAAAATCATCTCAAAGCACTCAATTTGTAAATGACACTACAAATTGGCATCCACAGGTACATTTTCATCCATATTGTTTACATTTTCATCAGCTATTTTTGGTACAGACCATACATACATATAACAAAATACACCACGATTCTCAAAACCATTTGTACCTAAAATCAAAGATATTCCTTTCGTTTCCTTTGTTCGACTCATGCGCAAGTGCGTCACGAAAGCGCCGACCAATCAGCTCCGTTCGCGCCCGCGGCCCGTCACGATTCGACGCCTTCCATATTTGAATGCATGTCCTAATATTCTGTTCGTTTTTTAAATGTGTTTGTGTGTGTTGTTGGTATGGTATTGGTAAATAATAAGTTAAATATGTATACACAAGTATGTATGTATAGAATCATTAGTTAGCTAAGGTTGTATTTGATTTCTTGGAGTCACGATTTTGTCATGTCTACTACATGCCTACATCTATTGGATATATACTTAAATCCACACTTAAATCATACCTACTCATACCGACTTATGTTAGATACCTACTCGAAAATAAATCATTGATTTAGCGCACACAGAAGAAATACAGAACACATTAGTGCACAATGAAATCATAAAAACTAACTAAATACACTAATCCAACCTAGCCAATCCAATCTAGCCTATAATGTTCCCACTGCTGGGACACAGGCCTCCTCTCTTTGAGAGAGAGTGGGCTATAATCTACCACGCGGACCCAGTGCCGGTTGGTATTGGTAGATGTCACATGTCTTCGATTTTTAGTTCTAGGACATGCCGGTTTCCTCACGATGTTTTCCCTCACCAGCATAGCTATTCACAACCATCCGACAGGCTATTGTATCGAAAATATTAATATAAATATTTGCCTTGTCTCCGAGCTCCGACAGCAAACAGCTGTCGGAAGAATAGCGGTCGTCTTTTTGATTTGAACTGACTTGAATTTTCGGGTTTTGGGCTTGTGGACAGTGTTTAGAGGACTCCTACGATAACATTGATTGTTGTTAGAGTATCGAGTGATTGTGAATAGCTATGCAGTATGCAGGCCAGTTTTTACAGAATATTATACACATATTATCGACAGGTTGGCCATCTGCCAATTCGTATTAGGTACGCGGGTTCAAGTCCTGACAGGTCAAAGTTATTATATTTTTCAATTAAAAAAAAAACAATAACGGTTGCATAAAACAGCTGCTAGCGGCACTTGCATAGTCTGTGATTAGGTGCGGTGCAACAAGTAATAATTAAAATAATTATTTTGTTAATTCGCAACCAATATACGAGTATATGGACTGCACCCTCCTAGTAATTATAAAAATATGCTGGAAAATATACCCTTGGAGGAACAGAGAAGGTAGAAAAAACAAAAAAATAGTCCAACGGGGTACTTGCATTATTGTAATTTTAAGAACGTTCACAGTCTGATCTCAATCTATCAAAAATACCTCTAATTTCCCTATATTTTTTTAAAGTTATTGACGTTGATTGTCGCTGAGATAAGTCTGCGACTAGATTTTAAACGTTTTTACGGGAATTGGCCTTGTGAACGCATTTTCATTAAGTCTGAGAGAGTTCAGCCACGTTCGCCGCATTATTTACGTTGTTGAGTTACGATATTTTGATGTTGACTTGAAAGAGCATGGCAGTTAAGAATATGTCATGCTCACTTAAATGTCTCACTGGTGGTGGCGCGTGTGTTGGATCATTCGGTTCCCTAAGAAATGGTTGAGCTGAATAGTGCTCATGCACGCGTCATGTTCGTGAACGGGCGCCATCGGTTGAGACTGGTCATCTCTTAACTGCCAGGGCTTTCTTTTAATTTTTAATTTTAAGTTGTTTATTTTTTTTTGCAGTGTTTTCACATATAGAAGCAATAAGAATAATGTACCCAGGATTTTGTAATAATATCTTGATTTAAAAGAGTGTCTGTGGAGTTTCTTGCCCGTTCTTCTCCACAGAGATCTACGTTTTGGAATGGGCAACTAGCTTCAACTTTCTGACTAACTGACCGACAATTTAATTTTGACAATTCAAAAGTGCCTGAAATGGTTTAATTGAAATAAATGATTTGAGTTTGAGTAGACGAATTTATTAAACCTATGAAGGAATGGATAACAAATATCCTGCAAAACTCTCGGAATGTGGTTGACACTGTGTTAAGCAATTAGAGTGCAGCTAAACCATCAAAAAGAGAGAGAGAGCAGTGGTAACCCAGAGATAACACGATACGCCTTAGTAAGACTGGCTGTCAGACTTTTGGGCTTCTGGCTAGCCGTGACGACTGTCTAAGATCTACGAAAGACTGCAGCCGGGACCAACAGTTTTCCTTCACCGGGCCCAGCAGAGAATGCTGCTGCACATCCTCTCAAAGTAATATCTTGATCCTTTGTAACAAGAAAAAGACAATCTTCATTAATTTTAATTTCATAAATAAAAAAATGGCCAAGTGCGAGTCCGACTCGCACACGAAAGGTTCCGTACCATCGTACAATATTTAACACTACATATTTCTTTAACACGTTTCTTGTATAGGGACGCCCTTTACTTAATTACTTATTAACTTTTTATTTACGCCTGTTGACATTACTTGGGACCCTGGGGTCCTGGACCTTTGGACGGCTTACGAGGGGCCGAAGCCAACTCGCAGAGGCCCGTTAGACGATTTTAATGAAATGCGGCACCAACCGATGATTATCCCTGTTCGGCTGTTCGCACTATGCAAGTGCACCCAAGGACAACCCCCGGTTTGCGTTAGTTAGTGGAGCCATTTGTTTCCACATCCTGCAATAGTTAGGACTATTGCAGGATGTAGAAACAAATGGCTAATAACTAACTTACTTTATTTTTATTATTTTGTATATAAGGCTAAAATAGGTGGACAAACTTTTAGGAATCATTTTTTAGAAATCAATTTCATGTTATTACGGTTCAAAATATACAGCCCTGTGACAGACGGATGGACAGCGGAGCCGTAGTAATAAGCCCGTTGGCACCCTATGGGTACGGAACCCTAAAAACAGTTACATACCAAACATACCGTTTGCCTATCAATTACAAAAGAGCTACTCATTAATAAAAACAAAAGGAATCTCCGGAATCATGGTAGGCAGTAATTAAATTATATAAATAATTACTATCATAAAACCACTAGGTTTTGCCTGCGGCTTAGTCTAACAATATCACGCTTGTATTCTTCAAAGGGTGTATTGGCAGATAGGAACCTAAGGTCTATTTAAATTTACCTACGTTTCCAATTGATGTTATTTCAAGTTAAACAAATAGCAACTTTATTGCAGTAGAAATTAAGGTGATTTCAGAGTGACTTTATTTAGAAGGTCTAAAAAATGTTTGAAGATGTATCGTAAACTGAACTATACTGAGTAGGAATTAAAGTGATTTTTCCAATAACTCATATTTGTTTAAATGTTTGGCCAATAATTGGCGAACGCAGTTCACCCACATTTTGTAAGTACAAATTACATTTAAATACTAAGTAGGTATCTAAACTTTTAGCTTAGTTACTAATCACACTTGATTTTGTTTTTGACCATCGCACAAACTATCAATAATTTTTTATTTGAAATTGCTTTGCGACAGAAAGAAGATATCTAAATGACAAAAGTGCTTATTATAAATTTTAACTAGTCGACGGAGTGGAGATCGCTCACCAGCATGTGTTCGGCTAGTAGTTGTTACAAAAAGCGGGTAAGCACGTACCTCCCGTCTGATTACAGTTCTAGGCACAACATATGAAATATTATTAAGTACTTAGTTCGATACAGTTAAACCTATTATGAACCAATCCGTGAAGCATCATGGTTTGAAGTAGTAGGCGTCTTGATTGCAAAGTGATCAATTTGAACGTGTGTTACGCAATGGACCTAACCTTTTCTTTACTATTTATTTATTTATTACTTTAATTAAAACGGTTTAAAACCAATTACAGTAATTAAACGTCCAATTTGTATATACACGAACACAAGATAAAATAAAAGATAAAAAGTACACAAAAGATAAAATATAAAATCATCTAGTAAAACAACACTTTCATAAATCCCTCTCACAGTACTTCTGACATGCCGACAAAATCTTCGTCCATTGGTCCGCAAAAAGATCGTTTGTTGGATTAAAGTCCAAGAGATCATTAAGTGCGGCCAGAGTACGTGGTATTTGGGACTTAGCACGCGCTAGTGTGCGACATGGAGGCACAGCAAACAGCCTGTGCTTTCTGCCGCGGCAGTAGTTGTCTGGCACAAAGAAGCAAGCTAGCGCAGCATGTAGATCAGGTGCGTCTTTGTGCCACGGAGCGTCTTACAGGCTATGGTGAGTGGCTAGTCTATTCTGTAACCATCTCACGGTGAAAACTTAGGTGAAGTGAGCGTGGAGTGAGCTGTCATTCCAACTAATGCTAGGGATTGACACTATTGACAGCTCACTCTAAGCTCACTTCACCTAACTTTTCACGGTGAGATTTTTACAGAATCGATCGGCTGGTCTTTTGCTCGCCTTACCTCTAACGAGTTATATCCGAGGCATTCCAGTAGAAATTTAGTCGGATAGAGGGTGGGTGGGTAACACGATACCACTTGGTAAGGTTTTCAGACTTTCGAGCTTCTGATTACCCGTAACGACTGTCAAAGATCGACAAATGGCAGCCGGGACCGACGGCTTAACGTGTTTTCATGCACAGAGGGGTCTAGATATATAATGGATGGTCACCAATCCACGGACCGACTTCGGCGAGCGTTGCTTAACCTTGAAGATCGATCCGTGCGGCTGGTATTATTTAGCCACGAGCCCCTTTTAGTCAATATTCCTGAAGAGTTTCATTGGAAAGAGAAAGTCTCATAGAATGATAGATTTAATTTTCTAAATGAACCCATGTTGATCATTCAACATAAAGCGGATATTTAGTGAATGTTCAAAGTATCAATTAAAAACTATTTTAAGCCTACCGTAGTTGGAATGTTCGGCACTTAATATAATTAATTATATTTGATGAAACAATGGTATCTACCGTTTAATTACCTAACATCAGGACTGTGTACCCCGTAGGTTTGGCAGAGGTGTAGGTTACAACAATATTTTGATTTAAAAGAGTATCCATGAAGTTTCTTGCCTTTTTTTTCTCCATAGGAACCTGCTAGGCTTTGGAATGGGCAACTAGCTTCACCTTTCTGCGGAGATATTGCGTAATACACATACAATGGCAATCGATAGCAATGCTTTTTATTTTGACAGTCCAACAACATTCATTGCGTTATTTACCTTGTTGAGCAGACAAATTTTTCGAACATATGAATAGTTTTAATTAATTGACAGTGTGTTACACAATCAGGGTGCTAGTTTGACGGAAGATCAACCAGAACATAGTTAAGCACAGGCTAGCTAATGCTGTTACCTGGACACCTATTACTAAGTTACATTTAGGTATCCTATTGTACACAAGGCTTATTGCTCAATTAGTCTAAATTAATTGAAGCCGACTGCGAACGATCAGTGAGATCAGGGGGCCTACTCCGAAGTGCAAAGTGCGAATGTTCGGATCGGACCGGCACATGGCCGAACCGAATATTATATAATAATAATAATAATATCCCTGGACATTTCACACAGCGCCATCTAGTCCCAAGCTAAGCAACCTAATGCTTGTGTTATGGTAACAAGATGGCTGATAAACTACTTATATACATTTTTTTTTGTAAATACATACATATTATAGATAGAAAGACACCCAGACTCGGAACAAATACATGTAGGTCATACAAATATTTGTTCCGTGCGGGAATCGAACCCGCGACACGCAGCGCAGCAGTCAATCGCTTAACCACTGCGCCAACCGTGCCGTCAAATTTTTTATTTACATTAATAATAAATATTTTTTATTTGTAATTGTGCGTTTTGTTTGTGCAGAATAAATTATTTTTCTTTCTTTCTAATATTATTGAAAAATACGAAAAAAGTTCGGATCGGCTCAGTTGGGTCGGGACCATAGTCAATATTCGAAAGAGTGTAAGAGTGTAGGATCGGAACCGACCGAACCAAATAGTAACTTCGTAGCAGGAAACGGCTGAACATTCGGCCGATACTACTTCGGAGTAGGCCCCAAGGTTACAAGAGCTTCGACACTGTGTCAATGTACAGACGCCAGCACATCAAGCTACTACAATCTGTCAAATTTATTTAATAGATTTTCAACTTTATCGCTGAAGCATTAAGGTGCAAGGTTGACTGGAAAATTTTGACAGTTTTGGGTAGCTTGACCTGCTGGCGTCTGTACTAATTCCTGGCTTCCTATATTCGGTAACAAAGTCGTTATGTTTGCAATGTAATCCACCAGACCGAATTTCAGCCGTCGTGGCCAATCCCAACGGAGACCAGCCATCGATGTAAGATATATTATAGTGTTTTCACTCGCATAAGTTTCGATCCCGTGGTGGATCAAACCCAGGACCCCAGCACTCAGCAGTCGCGCTTGCGACCACGAGACCAGCCCCGTGAATTACACATAGCAAGATATCCCGAAATACGCACCGCACTTGAGTAAAGCAGTAGAGGGGCTTGTGGCTAACAGCCGCGCGGGTCGATCGATCAGGTAAAGCTACGCTTGCCGCGGTTGGTCTGTGGATGGGTGACCATCTTTACATATCAAGACCCTCCGTGCTTCGGAAAGCACGTTAAGCAGTTGGTCTCAGCTGTCAATCGTAGATCTTTGGCAGTCATTACGGGTCGTCAGAAGCCCCAAAGTCTGACAACCAGTCTTACCATGGGGTATTATACTACCTAGTAACTGGGTTGTACCAAGCGGTATCAGATTACCCAGTGACTGTGTTGTGAAGGTCAGATAGGCAGTCGCTCCATGTAAATACAGGTATTGAGCTGCATCCGGTTAGACTGGAAGCCGACCCCAACATAGTTGGGAAAAGGCTAGGCAGATGCTGACTCGAGTAAGGCAGTAAAAAAAAACACTTTTACTTTTAATAACAAATCTGGCACCGTGAGAAAAACCTCTTTTCTCTTCAAACAACAATTAAAAGCCCATAATATTAATACTTCACTGATTTCTTTACAAAAACAAGTGGTTATTAAATCACTGAAACCAGTAGTTGAGATTGAATGATGGTCTAAAAATCTAGGTCGATACATCATGTTTTACAATTGAGAGGCCGAAATTTTAGCCTTTTTTTCAATGTAGATATGTCTAAAATAATCTCAAACCAGTAATTCAGTTTTCACTGGTTTCGCGAGTTGATAGTGTAGGGTGACCATTGATAAAGATCTTACAGGATAATCCTTCAAAATATTAAGTAACTAGCTGTGCCTTGTGGTTTCACCTGCATAAGTTTCCCGTTGGAATATCGGGATAAAAAGTATCCTATGTATTAATTGTGGTTATAAACTATCTGTGTACCAAATTTCATCTAAAGCTGTTCAGTAGTTTTTGCGTGAGGGAGTAATAAACATCCTTCCATAAATCCTCACAAACTTTCGCGTTTATAATATTAAGTAGGATGAAAAGAACGTAACATAACATCACGCTTTGTTTTTCCCGAAGGGTTGAGCAGAAGTACAACCACAACCACACCCCCACAAGGCTCACCCCCTATTGGGGTGAGCCTGAGCCTGTTGCGACTGAAAAATTCCAGATAGAAAAAACCAACAACATTGCCCGATCTGGGAATCGAATCCAGGACCTCAAGCTCAGCAGTAGCGCTTGCGGCCCCTAGACCAACGAGGTAGTCAGTAAAGAAAAGAAACCTCATAAAAATCGATTCATCCGTTTAGGAGTTTGAAAACAAACATACAAACTAAAACATTCCTCTTTTTGGATTGGCGATTATTATTATTATTAAATAGACTCTTAAGCAAATTTTACCTGTGATAGCATATACAAAAAAAATACAAAAATGTTTATTTCAATACCTTTACATTAGTTTATGATTGGAGTCTCCTTTTAAGCACGATGACGCCTGTGTTAGGAGACTCCGCACTTCCATAGCTTTGGCTGTTTGTACTACTTACTACTTCTTCTTCCCAGTGATAGCACTAGGAAGTGGTGAAGGGCGAGCGTTTTTGGGGGACTGTCTTTTGTAATTTTGACGTTCGAAAAGTGCTGATTCTCAGCCTTCATTCAAGTTACATTTTCTGTTATATCTATTCTAATATTATTTTTCACGAGCGCGTGATGCGTGTTTTTTTCACGAGCGCGTGATGCGTGTTTTTTTCACGAGCGCGTGATGCGTGTTTTTTTCACGAGCGCGTGATATGGGAGGGTCTACCATGCAAAGGTATGAGGTCTTTGCTTCATTACTGGTAAAGACACAAGTCTTAATTTTAACCAGTAGTGGTCGCGGTACGCGGGACGTTGACTCCTTTAATAAATATTGGTCCATGGCAGCTCTGGAGAGAAAGAGGTGGATGAGATGGATGGAAGAGAGTAGAGATGCCTTTGCCCAGCAAAGGGACATTAACGGTCCGTAAAGTATAGGAATCAGCCATTTTGTGATTTGAAGTATTAGTGTGCATATGTTACCGGCAATGTGTATAATTCAGGTATTCTATACAATACCTAGGCAATGTATAGAATACCTGAGGCGTCCAGGCAATTTATGAAATATTATGAATATTATTGTCCGTTACATACTTTGCCTAGGTAATGTATACATTTCCTAGGGATTGTATAGAATACCTGCTGGTTCACCGGCAATGTGTAAAGATTTGATCTATATTTATCAATATTATGTTAGTACCATGGGAGAAACGACCATCTATACACCGTAAGGACTGTCTTGCTTGAAATACACGGCCGCTATATTAATCAGATGTGTTCATCGTGTGCATGTGATTTTTAACCGATGAAAATAAAGGGGGAGGTTCTCAATTCGACACGTATATTTTGTTTTCAAATTGGTCAGATGTAAGTTTCCTCTATAGTACTGGCTGCTCGCACGTCTTCCCTTTCCCCGCTTTCATCTTTTTCACACATTTCCGGCTGCGCATTCGGTACTGTATAGAATGCCTAGGCAAAGTATAAAATAAATAATATTTCATACATTGCCTGGACGCCTTAGGCATTCTATACATTGCCTAGGTATTGTATGGAATACCGGATTATACAGATTGCCGGTAACACATACACACGAGCGGCGCGTTGTTGACGGCAGTGGTAGACGTGTCGACGGCTGCTGTTGTCTCTGCCGTTGACTAAAACGAACTGAACTTAAATCAAACTATAAATATCGCGTTTGCCAAAATATCCCAATTCCCTCCCACAGTCACCCTACTCCACACACCCACCCGTGAGAACGGGTCGGGAATCGAACCCCCTATAATCAACCAATCGGTACACCGCAATTAGATCAGACGGACAGACGTACACTTGACTTATGTATACGTACATATATTTGTTGTATATGCCAGACGGGTTCAAAACCTGCATGTACGTTCCAGAATTGGTCGATGTCATAATTTTGTTACAGTATCCGGTCGTTTAATATCATACTCAGGAAAATACTAAGAAATAGGTTTATGTTCCCCTCATACCTAACCCATTTAGGTACAAGTTACACGATATAGCATCAGCAAGCGTGCTGAACAATGCCGTACCTTCTCTGTAATATAAGAAGAGGTCTTTCCCCTCCCTTGAGATAATACTATGTTGATAAATGACTTTTAATAAAATTATGACATTTGACGCCAATTCTAACTGAAAAATACCCACGAATGACGGCGTCTTGTCTTGTTAAAATGATGATTCTAATGATTGCCGTAGCGCATCCAACTTTCGATTAAAGTTACTAAAACGCAACAGACTACTTAAGTCATCATCATGTCTAGCGTTTTCCTAACTATGTTGGGGTTGGCTTCCAGTCTAATCGGATGCAGCTGAATACCAGTATTTTACATGGAGCGACTGCCTATCTGACCCCCACAACCCAGTTACTGGGTCATACGATACCCTTGGTAAGATTTTTTGAACAGACTCCAGATACTTCATTAACATGATAATATATTGTAAAAACAAGCCAACTTTCACTGCATACTGCAAGTTACAATTTCATCCATACTTTAAATCTCTATGCATAACATTTGTATGCTTAACTAGCTGTCTAATTGCAGTAGCAACACTGCTTACCCCGTTACGCCTCATAAGGCTAGCGTTACGTATGTTATCAGTAAAAAGTGTTAACAAATGATGCATACAAAGTAGGAGTAGATTGTATCAGTTTGTCGGATCATTGGGTTAGCAACTATGTTGTTGATTTCGATTGCAGAATTTACTGCTGTCGGCAGCTTACGGAGTTTGTAAGTATACGTAATTATTAGGTAATTTTTGACAGTAACTACATCATCATTTATTTCGATTTAGAACTTGTGTTGTGTATTATTTCATTACTTATTTTGCTTTTTGTATTTCATTTTTGGAGCTGTGGCAACGGCCGCGACTTACGAGTTCTAGGTCGTAGGTTCGAACCCAGACAAGCACTTTACTTTGTTTAAATTATTTCATCACCACTGCTCTCAAAAGCGGTGAAGGAAAACATCGTCAGGAAACCGGCATGTCTTTGAACCAAACATTCGAAAACGTGACATCTACCTACCAATCCGCACTGGGCCCGCGTGGTGGATTGGGCCGTACCCATTCCCTCTTACCAAGCGGAAGCGTCCCACCAGTAGGAATATTATAGCCTGATTATGCTTATGCACATCAAATTCGAATCTTACAATTCGGGAATGGTAGATGACAGTCGTTTCCAGTAAAAAAATATAATATTCAACTGCATTTTATACTGTGACTCCTGTGAGCCGACATTAAGGTGGGCGCTCCAAGGTAGCCCGCGAAATTCAAATGTTCTTACGTTTTTTTTGCAATTTGCTGGTCAGTCAGGTCAAAGTCATCAAGACAACTCTCTAACATCAAGTAATCCTACTGAATGACTATTTCATGAAACCTTGACATTTTAGGATTATGCTAACTTAACAACTTGTATTACTGATTCTAATGATAATTCTGTAAATACATATTTGTTACGGCCGCGAATCATATTTTAATCAACGTACAACTTAGTACTGACTAGCAAATTGCATAAAAACGTAAGAAAATTTGAATTTCGCGGGCTAACTTGGAGCATCCACCTTAACGTAGTCAGAAAAATGTTAAACAAAGATTAACTCAGTCCGTCAGTCAGGAGAATGCGTTCCTCTTACCTGTCAGCGCAACATTTCTAGTACCTAATAAAGATCAAATTCGCAAAACACGTAATCGTTTATATGAAACTGACAGGTTTCAAGAACGCATTCTCTCGCCGTCCCATTGTATACCCTGTCTATTAGGTAAACCGTTTTTTGACACATTGAATTACTGATGGCAGTAACACACAATACACTGATTGATACACGCGTAAGTTTCGATCCAGTGGGAATATCTGGATAAAAAGTATCCTATGTGTTAATCCTGGTTATAAACTGGTAGTTTTTGCGTGAAAGAGTAACTAACATCCATCCATCCATCCATACAAACTTTCGCGTTTATAATATTAGTAGGATGTAAGAAGCCATAAATAAGATAATTCAATAAGATAATTCAATAAGATAAGGCAGTTTGTATATATGTTATTACGCATTTTAAAGTTAACTTTTACGTAATCTGGAAAAATAATATGTACGTTCTAAGACAGCTGTCAAAAAACGGTGAACCTAATGGACAAGATGGATGGTACAAGATTCACAAAGAAAGAAAGAAAGAAAAAGTATTTATTGCGACTCGTACTGGATCATAAACTAAACTAAACACAATTAAAAATAAAACAATTTATATAAAAAAGTAACAATAGGAAAAATGAAACAGTAAGTCCTATACTTGGCCAAAAGGCTCCTATCTAAGCATGATGCTAAGACATTTAAAAAATAAATGTCGCAGCGCTGGTATTCTGATAGGGCCCGCTGTGATGTCACGGGCAATCACAGTAATAAATAAATAATAAAATAGATATCATATTATGTAAAGTATTAGCAATAAAATAACCTAAATATTAACGTTTCCTGCTATCCTAACTTAAACTTAACCCACTATACCCACAATGTAAAATGACTTATATAAGTAATATATTACATATACAGGTAACTTATAACATCTTGCACATCACGAAGGAACTTGCCTTCAAAATAAATCAAAGCTTACTTGAGTGTAACATGAGTTATGATAGCAACGTCTCGGGTTCGATTCCCGGCTCGTGTAATCGCGGCCCGAGGCCTGGAATTAGCCCCAATTAAGTACATCAAACACAGTTTTTATTTCGCATCCCAATGTTTTTGGTTTTTAGTTTAAATTCGTTGTTTCTATGTTTTCTAATTGGAGGGTTGTTTTTTGTACCTTTATGGGTAATTATTTTTCGATAGCTGCTCCTTTTAAAGCTTTTTCTGAAGTTTAGATAGCAGTAAAGCGATTCTTAAATTAAAACTATTATATTTATTTAAAGGGCTTGTGGCTAAGCTGTAACAGTCGCACGGTTAGATCGTAGGTAGTCACGCTTGTCGCGGTCGGTCCGTGGATGGGTGACCATCTTTATATATATACTGAGACCCCTCCGTGCCTCGGAAAGCACGTAAAGCGCTGTCGTCTTTTCGTCAGAACTCCGAAAATTTGTCAACCAGTCTTACCAAGGGATGTCTCATTTTCCAGTAATTGGGTAAGCAGATCCTCAACATAGTTGGGAATAGGCTAGGCAGATGACAATATTTATATACAGGACTATTTATATAGAGGAAATAAGAACTGCACTTACATGTTTATTTTAGAAAATAATGGCTGGATATATGACGCAAAGAAATATATAAAAAAAACTTAAAAAAAAAACAATCGACTTCAAAAAAAAAACACTACAAAGAGAAAAATAACTTTAATTTCGGAAGTCGGTGTCGCTGGGTATTTTTCTCTTTGTAGTGTTTTTTTTTTTGAAGTCGGTTGTTTTTTAATTTGAAAAAAGTTTTTATTTTTCACGTTTTAGTTCTACTTACCTACCCCACACAAATTCGTATATACTTACAAGATTAGAGGTACCCCAATTACAAATTTGACAGAAATGAGGGTGTACCGTGGTATACTGAACACATCTGCGTACCCCTTTAGAGGGTACAGGCGAGACGTTTTGTTGTGTGATTGCGTAAACAATACATACACAGCGATAGCAGCAATAGCCGTTGATTTGCTGGCATTTATTGAAGAGTTCCGTTGTCTGTCTCCGAAACTCATCATCAGATCTTGTCGAAATTTCTATGGGACCATTTGGGAAGTATTATACCCTTTCCAACAAAAAAAGAATTTTTCAAATCGGTTGGCAAGCAACGGAGTTATGCGCGACAAACATAAAAAAAAAAAATACAAACATCCGAATTGAGAACCTCCTCCTTTTTTAGACGTCGGTTAAAAAAGTCGTAAATTATTAATTAACAAAGAAAAAATTGTGATTTCAATCATATGAATGGTATCTTTATAGTCATAAAAGTTCAAAATCAAAAGTCATTTATTCAAATGACAATGCCATATATGCCTTGCCCCAGCAATTTACAGAAAATGTAGATTAATGAAAATAATTGTAATAAATATAGAACCTTTTCATAGAATAGAATATATTTTTATTGTAAAACATGAGCATATAAATTGTTTTTCTTTAGAAGTCAGTAAGTAATAAAAGGAATTCAATCCCTGAAATTCCTTTTTGCCATTTCCTGTTTTCAGGCGACCATCTGCGTTACGTATTACGCATGATACACAATAATGTTTTAATTTTGATTCTAATGATAATTTTGATTTTAATTTTTGATTCTAATTTCGATTATTTTGTGTCTTACTTAATGTTTTGTTTTTTGTTTCTAATTATTTTTTCTATCTTCACTACGACTAAAAAATCTTGTTGTGTAATATTTAAGAAGCTATTTTTTATGTAAGTGCTGTGTACGCCTGTAAATGACTAATTCACCATAACTCAATCCTTATGTTATTTTTTATTATAATGTTTCTAGTGAATAGGTCATTGGTGTACCTAACAAAAAAAAAAAAGTTTGAAATACCTGTAAAACAAAAACTCATAATACGTACGTAAATGATTATTTAATTATTATAATAATAATGATGATGGGTAACGTATACCTATGTTGTTTAATTATTATGCGAATACTTATGAAAATCAAATAGGTTGTATTATAATATAATCATAGTTTCGCATAAATGGATTTTTTGTAATGAAACGTTATTGACGCGCGTATGTCAAACTCAAAATGTCAATGTCAGTCATTTGCTCTCTGTGTTCCTGGCGTTCCTGTTCTTTGCCATCACATCTCACTGTTTTACTGTGCTTTTTTATGGTTTTTCCCTGCCGGCGACTTTTGCTTTTGCCTACGGATGTGGATTTTCGCTTAGTCGCTGACTTTGTGCTACGTACCATGGATCCTGTTCATTGCTTGTGATTTGGTGAACGATGCGATGTTGTGGTGCATAAAATTGTTACCTACCCGAATGTCTACAGGTGTTGTCATGTTAGGTCCTCATTACAATCTTGAATACAAACTCTTCTCGCTTCGTAGGTATTTATTGCACACCCCAGTGGTGGCCACTTCATATAGACGGAACTCGTACATGATAAGAGCAATTCGTTTGAACGCAACCTGCCAGGAAGCTGATAACGACCTTTTCAATACTAGTGTTGTTAAATTGAGGAAAAATTTATCTAATTGCTTCTTCGAGCGCAAATAGTCATTTTCCTGTTTCGTGTTATATGTAGGTAGTCTATTATTATTAATTTTCTGTTTTTTTTCTGTTTTATATGATTTATATACTACATGTGGAAACTTATAATTGGCCATATTTTGTAGAAATTATTATTTACTGCATCTGTTTAGCTGTAAGTTTTCTTAAAATAAATTTAAATTAAACCTCTCAACAGCCTAGCCATTCTTTGTAACAAAAGCCACCAACAAATTGTCATGAGAACAAACAGCTGATGCAGTTTCTGTAATTCCAAACTTATCGGAAATAAAAGACTTGAACCTAGTTAGTATGTTACCTGCCTGTACTACAGTTAATACTTAACTATTACGTACGTTAACTAGTAATTCACTTAAATCAAACCGCCGCTTTTAACTTTTGAAATGAAAAATTCTGAGGGAGGTTAAGTTTGATTTGTGGTGGCGGTTCCGTACGTTGTATTAATTGGTTGATTTCATTTGTGTGTAGGAACTTGGTAATCTGCCAGTTTTTGCAAGCAAAGTTGACTTGTAAAAGGTACTTTTTAAATCTGAGTTGAAGGCACTTTTCTAAATTGTGTCAAAAAGTAGAGAGGCATTTTCCTATCGTCTGAAAATGGTCAATGCAAATGCATGCAATGGTAATGCAAGAATTTATTATTATTATTAATGCTATTTTAATAAAAAGGCGTATCCTACTAATATTATAAACGTGAAAGTTTGTATAGATGAATGGATGGATGGATGGATGTTTGTTACTCTTTCACGCAAAAACTACTGAACGGATTTGGACAAAATTTGGCACACATATGGTTTATAACTAGGATTAACATATAGGATACTTTTTATCTCCATATTCCCACGGGATCGAAACCGAGGGGCGCAGCTAGTAGGTAATAAAATACAATCTTAACTGAATCAGGATTACCTTAATATCATCATCATCCACAACCCGACTTTGCCCACTGTTGAGCATAGTCTCTTTGCTTGTGCTAATCCCCACGTTCCTGTGCCAGCCTCATCCAGGGTTTGCCTGCGATGGTAACAATATTAACTGCTTTATATATTATTTATTTAATTTTCCTAAAAGTACTTAAAGCCCAGGTACCCTTCGTCAGAAGGTCAGTAACATCAAGGCGTTACTGGCCTTCCTTGAGTAGCTGGGGTGGATCGAATAATCGATTTCTCCACGCGCAAAATATGAGCATTGCCGTGAAGTTGCGGACACCAGCCTGTATTACCTAAGGCTAAGTTCGCATGATAAGTTAAAAACGGCACGTTCTTCCGTATGAACGTGCCGTCTTTCGTCATCATTTCTCCATAGGCCACTATTCCCTCGATACCTACGGAACCCTAAAAGGTGGGAATTATGTCATAATTTATTCAAGAACTTACCCTCCGTCGTCAGTAATACATGCCGTTGTAATTTATCAGATTTTTCCTTTACTGGTAATACATAGGCTACGTTATTGGGGGAGAAGTAGTAGGTATTACTTTTTCTATATATCTGTTTCAAGTTTATGTGTAATGTGTACTTTTTGAAGGTGGACATTGGTCTGAATAATTAATTATGACTGAAAAAGAATGGCTTTATTCCGTTACCAAAGTATTTTTTCAGTTTTCAGTCTCTGCTTTCATTGTCCGTCATTTCATTCATTAACTGCTAGTCTTCTGGGCAAGTTTGCCAGACGACATCGATGCGGTCGAGTACTTCGACTCATACGTGTTCTTTTGCCTTTGTATTTATTTTTAACTGTAGTTAGTTAGTCATTTAATTTAGTACCTAGTGTAAATAGTTAGTTATCTACAGATTATTATAATGTTATTACAACATTTAACGTTACCGCTCAATAAAACAAAAAAGTTCATTCACTAGTATCATTATATAATTAATTGAATGCTCTAAAAGATAACTAGATCTTGTTCCTTCATGAAATACTATACCATATTATGATTATCTAAACATAATATATAGTTTCTTATAGAAAAATAGGTAACTAAGTACAATTAGCAGCAGCAGTCTGTTAACAGCTACCTACATATTTTTCTATAAGAAGAATAGGTAGCTGTTGCACCTAGTATTGTATACAATCAAGTATCAAGTATTTTCTAACTGACCAGACAGCTGTGCTGCTGGAGAGTTTGTTGCGCCACTTCTTCTTCCCAGCTAAAGCCCTAGGAAGTAGGTAGTGAAGGGCGGTCATCCCAAGGGATGGGTTTGAGGTCAAACCACAAAGTTTACAAATTACAGTTAACAAAGAAAGATGAGAAAGAAAAATGGTTTATTCTGCACAAACAAAACGCACATTACAATTAAAAAAAGACATAAAAGATACACTTACAACGTACCTAGTCAAAAGCCTCGTGCTCAAGCATTTAAATTGTTGACAATTTACCTATAGTTAACATATTTGGGTAGGTAGGTATCCTGTACCTTACACAGACTTTTATACTAGAGATGGCCGACTATGACTTTGGCCGACAAGCCGACTACTCGGCTGCAAAATGGCCGACTAGTCGGCCAAGCCGATCATTGCTTTCGGTTGAGTTCGGGTGACATCGGCAATAATAACAGTACAGCTGTAGAGTTTCTTCTTTTTTGTTAGAAGTATTAATTAATTTTACTTTATTTATGTAATTTCTGGATCTAAGTCCAATTAATTAATGGACCAAACGAAGGGTTCCTATTCCTAGGATAGGAATAGGAACCTATTCCTATCCTATTCTAGATTGCACTGAAAGTAAACTATAAAACTGATTCTATAACAAAAAAATACTAACAGTAAAGA
Organism: Apamea anceps; assembly: GCA_951799955.1. Classification (NCBI taxonomy): domain Eukaryota; kingdom Metazoa; phylum Arthropoda; class Insecta; order Lepidoptera; family Noctuidae; genus Apamea; species Apamea anceps. Next base: position 5,893,797 of record OX637527.1, on the reverse strand, counting down.
TTTCAATTTCATTTCGATAACCTATTTTAAATTTTTAAGCATATTGTTACGAGCTTCGGGTTCGTGACAATTAAAAATGCCGATAAAAATTACCAAAAGTTACACTTTAATTAATCAACACTAACAACAATTCAAAACACACTAATTATAAAACACAATCGCTATTTAGTCGCACTTGAAGATCGCTTTCGATGTATTCGCATTTATCGCTAATCCAAGTCTGGTTGCTCGCGGCTATTCCCGGCCTTATATAGTGCCGCAGATAGTTCCAGAACCTTCTATTGTAGAACCGTCTAGAATGTTCGAGTACATACCGGCCCCGACTGACTACATGTCGATAGTTCTAGTTAGTTCTAGCTTCGACATATCTACTCGTCAATAGATGGCGCTGACGGATGGCGTGACTATTAGTTCTACTATTCCACAATAGATGGCGCCAGTTAGTTCTGCCAATCCACAATAGATGTCGCCAGTGGTAACTAATGTCACCGAGTATCAGACATTAATTGTGGCGCGTAACACTGCCCCCTCCTAAGACATGCTCGTCCCGAGCATTATCGGCTCCATAATAACGCGCCAGTCGATCCACATGGACGATCTTAGGAGTACCTCTTGCACCTCTACTACGAGTCTGAGGTCCCTTTACAGCTGCACAACTTGTACATTTGCGACACCAGTCCTTGACATCGTCCCGACAGTGGATCCAGTAAAACCGTTCTCGTATCTTCAGTAGAGTCCGTTTTACTCCCAGATGACCTCCTGAACAACCATTATGGTACAGCTGTAGCACCTCCGGTACTTGAGCTTTAGGGACAACCATTTGCAAATGACAGCTGTCTCCCCGAGCATTTTCCCATTTACGGCACAGGACTCCATCCTGAATCACCAAGCTGTCCCATTGGGCCCAATAGCTTTTTGTGATCGAACTCATCGCTGAGACGTCGCTCCACCTGGGCTTAGGAGCTCTGGCCTTCATCCACTTCAGAATCGGCTTGATGTCCGAATCTTCCTGCTGTGCACGTTGTACGCTTTCCTTCCACTCGTTGCTGAGGTCTGTCTTGAGCATCCTCACAGGTACAACTTCTTTACTCTCTTGCCTAGTCTTCAAGGCGGCCGTCTCATCCTTCCGCTGGTTGACATAAGTACGGTCCTGTTCGGACCGCGCATGCGCTTCGCGTCGCACTCGCTCCAACTTTTTCTGTTCCATGTCAACCGCGCGCTTCAATTCTTCTAAACGTTCTAGAAGGGCTTGCTGTTCCTGGTGAGCCATAAGCAACGCCTTCTGCTGGTGCTGAAAGTCCTGGGTGGTGCTGTTAGCTGCACTGCCTTCTGGAGATCGGCCGTCTTCCCTTTCTGCAGTTCGCTTAGGGCAACTGGATCGAAGGTGGCCCTTTTCCCCACAACCGTAGCACCTAGGGCTGTATCCTTTATTGCGGTCGCGAACTGTAGCCGCTGCAACCTCCCTGACGCGATGGGAACGATGATCCTGTCGCACGGCTTCCACCTCCAGTGCATGGGCCAAGGCGTCCTTAAGCATCCCGTGGTGCCCGAGTCTCACAGCAGCTCTAACTTCAAGGTCGCGGATGCCGTCGATGAATGCCTGCACCAGGTTCCCATCAATAAGCGCAGGCACGGACTGGTAAGCTTTACGCACCAGCTTCTCCACTTCAAGGGCCCACTGCTGCAGGTTTTCATTACTGCGTTGCACGCGATCCTTGAGCGAGAGCTTCCAGAACAGTTAAGGCCTGGTCGCGCAGGCCTAGGGTGAGGGCAGTCATGGCCTGACTGTTATTCCAACCATTCGCCTTCATGACAGCCTCAAACTGAATTTTGTAGGCCGACCAGGAAGAAGTTCCGTCGAACGGTGGCACTTTGAATCCACGTAGCGAAGGTGTTGTAGCTACGGGAGCTGCGATTCCATCCCCAAGTTTAAGGTAATCCAGCGTTTTCTTTACATCAGCCATCACGGTTTTCTTCACGTCAGCCACCACGTTGTCAACCCGATTACTCACTTGGTCGATCCGGATTTCAGCTTCCGACAGGCGGTCGTCATGTTGAGCAACCTTATCCTTCACCTCCTTCATGTCCTTCCCTAAGGTAGCGTGAAGGTCCTTCATAAGGAGCATCTGCTCTTCCTGGCGGCGCGCTTGCTCCTCCTTATCACGTTGGAGCTGTTCTTCCAACCGGCGAGCCTGTTCCTCCTGTCGGCGAGCCTGTTCCTCCCTGTCACGCAGCAGCTGTTCTTCAAACCGACGGGCCTGTTCCTCCTTGTCCCGCTGGAGCTGTTCTTCCAACCGACGAGCCTGTTCCTCCTGTCGGCGAGCCTGTTCCTCTTGTCGGCGAGCCTGTTCCTCTTGTCGGCGAGCCTGTTCCTCTTGTCGGCGAGCCTGTTCCTCCTTGTCCCGCTGGAGCTGTTCTTCCAACCGACGAGCCTGTTCCTCCTGTCGGCGAGCCTGTTCCTCCTGTCGGCGAGCCTGTTCCTCCTGTCGGCGGGCCTGTTCCTGCAGCATCATCATCAGGGCAGCAAGGTCTGGTGCTGCTGATGCTGGAGCTGCTGCGGGCGGGTCGGCCTCCGTGGTTGGTAGCTGGCCCTCCGACCTCTGCGGCATAGCTCCACCAAAACGTCTCTGGTCCGTCTCCTGTTGGCGTTGATTCCGGGTACGGATACCCTCCGTGTCGTCTTTAGGTAAAATCGGCATGATTAATCCTTGCTTCTGACACCAATTGTTACGAGCTTCGGGTTCGTGACAATTAAAAATGCCGATAAAAATTACCAAAAGTTACACTTTAATTAATCAACACTAACAACAATTCAAAACACACTAATTATAAAACACAATCGCTATTTAGTCGCACTTGAAGATCGCTTTCGATGTATTCGCATTTATCGCTAATCCAAGTCTGGTTGCTCGCGGCTATTCCCGGCCTTATATAGTGCCGCAGATAGTTCCAGAACCTTCTATTGTAGAACCGTCTAGAATGTTCGAGTACATACCGGCCCCGACTGACTACATGTCGATAGTTCTAGTTAGTTCTAGCTTCGACATATCTACTCGTCAATAGATGGCGCTGACGGATGGCGTGACTATTAGTTCTACTATTCCACAATAGATGGCGCCAGTTAGTTCTGCCAATCCACAATAGATGTCGCCAGTGGTAACTAATGTCACCGAGTATCAGACATTAATTGTGGCGCGTAACAATATTAATAAAAAGTAAAAATGGACCGACTAGTCGGCTTTCCCGAGTAGTCAGTACATCACTATTTTATACCCAAGAAACCTCAACCAAATCCGTGCAGCTATACAAGTTCAATTTCCTCAGAACATACCGAAAGTGAGAAATTCTAAATTAAAAGTATGGTTTACGTACTTATCTACATCTGTACTTACAATGGACGATTGTTCTGTTTCGTGCAGTTATCTGATAGATAACTATCTCGTAGTAATTCGGTGTTTAACTGCTTTTCTGTAACTTTTATGTTAAAGCCATGGTTGTAAAAAAAATCAGATTAAAATTCGATTTTGAAAACAATTTTTTTGTCTGAAAAACGAAACATCGTGCTAATTTTCTTAGCCATAAACCTAAACCCAGCATGCTCATAGGTGGTGGTGGTGGATAGCTTCTAAGTTAATTTATTGGGCATATTAGCCCAGAATAAGATAGAACTAAAACATCGAACCAAATAGTCAACAGGCAGTGACTAGGAATGGTGAACAATGCCCGCTTTTCTCAGTAAATACCTAAGTGAAGAATTTGTTGGCATGCAGGGAGAGATTATTTGAGATATTATTATCCATTCTATAAACAAATTATTATTGTTTTTACAAAAATCTTGATAATATAAAACATCAACAACAATAATGCGCCTAGTTACCGCTACTCGATAACAGATGGCGTTAGCAGCGCCACTGTAACAAGATTATAATATTAACGCATAAATTGCTCGTAGCAAATTGACAGGTTGTGTGATTAAAGTAAAGGCGAAATCATCCTCACTTGTGGATCTCGTAAGAGTTCATAGGTATAGTGAACTGACAATTATATCCTGTAACTGATAATTACTCCTACATTGTTATCTACTTTCGTGTTCGTACGAGTTAAACGAGGGGCCCGTGGCTAAATAATAACAGCCGCACAGTTCGATTGATCAGGTTAAGCTACGCTTGCCGCGGAAATCTTTACATTCCGAGACCCCTCCGTGCCTCGGAAAGCACGTTCAGCCGTTGGTCCCGGCTGTCATTCTTGGATCTTTGAAAGTCGTTACGGGTAGTCAGAAGCCCGAAAGTCTGACAACCAGTCTTACCAAGGTGTATCGTATTACGCAGTAACTGGGTTGTAGAGGTCAGATAGGCAGTCGCTCCGTGTAAAATACTGGTATTCAGCTGCGTCCGGTTAGACTTGAAGCCGATCCCAACATAGTTGGGAAAAAGCTGGGCAGATGATGACGAGATACACGAGGCCAAGTGGTATCGGCCGCTATTTACAAGTCATAGGTCATAGGTTCGAACCCAGACAGGCGCTTTACTTTGTGTAAATTATTTCATCACCACTGCTCTCAAAACGGTGAAGGAAAGCATCGTGAGGAAACCGGCATGTCCTAGAACCAAAAATTCGAAGACATGTGACATCTACCAACCCGCACTGAGCCGGCGTGGTGGATTACGGTCCACTCTCTCTCACCGAGAGGAGGCCTGTGTCCCAGCAGTGGGAACATTATAGGCTGATGATGATGATGGGTGGCTACTAACCAGTCAGTGAGGTTTGTAGCGGGACAGATTGCCCAGGATGCGTCAGACTGACCTCAGGTTCATTGCCATTCGTGGAGCATGATTTAATGTAGATACTGTCGGTTGGTTGTAGCTTAGTAACTTTTTCTAACTTAACAGATAGCTGTGCTGCTGGGGAGTTAGTTGCGCCACTTCTTCTTCCCAGCGAAAGCACTAGGAAGTGGTGAAGGGCGAGCGTTTTCGGGGACTGTCTAATTTAAACGTTAAAAAAGTGCTGATTCTCAGCCGAATTTGAATAAATGACTTTTGATTTTGATTTATTTCTGGTCGTTATGTAGGTACCTAACCTCGTTTTCGGTTTGCAGATTGCCAATTTAAGTTGTCACTTTTTATTCTGCATCAGCCATCAGAGTTTGAAATATCTTCTGTTTGTCTTGTATTGCATTCTAAGTAGCAGTTAATGTTTTTCCCGTCAAGTATCCAGCACCCTTATTGTGTAACACACTCTAAATTTCAATCTGAATCATTTTGAAGGATATTGCTAATCCATTGCTTGATATGGTCGAAAAATGTGTCTGCTCAACAACGTAAAAAACGCGATGAATGTTGTTGAACTGTCAAAATTAAACCCATTACTACTGATAGAGTGCTACGCAAATTACCCCGCAGTATTAAGTATTTCCTTGTCCGCCCGTGGAACTATGGGCATAACTAGATATTCTCCTGTCTTCGTTTCTAAGGTGCACATCGAATCGGCTAAACCTTTTGTGTCTAAAACATACATAAAATTGCATTATCATAAGCATTTAATAATTCTGCTTATATCCCAATTTCGTTGTCTGAGTGCGCAAACTGTAACCATGAATTCAGTAGGTACCTACATTACCCACAGCGTTAAATTTCTTTCATATATTAAAAAAAAAATTGCTCTGCCATTTTATTTTATTTGTTAGGTACACCAATGACCTATTCACTAGAAACCTTAACATACCTAATTAAAAATAATATAAGCGTTGAGTTATGGTGAATTAGTCATTTACAGGCGTACACAGCACTTACATAAAAAATAGCTTCTTAAATATTACCTACGTTTTAACAAGATTTTTTACTCATAGTGAAGATAGAAAAATTAATTAGAAACAAAACACAAAACATTTAGTAAGACACAACATAATAATCGAAATTAGAATCAAAAATTAAAATCAGAATTATCATTTTGACCGCAAAGGTTATACGTACTGCACTGTCTATGAAAGAGCTGACTTTTTTTGATAACCGACTACTAACTTCTATTGGATTCAGAATCATGTACTGAATACATGGTTAGAGTTTGTATTATTTTATTTTCCTGTATCTATAACCGTCAGCTCTTTCTTCCTAGGAATATCGTCTTTAACACAATCTATTCATCTTTTCTTTGGTCTTCATCTTATTTAAATATTTTAATACCAATCAATTATCAGCACTGCTGGACATAGGCATCTCCAAATACACTTCATTCAACTTTATCGTCGGCAACTCTTTAAACCCTAAAACTGGCGATTTGAATTTATTATCCTTCATTTCAAAACACTTCCTCCAGCATACCTACAAAGTAGATGATTACCTGCATAGGACATACCTATGTACCTACAGATAAACATCTCGATACCTACCTACCTCCTTGCCCCATAGGTACCTTGAAGATACGCCTTGCGTGTCCGCATTGCGTGCTTCGAAGCAATTATGTAGGTACACCGCGGTCCGTAGTTGGTTTTCTTTTATTTGTATTGCCCCAGTCTTTTTAAGTCTGAGATATTTTATGTTAATATTTATGCTTATGTATGTAGGGAAATTTGTTTGTTGGGAGTTCTTATGTACTTTGGTGAAATTAGATACCTAAGTAATTCTTGGTTTCTGTTACCTAGCATACTATGTTCAGTATCGTCCAAAAGTTAGTTGTTATTAATCCACTTTAGCTGTAGTACCACATTATGATTTAAAATACTAGTTTCAAATGTTTGAACTGTGCACTATAAATGTTTTATAGTGGACAATACTTTGTCCATTAGGTTAACCGTTTTTTGACAGCTGTCCTAGAATGTACAGACGCCAGCAGGTCAAGCTACCCGAAACTGTCAAATTGTCCCAATCAATCTTGAAATTAATGCTTTAGAGATAAAGTTGAAAATCTATTAAAGAAATTTGACAGATTGTAGTAGCTTGATGTGCTGGCGTCTGTACATATCCCAGATTAAAGTTAAATTTCAAATGCGTAATAAAATAAATATATAAACTGCCTTATCTTATTATCTTATTTATGGCTTCTTACAGACATTATAATACCGTACGTGTATCAATCAATGTATTGTGTGTTGCTGCAATCACTAGTTCCATCTGTCAAAAAATGGTTTACCTAATGGAGATTGTATAGTTCAATCATTTAAAACTAGAATTTCATATCATAATGTGGCATTACAGCAGAGAGGCTTGTGGCGCACGGGTCGATAGGTTACGCTTGCCGCGATTGGTCCGTAGGTGGGTGACCATCTGACCATCTTCATATACCAAGACCCCTCTGTGCCCCGGAAATAACGTTACGTCGTTACGGGTCGTCAGAAGCCCGAAAGTCTGACAACCAGACTTACCAAGGGGTATCGTATTACGCAGTAATTGGATTGTGTAGGTCAGATAGTCAGTGGCTCCGTGTAAAATACTGGTATTCAGCTGCATCCAGTTAGACTGGAAGCCGACCCCAACATAATTGGGAAAATGTTAGGCAGTTGATGACACAACGAAACTCAAAGTCTTTGTGAAATTATGATAATTCTATTTCTAGGAGTAATATCTTGCAGACAGGATGAACTATACCTACCTGTTTTCGAACCCAATAACCTAAATGTCATATCAACATAAAATAAAAAAAATAAGTAACAAATTATAATGTTGTTATCAATGAGGAAAAATTGCACCACGAATAAAAACCAAACCAAAAAAAAAAAAAATACATTAGTCACGAATAATCTTAGAAGTAATCAGATTCAATTCTGGGGGGCGTCTCACACTACGCTTGCCGATAAGCGGTCTCCACTCTAAGACTCGTCTGCTCCACCGGCCTTCGGTCCTTCGACAAACATGGCCAGCCCTCTGCCACTTCAGTTTGCTGACTCTGCTATGTTGGTTACTCCGGTTCTTTTCCGCATAACTAGGTAATTATGTTTGTCTCATTTTAATTTGGGACTACGAAGTAACTCCGTATCTTTCAAATGCACTAGGCAATAGTAGGCATGAATATTTTTAAACCGTATTAACAAAAACCATTTTGACACCATAACCTACATACCGAACACAAAGAAAAACGGCACATTCTGACAAAAACTGACAAAAAACTGAGCTCTCGGGATTAGGATCAATAGTGTATGGAACATTTAATTACAAAGCTGCATTATTATTGGGTGTAATAATAGAGTTGGTATCCAATCGGCAGATTTATTAGAGTTGCTTGATTGATAGGTGATCGATTAGGAATGAGAGGCGTAGAGCTGTGTTAGTTTGTTTAAATTTTTGGTAGGCCAAGGTTACTGACTGACGGGGTTGTGCGGGATGAGGTGAACTCCTTTAACAAGAACTGGTTCTTAGCAGCTTTGAATGGAGAGAAGTGGAAGGAGTTTATTTCCTTCAGTATACTTTTTCTTCACAATTGAACCGGTGTCGACTATTCTGCCAGCGGTGTTCACCGTAGGCGATTCTTTGGTGGTCCTTTCGTTCTATTTGCAAACCTGTAACATAATTACAGAGTTTATAATTATATTTAATAAATCAAGCAATCTTTCTCAACTCCTATTACAGAAAGAAAGAAAGAAGGATGAAAAATTGTTTATTCTGCGCAAACAAAACGCACATTACAAAAAAAAATTATATATATAATATTTAAGAATATAAAAAGTTCTCAATTTTCTCTATTATTCGATGTCAAGGCCGGGGACCAAAGACAACACACATTAAGTGATTTATTTCAGTTTCATCCATAGACCATTCTACCAAAACTTTTAGTCCCAACATCCTCTCAACAGCTTTCCCAATTAATATTTTAATTGATGCATCGTTTCCCCAAGTTTTATTTTCCGTATTAATGCATGTATTATAATTGAGGGACGACGGATATGATTTACTGCCGCAAGCGTCTGATCCTTTAGGTTCACGACGTGATGTAGAGTTGACGGCAGAAATGGTTGGGTTATTTACTCGATAAGATCTGTTGCAGAAGATAGATGTGATGTTGTAAGACTCATTCGATTTCTGACTGATGGGGATTCACACTACGTCAATTTTCGCCATGTGGCTGGTCGCTTACCAAAATTGCCTTACAAGCGGAATCGCCACCATATTTACACGCGTCGATAAAAATCGCAGGTGACTAGTTCACTCGACGATTTTAGTCACCCGTTGCATGCGACCTGTCATCGCAAGGTAAAAGTCAAAACCTATTCTACTTTGGAACTTGCGATTTTAGTCACCTGCGGCCTATCCGAGTTGCCATTTGTGGTGGAGCAAAAATCGTGCGGCTATAGTCATCTGTGTAAGATCCGTATAATACTCCTGCAAACATCTACAAAAACAATAGTTTTCCTGAATCGTTTACAACTAGAAAGTGTTATTAGATTTTATTTTAAAAGGTTTAACTTAAATAATGCAATAATGCGACTCGGTTCAAACTCCAGTGTGTCATATAAATGTCGTAAAGGATTAACGTAGGTTCACTGCGTGCTATACACGCAAACGGCGCGCATTTGTAGTTTCACGATGATTTCAGAAGTAGCAAAGGACTTTTACACATGGCCCATTTTCAATGTTAGATATTTAACGGTACCCCTCCTATTTTAATGGTACCTAGAGCTACTGGATATAGGAGGTATATCAGCGTTAATGACAGAGTCAGAAGAGCTTTTTGAAGATTGAAAGAAAGTTATTCATACACAACATGTTTATCATCTGAAAACACGCGCAATAGGTACTTACTCACTGCAATTTTATTGAGTGCATGTTGGTAAGGAATTTTGGGTTTTCATAATCTGTCAGATCTTAGTTGAGACATATCGGGTTCAAATGAAAACTAACCATCCATTTTTTCTATTCCAGATTTCCCGGACCCGTTAAGCAATCCTTTTAACTTTCCTATTGCCGAAGACTGCATGTAACTTCGCTCTTGCGTCCACCTTGTCAATATTTGATTCGTGAGGTGATATCCTCGGAGACGTGACGTGATTGAAAGTATATTATTATATTATGAGAGCTGTGGGCGATTTGGAGGAGTTTCTTAGAAACGTGACACATGTTCGATCTTTGGTTGACATTCAGGAATTTGGGTAGTTACTGAGCTTGTTGAATGTGAAGAAACTATGTATATAAGTGACGATCGATTTGATGAAATTGATACAATTGTGCAGAGGTGGAAGTGGTAACGGCCGCGATTCGCGTAGGTCGTAGGTTCGAAGCTAGACAGGCGCTTTACTTTGTGTAAATTTTTCATCACCACTGCTCTCAAAACGGTGAAGGAAGCATCGTGGAGAAACCGGCATGTTTTATAGAACTGAAAATTCGAAGACATTTGACCAACCCGCACTGGGCCCACAACGCCCAATGGTGGATTACGGCCCACCCCTCTCACAGCGAGGATACCCCTGGTAAGACTGGTTGTCAGACTTTCGGGCTAATGACGACCCGTAACGACTGTTAAAGATCTACGAATCATAGCCGGGACCAACGGCTTAACGTGCTGTCCGAGACACGGAGGGGGTCTTGATATGTAAAGATGATCACCCATCCACGGACCAACCGCGGTAAGCGTAGCTTAACCTCATCGATCGATCCGTGCGGCTGTTATTACTTAGCTACAGCCCCTCAGTGTATGGTTACAATAAACAAGTCTACATGACACGCTTAGTTACTAAGTTTCAGCTGACTAGCTAGTGTCTGCCACAAAGAGATTTAAGATAAAATAATTTAATGTCTTTGGTCTGCCACTATTTATTTTGCCTACTTTCAATCAACTCAGCCTATCGAAGTCCACTGCTGGACATAGGCCTCTCCCAGGCTGCGCCACAACACCTACCTTGCTCACTTTAGAAGATATAAAATCAAAAAATCAAAATATAAAATCATATTTTATTCAAATTAGGCTGAGAATCAGCACTTTTCGAACGTCAAAATTACAAAAGACAGTCCCCCAAAAACGCCCGCCCTTCACCACTTCCTAGTGCTATCGCTGGGAAGAAGAAGTGGCGCAACAAATTCCCAGCAGCACAGCTATCTGTTCAGTTAGAAAATACTTGATACTTGATTGTATACAACACTAGGTGTTAAGTAATTAACATTACAAGGCACAGAACATAAAATTAAATTATTTGCCATATGTCAGCTAGCCACGCCAATATACCAACAAATATAATAAAAACTATACGTACTCAAGCTAAAAAATAATTAATTAAAATGTAAGTAAAAACTTACTACATAAATAAAATAAAAGCCTCCAGGCATAAAGGGCATGACAGCTTACATGTTTATGCTTTGCTGGGTTCTGTTCACATAGCTGTCACTTTAAGTCATAGATGATAAACTAGGACAATCCTAATAACAAACAAAATGAATGTCTAATCAATGAAATGCTAAAACTGCTGTCCGCGCCAGTTGCCAGGAACAACCTTCTCGCCAAAACACCATTGATCCGCGCAATTCGATTTATCGATCTTCACGTGAAGATCGATGTATTTACATGCCATTTGAGTGAATTCACAAAAATACGGATGTTGTTTTTATGTTATTTTTATATAGGGAAATTAGTAAAGTACTACTAGTATAAGTACTACTAGTTTTTTACGTTTTTCATAGTTTTAAATTGTAAGTATATGTTAATTTTAAGACCACACTAACGCATTAGGTACTACCTGTAATGATAGTAATTGGAGATTTTTAATAAATAAATGTTTCTGTCTCATGTAATAGGGCAAGCTATAGCCAACAACCGGGCACAAATCCAAATTCCGGGCTGCTTCTGAGAAATTCCAGGAATCGAACCCAGGACCTCATGCTAGGCAGTGGTGCTAGCTACCACTACACCAACGAGGCACCCATTAATTAAATTAATGCAGATTTTATTCAACAGGATATAGAAAAAATACCGTAAAATTACAGGAACTTAAGGCTTAAAAGTCGTAACTTGTATACGAGTTTTTAATGTTCTTTTAACTTAAGATTTTTCGTGTAAAAAAATAGATGAAATAAAAAAGCTCTGGACTCTAAACAGACCGACGAAGGTAGGTAGATATTTTTTTTTTATTATTAAAAAGATAACGTTCTCAAAATGGCCGCGGGCTGTCGGCAGACGAAGTATGGATAGCAGAAATGTGTGCTTTATTTTATGTTTGCTGAATTTATATTTATTTTCGTGGATCTTTGACAGTCGTTACGGGTCGTCAGTAGCCCGAAAGTCTGACAACCAGTCTTACCAAGGGGTATCGTATTAGACAGTAACTGGGTTGTGAAAGTCAGATAGGCAGTCGCTCCGTGTAAAAACTGGTACTCAGCTGCATCCGATTAGACTGGAAGCCGACCCCAACATAGTTGGGAAAAGGCTAGGCAGATGATGATTTAAGAAGTCAATGAAAAGTTGTGCGGAAATCGGTTGTCATGGTATGGGCATGTGATACGGAGGAAAACGATATGAGGAAAATTTCATTTTCATTCCATTTTATACAATTTTATGATTGGATTTTTTTTTTCAATTGTATTCAATTTGTAACAATTTTATTTTTAATTGTTTTATTTTAATTTAATAACTTGTAAATTTCATCCAAATCCGTTCAGTAGTTTTTGCGTGAAAGAGTAACAAACATCCATCCATACAAAGTTGCACGTTTATAATATTAGTAGGATAGTAGATATACATATTATCATACTAGCTGCGCCTCGCGGTTTCACCCGCATAAGTTTCGATCCCGTGGGAATATTGGAATAAAAAGTATCCTATTATGTTAATCCTGGTTATAAACCATCTGTGTGCCAAATTTTATCCAAATCCGTTCAGTAGTTTTTGCGTGAAAGAGTATCAAACGTCCATCCATCCATACAAACTTTCACATTTATAATATTAGTAGGATATTATCTTATTGCAGATCGTGATTAATATTTTAGTGCATTATAGAGCGATATTACATAATTGTATTAAGTTATATTGACAAACTAATAAAATATTTGACATTATTAACGAAATATTTAGCCATATATAATTGGAGGGGCCCGTGGCTAAATAATAACAGCCGCACAGGTCGATCGGTCAGGTTAAGCTACGCTTGCCACGGTTGGTCTGTGGATGGGTGACCATCTTTACATACCGAGACCCCTCCGTGCCTCGGAAAGTACGTTAAGCCGTTGGTCCCGGCTGTCATTCGTAGATCTTTGACAGTCGTTACGGATAGTCTGAAGCCCGAAAGTCTGACAACCAGTCTTCCCAAGGCGTATCGTATTACCCAGTAACTGGGTTGTGGAGGTCAGATAGGCAGTCGCTCCATGTAAAATACTGGTATTCAGCTGCATCCGGTTAGACTGGAAGCCGACCCCAACATAGTTGGGAAAAGGCTAGGCAGATGATGATTACTCGTATTAACGAAATATTTATAATCGAAATAGCTATTGGCGATGTTGCCACATCACAAATAACCCGATAGCTTTGATAGTGGCAACTGAAAATTTATAAAAAGTAAGGCAAAAGAAATTGAAGTACAGACGCCAGCATATCAAGCTACTACAATCTGTCAAACATAGATTTTCAACTTTATCGCTAAAGTGTTAAGGTTCAAGGTTGATTTGAAAAATTTGACAGTTTCGGGTAGCTTGACCTGCTGGCGTCTGTACCAACGTTTTATTTTTTGCTACCACTACCCCTTCCAGTACTTAGTACGGTAGGTACCTACGTATGTTATTTTCTTTAGACTAAAATTATAATAATTTACAAAATTTGTAATTACATTCCTTGCTACCGTATGCATGAATAATGTTTTTAGCGACTCTGTCCAATAAATGGCTGTGATAAAACGGACATTGCATTTTAATTCAATAATTTGTTGAAAAAAAAAACATAGGAATTAAAACTGTGTTGACAGTTTGATTGATTTATTTTATAAGTTATTTATTATTGACACTGCGCTCTTTGCCTGGGAATATGTGCTGTTGTATTTTCCCGTGGGTATTTAAAGAAACTTATACAACAAAATTTTGTCATTTATACACCATCATTATCTGCTGAGCCTTTACCCAACTATGGTGGGGTCGGTTTCCAGTTTGACCGGATGCAGCTGAATACCAGTATTTCACATGGAGCGACTGCCTATCTGACCTCCACAACCCAGTTACTGGGTAATACGATTTCCCTTGGTAAGACTGGTTGTCAGACTTTCGGGCTTCTGAATACCCGTGGCGACTGTCAAAGATCCAAGAATGACAGCCGGGACCAACGGCTTAACGTGCTTTCCGAGGCAGGGTCTCGATACATGTTCTATGCTACGGGTTTGGTTTCCGCACTTAGTCCTTCAGGTGGACCATTGTACGTGCAGTCTCGATACATACAAATAAATAAAACTGAAGTGTCCGTTTGTAATAAAAAAAAAAACAGCTTTTCAGCTAAATTGCTTATGAAAGTATATACGGTTCTTATAAAAACAAAACAGTGTCTGTCTATTTTCTGTCTGTTTGTTCCGGTTAATCTCCTAAACGGCTGGACCGATTTTCATAGGACTTTCATTGGCAGATAGCTGATGTTATAAGGAGTAACAGTTTTGTTCCTCCACGATCCCGTGGGATAACTTCCAGCATCCATGAGGGCAAAGTCGCGGGCAATTAGTTAACTATATTATCCATAAACGACTCCGCCTTGGAGGGTAAATGTGGTGCGGTTCCACAAACGATGGGATACTTAATATCATGTCCTGCCTGTCTTGCCAGCTGCATCTTACAGGAGCTGATGCACGCTAGTGATGGCGCCAAACACGTAGACGAATTCTGGGCCGAGTCCATTTAGATTGCCATCGACACGATAAGATGAAGTAGACTATATTATGACTTATGGACTGGAAGGTGCACACTCACGTCACGGCTGGTCCATATATTCAAAGCGCTCAACGAGCTATGGAACGGGCTGTTTGGAGTCTTTCTGAGGGACGGAATCCGTAACGAAGTGATCCGGCATAGAACCTTTGTCGACATAGCTCACATAATAAGCAAACTGATGTGGCAATGAGCCGGCCATATTAGCCGTGAGCATTATAAGACGCGTTCTTGAGTGGAGACCGCAAATCCTTAAACGTTAGGTGAGACTCCCTCAGGCTAGGTGGAGCGACGACCTTCAAAGGGTGGCTGCCTGTCTGGTAGCAACCGGATGAGAGTTGCCGCGAATCGAGCTGAATGGCGTGTAATGGAGAGGCCTATGTCCAGCAGTGGACTTCTGTAGGCTGATGATGATGATGATGATGACATGCAACATAGTCGACCTCATAATGGCTTTACCCGTCTTAAAACATCAAGGTATATTTTTGCCTAAAGACCACTGTGACAATTTCTACAGGGTGGCAGGGACATCAACGCGCATCTTGTAACCATGGATGCAGTACATGATTCGAAACCTTTTTTTTTTTGAGTTTCGAAATGGGTTTCGAAACCTAGACCCTTTTTTTTCAGGATGGGAAATCATCAAATGACCCCTCCCGCTCTGGGTGGAGCGGAAGGGAGTGTCAGACTCTTACTGACTAAAACCCACCCGTGTTCCTTCCTTAGCCCTTTATGTTCCAGGGCAGCGGTAACCCTTTCGGACGATCCTGCTACAAACCTAGACCCTGCGTTAAGTTTTTTTTAATAACCGACGAAAAACGCAGGGCGATACAAAGTGACCTTATTGGTGATATTCAGAAAGGTGCAGGTGCGTAGTACTTGCTACCAGCGTGCGTGTATCACCAGAGGGGCAGTTCTCGTAATTTTTAGAGCGTTCACAGTCAGAAGGACAATTCTCGTAATTTAAAACGTTCAAAATCTAGTCGCAGTCTCATCTCAACGACAAACAAATGTCAAAAACTTGTCAAAATGTAGGGAAATTAGAAGTATTTTTTGACAGATTGAGACTGAGCTGTGAACGAACAGATTGAGACTGTGAACGTTCTTAACATTATGAGAATTCCTTTGATCTCAGTCTCAATCTGTCAAAAATACCTCAAATTTCCCCACATTTTGACAAGTTTTTGACATTTGTTTGTCGCCGAGATGACACTGCGACTAGATTTATATAACGTTTTAAATTACGCGAATTGGTTTTCTGATGAACGTAAACGAGTTAAAAGGAGTACGTAAGGATCGTAGCGGGTGGCTTTCTGTACTTTCTGCGTACCCCATGGGAAAATGCCGTGAGTTTGTGTCTGTATGTGTGTGTAACATAAAAACTGTGACGCATAAATTCTTTCGAGCCAATAAATTGTTAAAGTTTCTAATGTTTCAAAAAACACCCATGAAGGTTATGTTGTGAATAAAAATCATAATTATAGGTTATAACGTACATTTATCGTATTAATCTATCGGTTACGTACGGAGGTATTAAACGGAGCCTCTTTCGGCTTCCGACGCCGCTTTTTAACCATTTTTTTTGTGTATTTTTTCATTTTTATGTGCCGAAGATTTTTTGAGATTGATATGGTTGGAGAAGACAGGCCATGTTTTCTTTTTGTTTCTTTTGGATCGTCGATGGGTGACCATATCCATTACGTATCGAGACCCCTTCGTGCCCCCCCGAAAGCACGTTAAGCCGTTGGTTCTGGCTGTCATTCGTAGATCTTTGATAGTCGTTACGGGTCGTCAGAAACCCGAAAGTCTGACAACAAGTCTTTCCAAGGGGTGACGTGTTCCTGCCAGGGTAGCAGGGTATCGTCCGAAAGGGTTACCGCTGCCCTGGAACATAAAGGGCTAAGGAAGGAACACGGGTGGGTTTTAGTCAGTAAGAGTCTGACACTCCCTCCTGCTCCACCCAGAGCGGGAGGAGTCATTTGATGATTTCCCATCCTCAAAAAAAAAAAAAAAAAGGGGTGACGTGTTATCCTGTAACTCCTGTAACTGGGTTGTAGCTGGGCTGTGGTAGTTGTTCAAATAATCCAGTTGCATCCGGTTGGACTGGAAGCTGACCCCAACTTAGTTGGGAAAAGGCTAGGCATATTGATATTTGGTTAAAGGATCAATAGAAAACAGCTTTCTGTAAATAAAACAAAATGGCGTGAAAATGGAACTACTTCTGTGGCATTTCAAAACGTAACTTAGTTCTTATTTTTTTTTTCTTTTAAAAACGTTGCCCCATACTAGGAATTACTCCTGTATCGTGGATGCGTTTACAAACCTTTAAACTCACATACACAAACAGCCAGACCCGGAACAACTATCTGTAGGCAATACAAATATTTGTTCCGTGCGGGAATCGAACCCGCGACACGCAGCGCAGCAGTCGATCGCTCAGCCACTGCGCCAACCGTGTCGTCACTAGCTGGTGACAATTTGTCTTTTCTAAAATCATTATGAGCTTTTAACAATGATAGGGCGCAGTTTTCAAGTGTTCATCATGAGGTACTGGGTTCGATTCTAAGGTCGGGCAAAATATTACTCGCCCTTAGTACATGGGTCTTAAACATAAGTGGTTAGTCCGTATCTGGCTAGACAGGAAGACGACCAGAACATAGTTGGTAAAAGCTAGACTTTTACCAACTATGTTCTGGTAGTCGCCGATGAATTTTGACTGTAATGGTTTTTAATCGTCAACATGCAGCCAGCTAGCGAGATGTTCAATGCTCATCCCTTCGCTCGATGAGACCTCTCTCATCGAGCGAGCAGAACAAAGGCCTCCCTTTGCTCTGCAGTAATAATTACAGGTTGGTTTTAAAAAGAATGTTTTAAATACAATATTAGTTCAACCACTACGAAAATTACAGGTAATTTAGTCTGTAACGCGTCAACAATGTCAAGTTATTATTATTGAATTCAATCTAGATACTGCAACCAGTAAATTATACAACAATGTATGCATATTAAAATGTATGAACACTAAAATAACTGTTCATTTAACTTCAATTGAAATTCAACTTTCTTTTTGAGTTAATAAAGTTGATTTTGCTACAACAAAAGATTGTGAGATACGTCGTTTCAAAAGTTGATGCCACAGCGGTCAAAGACGGGCATAAATTATCACAGAAAAAAAAATCACGCCATAAGTCTTGAAATTAACGAAGCAAAATGATCTTAAATGCTTTGGAATAAGACATTAAATCATTTAAATATTTAATTAAGTATTTTCATTGTGTTCAAAATCAAAATGGCGTAAGTCAAATTTTCGATATAAAAAACTACTTAAAATGGAGGTATTAAAATACATTTCTGTGTATTTTTTTTATGTTGTCGAGTGCTACCTCACAGGGGCGTAGGTTCGAGTCCGGCCTGAGGCACATTATGTATCGATTCACCAGTTATCGGTATTCATGAATGATTAATTATTTTTATTGTGAGTTTACTATGTCATCGAAGTTATATTGTTATTTAAATACAATCTGGAAGCTGGAGTTCAGTCGAAGCAAACCACACGAGCAGAGCTGCGAGCAGTGGTGGCCCAGTGGTAACAACCGCGACTTACGAGTTGTAGGTCGTAGGTTCGAACCTAGACAGGCGCTTTACTTTGTGTAAATTATTTCATCACCACTGCTCTCTAAACGGTGAAGGAAAACATCGTGAAGAAACCGGCAAGAGCCAAAAAATTCGAAGACATGTGTCATCTACCAACCCGCACTGGGCTCGCGTGGTGGATTACGGCCCACTTCCTCTCACAGAGAGGAGGCCTGTGTCCCAGCAGTGGGAATATTATAGGCTGATTATGTAACCCACACGAGATGCTCAATAATGGAATATGATTTGATGTCATTCTTAATGTAATGTAATTCAAGTGATTCCGATATGCTTATCGGAATCACTTTCACACGTCATATTATATTTTAAAAAAAACGGGTTGAGTGCCAAACCGTTTTTTTTTCTCCCGGCACTCCCGGCACTCCGGGAGTGCCGGAAGAGGAAAACTTGAGTATTAACGTTGTGCATTTTTGATATTTTGGAATGCGGTCTACTCTCGGCGGTCTAATTTTCAATCAGGTCACGTGTCCTGACGCGAGCTCCGTCTTACGACTTTTCGATCAGGTCACGTGTCCTGACGCGAGTTTAACATTTTTTACCCATCACAACAAAAGTGCACAACGCCGCTAAAGAAGTTTTCACTTCAAAAACAAATATCCTATCTGACCTCCACAACCCAGTTACTGGGTAATACGATTCCCCTTGGTAAGACTGTTTGTCAGACTTTCAGGCCTCTGACTACCCGTAACGACTGTCAAACATCCACGAATGACAGCTTTACCTACACAAAGCGCGCGAAAAATATCTGTTACACATAACAACACATTTTAAAACTCGAACCAAAAACAAAAGTGACGACTTTGACAGTCGTTACGGGCGTAACGACTGTCAAAGATCCACGAATGCCAGCCTTGACCAACGGCTTAACGTGCTTTCCGACGCACGGGGGGTCTTGATATGTGAAGATGGTCACCCATCCACAGACGAACCGCGGCAAGTGTAGCTTAACCTGATCGATCGACCCGTGCGGCTGTTGATTACTTAGCAACAAGCCGCTTGCTACTGGTAATGTGTTACGCATTACCCCGCAGACTACACTACCAAGATTCTCCTAAACATATTATTTACTCAAATAAAAATCTCAACGAACTAACTAATAAACCTTTATGTCGTAACGACCCTAAATACCCTCGTATCAGCTGTAAACAGTTCCTGCTGTAATGGCGGTAAACAGAGTGCTCATTATAGTATGTTTGGCGTGACCTGAGCTAGAGGCGTGGGTGTTTCCTTCCATGTAACTCCAGGAGTTTTAAGATGGTGTGGTTTCCATTGAGTACGACACAGAGTTGGTTTTAATCGCGAGGCGGTTGTCCATAGCACTGTTTGAGTGGCTGTAGAAAAGTACCTCGTTGACAAATGATACAAGAAAAAGAGTTTTCTAAATTATTGCAGTATCTGGCAATGGTATTTTTAAATTATTAATTGGTACATAATCAACCAAATCACAATACAAAAATCACTATTATTTCAACAACACTGTTCTCAAAACGGTGAAGCAAAACATCGTGAGGAAACCGGCATGTCCTAGAACCAAAAAATTCGAAGACATGTGACAGTTTCCAACCCGCACTGGGCCCGCGTGGTAGATTATAGCCCACTCTCTCTCACTTAGAGGAGGCCCAGTAGTGAGATCATTATGCTGATTATGTTATGTACAGACGCCAGCAGGTCAAGCTACCCGAAACTGTCAAATTTTCCCAATCAACCTTGAACCTTAATACTTTAGTGATAAAGTTGAAAATCTATTAAAGAAATTTGACAGATTGTAGTAGCTTGATGTGCTGGCGTCTGTACTTAGTACTTAACCAACTAAAAAGGTGAATAAGACCTTTGTTATGTATTTATAGTAAAACAGATAAGCCAACCTCTGATCCTTCACAGATGTATCAATTAATTAAACACATAATAAATAATATTACGTGAAAAATCGCTGAAGTATCACTTATATACAGCGTAGGTGTAAAGCTGAGTCCAAACTTGATTAATTTATTGTATGTATATAAGGTATGTAAGGTTCGATAAGTTATTTTTTAAGTTGATAACTACAGTGTCGCATTAGGGCAATTTAAGGCCTGTAATGATAGTTGTAAGGATGATAAAAAATAAATAAAATAAAAAATATTTTATTCACAAAACCAGTTTTTACACCCACCTTCATTTTACAAATAAATACTTTAACTCTTAAAACAGTCATTCTCCTTACAGCATCAATTCGCATTTTGTGTCGGAACGCTCCAAAATCACACAGTGGGAAACACCACCGACATTGCCGCGGGCTCGCCGTACCAATGGTATAATTACGACCAATGTTTCGGGGAACCAGCAGCTTTTATTATCTTCGGCTACTGTGATTAGATGGACCACAGATAACTTTGGGAACCCGAGGAAAATAAAACGATATTCTCTGTGGTCACTTTTGTTTTTGGTTCGAGTTTTAAAATGTGTTGTTATGTGTAATAGATATTTTTCGGGCGCTTTGTGTAGGTAAAGCTGTCATTCGTGGATCTTTGACAGTCGTTACGGGTCGTTAGAAGCCCGAAAGTCTGACAACCAGTCTTACCAAGTTCTCTTTTGACCCATTTACCACCAAAGCCCATTCTGCACGCACTCGGCTGAAGGCCAAATTTTTTAAGAGCGCGTAGTGTTTTATTTTTTAGTTAAATTTTTCCCCATGTCACTAATGCCTAACATGGCGTCTGAATGTATTTAATGCTTATTACTTATTTTAATTAATTGTATGTGTATTTTTATCGTGCTCGTTACTTAGTTGTTAGTGATCCTAAGATTTCTACTACTTACTTTCCCAGTGTCTACTCGTGAGAACCTGTAATTGGCTCTGTATCGCTTATACAATTGTTATTAATTTGGTTTAGCCGGTGGTTCTCCTACTTATAAATAAATAAAAATCACACAAATATTTGAAAATAAATTAAAATTATATTATAATTCACTTACTGAGAAACAATATCTAAAACTAAGATTAATAATTAGAGCGCACAGATGTTACGTAGTAAAACAAAAAAAGTAAAAAAAAAAAAATGAGGTTAAACAGATAACATAGACTCGATCGTAAGTTAACCAAGCACAACATGGATGTATGAATTTGATTTTTACTTAATTAATTAATTAATAATGCTAAGACCCTATACGAGACAGAGCCCCAACGCTGGATTCAGCGACAGCCGGTGTTGACGTGATGACGTCAACCACTGCAGCATACGATTAAATGTAAAATACTGGTACTCAGCTGCATCCGGTTAGATGATATAAATGATCTTACTGTAGGTAGGCTTGTACAACCCTCCCGGTGAGTTCCCGCATTGTCGAGGCGGGGGGGCTCAGTAGCCGTGGTATGGGGTACCACGGTGAAGCTAAGAGGAACCCATACCATACCATCTTGGCGGGCATGCGCCGGGAGGGCTGTGGAAGTAAAGGCTATGCCGCTTTCCCATGGCCCTCCCATCACGGCGATGTGGGAACACCGCTGAGATTTAGTGGGTATACTGTCATTCCGACAGGGAGTCCCACATACCCCGTCTCGTCCCCCGGGAGACGGGGATGCATTAAGCATTACTCAGCGACGAAAAAAAAAAAAAGGTAGGCTTGTACAAACACTTTTCACATAATTTTTTTGAAAACTAGATGAGATCGGCATTTTCACTCCAGTTTAAAATACTGGTATTCAGCTGTATCCGGTTAGACTGGAAGCCGACCCCAACATATTGGGGAAAAGGCTAGGCAGATGGTGATGAGATCGGCATTTCTATCTGACTACTAGTGTAACCGGATGCAGCTGAATACAAGTAATTAACATGGGATGACTACCTGCCTGACCTTCACAACCCAGTTACTGGGTAATGCGATGCCCCTTGGTAAGACTGGTTGTCAGAATTTCGGGCATTTGACCATCCGTAACGACTGTCAAAGATCCACGAATGACAGCTGGGACCAACGGCTTAGTGTGCTTTCCGAGGCACGGAGGAGTCTTAGTATGTAAAGATGGTCACCCATCCACCTGGGACCTGAAAATTAAACTATTAATGTCATGGCTTACGGACCTGTAAATTGATTTACGCTATAAATTGTTGCAAAAATTCAATTTGCGTTCGGATAAGAATTCTAGACAGGAGTAAAAGTTATGTTTTAAGGCTGAACTTAGTTAAATCTATGGTGGTGTGGACTACAGAAGCCTTATTGAGTAACACACTTAGAAAAGCAATGGCTTTCTTTTTGACAGTTCAACAACATTCATTGCGTTATTTGCGTTGTTGAGCTAACGAATTTTTCGAACATATGAAACAATGTTCCTAATTTTTACACATTATCAGCCTATAATGTTCCCACTGCTGGGACACAGGCCGCCTCTCTGCGAGATGGAGTGGGCTGTAATCCACCACGCTCGCCTGCGGTCCCAGTGCGGCTTGATAGATGTCACATATCTTCGAATTTTTGGTTCTAGGCCGGTTTATTCACGATGTTTTCCTTCACCGTTTTGAGAGCAGTGGTGATGAAATAATTTACACAAAGTAAAGTGCCTGTCTGAGTTCGAACCTACGACCTACAACTCGTAAGTCGCGGCCGTTACCACTGGGCCGCCACTGCTAATACTAAGACACTCTAAACATATTATTTACCCAAATAAAAATTATAACGAACTAATCTGGATTCAAACCTATAACTCGTGTAAGTAGCGTCATTTTTGCTAAAGCGAAGTCCCATCACATCGGGCACAAGGCTTGTACCTATATAATGTTGATTGATACATTTCTTCACTAGTCTATTGCGGCATTGCCATACAACGTTGCAATGCCGCCCGTCTCTTGGGTACATTACCAGTCGACAGCGATGCGGAGGAATATTTCGCAACAATATTTTAGTTTTTTAATAGTTTTAGTTACATTAGGATATTATATTTTTACTTTAATAAATTGTAGTTTATTTAGTACTAGCTGACCCGGCAAACGTTGTTTTGCCATATAAATAATTTCCTAATAATAATATTTTTTTTTTCTTATTTAGGGGGATGCAAAATAGATGTTGGCCGATTCTCATAGATACCGGATAAGCACAAAAAATTTCATCAAAATTGGTCAAGCCGTTTCGGAGGAGTATGGCAACGAAAACTGTGACACGAGAATTTTATATATTAGATTAGAAGTTTGTACATATAAGCTATTATATATTATAAATACCTTACCTACTAGAATCGTTTTGAAAACTTCCCTTCTGATGAATTATTTAATCTTTGTCCGTTCAACATGGCGGCTGCGGCTACCACACCTTGAGTTTCGGGGTTCTCATTAACGACTAGGGTTTCACTGTCCCCTGTCACATGCAAATTACATAGGGCTGTATTAAAAACGTCCCCACCCTTCAGTAATATTTAATTTAAATTATTGGTCATTTGTAGATATGTTTTTTTTTGAATAAATAGAGGGTAGGTATGTGTCGTTAAAGAGTAAAAAGACAGAGTTGTCTTCTATACAGGGTCGACGACGCGCAAACTAAACCCATGAATTCACTACCTACATGATTCTAGACTCCTTAGACTAGACATATTTCATCAGATATTAAACAAAATACTGTTCAACGCAGGGGTTTCAGAATTAGCCGCCGTAGGAGACTCTCTGGATGGTTAGTCAACAGTCGACTCCCGGCCAGCGTAGGCGCGGGCTTGCGGGCGGCGAGCAATGGGCAGCTCGCCGCCCGGTAAGGACCAGGCCCGGGTTGACGGCGCGTTGTGTTCGACGCGCGACTCAAAGAAATGTCAGCACGAACTGACGGGGCCCGCTATGGCCGATGCCGCCAGGGCTGCGGGTTGTTCGAAAGAGATACCGTGGCCCTTGGCATAGGCAACTGAAGGAACACGGGTGGGTTTTAGTCAGTAAAAGTCTGACACTCCCTTCCGCTCCGCCCAGAGCGGGAGGGGTCATTTGATGATTTCCCACCCAAAAAAAAGGGGTTTCAGAATCATGTACTGAATCGATGGTAACAGGGTGCACGTCGATGTTCCTGAAACCCTGTACAGAGTGTAAGGGACATCCACGCAAAAACTGTTACCATGAATACAATTGACAATGTCACAATGGTACTTTGCCCGGTTTGAACCCACAACCTCGTGCATGAGAGGCGAGGCCTCGACCACGGGGCCATCACGACAATCTACCTATATAAATTACAACCACATTTTCGGCATCAACTCTGCCTATCCCTTCGGGAAATACGGGTGGTGCTTTGTTATGTTGTCGTAAATACATACAAAACATAACGAACCTGTTAATAAGTAGGGGGCGAGGCTATTGAGGCCATCAACCAGGCACAGATCCAGTTGCCAGGCTGCTACTGAGAAATTTCTGATAGAAGACCCAAAAAAAAAAAAACACTTGGCCCGACGTAGGAATCGAACCCAAGATCTCATGCTCAACCGTAACTCATGCTCATCACAATGAAGTATGAATAGGCATTTCTCTATCAACATAATTATTGATTCCTACCTAATCTTTGAATATATAATTCTTCTGTACGTGTGTATTTCACTGAACTCATCCTAAACGGCTGGACAGATTTTGATGAAATTGTTTGTGTGTGTTTGAGTGGGTCCCCGGATGGTTTAGATTCACAAATGGACCCGGTAGGTGGCGCTGTTCAGACAGGACAACGTCTGTCAGGTCCGCTAGTCCAATATAATATTATAATTATAATTACATCAAATTATAATTTTAAAGCAATTAAAAACTAATGATGTCCGCACTCTATCAAATAAGAATATTAAGTAAAAATGTAGGATAGCCATTAAGTATATTAATGTAACCTTTTAGTAAAATTAAGGTTTTTTGATGTCGCTGTGCTTAACCCCGTTTTACATAATTACTATAATCCAATTGAGGTTTATGTAAGGTAGGTATGTAATGTTCTATGTACAGTTTAGGGGGTAGACATTATGTATATACATGACAACACGGTTAGCGCAGTGGCTGAGCGATCGGACTGCTGCGCTGCGTGTCGCGGGTTCGATTCCCGCACAGAACAAATATTTGTAAGTCCTACATGTATTTGTTCCGAGTCTGGGTGTTTTTCTATCTATAATATGTATGTATTTACAAAAAAAAAATGTATATAAGTAGTTTATCAGCCATCTTGTTACCATAACACAAGCATTTTTTTTTTTTTTGAGGATGGGAAATCATCAAATGACTCCTCCCGCTCTGGGTGGAGCAGGAGGGAGTGTCAGACTCTTACTGACTAAAACCCACCCGTGTTCCTTCCTTAGCCTTTTATGTTCCAGGGCAGCGGTAACCCTTTCGGACAATCCCGCTACCCTGGCAGGCTTCGGCCCTATGGAGCCCCGTCACATAACACAAGCATTAGGTTGCTTAGCTTGGGACTAGATGGCGCTGTGTGAAATTTCCAGAGATATTATTATTATTATACATCCAAAAACAGATACTTATTAAGTGACATGTTGTCAACCAACTAACCAACTCAGCCTATCGCAGTCCACTGCTGGACATACCCTCTCACCCTGTCCTCCGCCTTTCGCATCCAGTCTGTCCCAGCTACCTTTTTAAGGTCGTCGGTCCATCTAGCTGGGGCCTCACACTACGCTTACCGATACGCGGTCTCCACTCCAGGACTCGTCTGCTCCACCGGCCATCGGTCCTTCGACAAACATGGCCAACCCATTGCCACTTTAGCTTGTTTACTCTGCAAGCCTCCGCTGTCCTAGTGCCCCGGATTTTTAATTATAACATTAGATATTGCTTTTGTTTGGCTAAGGCCGCATTTCTACATCAATTAAGAAATCTTTTGCGATAAGTAACTAGCATTTAAGAAACATATAGTTGCAAAATGTATATGGAAATGCACTTTGACGTCTCTTGCATGTGGGAAAGTGATATTTAAAACCAGATTGCGAGATCACATTCAAAATCAAAAGTCATTTATTCAAATTAGGCTGAGAGTCAGCACTTTTCGAACGCTAAAATTACAAAAGACAGTCCCCCAAAAACGCCCGCCATTCACCACTTCCTAGTGCTATCGCTGGGAAGAAGAAGTGGCGCAACAAACTCCCCAGCAGCACAGCTGTCTGGTCAGTTAGAAAATACTTGATACTTGATTGTATACAATACTAGGTGTTAAGTAATTAACATTACAAGGCACAGATCATAAAATTAAATTATTTGCCATATGTCAGCTAGCCACGCCAATATACCAACAAATATAATAAAAACTATACGTGATCTAAAAAAAAAAAAAATTAAAATTGAAATGTAAATAAAAACTTACTACCTAAATAAAAGCCTCCAGGCATAAAGGGCGTGGCAGCTTACGATTAAAGAAGTAGTTTGTTACCTACTTCTTTAAAACAGAAGAGAACTTTACAGCAGAAGACGTGTGTGGAAAAGAGAGGCCTAAAGAAATTAATTAGTATTGCAATATCGTAGGTACCTATATCTACCTACCTACCTACTTAATGATTGACTGAGAAAATCATTTTTAAAAGAGTAGAGAACTTTAGATCAGAAGACGTGTTAAAGAAGGAGAGGTTTGGGGCATACAGGTTAGAATACTAGGTACTTAGCAGGTCGAATATTTTTTTGATATCATGCATGAAGCGAGCCGTTGTTCTATAAAGAATTTATACAGTGTGACAGCCGGTGTTCGCTTAGAATAATTCTAAGCGAATCCATGATTCATAATTTTGTTCAAATAACATCATAAATTCATTTAAATTCATATTTTGTTCGATGATTAATTTTGATTTTGATTTAGGTAGGTATTCTTATTTTTTTACTTAGCCTAAACTGTCCCACTGCTGAGCAAATGCATCCCCCAAATCCTTCCAGGCATCCTTTTCTAGAGCCATCTCGATCCATTATTATAGGTAAGAATAATTTATGATTATCACCCTTTTTGCACATCGAAACAAAACACTAATAAAATAATAGCAAAATTGTGTAGCATATTTAAATTGGTAACCATCTATACTTACCATCATCATCACCATTACGCATAAAACAACAAAACTACATAAATCAGGTTTAGTTCCGCTACTCCCCAACAGATGGCGCCACGAGTAACATCAACCAAACCTATTACTTCAAATTGACTCTAAATCATTTTAATTACACTTAAAACGCATAATAATGAGCAAAGTAAACTCCATTGACGTCTGTTAGTCTGTTTTTGTCGCATGATATCCGAAACGCGTAGTAATCGCAGTTTGGATTGAGTAATTATGAAAGATTGGCCCATTAAGTGTAGGAGATTGAACTGTTGCTCGCTAGATTAGGTCGTCTTGATTATTTAGCGTTTATTGTGTAATTTCTTTGTTTATTTGTGGATCGTGGTGATATTTAAGGGTAAGTGGAGTAGCTATTAGGCTATTTAATTAAGTAGGTATATATATATAGCTATTCTAACATCACTATGGATAAGATTTTTTTTTTAATTCGCATTTCATTAAATCCTTACTAATAGAATTATAATGTTACATATATTTCGTCATGGACCGGCCGGTCATGGATACAATTAAGTACTCAAACACGTAAAATTTTATACGTCATATTAGGTACCTATTAAAATAGATTTAGTTATTATAGAGATAAACGGTACGATCACTATTTTATTTGCAAACATAGTGATTGCATGATTTAAGCAGTCTTTAGGATCCTAAATGGCAGGAAGCGACCGCGCGGCTGGCCCGGAAAGAGATGGCGGGGTGAGCAGGGGCTGCAGTCTCGACATTCATAGCGATCGCTTTACGACCAAATTCGGTCGCAGAGTCCTATCGCTCCATACATTACACCTGTCAATCCAGACCGAATTCGGTCGTAAAGCGATCGCTATGAAATGACTAAATTCAATCTGTTCTCAAGTTATTTAGTATGCTAAATAATTTTGTTAATTTTAATTATTGTTGTATTATTATTATTATTACCTTGGATATTTTGTATGCCTTTTGGCGGGGCACAGCTCGGATCTTATGTATTCTAACACCTTCTGTATGTACCCTGTGTTTCACGAAATAAATGAATTTGAATTTGAATGCCGAGACTGCAGCCCCTGGACTCCTTCCTAAAGGATTGGCCCACAGTCGGAGTAGACCGGGTAAAGTGGAAAGAGAGATGAGGGTGGAGTTGAGGCCTTTGCCTAGTAGTAGGACAACCCAGGCTCATAATGAATAAATAAATTAACTAGAAAGGTCGAATGTATTACAACCATCCTGAAAAGACATCGAATACAGCCGCTGTGGACGAAATCGGCTAGATGGTATCATTATCATCATCATGATATCTTTCTTTTTCTTTATCATTTTATCTTTTACTCCTACAACCAAACCTCCGTCGGTTTCTTACTAAACTTCAACTATATCTGACGACCCTGGGAGCCTACTCCGAAGTGCAAACTGCGAATGTTTGGATCGGACCGACACATGGCCAAACCGAATATTATTGCAAAATGCGAAAAAAGTTCGGATTGGCTCAGTTGGGTCGGGACCATAGTCAATATTCGAAAGAGTGTAGGAGTGTAGGATCGGAACCGACCGAACCAAATAGTAACTTCGTAGCAGGAAACGGCCGAACATTCGGCCGATACTACTTCGGAGTAGACCCCTGGTTATTTATCTCTTTTGGTGAAAGTATAGAAAAGAATACTATATACTATACTATACTTTGTTTTTAACATTGTTGTTTTGAATGTAAAATATTTTAATTGTGGACTACAGTAGCAAATTCTCTCTCTTAACCATATTATACTTTTAAACAAAAATCATCAGGTAATCAAGTAGTACCGCCGCTACATCGCGTCGACAAATAAAACTACATCTTCATCTTCATCTGACAACCAGTCTTACCAAGGGGTATCGTGTTACCCAGAAACTAGGTAGTGGAGGTCAGATAGGCAGTCGCTCCAAGTAAAAACCTGGTATTCAACTGCAGCCGGTTAGACAGGAAGCTGACCCCAACATAGTAAAAAAGGCTAGGTATATTTGATTGACAGACTAGCATGAATTTTAAAACAATCTCTACGCACCTTCGTTTTATTATGACCTCAGCCGAATACACTGCTGTTCAGTGTGCAAAGATTTTCCTCAAGAATCGCCACAACGACTGGACGACCGCTTCCTGCTTCCAGAGGATTCATCAGATCGTTGGTTTATCTGATAAGGGCCTATCCACGCTGCATCTTCCGGTACATGGTCACCACTCCAGATCTTTTCAGCCTTACAAGCCATCCGTATGCGTATCCGTACTCTTTTATTGCCAAGAAAATATTTATAAGGCTGCTATCGCTAAAATCTCCAATCGAAGCAAGTCGCTTTGAAGGTATCTGTGGTAGATCTTCGGTCTATGGATCTGCAAGGAGGAAATATATAATTTAATTATCAATTACAGTCTTGAGCTTATATTTTAGCAAAAAAAAAAAAAAAAACACTATGCGAATCACAACCATCACCATCTGCTTGCCTTTTCCCAATAGTGTTGGAGTCGGCTTCCAGTCTAACCAGGTGCAGCTGAATACCAATATTTTACATGGAGCGACTGCCTATCTGACCTCCACAACCCAGGCACTGGTTAATATGATACCCCTTGGTAAGACTGGAATGATAGCCGGGACCCACGGCTTAACGTGCTTTCCGAGGCACGGAGGGGTCTTGGTATATAAAGATGGTCACCCATACACGGACCAACCGCGGCAAGCATAGATTAACCTGATCGATACCAATATTTTACACGAAACGACTGCCCATCTGCTACACTATGCGAATCATAAGAACATATCTAAACAGGTCAGATAAGATGTTCAGTAGGACTTGCCTTGTTATCTTCAATGATACAGCGAAATATTTGTATCTTAGTCAGACAATGGCGCCGATTTGGCTCATAAACTAAACTAAATTTAAGTTTAGTGCATCTTTTCATTAAGAAAAGGACAGAAGATAAATATTAGTTTAGTCCTGTCAAATTAGTCAGCGCCTGACGTAAATTAACGTATTTTTAGTAGCCATGTTTTGAATCACGTCTATCTGGGGGCCTAAATCGGCCACTTTGGCAGAATCATAATACGATAACAATATGAATCATATTAAACATAGTAAAATGGTCACAAACTGACAATCCATAATATGATCTGTGTGCAATTCATATCACAATGAAATAACATTTAAACTGTAGAAATAAAAAAAAAACAATTTGATTAATAAAAACTGTAATGAAAAATTTACCGATAAAATTACGGTTTTTATTTTTTTCATGCGGCAATGTTTACAACTAATATGAAATGAAATTTTACGAAAATTAGAGGAATTGCTAATGCTCTGCTGGGAATTTAGGAAATGAATAGCTTTTAGAGGTATTGCTTAAAGTGGCCTTTTTAGGCCCCCAGGTCTGTCAAGTATCTTAATTTGACCGGACTAAACTAATATTTTTGTCTTCTGTCCTTTTCTTAATGAAATAGAAAGAAAAAGATGCACTGAACTTAAATTTAGTTTAGTTTGTGAACAAGGCAATCGGTGCGCGGGAAGAGAAAAGGCAACTTAAACTTTTTTTCTTTTTTTTTAAACGTTGCCCACACTAGCAATTTCTCCTGTGTCGTGGGTGCGTTTACAAACATTTAAACTCACATACACAAACAGCCAGACCCGGAACAACTACTGGTAGGCCATACAAATATTTGTTCCGTGCGGGAAACGAACCTGCGACACGCAGCGCAGCAGTCAATCGCTTAACCACTGCGCCAACCGTGCCGTCATCGAATT
Organism: Apamea anceps; assembly: GCA_951799955.1. NCBI lineage: Eukaryota > Metazoa > Arthropoda > Insecta > Lepidoptera > Noctuidae > Apamea > Apamea anceps. Next base: position 5,862,573 of record OX637527.1, on the reverse strand, counting down.
ACATGAAAGCTAAAACCAGACAGACAACAACAAGAAGAGAAAATGTACCATACCCCCTACACATCTCAAGAAAATGTACCATACCCCCTACACATCTCAAATGAATGAACAAACTGTCCCCTTTTACTTGAAAACAAGTAAACACACCCAGATATTCAAAACTCGAGAAATAAACTAGGAAAATGGTGGGATGGAGAGAACACATGAATATAAAGCGCTACATGCATAATGCAGAAACATGTATAATGTATGTATGTCGCTTTTTCTCAAGCACTCGCCTAGCTTGAACGCGCCGCTGGATCTGCGGGCGAATTACGTAATACACTTACAATCGTAAAGCCATTCATTTTGCTAAAACAATTGCCGGCGCCATCTAGTTTTGAAATATTGACCAAAAAAGCGAGTAAAAGTGTCTTAAAAGATCTACTTACATAAATAAACGTCAATTCAACAATATTCATTGTGTTATTTATCTTAACGAACTACGCTTTCTGCATTGTGGAGGTCAGATAGGCAGTCGCTCCGTGTAAAATACTGGTACTCAGCTGCATCCGGTCAGACTGAAAGCCGACCCCAAATACTTAAATTGGAATAGAGACAGGAGAATGATGAATTATGTATTACCTTATTGAACAGAGGATTTTTTTAAACATATGAAGCAGCAAGCTGCGTCCGATTTGATTTTCCTTCAACAAAAATGACCAAATTCCATACAAACTTATTGAGAGGATTTTTAAAAACCCTTCCCCTTAAGAGAGGATTTTTAAAAACCCTTCCCCTAAAGGGGATGAACCCTTTAGGGGAAGGGTTTTTAAAAATCCTCTCTTACTGCTCACCTTCGTTATAAAAGGAACTCTTGTGCAAAATTTCATGCCCTTAGACCCAATGGTTTAGGCTGAGCGTTGTTTGTCAGTTGGTTAATGAACGAATGAATTTAAGTTTTTTTTTTTTTTTGTAGAAGATGGATTATATCAATTTCCTTCAAAATCCTTCGGATTATGATAAAAAGTGTGTTACGCAGTTGGGGTGCTGATTTCTGGTATCCTAGGCACCTAAGTTGCAACAAAGTAATGCTGTCAGTATTCACATACTTAGTTGATTCTGACAATAAATTGTAGCAGTGAAAGGTTTTCGAAATCCGTTTCTCCAATGGTTGGGAAATAGGCCGACGGCTAACACATTTGAAGAAAAGTGTTTGAATTACATTGATTGGCACCTCAAACTCAAACTCAACCTCAGAATTTATTTAAATAAAACCGTTTGCCTGTAAATGTTTTTTAAAATCAAACTTTGGAGTCGGCCAGTCAGTAACATGTAGCTTCCTAGTTGCCCATTCCAAAACAAAGTAGGTTCTAATGAAGAAGAACAGATAAGAAAATCCATGGACACTTTTTTGAATCAAAATATTTTGTATATCATATTTATAAATTGGCTTGTAAAGTCCTACTAATATTATGAACGCGAAAGTTTATGTTATGGATAGATATTTGTTACTCTTTCACGCAAAAACTACTAAACAGATTTGGATGAAATTTGGCACACAGATAGTTTATAACCAAGATTATCACATAGGATACTTTTTGTCCCGATATTCCCATGGGATCGAAACGTATGCGGGTGAAACCGCGGGGCGCAGTTAGTACTATAATGTCTTAAACATGAGACCCGCTTAGAATTGCAAATAACGTTAAAACGATTATGAAAAGAAGCTGTTAATGATGTTGCAAACTATAACAATTATGAGTAAGTGTTGTATCCACATTCGCAACATTGAGCGGCTCGCTTATAAAGATAGTGCATGGCAAAATAATTGACACTAACTTTAACATTCTCCGCGTCAGGCGTTTCTATATAACTTTCAAAGCAGCTCTGGGATCTTTAAAAGAACGGCCCAAGGTCCTGATTTACTTAGAACTTCATATCAGAATCATCTAACTGTGTTAGAAGCATTAGAAACTCTACTGCCTTTATCCCCAGAATAACAGGACTTCACACTTGAATACATAACATGATTTTCTCACTACTGGGATGCAGGATTCCTCTTTGTGAGAGATTGCAGGTCGTAATAAACCACGCAGGCCAAGTGTGGGTTGGTACTTGATTAACACATTCCAAACCCCCTGACCCGATAACCAGCTCTCTCGTACCATATTCCAATAATTTTCAAAACATAACTCATATAGAACATCGTACTTATAAATGCAGTACAAATCGAATTTTCGAACGTTGGTCAGTGATTTCAAAACTTCGTGAGGAGAACGTGAAAAACTGCGAGAGCACCTTCGGGCAAAAACCTCGGTGCGCGGTGTGTTTGGTGGGAGAGAGAGGGCACGATGAAGGAACGAGAGGGAGGAGAAAAACTTGCGACGGCGCAACCACGCTCGCATATCTGGGAAGTGGATGGCAAAGAGTATGGTGTAGAGGGGTGGAAGTGATTTTTGATTTTATGTAAAAGAGAGTTGTGAACAGTAAATTTTTATAGGATGGACTTGAGAAGTAATAGTAAAGAATTGACAATTAGCTTATCTCGTAAAATATATATAAGAATCAATCTTCGAAGATGATAAATATGTAGGTACTGGTGAACACAAAAAATAAGAATACAAGCTAATTAACTTGACAAACTGATTGCCTAGACGTTCAATTTAAATCGAGCTACTCACAAAAAATTTACCTTCGGGATTGCAAGAAAACTAGGACAACGATTCTATTGGGTATGCAGAATTGAGCTTAATGCTATCTTCTGCCAACCACAAAACCCAAAAAAGCGACAGAAAATTGAGTGACATGTTTTCAACAGAGTTTCTGTTTGTCTTGTCCGTTGTAACCTACAACAGTCATCATCATCAATTCAGCCGAAAGATGTCCACTGCTAGACATAAGCTTCTCCCGACTTCGATCGGTTCTGTGCTTCCCACATTCAGCGAATTCCAGCGGCTTTCACATAGTCATGTCTACGTCTTCCGGTACACGGTCGCCATTCCAGAACCTTTCGGCCATATCAACCATCTGTTTTGCGAGCAATGTGCCCTGCCTTCAACAGTATCTATTTTCTTCCGAATTTTATGGTTTGCACTGCAAGTGCCCAAGTCACAGATTGAATATAGGTTTAATACCTATTTCACCATCTACAATAAGCCATCTAAGCCGCACGTCGCTTCGTCGTAAGTTGCTTTTGATGTAGCGTGCAAAAACGAGCAGGTACCAGCTAGTCCATTCAACACCTAGATTTGTTTATAATTAATTGACATTTTTAGCTTTTTACTCATAGGACACCGCTTTTGAGGTTTCCGTTTGCTTCTTGTGCTATTAGCTGCGCTTTTTAACCGACTTCTAAAAAAGGAGGAGGTTCTCAATTCGGATGTTTGTATATTTTTTTTTTGTTTGTTCGCGCATAGGTCTGTCGCTTGCAAACCGATTTGAAAAATTCTTTTTTTGTTGGAAAGGGTAGGTATACTTCCCAAATGGTCCCATAAAAAAATCATCAAAAACGGTTCAGTAGTTTGGTTTTTAAACCAAAATTACTAGTAAAAATTACAACTTAAAAGTGAAAAATAAAAACATTTTTGCAAAAAAAAAAAAAACAACTGCCTTCCAAAAACGACACTACAGAGTGAAAAATAACTTTAATTTCGGAAGTCGGTGACAAACAACGAAAATGCGAACCCAATGACACCGACTTCCGAAATTAAAGTTATTTTTCACTTTGTAGTGTCATTTTTGGAAGTCGGTTGTTTTTTTTAACAGTTAATTTCTTCTGTAGTTGGGCGCTAAGAGTTAAATGTATATGACACTGACAGGAAATGGAAAATTTTTTCTGTTAAAATCGATTGTTAGACTTTGTAAAGATACGCAGATATTAGACCAGTGATGGCCTAGAGGTAACGGCTGCGACTTACGAGTTGTAGGTCGTAGGTTCGCACCCAGACAGGCGCTTTACTTTGTGTAAATTATTTCATCACCACTGCTCTCAAAACGGTGAAGGAAAACATCGTGAGGAAACCGGCCTGTCCTAGAATCAAAAATTCGAAGACATGTAACATCTACCAACGTACCAAAACGCACTGGGCCCGCATGGTGGATTATGGCCCACTCTCACAGAGAGGAGGCCTGTGTCCCAGCGGTGGGAACACGACGTTGTGTTAACGAGCGACGTGATATTTGCTGGGTTTTATTAATTTATGTTATTATTTTTATCCAAAATTTGCTAAACTTTTATTTTATTTGTATTTTATATTATTAATTTCCGATTTATTTTAAATTTTTATTTTTATTTGAGATTGAGTTGCTTATTTTCATTTTACATCGTACTTTATTATTTGATGACATTGTATTTATTTTTATATTGTAATTATTTTTATGTATCTCGTTCTCGTGTTTCGTAACTTGTGATTTGATTTTAATATGGGAGAACCTGAAATAAATTGTTTTTTTTTATTTTTTATTATTTTTTTATATAATTGACAAAAGAAAAAATACGGGTCCAATATTTTTTGAAAATCTAACTGACGGACTAATTAGATTTTTTAAGGCATCTAGCCTATTAATTTACTTCTGATTTTGCATCACTGTCTAAATCACAGTGGTCTTTATTCTCATTTTCATAAGAGTGCTGTTGGGTTCCTGCCACTCACAAGTATGTCAAGATCATTGTGATTTTTATTCTCGTTACTATAAGGTTGCGTTTGGTTGCTGCTGTCACAGGTAAAATAACTGTGAACAGATTGTAGCGTTGCTGGCTACACTGGGTGTCGCGAGCATAATATGTTCTGAACAATCGTCACTCATAGAGGAATCTATAATGTTAGCTTAAGCTACTTTATCCTTAACTATACCCCCTTCGTAACTTAGTTTATCTAGGTCATAGTTGCTTGAAATTAAGGCCGCAGTATCTAGGTAACTCATCCGTTGACTTGAGACTTCGAGATGCGGCGTTAAGCATTGTGTTATGACGTGAACAGTCCTAGCCTTGTTAACCACATAGGTTGTATTTAAAAATAATACGTTTTGTTTAACTGCACAGAAACCGTCTTCATCAACTTCGATTATTTTTTCCTTGAGACGAGAGAGAGCGAGTCTCACAGATCGTACTTTGACAATACTTTACTAAGTAAAATGGGCGTTTCATACGAATAAAAACCTTAGTTATACTTAAGAGGCTGCAATAAGGTTCATATTCGTATGAAAGGCTAGCTTATATGAGTACTAGCCTTTGCCTTCAGCTTCGCCCGCATGGTCGCCGGAAATTATTCCACAGGAACATACACTCGATGATATACCAAGCCATACATTTTCAGTATGAGCTGAATTCTCATTGTACGAAAAGCCTATACAATGCAAGGTCAGTTGAGACTGGAAATGTATAGCTTGATAATTATTTCGTCGTGGGTACCACGGAGATAATAAGTATCCTATACCCTAACCCAGATCTTAGTATACCTGTGTGCCAAATTTTATCTAAATCCGTTCTGTGGTTTAGGCGTGAAAAGGTAACAGTCATACAGAGTTACTTTCGGATTTATAATATATAATTATAAATTTATCCATTATTCAAAACAATTAACATTACAATTGACATAACTTTGAAATAACTTTACTCAGTAAAGTTATGTCACAGTGCAATCGGTGAACCTTGAAAAAAAAAGCAAAATCTCACATTTTTCACATAAACCTACATGGGCTCTTATGAAACGTCAGACGTACCCAAATATCATTTCTTTGGTATTGTTCGTCGAATCGTTGAGCTCCTTAAGTTGAGCTGCACGATTTATGACAATGACAAATGAGTGCACTGACTGGACAGGTCCTCTCAATCTGTGTGGTTCTTTCCTCAAAAGACCATATCAGACATCGATCGACACGGTCTTCTTATGATCTGACCAAGATTACGTCTGGACTTTAAATGAGACTGACCTCTGAGTTTGTTTCAGCCTTTCTTCTCAGACTAGTCAGATAGGAAACGCCGACCTCATCTAGTTTTAAAATATGATTGACGTGTAAAAGTGTTTGTACAAACCTACTTACAAATTAAAATCATGTATCTTTACTTTCAAAAATAATCCCATCTTAATGCCAACGTCCACGGTCCCACTAACCCAACTATCTTCGAGATCTACCCACACTTCCAGTTAGTTGACTCCCCTTTATGATGACGTCACGACACGTGGCGCTTCGCTCGACTTCCCACTTTGGCCATTGATTAAAGGCCATTGTGCGTATTGACTGGCCATTATGTACAATTACCTTTGTGTTATGACCTGATTATTTTGCGATGTTAACGACGAGTTAGTTTTGGCAGTAATTTTATTATATTGTTGAGTTATTAAGAAGTTTCTTTGAGCTACTGAGGGGATAAACAAAATATCTCAATTAGAAAAGGGATGTAAATATAGTTGCCATAGATACACGTGCATATTATTTATACATACAGAATGGCAGGGACATCGACGCGCAAACTGTAACCATGAACATGATTACTAGACCTTCGAGCCTAAAAAATCGTACAAAAGTGCAATACCTACGCGATTAAAATGTATGAACCATGTATTTTTTTTTAAATAACTGATGTCAATTGTCAACCCATCAGTGGGGTTCAAAATCATGTGCTAAATTCATGGTAAGAGGTTGCGCGTAGATTTCTCTGCTACCTTGTATAATTTTGCTTGATAGGTCATTAGGTAAAACGATAAACTTGGAGGAAGCTTTTGCCCAGCAGTGGGCCAGAATTGGCTTACAAAAAAAAAAAATTGTATATATTTCGATACATAATTTCTGAATTATTTATCTCAGTTTCACCCCAGTTATTCAAAACTCAAATTCAAAGCATTTATTTCAAACTAGCTTCTGCCTGCGACTTCGTTCTGCGTAAAGTAACTTTCTTATTTTTTTTTTCCGTAAGAACCTTCTACAAAGTATTAGAAAATTAAAAAAAAAAAATTGAAGAAATCGGTAAATTCGTTCTCAAGTTACTGTTATGGCGTGACCAAGGGAAATAGGGATTATTTTTTATATATATAGATAGATAGATAAACCATTTACAGGCACTTTTGAATTGTCAAGGGTCGGTCAGTCAGAAAGATGGAGCTAGTTGCCCTTTACAAAGGTTTTTAAATATGGTTACAAAATACTAAGTTAATTACCCATCGTTACGTTTCCCCCAGGAGTCAAAAGTACAAATACGGATTAATTAGATTTAAGCCTTCGGTTTTTTCATGCGAAAATTTACCGAAATCTCTAGCCATTTTTGCAAGACGACAATGATATTTGAATTACAAAAATACTAAAATAAATAGACACTACGTATTGTTTTCCCACACCACAAGTCCACCTTAACACATCAAAAATCACTTCCCCATAGAAAATAACATAATCAATTCACACTTCTGAATAACTTGATCCTTTCCCATCCAGCCGTATGGAATAAACCCCATAGTATAGTCCCCATAGTATAAGCCCTATAAATTGGGGGCGATATGAACTGACCCCCGGGGATGAAAGTGTGGTGGGGTAGAATATATGGGGGTATTAATTTGTTAATGTCGGTATTAGTGGAGAATTGATTTGATAGTAGTTATGAGGGTGACGTTACTAATTCGATTTGTTAAGTGATGGGTATTTTATGAAACACTGATTGATTCGCAAATTGGTCTGCCTTGTTGGTCTAGAGTCGTCGTAAGTTCGCGGGTTCGATTCCCGGATCGGGTAAAATGTGTCACTGAATTTTCCATCTGTAATTTTACTGTACCCTAATTGCAAAAAATGAAGTCCCTTGAGAAACGGAGAGATATCCTGGATCTAAGGTTTATCTACAAGCTCCTCAGGAATAAGACTGACTGTCCTAAACTCCTAAGTAAAGTCTCTTTTCGAGTCCCATGTAGACTACCACGAAAGCCCATCACTCCTCTAGTCCCACCCTTCCGTCGAACTAAGTCTGGTACTAGTTCCCCTATTCCACGGATGTGTAAATTAGTAAATGAAAACAGTGATCTCAATGATATCCACACAGACACACTAGTAAAATTCATCCGCAATACTAATATACATAATCTGATAAGTTAAGTTATAGTTTAAGCCAATATTCATGCTGACACTTCCGTTTATATTATATTGTACTTGAATTGTTGTCCTTAGTAAAATAGAGTAATTGCATGTTGTGTTTACCTGTAATTGGGTGTGCAGTAAAACTAAGATCTATTGTTATGTATTTTCTATTTATGTATCACTGTAACATCTGTTGGTAAACCATTATAAATAAATTTAAAAAAAACAGACTATCAATCACAATTTGAATCATTTTGAAGGATATTGCTAATCCATTGCTTCATATGTTCGAAAAATTGTCTGCTCAACAACGTAAATAACGCATTGAATGTTGCTGAACTGTTAAAATGAAAGTCATTGCCACTGTTAGTGTGTTTCGCAATTACTTCTATAAGTATACACTTCTGCCTAACCCTACGAGGAAAACAGGCGTGATGTTTTGTTTATTTATTTACTTATTTATTTATCCATTAACACACACAAACACACACAACAACAACACAACACAACAAACAACATCCATCCATCTTATAAATTACTGATTCATTGTTAGGTAAAAACAAACACTTAGGTACAAACGTATTTTCTTTTTTTCTTATGGTGATATTATTTACATCAAGATGAATTTTGCAGTCAGAATGGATTTCTTCTGAGCCATAAAATAGTCGTACGCAAAAATTGCACAAAAGTAAAAAAGCAATAGGCTTTGCCAGTAGGTATAAGTAAAGTTTATTCAAAAATAGATGTCATTTCATGTTAAACAAATATTACTTTTATTTTAATGGTTATTAAGTTGATTCCAGAGTGACTAGCACTGTTTAAAAACTTATAAAAATGTTTGAAGTTGTAGCGTAAACTGAACTTTATTCTGTAGGCATTAAAGTTATTTTTCCATAAACTTATATTTGTTTACATTTTTAGCAAATAAGTCGCGAATGCAGTTTATCTACTGAAATACTATCCGAGAAAACTATTTCGTGCCAATTTAAATCTTTGAACTTATAAAAAATCATGATGTCCCTACGTCATCCAACTATTAACATCTATTAACAACATTTTTACAACATAATGATCAACATACTGTTCAGTGATCAGTGCATAATCCCGGGGTGTTAGGGGGTGAGCACACGCAGCGGGGTTCAGTCACAATATTGTGCTACACCGTGTGATCTGGCTTTAATCGGGTAATCGCTCTATTCGGTGCGAGGGGCCCGGATAAGTGTAGTGTGCACAATGGATGCGGCATATTGTGAACCCGTCTGCATGCGTCTTGATAAATATGACAGTTGTAGTGTTGTGTTGTGTGTGTGTAACTTGTTGTTGATGTATTGAAAGTTGTATGTTCTTTTTTTGCTAGTTGTTTCGTCGTAGATCTTCGAGAACTCTGTTTAATCAATATCTAATTTCCGTATGTCATGTAAGGTTGGGAAATACACAGCTACCAATTTAATTTTAATTTCAATTGGTAATAATACTATGAAATCCATTGTATTCTTTTATCTGGTTGATTCATATTACTACAGTTTTCAATACAGCCACAAACAATCTTCATAGCAGTTGTGTTGCACCGGCAGTTTCTGAAGCTTGAGTAAGACAACACGTTTTTATAATATTTAACTCTCTCTTATTACTTATCTGCGCTAATGTCCTTTTTTCTATAAATTTATTGCTTAAAAAAAAATACAAACATCCGAATTGAGAACCTCCTCTTTTTTAGAAGTCGGCAAAAAATTGAAAATGTGCCAATTGCCTAAAACATATTTCAGGAGTTGTCGACTCGCCCACATATAAATTAACTTCGTGCTAGTCGCCTATAGAAAAAAAATATTATTTAAAAATGACACTCGCCCGTTTCAGTCGAGTAACTTCGTGCGAGTCGACTAATAAGCCATTAACACTACCAGCAGTACCAACAAATGTCAAGTGCCATAAATTCAAACCAAGTGCCATTAACTACCGCATCCGATCATCCCATCCAATTCTTCTGACATCGATGTTCGTGCTAATTGTAATAGGCTTATTTGCACATATCAGTGCCCGGCGTGGGACAGTCCTTTGTGCACTTTTAATGACATCTAATTTGTTTGCACAGGGCTCGTGACGTGTGTGCAGGAAAAAATGTGCATAATGATGGGTTTTGGCGAGAAAATGAGTTTATTTTGTCTTTAGTTAGGCTGTATTTAAAAAAGTTTTTAGATTGATTTTGACTAACAGATTTTGTGAAGTAATTATTTATTAGATATTGATTTATTGACAGTATTGCCCATAGATATAGGAAAGAAGGTATTACCCATTGTAAAGTGGGCTCCAAAAGTACACATTTCCACTTCTACTTCTGCTGTAATGCCAAATTATAATTTAAAATAAAGAAAATATTAGGTACTCCTAAGAGATTACTTGATTATTTTTTATAATACGACAAACTCATCTGCCTAGCCTTTTCCCAACTATGTTGGGGTCGGCTTCCAGTCTAACCGGATGCAGCTGAATACCAGTATTTTACATGGAGCGACTGCTTATCTGACCTCCACAACCCAGTTACTGGGTAATACGATACCCCTTGGTAAGAATGGTTGTCAGACTTTCGGGCTTCTGACTACCCGTAACGACTGTCAAAGATCCACGAATGACAGCCGGGACCAACGGCTTAACGTGCTTTCCGAGGCACGGAAGGGTCTCGGTATGGAAAGATGGTCACCCATCCACAAACCAACCGCAGCAAGCGTAGCTTAACCTGACCGATCGACCTGTGCGGCTGTTATTATGTAGCCACGGGGCCCTCCCCTCCAAATACGACAAACTAAAAAATAAAATATCATCATTTTATTGTCGTGTTTAGTTATCGATGATAACCGTCGTCGTTCATGTCTGCGAAGTTTCGCTAGCTAATTCAATAGGGATACCTATTTGACGTCTACAAAATATGCCTGAAAATCGAGTTTAAATTATAGATACCTAATAGTAGAATTGTAATTCAATATGGTCTAAACTAAATTATAGACACAAAAACAGTTCTGTTCTAACATATCACTTACGTACATAACTAAATAATTTACTAGTTAAAACTAATTGCATACAATCGCACCAATCCAATACATTCCACCAACTACCCTCCAGAACACAACAATTACGAAATCTAATTGGCTCATTCAAATTTAGAAATCTACCGTCGCGAGCCCTGATTGGTGACGTGTGGCGGGTATTCTTTAGAAAAGCCGGTAATTTTGAATTTAGCTGTTCGTCAACCATTTTGAAATGGTCTCTTAGAAATATGGCCGCTGGTATTTTTCAGAGGTCTTCGAGTGTGGTCGTCGTATTATTAAGTATTATTAGTAAAGTAATTGACAGTTATTTATAATAAGTGGCTGTTTAAGCTATTATCTAGTTGGAATACGTTAATTAGGCCGTTTTGTGCGTCTAATTTGATGTTATTTAGCAGTTTGTCGGTGTTGCTAACTGATACTTTAGTGAAAGCATTTTCCTGTGAATTTTGTTTGTTAAAAGTTTGAAAGTTTCACCTGCAGCTGTCCCATACAAGACTTCAATAACTACATTACCTACTCGAGCTTGAGTTGAGCTGCATGATTATTGACAAATGCGTGCACTGACTGGACAGGTCCACTCAATCTGTGTGGTTCTGTCCTCAAAAGACCATTTCAGACATCGACCTACATTGTCTTCACATGATCTGACTAAGATTATGTCTGGACTTTAAAAGAGACTGCGACCTATCAACCTCTGAGTTTGTTTCGGCCTTGCTTCTCAAAGTAGTCAGATAGGAAACGCCGACCTCATCTAGTTTAAAAAAATATAATTCACGCGTAAAAGTATTTTTAAACCTACTTATAAAAATAAAATCATTTATCATTTGATCCAAATGTTTGGGAGCTGATTATATTATTGCGATTAAGATGTTGGTTCCATGGAGAAAATTGTTAAGTATGATGATCGGTGGCCACACATTTCTGATATTCACTGTATAAGCTATACCGTGCATACCAAGACGTAAGAAAATATAATTTCGGAAACATTAATTTTATAAATTACTAGGTATGCCCGCGGTTTCACCCGCATAAGTTTCCGATCCCGTTAGAATATCGGAATAAAAAGTATCCTATGTCCTAATCCGGGTCACGGTCTACCCATGTGTCAAATTTCATCCAAATCCGTTCAGCCGTTATAGCGTGAAAGCGTAACAAACAAACATACAAAAAATCTAATATTTTCTCTTTATAATATTAGTTTAGATTGAGTATCGAGTGGGTAGGTAGGTATGTTGTAAAGTTTTTAAGTCTACTGTTAGTCATCTGAAGGCAAATTCTTACTTAAAAAAAGGTTCAAATTCAAGTCGAAATATCATTTCAGCGACAATCAATGTCAAAAACTTGCCAAAAATGTTGGGAAATTAGAGGTATCTTTGACAGATTGAATCTGAGATCAGCACCCTAATTGCGTAACACACAATTAATCGGAATCGGTTTCATTTTGACAGTTCAATAACATTCATTGCGTTATTTACGTGTTGAGCGGACAAATTTTTCGAACTTATGAAGCAATGGATTAGCAATTTGCTTCAAAATGATTCAGATTACTATTGATTGTGTGTTACGCAATTAGGGTGCTGCACCCTAATTGCGTAACACACGATCAATCGTAATCGGTTTCATTTTGACAGCTCAACAACATTCATTGCGTTATTTACGTGTTGAGCAGACAAATTTTTCGAACTTATAAAGTAATGGATTAGCAATTTGCTTCATAATGATTCAGATTCCGATTGATTGTGTGTTACGCAATTAGGATGCAGACTGTGAACGGTCTTAAAATTACAAGAATTGCCCCTTAGCTAGGAGTAAATGAAGTTTTTCAACCAAAAAGCGTCCACAAGTGGCAACTACTTCTAGTATGCTTGGTAAATAGGCTTTAATACCTACATTTTTAATATAAATACTGAGAGCCGTCTCTACTGAAAATCTTCAGAGCTTTTGGCATACCTTGGGCAGTTAGCCACTCTTTACCACCACTGTGGAAATATCGGAATAAAAAGGATCCTATGTCCTAAACCAAGTCAAGGGCTACCCATATGCCAAATTTCATCCAAATTCGTTCGGCCGTTTTAGTCTAAAAGCGTAAAAAACAAACAACAAAAATCAAATCTTTTTTTCTTTTTAATAATTGTTATATAGTTTAGATAACATTACATAATATTAGTGATATTAACAAGCTTACCACTTTACCCGGGTAATTTAATAATAGAAAATAAAAAGCGTTACGAAAAAGTGTTACGAAGCCATTTCATCTTTATATCTGCCCTGGAAAGTAGGACTTGAAATTATAAAATACTATAAAATACAAGACTAATTGGAAAAATGCTACTTAAAAACGTTAAGGCAGAGTCATACTGCACTGATTCTAGTCTAACCAGATGCAGCTGAATACCAGTATTTTACATGGAGCGACTGCCTATCTGACCTCTACAACCAGTTACTGAGTAACACGATACCCCTTGGTAAGATTGTCCAATTTTATGGGCTTCTGACTACCCGTAACGACTGGTCGACTGTCAAAGATCTACGAATGACAGCCACACGTGGCTACCACAACCAATGGCTACACGTGGTTTCCGAGGCACGGAGGGGTCTCAATATGTAATGGATGGTCACCCATCCACGAACAGACCATGGCTGTTATTATTTAGCCACGAGCCCCTCATATACAACAACATTAAGTATACTATGTAGTGTAATTAAAGGAGGTAGCAATAAATTTAACTTAGGCTGTAAGGCTGAGGCTACATTAGGCCGCGACGCGACCTGCGACACATGAGCGATTAAAACAAATAAATGAATGCTCACGTATATGGCTACACCGTACATCAAATATTACTAGCGATCTTTGATTTCTTTCTGCGATAGGAACAACATTACTGTAATCACGGCATCGGCTACTTCAACGTACCAGCGAAATTGAAGCGAATTTATTAGATAATTTCTCACTTGCACGACTAGTTCAATAGTGCTACTAAATATGCGTGTGGCTACATTATGCGTAAAGGATGATATATTGATCGCATTGTACTGTAGCCACGTCATCGCCGAATATACGCCGGATTTTCGCTTATAATGTAGCCATACCATGTATATCTCGTTTCGCTCTTCCAGTCGCATCGCAAATCGCTGCCTACTGTAGCCTCAGCCTTATTGTGTAACACACAGAAGCAATGAGTTTCATTTTGACAGTTCAACAACATTCATTGCGTTATTAACGTTGTTCAGCAGTCACATTTTTCGAACATATGAAGCAATGGATTAGCAATAACCTTCAAAATGATTGAAATTGTGATTGATAGTGTGTATTTACAGGACGGTACAACTTGTCGTGTGACATTATATTTTGGAAATAGGACATTGAGTTGAAGCTTAAACGCTGCTGCAGACTGTTAAGAGCGTTGGTCCCGCGCTGGTTGGCAACGTCGCATATTTAGTAGTTTTTAATGATTATTTTATTTAATTGAAACCAAAGTATTATTTTTTTACAGCCACACAATATAACAGTATGTCAATTTGGAGCAAACACCAAAATAACGGAAAAAAATAGTAAACCTATTTATAAATAACTTGGCTGTTAAAAACTTAGGTTTAAATAAAAAAACACGGAATACCACTAGAAATTCGAAGTTGTCAGACCGCGTGAAAAAAAAAACCGCAATTTCCACATACAAAAGAGAGAGTGAGAGAGAGAAGTATATATATATAATATATTATAGTAAATAGTATGTATGTGTAATTGTGTATATAACCTGTTTATGTAATTGTGTACCTAGTTCTAATAGTATTTTTTTATTATTGTTCCCCTCAACCAAAGCACTTGCCATCTAATCTCTTCACCACCCTTGGTTGACTGGTAGAGAATGCATAAGGCATTAAGTTCATCTTTGTACCTTTTTGTGCGAAAAGTTTAAATAAATAAATAAAGGCTTAACTAAAACTCCCCATCTTCTCAAACTACCAAACATTTCAGGAGTTCTAAGAACCTTTTTTTTTAATGTGTGTGTGTTGTGGGGGTGTGTGTGTGTGTGTATGTGCATTAGTGTAGCGTGGGTACAGCCTAACATTAACAAAGTACGTAAAATGAAGCGATGAATTTCCCCTGTCCACCCCACATGACAAGGCTAGGTCGAATTAATAGTTCATTAAAAAATCAAGTCATTTCTAGGAATAAAAAAATCATTGCAAGAAATGGTTCTTGGGAAGAACTGTTTCCATTGCTACGATAAATTATGTACATTTTTTATTAGGTACGCAACTAGGCACAAAATTACTATATTAGTGAAATTATAATCGTAAGGGGATTGAGGATTTTTATACCTACAGTCGCGGCTTTTTTTTTAATGGCGGAGAATCTTGAAACCTATGTAAATCGATAGCTGATACCAATGCAAACGAAAAACATAATAAGACCAAAACCAAGGTTTCAGTAGCCATTTTGCAATTGGCTAGCATTTTCAAAATGGCGCGACAGTAGGTATGCCAGGCTCCATATAAACATCTTCAAACCCCTTTTTGACAAGCATTTGACATTGATTGCCGTCGAGACGAGATTGCGACTAAATTTTAAACGTTTTTAATAACGGGAGTTAGTCTTCTGGGGTCTGCCTGCTGGAAATTTTTTACTACAGTCTAGGCTATTTTTTTTATCTCACACACAAGCGAAGAAGTAGCTAATTACACAACTTTTATTTTGAAACATTTCGTCCGTCAAACATAAAGTCCCTGACGTGTCGTACAAACAATGGACACGGTACTACTCATATAAATGTTGCAAACAGTCCATCCATCGGCTCACATTAGCAATCATTATCTACCCTCCAAGGCTTTAAGTATGTAAATTGCTTATTAGCGTTACATATCTAGGACTTAGGGATAGGAAGGTTGAATTTAAAGTAGGTTTAAAACTGTGGAAATGTTTTTTAGCTGTTGTATAATCATGTAATAAAAAGATGGGTTCGTAACGTGGCAACCACCAAAGTAGGTAACTATTTTGGGAAAACCATAGGAATTTAGAAGTCGATTGTGTAAAAGATGACTAGAATTAATGGGGTGAATACTAAGACTTTTAATCACAAACTGAATGATTTTGAAGGATATTGCTCATCCATTGCTTCCTAATAATATGTTCGAAAAAATTGTCTGCTAAACAACGTAAATAACGCAATGAATGTTGTTGAACTGTCAGACAATTTTTTTTTTTGTGTTGTTTTGTTTTGATGTAGTATCCTTCAAAATGATTCAGATTGCGACTGAGTTTGTTACGCAAATAGACTGCTGAAGTGCAGTTACAGGGGGATAATGTTGTTGATACTGGGGGCTGATTTTCGATTAAGGCGTTGACTCTCATGCACAAGGTTGCAGGTTTAACTTTTACAATTCATTTATGTACAGATGCCAGCAGGTCAAGCTACCCGAAACTGTCAAATTTTCCCAATCAACCTAGAACCTTAATGCGTTAGCGATAAAATTGAAAATCTATTAAAGACATTTGACAGTTTGTAGTAGCTTGATGTGCTGGCCTCTGTACTTTTTGAGTTTATCTTGGACATTATTGACATCGGTGAAGGAATACATGGTGAGGACGTAGAATTATATGTAGTTAATATAAGTTTGAAACCGCCAATCCGTCTTGAGCAAGCGTCACCATCAATGCTCGTGCCTTCTCTGTATGAGGAGAGGCCTTGCTCTGGAGCAGGACAATTATTATGAAGAGGCTGGTATTATTGTTGTTGATTGAGCATGAGCATCGGCAAATATCGTAATAATGACTGTCTTTGAGAACCTGATTACCTCTAAGAAAAGTTTAAAAACCAATCGAGTCGCAACATCGATGGTTAAATTCGTGTCTAAAAACCTTTCAGGGTTTCTGTGAATGAAAAAAAGATCCCCATTCAGTCCTTCCTTAACTGAATATCAATTTAAGCATGGCCGGAACAATCATTCCCTGACCGCACAATTAAAGCAGTGTCTACCCAATTTTGATCGAGAAAAAAAATGGCGTCAGAATTTTTTGTTACGGTGTCCAAAAATGACACAAACCTCGCCGAAAGGTCGTCGGATACAAGAATACAGAAAAAAAAAATCTAAAAATTATACATGTCTGTTGTACCCAGTATATAATTTGGCCCTATAATTCGCCGGGACATAGTTTTTTTTTGTTTGCTGTAATTACGTTTCGGGTCTCTTGTTTGTGAATCTTTCCGGTTTTTTTACGAGTCACTTTCCGATTTTTTTCTCTTTGTCGGTTTTTGGTGATCATCTTGTGGATGGCACGCAATGTGTGGAGTTTGATGACTTCGTCAAGGTGTTGCTGTTTTTTTTTGTCATTGTGATTTTTTTCTCGAGTTCTGCGTGCTTATTAGAACATCTAAGTTCGTATTTTTTTACTTAGATTTTCTTATGGTGCCTCAGTGGTAACAGCCGCGACTTACGAGTTGTAGGTCGTAGGTTCGAACCCAGACAGGCGCTTTACTTTGTGTAAATTATTCATCACCATTTTATTTAATTAAGATTTAAGTTTTAATACTTCAATATTATATAGGTACCTCTTCCTGATTGGTAGTAAGTAATTTTATTTTTCATCTTTTAAATAAATTGCAAACTATAGTTTTGAATAATTTAGAAGCATTATTTAAATTTTGTAAATGTAAGATCCATGGATTCCTTTTTTACCATGGATTCCTCTTCTCACACATAGAAGCAATAAGAATAATGTACCCAGGATTTTGTAATAATATCTTGATTTAAAAGAGTGTCCGTGGAGTTTCTTGCCCGTTCTTCTCCACAAAGATCTACGTTTCGGAATGGGCAACTAGCTTCAACTTTCTGACTAACTGACCGACAATTTAATTTTGACAATTCAAAAGTACCTGAAATGGTTTAATTGAAATAAATGATTTGAGTTTGAGTTTGAGTCTGACAGTCATGTTTTGCCTGAACGGCGTACAAATATAAAACGTAGGACGCTACACAGCATCAAGTGATTTTAAATTCGTCCATTACCACATCAAATATAGCAATCCAATTTAGATTACACCATAACTTAAAACTAAAAAGTACAATAAAATGCAATCAAATAGTGTCATAAAGCTCATCATAGTAAATACCTAATACAAATAAAAAAAAATCTAATGTAAAAGCAATTATTAATAAAATTACGATGTCATTATACAAGTCAAATTAATTTGTCAGTTAGAAATTCGTCAGTGCTATAATAGAGTTTCTCTAACAGATGGCCTTTTAATAAGTATATTTATTAATTTTCCAGTAGTGTTACTCGTATGTTCCTCAGATTTTGTCAAGTCGCTACGACCAAACAACAAATTGGGTTTTTTACCAGCCTTAATATAAAACCTTAATTTCTAGATCTTTTATTTAAATATACACCGTTGTTTGTGTTGTCATCATCGAAAGCCTAACCTTTTCCCAACTATGTTGGCGTCAGCTTCCAGTCTAGCCGGATGCAGCTGAATACCAGTATTTTACATGGAGCGACTTCTTATCCGACCTCCACAACCTAGTTACTGGATAATACGATACCCCTTGGTGGTTGTCAGGCTTTCAGGCTCTTGACTACCCGTAACGACTGTCAAAGATCCACGGATGACAGCTGGAACCAACGGCTTAACGTGCTTTCCGAGGCACGAAAGGGTATGTAGTCACCTATCCACAGTCCAACCGCGGCAAGAGAAGCTTAACCTGAAAGATCGACCTGTGCGACGTATAGGATGTAGGATGTATGTAGGATGTATACAGGCTGGCAGGGACATCGACGCGCAAACTGTAACCATGGATTCAGCACATGAGTTTAGACCCCATAGCGTCGAAATTTTTCGTCGGTTATTAAAAAAAAAAATATTGCTGTTCCATACATTTTGACCGCGTAGGTATTGCAGTTTTCTATGAAACAGAGGATTTTTTTTTTTGATAACCGACGAAAAGTTTCGGCGCTATGGGGTCTAGTATCATGTGCTGAATCCATGGTTACAGCTTGCGCGTCGATGTCCCTGCCACCCTGTATAATATTAACGAAGCAAAAGGAGTATGTAAATGATTGCAGCAGCTGACGTTCTGTAGTTTCTGCCGATCCCCATGGGAAGAGGCATGAGTGTACGTTTGTCATCATAAAATTAAAATTCATAAACGTCTTTTTAACAGAGCCTTTACAGCAGTTTAACCAACAATTAATAGAAAAACATCCAAAACCTGCCACCCATATATTACTGGCAATACGAAAACTAGGTAATTTTCTTACAAAACCCTTTTATTCAGGTCGGTGTTCCATAAAGCGTAGCATTGACTTGAATAAAAAATACAATATGGCGGATAAGGCGTTCATTTTATTGTGCTTGATTGTACTCTTGTAAGAAGTGCAACGCGACTGTCATCGATACGTGAGTACAAGCGGCAACAATGGTGGTTGGTGACCGCAAGATATTTGATGGGGATAACCGACAGATGGAGGTTACACCATCAATTTCGATTTGATTTTATAAACTGCGAGTTAATTACGTAACACACTCTGATTTTTCAATGTTTAAACTTTATTGTGCTTTAATCTAACACTTAATCTATTTATTTTATTTAGGTAGGAGGAATAATAATGATAATGTATAGTCTCTGTTACAATAATATAAAGACGAAAACTACACGTCAGCCTAGTCAAATAACCCATTTTTCAATGGTCAGATAACTTATATAGAATAGAATACTCTTTATTACAGAACACAACATATATACATTTTACAAAGGGTGACAAAATGGGCGGTCTTATCGCTTATATCTGAAAAATAAATAAGACAATTAGACATAATTTCTATACAAAAACTGTCAAACCGCAATATTTAGTCCTTAAATATTTAACAGTTTAAAAACATTCATTGCGTTCTTAAGACGAATTTTCAAGCATAATATGAAACAATGGATTAGCAATTTCAGGATCAGAATCCGAAATTTGTAAACACAGTGTGTGAGATGTTACAATATTTCCATAGGTTCTCTATGTTTTGCCGTTAGGCGTACAAATATATTATAATTATCAATTCAAATTCAAATTAATTAAGTTCTATATCAATTATTAGAAAGCACCAGAATAATGGATCAATAATTCCTCTCCAGAAAAAGTTAAGAAAGCATGATCCGATGTTAAATGTCAAAAATAAATAAAATATTAATGTCAAAACTTCTATCTTAATGTTGAGGACGAGGGATTATAGAATTGTCATCCAAATAGTCCTTTAACGAGTAGTAATTTATTGACAAAAAAAATTACCAAAACACTTTTGACTTTGTCCAGATTTAACAATTTTAATTTGTCAGGCAGCTTGTTAAATATTTTTGTGGCCATACCAGAAAGTACTCTTGTTTATTAAGGCAGTTCTACCATGTGAAATTTTGAGCTCTATAGCTTATTTTTGTCACGAAGTTTTCTATAGTAACTTTTTGTCTTTAGGTTTAAAGAATTTTATTCTCATAAGAACAATATATAAGGTCCCAATAATAATAGACAAACTTTTAGAAATCATTCAGACCACCAAGATAAGAAAAACGCATTAGATACTTACAGTTAAAATAATCAGCTAACAAAAATACACTTATAAATATTGGTTACCCAATGCATAAACACTTTGTTAAATACAGAACGATGTAAGGATGTAACAGAACTGTAGGCGAATTCTCGTTATTTAAAACAGTCAAAATCTAGTCGCAGTCTCATCTCGGCGACAAACAAATGTCAAAAACTTGTCAAAATTCAGGGAAATACATTTTTGACATATTAAGACTGAGATCAGACTGTGAACGTTATTAAAATTATGAGAATTGTCCCTCAGACTGTGTACCTACCTACTTACGAGCATGCGCGCAGCGTGGCGCGAGTGTAAGTACCTACCCATAACGGATGGATGTGTTTATTCTAGTGCCAGGTATTTTTAGGTCAAAATAAAATCATTTTAATCAGTGTTTTTTTTTTGCTTGGATATCTTTGGTTAGACGTACGCTGTGGTAAAATTTGTCCATCTATTTTAATTGGACCCTGTATAGGTTCACTTACAATGAGTGAGTGAGTGAGTGAGTGAATGAGTGAGTTGAAAATGTGTTACGCAATTAAGACAATGATAATCTTGTAAAGCGTAGATTCCATCTCAAAATGAAACAAGATTGGAGAACTTTTTGACGATAATGAATCTGCTTAGCCTTTTCCCAACTATTTATTAATTTACTATTTATGTACACACATATACATATAAACAGACAATGAAAAACAGAACAGAAAAAGTAGGTACAGAAGTGATGCTTATTTCATAAGAAATCTCTTCCAGCATACCTGAGATAGGACAATAGATACAGAGATGTAGACAGCGTGTGATAGAGCAAAGGAGACAGACAATAATACATAGAATCAAAAAACAATTCACTTAAAAAAAAACCAGAATTTTAATATATTCTCGTAATTTTTGTTTAGTTTTTTTTTTTGTTCGATAACATTCATTACGTTATTTACGTTGTAATGCAGACATATTTTTCGAACAAAAATGGAGCAATGGATTAGCAATATCCTTCAAAATAATTGAGATTTATAGTGTGTTACGCAATTAGGGTGCTGGATTTGAACACAACAATACTCACAACATAGAATCTAAAAATACAAAACCTTTTTCTCCACGACTGTCCCCGAGATGTCACTGAACACAAATTGCTACTAAGCCACAATATTCAGTGAACTAGCAACAGATGGACAAAATTATATGCTTTGTTGATACATAGGGGACCAGACAGAAACAGAGCATACCTCTTGTGTCTAACACAATAAGAGAAAGAGAGATGGAGAGATATATAGTAACAAAGTCTGAATTAGGGCGTATATCGATACGGTCCGTTTCTTTGAGGGTAAGCAGGAAAAACAGTAAGGTATAAAAGACAAGTAGAAATAAATGTTGGATTGTGCGTAAATATTTGGTCAAGGTATTGTGTGTTTATTTCAGTGTATTGGTAAAAATATATTTTAATTATTGGTGCCTACGAATTTCATAAATTATGTGAAAGTCTTTTATTGCATCTGGACATCATTTACTAAGGAATATAATTATCTTTAAGAAGTCTCAGAAAACCTCACATTTAAAGATGTAGCCAATATAATGAGGGTTTAATGTTGCCACTGCTGGGTCACAGGCCTCCTCTCTCTGAGAGGGAGTTGGCCATAATCCACCACGCGGGCCCAGTGCGGGTTGGTAGATGTCACATGTCTTTGAATTTTCGGTTCTAGGACACGTTTTCTCACGATGTTTTCCTTCACCGTTTTGAGAGCATTGGTGATGAAATAATACTAAAATATAGTATCTGGGTTCGAACCTGAGACCTAGAAGTCGTTAGTCGCGGTAGGGTTACAAAATTAACAAAATATTTTTTAATTTTCAATCGCCTAATTTTATGAATCAACTAAATATTTATGCATTTAGGTTTATAGATAGCTGTACTTCATAAGACCCTGGACCATAGGACCTAGAACTCATTTATTTTGATTACCAACCTGTTATAATAGTAGGCATAAAACTAGGTATTTAATAATTAACCACTTCCTCTGCATTTATGAATATTGAATATTTTATTGCAATGACTTAGGAGTCTGGTCCTTTGCCTGGTTGATGGCAATCAATAGATATGCTCACCGCTATTACATGGGACATAAGTGTCGAAAATGTCAATGTTTTTGCATCTCTGACCCTTTAAAGAAACATTTATCTCATATTTATGTGTATGGGATGAATGTACACATAAATATGAGGTGAATGTTTTATTACCGACTTGATACCAATTCTCGTAATTTTAAACGTTCAAAATCCAGTCACAGTCTCATCTCATGATCAGCCTAAAACGATCCCACTGCTGGGACACAGGCCTCCTCTGTGAGAGGGAGTGGTCCATAATCCACCACGCCGGCCCGGTGCGGGTTCGTGGATGTCACATGTCTTCGAATCTTTGGTTCTAGGACATGCCGGTTTCCTTACGATGTTTTCCTTCACCGTTTAGAGAGCAGTGGTGATGAAATACACTCGCGAGCAATGAAAAAGTCCCAGTGACATAGCACCAAATTACTCCTAAACGGGAAAGGCTAGCTTAATGACGCTGTCTGCAATATTGAAGTACATTTAACAGCACATCAGAATATTACCAACTAAAAACGTAAATATTGTGTTCAAATTTTAAATTATATGTCTTAGGAGATATTAAGGTGTTTGTCGGCATTTTGTGGGTGGAACTTTTTCATTGCTCGGCTGTGTAATTTACACAAAGTAAAGCGCCTGTCTGGGTTCGAACCTACGACCTACAACACGTAAGTCGCGGTCATTACTACTGGGCCACATAGTTTCCTAATGGAAAACCTTAAAAAAATTTTTCCAACGCGGGAATCAAACTCTTGCCTCCCACGCTTAGCACTTGCATCTAATAGATAATAATCTGCCTAGCCATTTCCCAGCTTTGTTGGGGTCGGCTTCCAGTTTTACAGAAACCAGTTGAGTAGGTAATTATTTTACTGGCTCCACACCCTAGTTACTGGTTAACACCATACCCCATGGCAAGACTTACGTTTCTCTAATAGACAACCCAATTGTGTTGGTGCACCCCAGACGACGATGGATTAAAGGTAGAAGGAGAGACAATACTGCAGGTATTGTCTCCCCTTCTCAATTTAATCCATCCAAAGGTTGTCTTTAAAAATCGCTTTCAGCGATAATACCGCTTATTGTGTCACTCTGCGTAAAATTTCTATATTAATATCTACATGATAAATGATAAATGATTTTATTTTGTAAGTACGTTTGTACAAACACTTTTACACGTCAATCATGTTTTAAAAACTAGATGAGGTCGGCGTTTCCTATCTGACTAGTCTGAGAAGAAAGGCCGAAACTAACTCAGACGTCACAGTCTCTTTTAAAGTCCAGACATAATCTTGGTCAGATCATATGAAGACCATGTAGGTCGATGTCTGAGATGGTCTTTTGAGAAAAGAACCACACAGATTGAGAGGACCTGTCCAGTCAGTGCACGCATATGTCAGAAATCGTGCAGCTCAACTCAAAACTTAAGGAGCTCAACGATTCGACGAACAATACCAAAAAAAGGACATTACATATGGTGTACATTATAACGAGTCATCATCTGCCTAACCTTTTCCCAACTATGTTGGGGTCGGCTTCCAGTCTAATCGGCACCCTAATTGCGTAACACACGATCAATCGGAATCGGCTTCATTTTGACCATCAAATGGGTCCGAAATTTGTATTTTATTATATATTTTAATTTTATTTTTATATTTTTGTTTTGATTATTAGTTTTTTTTTTTTTTCTTTTGATTTTATTCGAGTTATTTTGATTTTTTTAAGTTAATTTCTTTTGTTTATATTAATTTGATTTATATTGATTTAATTTTATTTGATTTGATGTGCTCTAATTTGGTTTTTATCTTTTTAATTTAATTTAATTGTTGTGTTTTCTACTAATTTGTGTTGTGTTGTAATTAATGGGTGTTCTTTACCTGAAATGAAATAAATGAATGAATTTGACAGTTCAACACCATTCATTGCGTTATTTACGTGCTGAGCAGACAAATTATTCGAACTTATGAAGCAATGGATTAGCAATTTGCTTCAAAATGATTCTGATTCTGATTCCGATTGATTGTGTGTTACACAATTAGGGTGCGGATGCAGCTGAATACCAGTATTTAACATGGAGCGACTGCCTATCTGACCTCCACAACCCAGTTACTGGGTAATACGATATCCCTTGGTAAGACTGTACATTATACCGAGTATTTTATTCCATTCCATAGACAGTCAAATTCATGTTCAACCTTCAAAACATCCCCGCCAACCCGCACTGGACACGCGTGGTGGATTACGGCGTACTCCCATTCACAGAGAGGAGGCCTGTGTCCCAGCAGTGGGACCGTTATAGGCTGGTTATGCTTCAAAAACATGAAATCACACGTACTATTGGCAACATCGATTCACACAAGAACCTTCACACACTACCACTGGTATCTTATAGTACTCTTTGCACACGACTCAGCTCGTGTTCCCTTGAACTCCGACAGACTGCGATCAGTTTAAAAACGTATTCATTATCACTATGTGGTTGAAATAATTGAGTATCGCGACAGTTGGCGTAATTAACTGTTAAGGTACAGACGCCAGCACATCAAGCTACTACAATCTGTCAAATTTCTTTAATAGATTTTCAACTTTATCGCTAAAGCATTAGGTTTAAAGTTGATTGGGAAAATTTGACAGTTTCGGGTAGCTTGACCTGCTGGCGTCTGTACCACATAATGTCGCGGGGTGTGGTCGCAGTGGTGGTTACAGCGGTTTAGTGGGTTACTCAGCGTTTTATTTTGCCAGCAACATTTCTCTTTGCTTTTTAACTGAGCCAGTATTATGTAGTCTACTTGCTGGAAACCAGACGGTTTGTACTTTCAAAATCTTACCGTGAAAACAAAAACTTACAGAGCGAACGACGAGAGAATGCGTTCTTGACACCTGCAGTGCTATTCTGTAACCATCTCACCGTGAAAACTTAGGTGAAGTGAGCGTGGAGTGAGCTGTCATTCCAAATAATGCCAGGGATTTACAGTACTGACAACTCACATCAAGCTCACTTCAGTTGAGTTTTCACGGTGAGATTTTTACAGAATCGACCGGCTGTCAGTCTCATTCAAACGAATACATGTTTTGCGAATTTGATGTTTATTAGCTAGGTACTAGAATTGTCGCACTGACAGATGTCAGGAACGCATTCTCTCGACGACGACTGTAGGTGAAGTGAGCAGTCATTCCACCTGCAGTGCGATTCTGAAACCATCTCACCGTGAAAACTTAGTTGAAGTGAGCGTGGAGTGAGCTGTCATTGCAACTAATGCTAAGGGATTGACACTATTGATTGCTCACTCTAAGCTCACTTCACTTAACTTTTCACGGTGAGAGTTTTACAGAATCGATCGGCAGCAGTGCGATTCTGTAACCATCTCACCGTGAAAATTTAGGTGAAGTGAGCGTGGAGTGAGCTGTCATTCCAACTAATGCTAAGGGATTGACACTATTGACAGCACACTCTAAGCTCACTTCACTTAACTTTTCACGGTGAGAGTTTTACAGAATCGATCGGCAACAGTGCGATTCTGTAAAAATCTCACCGTGAAAAGTTAATGATCTGCTGGGAATTCAGGAAATGAATAGCAGAGATATTGCTTAAAGTGGTCTTTTTAAGCCCCCTGGTCACTGTCAAACATACGCCTTTTATGTACGTATTTGAAATAAATTATTTGACTTTGACTTTGATAAACGTGTATCCACTCTCAACAAATCGCCCCGCTCCCCGCTCCCACCGCACCCCAACCCTCCGACAAAACAGTAAAATAAAAGAATATTAAAAACAATGCACGAGTAACGAAGCCGAGACAATGGCGACACAATAGCACCGTCACAATAGGGCTGCGCCACAATAGGGCTGTGCCGAGTGCATTCGAGTGCCGTCGAGTCGAGTACACTAGCGCAATTTGTTGCAACTCCTGAGTCGATCGAGTTGACAAGTGTGCTTGTATCGGGAATTGTAGGATCGTTCATTTTACGGGGATATATGAGATTGATGATTGAGATGACTCGAGGAAGAATCATAAATAATTTTTTTTTTCATAAGTAGGAAAAAATCGGCAAGCGTAGTGTGGGGCCCCCCAGCTAGGCGCACAGGTGACTATAAAGAAGATGGCTGGGATAGACCGGATACGGAAGGCGGAGGACAGAGTGTTATGGTGAAGCCTGGGGAGAAGCTTATATCCAGCAGTGGACTGCAATAGGCAGAGTTGATTTAGAAAAGAAACCAGGATAAATAAGAAATAAAATAAATACCTACACGATGTTTTCCTTTACTGTTATTGAGGATCGAGGAAACTGGCCATAGTTCAAGTTTAAACATCTCTTTTAGACTTAGCCTATTTTTTTAGAAGTGGAAGTGGAGTAGAAACAGTCCTGGAACCCACAAGGTTCCAGGACTGTTTCTCCGGGACTCGTTGAGTTTCATGATGCTGGCGAGTTTGTTGCGCGACTTCTTCCCAGCGAAAGCACTAGGAAGTGGTGAACGGAACCGTTTGAGGGACTGTCTTTTGCAATTTTGACGTTCGAAAAGTGCTGATTCTCAGACCAATTTTAATGAATGAGTTTTGATTTTGATTTTCTTCATAGTTCCAGCGCTTTTCCGAAGGCGGAATCCCTTTTTTTTTTGGGTGGGAAATCATCAAATGACCTCTCCCGCTCTGGGCTGAGCGGAAGGGCGTGTCAGACTTTTACTGACTAAAACCCACCCGTGTTCCTTCAGTTGCCTATGCCAGGGGCCACGGTATCACTTTCGAACAACCCGCGGCCCTGGCGGAAGGCCGAATCCCTTAATTATAATCGTTCAAAATCTAATTAATAAAGGTTTTTACACAGATGATGAGACTGTGATTAGAATGCGAAGGTTTTTATAAATACGGGAATTGCGCCTCTGGTGGGAGATACTTGTGATCTGGCTTTCAGGAGTTGTAGTGGTCGGCTTAACGACGTTATGCGGATTATAGCAGTGCGATTCTGTAACCATCTCACCGTGAAAACTTAGGTGAAGTGAGTGTGGTGTGAGCTGTCTTTCCAACTAATGCTAGGGATTGACACTATTGACAGCTCACTCTAAGCTCACTTCACCTAACTTTTCACGGTGAGATTTTTACAGAATCGATCGGCTGGACTGGTGCTATCTTCTTCTGCGGGAGAATTGCTCCGCGTGGAGTCGTTCTACCCATGCAAAGCTAGTGGATACAGCTTTGAATGAAACGTACCGGCGGTCTAAAACCGACCCCGGTACAAATGCTGTAACCACTAGCAGAAATAGCGCCACCAGTAGTTTGCGAAGCTGTGGGAAGCTTGAGCGAAAGAGCCAAAATGGTCTCCGGCATACGACACCCTTTGCACGACAACATCCTTCCATCCATTCTCCAATTATCTAGGGCCGATTTTTTCCAACGCCAGATAATTTTATACGAGGAATAATTTTTAAATTTTGACAGTTACTTTATACAAAAACTGTCAGACGTCAATTTTATTCCACGAATAAAAATTATCTGGCGGTGGAAAAAACAGCCCTTAGCCGAATTAATGATGTTATCTATTGATATTTTAGTAGGTAAGTACTCGTATTTAACGATTTCTAAGAATACCTTTCACGTTCTATGAATGCTATAAAAGTTAAAATCAATAAACATGTCACCGTTCCATAATTTATTTATATGAACAAAGTGGTGCTATAAAATAAACCACTCCAGCATGCATAGTTATTATATTAATCTAATTCATACGCGTTATGTATATAAATTGTTAAGATAATAATATTAATGTTCCAGTTATAAGAAAACTCCATTTATTAGTTGCAATCAATCATTATTATGATAATATTGGCGCCAGTTTTCCGCCATTTTGCAATTTCCCGTAGAAAAACATGGTATCTAAATAGGTTAGTAGGGACACTCTATGATTTTGATCTTCCATCCAGGAACCTACCATCATCTAACTATACTCCATTTATAATAGCATTAGAAAAAAGAGGCTCGTAGAAGCAGGAATGCAAAACATTTTATTTCAAAGTTATGATAAAACAATTTTAAGGCAGATGCTTAAATTCTAATTTTCTTGCGTTTTTTGCAATTTGCAGGTCAGTGTAAGGTTGTATCTTAATAAAAATAATATGATGCGAAACAATAAGAAATATGTAGGCAATAATACAATTTTAACCTTAAATATCATCAATACATCCCTTTAAATTAGAATTGCTCCGAATTCGTCTGATTTCGCGGGCTACTGCAGCGCATCCACCTTAATTAAAATAAAATTCGGTAGAATTATAGTGATACGAATAACGTTCCAAGCATTGTTCATCCCTGCTTCTTTTAGGTTTTTAGCATTGACACTGTAATTTAAAATTGGAGTTATATAATATAAATAAATGAAAGCCACATAATTTCATAAGATAAATAGTTAAAATGGTTACAATTAAGTGTGACAGCTGCTGTAAAAATAGATCATAATAAATTCGGCGTCTATCATAATGTAACAATGTTTATTGTATTTTTGTTACAAAGTGTGCATTAAAAATAACCTTTTTTAACTTCTTTCTAATGCTATTGTAAATGGACTATAGTCTTTTTCCAACTACGTTGGGGACGGCTTCTAGTCTAACCTCATGCAGCTGAATGCCAGTATTTTACATAGAGCGACTGCCTATCTGACCTCCAGAACCCAGTTACTGGGTAATACGATACCCCTTGGTAAGTCAGAAGCTCGAAAATCTGACAACCACTCTTCCCTAGGAGTTAGGGGTATCGTATTATCCAGTAACTGGGTTGTGGAAGTCAGATAGGCAGTCGCTCCATGTAAAGTACTGGTATTCAACTGCATCCGGTTAGACTGGAAGCCGACCCCAACATAGTTGGGAAAAGGCTAGGCAGATAAAGCCTAACTTGTAACAAAGCTGATGAAATGTATCTCTGCCTATCCTTTCGCAAAATACGGGCGTGATGTTATGTTGACATTTTTACATTTCCTATTGATCTATCACCGTTATAAAGAGTACAAGTGTAAATATGAAGACGCCATCATTCCATTTGAGTTACAATAACGCCATGCTCCACATTTTAAAAAAGCACTCTGCAGCACTTTTTAGATGGCGAGCTTCTTGCAAAGTGACATTTTGATGTCACGACTGTCTATGTTCACGACACGACTTAGGGACGATCGTCTTCCATCATCTGCCTGGCATTTTCTCAACTACGTTGGAGTTTGCTCCCAGTCTAGGATGCAGCTGGATACCAGTAATTTGCATGCAACGATTGTTTATCTCTCGACAAAGCCAATATTTTTCTGAATATCTACTTTACTGTGTTAGATGTTGCTTTTTTCTAAACCATTTAAGTATCCGCAAACGGCAGACTCAAGAATTGACTGCAGATTTAGATACCAATTGATTATGATTTCAAAAACTGGCTAAAATACAGGTGTTTGTAAATTATTCCTCACCCGAAAAACATGGCTATCTTAAAATAGTTCATCCTTTCATTATCACTATCAACATCAGCCTACAGCAGTCCACTGCTGGATAGGCCTCTCCAATTGCACACCATTCAACTCAATTCTCGGCAACTCTCATCTGCTGCTACCAGCCACCCTGCGAAGATCGCCGCTCCACCTAGCCTGAGGGCGTCCTACCTTACGTTTGCTGATGTGCGATCTCTTCGAAGAACACATCTACCACAACGGTCATCGGTTCAATATGGCCGGCACTTCCTTTAACTCTATGAATTTTCCTTAACATTTTTGTAAAAGCTGGTATCATACGTAATAAGTTGTTTCTTGCATATACTTACTTAACTAACTAAAGACACATACGTGCTTCACTATGAAATCACGTGACGATATTTTCACGACATGACGACACGACCTAAAACTCGTACCATATAAACAATTCAATTGATTTTCCCCGGCGCGCACTCCGTAAAACGAATGCTTTTAGATACATTAGGTAACGCGATTGGAAAAACTGTGGTTTTAGTCAACTTAGATATTTATTATATTTGTGTAGCAGTCTACCAGAGATTGTGGGGTTGAAATTTTTAAATATTTAGGTGTTTGAAGTGAAGTAAAGGAAATATGGTCCTTACCTATTAAATTACATATTCGTCTATGTAATAGAGCCTAAAGTTCGTTTTTTTAACCCAGATACTAATTTAACAGGTGTCATGACACATTTCTATACTAAAAAAACGCAATCACAAAACGTCAGGATCTGGGATTAAAAAACGAAGTTTAGTTAGGTGGATATTAAATTTTTTGTTTGTACTAGCAAAGAAGTCTTTATATATCTTCTTTTTGCAGTACCAGTTGTGAGTGTTTATGATTTCTAACGTGACAATATTATTGTGGACTACCTGAGGGGTAATTCTTGTAATTTTAAAAACGTTCACAGTCTGATCACAGTCTCAATCTGTCAAAAATACCTCTAATTTCCCTACATTTTGTCAAGTTTTTGACATTTGTTTGTCGTCGAGATAAGACTGCGACTAGATTTTGAACGTTTTAAATGACAAGAATTGGCCTTCAGGTCGGCGTTTCCTATCTGACTACTTTGAGTAGAAAGGCCAATACAAACTCAGAGGTCATAGTCTCTTTTAAAGTCCAAACATACTCTTGATCAGATCATGTGAAGACTATGTAGATTGGTGCCTGAAATGGTCTTTTATAGTTACAAGCGGTCGTTTTACTTCAAGAAGCAACATAGGTTTTCGAGAAAAAATCTCATAATTTTCACATCCCTAATGAAATTTGTAACAAAACTCATAAGAAAACACTTTCAAAATCTTCCTTCTACCAAATAGATGACAACAATTCTATCTATGTCACTACAGAAGGTAAAAAATAAAAGTCATTATAATCTACCCTAATACCGGTGTACAGGCGGGGGTGCGTTGCTATGGCAACCGACGAGGGCGGTGCTATGTAGTAGGTAAATAAAACGAACAGGCAGAGAGGTATACGTGAAATATTTTGAGGGTAGGTATTTTTCGTGAATTGTGGTGAAAATTTTACTTCAAAATGTTAAATTTTTATGAATTACAGTGACATTTGACAAATAAATATACCTCATCATCTGCCTAGCCTTTTCCCGACTATATTGGGGTCGGCTTCCAGTCTAACCGGATGCAGCTGAAAACTAGTATCTTACATGGAGCGACTGAATATCAGACTTTCGGACTTCTGACGACCCGTAACGACTGTCAAAGATCCACAAATGACAGCTGGGACCAACGGCTTAACGTGCTTTCCGAGGCACGGACGGATCTTGGTATGTGAAGATGGTCACCCACGGACCAATTGCGGCAAGCGTAGCTTAACCTGATCGATCGACCTGTGCGGTTGTTATTACTTTGCCACGAGCTCCTTACAAATAAATATACCGATAAATTTTAAAAAGAAATGTGTGGAAATAAACTATTGTTTTCTTCCCTTACAGCGGAGCTGCAACTCAATATTAAAATTACTGTACAGAGTGGCATCCATCGTCGAACAGCCTGTTACAGTAGTGATTCGGTGAGCACAAGATTTTCAGTACCAGCGTTGAAATTTTTCGGCTATTAAAAAAAAAAATGTTGTTCAGTACATTTTCACCGCGTAGGTATTGCATTTTTCAATGAAAAAAAGCTATTTAGTTTTGATAATCGACGAAAAAGTTAGGGTTAGAACCTTATGCTGAATTCGTGGTTACATTTACCACGCGGGCCCAGTGCGGGTTGGTAGATGTCACATGTCTTAGAATTTTTGGTTCTAGGACATGGCGGTTTCCTCACGACGTTTTCCTTGACCGTTTTGAAAGTAGTGGTGATGAAATTATTTACACGAAGTAAAGCGCCTGCTTGGGTTCGAAGTTTGGGGCCGTTTTCACTGGGTTATCACTGACCGGACCTCCATGGTCCCGAGATATCGTAAAAACATAAAAATAAAATAATGTAATATTTAAAAAACGTAATTTCGAGTGTCGTTATTAAGCCTTTATAAACGCTTATAATATCAGTACTATTTTAACCTACATTAACACTGACCATGGTGCATGGTGTCCTTGCCAACATTTGGTCAGAAGGATACCAAGTGCCGTGGGCGCATCTACAGAAAGTAAAACTGATGAAAACCGCAAAATACCGTAAAATTACTGTCATTTTAAAAGCTGTGAGTGCATCGTATGTCATGGTATGAGGCATACAAAGTAGGTTACTGTTATATAAGGCAATAATATAATAAATGTAAATTATAATACCACTTTGCGGGTAAATAAGTAAACACAACTTTATTTTTTAGTAGCTGGGAAACTTGAAATCTTTTTCAAAAGGTTTAGTGAGGTTGAATGAAAACTTTATAGTTTCAATAATTTTCTTCCGGTGTGCTATTTTGAAACCGCGGTCCTGGCTGTCATTCGTACATCTTTGACAGTCGTTACGGGTAGTCAGAAGTCAGTCAACCAGTCTTGCCAAGGAGTATCGTGTTATCCGACAACTGAGTTGTAGAGGTCAGATATGCAGTCGCTCCATGTAAAATTCTGGTATCCAGCTGCATCTGGTAAAACTGGAAGCCGACCCGAACATAGTAGGAAAAGGCTACATAGATTGATTGTGCTATTTAAGAACTGAAAAGATAAGTTCTGACTTCTTCTACCTATACAAAATATATAAGCAGCTTCCCTGAAAGCTTTTCTTACAGAAGGGCAGTGAAACATTTCCTGCTCAATCTTTTATCTCTAAAAATGTGTCTGTTGTATTCGCTGATAAACTATCTACATGGATTTTGATTGTCGTTACCATGGTTTCTGGAATTTTGTTAATATAACATTCGTATTTTATATATTTTATATTATTATTGTTTTATATTTTTATTATGTTGCAGAGAATGACTACCGAGATGACGATTAATGGCAGAATGAGACATAGCGCAGTCCCCAAATAAATTGAGATAAGGACAGGAGCTTGATAATGATATGATGATTGTACCCGTGCGAAGTCGAGGCGAATAGCTAGTCTATAAAATAAAATTTCGCAGTATGATCTTGATCTAACACACACTTATTGTAATTTTTTTCCGGATGAGCTAATCGATTTAAATCTTCAATCTTATCAAGCTCGTGCATTTATTAAAATTCAAAGTTCGTGTGTGGTCCTGATATTCAACTCTATTTTATTACAATCACGTAAAGCTAAGTAAAAAGTACAAACAAGTATCAAAGTATACCTTTTAGAAGTACATCATATTATAATGTTTGAGTGAAAGGTGAAACGACAATTAGCATTAATTTTTACAGCATTTACTTTGCGTGTTAGGTGGGTACTGTAAAAACTAACTACAAATACATAGTACAGTAGGTACAACTATGAAATAGGTTTACATTTTTTACAAAGAAATGTAGAAATATATGGGGAGACCTTTGCCCAGCAGTGTCCCTCTGCTGGGCAAAAGCCTCCATATTTTCTTTCCCAACCTCCCTCCCAATATCTTGTGCGATTTCTGGCCGTGTTGGCTCCCCAAACGCATGCCTACTTTATTGTAATCACAAAATATCATGACAAAAAAAAAATCGAACACTACAAAATATACAATGGGCGGCCCTATCGCGTTTTGCGATAATCTTAATGAAATAAAATAGTATTGATATTTTGTGTTTTAAATAGGGATTCAAAAAGTTTCGTTGTTAAAACCTTATAAATTTTAGTGAGAATAAAAAAAAAAAAAAACTGGAGCCGTCCCGTATTGCACAAGGAGGAATCAGTTTTGTAAATGATTTTTCGATATAAGAATCTGATAGAACCATCTGTCTTCCTCTGGGCTCCCTCTGCCAGAGGAAGAATCTTTAAGAATATGTCCACGAAAAGTAAATCGCGAAAATGAATGGTAAGTATTTAGTGCCTGAGTAAAACATGACAAGCTACCACGGATCTAAGAAATTGCTTCTACAGCCGATCGATTCTGTAAAAATCTCACCGTGAAAAGTTAGGTGAAGTGAGTTTAGAGTGAGCTGTCAATAGTGTCAATCCCAAGTATTAGTTGGAATGACAGCTCACTCCACGCTCACTTCACCCAAGTTTTCACGGTGAGATGGTTACAGAATCGCAATGCAGTGGTCTTCAAAAGTTAATTGTCATTTTTCCATTTCAGCTGTAATGCCACATAATGATTTAAAATAAAATAAATATGGGGTACTTCTAAGGTTACTTGATTATTTTTTATGATTACTGAAAGGTAGTTGATTAAGAGCTTATTTTTCCAACGCCAGATAATTTTGAATTTTTTGACAGTTCTTCTATACAAAATCTGTCAGACGTCAATTTTATTCCACGAATAAAAATTGTCTGTCGATTGAAAATGCAGCCCTTAGTCAATAAAAACGTTACAGCAGTTCAACCATTTGGAACAATAGAATTTTAAATCATAATGTGGTGTGCCACAGCTGAAGTGGGAAAATTACAACTAACTTTTGAAGGCCACTGTATATTAAAATTTCCTATTAAATGACGTTATAAAAATGAATAAATATTAGTTTGGCTATTAGTCACTGAATCACACATAATTAACTGAACTACCGTATAATTATTAAACACGAGAAAAAAGTTGGTGTAAAGCTATTTCCAAAAATCAAAATAAATAGTTTTCCATTTTCATTTCCCCCATTTTCCGCTGCCGCCGCGCCGCACATCCAGAGTTGTGTTACAGTCAAATTATGAACGGCTGTGTTGCCAAGTAAAATAAAACTTTCCACATTTTACAGTTTTTTACTACACTTTATGAATTTACAGTTTCAAAAATGTTGGTGAATCATATTTTCATGTAGTAAGCTATCTAGTAAAAATATTTTTGTGTTGTTTCCCTGTAAAACTTAAAACTGCGGGGTACTTGCGTAACACCCTAACAGTAGGAATGACTTCCATTTTGACAGTTCAACAACATTCATTGCGTTAGATACGTTGTTGAGCCATTTTTTTTTCCGAACATAAAAAGCTATAGTTTAGCAATATCCTTCAAAATGATTCAGATTTTGATTGATCGTGATTTACGCAATATGTGACTTGTCATCAGAATATTCACTAAAATCATGGTTGGCAGTCAAACCAAAAGGAAGGATAAAGTCTATGTCTAAATAGGTACATCATTTCTTTTTAACTTGCGCCATTATGCTTCTTAGTTTATCTGGGATATTACTGACATCAGTGAAGGCAAACATCGTGAGGAAACCAGCAGTGCAATTCTGTAACCATCTCACCGTGAAAACTCAGGTGAAGTGAGCGTGGAGTGAGCTGTCATTCCAACTAATGTGAGGGATTGACACAATTGACAGATCACTTCACCTAACTTTTCACGGTGAGATTTTTACAGAATCGATCGGCTGGACTTACAATTAGTGAATATAAGTCTGAAATCGCCAACCTATCTTGAGCAAGCGTGGTGATCAAATCAAATCAAAAGTCATTTATTCAAATTAGGCTGAGAATCAGCACTTTTCGAACGTCAAAATTACAAAAGACAGTCCCCTAAAAACGCCCGCCCTTCACCACTTCCTAGTGCTATCACTGGGAAGAAGAAGTGGCGCAACAAACTCCCCAGCAGCACAGCTGTCTGTTTAGTTAGAATATAGTTGCATGTATACAATACTAGGAACCTATGTTCAGTAACTAACATTACAAGAAACTTAAATTATTTGCCATATGTCAGCTAGCCACGCCAATATACCAACAAATATAATAAAAACTATACGTACTCAAGCTAAAAAATAATTAATTAAAATAAAAACTTACTACCTAAATAAAAGCCTCCAGGCATAAAGGGCGTGACAGCTTACATATTTATGCATTGCTGGGTTCGTCACATAGCTGTCACTTGCAGTCACAGATGATGAACTAGGACCATCGATGTGAAATAAATAAAGGAGTTAATACTAATAACAGTAACCTGTCAGTACTTAAGCTAATTCTGGAGAAAGAACATGAACATCGTCTTGAGTTAATTAGGATCAATACTCGTGCCTTCTCTATATGAGAAGAAGCCTTCGCCTTGAAGGCTAATTCCCGTAATTAAAAACGTTCAAAATCTAGTCGCAATCTGAGGAGTATTTCTCGTAATTTTAAGAACGTTCACAGTCTAATCTCAGTCTCAATTTGTCAAAAAATACTTCCAATTTCCCTACAATTTGACAAATATTTGACATTTGTTTGTCGCCGAGATGAGACTGCGACTAGATTTTGAACGTTCTAAATTACGAGACAACCTTCTGACTGTGAACGTTCTTAAAATTACGAAAAACTACGAAAATTACGAATTGCAGGCTGGTCATATTATTAATATTAAAAAACAAAGAGAGGACTAGCCAGCAGTGGCCTGGCCTGGCCACACAATGTTACTGTTACTGTTTGCCTGCATCATCTCACATCTGGGCAAAGGCAACATGATTTCCAGCACCCGAATTGCGTAACACACAATTAATCGGAATCTGTTTCATTTTGACAGTTCAACAACATTCATTGCGTTATTTTGTACGTGTTGAGCAGACAAATTTTTCGAACTTATGAAGCAATGGATTAGCAATTTGCTTCAAAATGATTCAGATTACTATTAATTGTGTGTTACGCAATTAGGGTGCAGGTCTTCCGATCCAGGGCTAAAGTAGACCACTGGTCGTTTATTTTGTCCAACTCGTCCGACCATCAACACAATGTAGGCTAACAATTTTGTTTTTATTAAATCATACTTCCAGTTTTCCAGTCCATAACAGATAACTACTGAATTCAAATGTAAGTCAAACTCCGCTTAGACCAATAATTTCGTGTGACATTTCATTTCGTACGCCATGAGTACCGTGACCCTTATATTTGGTGCTTGACTTGGTGCTTGTAAGGTCAACGAGAGGGAGAGAATGTGCGGTCACAGTGTCAAGTGTTACATCGATTTGAGGAACGAAATTTTGGGTATGAAATTAATATAGAAATGTAATGTACTTTCTAACCTGTCCATTAGTTTAACCGCTTTTTGACAGCTGTCTTAGAACGTACATATTCCAGATAGCGTAAAAGTTAACTTTAAAATGCGTAATAAAATAAAAAAATAAAAAATAAAATAAAATTAGTTTATTTCTCACCACAATACATTTTAGAAGTTCTAGAAATATCATTTCGAAATACTTTTACAAATCCAAACAACATTTTTATAAGTATGCAATACTTAATATAATGTGGTGGCTCTGATGGTTGCCATAAAGTTTTAACCCTATCCCCTGAACTAGGTGGGAACCTGTATCTCAAGGGGTAAATACCTAAATATATAAACTGTAAGGCAGTTTATAAATTAATTCTTATTGAATTATCTTATTCAAGGCTTCTTACAGACATTTTAATAACGTACGTGTATCAATCAATGTATTGTGTGTTGCTGCTATCACTAGTTCCATCTGTCAAAAAACGGTTTACCTAATGGCCAGGGTATAGTTAATTTGGGCAAAAAGAAAGAAAGAAGGACAGACACTTATTTGATCTCTAACATTGCAAAATTCAATTTTAATTTCAAATAGAAATCTTAAAACTAGTTTTTCATAACGGGTCTACATAAAAAATAATGCATTTATTATTAGATTTTGCAACAAGAAATAGGTAGGTATGAGAATTTCGGATCAATTAGGCATAACTAACTAGGCATAATCTATTCATCATCTGACCTTTCCAACTATATTGCGGTCGGTTTCCAATCTTACCGGTTGCTGTGAAATACCAGTATTCTACATGGAGCGACTGCCTATCTGACCTCCACAACCCAGTTACTGAGTAACACCACCTTTCTGAAAGACCTCGTTATCAGACTTTCGGAGTTCTGATGACCCATAACGACTGTCAAAGATCTACATGACAACCGGGACCAACGGCTTAACGTGCTTTCTGAGGCACGGAGGGGTCTTGGTATGTAATGAATGGTAACCCATCTACGGATCGACCTCGGCAAGCGTTGCTTAACATTGAAGATCGACCCTTGCGGTAGCCACGAGTGCAATAATAAATAACTTAGTTCAAGCCTTTTTTGCATAATTCCTCATGATTAATAAAAACATAAACTTTCTAAGTTAAAATTTAAAACGTGCTAACATGAAGTGTAAGGATTTAATCTAAGTAAGTAATATTAAAAACTTAACTTGGTTTATCATAATATAAACAAAAACAATTAAAATTATGAGGTAGCTCCTCCACATAACCGTACTAAAATTATAAATAGATTTTCAGTACACAAACTCGAAAACATGTAGTGAAAAAATCAAAGGCTTCACTCACATTTTAAAAATGGTTCACTCCGTAAACCCTTCAATGCTCGTAATATTTTCATAACAGAAAACCTCGCATAATCGAGTATCATATCTCATCCCTCCATCTCTCTCACACACACCTCAAAATTCCACGTTAAACAGAGAACGAGCTACCCTATCTGTTACCTCTTGAAACGTCTCTTAATGATATGCAATACGACCCTCTTTAATCACCCCTTCCTCTCCCACTACAGCACTAAGCGAAGGAGTAAAAGAGATAGAGATACATAATAGTGTTCCGTTTCGAAATTACATTATGAAGTAGTGGCACGCGACCAAATTACAAAGACCCCTCGGAATTGTACTGTTTATTTAACAACACGGATTTTTAAGCGATTCTAAAGGAACGGAGGTCTTTTTAAACTGGTCATGTTCGTAGGACAATTTTTCATGCCTCCTAAAGTGACAAATGGCGAGGAAATAAATTTTATTTATAGGTTTTAGTTGACAGCAAGTTGTAAATGATGTTTTAATGGCGTCTGTGTTTGTTTATTGTGTGAATTAGAGGCTTATGTGATTTATATAAACTTGGTTTCGGGAAAGTATAGTGTAACGTTGTAATGGGGTTGGGACGACGAGTTTTGATAAGTAAGTAAGCTTTTGGGGTTAATCGCGAAGAATTAGTTGATTTTTGTGTTACGTTTAGTTATTGTATTCAGCTAGAAGGTTGTCTTATTTACTTGGTGAGAAAAAAAACTTAAAAAACCGTTACCAGTGATTATTAAAGCTTTTTGATTCAAGGAAGACTCAATATTATTTTATACTCATTCCATATTATTTGCTTGATTGTGGCTGTTGTCCAAGCGACGAGTTACACACAAGCTATAAATAATAAGTATCTAAGTAACAGAATAGTTGAAGCCGTGATAAAAATATTTGCCTTTTTTTTAATAGGCTTGTAGCTAAATAATAGGGAAGGAAGGAAGGGGTGATCGAAAGTTAAGCACCACTTGCCGCGTTCGGTTCGTGGATGGGTGACCATATCGAGATCCCTCCGTGCCTCAGAACACGCTAAGCCGTGACAATGTTACGGGTAGTTAGAAGCCCAAAAGTTGGACGACCAGTCTTACCAAGGAATATTGTGTTATCCAGTAACTGGGTTTTGGAAGTCAGATAGGAAGTCACTGCATGTAAAAATACTGGTATGCAGCTGCATCCGGTTAGACTGGAAGCCGCGTAGGCAGGCAGAAAAGTAGGAAACGGATGCTGATTTGATTACCTATCGCCGTCGTGAACTTGAAACCTTTTAAATATAAGCTAACATTTAAAATAATAATACATATATACATGTGCAAAAATAAGCAAAAGAATCATAGGGCATCAAAAAATTCGTCCGCATCGCTGTCAACAGGATTTTAAATATAGATGAATTGCTAATTCTCTTTACCGAGTGATTGTGTAAGAATTTAACTTGAACAGGGTTTGTTTATAGTTTCATCAGTCACTTTTGGAACGAACCATAGGGTAGGTACGCCAAACATATGTACTTTTCAAAAATTGCCAGTCGTAAAAATGGCAGTCTTACAGCCGAAGCTACATTTTTTTTTTAAATTAAATCCCGTACTGCAATAGTCAACTGAAGTTATAAAAATCACTAGAGGATTTTCAATTACGTCTGTACATAATCCTTATCAAACAATTCAACAGTGGTTGGCAACATGATTCGCGAGTGTCGACCATGTAAATGGCGGTATATAATTATGTAGGTATGACCACAATACCGCCGCACACGCACGGTAATAAATGCATTATTAATATTTTATTGTAGAACAGGAGACGGGGAGTAAAAATATTTGAAATTGGTAGAGGTTTTATGACATTACATAAAATTACGGCTACGTTAGCGAATGGGGTATGCAGGGTTGTAAATATAGTACCTATACCTACGTTCACCATTGGCCCGTG
Source organism: Apamea anceps (assembly GCA_951799955.1). Lineage (NCBI taxonomy): Eukaryota > Metazoa > Arthropoda > Insecta > Lepidoptera > Noctuidae > Apamea > Apamea anceps. The sequence continues at coordinate 5,821,627 of OX637527.1, read as the reverse complement.
GGCCCTGGGGCTCCGTGGCTTAATAATAACAGCGACACAGGTCGATCGATCAGGTTAAGCTATACGCTTGCCGCGGTTGGTCTGTGGATGAGTGACCATCTTTACATACCGAGACCCCTCCGTACCTCGGAAAGCACGTCAAGCCGTTGGTCCCGGCTGTCATTCTTGGATCTTTGACAGTCGTTACGGGTCATCACAAGCCCGAAAGTCTAACAACCAGTCTTACCAAGGGGTATCTATGGGGGTTGATTGCGTTAATCACGAAACCTTACTCTTGAAACTTAAGCATTACGGGCTAGGTAAACTTTCGCTCAGTTTAGTAAAATCTTATTTAAATGATAGACAAGAAAAAGTTCAAATAAATGGTCTCAATTCACTTGGTTTCCAAGTAAAAACGGGTGTTCAACAAGGCTCGATATTAGGTCCTTTTGTCTTTTTAGTATATATAAATGATCTACCCCATTTATTAAAAAAACTACCACAAAAACCTAGTGTTATTTGCTGACTACTTCATCATCATCAGCTCATCTGCCCAGCCTTTTCCCAACTATGTTGGCTTCCAGTCTAACTGGCGGCAGCTGAATACCAGTATTTTACATGGAGCGACTGTCTATCTGACCTCCACAACCCAGTTACTGGGTAATAAGATACCCCTTGGTAAGACTGGTTGTCAGACTTTCGAGATATTGACTACCCGTAACGACAGTCAAAGATCCACGAATGACAGACGGGACCAACGGCTTAACGTGCTTTCCGAGACACGGTGGGGTGTTGGTATGTGAAGATGGTCACCCATCCACGGACCCACCGCGGCAAGCGTAGCTTAACCTTATCGATATACCCGTGCGGCTGTTATTACTTAGCCACAAGCCACTCATAAAGAAATTATCTACATATGTGCCTAGTGACAGAAATAGGCTTGATGCTAGAAGGTTCCTACTACTCCGTACGATCTTCACAAAAAAGTTGTACTTAAGTACAGTACGGTCGACGAGAGATCAATGTGTTCTTGACATCTGTCAATTTCATCCAAACGAATACGTGTTTTGCGAATTTGATCTTTCTTAGCACGAGGTACTAGAAAGTTCCTAGTTTTACTTGCATCAATATCTTGTATCATAATTCATCAATATTTTGTATTAGGGAGAGCTACAAAACGATTTCTTCAAAAATATTATGATGTAGCCAATATTAAGGCTATTAATCAACAACCTTACTATATAATTATGCTTATATACTACATTATATATTCCAAACTGCCAAAAACCTACATAATACATACACATTAAAAATACTAGTTCTTTTTTTCGAAGCGCAACTCCTAGCCTATAATTGTAACGCTGGCTAGCTAAAGCCGTAGAATATTAATGATATTTAACCAAAACTAGGCTTTCTAAGTCCCTATGCAGATTTATTACTGTGTACAGTATTTTAATTTGGCTCTATGTGAATGGTGTTCTTGTAAAAGACACGCCCTCTATTCGTTATGTATACCTAACATTTTTATATGTACACTCTTAGGTACATAGCTTCACGACTTTTACCAGTGAGGGAAGGCAGAAACTACATAAAACGAAGAGCTAAGAGTCTCACATATATGTATTTCTATTACTACAAAAAAAAAAAAAACTGCCCAGTCTTTTCCGAACTAAGTATTGGGGTCTGCTTGGGGTCACTCTGACCATCACAACCCACTGAACCCAGTTACTGGGCAATACGATATACCCCTTTGGCTTTTACTACATAGAATTAAACAGAATATAAATGTGAACAGAAAAGCTTGAGTAGGTTTGAAGTATTCCCTTAATAAAAGTCACTTCTGTTTTGATTTCAAATCGAGTACTTTCTGCCTTTTCATTTATTTTAAGCCATTACGTTTTATAACTAAAATACAATGAAATAAACACCTAAAATTCTATAGCTACAACCTTATAGGTTATTTTTTTCTAAATAATATTGATTTCAGACACAGCCTTTCATTATTATGATAATCTTTTCAGTCGTATTACAGAATTAGGCTGACTTTTAGTTAGATTAGGCAAACTTGTGAAAATCCAACTTCCACTTAAGTATGTAGAATGCAAATATGAGTAACATTTTAAGATGAAAAAGTAACTTACATTTTCAATCCACTTACTAAATGAAATGCACAATATGACATTTCACATCACAATACATAAAATATTTTTCGAAAATCCCTTCCACGGTCCCACCCCATACGTCTTGCCCCTACCACAGCTCACGCGCGAATGACCACGCACAATACAATTTGATTTCGCAATGTACGTCTACCCTCTTCTTTCGCGCAATTTCACCCGACAACAATAAGTAAATTGGTCCTTTTGTGGAAAATTCAAGATAATTTTCTAGTTCAAACTAGTGGAAATATTGCTTGTTAGTTGCCTTTGTTGCTAAACTAGCTTTTTGTATTCTTTTTGACGTTTTTGGGGGTAAGCTGAGATGTTAATTAACGTTTGATAGTAATGATTGCAGTCACGTGCCGTTTTTGGTTAACAATGATAAAAGAACACCTTAAAGAGTGAATATTGAGGCACTATTTGAAGTTTATAAAGGATATTCTAGGTGCGTTGTCTTCACATATCGATACCTTTAGACTCAAAGGGCGTAAACGCCATTTGGGCCAAAATGACTTTTTGATGCAGTTATATTCAGTTTTTTTTTCTCTATCAATCTGTATAGTTAAAACTGCGAAATTCGCAAAATTAAGGTGAATACGGCCCACGTGATTTTTGGAGATTTTTTAAAGACATGAGGCGTATTTGATATAAATTTTTATTTTAATGGTTATTTGGGTAACATGCACAATTATTAAAAAACTTAAAGGTCGTATAATAAAGTCGTTAACCAAAACTTGAGCATACGCCCTTCTTATTCTCGTATAAAAATAAAGTTGACTCATATGACTTAACGTTGATACCGCTAAATCTTGGTCATAATATCGCGAAATTCGAGTAACATGGCATGAAGGTGACCTAAAAACAAAGACTATAAAAGGAAAAGGGAAAGGAACAGAAAAAGCCAAGAGTAAGTTGAAGGGTGGTAAGGGTAAAGGGAAGTCAAAGGCAAGCATAGACAACACAAAAGATACTGTTGCAGTTGTTGATGACTCCAGACAAGACATTCCTGGATCTATAATAAAGCCTGCCTACAATGCCAGATTGCCTATATCCAAGGCAAAATATAAGGATCTAATGAGACTTTGTGATAATGGAACCATTCCAAAGACTTATCACGATGAGTATCGTCGACTTCCTTGTGAAGAAACCGTTTGTGACTTTTTTCCTCATAGTGATTACGAAGAAAACCAAGAAATTGATGAAGATTATCTTCATCAATTTCTTGGTTTTCTTTTTTTCTTCGTTTTCGTTTCGCTTTCAATTGATTTCCATAAAAATGAATATTTTATTTTTTTCTGCGGTCATTTAATAACCAACGTATTTTCTTTTTTTAAAGTTTTTTTTTTTAAGTAATTTTATTGTTAGTTAAAAGCGTTTTGTCTTAGATGGGGCTCCTAGTCTTTCACCATAATTTAATTGAGTAGTTATTCTGGTTGTGATAATTCTAATTAATGATTATAATAATATTAATGCATAGACTCTAATTAATGTCATAATGATAATAAAGATTTTGAAATTATTAATTGTTTTTTGTTATACAGATTCCTTATCAAGCTCTTATCTGGGTTTTAGTTCTAGTAAATCTAAGCCATGTTTTTTTCAATGACAACTAGTATTTGCGTGACCTTAAGCCAAAAGTTTTAGATTACGATGGTCAACTTTTTTAGTAGAGGTTTTTATGAACACATAAATAAATAATAACAAGGAGATGACTTTGAATTAAAAATAACAATCGAGAAGTAAAAAGCATTGTGTATATTAGCTAAATACTTCTCCGGTGACTGTGTTATATACCCCTTCTTTACAACAATAGATGCTTGTAGTGACGTTTAAACCCTAACCGTTTATCATAATGGTGTTCATATTAAGTACATACTTCTCCGTTGACTGTCAATACAACCCTTTTTAGCAAGAAAGGACGCATTAAGTGACCTATACGCCCTAAGCATTCTACAGACAATGTAAAATTTAGGGTTGTAAACAATATTTTTTTATTTTTTTTGGGGCGTATAACAATCCTATTTTCTTTATTTATTAATTTATCCTAAATATTATATAATCGTACTGTTTATCTTCAAAATTTAAGAATTTGGGCCAAAAATGAACTTACTCAGTCTTGAAACAAAAAAGTTATGATTTTTTTCTTAAAATATTTTTTGTTTTTTGCTATTCCTGAAAAGTGGCCGTTTGGCGTTTACGCCTTTTGAGTCTAAAGGTATCGATATTATCATAATCAGCCTAAAATGTTCCCACTGCTGGGACACAGGTCTCCTCTCTGTGAGAGGGAGTGGGCCGTAACCAACCATGCGGGCCCAGTACGGATTGGTGGATGTCACATGTGTTCGAATTGTTGGTTCTAGGACATGCCGGTTTCCTCACGATGTTTTCCTTCACCGTTTTGAGAGCAGTGGTGATGAAATTATTTACACAAAGTAAAGCGCCTGTCTGGGTTCAAACCCACGACCTACAACTCGTAAGCCGGGGCTTTACCACTGTCCCACTACTGGTCCACATATAATTAAATAGGAAATTAATGTGTACAAAAATTCTAAAACATTTTAAAAGAGCAACGGTGGAGCGTCTTGCCAATTTTTCTCCATACGAAACAACATTTGGTTAGAGGCAACTAGAATCAATTCTTTTGCTTGTAAATTTTGACGTTGAAAAGTGGCTTTTATGTGCCTATGTATTTGAAATAAATTATTTGACTTTGATTTTGCCTTTACACTAAAAGTAAATAAAATTAGGTAATGTATAAGGAGTGTGGAAATGAGTTGCTGGCGAGTTTTTTGCGCTACTTCTTCGTCCCAGCGAAAGCACTAGAGTGGGCGTTTTGGGGGACTGTCTTTTGCAATTTTGACGTTCAAAAAGTGCTGATTCTCAGCCTAATTTGAATTAATAATAATAATAATGATTTATTCACATAAAAATACACAAGACCTATAAAGTCCCTGACTCCTGAGCTAGGTTCAAAGACTTGTGTTCCAGGAGGCAGTGTTTTCTCCCATTAGTTGTCACAAAAGCAAAAGAAAAGATGCAAATTGTTAAGGATGTGTTTATCCGTAGAGTGTTAGTGTGAAGTGTTGATGTAGGAATATGTATTGTGTTTTATGATAAACGACTTTTGGTTTGATTTTATTTTATTATCCTTAGATTTCTGCCTAACTCTCACGTTTACTTTGATCTAGCACTCATAGTAGGTCATCTTCCAGCAGCCGTCACAAAATGAGGATATATATTTCAATTTGATTTAAAAGGCAAGGTTTGACTTCGACGCTGCAAAAACTTGGCTTGAAACAACCTAAAATGTTTCAAACCTGACAATACTATTGCATGTAGCATGCTTACTGGTATTTAATACACATGTCACGTTGCAGTATAAAACTGATTTACATTCGTCACATCACATATCAGGTCCAGTTGAAAACCAGCGTCAGGCACTAGTTGTCTGGCATTTTTGCTGAACTGGGCCTTTTTGGTGCAGCCGTGAGGCACACTTTCCTGCTAATTTCTTACATCGGACTTTACACTGTGTATTTGATTTTTTTTTTGTTTTTATCTGTAGACCAAATCCCTTAATTAAAAATATTCTAAATCTTGTCGCAGTTTCATCTCGGCGAAAAAACAAATGTCAAAAACTTGTCAAAATGTAGGGAAATTCGACGTATTTTTGACAGATTGAGACTGAGATCAGACTGTGAACGTTCTTAAAATTACGAGAATTGTCACTGTAATGTATGTATGTGGTGTATTGTGTGTTTTAGTCTGGGCTAAATAAATGTATTTTCTTTCTTTCTTTTTAATACATTCAAAGAATGTAAATTTAGTAATTCAATAAAGACATTTCTATAACAAATACAAACCACTCATCCAAATAAATAACTTCAACAAAAACACCAAATGATTGCTTTCCGCCAAATCATTCACAATCTAAATCGATTGCTTACATAACAATAATTATTTCAATTTTGACAGACAGACAGGTATGTACCCACCCCCAAACACAGCACACCCCTATTTACCGACCGTACCCGGAAACAGAAATGACTATATTTTTTTCAAAAAACCGCAGTCGCGACAGACGCGAGGCGCCTGCGCAGGCGGCTTCGAAATTTGAATTTGAAATTGGAACGTAATGGCGACCCTGGCGGCCATCATTAAAAATAGATCATAGACACGGATCAAATGATTTTGTATAATTTTCTATCGTTTAATGCTTGATCTCTTTGTAATTCTGTTTTTTTGTGGACATTTAATAAGTTAGGTTTTAATTCTTGTCTGGGAATGCAGCAAGCTCATTGTGAGACCGTGGTACAGATTTCGTCAAAATAAAAGCATTTATCGTCTCTTTCAGTGTGAGTGAAAAATTTCCCAAAACTTCAGGAAACTAAAAAAAACGCACAAACTTTGTGATTATATGTTTTACCTATAAAGTAGTAATTAAAGGTACTGATTTTATTACACTAGCTTTTTTGTATTCTTTTGACGTTTTTGGGGGTAAGCTGGGATAATAAATCACGTTTGAGAGGAATGATTGCAGTCATGTGTCTCTATGGGTCAGAAGAAATTGTTCAAAAGTTTATGGCATAGAACTACCGAGATGTCTATAATTACTTGTTTGTCAAAACTTATGTCTAGTGCTGATTTTTCAATCGACAAATAATTTTTCTTCGTGGAATAAAATTGACGTCTGACAGATTTTGTACGGAAGAACTGTCAAAAATTCAAAATTATTCCTCGGATAAAACTATCTGGTGTTGGAAAAATCGGCCTTTATGATATTTCAACAAAGTGATAAATAAGGTTTCCACTACGACACGTCTACCCTTTTTTTTTTTTTGAGGATGGGAAATCATCAAATGATCCCTCCCGCTCTGGGTGGAGCGGAAGGGAGTGTCAGACTCTTACTGACTAAAACCCACCCGTGTTCCTTCCTAAGCCCTTTATGTTCCAGGGCAGCGGTAACCCTTTCGGACGATCCCGCTACACACGTCTACCCTTACTGTAATTTTGTCTTGACATTTACAGTCCTGTCTACAGACAGCCTTTGGCGTAATGCTGGCAAGAGCGACTGCTAAATTTGGATTCGATTCCCAGGTCAGGGATGTATTTTCCGATTAGGAAATTCTAAATAGCAGATAAGGGATTAAGTACAAAACTGGTGAAATGCGAGTATACCTTTCTATGTCTCAAAAGGGCATCTCAGACGCTTTACTGCATGCTCCTCACTGACCAAGATAATCTCTGAACTTTAAAAGAGACTGTGACTCCCAGTTTGTTGCGGTGTTTTTTAACAAAGAAGTAGGATTAAAAAAAAAATCGCGTGTTAAAGTGTATCATGTTCCCAGTGCTGAACACAGGGCTCCACTCTGTGAGAGGGAGTGGGTTATAATCCACCACGTGGGCCCAATACTGGTTGGTCGATGTCACATGTCTGTGACTTATCGGCTCTAGGACATGCCTGTTTCCTCACGGTGTTTTCCTTCACCATTTTGAGAGCAGTGGTGATGAAATAAATTACATATGATGATGACATCAGGGAAGTGGCAGGAGTGATGTGGAACAGAGTGGCACAGGAAAGAGTGGAATGGAAAAGGTTGGAGGAGGCCTATGCCGATTGGGAAACAGATTTACAAAAAGTGAATAAGCGGCAAATGTTAGATTAAGCAAGCGTATTGTATAGGAAAAATGTTGGTTTTTATGTAAATCTGAATAAAAGGCTATCATTAATTAATTAAAGCGCCTGCTTGGGTTCGAACCCACGACCTTTAACTCATAAGTCGGTGCCCATACCACTGCGACACGTTGAATTTTCATAAACCGAATTACAGAAATAAATGTAATTTATACCCAAGTACCGTTAGTAATAACAGCCGCACAGGTCGATCAATCACGTTAAGCTACACTTGCCGCGGTTGGTCCGTGGATGGGTGACCATATTTACAAAGACCCCTCCGTGCCTCGGAAAGCACGTTAAGCCGTTTTTCCCGGCTGTCATTCGTGGATCTTTGACAGCCGTTATGGGTCGTCAGAAGCCTGAAAGTCTGACAACCAGTACCAACTAAGTAACCAAGGGGTTTCGTTTTACCCAGTAACTGAGTTGTGGAGGTCAGATAGGCGGTCGCTCCATGTAAAATACAGCAGTGCCATTCTTTAACCATATCACCGTGAAAACTTAGGTGAAGTGAGCGTGGAGTGAGCTGTCATTCCAACGAATGCTAAGGGATTGACAATATTGACAGCTCACTCTAAGCTCACTTCACCTAACTTTCCACGGTGAGATTTTTACAGAATCGATCGGCTGGTATTCAGTTGCATCCGGTTAGACTGGAAGCCGACCCCAACGTATTTGGGAAAAGGCTAGGCAGAAGATGACCTAAGTACCATTCGATCAAATAATGAATGAAAGATTGAAGTCTCTACCTCCACGAGAAATGCAGTCGTGATGTTATGTTACCATTGTAGCGGTATCTACAACGCCACATGCGAACAACGCGTCATACTGACGTCACGCAAATCCTGCATCTCGCAAGCAGAGTTTACCGCGCAATTAGCATAGATACAATTTTCCAACATCAATCGTTGGGCAATTGCCCGCCAGACACAACACCCGTCTGGTCGGAGGATCCTCCCTTTTCTATGGAGGTTGTGTGAACTTTACACCCTGTTCCTCATGCCTCCAAACCATTTATCTTTTTCCCAACTCTAGCCGGCTCCCTAAGCTCACGTCGTAACGATACATCTATAATCACAGGAAATGTTTTCGGCTCATGAATATGTAACGACGAATTTAGGATGCAACGTAATTCTTAATGTCGGATGGCGCCTAAACTAATTATGTTAATTTTATAGTCTAGACGCGGTACGCTTTTCTTGTTACGGGGTAAGCAGTAGGTGTGGTAATTAGTAGAAAAGTGGGCCACCAATCTTCCTTTAGCTAGTGAATAATTTTGAAGACACTACTTCTTTTTCCTTTTTAAAATATTAGCCAGTCAGCCACCAGCCACCGGTACCTTTGAGATTGGCTGATATTTTTATACCTTCAACAGTATTAGTTTATTTTTATGTGCAGGAAAAAGAGACGAACTCGCGGTGGCCCTTCTCGGAAAGAAAAGGAGCGTCTAGATAACATTCTTTAATATCACGCTTTGTTTCCCCGAAGGGTTGCAGAGGTGTACAGTCACGAGCAAAAGTATGTATACACTCGGCTTTATCCAAAAGCGATTTACTCCTTTATTTTTGGGAAACAAATCCAGGACCCCATGCTCAACAGTAGCATTTAGCACCACTACGCCAACGAGGCAAACGTAGGAAAATTCGGATGCACCGACCCACACATGCTTCCTAGGAAAATTAAAGCTGTTTTCCCTACACGCGGTAGGTACCAAACAAAAACAAAACACAACAAACAAAGCTGCTTGGAATGTTACAAAGCTTATAAAAATGCCAATTCTTAAATAAATTATAAACGATCATGATAAATAATAAAAGATTTAATTTCTGTAAGTAGATAAAAACACTTTTACACGTCAATCATATTTTAAATACTAGATGAGGTCGGCGTTTCCTATCCGACTACTCTGAAGTTTCTTTTAAAGTCCCGACGGATCTTGATCAGCACCCTAATTGCGTAACACACGATCAATCGGAATCTGAATCATTTTGAAGCAAATTGCTAATCCATTGCTTCATAAGTTCGAAAAATTTGTCTGCTAAACACGTAAATAACGCAATGAATGTTGTTGAACTGTCAAAATGAAACCGATTGCGATTGATCGTGTGTTACGCAATTAGGGTTCAGATCATGTGAGAACCTTACAGTGTCTAGAATGGTCTTTTGAGGAAAGAACCACACTGATCTGAGTGGACCAATGGGGTAATTGTACAACAGTAAGAATGCTTCCATTTTGACAGTTCAACAACATTCATTGCGTTATTTTGTTGTTGAGCAGACATATTTCTCGAACATATTAATCGATTTGATGGATAATGCTAATCCATGGCTCCAATGGTTTAGTTTGATTTTAGTGTGTTAGGAAATTAGGGTGCTCTCCAGTCAGTGCAAGCATTTGTCAGTAATCGCGTATAGCTCCATTCAGAATTTAAGGAGTTCAATACAGTACCTACAGTTTGTATAAAAGTTGGTAAGATGGTTTGAAGTTGCTACGTAAAACTGATTTATGCAAATCTGTGTAGGTATGTAAGGAAGTGTCTGTAAGGTTTGTAGAACACACACAAACAACAACAACAACAACAGCTGTTACCTACGTACTTAAGTAGTAGACGGTAACTGGCTATGTATGTAGGCAATGTTATTAACTTATGAAAAAATAATATTAGACAATCTTAAACTTACACTTTTGTTACGTAATAAAAAGTAACACTTACTTACTTGAAGGTAACACACACACTACACACACACACTACACTATACTCTTGGATTCTAAATATTATCTCACTTTTTATGATTCAACATAATTGAAATCGGCACACTCATTGTTTTGGCTCGACAACCAAAACCATAACTTACACTAGACAGTAAAAAAAAAAGACAGATCACAATCAACTTCGGTCACTGGTCGAAGAGAGTTCCAAATTCAAAATTCGGTCTTTCATAATGAACGAAGTAAGTAGCAAAAAGGTCCTTAATCAGAACCAAAGAGGTTCTAGAAAACATTGGCAAACTCTTTGGCGTTTAAATGTTTGACATTTCGCAATAAAATAAAAATAATTTTACTTCTTTTTACGGGTCTGTCTGTCCCCATCGCGAGTTAGTAGCGTAATGATACTACACTATACGACATGCGGTTTTCTACCCAATTATAATGGTGTACAATTTGTGTGAGTAAAGCGCAATAATTTGAGGTCAATACCAATTTAGTGTCATGCTTATTATGTATAATGCGATCGTATTAGTTCGAGGATATTGTTGGGAGCTTAAATATTGGTCTTGTAAATAGATTTTTGATATCGATCTAATGAAAAGCTGAAAAACAATGTAACAGCGGTTTTTCGGCGGCTATCATTAGGCGGTTTATCATTCTGTGCAGTGAAAATGGATTTCTTTTGTAGTTTTCAGAAGCAGCTTTTTACATAAGTGACATTATTGTATAGTTTTCGGCATTAGTGTTGTTAATTTTATACGATTAAGTGGATGGAGGCAATGGATACAAATCCATGTTAAATAATTGTTTCCTCATGTATTAGGTACTAACATAGTCTTTAAGTTTCATATTCATGTATTACGATTCATGTATTATGACATGTAGTCACTATGGGTGAAATGTATGTGTATGTAATTATGTATACAATGCCTGAAATAAAATGATTTACTATTTTTATTATTACACTAGATATATGGACAACTTAGTCTGAAATAAAAGAAATTGAATTGAATTGCACTTTTTTATGAAACAGCCGATTTTTTATTTTGATAATTGACTTAAAATGTCTTGGTTAGAGGTCTAGAATGTCCTGAATTCATGGTTACAGTTTGCGCGTCGATGTCCCTACCTACTGCGAAGATACTTTATAAAAACAGAGAAATGCATAAAATGCAAAGCCGTACATAACTGGTTGCCCTATTAAACAATGCTCTATATTTTATGAAAATACCTAGGTATTTACAGCCGAAACTGAAAATCTATATCACCAACTGTCACAAAATACGTTGCAAAATAAAAACAAAACTTCTACAAAACATGCTTGGCTGTACAATGACGTCAGTGCTTCAAAATGCATTCAAGAAAAAACTCAACCTCATTTCATATTCCCGCGTTTTATAACCTAACCTATATTCAAAAACAAATTGTTTCTGCCCAGGACAGATGGGTATCGGCGTGATTATATTTCTAATCCCTCATTATTTCGAACAAGTCTAGTTTTAAGAGGAAAAACGTTGAATTAACATAATGATAATGTTGGTTGCCCACAGAGTAGGTGAGAACCGAGGTTGCAGATTCGAAGTTTGAATAAAGAACATTTAGGCTACTCTCATACCCCTTTATTCATAAACGTTGCTTAAAGTTAATTAGTGATTTACGACTATTTAATCATACACTTTTGACGTTTAAACGTCATTTAACTTTAATCATTGTTTATATATAAACCCCATTATCTCATAAATAATTAAGTTTTCACTAAAATATCTATTTAACACGCATATCTACCAAGGGAGGTAATTTGAATAATTCTAATGATTGATTATAATCGTCGCGAATTATATTTTGATCAACATACAACCTTATTCAGACTTGCAAATTACAAAAAAATTTTAGACGCTAAATTAAAAAAAAACAAAAATCTTAAAAAAATCTGAATTTTGCGAGACTTCTTGACGCTTTTCCTTTAACGCAGAACGGCAACAGCCCGAAACCAGTAACCAGTCGAAATTAACATACGACGACATGTTTCTCTGATTGCATTTTCATTTTTATTGTTGCTTGATTCAAATCAATCTACCTAGGTAGATTCCTAAATATGGTCGGCTTCCGATCTAACCGGCTGAATACCCGTATTTTACATAGAGCGACTAACTATCTAACCTTCACAACCAATTTACTGGCTAACACGATACTCCTTGGTAAGACTGGTTTTCAGATTTTCGGGCTTCTGACTACCCGTAACGACTATCAAAGATTTACAAATAGCAGGTTGGGGTCGCCGCAACACGTCTACTTCTTACAATCTCCCCGTTTCGTGCCAACCGTTATGCTGTCATTCACTCCTGTCTCTTCATAATATCATTCCTCACACGGTCCATCCAACTTTTCTTTGGCTTTTTTCTTTCTCTCCATCCACCAACATTGATATACATAACTCTTTAAGTGCGGATTTCACCAATGACCGCGTTCGAGGGCTGTCAGTGTCAATATTAGGTTAATTATGACACTGACAGCTCTTGAACGCGGTTTAGAGGTGCTGAACGCGTTCAGTTTCATTGGTGAAAGTCACCATTAGTCATTTGCGTTTCCTGTCTCCTCATCGCTTGCTCATACCAAGCCAAACGATTTCCTTTCAACTGAGCCATGTCTCACCGTCTCTATATTTTGTTAGTCTGTGGCACCAGTCTGTTGTTACTCATGTCAACATGAAGAATACGTGCCTACACGCCGAATACTTAAGTTTATGTAAGTTTATAAGTCAAGTTTTGTCTGTCTGTTAACAATATGGTGAGCATCTAATAATTTGACTAAGTTTTCACACAGAGAAAACTCTGTGTGAAAATTTAGTCAAAGTCTTGCTCTGCAACTGAAATTCATGCTGGAATTTTTAGATACGATTTAATTTGAAATGCTTAATTCTCTATACACAATATATTTATTGCAAATGTGGGTAATTAATGAAATAAGTCTGCACCCTAATTGCGTAGGTAACACACGATCAATCGGAATCTGAATCATTTTGAAGCAAATTGCTAATCCATTGCTTCATAAGTTCGAAAAATTTGTCTGCTCAACACGTAAACAACGCAATGACGGTTGTTGAACTGTCAAAATGAAACCGATTCCGATTGATTGTGTGTTACGCAATTAGGGTGCTGGTCTATTAATCATTTAGTTGCATTTTCTATGCGGTTGTTTTAAAATAATACAAGTGCTTTTAAAAAGTCCCGAAAGAGCTTCTAATTTACCTAAGCAATTATTTTCAGTTTTGTAAAAACAAATGTTTTAATCATTGTAAGTAATTTAATGTCTACGTCTTCGCATGGTAGGCACTCATTGTCAGAAATTGAAATCCACGAAAAGTACTCCCCTGCTCGCCCCCTGTTACATGGGCATGGGACTTAAACATAACTGACGAAATGTGGGTGTACAGACGCCAGCAGGTCAAGCTACCCGAAACTGTCAAATTTTCCCAATCATCCTTGAACCTTAATGCTTTAGCGATAAAGTTGAAAATCTATTAAAGAAATTTGTCAGATTGTAGTAGCTTGATGTGCTGGCGTCTGTACCTTACTATTAGTATGTGGGTTTACTATACTGCCCTGATAACAAAGAATGCAGTAATCGAAATTTTTGAGATTATAAATTTTTTCCAGAAATGGCATCCCAAGATATATTTTCATAAAAAAATTCACTCGAAGTATGTTTTTTATGTAATGATTCATCTTGCTCAGATGATATGAAATTTTATTTGTTTTTTTGCGTTTACTCTTAACCGCCATTTTGCGATTACTGCATTCTTAGTTATGATGGCAGTATAGTATGTGGGTGTAATATAGTATATGGCCTCTGCCTTATCTCAGGGAATTAAGGCGTGATGTTATCACGAAAAATAACTTAAGGTGACTTCACCCAAATTTTATACTAGAAAAAGTCTTATCTCAGGATAAGACTGTTTAAATTTGTAATTTTTTTTTACAAATTTTCATACTAGGTAGAACTGCCAGACGTCCATTTTATACCATGGATAAAAGATAACTTGGGGTTGAAACAGGGCCATGGGGTCCGATTGCACACTTGGTATTTCGAGATATCGCCAAGCGGTGGTTGGTCGACTCTTCAAGTGACCAGAGGGCTGCCCTATTTTTTGGCCAAAAAATCAGCATTGCCATACAATGTGACAATGCTGCCAGCCTTTTGGGCACGTCTCCTATTGACAGTGATGCGGACGAAAATAGACGCCAGCTGGTCAAGCTACCCGAAACTGTCAAATTTTCCCTATCAACCTTGAACCTAATCTTTAGCGATAAAGTTGAAAATCTATTAAAGAAATTTGACAGATTGTAGCAGCTCGATGTGCTGGCGTCTGTACATATTATTATTTTAAGACTGTTAGCTTTTTAAATTATGTAAATATTTTGTTACTTTGGTATAAATAAAAAAAAAGCATTGAACTTATGGAAACTCCGTTCTCCTCGCGAGCGAAACCGCAGCAAAACCTTAGCATACATAAGATACAAACTTAATCATATTCTTTATATAGAGCCATACTAAAAATGATGAATATTAAACTCATGCGCCTCTTAGGATTACTGACCGTATTTAATAACAATAATGTTACTCATTATGTTTTGGATTTTGGTTGCTAAGGGTGCGCTCCAGTGGGAGCTATGCTAGAGCTAAGCTAAGTATAGATTTTGTTGTTAACAAAAGATACGAAATATCTGTTTACTAATACTATAAAGCTATATAGTTATAGTTTGTTTAAACGCGCTAATTTCTGGAACAACCAGTCGGACTTGAAAAAAAAATTTTTTGAATTTGTGAGCTGAATTCTTGAGGAAGGCTATTTAACATCACGCTGGGACCATCGAAAACGATGTAATGGCGCGGACGGACGATGCGATGCTACGGGGTGGGTCGGGGAATAAGAAATTTCACGCAGACGAAGTCGTAGGCAGAACCTAGTCTAATAATATATACAGTGATGTCTCGTATTGATCCTACTATAATATATATAATATTCCGTATTATAAACGTCAGTTTGTATGGATGGATGGGTGTTTGTTACTCTTTCACGCAAAACCGACTAAACGGATTTTGATAAAACTTTACAGTAATATAGCTTATACATCAGAGTAACACATAGGATGCTTTTTTATCCCGATATTCCCACGGGATCGACACTTATGCAGGTAAAACCACGGGGCGCTGTTAGTTATGTTATAAAGCAGAAACTGAGCTAACAAAATGCTATTTCATCTTCATAATCTACTGAACGGATTTGGATGAAATTTGGTACACAGATGGTTTATAACCAGGATTAACATAGGATACTTTTTATCCCGATATTCCCACGGGATCGAAACTTATGCGGGGAAACCGCGGGGCGCAGCTAGTCTCAAACTCACTTCAAGTCCATAGTTTTGAAAATATATTATAGGTATAGCATAGTATCGTATCCGTTTAGCTGTTAGTGGAATCAACCCTAAAATATTTAGGTAACGATAATTTAGTAAATTATTAGTGTTATGGTTTGTATGTGGGAAAATATTAAATATTTTAATTTTACTAAGGTAACATGTTTTCAAGGAATCATTATAGTTTTTATTTTATGATACCTATTATTTATATTTTACGACATTAATTTTCATTCTGACTTAAGTGGTCTGACGTTATGGTTTTGGAAACTCCCAATAGGTTATAGTGGTCAGACATTCCTGTGAAAAAAAAAAGATTTTCAGATAGGCGTTACTATGAACAAGCCTTAATTACAGACATTACTGTGTACAGTTGGTACCGTATAGCGAATAAATTATTTATATTCTATTCCATTCTACTTGCTGTTGCCCGCGACTTCGTCTGCGATCCAGGATGAAAAGTAGCCCATGTCCTTACCCAGGTCATAGTCTATCTGTGTGCTAAATTTCATCCAAATCCGTTCAGCCGTTTTAGCGTGGAAGCGTAACAAACAAACATACAAACAAATTTACTTTCGCATTTATAATGTTACTAGCAGCGCCCTGCGGTTTCACCGGCATTAGTTTAGATCCCGTGGAAATATTGGGGTAAACAGTATCCTATGGATTAATCCTAGTTATAAACTAATCTGTGTGCCAGTTTTTATTCAAATCCGTTCGTCCATTTTTGCGTGAAAGAGTAGGTAACAAACATCCATCCATCCATCCACCCTCACAAACTTTCGCGTTTATAATATTATTATTATTATATTATAGTAGGAAGTTGGATAGGAAGTTAGGATTGTTCCGTGCGAGAGCGAATTAGTAGATACCTACAATACAAGGCGAGGTCTGGGATTTGTTCCTGGTTGATGGCAATAGGTTTCGCCCCTTGTTTATTTATTTATTTATATATACTTTATTGTACAGACGCCAGCAGGTCAAGCTACCGGAAACTGTCAAATTTTCCCAATCAACCTATACCTTAATGCTTTAGCGATAAAGTTGAAAATCTATTAAAGAAATTTGACAGATTGTAGTAGCTTGATGTGCTGGCGTCTGTACACCACAAAAATACACAGCATAAAATATACATAAAAACACTACAAAATATTCAATGGGCGGCCTTATCGCATCACTGCGATCTCTTCCAGGCAACCTTAGAATGGACAGTGATTTTCTTTGACATAAAATGGGACTGTCGTTGGTGCAAACATAATGTATACAATTTACTAAAATAGATACACAAATATATACATATCCAAAATTGTAGATACATAAATACATACATACCATATATACAAGCAACGAAAAATAAAAGAGGACTGTAGATGATTCCAGTTAGGACAACAAGATCACAACGACAAGTAGTGCTCCTTTATTTTTTTTTTTTTTTTCGGGATGGTAAATCATCAAATGACTCCTCCCGCTCTGGGTGGAGCAGAAGGGAGTGTCAGACTCTTACTGACTAAAACCCACCCGTGTTCCTTCCTTAGCCCTTTATGTTCCAGGGCAGCGGTAACCCTTTCGGACGATCCCGCTACCCAAGTAGTGCTCCTTTACAGGTCCTTGTTACGTGGGACTTGAACATAACTGGCAGAATATGGGTGCATCTCTGCCTAGTATTATCAGCCTATAATATTCCCACTGCTGGGACACAGGCCTTCCCCAAATCCTTCCATGCATCCTACAACATACTGACAGAATACGAAACACGCGCTGCGCTCCAAAACGGGGATCCTAGACGTAGGCAAAAAGGCTGTCAAGCTGAAATGGGATTGAGAGGGTCACGTCAGCCGCATGTAGAGTGAAAGTAGTGATGTTTCACATGGCGGGTGTCTGAGGATGGACAGAGCCGCCGAGGACGGTCCAGGAAGAGTTGACGAGACGAACTAGACGCGTACCGCAAGGGTTGGATCGTGGTGGCTCTAGGAAAGGATGTATGAACGGATTTGGGGAGGCCTTTGCTCAGCAAATAGAATATTCTCTCTCTAAAACTCTTTATTATTTACGCCATAAAAATACAGATATAAATGTAGAAATTTTATAATTTTACTTAGGACAGATTTTTCAATCGACCGAATAATTTTTATTCGTGGAATAAAATTGACGTCTGACAGTTTCTGTATGGAAGAACTGTCAAAAATTCAAAATTATTCCTCCGAAAAAGTTATCTGGCGTTGGAAATCAGCCTTTAGTTAGTCGATCTATTGTGAAACAGTTCCAAAAACGAATTCTATGTCTACAACCATCTCTAAGCGAAACGCCACACAACATAAACCATACTAGCTACGTACACAACTGCACGTCATTCTCTAATTAATTAGAGACGTAATAATTATAGTAATTAGTAGATACTAAACAATAATACAGACATTTTTCTTTGATTGCCATTGATGACACGCAACTTACTTTTAATAGAATATTTTTATAACGTAATATCACGGTTCAGGAAAGGGCTAGGTGAGGCAGAGGTGTACAACTCAAAACTCAAAGCATTACCAAACCAGGCACCTAACTAAGGGTATTGTATTACACCGTAATTGGGGTGTGGAGGTCAGATAGGTAGTCGCTCCATGTAAAATACTATTATTCAGCTTCATCCGGTTAGACTGGAAGCCGACCCCAAGATATTTGGGAAAAAGTGTAAAGGAAATATTGCGTGGACTGCCTCGTTGAGTTCTGGTTCGATTCTCCTCGGTAGCAGTCTAGAGTCTGGATTTGTAATTTTACCCAGTTAATGGTAAAAAAAAAATCGCCCCTATTATATGAAACTTATTCGAATGTTATCTTTTTCTTATCACAGCTGCCTCCCACCATGAAAACAGGCTCCCACGATGGCATTTTATATTTTAAATCTAAAAAAAGATAGTACAATATAGCATAAAATGTGATTAAATTACAAAAATTTACAAACCTAGATCACTAATCATTAAAAATCAATAAAACAACGCCATCTACCGTCGAGTAGCCCAACCGAACTTACCAGCGCCGTTCCGGAGCGGCAACTTTAAGAACTAAACGGCGTCATACATCAATATAGCCTGTAACCATAATTGGTTCAATTTGCTTATTAAAATAGATTTGTTTCTGTTTACACTGTAGTAAACTAATGTTTGTTTTACTAGCATAGTTAACTATTACGTTGCACGGTAATTATTTAGTTGTAATACTAAAACGGTGTTTTAGAAGCCAATTAATATTTTGCTCAGCCATAAATCATTTTCTTTTGATGTTAATAGTGCTTATTTACTTTCATTAACTGTTATTTGGGTTGTTTAGGTTTATGTGTGTAATTTTTGGTTGTAATAAACCTATTTTTGGTTTGATAATAATCGTTGGGCCTCAAGAAAGCATAATTATTTTCTTGTCGGAAGCATTAATTTCAAAGTTTAATTCTAAATTATTCACAACACAAGCTATGGTAGCCAGTTTCAGTAACGTTGAAATAACATTCCTCATTCGGACTACTTGGTCCCTTTCTCAAGTTTTAGAGCTTACTAATGAACAGACAGACGGAGAGGTGTTGCAATGCTTAATAAACTGAGAAAGAGGTCTGAAAAAGTACGCACCTAAACATTACTAAATCTCTTATAAGATCTTTTATTAATTCAGTACACGGTATTGAACTTTTCTGTGAAACAACTGTTTTTTTTTTTTTTGATAAGGGACGAATGTTTTCTACCCCAGGGAGTTTAGAATCATGTGCTAAATTCATGGTTACAGTTTGCGCATTGGTTAGAAATTTGTCCTGTATATTCCAAAGACTGTACCGTAGGAAAGAGTACGTCCATGAAACATTATTTTTCAGATACAATCATTATTACGGAATTGTTTTACGTTTTAGCTTTGGTTTAGATATCTCTTGACGACCTTGAAGAGACACGACTGGTTAAGAATAAGGAGCAAATCCTAAATGAAATGGGATAACGCTATGCAAAGACAGAGAGACGGTAAGCATATTCCTACAGCTGGGACATAGGCCTCCTCTCTGTGAGAGGGAGTGGGCCGTAATCAACCACTCGGGCTTAGTACGGTTTGCTGGATGTCACATACATGTCAAATCAATCAATCAATCAAATCATTTATATTTGCAGAAAACACTGTTACAATGGTGCTATAAAACTTACATGTTTCAAGTGATTCTACCGTAAGGCATGCAAAATGTATACAATCATAAAGTACAATCAAACACATAAAAACAGGCCGCCCATTGTATATTTTGTAGTGTTTCATGTATTTTTTATGCTATGTATTTTTGTGGTGTACAATAAAGTATATATAAATAAATAAATAAATAAAAACAATCATAAAAATATTTTCAGATATTAAATTAATGTAATGTCATACAGATTAATTATTTATTTAATTAGTAATATTTAAATTATTTCAATGTCATTATTAGAATTATTACAATTTATATAAGTATCATAATAATTGGTATTACTTGGTTTCACTGTGAGGTCTTAACTTTGGAAAAATTATCGTTTATGTAGTCGTTCAAGTTATAGTAACATTTATTAACTAAAAGGCTCTTTAGACTTTTCTTAAATAAGGTAATATTCATTGCCCTTATTTCTTTAGGTAATTTATTGAAAATTACAGCAGCCATGTGAAACACACTTTTGTGCATTAAAGCGGTATTTGTTCGGCGGACGGAGGCGTAATGCGTCACGTTGTTGCCTATTATTCTTTTCTGAAGCTAATGTAAATAAATTTTTATTGGTCTTAACAAATACTGAGACCTCATAGATATATAGGCTTGGGAGAGTTAAAATTTTGTGCTCCTGGAAAAACGGTTTACAGGTTTCGATCATTTGAAGCCCAAACATAGCCCTTATGCACCGTACATGTCTTTAAAGTTTCGGTTTTAGGACATGCCGGTTTCCTCGCGATGATTACCTTCATCGTTTTGAGAGAGATTATGTGAACCCAAAATAACGAATGAGGTACTTCGAAAAAAATACATTAAAATGAGGGATAAGGCATTCGGAGCGTCCTATATTTTCAGCTGTTCATCTACACCATGACATAAGATATTCTTACATTGCTCGTGATACAAGAGAAGCATTTACACAGAATGTCATGCAAAGCCGCCGCATAGACTAGTGTTGCAAAATAACAAATAAAATAAGCTGACTTTTACTTCGGGAATGTGGCCGCCCAAATGTCGTGGCACCAACACACAGGGTCGAATTTGAACGAAATCCTATTAGATTCAAATATATTTTTGTCAAAGTAAATTTATTTTTCATATAAGGAATTTTCGTAATAACATTTGCTATTGTATCTGATCCTAATAATATTA
Source organism: Apamea anceps (assembly GCA_951799955.1). NCBI lineage: Eukaryota > Metazoa > Arthropoda > Insecta > Lepidoptera > Noctuidae > Apamea > Apamea anceps. The sequence goes on along the minus strand of OX637527.1, from coordinate 5,800,338 downwards.
TAAATGCGAAAGTTTGTATGGATGGACGGATGGATGGATGGATGTTTGTTACTCTTTCACGCAAAAACTAAGTACTTAACGGATTTGGCTGAAATTTGGGACACAGATAGTTTATAACCACGATTAACACATAGGATACTTTTTATCCCCATATTCCCACGGGATCGAAACTTACGCGGGTGAAACCGCAGAGCGCAGCTAGTAGTATATAAATTAAGAAGAACTTTCATCATCATCCACAGCCCGACTTCACCCACGGCTGAACATAGGCCTCTCTTGACGTGCCAATCCACACGCTCCTGTGCCAGCCTCATCCAGGTTCTACCTGCAGTAGTAACAATCCATCCGCCAATAACAAGCCGTTCCCCCACCTCGCAGCCGGATGACCGACACTTCGTCTCCCAGTCTGAGTGTCACTCTGTCACTGCCATACTCCATCATTGCACCTTGCCAGATAACCTGCACAAGTCCGTTTGAGTTCCATAAATGATTTCCAATATCAAAAACTTTTGTCCAATAAAATCATCTGCTAGTTAATTGAACTGCAACCGGAGTTACACAGGCTCTTAGTAAAATGTTCCAATTAGAATGGTTTTCACTATTACTTCATTTATAACTTCTTGCAAATGAAATAAACAGTCGACTTATTTGTTTTATTTAAGTTAAAGTATCATTGAATTACGACCAAATGGGACAAATTTACGACCCAACTCTTAATGGCAAGCGACTTCGCGGCAGGCCCAGGCGAAGATGGCGGGATGAGCTGGACTCTTTCAACATGAACTGGTCCTTAGCAGCTTTGAACAGAGAGAAGTGGAAACAAAGTAAGGAGTCTACTGGTCTGCAGTGGGATATAGTAAACTTAAGAAAAAAAAAAAAGACTTATTTGAAGTTTTCAGTGTTTACCGTCGGTGTTTTACAAAGACAAGACCACAAAAATTTAAGTTGCTAAGTTCCTGAAAAACTGAAGGTCGTACTTTGGTATTTTTCGTATCTAAACTATGTCCTAATTTTTCTGAAAATATTTATTGTTATTTGGGAAGAAATAAAGGAAGTCGGAGTTAGGAGAACAAAGTAAACTTAATTATTTGCATGTTCTTTATAAAAGTGATTGTTAAACTGATAATTAGCCCATAATGTTCCCACTGCTGGGACACAGGCCTTCTCTCGGTGAGAGGGAGTGGGCCGTAATCCACCACGCGGGCCCAGTGCGGGTTGGTAGATGTCACATGTCTTCAAATTGTTAGTTCTAAGAAATGCCAGTTTTCTCACGATGTTTTCCTTCACTGTTTTGAGAGCAGTGGTGATGAAATAATTTACACAAAGTAAAGCGCCTGTCTGGGTTTGTACCTATGACTTACAGCTCCTAAGTCGCGGCCCTTAATACTGGACCAACACTGCTGTCATTGTTTAACTCGGCCGTCGGAAAATGTTATGACATGTTAAGGTAGCCAAATGTAAGTTGAATGGTTGATGTTTGGTGAAGAGCAAAAGATGCGTATGACTTGAAAAGTCAACTAAGTGAAAAAATTATTTAATAGCGTTAATAAAAATAATAAATAAAAATTTATTGTTCAACTAAGACTAGATTAGGGACACGGCAAAGTAATATAATATAAAGCACAAGCATAAAGGTTCTTAATCTAGTTAGTGGCTGCTATACTGATCTCCTAGATAGGTTAAAAAATAACCAGTGTTTAGGAGAAAAAATAATATAAAATGAATATTCATTCTGTCCGTCTCAAATCCAACTACCAAGCCTTTTTCCCAACAATGTTGGGGTCGGCTTCCAGTCTAACCGGATGCAGCTGGATACCAGTATTTTACATGGAGCGACTGCCTATCTGACCGCCACAACCCGGTTACTGGGTAACACGATACCGCAAGGCAAGGCTGGTTGTCAGACTTTCGGGCTTCTGACGACCCGTAACGACTGTCAAAGATCTACAAAAGACAATCGGGACCAACGGCTTAACGTGCTTTCCGAGGCACGGAGGGGTCTTGTTAAGTACAGATGGTCGCCCATCCACTGATTACACGGCAAGCGTAACTAAACCTGTTCGATCAACCCGTGCGGCTGCTATATATTAGCCACAAGCCCTCCAACAACTATAACAATATTAGTCGATATTGTTGAGCTTTTACAAAAAACTTTTTTGCAAAAAAAAAAACAACCGACATCCAAAAATGACACTACAAAGTGAAAAATAACTATAATTTCGGAAGTCGGTGTCGTTGGGTTCGCATTTTCGTTGTTTGCCACCGACTTCCGAAATTAAAGTTATTTTTCACTCTGTAGTGTCATTTTTGGAAGTCGGTTGTTTTTTTTTTGTTGCAAAAAAGTTTTTATTTTTCACTTTTTAGTTGTAATTTTTACCAGTAATTTTGGTTTAAAGACCAAAGTGCTAAACCGTTTTTGATGAAATTTCTATGGGACCATTTGGGAAGTATACCGTTTCCAACAAAAAAAATAATTTTTCAAATCGGTTGGCAAGCGACGGAGTTATGCGCGAACAAACATAAAAAAAAAAATACAAACACCCGAATTGAGAACCTCCTCCTTTTTTAGAAGTCGGTTAAAAACTAGACATTTGTACAATAATTATTTTGTGGGTAGATAAAAAAAAAAACGACAAACAATTCAATATTTGCTTGACACATGTAATGGCTATTAATCTACCAACGCGAGGGTTATAGCCACTAAACGTCATCTCTACCAATAATTAAGTGGTCGCAATCAGCATATTGATAACATTACAATAGTAAAATAGCCCGCTTGTTTGACAGTAGGTATGCAAGTATTAACATAAGTAGGAATCCTGAGGGTACCTACGTAAGTTGGCCCTGTCCCTTATCTAACTTAGAACTGTGACATAAAGATGCTAAATCAAACCATAACTCTCTTTTGGCTTTGCCAGAGTCGGTTAAAAAATAGGTCTCCATCTATCTCCATCATATAAGAGCCTTTTCCCAACTATGTTGTGTTCGGCTTCTAGTCTAACCGGACGCTGAGTAACAGTATTTTACATGGGACCAACGGCTTAACGTGTTTTCCGAGGTAAGAAGGGGTCTTGGTATGTAAAAATAGTCACCCATCCACGGACCAACCGCGGTAAGCGTAGCTTAACCTGATCGATCGACCCAGATGGCTGTTATTATTTAGCCACAAGCCCTTCTTACTTAGCCAAAACACACAGGTCTCTATCTTATCTATGATTATCCTTTGACCAAAATAAAATCACCAAAGGAGATTAGTAACCAGCACCCTAATTGCGTAACAAACAATCAATAGTAATCTGAATCATTTTGAAGCAAATTGCTAATCCATTGCTTCATAAGTTCGAAAAATTTGTCTGCTCAACACGTACATAACGCAATGAATGTTGTTGAACTGACAAAATGAAACCGATTCCGATTAATTGTGTGTTACGCAATTAGGGTGCAGGGTCGTCGGATATACCTAGTTGAAGTTTAGTAAGAAACCGATGGATGTTTTCGAATGAAATTTAATTTTATAGATAAACAGTATGTTTTCTATTAATTAAAATAAATTTTACTAACGCACAAATTAGATACACACATATGCACAGGTCGCGCATCTTCTGGAGAATTATCGCGCATTCTCGGGAACGCCGGCGTAATAAGCTCGTATCTAGTTTGTACGTTAGACAATTGACATAAAGTTCATTTTGCTATGTATAATATCGCTACCAAAACTCGCTTCCACTCCGTTCCGCGGCAGTGTAAATTGAGCCTAACTTTGTATAGACCGGAAAAATGTACCAACAGATGAATAAGAAATTGGCCAATGAATGTTTGTATGTGTTTATTTACATCGGTACCTACAGACCATATTGAGAGAGGAAGTTTCCTTCCGTCCATTCTTCAAAGTTAATCGGTTAAGCAACTATGTTTGCTTGTCGGCTGTTTTTTTCTGTTTGACATACTTATGGGGCTTGTGGCTAAGTAATAACAGCCGCACGGGTCGATCAATCAGGTTAAGCTACGCTTGCCGCGGTTGGTCCATGGATGGGTGACCATCTTTACATTATCAAGACCCCTCCGTGCTTCGGAAAGCACGTTAAGCCGTAGATCCCGACTGTCATTCGTGGATCATCTCATCAAAGAGACATCTTATAAAGTAAATTACAAACTGGCCGTTTTTCTCTATAAAAAGAAAGTATGGTCCTGGCATGGAACAAACGCAATAATGAACTACCAGAACAAATTCTCATAAAAAACTTATTGTGTTGTTTAACCCTATTTCAAAAAGGAAAAACTACCATAGGTGGGTACCGTAGGTAGTCTTGAATTTTCCCCCCCAACCCATGGTAAGTGCATCCCTGCACAAATACCGTGGGACCTGCCATTTGACACACGCCATTTCGTGTGGAGCGAGACAGAAGACATGCTGTCTCTTTCAACATCTATTTCTATTAAGTACATATCATCAATACAGTATGGGGCATGCAAGAGTTTTGAAAGCATATGCCTGGATTTATGGGGTAATTTAGTTCATTTTTCTTGTTTTTTCGTTCAGTTTCCTTGATACGACTTCTTTTTCTTTATTAAATGTGAATGTAAATTCTCTGAGTGAGAGTCCGACTGTCCAGTACCCTTATTGCGTAACACACTTTTAACTACAATATAGAAAGAAAGAAAGAAAGAAAGAAAGAAAAAAAGTTTATTTGGACACAGTTCGTGAAACACAAAATACAAAATTAATCAAAATAAATAAATAAATATGAATAATTTCGAAGGATATTGGTAAACCGTTGCTTCATGTGTTCGAAAAAAATGTCTGCTCAACAACGTGAATAACGCAATGAATGTTGTTGAACTGTCAACATAAAAACCATTGCTACTGATAGTTGTTACGTAATCATCCCCTAGGGTGAGTAGGACGTACTTTTGAGTATCACCTCCTTTGGAAGTGGTTGTAATGTTGTCCAAATAAAACTATATATACTGAATGTTCTAAATACGGAGTGGTTGCTGTCTGATCTTCACAACCCAATTTTGCAGTCATGTGTGACATGGCATCGCCGGCGATAAGCTAATTGATTGTGTTCCTCTGGTTTCAGGAACGAGACGAGTTAAAGCGGTGTTGTTTAATGAGGCAGCCCTTTGCCGGTTTCTAGATTTCAGAATCAGAAACCGCAAACTCCTGTTGAAATTTAATTGTCATTCATATGCAAGTTATTAGAAATAAATTTAAATGTACATATCCTGTTAGTGAGTAATTAGATCAGCAGAATCAAATTAAATGTCACTCTCTCAATTTTTTTAAAGTCTGTGTTCTCTTAGTATAGCGGCTTACGTACAAAAACATAGAGGCTTATCTGGGCCCCAAGTCTGCTATTTTTATAAATTCGTCATTCCAACACGATCCCATTCCCATCCCATTGTCATTTTGCTTAAAGTTCGTAATCTGCTAAATTCTTAATGGCGATCATTGGTCAGTCAATGGTCTCGTAATAGAATTGTGTCATAATGACATTGTCGTATTGCCTTTATTAGAAAACCCGTTAGTAGAAATGATTTTCGAAAAAGTACCACTACTTTATTTACGCCAGATTTCATTTATATATATTTTTACATAATTATTATTTATTAGTGTTTTATACAAGTCAAGTGTTCTAAGTAAGTCAGTCATTCATTTATCATTATGTACGAGATTACCATTCTATGCCATTTCTTTCAATGGAGTGTCAGTGATTGACCACTGGAAAGTCATAATGACGCCATTATGTTAGTAGATTACCAAACTTGTCAAAATCAACAATTATGAAATCAATGATAGACCATTCTGACACTATTGTAATAGCAGACTTGGGGCCCTGGTCATAATCCTTCTCAAAGGTAACTCACCTTCTTTTAAAGATCACCATCAGCTGCCTAGCCTTTTCCCAACTTTGTTGGGGTCGGCTTCCAGTCCCGGGTGCAGCTGAGTACCTGTATTTTACATGGAGCGACGGCCTATCTGACCTCCACAACCCAATACAAAACATAGGACATACTACCCCTTGGCAAGACTGGTTGTCAGACTTTCAGGCTTCTCACCGTAAACGACTGTCAATTGGTCAAAAATCCACGAATGACAGCCGGGACCAACGGCTTAACGTGCTTTCCGAGGCACGGAGTTGTCTTGGTATGTAAAGATGGTCACCCATCCACGGACCAATCGCGGCAAGCGTAGCTTAACCTGATCGATCGACCCGTGCTAAGCCTCAAGTCTTCTTTTAAAGATCATCGGTCCATTTAGCTGGAATGCGACCCACGCTACGATTCTAGATAGATTTGCCGTCCTTAAAGAAAAAATGTCAGAATTTACTCTCAGCAGAAGATGTGCCGTATTCCTCGAACGTATGTAGGTACGTGCTTGAAAAGAATTCACAGAAAAAGTGTATCAAAATATTTCTTGATTCTTTTTTATTCAATAATTGATTACATTACACTGCATATAATTAGTCATAATTAATTTGCATGTAGGTAAGGGTAGGAGCCGGTTGGAGTGGTATGCTAATAAAGACAGTGGTCGTCAACCTTAGGGTTTCAATAATCTTGCTGATGTCCTAGAAGGTCCTTGGGTATCGAGTATCGAGTTAAGATAAGTCGTAGTAGTAGTGACACATAATTAGCCTATATTGTTCCCACTGCTGGGACACGAGCCTCCTCTCGGTGTGAAGGAGTGGGCCGTAATCCACAACGCGGGCCCAGTGTGGGTTGGTAGATGTCACATGTCTTCGAATTTTTGTTTTAGGATATGCCGCGGTTTCGTCATGAGGATAAACAGTCACTTTATGTACAATACTAGTTTTTAGCTGCATCCGGTTTGATACCCCAATATATCATTATGTAGTTGGAAAAAAGTTAGGCACATGATGATGCTAGAAAAAAAGCCTTGCGGCCCTAAGTGCGCTCGCACACGGCATACTTTTTGCAGGTCAGATTATTTCGATGAGTTTTATTACCTCCATTGTGCAGAACGTGTGCGTTCATATATTTGATCTCTACTGTTTCATTTAGCTCCTACAAAAGTCGGCCACCGACTGCATGTCGTCTGCGAACTGCTTTCAGGTTGACAACAGCTGGTATAAGCAGATAAAGTAATAGCATTTTTTCATCGAAACGTTACTCTGTTTTTCTGGCAATATTATAAGTTATAGCCTGGTATAATTGTTTTGTAATTTGAGGAGTATCAGCCAGGAATGGACCACCGATAGTCAAGTCTCATGCATTGCAAAATCTACCTATAAGTATACATAATATACAGGTTGCCAGGGATATCGACGCGCAAACTGTAACCTCATGGTTACAGTTTGCGCACATGAGTTTAGACCCCATAGCGTCGAAATTTTTCGTCGGTTATTAAAAAAACTATTGCTGTTCCATACGTTTTGACCGCGTAGGTATTGCACTTTTCTATAAACCAGAAGATTTTTTTTTTTTGATAACCGACGAATTCTGCGTTTGGGGGTCTAAACTAAAAAATTAAATATATAAACTCATGTGCTGAATTCATGGTTACAGTTTGCACGTCGATGTCCTTGCCACCGTGTATAAAAATGGATGTTGGTATACAATGTGGAAACAACTACTTAAACGACAAGAAATGAAAACACTGGCAATACTAATGATTAAGTATTTTGGAACTATCAAAAAGATCCCAGCAACGGAATTAAAAAAGTGAAGTTTTCAAACAAACTAAATAGTAGTGATTAACCGACTATGGATCTTTGACTAGCTATAGGTAGTGACTAAACTATTGGATATATATAATTGAATTTTTGTATACAGATTGGAAACGTCATTAAATAGACGCAGTTTAATTTATTGTTGTATTGTCGTCTCCAGCTTGTATTGAACACCGTTTGACCGATCACCATGAAAGTTAGCACATTTTTCATAGAGTAGGCTTTAGGTAGGTCCTGTGGGTAATATTCAGCAGGGTAATTCCACTTCTCATACAGAGAAGGAACGAGCGTTGTTCACCACGCTTGCTCAGCGCGTATTGGTGATTTCAGACCATTTAGTCCAGGATTCCTCAAGATTTTCTGCTTTGACGTAACTCAGGGTGCATTGCTCAGTAGATCATATCCAACTTAATGAAGGCTCAATCAACTCAGCTTATCGCAGTCCCCTGCTGGACATAGGCCTCCCCCAGGCTGCGCCACAATAACCTGTGCTCCGCCTTCCGCATCCAATCTGTCCCAGCTGCCTTCTTAAAGTCCTCGGTCCTTCAAGCTGGGGCGCGTCCCACAACGCGCTTGCCGAAGCCGCTTGTACCAAAATCACCAAACACATGTAAAGCTAAACGAATTTAAAATATCATTCTGTTTCTGTCATTAGAATGAAGATGACAGAATTGCTTTTTAAATATGTTTAGCACTGAAAGTACGGGTCTTACAGCTTAGCAAGGATGATGTAGCTACTTAGCCATTTTTTATTTTAATCTACATAAAAACTTTCATTCAATTTCTTTATTACATTAACATACATAGGGACTCCTTCATTACATACGTGACGATAAAAAATAGTGGCCCATCGGCAACAGTAACAGGGTTCTTCAAGCTTCCGGTGGTCAGGGCTCTAGAGAGAGCACCATGCTGACTATGCGTGTGGTGTCCAGGAGTATTGCCTTCTGAATCAAGTCCTTGATCCATCTACGTACTAAGAGCCTCTTGAGGTGTTGATCGAGGCTCTGCTATTAAGTCATCTACTGTAATAATTATCGGTCTTATGATTATTAAGCATATTCATCTTATAATACCATTTTTTTAATACAAATCGCAAAGCAAAGAAACGACCAGTCGTTATTTTCCCGATCGCACTCATAGATGGCGCTGGCTGCCCACTCAAATATTTTCTACAACGCGCAAAGGTACATTTGAATCATCGTAAGTGTTGAATAAACTTTTTGTTACAATTAAGACTATATCAGTATGTTTGATTGTACTAATATTGTGTAATAAGTAGTTTATTAAGTATTGTTATTATTTTCTATTGAACTAATTTGATTATACTTAAATTTTTTTGGTTGATTATTGCCAATTTCAATTCAAACTTATTTATTGAAAGAACTAATGTTAGTAGATGATAGCATTCCTATTGTACGTAGTTTATAATTATTTATAGTTCTCAACATTATGTAGGTATGATAAAAACTTCACAACTTTTTAACATGGTAGGTAGTCACAGCTTCAGTCAGTAGAAACTTAAAATCAAGAGTCAGTTTTATTCAAACTAGGGTGAGAATCAACACTTATTGAGCGTCAATATAACATAGGACTGTCCCTCAAAACGCCACCCCTTCATCACTTCCTAATACTTCAGCTGGGAAGAAGAAATGGCTCAACACACTCCCCAGTAGATATCGAAAGTTACCAACGGGTGCTGGCGTTATTACAGATTGGCTGGATGAGACATTTTAGCTTCATTTCTAAGATAACAACGCACCAGCAATACCTCTGCCCCAGATCCAAATGTCCGTCTCCCGAATCCCCTGTTAGAAAGGAAACGAAAGATAAAAATACATTTACTTGTGGTAAACATGACGCAGAGAAAGAACACAAACACAAAATAGATGAAGTTGGGGGGGAAAATATGCGTCACATCCACACAAAACGGCCGTCGCTCAGCATAATGCTAAGACCCTATGCGAGACAGAGCCCCAGCGCTGGTTTTCAGCAACAGCCGGCGTTGACGTGATAACGTCTATTTATAATTTTGAAGACTGTAACTTGAGGACTTAAAGTAACATTTATTTGTGAGAATGGGTTTCCTACACAAGTAACCATCTTCGATCGCATAACGCGATCCCATCCAGTAAGAAAAAACCGGCCAAGTGCGAGTCGGACTCGCGCACCGAGGGTTCCGTACAAACCTGTAGGTATATAAGTAAAAGTTCACCCATCACGACAATCAAGTCATAGTTATGTTAAAATTGTTAAAAATATTTTTATTATATGATGTAACTAAAAATTTACGGTTTTCGCAATTTTTCCTTTATCTGTGCTATAAGATGTTGCTTCGTACTAAATTTCAAGATTCTGAGTTTACGGGAAGTACCCTGTAGGTTTGGATTCCCTTGCGAGTGTCGAACATTTGCGAAAATTGGCGGCATAAACGGCTGTATCTTTTGATTGCGTTGGTTTAGAAGTTTGATTTTTTCACAGCTCCAAGGGTCAGTAGACCTGAGTATTTGATATAAATTCCAGCTTGATACCTCCACGCGTTCCTGAGAAAAAGGGTCTTGACAGACAGACAGACGGACGGACGGACAGACAGCAAAGTGATCCTATAAGGATTCCGTTTTTTCTTTTCGATGTACGGAACCCTAAAAACATAATTTTTCGCGTATCACTCTGTGGCTTTATAAGATCAGGAGTTCAGGGTAATCAAAGCAGAGGTCAATGCCACTAATTACTCCTCCCAATCAACTCCTGCTGACTCCACACAATGATAGCGTGATAATACAAACATCTTCAATCAAAGCGTCTTATGAATCAATTTCATTTGCACCCCTTTTCCTGTATCTAAGGTCAAATGGAACTCACAATCTATTCTAAAGTCTACCTCCTACAGAACAAAGTTTCATTTCCTATGTCAATTTCCCCTAAATTGATGATGATGAAGGTCGTAAGTGCGTTGAAATTTGATGAGTGATTTTAAGTTTTATTTAGAGAAGTTAGAGTGGATTTTTGTGTGTGTGATTTGGGTAAAAATTCAAGTGCACTCAATTTGAAAGGAAGGCTCAATTAGAGCCAATTCAGTTGTGTTAGATAGTCAAGTTGGTGGGATTTCGGCGGTCATACTACTGAGGTCGTTTCTTCACGACCAAGTCGGATTTCGGCATAGGTAGGTACCTTTTTAACCGACTTCTAAAAAAGGAGGAGGTTCTCAATTCGACGGTATGTTTTTTTTTTTTGTGTTTGTTACGCGATTTCTCCGCCAATTGTGGACCGATTTTCAAAATTCTTTTTTGTTCGAAAGGAGATACTTCTGAAGTGGTCCCATAGAAATTTCATCAAAAACGGTTCAGTAGTTTGGTTTTTAAACCTAAATTACTGGTAAAAATTACAACTTAAAAGTGAAAAATAAAAACTTTTTTGCAAAAAAAAAAAAAACAACCGACTTCCAAAAACGACACTACAACGTGAAAAATAACTTTAATTTCGGAAGTCGGTGGCAAACAACGAAAATGCGAACCCGACGACACCGACTTCCGAAATTAAAGTTATTTTTCACTTTGTAGTGTCGTTTTTGGAAGTCGGTTGTTTTTTTTTTGCAAAAAAGTTTTTTAACTGTAGTTTAGCAAAAGTTTCTTTACAGGGTGGCAGGGACATCGATTGTATACAATCAAGTATTTTCTAACTGAACAGACAGCTGTGCTGTTTGGCAGTTTGTTGCGCCACTTCTTCCCAGCGAAAGCACTAGGAAGTGGTGAAGGGCGGGCGTTTTGGGGGACAGTCTTTTGTAATTTTGACGTTCGAAAAGTGCTGATTCTCAGCCTAATTTGAATACTTTTGATTTTGATTTTGACGCGCAACCTGTTATCATGGATTTGGTAAGTAGGTACAGATGCCAGCAGGTCAACCTACCCGAAACTGTCAAATTTCCCCAATCAACATTGAACCTTAATGCTATAGCGATAAAGTTGAAAGTCTATTAAAGAAATTTGACAGATTGTAGTAGCTTGATGTGCTGGCGTCTGTACATGATTCTGAATCCGTTAAACATTATCGTCTCTTATTAAAAAAATAATTGTTGCTCCATATATTTTGACCGCACTCTTTTCTATGAAACAGCTGATTTTTTTGATAACCGACAATTAAATAGTAAACAACAAATTAACCAACCGAGAATCAAACCCGTAACCCTCTCAGAAATCGAGCCACACATTAAAAAGTAACAGATGCGATAATACCCATTCTATTGGTTTCAATTCTTCTCCAAAAGGACCCTTGAAAATTCAACTGCCATACCAACTTAATCACACAGTCCAATACCACCTTGTGATTTATGCAATTAAGGCCATTTTCGTTTGACACAGTTGTTGGTCTTATCATGGTTTTTGTTAGAAGTATGTCGTCAACTTGAACTGAGTTAAGAGTCCTTAGAGTATTAAAAAGTATTAAATGAATGTATTAAGTACTGTTTTGTGTGTCAGCTCAATTATAGGGGTAGGCAGAAGCCTAAGTGGTGTATGTGTCTTTAATTTGAAGATTATGAAATGATTTTTGAAAATTCTTTGTCAGAAGGTAGGTCCTGGTGGTAGGTACTCTAATATAATGAAAAGGTTTAAAAAAAATAAAGGTTTTTTAAAAAAAAAGGTTTTAAATAAATAAATTAATTAACTACTAAAAGGGTAATCACCATTATTTTATTGAATAATTAGCTGTAGTAGAGTTTCTTGTAAATAAAATGCTATAAGATTTAAATCTTTTGCCACTACTCGGGATTCGACCCTAGGACCTCATGGTCTGTAGCCGTATGAATTAACCTCTAGAGTAGAGCAACGCGGCAATCCACCACAACAATAATATTCTTATAAAAAAAAAAAAATATTTTGCAAATTCAATAGAAAATCCAAACTCCTATGTCCAAATATAAGGGCGTGTACACTTCACGTAAAGCCGGGACACACGAGGTATTATTTGCAAAATATTTGTTAAGGCTTATTGTACACAGCGGGGTGTGTTGCACTTTTGTGGATGAAGAGCGGTGCGCACGGGTTGACTTCTTTACACATTCTTTTCTGTTGTAATTTTTACACGTACGTAAGTTTGTAAGTACTCATTACCGGACGACGTTATTACGTCTTTACGGCGCCGCCGGCTGTCGCTGAAAACCAGCGCTGGGGCTCTGTCTTGCATAATGATCTTGCATAGCATAATGCTGAGCGATAGCCGTTTTGCGTGGATGTGACGCATGTTTCAACCATTTCTTATTGATTGTTTTTTGTGTTACAAATAAACGTATTTTCTTTCTTTCTTTTCTTTCTAGTAGATGTCAATCAATTCTTGTAGCCCATAAAAGCTTACAACTGGCCACCTTTTTCTAAATATAATGTAACATCCACCGGGCTCTGTGATCATCACAGATGGCTTCTAGGTCTTTCCTTTGTTCGCTTCACTGGTGATATCAGTGTTTACAGTTCAACTTTAAATTTACCTATAAGTACCCTTTCATTTGTTCAATTTGACAAGCAATTCTCGTAATTTCAAGAACGTTCACAGTCAGAGGGGCAATTCTCGTAATTTTAAGAGCGTTCACAGTTTGATCTTAGTCTCATTATGTTAAAAAATACCTCTAATTTCCCTACATTTTGACAAATTTTTGACATTTGTTTGTCGCCGAGATGAGACTGCGACCAGATTTTGAACGTTTTAAATTACAAGAATTAGCCTTCTGATCTCAGCCTCAATTTGTCAAAAATACTTCTAATTTCCCTACATTTTGACAAGTTTTTGACATTTGTTTGTCGCCGAGATGAGACTGCGACTAGATTTTGAATTGGCCTTTTGACCTGTCATTGTCTTATTATTTCTTTTCTAACATTATAACAATCTGTTTAATTAGCAGTAGATTTAAAGTGAAAAAAACATACTCTGATCCGGTAGTTAACTAACTAGGCAATTCTCTCCTACTGAATCAATTATTCTTTCAAAAGCACCAAAACAGCTCTTCTACCTAAGCCACCTTCTCCTCTTTCGAAAATATTCTATTTCGAACATGCACAGGAAATACAAGGTCATAGAGATAAGAGCTTTTTTGACCTCGTACAGGTATTTTTTTCAATATTATGTTATTTTTAAATGTTCCCTTTTTTACTGTTAGTATTTCCTTCAAAACGTTGCAATGTTAAAAAAATAAATACCGCAGCGCTGGTACTCATTAGCTAACAACAAAACCACCTAGTGTGTATAAACCAACACAGGTAGCCATTGCTGATCGGATAAGCAACAAAAGTGCTCACAATAAGTGCAGTGAAGCCGCATTGATGCTTTGAGCCAAGCATTCAATGTGCTTGTGTGACCGATGAGTGTTTACTTACGAAATGGACACGATGCTCGTAGATTTTTAACATGACATATCATATTCACGTCTGTACATACATATTCCCTGAAGGAGTAAGGAGAGGTGTACCTACAGATGGTATCAGAAAGATGTGGTCAAAATTAAGTGGGTTGTACAGACCATTAAACTAAACTACTTTTTCCATGGGACCAACATCATCATAATCAACCTACAATGTCCCACTGCTGGGACACAGATTATAGCCCACTCCCTCTCGAAGAGAGGAGGCTCTTCGAGAGGGAATGGGCTATAATCTGCCACGCGGGTCCAGAGCGGGTTGGTAAATGTCACATATCTTAAATTTTTGGTTCTAGGACATGCCGGTTTCCTCGCGATATTTTCATTCACCGTTTTGAGAGCAGTGGTCATGAAATAATTTACACAAACTAAAGTAGGCCCACGATGTAGATGGGCGGACGAGCATGACTCCTACCGTAGGGACTGGCCGGCACTCGAAAAAGACAGAATTGTACGGAATAAGTTGAGGGAGGATATTGCCCTGAAGTGACACAATACAGGGTACTTAGTTAGACTTAGATAGAAAGTAGGCCTGGCTGGGTTCGAACCTTTGAACTACAACTCATAAGTCGCGGTCGTGTCTACTGAGCCACCGATACTCGTAGTAGCAGTCACGTTGCAGTATAAAACTGATTCACATCCGTCACCTCACACATCAGGTCCAGTTGAAAACCTGCGTCAGGCACTAGTTATCTGACATTTTTGCTGAACTGCGCCTTTTTGGCGCAGCCGTTTCCTTTATATATTTAAGGCACACTTTCCTGCTAATTTCTTACATCGGACTTCACACTTTTTATTTAATGTTTTTTATTTATTTTATTGTTTGTTTTATCTGATGTATGTATCTGGTGTCGGTGTCTTTTAGTTTGTGGTAAATAAATGTATTTTTTTTTTCATTCAGTCTATGAGTATTATCTACAAATTCTCTTGTTAGTTTAACCTCTATAACAAAGTAATGCCAAATGCATCCACACCACGAAATAAGCCATATGTTCAATACACTATTTATACACAATAATAAATATTATTCGGAACAGATTATGACGGGCTTACAAAAAATAATACAATAATGCTTTCTAATCTATTGTATACTAAAGGGTTTGACCCTTTGTGATCACGCCCTTCAGTATAATATTATAGACAGATTTTGACATAATTCCACTTGGTTTGTTACGAAAAATGTATTTTGAAAATAACGTATTGTTAGTGAATAGTAAGACTTGGCTCCTTTTCGAACCCAAAAACGTCAAGTTGAATTAAACCATTTACAGGTACTTTTGAATTGTCAAAAAGTCGGTCAGTTGGTCAGGAATTATGGTACGAGTATCGATACATAAGGGTACGACCGGCATACCTTAGAGATATGTAGTCAGTCATGCTTCCAAACAGCTGACTGGCCCATCTTCTTACTATGGAATCAGCCTAAAATGTTCCCACTGCTGGGACACAGGCCTCCTTTGTGTTTAGGCCGATGCTTGACATGTGTAAGAAATAAGAAAATCCTTTTAAAGAGAAAGAAGTTTGTCTTATGAAATAAGCATCACTTTTGTACCTATTTTTCTGTTCTGTTTTTTTATTTCTGTTCATGTATGTGTGAACATAAATTGTAAAATAAATAATAAATAAAGAGACTAAACCAAAAGCAAAAATGGTCTCAAAAAATTCATTCAGTCATCAAAAAGGTGAAGGTTAACTTCAAACAAACTGACGACCCGCGACCTTTGAAAACCCAAAACAACTGATGTATCACTGCCTCAAGATAAACAAAAATAAAAAAAAAAACAAGAAAATAATACAAATACAAAAACGCAATGACACGGAATCGAATCTGGGACCGGAATCACACATCTTCTGTAGATGCGATTCTTTTGTTTTGCACTCGACAAACTAAAGAATTTATTAATATTGAATTTGAACAAAAACACGACCTTGGTTTGGTGTGTTCCTATTGTAACTTGGGAATGAGACCTGCCGAACTATTTTGTAAAAACAGAGTTGAAGTGAGCTTGAAGTGAGCTGTCATTCCACCTCTTAGGATTATAGGACACTATTGACAGCTCACTTCAAGGTTACTTCACCTAAGTTTTCACGGTGAGATATTTACAGATTAGCACTGTGAACCCCCCAGCTAGATGGACGGAAGACCTAAAGAAGGTGGCTGGGGCGGACTGGATGCGGAAGGCGGAGGACAGGGTGTTGTGGTGCAGCCTGGGAGAGGTCTATGTCCAGCAGTGGACTGCAATAGGCTGAGTTGATTGACTGTGATCCCTTCTAAAAATAGGTTTCTGACACTACACTTCTCTTTCATTTCACTAATTTGGGCAGATCTAATATGTGTGTTAACTGAACTTGGTTTAAAATTATCTTTGAGGATCGAAAACATGTCCTTTTGTTTGTCATTTTGAACCTTTACCTCTCGACTGTTGTTGACACTGAAATTAAAACTGCAGTGATGAGTGGCTCATCACTGCAGTTTTAATTTCAGTGCAGTTAAAATAATTGAGCCTGAAAGCCATACTTGGCATTAATATGCTTTCCTAATGACATCGAATCGCCTTCCAGACTAACCAAATTTCTAGATGCAGTTGAATATCAGTGGTTCATCCATCGCACATCAACTAATGAGAAGCGCAATATCCTGAGATAAAGATAGTCAGGATTTGAAGAACTGCCATATAAAAACTGGGGTCCATCTTATCATTTTTCTAGCCTTTACACAACTACATTAGGGTCTGCTTTCAGAGTTCCAGAGTAACCGGATGCAGCTGAATACCAGACATCTTTTACATGAAGCGACTGCCTATCTGACCTACACAACCCAGTTACTGGGTACCAAGATAGTCCTTGGTAAGACTGGTTGTAAGACTCGTCTACTACACAAAATTGTAATGCGTATTTTATCCTCATTCATTTCATTCACAACCTCCAAAGTGGCACACATCAACCCAGCTTCCTTGGCTTTCCGAAAACCGATTCATTCTGCGCTTGGGCAGATAAAAAAGACATTTCTATATATCGCGGGATCATCAAAAACAAATTGAAGCCGCTACCGAGGCGGAAAGGTTTCTTGTTTTTTGTTTTAACACCGTTTGGGTTCCGTAGAGGTCAGTGACGGTGTACCTATTGGTTATGGTTGAATGAGTTTGGAGACTGATAACTAAAGGCCAATTACCAAATTTAAAAACGTTTAAAATCTAAATTAGAGGTATTTTTGACAGATTGAGACTGAGATCAGACTGTGAACGTTCTTAAAATTTACGAAAATTGCCCCTCTGACTTTACTTCTGACTGTTCAGTTTTGAATTGTGAATTCAGTTTTCATGTATAATTTTATTTTAATTTTAGTTTCTACGATTTAGATTTTTAACTTGAAGTAAAAGCTATGTATTTTTTTTTTATGCATCAAACAATATTTTTTGTTGTACCCTGACAGGGTTTACAACGGCTCTTAGCTCTAAGCCTTTTGTTAACATCTTGTTTTACGTTGTGGAACGTAAAACAAAAAAATATTAATATGACTTGAAAGTTTCAGTCTATGTGGTAAGTCTGCTGTCTAAAACTCAGATCAAGTTTTCAGTCAGTGATTGATGACCGATTAGTAAATGTGCTATCAAATCTTCTTCTTAAAGTTGCTGACATAAGACTTGACGTGATTTGACTTGATAAAATCATTTATCATTTATGATACTTAGGCTTTAAAAACCCAAACAGTCGAAGTGAGGGCTGATAAGCTATCTCAAAATTAATTTAAGTTTGCTAGTGATAGTCTGACAACCAGTCTTACCCAGGGGTATCGTATTACCCAGTCACTAGATTGTGGAGGTCAGATAGGCAGTCGCTCCATGTAAAATAATGGTATTCAGTTGCATCCGTTTAGACTGGGTGCAGACCCCAACATACTTGGGAAAAAGCTATGCAGATGATGATGTGTGTTAAATAAATCGTTCATTTGGTGCATACAATGGACATAACAAGGCATACAAAAACACGATCAAATAATAACCAGTGATAGGAATAGGTAGTGCCTATTTGCCTAAACTTCGAAGAACAGAGACAAGGAACGGAGACTTCCTTAGGACTAAATTTTTTCCGGGACATCTGTTCCGAAATTCGGGACAACACTTTTAAATACATTAAAAAAATATGTTATTTGGAATAAGTAATTCGTCTATATTTACCTAAAGTTTGCGACTAGACTAACATTTATAATTTATAACTCCATAATAATAACTTATCCTCTATGGGCTCTACGGAAAAAAAATACATAGAATATTGTTGTAAGTTACAACAATATTCTATATTGTGTTTTTTTCAGGACAAGTGTCCCGGAAAAAATGTAGTCCTAAGGAAATCTCCGTTTCTTGTCTCTGTTCTTCGAAGTTTAGGCAAATAGGTACTACCTATTCCTATCACTGATAATAACTAATTACATGCACAATCATAATCAGCCCATAATGTTCCCACTGCTGGGACACAGGCCTCCTCTCTGTGAGACGGAGTGGGCCACACTCAACCACGCGGGCTCACTGCGGGTTGGTGGATGTCACACGTCTTCGAATTTCTGGTTCTAACCGGTTTCCTTACGATGTTTTCTTTGACCGTTTTGAGAGCAGTGGTGATGAAATTAAATACACAAAGTAAAGCCTGCCTGGGTTCAAACTCACGACCTGCAACTCCGATGCGGCCGATGCCGCTGGGCCACCGCTGCTCATTACATGAATGTTAGGAAATAACTACAAAATGCCAATAAACAAATAAAAAAGTGTTGTTTGCGAGATCTTCGTGAACGCCAGTGCATCCTGAGAGCTTAGACAAAGTGACATTCTATCAGCGGTAACGATGATCATCATCATCATCTTTTCAGCCGAAAGACGGCCACTGCTGGACATAGCCAGGCCTCCACCAAGCACCTCCACTTCGACCGATTTTGTGCTTCACCACGTTGCTCACATGGGATTTATGGACAATTAGCACCCCTTGCTTCACCATGGCCTTGGCCGCTACCGATGATGGACAAGGCAAAAATGACATGAGCTACCGAAAAGTTTGTCAATGTCAATCCTGTTGAAAGTCGATGTAGAAGTACGAAACGCGTGTACACTGGCTAATATTTTCACCACGACATAAGCTATTTTCATATAGCTCACGCCGGACACAAGAATCACCCTCGTCATCCATGTAATCCTCGATATAACCCAGATTATACTTACATTTTATACTGAACCTCCCGAAATAAAGGCAGGGTCACACCTCTCCATTTTCGGGTTGTCGCGATTAGGTCGGTGGCACAATGGGAGACAGCGGGGCGCCAGATTATCTGACACAATGCTAATGTGCTCAGCGGGTGACGTGTGAACAGCGCTTTAGGGTGTGGTGTGAGTTGTAGGCAAAGAGCGGTGATGAAGTAATTAAAACCTGCGAAACACTGTTACAAAATACCTTTTATTTGATAAGTCATTATGTCCAAAAGGTTTAAAATAAAGATGAATATTGAAAAAATTTCTCTTGTCACTCGCTTTTTCGGACTGAGTAATAAAACGTGGTAAAGGAAATCATCGTCCATACATTTTTGGGCTAAAAAGTAGTGAAAACTGAAAAGACGCTTCCTAACTAAACATATCCTAACGGTATATAACTTTTTTCGGTTCTGGAATTTTCATATTTTATTTTCTCCTTGTTACTTGTTCTGGACAAAAGCAAACTACTGAGGCCAATCATTAAGGTAGATTTTTTTTATTGTTTTCTGGGTTCAGGTTCAATCGGCCCCCAGGTAACCAATGTGATTGGGTTTTTATAATTTGGAAAATTCTCCAAATCTGTCCTATGAGGCGTGTTTGTATCTTAATCAAAAGTTAGCATATTATTGTGTTCAGCATTCTGTATTTAAGGTATTCTGTCAAAGTTCCTATTACTTTTTAGATTATTAGTTATAGTTCTTTATATTTATTTATTTATCAAGTAACAAGGACTCATTAATACACAGAAATTAAATATAGCACAAATCTTACACTAGAACACACTGAATACATTATACATTACATTACAATAGGTACAATACAAAACAATAGCAAAAAAAAAAGAAAAAAAAAGCCAAAAAAAAGAGAAAATAATAAGTTTGTATAGATTTGTAAAAAGACCGCATTGGGCACATACACCTGTAATGATAGTTGTAAGGGAGATTTGAATAAATAAAATAAAAAAATAACAAAATGCGGGTACACTATAAACCTCTGCCAACGGGGAATACGGGCATGGAATGTTACAGAAATAACTTTATTCGTTCTTAAAGTTCTGTCACTTCTGCCCGCTTCAGCTACCTCCCATGCCTTGCACCCACCAAAAAGGACGACTGTTGATCTTTTTACTTTATAATGCAGTGGCACTAATGTTAGTCGCGTCCCACTGCGCCGCGTATTTATAGCATTGTGTGTGATATGAACATATAATGAAGAGAGAATTAGCTACGATTGAGTTTTAATTCAATGTGGACAGCGCCCTCTGTGGGACGTGTTGGGAAGCTTCTGTGCTTATAAAAAAGGTGTGTTTTTTCTTGACTCGACGTGATGTTTTTTTTTGTTGTAACGGGACTTTGGACTTAAAGGTTATTAAGGGATTATCAATTCTCTATGTCAGGAGGAACGGCAGTTTCGTCTTCCATTCGTGTTCTTCCGTTTAAGGGTCTGGTGATAATCTACGAAATAAAGGTTTTTTTTTAAAATCAATAAGCTTCGAGCGCACAGTGGTGGTAGCCCAGTGGTAACAGCCGCGACTTACGAGTCGTCGCTTGACTTTGTGTAAATTATTTCATCAACACTGCTCTCAAAATGGTGGAGAAAAATATCGTGAGGACACCGATATGGCCTAGAACCAAAAATTGGAAGACATGTGACATCTACCAACCCGCACTGGGTGGTGGATTACGGCCCACTCCCTGTAAAAGAGAGGAGGTCTGTGTCCCAGCAGCGGGAACATTATAAACTTGCACAATCATATCAACATAATTATGTCTAAATATACTAACACTAAAGCTGAAGAGTTGGTTTGAACGCGCTAATCTTTGGTGGTGGTCGGTCGGATTTCGGCGATCAAATGCAACAATTCTTTTTGTATTTAATAGCCCAGTGCTTGAGGAAGACTAAGTATAGGCTATTTAACATCACACTTTGACTTTTAGGAGCCGAGCAAAACTAAAAAAAGTAAGAAAGAATGCTAAGCGAAAACGTACACAACTTGTACCGCGAGCAGGCGGTGCGATGCGACGCAACAGGGTGGGTCATGGGAACAAAAGGTTTCAAAAATCAAAATAGAAAATCATTTATTCAAATTAGGCTGAGAATCAGCACTTTCCGAACGACAAAATTACAAAAGATAGTCCCCCAAAAACGCCCACCCTTCACCAATTCCTAGTGCTTTCACTGGGAAGAAGAAGGGACAGGTCCTCTCAAACTGTTTGGTTCTTTCCTCAAAAGACCATCTCAGACATTAATCTACATGGTCTTCACGTGATCTGATCAAGATTATGTCTGGACTTTAAATGAGACTGTGACCTCTGAGTTTGTTTCGGCCTTTCTTCTCAGACTAGTCAGATAGGAAACGCCGACCTCATCTAGTTTTAAAATATGATTGACGTGTAAAAGTGTTTGTACAAACCTTCTTACAAAATAAAATCATTTATCATTGAAGTGGCGATGCGATGCGATAAAGTATCGAACAGAACCTAGTTATCACATAAATTAAGTACCTAAATACATTAACATCCACACACTTTATGTCACTCTTCATTGACGGGCAATTAAATTTATCATGGTGGTTTCTTAATTAATTACAATTTATTTACTTGTAGTGTTGTACTTGATTGTAATCTTGCTAATTGACAGTCGTTTAATTTGTTGCTCATTCGTGTTTTAGTGACTCACATCTATCAGCCTATAATGTTCCCACTGCTGGGACACAGGCCTCCTCTCGGTGAGAGGGAGTGGGCCGTAATCCACCACGCGGGCCTAGTGCGGGTTGGTAGATGTCACATGTCTTAGAATTTTTGGTTCTAGGGCATGCCGGTTTCCCGGTTCTTCACGATGTTTTCCTTCACCCTTTTGAGAGTAGTGGTGATGAAATAATTTACACAAAGTAAAGCGCATGACGGGGTTCGAACCTACGACCTACAACTTGTAAGTCGCGGCTGTTACCACTGAGCCACCAGTGCTCTCTGTTTCAGTGACTCAGTGTGTGCTAATATGTGTTACTGAACACAACATACCGAAACGTGTTATTTACGAAATTTTGGAATAAATAATATAAAATAAAAATAAGTTTATTAACACAAAAACCTTAGTATACAAAGCTACTACAGTCAAAATCAAAAGGCATTTATTTAAATTAGGAGAATCAGCACTTTTCGAACGTCAAAATTACAAAAGACAGTCCCCCAAAAACGCCCGCCCTTCACCACTTCCTAGTGCTATCGCTGGGAAGAAGAAGTGGCGCAACAAACTCCCCAGCAGCACAGCTGTCTGTTCAGTTATAAGATACTTGATACTTGATTGTATACAATACTAGGTGTTAAGTACATAATTAACATTACAAGGCACAGAACATAAAATTAAATTATTGGCCATGTGTCAGCTAGCCACGCCAATATACCAACAAATATAATAAAAACTATACGTACTCAAGCTGAAAAATAATTAATTAAAATGTAAATAAAAACTTACTACCTAAATAAAATCCTCCAGGCATAAAGGGCAATACAAATAGGAACATTAAACTCCGGGAAAAAGGCTGCACAAATAGTGAAAAACCCTGCCTCCTAAACTAGGGTATCCTGTGACTTAGGAGTCAATGTTCTACTGTAACTTCGTGTACAAAATATCCTTTATTTTTGTGTGATAACATGATGAACCTATGTATAATGAATGACTTGGTTAAACTATGAATATGAATGAGCAGGTATGTGTGTTAAAGGAGGGAGATGTGGTTGTGTGTGTTGTGTCGTGTTGTGGTGTATGAAAGGGGGGGGGGGCTGTTGTCTTTTGTGGGGGTGTGTGAGGTCGTGAGAGGAGTGTTGTTGTGATGTTGAATGGGCTTCTGTATTCGGTTTTGTAGAATAGTGATTATTATTACGTGCCTATATTAATTTAGAAATAAATCTTTAGTTTTTAGGTGAATTGTTTTTTGATTATATGTATTATTTTTTGTCTCCTTGCTCTATCACTCGCTCTCTACATCTCTGTATCTATTGTCTTGTCTCTCTCTCTCTCTCTCTCTCTCTCTCGTCTATGAAATAAGCATCACCTCTGTACCTATTTTTTCTGTTCTGTTTTTCATTGTCTGTTTATATGTATATGTGTGTACATATAAGTATAGGTAGAGTACACATATGTAGCCAGTTAAGTTAAGTTAATAGTAAGTTAAATATTAACACAATTTTACAAAAAAAAAAAAGATACGGAATTCGGTGACGTTCGTTCCGAATTGTCCTTTTTTGACACATACTTCCGTTATTAAAGTTTTTTTTTTCACTTTGTAGTGTTTTTTTTTTGTATTTTTTTTTTTCACTTATTAATCGAACCTACCTTCCCCACTAAATTCACATAGCAGTACTTGCTATGAAAATATCAGTGAGAGGAAGTTCAACACATCATCAATATAAACTAAGCTGAAAAAAATCGTATTATTGAAGCTAACTCAAAAATTACCCAAGCAAAGTTAATAAAATTCATATGAGACCACCCCCGAGGCATACCTTATCCATTAAAAAATATAATTTTGCAAATCCGTCTTTACATGACGGAGATAAAAAAATAAAAACATCCAAATTGAGAACCTCCTCCTTTTTTGAAGTCGGTTAAAAACACAATAACACTGCTCGACCTGGGGAATCGTACACAGGAGGAGCGTGCTCAGCAGTAGTGCGTGCTACCACTAGATCCTCAATTTCTTTTCAGACAAGACTTTTAATGTTGTGAATTTTTCAAGTTTGTTTACAACCTCACCCTTCCTATTATTCTGTCAAATATTTGACCATACCAAACTTGGATATTGTACGTAGATCTACAATAAAATTTTGACAAAGGTAATGTTACACCCTTTTTCCTAACTATTGTGCTATATGGGTGTGGTCAGTGGCGCAAAAAATGTTTTATTAACCATTCTTACGAGGGTTCGAATCCCGGTTGGGATTTGCATTGATTTTGAGTGTATTTTGTTGTTTATACTACAAGGTATTTCTATAAGTGATGCAAAACTAGCTTATTGTTCTGGAAGCCAGATTAGGTCTCAGATCCCTAAGTAAATCTGTTGTCAAATATCATAATATTTGCTATTATTGTGAGGGATGCGTCAAAATAACAAAAAATTAACACTAGAAATAAAATGAAATGAAATTGTTTATTCACTTTTACACCAAAAAATAATAATAAGCTAAATGGACTCAACATTTCTTATTTGACTACCCCTCTGAAGAAATTGCGAAACAAACTCAGGGTCAAACTCGCTTTTAAAATTCAATAATTATAATTATGTTGATGAGAACCTCTAAAACAGCTGTGAAAATGTAAACTCCTGAATAGGGTAGTTGTCTGGGTAAAAAAATAATTATTATATTTAGTCCGTCAGTTAGATTATCAAAAACTAATGGACACGTATTTTTTCTTTTGTCAATCAAACAAAAAATTACAAAGATAAAGCGCGTCAAAATTTGGGAGTGGGGGGTCGTGACGTCACGCCATGCTAAAAAGTGTAGCAAGGCGTGACGTCACGCGGAATTTTAACGGGCGATATCTTCATCATTTTTCATATAATAGACAAAAGAAAAAATACGGGTCCAATACTTTTTGATAATCTAACTGACGGACTAATTAGATTTATTTAGGAAACTAGCTTATTTTACCGATGCAGTTAGGTATGCATACAGCCACTAATCCTTATTGCCGTTTGAATATTGCATTACAACCAATGTTTCTACATCTCCTTTTATAATAACAATCACTATAACTATCGAAAAGTATTTTGTCGACATTTTTTACAAAAATAGGAACAGGACACTTCAGATGTACATCTTGCTTCCGAAATAAGATCACTTCGAATCTCATTGTTGTTCAAAAAAGGCGTGGTTTTGTATAAAAGTGGCGAGGATGTCCTTTTAATGTGAATTTTATTGTGTTTTTGAAGATATAGCGAGTTTATATTGGAGACAGGTACCTCTATGTGTGTGAACCTTGATATTGAAGTATTATTAAGTATCAAGTTATATAAACGCTGGTCATTCAACTGACTCTGAAGATAAGAAACCGTTCCCCAAACTAGGTAAGGTTACAAAAAATACAGGTAGGGTACCAAGGTAAAATAGAAAGAAAGAGAGAAATAAACATGACGCAAAAACGAACACAAAACACAAAAAAAATGTTTGGGGTAAACATGCGTTGCATTCACGCAAAACGGCTATCGTTCAGCATTATGCTGCGACCTCTGTCTTGCATAGGGCGCTAGCTGTTGTTGTTGTTGTTGCTGTTGTTATTGTTGCTGTTGTCGCAGCGCTGGTTTTCAGTGACAGTCGGCGCCGACGACGTAATGACGTCGTCTGGTGCAGCAAACAATAGTAAATGTTTAGGGCTAGACAAATCATGTATGGCCTAATATGAATTCACAGAACTCTTCAAATCGCGTGGTTACTACTAGGTAAGCTTGCTCCATCATCGAAGACATCATCGGTTTAGTAAGCAATGATGTAGTCGATGATGAAGCACCTTTATCGGGCCAGATGGTTCTCGCGAGATAACGGTCAATGCAACCGTATAAATCATAAAAAAAAATTTTTTTCCATCATCGACTTTCCATACTTTCCTTTAAAAGAATGTACGTGGAATTTCTTGCCCGTTCTTCTCCATAGAGATCTACGTTTTGGAATGGGCAACTATCTTCAACTTTCTGACTAACTGACCGACTATTTAATTTTGACAATTCAAAAGTGCCTGTAAATGGTTTAATTGAAATAAATGATTTGAGTTTGATACATTTAGTCCATTGACTTGGCTTGGCTTTATTTTTTATTTTATCGAAATCCTACAACAGTTTTTATTATATAAGCATTCCATTGTATATGTATTTATTTATTTCTGAGCCCCAAAATACAGACTAACTGTCTAGTTTGGGGCTTATTAGCAAATACCATATTGTAACCTAGCTGTAGTTAATATGTTAAGCTACACATGTCGTCTCAACTTGATGTTAAACTGTGAACCGTACTGTATTACCTGGACAATAAATATTTTCTATTTTTATTTTGTCTAATGAGCAAGCAAATAACAAGTAATACCTAATTAATTAATAAAAATAACAAAATGAAATCCTAACTTAACTAAAACTATACACAACCAAAATTCGTCCGCATCTCTTGACGGTAATGTACCCAAGAGACTGGCGACACAACCACATTGTACGGCAATGCTTAGCCTCTGGTCAAGTTGTCTGGTAGCGAACCGTCTACGAAATCCAAACTATGAATAAACATTATCACTAACTATGCTAGAAACCGTTCCGAAAAAAAAACTAACAGCATAGGCCCATACGACGTTCAAAACACACCATTACATGTAACGTTACACCATAGAATTACCAAGCATAGTGAAACTACAGCGTCGGCACAACTATGGGGCTACGAAGCTATGGCGTATGGGGCTATATGGGGCCGTGGCACGCTTACAACATCCGATACTAAGATTATAAGTATTTTCTGTATTGTTCATTTGACGAAAAAATTGGTGAGTGTAAAATAAATTGACGTTTGGTAACGGTATGCCTTTTTAGCGCGTGGCATAGTAATTTTGATTAAAATATTTTTACTTATCGACACAGATTAATTGATTGCTTTCATGCCGTGGTAGAAATATAAGCCAATCAGCAAGGTGCGGCGGTCCAGCCACCACACTACGCTTGGCGATACGCGGTTTCCACTCCAGGACTCGTCTGCACCACCGGCCATCGGTTCTTCGACAAACATGGCCAGCCCAATGCCACTTCAGTTTGCTTACAGGCGCTTTATAATACTTTGTGTAAATTATTTCATCACCATTGCTCTTAAAACGGTGAAGGAAAACATCGTGACAAAACCGGCATGTCCTAGAATCAAAAATTCGAAGACTTGTGATACCTACCAATCCGCACTGAGTCCGCGTGGTGGATTACAGCCCACTCCCTCTCACAGAGAGGAGGCCTGTGTCCCAGCAGTGGGAACATTATAGACTGATTATGCTACATGGCTTGATAAAAATATTAGTTAGTCAGCAAGATGGTGAAGGGGCTGGACTGTTCAGAGGCTGTCAACAGTTGTGTAAGATTTTTTAATTATCTTAATAATATTCGTGTTCGGATCGGATGTAGTGCGAAACCGCTCTTAGGTTGTACATTATTTTTAACCTTTTAACTAATTCCTTACAAGTATAAAGTCTATCTATTAATTAAATAAATAATAATGGATAACAGTTTAACTTCAATAAATAACTTGAGTTTGCAATGCAACAAACGTTCGCAATACCATTTACCAGCGATACAAAATAAAACATACAAAACTTAATATAAAATTCTTAATCCAAATTCAAAAGTTAATGTATTTGTTGATTAATAGCTAATTAACAAACAAACATATTAACAACAATAACGTCAGTTTAACAATCAGTTAATTTAGCACGCGCCTCACAGTCAGCCTGCTGTGCACAATATTGTTGAATTACTACCATTTCTGCCCTCCCTACTTAATAACATGGATTGATTATTATTTAATAGAAAAGTAGGTAAGGGAGAACAGAGATTTTAAAAATTAAATCTGTGAAAAGGGATATGAATTCATATTTGCTAGTTTTTTTTTTGTTCGGGTGGCGAATTAAGGCTGAAAAATTAAATGAATCGGCGACGGGTAATTCCATAGGAGACCAGCCAGGAATTATGATGAATAAAACATTGAATTATATCGAAAACTAGACTTGAATTATATTTTTTATAAAACCTTAACGAAAAATCACTCTAAAACATTCAAAAAAGTAATTTAAAACTTTAATAAATTAGGACGGGCCATATCGCTCCCGGAGTGTCCAGGATTAATGAATTACCCTACCTAAATGCATGAAACCGCTCAGATTGTTTGGCTGAAGTAGGTACTAGACAATTATACATTCCATGGTGCTCGTAATAATAGGAATATCATTCTCCTGCCCATACGCCAATATACTTGTGGTCGGCGCGACATGTCTTTTTTTTCCATACCTCTCAGTAGTCACCTCCTTTCCAACCTTATGCACAGTCCATCCATCGTTTCTTTGGTCTTCCCCTATCCTTTTGGCCATCCACATTCATACTCGAAACTTTATTCACGACACTTTCCTCACTCCTCAGTTAGTCGTATAGATACATTCATACCTACCTAAATAAATATTATAATATGATAGTGCTCAAATAGTTAAGGCAATCAATACAAACACACTTGATTCATTCAGCTCGAAGGACCATAAAGAAGAATGGGTTAATATCCTCCTGGTGGTACGAGGACTAAAACACGGTTACTCGATTATAGCGGACTGTATTAGATATAAACTTAATGACAAGAAAACATCGGCACTGCACTGCGTCATCGTCCACGCTACTGCATGAGCGCTTGCATACACCATTTCTTAGCAATTCGAGTCGTATTGTTTACCGTTGTTTTCGTCATTAGGTTTATATTTAATACAGTCCACTATAATCGAGTTACCGTGTTTTAGTCCTCTTATCACCAGGAGGATTAATAACCCATTTTTTAGGGTTCCGTAGCCAAATGGCAACGGAACCCTTATGGATTCGTCATGTCTGTCTGTCTGTCTGTCTGTCTGTCCGTCCGTATGTCACAGCCGCTTTTTTCCGAAACTATAAGAGCTATACTGTTGAAACTTGGTAAGTAGATGTATTCTGTGAACCGCATTAAGATTTTCACACAAAAATAGAAAAAAAACAATAAATTTTGGGGGTCCCCATACTTAGAACTGAAACTCAAATTTTTTTTTTTCATCAAACCCATACGTGTGGGGTATCTATGGATAGGTCTTCAAAAATGATATTGAGGTTTCTAATATAATTTTTTTCTAAACTGAATAGTTTGCGCGAGAGACACTTCCAAAGTGGTAAAATGTGTGTCCCCCCCCCTGTAACTTCTAAAATAAGAGAATGATAAAACTAAAAAAAATATATGATGTACATTACCATATAAACTTCCACCGAAAATTGGTTTGAACGAGATCTAGTGAGTAGTTTTTTTTTAATACGTCATAAATCGTAACGTAACGGAACCCTTCATGGGCGAGTCCGACTCGCACTTGGCCGGTTTTCTTTAGATAGATATGTTTAATTGACCTTACCAAATAATTATTATGTAATCAATAACAGACTGATCTCAATCAAATAAAATGTTATATATTTCCTTATTTAATGTAAATAAAATATTTAAAAAAATTGCTTATAATAATTTGTGTACTAAATTTATTTTTATTTTGAGAATTAATTGTATACTTTTTGCTGTGCCCTACAGGGTCCATAATTGTACTTTAGCTTTAAGCCATTGTAACACCTCTACAACATTATGGAGCGCAAATAAATATATGAATATGAGTTTTTTTAAATTACAAAACTGTGTAATACTCCGTATTTATTCTGGTTAACTTAGCAGTATCACCAACCATTCTCATCTTATACATGTTCTGTTAGCAGCAACCATCACCAAAGATATCCTAGTCACTTTTAAATGTAGTACCCTATCAATATTCATATCCATTTGTCTCTACGGATATTAGTGACAGAAACTCGCAAAAATATCAACATAAAACACACATCGCAATAAAATCCTTTAACAATCTTCGAGAAACAAGAGACTAACCGTTTCTCTGAAAAAAGAATGTCTTCGCTTTCTTCAAAAGAGTTTTTAATGCGTTTAGGACTGTGCTTCAAGCTGTTTAAACTTTAAACCACAGGCCACCAGCTGATAGCTTAAGTTCGGAGTAAAATACAGAAGTGCCGACTTTGGGGTATAAAATTTATTGAGGTGTAAATATCAGCACGGCTCGGTAGTAAAATGAAGTAGGGGTTTAAAGGCACTGGCGTGTTTTATGCAATAATGACCCTTACGTCCTTTGAAGTAGGTAATGCAAAAGACAAACCTAAAAGTAACAGCGAAGAGAGAAATTCTAGCAACATTTCGATGGCTTGGTTCACACGAAACGCGTCGTATAGTAGGCAAACCGAAGTCATCTAGGAATAAGAACGAGCCTAGAGTCAAGGAGGAATGGCCTTTTGTACTTGAGTATCAAATGATACTTTAATTAATGAACAACCAACCTCGAGTTTATATGGTTCATTAAAGGTACTATACTGTCCATTAGATGAACCGTTTTGTGACAGCTGTCTTAGAACGTACATATTCCAGATAACGTAAAAGTTAACTTTAAAATGCGTAATTAAATAAACTGCCTTATCTTATTGAATTATCGTATTTATGGGCTTCTTACAGACATTATAATACCGTACGTGTATCAATCAATGTATTGTGTGTAGCTGCAATCACTAGTTCCATCTGTCAAAAAGCAGTTTACCTAATGGACAGGGTGCAGAAATAGTTAGTATAGAAACTTTTTGAATGAAGTAAAATTTTAGTGACTAATTAGCAGTGATAGGAATAGGTAGTGCTTATTTGCCTAAACTTCGAAGAACAGAGACAAGAAACGGAGACTTCCTTAGGACTACATTTTTTCCGGGACATCTGTCCAGAAATTCGGGACAACACTTTTAATAATAATAATTTATTTATTTCAGATAATAATAATCCATACAATACATTAAATTATATTAAAATCAATTGGTACGTAGACCACAGATACTGAAATAGAATTAAAATCAATTTAAACAATACTAACATTACATTAAATTAAATAATTTACAGTAAAATCAAAATCAAAAATTGTGTTAGTATATATATATATGACGTACACAATGTGTTAGTGAGTGAGTGAAAAATTTAGTCCTAAGGAAGTCTCCGTTTCTTGTCTCTGTTCTTCGAAGTTTAGGCAAATAGGCACTACCTATTCCTATCACTGCTAATAAGGCACAGTGACATGTCGGGCATAAGTGTGTAGTTACTGGAATCGCACCGCAACGTCGTCGACTTCAAGGCGTTCGTAGTGCGCATACCAAATTGTTATCTGCCCATCATCATGGAAGAAGACTTTTGGCCCCAGAACGTGGTGTTCCGTCGCTTCCGCGGACAAATACCACAGGACAGCACAAGGACAAAAGTTTTAAGCTATATTTATTAACACAAGTTTTGTTTTATAGTTTACTAGCTAATGCCCGGCACGCAATGAAATGCCTATTTAATTATTTTTTTTGTTAGAAACCTTCTCGGGCACACAACAACATACAAAAGTTTTATCACAATCGGTCGAGCCATTTTAGAGTTTTTGCGAACGGCAATTGATTTTTACATATAAAAATAAGAAAAATATATAATATTAGTTTGGAAGGTACAGACGCCAGCAGGTCAAGCTACCCGAAACTGTCAAATTTTTCCAATCAACCTTGAACCTTAATAATAATCTTAATCTTATCTTTTTTTTATAATAATTTTTTAAAATGTAATAAAATAAGAAAATTAAATAAATAAACGACATAATAATCTCTTTAATTCAGAATATACAATTCCATAATTACAACATTACAAAGGGCCACAGGGTTACATTAATGCTTTAGCGATAAAGTTGAAAATCTATTAAAGTAATTTGACAGATTGTAGTAGCTTGATGTGCTGACGTCTGTACTCATGTCTATGGGCCATTGTCTCCTGAAATAAATGCTTTATAATTATAACTCCTTCCACAGAGGTCCTTGAACCAAGAACATATCATAATATAGTGTCCTATAATGTACAATTAAAGAAAGCCACCACCAGCCACCGAAGATAAATATTAGTTAGATTTTTTTTTAGACAAAATCAAACTAATATTTTATCTTCTGTCTTTTTCTTAATGAAATAGAAAGAAAAAGATGCGCTGAACTCAAAATTAGTTAAGTTTGTGAACAAGGGAATCAGCGTCAATACCTCTCAATTCCCTTTTCATTAAACTACGCACAAATATATCGTCCAACTACGCTCACAAACACACGCACAAACACGAACACTGACGATATTTTCCACATTTTCGCACAAACCGCCTCTAAGCATTCTCATCTCGGGACACGTTAAGAACGCTTTGATATCGCCGCTGCCTCAGTATATCTCATGCGGTTTTTTTTTTAAACAAAAATAACTTCTTTCTTGTTGTCCAACGGCAGAGAGGGACAAATATGTCCTCAGTTTTTACCTTGTTAATAGGGTTGGCAGTGGTGAGAACTATTTTTAAAACTTACAGCCTGGGTTTCATGCGGCAAATTGAGTAAGCCCTGTGTTTAAACAACGCCTAGTTTCCTATTGACACCCAGGTCTCCGGGTCCGATCCAGTTCGGTCGGATTGCCGTCCCATCGGACTATGAGAGTGAGGGAAGAGAGAGCGCGCCGAAAGTTAGTTTCCGCTGAGATTAGTCACCATCGCTATAGCCGAAATTCGGTCTAACGGACTTTATTTATTTAGTATTGGTGAGAACTCAGTCTTAGCTAAGCATTGAGCAGCAGCTCTTAACCGTGTATTGAGAGTTCTATGAGACATCGGACTGGCGATAATGTGAATTGAAAACAAATGCAATAGTGTTATGAACCCATTTCTAGCATAAGCATGTTTAGTTGAGTTAGGTTTACAGGAATACAATTAACTAATATGCACAATCTGACATTGCTTATAATAAATTGATTGATGATTGGCATTGATTATTGGCTTGCTTTTGCTTATGCTGCTTGCTTATGCTAGTTAGCATTACGTGGTCGAAGATCTTCCCTGTACAAAAGACACCATCTCGAAGAAAGTTTGTGACAAGTAAGTACAAAGCAAATGATTCTTACATTTATTCAAGTCCACATTGTTATTAGTCGTTTCTTGTTAGTAAGTTCATTTTGCACGAAAAAACACTGAAATCAGTTTCATGGTATCTTTCGAAGTCCTACCGATGTATTCTGGCTAAATCTCACCGTGAAAATATTGTTGACGTGAGCAGTGAGTAGTGAGTCGTCAATACTGCCAATTCTGAGCAACAGCCGGTCTATTCGACTCTCAGCTCGCTTCACCTACGTTTTCACGGCGAGTTTTTGTTTTACAGAATAGCTGTATAGAGTTGAAAGTGGAAGTAAGGCATTAAGGTAAACGACATATCAAAGTCAGTCTCAATTAAAATCTGTTATATGCGACTATGAGAGCAGTGGTTAGCCAGTGGTAATGGCCGCGACTTACGAGTTGTAGGTCGTAGGTTCGAACCCAGCCAGGCGCTTTACTGTTACTGTTGGCCTGCATCATCCCACAGCTGGACAAAGGCCTCTCCCCATGACTTCCAGCTCTTTCGATCCAGGGCTAAGTAGACCACTGGTCGTTTTTGTCCAGCTCGTCCCGTCATCTTATACGGGGTCTACCGCGACACCTTCTAGCTGTGTCAGTGCTCCACGTGGTGGTTATTTTGGCCCACAGCTTATTGGGCATACGGCAGACGTGGCCAGTACCACTTCAGCTTTGCGGCTTTTTGAGCAAAGTCAGTAATCTGTGTTTTGGAGCGCAGTGGGGTGTTGCGAATATGGTCTATCAATTTGACGCCCAGAATACTGCGCTCCGTTGCACGTTGGCAAACCTTGAGCTTTACTTTGTGTAAATTATTTCACCGCCACTGCTCTCAAAACGGTGCAGGAAAATGTCGTGAGGAAACCGAAATGTCCTAGAAACAAAAATTCGAAGACATGTGACATCTACCAACCCGCACTGGGCCCGCGTGGTGGATTATAGCCCACTCGCTCTCGAATAGAGGAGGCCTGTGTCCCAGCAGTGGGAACATTATTGGCTGATTATGTGTCACTACTACTACTACTACTTATCTAACCCAAGATACCCAAGGACTTTCTAGGACATCAGCAAGATTTTTGAGACCCCACGGTTGACGACCACTGTCTTCATTAGCATACTACTCCAACCGACTCCTATCCTTACTTGCATGCATATGTGCGCCTATGCTTGTAACTGATAAACCATAAACTTCATTGCATTTTTGGAGGCATGAGGAACAGGGTGTAAAGTTCACTCAACCTCCATAGAAAAGGGAGGATCGTCCGACCAGACGGGTGTTGTGTCTGGTGGGCAATTGCCCAACGATTGATGTTGGGAAATTGTATCTATGCTAATTGCGCGGTAAACTCTGCTTGCGAGATACAGGATTTGCGTGACGTCAGTATGACGCGTTGTTCCCATGTGGCGTTGTAGATACCGCTACACATTAAAAGATTATTCATTAGTTCGAAACTCCCTCTACCAAAATCCCTTTAAAAATCTCATATAAAATCAGTTCCCACTCGCGTCAACCCTGCTCGTAAGAATTCCTTCGCTGCTATTGTTTTTGACGTACCAGAACTTTGACGCGTGGTTCGCTGGTACCCGCCCGATCGGAGTTCCCTGTATCATTGGTGAGGGACACGGGTTCCTTATGTTTTGAATATACGAATATTTAGATGCATTGTGGCTATGGACTATGTGCGGGGCTCGTGGCTAAGTAGTAAGAGTCACACGGGTCGATCGATCAGGTTAACCCATTGATAGGTGCTGAACGAGACACAATAGAAGGTCTGTTGTTATTATTACGTCATTTAGTGTCCCGCAAAGTGTTAAGCTACGCTGGTCGAGGTTGGTCCGTGGATCTTTATGTACCGAGACCCCTTCGTGGCTTGGAAAGCACGTTAAGCTGTGGGACCCGGCTGTTATTCGTGGGTTTTGATACAACTGGTGATATCGGGTCGGCAGAAGCCCGAACTGACTAGTCTAAGCCAGGGCTATCGTGTTACCTAGTAACTTTTGGGGGTCAGATAAGCAGTTGCTCTATGTAAATACTGGTTTCAGCTGCATCCAGTTAGACGGGAAGCCGACCTCAACGTAATTGAGAAAAGTTTAGGCAAATGATAATGATTCACTGTGAACCGATGACCTGTAGGCCAATTCTCGTAATTTAAAACGGTCAAAATCTAGTCGCAGTCCCATCTCGGTGACAAACAAATGTCAAAAACTTGTCAAAATGTAGGGAAATTAGAGAAATTTTTGTCAGATTGAGACTGAGATCAGAATGTGAACGTTCTTAAAATTACGAGAATTGCCCCTCTGGTGAAGGTCGCAGGAGTCAAATGCGAGAAGCGGCCAATGTGACGAAGCCGAATGATTATGAAGGTGATGAGTATTGTCAGTTTAAGAGATGTGGAGAATGAACACGGAGAAGATGTCCGTCTTTTGTTTTCATTAGATTCCTTTTCCTTGGGCGGGAAAATCTTTTTGTATTTTCCAGTAGTAGCTTGAACTCGATCCCTTTATCATTTGTGACTTCAAGTGACAGCTATGAGCACAGAATCCAGCAATGCATAAATATGTAAGCTGTCACGCCCTTTATGCCTGGAGGCTTTTATTTAGGTAGTAAGTTTTTATTTACATTTTAATTTTAATTATTTATTTTTTAGCTTGAGTACGTATAGTTTTTATTATATTTGTTGGTATATTGGCGTGGCTAGCTGACATATGGCAAATAATTTAATTTTATGTGCTGTGTCTTGTAATGTAAATTACTTAACACCTAGTATTGTATACAATCAAGTATCAAGTATTTTCTAACTGAACAGACAGCTGTGCTGCTGGGAAGTTTGTTGCGCCACTTCTTCTTCCCAGCGATAGCACTAGGAAGTGGTGAAGGGCGGGCGTTTTGGAGGACTGTCTTTTGTAATTTTGACGTTCGAAAAGTGCTGATTCTCAACCTAATTTGAATAAATGACTTTTGATTTTGATTTTCCCGAGATATAGGACTTTAGACTTTAACTAGCACAATGTGGGAGGTCTATCCCCTCTACCTGCACCTTAACGGAATACAGGCGTAATGTTATATTTCTGATGATTGATATATGAGGTGCTTGTGGATAAGTAATAACAGCTGCACGGGTCGACTGACCAGGTTAAGCTTCGCTTGCCGCGGTTGGTCCGTGCATGGGTGACCATCTTTACATACCAAGGCCCATCCGTGCCTCCGAAAGCAGGTTAAGCTGTCGGTCCCGGCTATCGTTCGTGAATCTTTGACAGTCGTTACGGGTCGTCAGAAGCCCGAAAGTCTAACAACCAGTCTTACCAAGGGGTTTCGTATTACCCAGTAACTGGGTTGTGGAGGTGAAATAGGAAGTCGCTCCATTTAAAATACAAAACTGGTACTCAGCTGCATCCGGTTAGACTGGAAGCCGACCCCAACATAGTTGGGAAAATGCTTTGTGTATGTATATTATGTTCACCATTATCATTAGGTATTCTGTTTTTTGACAGATGGAACTAGTGATTGCAGCAACACACAATACATTGTTTTATACACGTACGGTATTAAGCATTGTCGCGTTGGGTACATACACCTGTAATGATACCTAGTTGTAAGGGAGATTTTAATAAATAAATAAATAATAATGTCTGTAAGAAGCCATAATTAAGATAATTCAATAAGATAAGGCAGTTTATAATAATAATAATAATTTTATTTCAAGTAACAAGACTCATAGTGTTAGTAACAATATACTTACAAACTATGTTAGTAATACACTTACAAAACAAAACCAAAAACAGAAAAACCGATTGTGACATCACTGCTGCACGGTGACAGGCCCAGTCGAAACCCTGCAGCAGTGGTTCACAAACGCACAATCAAGCTTGCTCGCTATCATAGACAGGATGCTGTTGGCGCTGCCCCGCACCCTACGGACCAAGGATGCGCACCGCTTCCGCATCACGGTATAAAAACAGTCCACGTGAGCTTCAGCGAACATCCCTGATGCGCTGCAGTAGCGGGGCAACCCCATCAACACCCTGAATGCATATATATGCATAATTATGTATATGATTTATATATTTATTTTATTAGGAAAGCATTTTAAAGTTAACTTTTACGTATTCGGGAATAGTTCCTTCTAAGATAGCTGTCAAAAAACGGTTGACCTAATGGACACACATAGATAGGCACCTGATTTTTAACAGCACACATTACTGCATCCGGAACAAAACACTGCTACTTACGTACCGTTATATATTTCTGCCGTCGGGGAATTTTCCCCGATGTTGTCCTACTGTAATATTATAAATGCGAAAGTTTGTATGGATGGATGGATGGATGTTTGTTACTCTTTCACGCCAAAACTACTGAACGGATTTGGATGAAATGTGGCACACATCTAGTTTATAACCAGGATTAACACATAGGATACTTTTTATCCCGATATTCCCTCGGGATCGAAACTTATGCGGGTGAAACCGCAGGGCACAGCTAGTAATTTATAAGAAAATAACTTTATTATTTTCTTTACAATACACTATTTACATTATATAAGCTAACATTTAAAATAATAATAATATGTATTATTATTTGCATGTGAAAAAACAAGCAAAGGAATCATAGGGCATCAAAAAATTCGACCGCATTAGTAAGTTAGTATACAGGATGGTAACCATAAATTCAGCAAATGATTCTAGACCCCTTATAGTAGAAATTTTTCGTTGGTTATAAAAAAAAAAATCTCCAAGCAAAGTGCAATTCGACGGCACGGTTGGCGCAGTGGTTAAGCGATTGACTGCTGCGCTGCGTGTCGCGGGTTCTATTCCCGCAAGGAACAAATGTTTGTATGGCCTACTAGTAGTTGTTCCGGGTCTGGCTGTTTGTGTATGTGAGTTTAAATGTTTGTAAACGCACCCACGATACAGGAGAAATTCCTAGTGTGGGGCAACGTTAAAAAAAAATACCTACGCAGACAAAATGTATGGTAGAGCTATTTTTTTTCCACGTAGCACCTTAATTGCGTAACTCCACCATCGATCTCAAACTGAATCATTCTGAATGATATTGCTTATCCATTCCTTCATAACTTCGAAATATGTGTCTGCTCAACAACGTAAATAACGCAATGAATGTTGTGGAACTTTTGCTACTGATAGTGTGCTACGAAATTACCCCGCTGTATACATATAAACATAATTATTTTCTCTCGAATCTTCTGAAACATTTACCTACAGCTGTTAGTTACGTTGCATATTACTTATGTCTGCACCCGTTTTCATACTATCAAGTCCATAGCCGCAGAAAAACACTGGCAGTAAAACGCTGACAGTAGCAAGGCTTACGACGAAGACATTGAAAACAGCAACATTTAACACAGCCGAGAAAGCAGTTGAAACCCCGCCAAAAGATTCACAGGTGAAACTTGACCTGAAGCACCGGGCTGCGACGTCGTTAAAAGATGCCCATCCATAGACAAATATCACCCATTTCTCCACTAGTCCAATGCTTACTCTAGGATGCATATCCGGTAGGCTCTCAAATCCTTCCCTTTCCTACGGGCAAGTCTTCACTACAATTACCGCGCCCCCCGGTCTATTCCTTGATATGCAATGGTCGCTGTAGCACCATGAACATGAGGCTACAAGATCTAGTGCGAATCTTGGGGTTCATTCAATTAATCGAGTCTGGTTTAACCACGCTGGGATCGGTGCATTTCATTCAATCATTCATTCACATCAAGTCCTTAGCCGCAGAACTGTCTTATTAAGGTAAGAAAGTGTCTATAGACCCCACACTACGTAAGAATCATTCTTCCAAAATCAGCTGCTCCTTAAAGAAATATCTTTCCAGATGCAATTCACAATTAAAATCATTTTACATCTACCAAAAAATGCGAAAAACCGCCTCTTGCATAAGTGTCAAATTCACAGGAAAAAAAAATACAAAAAGCGTGTTGCCAACCCCAAAAACTATTAGAGAATGCGGACGGAAGCGCCACGCCTACGGAACCCTTTTAAAAAATAATAAAACAGGCCCTTTGTTGGGTTCTGTATAGCTTTTGATACAAAAGGTATTTTTTAAAAGAGCTGTTTTTTTTTTCGATCACATCTGGCTATGAAACCTGGTATGAGGGAGACGCTGTGTTTTAGCGCAATGGCGTTGGTAAGTAGGATTTTTATTGGAAATGTATTGTAATTAAAAAATTCAAAATTAAAAAGTTTGGAAGATTTCTGAATTAATGGTAACTGTACTCTGACTTCCGGTGTGTATGCGGTGTCTCTCAATACTCAATACTTACTCAATTCTTTATTGATTTTTTATTCTTTATTTATTTATTTTTTTCTCTCCACAGACTATGGCTCAACTCCCAAAATGCACCGCATGCCCTGTCACCTGCACACGCGAGGACCTAATGGCTGCGTCAGCGAATGCTATCCGCGTTGCTGAATTTTGGGCCAAACAAAAAGAAAAAAATTACTATATTTTTGCCATTGACACGCTAAGAAGAAGACTGTTCTGTGTCGTGCTTTAATTTCTCTTCAAGTTATACAGGCTAATGTTCGGTTCCTATAAATAAAAACGAATCGTTTTGCTTACCAATGGTAGCATTTTTTATTGCCAAACTGGGCATATAAATAGATTCGTAAGCTAATTTTACGTGTGGTATCTACTTCCATATGGAAGGGTCAAGAGTAAAGATACAAGAGTCTTAATTTTAACCAACAGCGGTCCGTAAATTATAGGAATGGCCATAAATGCTTCACGTTATACAGGCTATATTTATATAGGCGTTATGACTCTAGTCTAGCGTAGAAAAATTCGTCGGTTATAAAAATAAAACTGAGTTGTTCCATACATGAGAAGGGGCTTGTGGCTAAGTAATAACAGCCGCACGGGTCGATCAATCAGGTTAAGCTACGCTTGGCGCGATTGGTCCGTGGATGGAGGACCATATTTACATACCGAGACCCCTCCGTGCCTCGGAAAGCACGTTAAGCCGTTGGTCCCGGCTGTCATTCGTGGATCTTTGACAGTCGTTACGGGTCCTCAGAAGCCCGAAAGTCTGACAACAAGTCTTACCAAGGGGTTTCGTCTTACCCAGTAACTGGGTTGTGGAGGTCAGATAGGCAGTCGTTCTATGTAAAATACTGGTACTCAGCTGCATCCGGTTAGATTGGAAGCCGACCCCAACATAGTTGGGAAAAGGCTAGGCACAGATGATGGAATAAACACACATGATGTTATATTTAAATTATTTTTGGATGTCTTTCCCAAATGTTTTGTTTTACACTTACTGCTAACAAGCTGCTGCAAACTACATATCGCATGATTATGATTGTAATATTGTTATGTAATTTAAACAGTTAATGGAATTAAAAGGCTTTTTTATTTTTATTTTATTTATTTTATAAGTCGTTTTGCGTAAGTGCTCCTCCTCCTATTCCATGTGTCCAAACATAGAACGGACAAACTTACACCCAACGTAACCTCAACAGTCAGTTCCGCCACCATCTTTCTGACTAGCATTTTTACCATTATGTTCGTGCCAAGACGAGAGAAACAGGAAATAAACTTAAAAAATGAAATGTAAAGTGAATTGCCGGTGTTAAATAAGTAGGTATTTCGAAAGTAATCAAAACTTTTATAGCAAAACGGTTTTGAGTCACTGTCATTTGTAGATCTTTGACAGTCGTTACGGGTAGTCAGAAGCCCAAAAGTCTGATTAAAATTTAATTAGAGAGATAGAAACCGAAAAAAAATAGGTAATGTAACTAACATTACCTCTTTTTTCCAGCCTAACGTACCTAATTAATTAGCAAACATCAATGATTAATTAGTCAAATTAAATCCAAAATGGCCGACGCTCACCGTCATAATTTACTGTTCTCTTTCACACGTTTCAGTTAAAATTTTCCAATTAACAAGCAGTCTTATTGAGTAAATTATGCGATTTGTGTTGTGTACTTGTAAAACAGGATTAAAATCCTGTTGTAAACAACAGCTTTTTTTTTAATCCTGTTTTTTAATTAATCGCCCCTACTAACACACTTACATTGACATCTAAATAAACAGTTATTACAACTGTCAACTGTCAACGTTTTACTTCTGTTAATTTTGACGTCGAGCTGTCATTTTTTCGGCGTCCACTGTAGAATGTTGCCACACTCCTGCCAACCTTTAACACAGGACAACTAGTTGCTGTTATTAATTGGAACTGTCTATTTGTATCTGTTCCTAACTACTACTTTGAGTGTGGAGTTGAGACACTTGTAGAAGCGAAAGAGACTGAAGATTTATCTTTACTACAATGTGTTTTTTTAGGGCCTGTTGCCTAGACATACGGCGAAAAACCAGGCCGGAATGTCATTCGTGGATTTTCGTCAGAATCACGAAAGTGCAACGACCAGTCTAACTAAGGGATTTTGTATTACCCAGTAGCTGGGTTGTGGATGTCAGATAGGCCGTCGCTCCATATTAAATACTGGTATTCAGCTGTATCCGGTTAGACTGGAAGACGACCCCAACATAGTTGGGAAAAGGCTAGGCAGAGATGATGAAATAAACACGCATGATGTTGATATTTAAATTATTTTTGGAAGTCTTTTCTAAATGTTTTGTTTTACACTTACTGCAATCGCCAATCGAACTGCCAAGCTCAGGCTATTAGATTTCGCGTTCATTGGGTGGCCTAAAGATCAGTATCAAATCTTAACAGGCCTATATTTCATGATACTTGAAACCAGAATTCAAAGAGTTTGCACAATAAGTCTTTCAATCAAATCAGTATC
The DNA here is from genome assembly GCA_951799955.1 of Apamea anceps. Classification (NCBI taxonomy): domain Eukaryota; kingdom Metazoa; phylum Arthropoda; class Insecta; order Lepidoptera; family Noctuidae; genus Apamea; species Apamea anceps. The sequence continues at coordinate 5,758,477 of OX637527.1, read as the reverse complement.
TCAAGAGCTATCAGAATGACACTTACGAGTGCCTCTCAAACTAACTTGCTTATGAAAACGTACTGAAGACGTGTAAGTATTTCTAAGCCGTCAATTTTTGTTCCCAAGTCCCCATTCAACACGTTCTGCCAGCAAATGCTTTGTGGTACAGTCAGGTTGTGACAAAAACACAAATATCCTTTGTACAACGCCGCTGTGACAAAAAACGACACCACTATGAAACCATCTGCTCGACGTTTCAATAAAGGCACATATAATTGGATGGCGATCGCCATTTTAATTACACTCAATGTTTTTCGCCGATATTCTCAAAAAGTCGAGCCTTTTACAGTTTATTTGCGACCAGCGACACGTTGGATGGTTAATGAGGTAGAATTGATTTTTTGAATTAGGATTTTCGGGTTTCCGAGTTTTTTTTAAATGGATTTTTCGAGTTGCTGGTGCGTTTTTCTTGTGATATTGGGTGGACAATAAACCCAATAGGAATGCATACAACCTACAACGCTGCGATACTTATTTTTGAATGTCGCACCATCAGGCTGAGATAGGAGCTTTCTGTTTTTTTTTATTTTCTTTCTAAAGGTATCATTTTGTATTTTATATTATTCTATTATGTTTAGTTTAGTTTGTGATGTTTCTGTGTCGAGTCCCAATAAATACGTTTTCTTTCATTATTTTTTTTCTTTAATTTACTCTTAATGCAGACGGCATAATATAGTAAACCTACTATAGATTTACGAGTATTTCACAGGCTGCAGAAAACACCTGTTACTCAGTAACACAATTCTCTGAAAACTTGGTTTCTTAAATATTCGCGAAAGTAAGTTAATATCGTGAAATAAAATTTTCATAAACGTATTTTTTTCCTTAAGAATTCTTGGTGCCGTCCGTCATGGGCTTCCAAATGCCATTTTAATTGCATATGCGAGGTTTTTCGCGTCTCAAACTGCCTGCTTCCACAATATATGAACCGGTAAATTGATTAAAAATTATCGTTAACATTTTTCAAAGACTGTTTAAAAATTTAATTACAATGCTGACTCAATCGTGTTGAAGGTACTTGATGGAATTTGGAAAATTGCCGTTTTTGAATTGTATTTTCCGAGTCTTTTATTTGTGAATGTAGTGTGAAATTTATGTAAGATAGTTGTGTAATTAAAACTACATCAATTTCTTCGTTTTAAAAAAAAAATTATTATTGCATTAACAGCTGACGCTTTTCTTTGATAAAGTGAAATAGAGTAATTAAAAAAAGTGGACTTTATGCGGTTCAAGGAGGATTAAGATTGGAGATATAAAAGACAGTGCCTCTGCGTTAAATTCGACCAGCAGAGCAATTGTCTAAACATCGCGCATCGCTTCGAGAACCAGAGATATTGTTTTCTAATTTAATTTTTTAATTGTCACTAGAATGAGATTTGAAGTAATGTCTACAGTTCATTCAAGGCTACAGTTCATTGTACTCTGATTGTAGGTTCTAAAACGTTTTCGCTTATCATTTACTTCATACTTACGTACACAGTTGGTACAGTTCCCTTAGATAAAGTTAGTCTGAAGACGCTCTGCTACCATTCTCATTTCAGCTGCTAGACTACTTTGTTCTCGTAGGTTTAAAGAGATATGTGTAACGGTGAATTACAGGCATACTCAGCATTGTTTTTGGGTATAACGCAATGTCAAACTCAATTCCTGGCAACTAAGGTGCTCTAAGCCGTCTAAATATGTAGGTACTGCAGAGGCTTGTCTGCCGAAGGCAATCTCATTTGTTGCAGGCCGGATATAATTTAGCACGGATGACATTCGAACGTTCAAGCTAGTGTCAAATATATTAGTTAGGATTTTGGCACAAGATGCAATAGGCATCTTTTGCGACCTATCCAAGGCATTTGACTGCGTGAATTACGAAACACTGCTGTTGAAACTTGAGCATTACGGACTGGGTAAACTAGCTCTTAGCTTATTAAAATCATATTTAAATGATAGATTTCAGCAAGTTCAAATAAACGGTGTGAACTCATTGGGCTTAAAAGTCAAAATGGGTGTACCGCAGGGCTCAATATTGGGGCCGTTCCTATTTTTAGTATATATAAATGATTTACCTCATTTACTAAAAACCCGGCCACAAATGGTGTTATTTGCTGATGACACATCACTGATTTTTAAAGTAAGCAGACGTGCACAGGAGCTTGACGACGTAAATAACGCTATGCTTATGGTCCATAATTGGTTTACTGTAAATAATTTAGTATTAAATGAGAAAAAAACTAAATGCATTAGATTCGCTTTACCGAATGTTAGAAGTAGTGAATGTCACGTTGTATTGAATAGGGAGATACTTGAATTCGTCGAAAATACGGTTTTCTTGGGGATCACGCTTGACTCAAAGCTGCAGTGGGGTCCTCACCTAACATCACTTGCAGGGCGGCTAAGTTCAGCCGCTTACGCTGTTTGGAAAATCCGTCAATTAACAGACGTGGATACCGCGAGACTGGTCTATTTTAGTTACTTCCATAGCATCATGTCTTACGGTATTTTGCTGTGGGGACGGGCTGCAGATATTGAGTCTATTTTCATCCTGCAAAAGAGGGCTATCAGAGCCATCTACAATCTCAGCAGACGCGAATCTCTAAGGGAACTGTTTAAAAAAATTAACATCATGACGGTTCCTTGTCAATATATATACGAAAACATTATGTACGTTCGGAAAAATCTACATCTTTTTAGTAAGATAAGTGACAGGCATAATTTTAACACTAGGAATAGGAACAAGCTAGATCAACCGCGTTTCAGATTGTCTAAAGTAAAAACTTCTTTTATGGGGTACTGTGTAAAATGTTATAATAAAATACCACTCGATATTCTTCAACTAAATGAGAAGAAATTTAAAACATGCATTAAACGCACACTATGTAGACAAGCATATTATAAATTGGATGAGTATATCGTTGATAAAAATGCTTGGCTTAATGCTGGTCCTGCTCCACAGGCACTTGGGTACGCTAGTTGATTGCAATTTCAATATTTGGAAGAGATGCTTCCCCTTTTTGTTTTATTTTTTTTAAATATTTTTGACATTACGAACTTAATGTATACTTTATTCATTCAAGTTTTAATTCTTTATATACTTCAATATTATATACCTCTTCCCGATTGGTAGTATTTTTTTTCTTTTTTCTCATATTTAAATAAATTGCAAACTATAGTTTTGTATAATTTAGAAGCATTTTTTTAAATTTTGTAAATGTAAGAACCATGGATTCGTTTCTTTTTTTTTACGATATTTTGATGTTGACTTGACAGAGCTCGGCAGTTAAGAATATGTCATACTCACTTAAATGTCTCACTGGTGGTGGCGCGTGTGTTGGATCATTCGGTTCCCTACGAAATGGTTGAGCTGGATGGTGCTGATCCACGCGTCATGTTCGTGAACGGGCGCCGTCGGTTGAGACTGGTCATCTCTTAACTGCCAGGGCTTATTTTTGAATTTTATATTTTAAATTGTTTAGTTTTTTTTTACATTGTTCTCACATATAGAAGCAATAAAAATAATGTACCCAGGATTTTGTAATAATATCTTGATTTAAAAGAGTGTCCGTGGAGTTTCTTGCCCGTTCTTCTCCACAGAGATCTACGTTTTGGAATGGGCAACTAGCTTCAATTTTCTGACTAACTGACCGACAATTTAATTTTGACAATTCAAAAGTGCCTGAAAGGGTTTAATTGAAATAAATGATTTGAGTTTGAGTTTGAGTTTGAGTTTGGGTTTAGAATAAGGAGTGATAATTTAGGCAGAAATATGTTAAAACGTTCTGCAAATATAAAAAACTCAAAATATTTATTTCAATTAAACCATTAGAGGCACTTGTGAATTGTCAAGGGGTCGGTCAGTCAGAAAAATGAAGCTAGTTGCCCATTCCAAAGCGTAGGTACCTATGGAGAAGAACGGGCAAGAAACTCCATGGACACTCTTTTAAATCAATATCAGGAGTCATATAGTGTTTGATTCCTCCCGTTACCTCAGAGGGCTCGTCTAGTCCTTATAGTACTAGCAACGCCCCGCGGTTTCACCCGCATAAGTGTAGATCCCGTGGAAATATCGGGATAAAAAGTACCCTTTATGTTATTCTGATGTATGAGCTATATACAGGGTGGCAGGGACACCGGCGCACAACCTGTTACCATGGATTCAGCATTTGATTCTAAACACCCTCGCCTCGATAGATTTCATCGGTTATTAAAAAAAAAGTTAGCTCTTCTATACATTTTTACCGCGTAGGTATTGCACTTTCCTATGAAACAGCAGATTTTTTTTTTGATCCTATGTCCCTTGTCAAAGTCAAAGTCAAATCATTTATTTCAAATAGGCACATAAATGGCACTTTAAAACGTCAAAAATTACATTAAACTAAAATTGATTCTAGTCTCATGTGTTCGGTTATCGTCCTCAAGTTCTATTTTAGAACTGGCTGCTGCAGTAAGGCGTTGTACTTTATTTAACTTAAATAGAGTCATATTTGTGTCACATGACATAAATCGATTTCCTCAAGTAGCTAAAGATAAATTTAAGGTAAATTCTACCATTATAAGAACCGTCACTACGCCAGCGTAGTGACTCCACCAGCTAGGCCGACGGACGTGATGCTCTTAGGCTAGGATCAACGATCTTAGTGGGGTGGTAGCTGAATGAGAGTTGCCGAAAATTGAGTTGAATGGATTGCAATTGGAGCCTATGTATAGCAGTGGACTGCTGTAGGCTTATGATGATGAAAGACTAGATGCGGAAGGCTGAGAACCAGGTGTTTCGGTTCAATTTAGAAGAAATCTATGCCCAGCAGTGGACTGTGATAGGTTGAGTTAATTGATTTAACTACAAATTGTTTTGGTGACCCAGAAATGTCAGCATCTACTTCGAAAACAACAAGTTTCGGATTTGAAATTACTGATTTCTGTGAAGGAAAATTTCGGAACGAAACTTAGACATTATGTTTTATCTAAAATAGCCAGCAATACGTTGTGAGCTTTATGGGCAGTCTTCATCAAAATACCATTTCAGACACAAATCGACATGGTCCTCACAGTCACATGATCTGACCAAGATGATGTCTGGTGTTAAAAGTGACCTCTAAGTTTGGTTCGGCTTTTCTACCTTCTAATTTTAGCGAATTGTTTTAAAACCTGTTAAAAAAAACCTGACCATCTGTAATGTACAGACGCCAGCACATCAAGCTACTACAATCTCTCAAATTTCTTTAATAGATTTTCAACTTTATCGCTAAAGCATTACGGTTCAAGGTTGATTGGGAAAATTTGACAGTTTCGGGTAGCTTGACCTGCTGGCGTCTGTACTACAATTGCCGTAAATAAACTTAATTTTATGTAATTTCTTCTCAGAGCAGTCAGTTTAGAAACAACCAGTCTTTCCCAAGGGTATTGTGTTACCCAGTAACTGGGTTGTGGAGGTCAGATAGGCAGTCGCTACATGTAAAGTACTGGTTAACTGCATACGGTTAGACCGGAAGCCGACCCCAACATAGTTGGGAAAAGGTTAGGTGATGAACTGTTCCATACATTTTGACCGCGCAGGTATTGACTGCAGATTTCTATGAAACAGCAGATTTTTTTTTAAAACCGAAGAAAAATTTCTTCGTCTAGAATCATATTATGCCAAATTCATGGTTATCCTATTATGATTCTGCCAAAGTGGGCTTTTTAGGCTCCCTGTTTGGTTTAGTTAAGAAATTTAAATGAGCAGACGTAGTAGTAGTACCTAGTCGTCATTCTCTGCTCTTATCCCGATTTATTTAGCGTCAGTGCAGAATGTCTTTTTTTCAAAGTCAAAGATCTTTATTGTGAGACAGTGGTTACAGAGTTGTTATCATGCTAATTGGTGTGCTTTTGCATTGCTCCACCATGTTAGGCATACAATAGTTTACAATTTGTTATATGTGATATATTATATTAATTCAAATAGACATTTCAATTGTAATAGAGCTTTATTTTGCAGTTTGGCACTAACTCATCACGAATCTTTCAGACAAAAATTCATGTACTGTATAATATGGTCTGTTTACTAAGAAGTCATCTATTTTTTTCTTTCTAAATTTAATGTTTTCAATTTCTCTTATTTGCTTAGGAAGCTTATTATAAATTCGTGAAGACATTCCGAAGAAATTTTTAGAAAGTAGGGCTGTTTTTGAGGGCATATTATTAGCTATTTTTGAGGGCATATTAGTAGCTATTTTTGAGGGCATATTATTAGCTGTTTTTGAGGGCATATTATTAGCTATTTTTGAGGGCATATTATTAGCTATTTTTGAGGGCATATTATTAGCTATTTTTGAGGGCATATTAGTAGCTATTTTTGAGGGCATATTATTAGCTATTTTTGAGGGCATATTATTAGCTATTTTTGAGGGCATATTATTAGCTATTTTTGAGGGTATATTATTAGCTATTTTTGAGGGTATATTATTAGCTATTTTTTTCTCTATTAGTCGTCATCTAGGTTGTCACCTAGCCATGTCATCCTCCACACAGACCATCAGAAATATTTATTTCTTCGGTATTTTCCTACTCTGTAGTCATCCACATTCAAATTGTTTTTTTTTTACCTACCTAGTATGCAAAAAAGTTTCGCCATTTTGAAAACCACTTCCTTTGTAATTTAGTGGGTGAAACAAAAGCGATTTGACATCTGTCATGTGTCAATAATTAGGGTCCAATTGTGGTAACCAAACAACGAAATAAAAACACGAAAATATAATATTTTTCTCTTTTTATTTGACAAAGAAATTAATTCACTTTTTTTTTCTTATTTCCGCTTTCCTTATAATACATTGTAGTTATAAAGTAATTACGCTACCTATATTTATATTTATAGTTTATTTTTCTATATATTACAAAAAATATTTACAAAATTTTATTTCATCCCGTAAAGACCCATTCTAGAAATAAAGATATATTATAATGTAGTCTATTCATATGACATAAATATTGCAAAATAAAAATTAGGAAAAAAAATAATTAAATTGTTTGAAAAAACTAAAAATAAAAAACACATCGGTCTCGAAAAAATTACAGAAATATGAATAGACTATATTATTTACAGGTAATAAAGAAATTGCAGTTGAAATTAAAGATAAAAATATATTTATAGCTTAAAAAAAACTTTTTGCATTCAGAACACATGATTTTTGCACAAAATGTAATAAATACAATTTTTATAATTCAAATTATTGTTCTACATAAAAAAAAATCTTAAAATTATTTATCACAACAGACTGGTTTTGTGTTCCCGTTTGATTGTTTTTTTTTTCGAAGATTAAAATCTAAATAAATAAAAAAATGAATTAAAGCTTAATTTACGAATACAATTTTCAAATTATAATATTAGTTACAGTTGACCAATAATACTCTCAATAATTTTTAAATAAGATTTTTACAGACAAACTAAATACGCGAATATTGCAACCAATTTTCATTTTGATTTCATTTACAAAAAGCGAATAAAATTTTGAATTCAATTCTTTTGAATCTTGCCATTGATTGGTCAAATGATTTTAATTAAACGATCCAAAAAATGGTGAATAAAATTTGCTACGTCATGTCAAGGCAAAACCAAAAATACAATACAGAAATTCTAATGCAGATTACCAATATTCAATTTCAATAGAAATCTCGATATAAAATTCTACTAATTTAAGTGATCCGGGAAACTAAAAGGTAATAAAAAAGAGCCAACACATTCACATCTGTCTTATGTCAAAGTTGACAAATAACGTGATTCGTTCATTCCAGTGTGTCACCTGATTATCAGCCAGCCAGAAACGAGCATTTTAGGATACACGATACCTGATTGGCTCATATGTGACCGGATATCAAAGACGTTACGTTATTTTTAGGAATACAAGTTTATTGATGGGCCAAATAATTATTTCGGAAAAAAATCGGCAATATAAAGATATGTGGTCAAAAAGAAAACTTAAGATATATGAAATTTTTTTCATACTGATATTTTATATTAGGTATACTCAAAGAAAACATAAAAATTAAAAACAATCGCAATATGCTAAGAACGGTGCAGTCATTAATTGTTTGGTCCATCAATATCTGTTTTTATTAACATATTTATTACATATACAGTAACCGTTATGAACAATTATTCCCTATTTATAATTAATTATAAAAATTTACAATGATTTTCATTATTACTATTAAATAATTCTGCTTAAAATTAAAAGTTGGTTGTGCCGATGCTTTCGCGCCTTAAATACGACGCCATTTTGTGATGGCTGTCATTCCTGTCCGCCATTTTATAGTGAATACACTTACATTTTAGTTAGGTTTGTGTTTGTGCGAGGGCTGTTAAACTGCAGGCCATACCCTGTTGACAAAAGAAAAATAATTTTAGTAAAACATTTACATACACAAAAATAAACTACATAATAATTTCTTCATTTTTTTTATCAGTTGAAGCGGAAATTATAAAAAGTTAATTGGAAATTTTTGAATTGATTGAGATGAATTGTTTCATTTTTTAATTCAATTGATTGGAAACTTGATGTTACAAAAGAGGCTAATAAAAACAAAATGAGAGTATTTAAAGACCCTTAAACTTAAAGATAACACGAGACATGGGGGTAGCATAAATTGAAAAAAAAAGTGATTCGTTGCAGAAAGAAAATAAATTTATTTGACCCAAGTTAAGTCGGACGTCTTAATATAATAAACCATAGTTTAGAAAGTATGATAACTTACTGACTGACCCAGGATAGTCATCGGCCTGGTACCAGAAGCAATGTGGCACGGAGACCAGGTGCCACGTCTTGTTTCCAGTCACCAACCCGCTTGCCAAGCATGGTGATTCATTCCCCATTTTTGTAGAGGCCTATGTCCAGCTGTGGACTGCGATAGGCTGTTGAAGATGATCTCTTGATGAAAAACATGTTTATGGGACTTACGTGAGGGGTAGCATCCATCTGGTACCAGGATGAGCTGGCTTGGTATAGTTAAAAGAGTATTTCCGACGCACCGAGCAGTAAGCTCCGCTAGCAACCTTGGTGAATTGTCTTTTCGTGCATAAACATGAGTTTTTAACTTACGTTTTTTAGTCCAGAACACGTTTTCAGCTGGTCATGCATTCCCAGATGGGTTAGGCTGAGATTATACTGAAGTGTCTCACATTTTTGCCAAGATAGTTGTGGTGGTAGTGGCATTTCTGGTACAGTCAGTGTCAAAAGTAGATGACCATACGAACTTGAATAGTAATTGGAATAAATTGACCTAAGTGAAGGTGGTTTATAAACAGAAGCTTGACAATTGCAATCTTTGTTAAAGCCGAAAGTTATAAGGACGCCTTACGGTCAAAGAATTAAAGAACAGAGCCTTTAAATATTACTTTAGCTCTTATCTCTTCTCTGTACGCTGTAATAATATAATCAATACCCAAATACAAAAATGATCATCTACTTCTGGTGACTGCAACACTTACAATTAAACAAAATTCTAATAAACTTACGTGAGTAACCCAGGGTTGGCGTCGGTTTGGTACCAGGAGTACTGCGGCACGTAGGGCGGGTGAGGCTGTGGGGCGCCCTGGTGGTGCAGCGCGTGGGCGGCGTGCGCGCCTTTCATGTCCCACGGGCCGGGCGGCGCGCCCTACGACAAAGAGAGGGTACGGTTAGGTTGTGTCCTTTAAAGTAGGTTTGCCTAGACATAGGTAGAATGCTACAAGGATAATTTGGCGCTTGAATGACATTGACAGGTCCATGTTGGTAAACATTTGTGAAATGGTCAAAGAAATTGTAATTCAAATTCAAAATATCATGGGCATGCTTATGAAACGTCAGAAACTAGGTGCACGGTTCCTGTTGATCGTTTCCTATGAAGAGCCGGCAAGAAACTCCACAGTTACGCTTTTAAAAATAATTGGTTTTTGCAATGTTTTCACATTACCCAATTATTTTGCAATGTTAATAGGTATGGGAGGACAGTGTAGGATAACACAGGATGGCGGACTTAGTTCTGATTTTGTGCTCGCACCAAAATAACCTTGTAGCGGTGTATATGTTACCTATAGGATTGTGACTGGTTTTTGATGGTTGTTAAAGTTTTAATCTATCTCTCAAGAAATGTTAATGATTGTGACTGGATTTATATAATGGGAGTCTTTTATGTTTTGATGTATCTTCTTTCTATGTTTGTTTCACCTTAGTACCCATGAATTTGCACAAAAACTTTAATACTTATGTTTTAGGCCTACTACAGTCTTTTAAGTTGCATCAAGAGAATAAAACCCGGAATACCCTTGCCAGTAACTTGCACAAAACTGTACATAGCAAGTAGCTTGCATGCCGTGAGCCATAACAACTTCTGATTTTATTTTATTTTATTCTATTCGGGAAACTTACAGCTAATACAGTGTTCATAAACAATATGCATTTGTTTAGTGAATACCATACTGGCATGCAAGCTACTTGAATATTTTTGTGCAACATGACGCATTAAAAGCATGACATGTGTGTAGTATTCTGGGCTTAATTCTCACTATGATGCATGGCATCAGGTAGGTAGTTATAAGATGCTTTGAAACTTGAAAATAAACAAAGTAGCGGTACCTAACACAGATTGATTTTAATATCTCCACATCAATAAACTAATTAACAATATTACATGTACTTTCAAAGTGAATTCGCAGTAAAAGCTAGTCAAAAACTAATCTTCGAAAACGTGAGGCGCGCCCGGCACACCCACGACCATTATCTAATACGTTTTATATAGTTTTTTATAATTTTCACACACGCAACCATATAAACTTGTTTTTTGTGAGCTTTCTATGGAAATACGAATGTTTTCGAGAAGATAATTAAATGAAATAGCAGATTTCGATGGTATTTTTTGGTAGGTAAACAAAATAATTGGTGTAGGAAAAGTTGTAGCGCAAAATAACGGATTTATTTCCTTATTTTTCTGATGTTTCCACTATGATACAAAAGTGAATATAATTGCATATAAAACTCTTAGCTTTAGACCATTTTCTTTAAACTAAAATGTTATATTATCATTATATTCCTAAAAAAAAGTTATAATAAAATGAATAGTTTTAATAACTACGTGGATTTGACAAACACGACACGGAATCGAACCCTTACCTTCAGCATCCAAGGCATAGGTCGGCCCCTCATGCCGTCGGCGCCCGGTGATCCTTCTACGTCATCGGATTGAGGCGCGAAATAACCCTCCTACGATAAGAAAAGGAAGCTCCCCTCAAAAATATGTATATCCTTAGGTAAAATATACCTAAACTTAACTAACTTGACAAAAAAAAAATGGCTAAAATTGTATATTGAAAATAATATTTTTCCAATTTAATTATTGCATTTTATTTTCGAAATAATATGCCTTTTGTTTTTGCAGTTAAAGCTTATTCAATTATTTTCAAAATTAGAATTTGTTCATTTGTAAACTGAATTGAATTTAAAATAAGAATTTTCCAATTATTGCATTTATTTATTCTCTTTGTTGATTCATAAAAGGAACGTTATGTTACAAGCCTTGCATTCGATTTTCAAAACTTTTATTTCTCAAATTGGAAAACTCAACAAAGGCCTGTCATTTTATGATTTTAAGTGCAATAATTGGAAACTTTTGAAGTGACAGTGTTGCACTTACGTATCCGACCCTCGGATCCCACGACTGCTGGTGTGGAGGCTTCACGTCGCACGAGCTACCGTCCGGCGACCGGCCTGCCGTCGGCTAAACAGAAAGAAAAAGGAAGGTTAATAAACTGATCATTTAGGTAAATTACTTTAGAAATAAATAAAATAGATACAATTTCTAGTGGTAGGTATATTGAATAATGATTTTACCATTTACGTTTTCGCTAGCGTGTACGTATTTTCAAGAAAAGTGGCAGCAAATTAATACGAAAAACGTTGCGTTTCCCAATTTACAAATAACATTTAGGAAACTGTCGAGTTAACGCAACTGTCTAATCGGCAAAACTGACGAATTAAATAAACTGACGACTGAGGGAAAATGATCAGTGATACGAGGACTCAAGTCCTATACAGTGGTATTGATGCCGCAAGATCACAATCATTGAAATCATTCTGGACAATGTAAGAATGTAACTGAAGAAAATGAAAAAGAATGAATCTTTGCTCTGTGTTTGTCGTCTTTAACTTTTTTTTTTTTTTTTTGAGGATGGGAAATCATCAAATGACCCCTCCCGCTCTGGGTGGAGCAGAAGGGAGTGTCAGACTCTTACTGACTAAAACCCACCCGTGTTCCTTCCTTAGCCCTTTATGTTCCAGGGCAGCGGTAACCCTTTCGGACAATCCCGCTACCCTGGCAGGCTTCGGCCCTATGGGGCCCCGTCACTCATGCTGACATCTCTTTGAGGCGCGCGTGGAACACATACACGCCGTCCGGCACGGGCCTGGTCCTGATCGGACGGTGAGTTACCCATTACTCACCGCCCGCAGGCCCGCGCCTACGGTGGCCGGGAGTCGTCACGCGGCTCCCGACGCCCGGAGCGTCTCCCGCGGCGGCTGAGGCGTGAGGTGCGCAAGGCGCGTTCTCTCGCCCACCCCGCCACCTCCTTCGCTAGCATGACTGCTTCGCAGAAGGAGGTGACTGCCTCCCACTCCCTCTCGCCCCGGACCATGGCTTGAACCAGGGCCGGACGCGAGAGGTCGCCGCCGCTGCCGATCGCCTCTACGAGGACACGGCGGTGCTCTGCCCAAGCAGGGCAGACCTCCACCGTATGCTCCACCGTGTCCTCTGGGCGATCCTGACAGTGGTGACACCCGGGCGTCTCCTCCCGCCTGATTATGTGCAGGAACCTCCCGAAACATCCGTGTCCGGAGAGGACCTGCGTCAGGCGGTAGGTGAGAACGCCGTGACGTCTCTCTAGCCACTCCTCAAAGAGGGGTCTTACCGCCGCTATCGTGGCGTGCCCTGTCGTCTTTAACTTAAACACACCATTTGTTTTAAACAATCTCATCTGTTTATTATTTGATATGAGACAGACAGCTTCATTTCTGTACCCTCAAAACTACAAAAGGCTTTAGAAGGGTTTAGTGCTTAAGATATAATTATATTATACATTGAAGCTGTTGGTGTAACTTAAGTTAAGGTTGCCACCGCGGTCCTCGGTATCCGCCAACAATAGATTTTCTATTGTCCGACATTCAACGTATTAATAATAAGGATAAGGCTTTTCTAAGGGAAAAGCGGTACACTACCAATAATGCCTAGGTCGAAAAATAATCTCTCTTACATAGCCAACCTTGACATCCCAAGCCGGCTGCGGCTGCTGCTTCACATCCCATGGGGTGCCGGTGGGAGACAGCCCCGGGGACAGCTCCGACACGGGGGTCGAGCTGGGGGTGGGGGAGTGCGCCTGCGCTGGCCCCCCGCTCTGGTACGCCGACGGGGAGTGCTGGGAGCCGCTGGAACTGCCGCCTCCTCCTGTGAGAGAGAAATTAATCATTAATTTTAAAGAAACCAGTATCACACTGTAATCCTTGCATCCTGAATGATTATTTAAAAATGACCTTGATGGCCGTGACATATTTTATTAGTGATAACAATGGCGGCGGATTTTATGACACTAATAATGTATGAGATTAAAAATTTTCAAAAAACAAGGGTTTACTTCACATACATAACTTAACAACACGCTTGTAATCCCCAAAGGGTTAGTTAGAGGTGTACCAAATAGTACCTACACTCAAAATGTCAGCAGTTATATTTAACACGCTCAGCGCCATGTTTATCTTTTGCGATACACACTGTCTAAACACTTGTGTATCCTTTTTGATACACAAGCACCATTCCAGTCTAAGCGCCGTGTATCGCTAACGCGCACACTTTCCATACATTTTGTATACAAAAAATGTTGCCCTGGCCTAGGGAATTTTCCTGGTGTAGTGGTATTGGCATATGGGGCTTGGCGCTGAGCGTGTTAAGTCTCATGTAATAAGGAGCGAGCCTATTGCCAGGCACAAATCCAAACTCCGGGCTGGTATTGAGAAATTACTGTTGGAAAAACCAAATAACACTTTGTCCAACCTGGGAATCGAACCCAGGACCTCATGTTCAACAGTAGCGCTAACGACCACTGCTGTCTTTTAATAAGGTACATTTGCCTGACACATGCTGAGCTGGACTCCCATTTGGTGCGACCTTGAGACGCACACCGCACTGTGTATGTTTCGTTATTAATTTAATTCGTCATAGTGTCACTTTGATTTCGATATTTGTGTGTTTTTCATTTTGTCTTCTTTATCGGCACCTTGTTTTATATTATTAATCATGTGGGTAGTTTGGTTATCATCTAATAATGTACTTTTGTGTGTTGCGCTGTCTTTTTTGTGTGCGCCAAATAAATGGTTTATCTATCTAATAAGAGCGTGATTGTACTGTTTTCTCAATGTTAAGTTGTAAAGTGTAGATTACAATACATTAGATAGACTACCAGTAAATAAGTGATACAGATTGGGAAGTTAAATCAAAAACACATAAAAATTCAGATGCAAATCAAAAACTCCGTTTTCAGAGCGTATTTTTCAACAGGATAGTTCCATTTCATGGCGTGTTCATTACTTCTCCGTGTGACATTACGTATAAGGGGTTAGTTACTGATATCAGTTGTAAATAATGATAAGAGTCCCGAATACTTACCATGTAATAGTTGGTTGTTGTTGGGCGGGCTGCCGGGCGGTAGGCCGAGGCTGGGCGGCGGGGCGCCCACCTGGGCGGCCTTCATCATCTTCTTGTACTTGCTCCGGCGGTTCTGGAACCAGATCTTCACCTGTTGATAGAACATTTTTGGTTAGATTGGTTATAATATCATAAACTTTTAAGGGAATGACGTTAATAAATAGCACATAGATTTCTACAGGTTGCGGGGTTCGATTCTTTTAAGCATTATAAACCTATAACGTATCCACTTTAGGAACAAAGCCCTCCTCTTTGAGAGAGGTAGTGGGCCATAATCTACATGTCTTCGATTTTTTTTTTATTCAAGGACATACCGGTTGACTCACTATGTTTTTTTTCCCCGTTTTGAGGGCAGTAGTAATGATTCCCGTACGGAAAAAATATTGTAGTTATAAAAATACTAGGTGTGACGAAACAGTTAAAAAAATCAGCTTCAACATAACAAATTGTATATCGAAGTTATCGATTTCCATCCATAATTAATTATTAGAAGAAAAAATATCTTACAAATTGTGCGCGTTGTGCCGACAATCGTTATGTACTCAGAGGTATATGTAAATGATTTAATTGACCATTCCGATGAATGTTAATATTCTCTATTACCATATATATGTACACATACGCATATATAATGTTTACGTATTTACATAAATAAATATATACTAGAACGTTTGAGTAAAAGAAAATATTATCTTTGTGAATTTATGAACTGGATAATATTATACATACCTACCTAATATTTATGTATAACAACGGTAATGCATATTATTTTTTACTGGAGAATATACAACTGAGAGAGTTGATTGAGTTGTTTGTATATACAACTCTCTCTATGTGCATAAAACAATGTCTTCTCATGCATCTTTATACCAACTTATACGTTAAAAATACAGTAGTTTTTTTACTGTGTTATGTACGAGTATGTTGTAGTTTTATTAAAGACTACTTATAATATTGACATATAATATAAAAAGGTGGGAAAATAATCATAAGGCATGAAAAATAAGAATTTCATTAAAAAATTATCACCTCTGTACCTAAACCTTAGTACGAGTATATACCTAGCCTTTTTTCTAACTGTTGCGGTCGGCTTTCAGTATAACTGGATGCAGCTGAACCCCAGCATTTTACATGGAGCGACTGCCTATCTGACCTACACAACCCAGTTACTGGGTAATATGATTTCCCTTGGCAAGTCCGGCTGTCACGATTTTCGGACTTCTTACAACCCGTAACAACAACCAAAGATCTATGAATGACAGCCGGGACTGCTTAACGTGCTTTCCGAAACACGGAGAGGTCTTGGTATGTTATAGGTTATGAATGGTCACCCATCCAAGAACCGACCTCGGCAAGTGTTGCTTGACTTTGAACGTTGTACGTGAGTCGCACCCTGGATAGTCAGCCGTATTATCACCTTGCTGACTGGCTAATAATATAATGGCTTACCACGTCATTAATTATTCTCAAATAGTTCGTGTGTGTTCGTGTACTAGAGAAAGACACAATTGGCAATTCTACTCTGTCACTACCGGATTTTGTACAAATACCTAAACTAACATAGGTATACATACTTATGTATACGCAGGGGTAGCGTGGATGAGGGCGGGGCTATGGGGTTGTCAGCCGTTACTGTACCGTTAAAGTTAGAGGTGGGATTGGTCGATAGTTTTTTATCGATAGATTTTTTGTTATTTTTCTGAATCTGTTATCGTTTAGTTTATTTCCAGTATTTTTATAGATGTGAGTACTTTAGGACTAGGCAACAGATACCTATGGTACTAAAATGAAATAATATTTTACTCGTAATTATATAGATTAGCATCAATTTACCACATTCCTTAACTTGCCGTGACTGTGTTTATTCGTTAACTGATCATTTTCCTTCGTTTATTAGAGTATTCTTAAGATAAAAGGGTGGGTACATTGTATTATTTGTTGAAAATACTCTAAAGTACTGTCATGAAAACGTTTACTTGGGTTCAATCAAAGAGAGAACAAATTCGTTATTCCCTAACAGCGACTTTTACGAGCGAAGCATACAAGCCTCGATTTTTTTAAATACTTTGTCAAACAAAAAGTCATACTTTATAGTGTGCATTTTTAGTTTCAACAGTTTTACCTTTATTAGATTAGTTGTTAATTTTATGTTGCATGCTGTGGTCTCCTATAAGTGAAGGAGTGATATTTAACTTTGCCCTTTATTTTATGCGTCATGTATTGTATAAATAAACATACTTAGAACACTTCTACCATTAAAATGTCTGCATATTAATATAATTTATCTAGGAAATTTGAAGACATGTGACATCTACTAACCCGCACTGGGCCCGCGTGGTGGATTACAGCCCACTCTCTCTCTAAGAGAGGAGCCCTGTGTCCCAGCAGTGGAAAAATTGAAGGCTCACTATGTTTCTGTTAATATAATTTATAACTTCCTCACTTTAAAAACAAACAAACAAATCAGAACCAAGGGCACGATATATCTCGCATTTTCCTCGAGATAAAGTTATTGCGGTTACATAAGAGTTATGATTGCGATATGTTATAGTTCATTATAGCGTTAATACAAGTTATAGGCATGCAACCCGTCAGACCTGAGTGACAAGTAACATTATTGATAAACTTCGGGTGACTGTAACGGCGGGTAGCGGTAGCGTTTTGTTGAGTTTAATTTGTGTTGTAGTATGAGAAGGCTCATACTTTCCACAGAAGGTGGCTGGGGTAGACTGGATACGGATGGTGGGGGACAAAGTGTTGTAGCGCAGTCTGGGAGAGGCCTAAGTCCAGCAGTGGACTGCGATAGGCTGAGTTGATTGAAGCAAGGGTGTTTGGGGAAGTTTTTTGGCTGTTTATTTAATAATGAACGCTTCAGTTGATGACTTGAATATTTGAGCTTGGACCGCGGCAGCTCAGACTCATCTAGATAAATGAAAAACCCATTGCTTCTCAGGTACGCACGGCTACACATCAGCTGTACATAACCAGTGTAAGCTTATTTATGATTGTACGAAAAATTTATACAATGCGAGGTCAGCAAAAACTGGAAATGTATAGCTTGACGTGTCGCCGTGTGTACCTGAGAAGTGATGTTAGAGAGTTGTATGAGATTTGTGTTATTTATTTATCCTGTGTCGAACCCACATTATTTTAGATAATATGAGACGAAATCGAGTACAGTATAAACTAAAAAATGCAGTCTCAATTACACAATGATATCAGAAAATAGCTTAAAAATATATCAATACTGAAGAAAAGACTGCTTTATAACAGCTACATGGCAACAAATTTTGGGTAAACACGTTCCGCTTCACGCTGTCACTGACACTACACCAAGTGATCAACTTATATCGCCAATTCGTGTAATCAATGCATAACGGGTATGTCATGCAGCAAAAAAGTGACGTATGCGTTATTATTTATGTGTCCATTTTATATGAGTTATATTTCACGTGGACGCTTCTGCGCAGTCGTAGTAGAAAGTATTACAACTGAAGTGAGTTCTTATTTACGATGCATAACTTTGCGTTATCTTTTATCTAAGACAGCGAAGAATTGCTAATCAGTTACGTATAAGCCGGTTGTTCAGTAAAAAACTGCTTCGGTTTATAAACTCGCTCAAATCGATAAAAATCTAGCCGATAACTGTTTTATTCTTCGTATCACTTAAGAAGCCAATTTAGTTATAAACAAGAATCAATGCAAAACTATAAAACAAATTAGTTATCGCCCACTCTAAACTTATACGGAAAAGTGTAGGTGTAGAAGTCTTGTTTATATTATAATCATCCGTGCATCGATATCGATAAATTGAGAGACGTCCCATCCCTCACCACCCACCCTTCGATTAGCCGGGTCGCAGTGCACGATATAACTTAACCCCGACGTCGCGCCTAACTTATTGTATTGGTATTCGGCATTCAATTCACTTAGCCCGCTTGAACGAGGTTATTTTGTACGGAATTATTTATTTTGTCATGCCGGGTGTTGCTATGTGTTATATTTATTTAGGGTTGAATTTAGGTTAAAATAGACTTAAGTGTAGCCGCGCAAAATGTTGAATAAACACTGAAAAATATATATTTTTAAACCTTTAAAGATCGTAAAAGGGAAAATCATTCACTTTTGGTTTTATACAAAATAGCAGGGACATGCACGCGCAACCTGTTACATGACTCTGAACCCTCAATTTTTTGTAGTTTATAAACAAAATAAAGTGCTGAAATCATGGTTACAGTTTGCGCGTCTCTATTACTCTATATTATGATAAATCCAGCAACTAAAAGACACAAAAAGTGTCGTTTAATGATCTCAATTATCTTTCAGACTCAGAACCCAGCGGCGAGTAAAAATTAATGTTCGGAAGCAACAACTTCCGAGCCGATATGATTTAGATAAGTTACTACATACATTTTTTTTATACAATAGCAGGTACCTGTATCTATCAAATTATTCACAGAAACGCAAAGCCGGAATATTACAAAATAATTAAAAAAAAACACTTTCAAATAACCCAGAAAAATGTCGAAATACTCAAGGTTTTCTATCGAAAAAACTATCGACAATAGTTCGTATGCATGTACAAATCATTTCGATCGTCGAACCGTGGAGTATTGTGCTTGTGACAAAAGACTGTTGTATATATGTTGTCAAATAAATGTTTATTACCGCGGATGGGAAGTTTGGAAACAGAGTATAATTGTAGAAGATTTTTTTTGAACGTTTTTATGTCATGAAATTTTCGTCGTCATTATTGAGCGGTCTGAGGAGGTTTTTCCTGTTGCCAGGCACCATTTTATTGTATTTTTTTTCAACATGCTTGCGTGCATGTCCATGTTTTTTTTTTTAACATAGATAATTTAGCAGAAACAGGTATTCCAGTCATTTTCATCCATGTCTGCAGCCTACAGTTTTAAAAACCACTGTTTTATACGAATTACTTTAGGATTTTTTTAAAATTGTATAAATAAAATTGCTTGAAGTAAAATCTTCTTCGGATGTTTAATTTTACTTGTGTTTTATGTTTTTATGTTCATATTAATGAGCAATTAAAGACCACCTACATGGAATGGTTTTTATGAGACAATTATGCGGAATAATAAGATTTCAAAGTCACCATAACAAAAGATTAAAGTGTAAAATAGTTAGGTATCTATAAACAAATAGAAAAGAACTAAACGTAGTGTTTATCAGTTGTTATAAGAACGGCCGGCGGATATGAATTATTGTGGTTTTCGTAGGCGATATGTGAGCAATCTGCCATTACGATTCACTATATAGTGACGCTAAAAGAATAATAAACTTAATAAAATTACTTCCACGCTAATCTTGCAGTAAAAGAAAAAAATATATATCAGCTTCAGCTGCCTATAATTTCATGCAAGTCGTAAAACATGAGTACTATAAAAACTCGACGACATTTCAGCGCAGAACATCAAAAGCGAAGGACATAAAATTATTTTTATTTGTTGAATGTATAATAGAATTATTATAAATTAATTTAATGTATTAAAACACGAGGAATCTCCCATTTATAGCAAACGACCAACTCAATTTTGAATTTAATAAAAGATCGATATTAGAACTGTCGATATGCCCCATCTCTAGCATCCGTCATCTGTCACTTGAAACTGTCATTGTTATAAAAAAAAAAAAAAACACAACATGGCCGCGGCATATGCGACCACAATGCAATATGTATTTACTCGTACACGCACTGTTATTCTGTTACGAGAAATTTGTGGGGAGTAACACGAATTCAGGGAAAAAATACGTAAAACATGCGCTGTGTTTCAACATGTGCAATTGAGAATATTTTTTTTTTATTATTTCATTTTCTGGCCTCGGTAGTGCAGAGGTGGCCAAGTGGTAACGACCCAACTTACGAGTTGTAGGTCATGGGTTAAAACACAGGCAGGCACTTTACTTTGTGTAAATAATTTCATCACCACTGCTCTCAAAACGGTGAAGGAAAACATCGTGAGGAAACCGGCACGTCCTAGAACCAAAAATTCGAAGACATGTGGCATCTACCAACCCGCACTGGTTTCGCGGGGTTACAACACTAAATAGGTACAATACAGCCTGTTCTCACTGTTGGGATACAGGCGTCCTCTCTTTCGAGAGGGAGTGGGCTGTGATCTACCACGCGGGCCCAGTGCGGGTTGGTAGATGTCACATATCTTCGAATTTTTGGTTCTAAGACATGCCGGTTTCCTCACGATGTTTTCCTTTACCGTTTTGAGAGCAGTCCCGATGAAATAATTTACACAAAGTAAAGCCCCTGTCTGGGTTCGATCCTACGACCTACAACTCCGTCGCGACCGGATCTAGGAACTTGAAATTTTGCATAAGACTTCCTTCTATACCCGACGAAGGTGAGTACTACATTATTCAAGAAAAATATGCAATTTGCTTTGCTGAGCAAAACTTGTAATACGATATAAAAATCTCCACTACGCGTACATTATTATTTATATTATTAACTTTATCGTCAACTGACCACTTTATTTGTGACAGCATTTTTAATGCCTATCTTAGTCACTCTATGAATCACACACAGAAGTACATAATACAGGTAGCAATTTCCGATGATAATAAATTCTTAGATAACAATCTTAGATGTTGATTATTGCTAGATACATGTATTACCGCGGATTGAAGAAAACTTCGGATCCGCTGTGCGAGTTTTAAAGTCAAAAAAAAGAAGGTAGACAAATATATGCTATTATTATCTGATTAGCCTTTTCCGAAACATGTTGAGGTCAGCTTCTAGTCTAACCGGATGCAACTGCGACTGTCTATCTTAACTCCACAACTCAATTACTTAGCAATACGATACCCCTTGGTAAGGTTGGTTGTCAAACTTTCGGGTTTCTAACTAGGTACTAGATGTTAACCGCAATATCAGTTTTTTTTTATAGTAACTGTCAATAAGCGATCTTCATTTTCGTTTCCTGAAAACAGCAGTAGCTTTTAATATGACTCCATTTTCCCGTCAGTAATAAACTCAAATTTCTTCTAAGTTTTCAAAATAATAGACATTAATATCCGTTATTTCTGAACATAGAACGTCCTAAAATCCTCCTACGCCACTTTCAAAAACTTTTGAATAGAAGAAGCGTCACTCACAAGCTACCTCCAGCAACAACGTCTCAAGTTGTACAACGAACACATACCTAACTATGACCGCATTTCACAAGCCGATCCTTACGAGTACCTAGAATCACTTCTATTCCTGCCTATACCCAATGCTGCCAACCTTTAAAAAAAGCAGCCTGTTCCCATAGGTTTCGACAGCGGACGGCGGTATGCACACAGTCGGCAATGCGTACATCGCGCGGCGCTCACAAAGACATGGCGGACATACGTGGCATAGCTTTGAGAAACTGGTGCCCTCTTGGATACAGCTATTCCAGCACTTCCAGGGACTGGTTTATGTTGTAGCGTTTGTGTTTGCGGCTTGTTGATGTGGGGTAGGCAGTAAGCTAACTAACTCTTGATTTGTATGGCACCGTGATTTTGCCAATTTTCATGCACGTTTAAAAAAAAGTGTTCTTATTTTGACAGCTGTCAAAGTGACGATGATATTTGAATGCCATTGTCAATTCTTTCAAGCTAGACAAAAAATGATTACAATTAGCTATTTTTTAGTTACTATTACCTTGTTACATCGAATTTTGTGTTGTAATTGTAACAATGCTATGTGAGGTTATGTTGAAATCGACAAAGCACTTATTTTAACAAAAACAGAAATGGCTACCGACAAAGTGGATGCATATATTTGTTCTAGGGATACAGTATTAGAAAAGTCATAGCAGGTATGTAGTGCGGAAACAAGTGCGCTTGCGGCGCTTTGATCAAAGCGACTGTAGGTACACAGAGGAAACACTTATTACGGCATTTAAATCGTATCGGTTTTAATTAACGCGGCCATCGGATGTGCTTTAATTCTATAGAATAGACGATGTTATATTTTAACTATACCTACCTACTTAGTAGTAGTTACTACCTACGTATACTAATTAATGTAATAAAGATGAATATTTTGTTTGTTTGAACGCGCTATCTCTGAAACTAGCAGTTGGATTTAGCTATCTAATGAAAACATCTTTTTGCATTTTATAGCTCAATTCTTAAGGAAGGTTATAGGTTAACATTACGCTAGGAGCCGAGCAAAGCGAAAAAAAGTCGGAAAGAACGGTAAGCAAAATCGATGTAACAGCTCAGGTTGGAAATGTGACAGTCATTTTAGAATGTTGTAGTGTTTTACGACTTCCACGCGAACGAAGTCGCGAGCAGAAGCTAGTAACTTTACATACATACTTAGTTACGCTTTTGTTTTAAACGCAAAATGGTGTAACTTCAGTTACGAGTTACATATTGTGGTTTAAAGGAGCTTTGATTATCTGTAGCAGGCAGTTACCTTGTTAGGTAGAAGGACATTGTTGCATGTCTTTAACCTAGATCAGTTTAAATATGGGACTAGCCAACAGAATACTTATCTAGATTTCTACTTAAATAAAATAGGAAGACGGTTTAAAGCTCTATGAGTTTTGTTCCTCGCTTTTTCCAAAAAAAAATTAAACTAAACATTTAAAGAATCGATATTAACTGAAACAACACAACACTATTGACACATTAAAAGACAATTTCCCATTCAATATTTAAATCTGAAAACCATAAATCAAATCAAAGCTCAACTTTACGACATCCTATCACCAACTGTCAAACGTAAAAAAAAAACATTTGACAAATGACAGACAAAAGTCACACGTCATAATTCACGAAACGACACAAAGCATCACACTTTGTATCAATCACTTCGGACGACTCAATCACTTTACCAATCAGTAAATGAGAAATATAAATAATTAATGGACAATATATAAATGTTAATGTGTTGGCAGTAGTGCATAAAGCGGTCCACGGGTTGAAAAAAGACAGTAGCCGCTGCGTGTTTCTGTCGGACAGTGAATGATGTGGAGTCGTCTTTGTTTTATTTTTATTATTTATATTTTTGCAATTGCAGTTTCGCGGTTAAGTTTGCTCTTTTTGTCTTTGGTAAATAGAGTTTTGTTTATGGGTACCTACTGTCGTTTTGTTGTGTGTGGAAAAACGTATTAATTTTCGTACGGGTTTTTTACTTAGAATGGGAAAATAAAATTGCTTAATTGTTTACAATTATCGGTATTTTTTTTTTTTTTTTTTGTAACAGGAAACAATGTTTATTTCTGTATTTTCATTCAAGAACATGTTTTGGCGTAATTTAGCTAAAACTTAGAATTTATTCAAAGAACAAGTTTAGATTTAAAGGAAAATATAAACATTTATAACCATAAAATTAAAAATAACTTAATTATCCAACAATCGGACTAAAGAGCTATAATATCCAACCACAATTTTATTGCAAAAGGAACTTTCCATTTAACTCAATAAAACTCAAATTAGTTTAATAAATTCAAACAGGTGCTAACTGTCGACACCCTTATCATAATCCAATAAATTAGTGATGCACAAACGCGTTTTACATATCGATACATTAGTGTTGTGACAAGCACATTAGGCGGTCCATTGGCAACAAAAAAAATATGGGCATTGAATATTTAGATTGCAACGTTACTTTTTGCTTCATGTAATTGTTTTGCATTAATTTTATTACTCTAAATGGCTATTTTATAAAGTAACATACATATAAAAATAGTTTCTAGATATTTTTTACCTATAATGGTGAATAAAACTCTAGGAGGTATCCGCAAAATGGTGTAGGTCCTAGTAAAAATTGTAATATATGTAGTTATAATACATTTTTACATAATGCGACATCGAGTTTTGCACATATATTACTCACTCGCTTTTAAATGTTTCGTTTTGAACGTGGCATTTGAGATAAAGTCGTAGTAATATATTCATTGAAGGGACAAATTGGTTTCATCGCTTTCGATAGTAACGTTTTACAATAATATCTACCTATATAATTAATCGAATTAATGATTGTTTAATTGTACGCTGTCACGACACATTTATTTTAAAACTAAGAAAAACTTTTATTATCAATCGTTTTAGTTATACCATGCAATAATCGACTTAAAAATGATCTGATTTTTTTTATGTTACTGAACGAAATCTCTCAAACGAAATTCTCCTGTGAGAATTTCGTTTGAGAGATTTGTGCTGTACAATTTGAGAATATTATAGTAAATAATATGAATATGTATTATAAGTTATAACTTCTCAACCAAAGCACAATCTCTTCACCACCCTTGGTTGACTGGTAGAGAAGCATTACGTGCGCCTTTGTACCCATTTTCGTGCGCAAAAGTTTAAATAAATAAGTAAAAAAAAAACATGAAAAATAATAAAAAATAACAATTAACTCCACCGATTCCGTAGCAACCTCACAAAATCCTTCGTACCACGTCTCGGTCACATGGGCCCCGTGTTTTACGCCGAGAAAAACACCAGCATTCCCCTTAGAAAGGAAAAAATACCGCTCATGTAATAAATTTGACGACCAGTTTGTGTCACTCAATTGTGGATCGGGTTTGCGTCGAAAAGAATAAAGTGGTTTTCGGCGTGAAATTGAAAGTATTCTTTCTTATTAAAGTACTTTTTTAAGAAAAAAACCTAACTTTATTAAGAGATGGATAAGGATCTAGTTACCACAAGCGGTACAAATTCAATCGGTCCAATTTGTACCAGGTCGTCCCTGAGGGGTTTAAATGTGGGTCTACTGTACCCGTTTTTAGTAAAACCAACCTATAACCTAAACTATTATAATTTGTTATCAAATGGCGGACAGCTGCCATAAATGGCATTGCCAAGTATCAGTCTAGTTTTGAGACTAGTTAGGAGATTCTATCTATGACAATATATTTGTTGCTATGGTAAGGAATGATTAATAATACAGCAGCAAAATCTTTCAACTTTATTTATTTCCTTCAGTAGATACTCAATAAAACAAAACCTGCGTCTAAGTGTTTTCCAACATTACGTTAATCAAAGACAAATGCCATCTAAGGCAGCCATTACAATGTGCGTTGACCATTGATTCAGTTTACCATAAATAAGTACTTCATCTTACAGCTCAGTGATACAGCAATTCATTAATAATCGCGTTTATAGAGTATCCATGTCGATATGTTTTTTTATCGACACTCGCACGTCACTAGAATTACGTAATAATGAATTTATGAGATTTTTATAGTGTCTTAGACTTTGTGTGCAGTTTTGCTTGCGTGAGAGAATTAAGTCTTTTGATATTGTTGTAAGTGTTTTTTGCTGTTTAAAGATTTATGCACTTATTTTTACGAGCATTTTCTCTTATTGGGTGAGCAGGAGTGTGGCCTAAGTAATAGGTAACAAGATTTATTGCTAATTGCTTTAGATAAAAACATACTTTATTAACATTTTTTAATAGGCAAATGAATGTTACTTTTTTTGAAGTTCCTAGCACTAGCTTATCATTGTACCTATCAACACCATGTTCATTAGAATTAAATTATTCTTCCTATTCAAAATCGAAATTAAATGTTCATTTATTCAAACTAGGCTGAAAATCAGCACTTTTTGAACGTCAAAATTACATAAGACCGTCCTTCAAAATGCCTGCCCTTCAACACTTCCTAGTCCTTTAGCTAGGAAGAAGAAGTGGCGCAACAAACTCACCGGGCAGTGAGAAAGTAAATCACAACAGCTGTCAAGCATATTTCATTGCCCAACTAACCCATTTATTTTTAAGTAGGTACAAACACAACACACCCACAAAAATCACTGCATATTTCTTCCATTCTGTCCGAATAACATCGCTTGGTATTTAAAAAATTAACTTGCTTAAAAACTGAACGCGAACGAACCTCGGAAAAAAGCCGCAATAAGTTTTTGCGAGTTAGTGAAAGGCCGTATGTTGGGTAGCCGTGAAATGTCTTTATCGGCGCCGACTCGATTTTATAGCAACATACAACGGTGTTTGATATGTCGATGTTTTTTTTATCGATATTGTTTTGGAGTGCGTGCGCCTGTCCCTAATGTTTTTGTCAGTTTATTGCTGGACTACATTTTATTAGGATTACGAGAAAAATGTTGAAAGTGATAAGGAATTTTCGATCTTAAGGAAATTGTGAGTAAGATTTGTTTTAGAAATGCTAAGGCTAAACACGGAATGGCTTCATTATAAAAATCTACGAATAAATAGGTAGGTACAGTACTATTTTAGTACAGATTTTGTAATCATAATTGTATTAACAGCCGCACAAGTCGATCGATCAGGTTAAACTATGCTTGCCGCGGTTGGTCCATGGATGGGTGACCATCTTTATATACCCAGACGGAAAACACGTTAAGCCGTCGGTCCCGGCTGTCATTCGTGGATCTTTGACAGTCGTCACGGGTCGTCAGTAGCCCAAAAGTCAGACAACCAGTCTTACCAAGGGGTTTCGTATTACCCAGTAACTGGGTTGTGGAGGTTAGATAGGCAGTCGCTCCATGTAAAATACAGGTACTCTCAGTCAGGTAGCTGCATCTGGTTACATTGGAAGCTGACCCCAATTATAATTGGCAAAAGTTCATCTGAATTGTATTGAATAGTTTTATATCTAGTTGTGAACAAAATATCCTAATTAACTCTTTTAACACCCCAAAAACCAACCCTTAGCAGACTATAATGAAAAAACATCCACAAATTCAAGCATATTACTCAATTTATTTCCAAATTACAGACATATGACGAATTATTTGATCCCCCGTTGCCATAGCAACGCCCCACACAGCAGGGCTGTCGAAATCGTGGCTAGGACGCCAATTACAATTAGCCATCGTATTATATTATTGCCAGCCCTTGTTATTAACAAATTGGCCTCAGTTTTGTTAATCAAATCTTCATTGTATTTGTTTGTAGCAGATTTAACTTTGGTAATTGTCTATTGCGAGATGGAGGACCTTTTGATGGATTTTTTGGTACAGAGCGAGCTGTGTTCTAAATATCTTTGAAGAATAATGATCCGGAAGATAATTAGAGTTACCAACATAGCTTGCAGAGTAAGCAAACTGAAGTGGCAGTGGGCTGGCCATGTTTGTCGATGGACCGATGGCCGTTGAAGCTGGTAACTCCTTGAGAGGAGACTGCGCATCAAAAAGTGTATCGAGTGTGGGACCAGCCAGATGAACAGAAGGCCTTAAACGTGGCCGGAATAGATTGGATGCTATCAATTGTAACAATTTTAGTAATTAAATGTTCTTAAAGCTTTCTTGAACTAAAAATGACTAAATACACTGAGCGCTAAAATATTGAAAGCATCATTCAGTCTCTGTCTAAAAATGATTAAAAAAAAACGATTGACTAATTTCATAATCAGCCTATAATGTTACCACTGCTGGGACACAGGCCTCCACTCTGTGTGAGCCGCACTCCGCTCACTCTGGGCTATAATCCACCACGCCGGCCCAGCACGGGTTGGTAGATGTCACATTTTTTTGAATTTTTGATTCTAGGACATGCCGGTTTCCTCGTGATGTTTTCCTTCACCGTTTCGAGAGCAGTGGTGATGAAATTATTTACACAAAGTAATGTTTAAACTCACGACCTATAACTCGCTGTTACTCAGTAGTAACCACCACACTTCTGCTATGTCTATTTTTAAATTCATTTAGCATGATTTTTGATGCCAGTGCAGTGGGCCTATGTTTAGATTTCACTATTTAGTCAAGCCCATTTCATCTTTATTGAATTTATCACCCATTCCTCCATCATATATCTCCGTTACTGGTGACTATTAATTCCCCATATCCTTTATTAATGGCCTACTAATAAGCTTCCCCTTGAACCCTCCGAAGCTCCCGTTACACAATAACGAAGTGAATCGGAGAGCGGCAGTTATTTGAAACTCAATCATGTTACTGGTTTCATTAATTTAGTTCAACTACTGCAACTGGCGGGTTAAAACCTGAATTTGCATTCATTAGAGAAGTTTCGGTCTGTCGCAATCAAAACACAATGATGATTATGTGGTGCAAATTTCACTAAATCTGCCAGAACAAAAGAGAGGCAGTAGCCGCCCGCTATTGACCTGGTGGTGGAAAATATAAAAAGAAACGTCTGGAAAGTCCAATTGCTTGATATGACAACACAAGGCAGAATAACTTGGCGCAGAAAAGGGGACCTGACCCTAAATAACAGGACAAAGAACGGAAGAAGAGAAAGAGAGGTGATGATGATGATGACTCGGTTAATATTGATGTGGAATTAAACAATTAAAGAAGTCAAATTGCTAAAAATCGAAACCGTTGAGAAGAAATACAGGAAAATAGTTTTAGGAAAATTTTGAATCTTACTTTAATATAAATATGTAAAGAATAAAGAAAATATGGAATTATAATTAACTTGTCATTAGAAGAGTAAAACCTTAAAGTGAATTGGGTCGAGATCTATGGAGCAGATCACGATACACTTTTATGAAATATTACAAAAAGATGCTGATGATCATCAAAAGTATATAGTAACAGCATCAGGTTCTATGGTTTATAATGTGTTAAGAAAATCAAACAAGGAAACTGAAAAACTGAAAGCAACAACAGAATAGAGAGTTGGAAACAGAACACAATTCACAACAAAACTCTTAAGCAACAGTCCTCAAAATTCACATCAATCATACGAAAACGTACAACTTGAATTTTCTCAGAAATCAAACCAACTCCCACTTATTAGGTACCTACCAACCGTTCACTCTACCCGCCAACTTAAAAACAAATCCACGAAAGCAACCCACAAACGAAACCAGTTTTTATCCCATCGAAATAAGATGCATTGTTAGAAAAAAACAAAGAAAAAGTAACTTTGTTTTACCCAAGATTTTTTTTTCTATTTTTTCTTCTTATTGTCTCGGAGAAACACGCAAAGCAACAATTGCTTGGTTTTTCTTGAAGACGGAAGTTGCCATATAATTATTTTCAAATTAGACGCAATTGTGGATTTCGGATGTCTCTGCCTAGGCCGTGAGAAAGATGGTGACATTTTTTTTGTTACGTCAAGCCGAGTCAAAATATGTGATTTGATTTTAAGTGTACACCCGAATTTGGCGTGTGAAGATGAAAACAATAAGGACGGTTTTTGTGATACAATAGCTGAAAAGTTGGAGGAGGGAGTGACTGTCAAGAGTCATGAGTACTCTTGTGATGTGTTAAATTTTTGATACCATACCATACCATCACGCCTGTGATGTTGTTGGCAGAGGTGTACCTAGGAACCGGGAAGTATGGCAGAAGAAAGGAGAGGCGTGTAGCAGTGGGTGATTCCGGGCTGAAATGATAATGATGAGGTTCCTATAGTAACACTCACATTTCGCCTGTTATGTTCAAGTCCCATGTAATAGGGGGCGAGCCTATTGCCGTCAACCGGGCACAAATCCAGACTCCAGGCTGCTACCAAGAAATTCCTGATGGAAAAACTCAATAACACTTTGGCCGACCTGGGAATTGAACCCAAGACATCATGCTCGCGCCTCAAAGAGATGTCAGCAGAAGTGACGGGGCCCGATAGGGCCGAAGCCTGCCAGGGTAGCGGGATCCTCCGAAAGGGTTACCGCTGCCCTGGAACATAAAGGGCTAAGGAAGGAACACGGGTGGGTTTTAGTCAGTAAGAGTCTAACACTCCCTTCTGCTCCACCCAGAGCGGGAGGAGTCATTTGATGATTTCCCATCCTGAAAAAAAAAAAAGAGACATCATGCTCAACAGTAGCGTTTGCGACCACTAGACCAGAGAGAGAAGCCAATACTTGTATGAAAAATATATATAACATAGTTGAAGGAGAAAATGTTAATGAAATAGAAAATATTGATAGCAGAGGCAACAAGAGAGGAATTTTCAATTCAGAAGAGATAATAGAAATCTTTACTTCTCTAAATGGTGAAGTTTTGAAAGAGATTCATAATCAAGAAGATTCACGCGAAGTTGGGAGCAATATTAGTATTTTAAATCACTCTCCAACAGCACTAAGGGAGTCCATTCATCTGAAATGAAACACGGGAACTTTTAAAGCTTAGAGAGCTACAATTTTCAAATCAGTGCAGGTGTTTAGAATAATTTACTGCTTCACTAGAAGCAGTGAAGTAGTTTTTCCTTGCCTTTTAATTTGACTTTAACTATACTTTTTTGACACTCAAACACAGACTGATGAATGCACAATTTGTTTTTACTGCCCTTAACAGCTGGCCATAATTGGCATCTAGTCATTCTGCCTAGCCTTTTCTCAACTATGTTAGGGTCGGCTTCCAGTCTAACCGGATGCAGCTGAATACCATTATTACAGATGGAGCGCCTGCCTATCTGACTTCCACAACCCAGTCACTGGGTAATACGATACCCTTTGGTAAGACTGGTTATCTGACTTTCGAACTTCTGACGGCCCGTAACGACTGTCAAATATCCACGAATGACAGCCGGGACTAACGGCTTAACGTGCTTTCCGAGGCACGGAGAGGTCTTGTTTTTGTATAATATTCGTGGGTTACTAGCTTCTGAATGCGACTTCATTCGCTTGTGTCTTGTGTCTGTCAATGTCTTGTTCCCCCGACCCATCCTGTCGGATCGCATCACCTGCCCGCACTATCATTTCATTTTCACTTAGCGTTCTTTCTGACTCTTTTTGCTCGACTCCTAAAGCTCATAGCGTGATGTTAAATAGCCTATAGCCTTCCTCAAGAATTGGGCTATCAAATGCAAAAAGAATTCTTCAAATCCGACTGGCGGTTCCAGAGATTAGCGCGTTCAAACAAACGAAATATATAGCTTTATTATATTATAAATATATATGTGGCTAAGTTATAACAGCCACACGGGTCGATTGATCAGGTTAGGCAACGCGTACTGCAGTTGGTCCGTGGATGAGTCACCATCTTTACAAACCAAGTCCCCTCCGTGCCTCGGAAAGCATGTTAAGCTGTTGGCCACGACACGACTGCCAAACATCCACGAATGACAACCGGGAGGTTGTCATTCGTGGATCTTTGGCAGTCGTTACGGGTCGTCAGAAGTCCGAAAATCTTGACAGCCAATCTTACCAAGGGGTATCGTATTTCCCAGTGACTGGGTTGTGGAGGCCAGGTAGTCGCTCCATATAAAATATTAGTATTCAGCTGCATCCGGTTAGACTGGAAGCCGACCCTGACATAGTTGGGAAAAGGCAAGGCAGATGATAATGTAGATAGCGTGATGTTAAATAGCCTTCCTCAAGAATTGGGCTATGAAATGTAAAAAGATCTTTTCAAATCCGCCTGGTAAGTA
Organism: Apamea anceps; assembly: GCA_951799955.1. Classification (NCBI taxonomy): domain Eukaryota; kingdom Metazoa; phylum Arthropoda; class Insecta; order Lepidoptera; family Noctuidae; genus Apamea; species Apamea anceps. The sequence continues at coordinate 5,726,475 of OX637527.1, read as the reverse complement.
GTTTCAGAGATTACCCCCAACTTACAAACAAATTTTACCTGTTTATAATATTAGAGTAAGTATAGATTACTTAGGTAAGTATGTATATCTCTTCCATAAATCATTATTTTAATCTACATAGTTTTAATTTCTCTAAAATCTGTTTTCCTTCATAATTTACTCAAATGACACACGAGTTAATAAATCTATTGTGTTGGCGCAAACTAAATTATATTTTGAATAATTTTTCACGCTCCCATTGCCTTTAGATATGGTGATATTCTAGCTCTGAGACGTTTATTTTGTCTTAAAAATAATAAATGCTATATAATTCTTTCGTATACCAATATCTAAGTCTTCCTCTTCTTTTAGTTTCCATGGTAATGGCTTTCAAGTGACGTCATCATTATCATTTACAGCCTTGTCCCTTCTTATAAAAGTCCTCCCTTTTGTGCCATGCCATCCTAGTCTTTGCTAATCTCATTCAAGTCTTATACTCGGTCCTGTTCAGTTTCATCATCATCAGTATATAGCAGTTAACTGCTGAACATTACGGCTTTCCAATCGCTCACCATTTAGCTTCTCGGCTACTTTAATTTGGACTTTAAAGTTTCCTAACTTCTAATTGTAGATTTTAGTTCTTAATCAATATATGTTTTTGTTGTTCTTTAACACTAGTTCATGTCTCTGTTCTATGTTATTTGTAAATGTTTGTGTTTGTGTTGTTGATGTGCCTTAATAAATAAATAAATAAACATGACTCAGTGATTTCTGTTTAATTTAATGAGTGTACAGGAGCATCCAACTGTGACAATGAAATACTGCAGAATGTTCAATTTCACAGAGGGTTGTCCTCTATAAGGTCAGATGATGAAATGTTTCTTGTTAACTCGTTAACTACAATGACATGAAATTCGATCAAGTGCTGTAGGCTGCATCCATAGAATGACCACTAGAAATGGAAGAAACAAAAGACAAAATCATATAGGAGAAAGAATTCTACGCGTGATTTCAAAAATGTAGTAAATAAATACCATTTTGTATAGAAAGAGAAAAGATGGTAATATCTACTCTTTGTAGAGTAGATATAGGTAGAAGGTGGTCAGCAAAAATGTTGAAATCAAGAAAGTACTTGTCATTAAATAAATTGTATGGCATTAGCATTCACCTGGTTAATAATAAAAATCTCCAAGATGAAATGAACAAGAACGGCAGACAATGATCGTTCCTTCTCAATATGAGAAAGGAGTCGAGACAGTTGCTGACATTGTGAATAAATAAAATATTGAATAGGTATACAAAGCCGTGATAACATCTATGTACTAATCCTTGAGAAGTCTAGTTGTACTAGAATCTGCATAGACGGTTGAGTAACCGTTAGAATCAGGGATGCCATGAGAGATAATATTACTAAGGCATCTTTTTAATTGGCATGACGATCAGAAATGATTGATTGTATTTATGAAAGTAAGATTTTAAAGAAGGGTCTTGGTTTGATGAAAATAATGTACATAAAGAAAGAAATAAAGAAAATTATAAAAACACTTTAGGCCAAATTAAGATTGTAGAGAGAGGAGAAAAAAGTAATAGTACCATAAGTCTTTGAGGATTTTGTGTCAGATGGCACAGTAATTGATGTTAATCCTTGTGTTTCTATGAATCCAAATGATTATCCTAATATTAGACACCAAACAATTCATAGTTTGCAAGAGTATGAAACTTTAAATTAGAATATCGACTATATATTATTTTTTATCACAAAGATTTTATTATTCGCGTAATGGTTTCTTTGGCTCAGTAGCATGTTAAACAGATGCAATCTAAGATGGAGCAATGTAGATTGTAGATTATAAAGAAACCTACAGTTATATTAACGTGCCCTGTTAAAAGAGTTTCAATTATTGAAGAAGGATGAACTAAATATAAAAACCGTTGAAGGGGCTCGTGGCTAAGTAATTACAACCACACGGGTCGAAGGTTGAGCTGCGCTTGCCGAGATCGGACCTTGGATGGCTGAAAACACATTGCCGTGCTTCGGAAAGCACGTGAAGCCATTGGTCCTGACTGTCATTTGTGGATATTTGACAGTCGTTACGGGTAGGCAGAAGCCCGAAAGTCTGACAACCAGTCTTACCAAGTAACTGGGTTGTGTAGGCCAAAGGGGCAATTCTCGTAATTTTAAGAATGTTCATAGTCTGAGGGGTAATTCTCGTAATTTTAAGAACGTTCACAGTCTGATCTCAGTCTCAATCCGTCAAATATACGTCTAATTTCCCTACATTTTGACAAGTTTTTGACATTTGTTTGTCTCCAAGATGAGACACAGATTAGATTTTGAACGTTTTAAATTTCGAGAATTGGCCTTCAAATATGCAGTCATTGTATGTGCCATGTAAATACTGGTATTCAGCTGCATCCGGTTAGACTGGAAGCCGACCCTAATATAGCTGGGAAAAGGCTTTGCAGATGATAATGATGACATATAAGAGACACAGTAATTTCAGCCATATTGCAAAGATAACAATTTAAACCAGCGCCAGCCCTATTTACAAAGCTTGTATTAAATTTTCCTATAAATAATTACAATTGACAGGTTTGGCTATATAACGGTCTGGATTCTAGTCTAGATCTAAATCAGCGGTTATGCTTCAGTTAGCAACGTCGCCGGTAGGGGGCGGCGTTGACTGAGCCAAATGGATGGGTGCCCAGAGAAAGTGGGAACTTTCCATGTTACGATGGAAAATTGTTGTTTGAAGTAAATTGTATGGAATTTTTGAAATGTTATGGATTTTGTGTTGGGTCAGTTGACAGCTGCATCCTTGTCTTAGTAATAACAGCTAGGTACACGAAAATACATAAGTCAGCATTTGACAGCTATCAATTTTAATGGTTGACACATTAAAATTGACAGCTGTCAGTGAGTTGTTATTTGCTCTAGCCAATCATAAGAACTAACATTAGATTCGACACTTACTGGTAGCAACTTCTCGTTAATAAATCAATTATTTTGAGAAAGTCAAAGGCAAGCATTTATTGTATAAAATCTAAAATTCATCAATATTTAAATCATTTGTTACTACCAATGACCGCCAGATGGCACTGCATGATTAATTAGCAAGATTAGCTCAATAAAATTAAGGGTTAATTAGGAAAACTCAGGAGGCTTCTGATTTAAATATTTAACCCATACTGTTTAACCCTTTACATACGTATAACGTATGTACGTTAAACGGTGGATGAGATTAATCCTACTAATATTATAAATGCGAAAGTTTGTGAGGATGGATGGATGGATGTTTGTTACTCTTTCACGCAAAAATGACTGAACGGATTTTGATGGAACTTTACAGTAATATAGTTTGTACATCAGAATAACACATAGGATACTTTTATCCCGATATCCCTGCGGGATCGACACTTCGGGTGAAACGGCGTGGCGCTGCTGGTATTATATTAAATGCTAGAGAAACAAAACTACTGGAAATAATACATTGATTTCGTGAATTATGTAACATTATGTATAAAAAATATATAAATACTTATATCCATTTTCAACTTAACAAAAATACCAACACGTATTATTTTAAAAGAGAATCACAGACATCAATTTCATACACACGCACACAAGGCCATGAAAAATGATTGTGATTGTACCTCTTCGCTCATTATGAACGCCTGGTACCTACCTATGATTGATGTTCGTAGATTGTCCGACGGAAAACCGTGAGTAATGTTAAGAAAATGTGTTGTGTACTTGTTGTATTTACTTATTTATGTATCTATACAACCCAGCGCTGTTATCGGCAAATATATACTTTATTTGAATCATTATTTGTGATAATTTTCAAGTTACGGAAGAACAAACTGAATGTCATGGATGATAAAGTTCAAATTCCATTGCAACTAAAACCTATTAAGATTTTTAGAAGTTACTTAGTTTTTACAACTTCGAATAAAGTAGATAACTGATTATGTGGAATGTAAATTATCGGAGATTATGAACAAAGCACAGAATTTTTTTCTATCGAGACCCCACCGTGCCTCGGAAAGCACGTTAAGGCGTTTGGTCCCAGCTGTCATTCGTAGATTTTTGTCAGTCGTTACGTGTTATCAGAAGCCCGAAAGTCTGACAACCAGTCTTAGCAAGGGATATCGTATTATCCAGTAGCTGGGTTGTGGAGGGCAGTTAGGCAGCCGCTCCATGTAAAATACTGCTATTCAGCTGCATCCGGTTAGACTGGAAGCCGATCCTAATATAGTTGGCAAAATTACCCCATTGCAGTAGACACAAACACAGCTCTCAAAACGGTAAAGGAAAACATCGTGAGGAAATCGGCATATTCTAGAATCAAAAATTCGAGAACATGCCGAACATCTATCAACCCGCGCTGGGCCCGCGTGATGGAATAAAGCCCAGTCCCTCTCAGAGAGATGAGGCCTGAGTCCCAACAGTGGGAAATTATATGCTGATCATATTGTTGTTGTTGCAACTTACAGTAGACCAAAAAGATGATATATTTTGTAGTATTTTTCCGACAGACGTCATCAACATCGCTACGATTGGATGAGTGAATTTGCAGTATCCTTTCGAGAATTGATAACATCGGACCAATCTAGTTCTCCTTATGTAGGTCTGACATAAATTGCTCTGTACCTAGATAAATCATGATTTGAGGAAAATTCCGACGGGCTTGTCAAACATTCGAAGTTAAGTATATTTTGTACTCGAGTAATAACACAGTCATTCCATTTAAATATTTATATTCATCTGCATCTTAGGACTTATATCATAAATCATAATCAGCCTATAATGTTCCCACTGCTGGGACACATGCCTCCTGTCTGTGAGAGGGAGTGGGCCGTACGTAATCCACCACGCGGCCCCACATGTCACAGTATGTCTTCGAATTTTTGGTTCTAAGACGTGCCGGTTTCCTCACGATGTTTGTCTTCACCGTTTTGAGAGCAGTGGTGATGAAATAATTTACACAAAGTAAAGCGCCTGTCTGGGTGCGAACCTACGACCTATCACTAGTAAGTCACGGTCGTTACCACTGGGCACCACTGTTCTAAAGGTTCTAGGATAGTTTTGTGTAATTTAGAAGAATTTTTTAAATTTTGTAAATGTAAGAACCATGGATCCGTTGTTTTTATGATATTTTGATGTTGACTTGAAAGAGCATGGCAGTTGAGAATATGTCATGTTCACTTAAATGTCTCACTGGTGGTGGCGCGTGTGTTGGATCATTCGGTTCCCTATGAAATGGTTGAGCTGGGTGGTGCTGATCCACGCGTCATGTTCGTGAACGGGCGCCGTCGGTTGAGACTGGTTATCTCTTAACTGCCAGGGCTTATTTTTTAATTTATATTTTAAATTGTTTTCTTTTTACATTGTTTTCACATATAGAAGCAATAAGAATAATGCACCCAGGATTTTGTAATAATATCTTGATTTAAAAGAGTCTCCGTGGAGTTTCTTGCCCGTTCTTCTCCATAGAGATCTACGTTTTGGAATGGGCAACTAGCTTCAACTTTCTGACTAACTGACCGACTATTTAATTTTGACAATTCAAAAGTGCCTGTAAATGGTTTAATTGAAATAAATGATTTGAGTTTGAATTTGTTCAGTATTCAATTTAATTTAGTGCATGTTTTAGAAATAAACACTTTTCTAAGTTAAAATGAGTCATTTTTGTGTAATGTTAAGGAGGCCGACTAGACGATAGTTAGCCAAAGCTTAAAAAATAAGGATTTGGCCTTAGACCTGTCCATTGATAAACGAGTTTGTCTCGAAGTGCAGGATGCTAGATATCTCCGAGTACTTTCATTTACATGGCGGAAAATAACTGTAATTCCTAGTACAGAGAGGTTATATGACGCAAAGTCAGGCCCTTTTAGTGGTTTATAAAGACAAGGCTCATTTTGACATGAATATGAAGCTTTATCATCATTCTCCCCCATCCTAATTTATTTGGGGTCGCCGCAACATGTCTTTTTTTTCCATACTTCTCTATTAGTCGTCATCTCGGTAGTCACCCCCTTTCTAACCATATCATCATTCACGCAGCCCATCCATCTTTTCTTTGGTCTTCCTCCACTCTTATAGCCATCGACATTCATACTCAAAACCTTCCTTACGACATTTTCTATTCCATAAAGGTTCATCGTATTGAAAAAGATCGGAGACCTTTCCAAAACATTACATAAGATAAACGGGTCGTACTAAAAAGTTTTTATTAAAAAACGGAACACGGTATAAAATAAAAAATTATATTCCAAAATTCCAAATACAAAAATCGATTTCCATCTGTCATTTCGTCACGCCATAACCTAAAAAATGTCAGTCTTATACAAAATATACCTTACAGCCTTCGTTTTAAGGTTTGAATTTATTTGTTATGCCATAATTGTCACTGAAAAGTACCGGGTAGAAGTTGCGGTATTTTTGCCTCACGTACCGCGGTCTCGAGTTGAGATCTGTCATTATTGTGATAACACTGTCTGTCTACGTGAGGAGAACTGTCCGTTGGCGTAGTGATGCGATCAGGTCGATAGTAGTTATCGATGATTTGGAATTACCTTTTAAAATATTGGTTGGCAATGTAGGACAAGAAAATGAGATAAAAATAGCTGTTCATTTTTGGTTGCAAGAAGTTATTTTTTAATTTTTGTTCAGGAAGACGTCTATTAGCAAGATGCGAATGACCTTGGAAGGAATATAACTAATATTTAAAATTTTGTAACAGTCTCTTTCATGGACAGTGTTCATAAAAAAAAACGTGATAGGTTTGAATGAATAGTGTTTTATTGACATTCTCACAATTTACCAAATGAGTGTTTGCTGTAAAATAACAGTATTTTACATGAATTGACTGCCAGCGAAGCTCCCAAAAGTAAATTAACTACTCTGTCTTGCAACGCCACAATCCACAAGGCAAGCGTCACCACGACATGACGGCAAGCAAAACACAAGACCAGTATCCCAAAAAACCGAACTGTAAAACTCAAATGTCCACCATCCATGACAACTGTCACAATTGACATGACAGCCGTTACCTCTCACGTGCCCTCCATTTTACGTTACCCTATAAATTAAAAAGCCGTGACGTTTCGACTCGCTGTGCCCAACACTATATCATACATACTTACAGCTATCCGAGTTGTTTACAAACATATAATTACTTGGTAGGTCGATGCATATCTTATGTGTGTTTGTGTGCGTTTTGACAGCTGTGTGGGTGTGTGCATGAAAGGTGTGGGGTGTGTGTGTGTGTGTAAACTAGTTTTCTTACTGTATGAGTGATTGTAAGTCCCAACGACCACACAGTCGAGTGATCAAATTAATTAATTTATTGTTTTGATTTCACTATGTGGGTCGTTTGTTTTTAGGGTGTGTTAATATAAATAGTTGTAATTCTTTATGTTTCAAAGTGATTTATCAGGACTCGTGATAGAATGATAATCGACTTACATTTTGTTTAACTTATGTAAGTTGTCAAAAATTATGAACTTAGGATACTATCGCCACAATGTGTGTGTGACCATTTTGAAAACAAAATCCCGTGCACATGATGACCACAGCTGCGTCCGTAAGTAAAACAAAAGAGGATCCTTTTTAGGTCGACTAATAATATGCGCTGCAAGCAGGAATAGTCCTTACAGTGGTCAGATATGGCGATAGTACAGACGCCAGCACATTAAGCTACTACAATCTGTCAGATTTCTTTAATTGATTTTCAACAGGTTCGGGTAGCTTGAGCAACCCGAAACTGTCAAATTTTCCCAATCAACCTTGAACCTTAATGCTTTAGCGATAAAGTTGAAAATCTATTAAAGAAATTTGACAGATTGTAGTAGCTTGATGTGCTGGCGTCTGTACCTATATGGGAATATGTTTCGAGTTGATTAAAACTTATTTATTTTAAAATATAATAACACAGTTGTCCAAAAATTGTAGCAAATTGTCTCTTAGAATAATTATCTGAATCAGGTTTTGACTACTTTTTTTAGTCTCCTATGATGATTGTATTTTTACCGAGTATAGGTTACATAATCAGCTTTTAATGTTCCCACTGTTGGGTAACAAACCTCTCTGTGAGAGGGAGTGGGCCGTAATCTACCACGTGGGCCCAATGCGGGTTGGTAAAATGTCACATGTCTTCGAATGTTTGGTTCTAGGACATGCCTCCTCACGATGTTTTCCTTCACCGTTTTGAGAGTAGTAGTGATGAAATTATTTACACAAAGTCAATCGCCTGTCTAGGTTCGAACCCACGACCTAAAACTCGTAAGTTGGGGCCGTTACCACCACTGCTCTAAGGTGATAATAGAGGAATATCTTCTTGAAGACATTCTGAATTCTAGCCACCCTAACAGATTGGCCCTACAGATTAAATAATATCTAATAAGTGCATCTGTCATTCTTACGTACTTACTTAAGTAAGCACGTCTTTTAAACATAAACTAAAAAAAATAAAACATTTATTTTAAAATAACAGACAATTGTAACTATTAATATTTAGTAAAACATTAGCTATTATTATAATTTGTTTCGTTTTTTATCTGAAACAATACAAAATTAGTTGAATTACATACATCGCGTGTCGGTTTTTTAAAATTCATTGCAATGCATGATAAAAAAATGTTGTGTCATTTAAAAAACTTTTGCAACCTTTGCAAAATTACGTGTGGACTGTTTTTTTTTTATTCAAGGTTGAAATTGGAACACCAAACAGTTTTGAAACTGTGATGCAACCTCTAAAGTTGCGAAATATAGAATGTAATTTAAATTAAAGCAGATGGCAGCACATTCGCACAACATTAGGACAACCAATCGGAGCAATTTAAATTGACATTAGCAATAATATCAAATCCTATTGACCAATGCAGTTGTGTTTGTATAAATGTGAATGGAGGTGATAAGTGCCACAGGTGGTTTCATTTTACTAAAACTAAACTAAACTAAAATCTACTTCTAAAAACTATTTCTAATACTTACTAAACTTGAAATCTGCTTAGAATGTCTTAAACTTATCGAATGAAGTCGCACACGTTTATTAAGTAGTACATTATCCCTCAAATTTAAACGGCTTGTCGATTCGCACGCATTGCATAAAATTCAAAATGCACAGACGCCAGCAGGTCAAGCTACCCGAAACTATCAAATTTTCCCAATCAACCTTGAACCTTAATGCTTCAGCGATAAAGTTGAAAATCTATTAAAAAAAATTGACAGATTCTAGTAGCTTGATGTGCTACTGTATTTTGTTTAAGACACATACACATGTATAGACACATACATATGTTCCAGATAGATGGACATTCGACCGTTAAAGAAGATGGCTGGGACAGACTGGATGCGGAAGGCGGAGGACAGGGTGTTATGGTGCAGCCTGGGAGACGCCTATTTCCAGTAGTAATAATAATAATATAATAATAATAATAAGCTTTATTTCATAAAAACAGTACTTAGATTATATTACAGTTTAAGTGCTATGATAAAACAAAAGTACACAAAAGTTTTAGCATCTGAAGCCGAACTAGGGGGAACCTGTATCTCGGCAAACAGCGCCATTCCCCTCGAGTTACATTAGATTAGAGTTCTTAAATGCTAGCATTTTATAAAACAAAGGAATAATAAAGTAAAAATAAAATTATGGTCTAAGGATACAACCTTAGACCTGGTTTGCACCTTTCTTTGTGTTATGTGATGAGTAGTGGACTGTGATAGGCTGAGATGATGCTGGAGAGGAGCCTGTTGCTTTCAACCGGGCACGAATATACACTCTAGGTTGTCAGACAGTCACCACATCAAACAATTCACTCCATGTAGCCTCTCAGGGTTAGAGCAGTGGTAACCCAGTGGTAACAACCGTGACTTACTAGTTGTAGGTCGTAGGTTCGCACCCAGACAGGCGCTTTACTTTGTGTAAATAATTTCATCAGCACTGGTCTTAAAACGGTGAAGGAAAACATCGTGAGGAAACTGGCATGCCCTAGAGCCAAAAATTTGAAGACGTGATATATACCAACCCGCACTGGGCCCGCGTGGTAGATTATAGCCCACTCCCTCTCAAAGAGAGGAGGTCTGTGTCCCAGCAGTGGGAATACTATAGACTGATCATGATGATGAGTCTCTCAGGGTAACCATAACTTCAAAAACAATAGTACCTTTAACAGTAGCACAGAACCAACAATTTCATTCACTCCACGCCCCGCTGATTATGCAAAATTTTGCACTAAATACATTATAAACTTGACACCAGAACACAATTAGGCGTTTACCAGCTAAAAGCTGATACCAATCTCATCATAATAATAGCAATTATAATGCTTAAACACCACTTTAAAAAGTGTAATAATTCATTATTTTTATCTATTTAGTATTGTTTTTGGTTAATTTTTAACTGGTTTGCTGTTAGCATGATTTATTTAATTATTATCTTCATCTCATCTCGTTAGAAGGAAAACATTGCAAGGAAAACCGGCATGTCCTAGAACCAGAAATTCAAAGACATGTGACATCTACCAACCCGCACTGGGCCCACGTAGTGGATTACAGTCCTATCCCTCTAACCGTTAGAGGGCTGTAATCCACCACGTGGGCGTGAGAGCAGTGGTGATAGATAAATTACACAAAGTATAGCGCTTACCTGGGTTTGTACACTTTGTACCTAGCACTTAAATGACGACGCGATTAATGTAGACGTTATATTAACGTTATTTAAAGCATACTGTAAAACTACACGGGTGGTCTATGGGTCAGTTTCACAAAGCGGACATAATTATAATGTACTCCACGTCCAATATAATAACATTTTCAGGACTCTGGTGCGGATTCCGCGGTACTGTAGTGCTTCAGGCATGTTTGCAGATGCGCACATAGATGATTTCTATGCAATTATGCGTAGGAAAACCATGTCTGTGGTGCACAGTATGAGGGGGAGCCGTAACAGCATCCTGAAAATGATAGCAGACAGAATGGACTCGGCGGTCATGCGTCGTTTCACTGACCTGCATGTGACACGTGCAGGTTAGTGAAGAAGTACGTATGTATATTGTTTCCAATTTAATTGCCACTGTTATTTTAATTGTACTGTAGTTGTGTTTATAAGATTTATGTTACTAACCATTTCTATAGACTAGTAATTGTCTGAGAATTTTTTATTTTTTTTTATTTTAAATTTAATCATTTTCATCCAGTACTGAGCTCTGTTTCCATATGCCAATCCCCACGCTCCTGTACCGACCAGTTAAGTTTAATTCGACTGTAAAAATATGAACATATTTATTTTATTATTCCATTACTTAGAAGATTATAATTGCAATTAACATAAGTAATTTTACTTGTTTTATTTTGTTTTTATGTTGTAAGTTTTTTGGCACTGACGGTGGTCTTACGATTTAAGTATTTGAGTGTAACTTGATGTTTAACTAAGCTTTTATCATTCAACTCAGCCTTTCGCAGTCCACCGCTGGACATAGGCCTCTCCCAGGCTGCGCCAGAACACCCTTCCGCATCCAGTCTGTCCCAGTCACCTTTTTAAGGTCGTCGGTCTGTATAGCTGCTAGACTTAATGTTTAGTAAACTAAGCAATTCAGCGTTAAATTAATAAAGTTATCAGTAGGAGAGCAAACTGGCTAACAGAGGCGAAAAACAACAAAGCTGAGAAGACTTTTTATACAGGCTCTCCTAATTTACTACCAATGACTTCTCAATTATTTTTACATGAATCTGTTACAGCGCCTATGTTGGGGAGCCTAAATTAATTATGTCATCATTTTCCTCCCTTATCTCAATTTATTTGAGGTCAATGCAACTTATCTTCTTCTTCCATACTTCTCTATTAGCCGTCATCTCGGTAGTCACCCCCTTTCTACCCATCATCTCTCACACAGTCCATCCAACGTTTCTTTGGTCTTCCCCTACGCGTCTATACGCGTAGGGGAAGACCAAAGAAACGTTGGACACGGTACTACGCAAAACTTTCCCGATGGCATTTTCCTATAATAAACTATGTCATATTTAAACTGGTACTAGTAGCTAGGGACGTATCTTCCGTAAATTCCGATCGGTACGTTATTTCTTTAAGATATTCTCTCCCTAGTTCCTCGAAGCCTGTAAGATTTCCTTCGAAAATAACTTTTACTTAAACCATGGGCTAGGAGAGGCAGATGGTGTTAACTCAAAAAATATTGCAAAATAATGTTTATTTAATATGTTTTAGTACGTTCGTGGCTCGTATTGACCTCCGAATGTTCCCCGGCCGTGCGTTCCGCGGGCTGCCTCCGTAATTGATGTGCATAAACACGACGCGTATACAGCGTGCTGCTTTTTAGTTTATGGCTTAATCACGTTTTCATTTAGTATGGTGATTGATAAAAGATAACTGAGACGATGAAGGTTAGGATGGCAACGGTAAATCTTGCTATAATTATTTTTAGTTATAAAGGGTAATCGGTGTAGGAGGCGCGAAATCGTGAGGCGAATCACATCAGCCCTTAGACAAGAAACTACATGAGGACCACGACCGCTCTGATAAGAGTGCTACGAAGAAAAAGATAAAGGGTATCTTGTTTATTGGAAGTCTGGATCTGGAAAGCTGAATAGCATTATATTGTGGCTCATTATGTTCGGGAAAGGCTAACTAACAGCAATGATTGGACAGTAAGACAGTAGCAGACTATTTATGAAAGACAAGGCTCATTTCTGAGTCGCTTAGTTAAGTTAGTGAGTAAAACGGGAAAATGTGGAAGACAAAAACTGGAGTAGTAGAAATGTGCTAAGCTGTATTGCGATAGAATTGGGGTAAATTGATCGAATGTTGGGTTCGTTTAGGGTGTGTACAATTATTAGAAACTGGCGAAGAAGTAACTGAGAGTGGGCGAGGACTAACTAACTTAGTTGCAGATAACTAAGAACAAAGCTAAAAATCATAACTGAATAAAAGCACACCAATAAATCAAACAAACGTCCTATAAACAAAATAAATTTAGAAAGCACACAGGCACACGTAATTAATCAATCATCAACGGCTTGCGAACATCCTATATTTGAACGCACACACACAAAGCACACACATCGGACACACACAAGCATACCCACAGACTCGAGCGCAGCGGCGCGTAAATAAATTTTGTACGGACAAAACTGTTATTTTAAAATAATAATTGATGTGCATTCACATTGTCCATAGCAATTGTCAATGGTTGTGGTTTTTTTTTTCTTTTGTGCTGCGCCGCGTCATTATATTTTTACCTAGAGCTTAAATATGGGGATATGAATTAATTTTTCCGCTTCGCTGTCAAGGCTTGGTCTAGTAATTATGCGGATTTCAGTGGCTATGGTTATAATAGAATTGTTGGGTATGGTTTGTCTCTTGTTAGGCTAAGACCTTGGCTGTTGTTGTACTTTTTTAAAATACATTATGTGTGGAAGCGGCAGTACGTAGTGACTAAATCTACGGTTTCCTTGAAAAGCGCTGGAAATCTGTCATTTTCACTCAGTATTTGACAGTAAGATGTCGAAAAACGCTCTGTGTTTGCCGCCACTTTTGTGACCTCTTTCTTAGGAAACCAAAGTTTAAGCGTTGTGGTCTATGGTCGTTCCTTTTTTGTTTGTGCAATGGGACAAATTACTGGCTGTTTTTTAGGAAATTCTACCTTATTTGTATAGACTACTATAATAGTGACCCGTTTGAAGTTTTTATTATAGGTAGTCATCAACTTTGGTAAATGGTTTTATTACTGCAATTTGCTGTCCCTGCTCTTTACATAAATTCCTTTAGTTACGGTCTACTGGTAAAGAGGTCTTGTTTTATTCTTTACGATTAATTAGGATATGGAATAGTGATTTATGTAATTAAGATTTTAATTCAATCCATGCCATGTAATGTGACTTCGAAATCAGGTATTTTTGCATGCCAACACAGAAATTTTAAATGTTATGTGGAGTTCGTAATTTTTAAATTGTCTCCTGTTTGAATTCAAATGTCAAAATAAAAATCACGAATGGAATGACGTCACGATTGCAAGAAACAAAAAGTATGCCATGTTCGAATTTCAAACAATTTTCGCGCCAATCTTTTTAGCTCAATTTTAATTTGGACGATTATAAAGCAGATGCGAAATTCTTAAAAGTTTGACAGTAACAAATTGTTGCGAGACTAAAAAAACATTGAAATCGAATAAAATATACACTGTATTTTTACAACTATTTAACCTTTATGGTTTAATTCCAATTTATAAGGTTCCCTAACCAGTTTGATCGAGTACGGTGAACAAAAAAACATTGCTTTTTGAAACTCGTACTAGACACGGCACCATTATTCTTTGAGGCCGTTCAAATCTATTTTGTTGTTGTTTTACTGACACATTGCATAAATGTGGACATGACAAACAGAATTAAAACTGCAACCATTCTTTATTCTAGTAACACACGTTGTAATTTCGAAAAAGTCCGCCATAGATTACCTATGCAATCTTCTACTTTCACGTTACGTTATTATGAACAGTTACATTTTTATAAGCCTCCCTAAGCCTAGTTACCATTCTAGTCACAATAATAATGTTGCCATACAACAAAAAAAAAATGCCTCGTAATTTTTTTGCCATATTTTATAATAGGTACTTATATTTTTTTTATTCCAAACCATAAACAATACATACCTAGAAACCGTTTAAAACGTCTACAAAAAAAAAAATAACCGATAGGATATATTATTTTATATTAAAAAAAAAAACTACGCAACAATTGGTCAAGCGGTACTTCCGTGACAACAAAACTGGGGCTAAGGGGCTACTGTTGATGGGGTGGTCATTAAAATCCCATAAATAAAGCGAAGAGTCGCCGGTTCGACTCCCGATCGACATATGTTGCGCATCGACAGGCTGCTCTTGTAAAAATAAATACGTATCAAAGAGCTTCGAAACTTTAGAACTGGCAACTGCTGGCTGCAGTTTTTTTATTGCGATATTTTTAAATGTCTTTTTTTTTGTGAAATATTTTTATACATATTAACGATACCTGCATAAAAATATTTTTATTATGTTAACTGAAATTAAAAGAATTGGAAGTATCCTCCTATTTATACTTCAGTTTAATAAAGCTGAAGACTTCGTTAGCTTGTTTGATCGTGCTAATCTCGGGAACGGAGAGTCGGAGTCAATGTGTCGGATACGAAACGTTCTTTTTACATTTGACAGCCTAATTCTCGAGATAGGTTATAAGCTATTTAACATCATGCTACGACCCTAAGGCGCCGGCCAAAAACCAAAAAACTCACAAAGAACGCTTAGAGAAAACAGAGTAGGTAACGGGGATACAGCTATGGGATAATACATATATCCTACTAATATTATAAACGTGAAAGTTTGTATGGATGGATGGATGTATGTTTGTTACTCTTTCACACAAAAAATGCTGAACGGATTTGGATGAAATTTGGCACACATATAAAAATTAATTTTTATCCCGATATTCCCACGGGATCGAAACTTATGCGGATGAAACCGCGGGAGCTGCTAGTTATACAATAAAACAAGAAATTTAACGCGAACAAAGTCACGGTCAGAAGTTATTGCTTACTTAAAAAGAAACAGCCGGGTCATTGCGTAACACTGTCAGTAGCAATGGCTTTCATTTTGACAGTTCAACAACATTCATTGCGTTATTTACGTTGATGAGCAGACAAATGATTCGAACATATGAAGCAATGGTTTAGCATTGCTTCATATTTAAAGCAATGCTAAGCTAAGCGCTTGTTGCTAAGTAATAACAGCCTCACAGGTTGATCGATCAGGTTAAGCTACGTTTGCCGCGGTTGGTCCGTGGATGGGTGACCATCTTTACATATCAAGACCCCTCTGTGCCTCGGAAAGCACGTGAAGCCGTTGGTCCTGGCTGTCATTCGTGGATCTTTGACAGTCGTTACGGGTCGTCAAAAGCCCGAAAATCTGACAACCAGTTTTACCAAGGGGTATCGTATTACCCAGTAATTGGGTAGACTGGAAGCCGACCCCAACATAGTTGGGAAAAGGCTTGGCAGATGATGAAGCAATGGTTTAGCAATATTCTTCAAAATGATTCAGATTACGATAGTGTGTTACAATTAGGGTGCTGTAGTGTCCCATTACCAAACGAGCGAGGTATGTAAAACCAATCAAGAAAAAAACCCTCATCAATTGAAATAATAGTAATGATTATAAAACTATTTCCTTAATTCCAGCCCAATATAATATTATAATTAATATTATCAATGAACGTTGCATGTTTATAACAGCTTATTCGTATTTAAAAAGGATTTATTAATCAAAACGTTATATTTGCTAATTATGATCATAATTAACTGTATGTATTTAAAATGACGTTATCTTCTAGATACTATTTCAGACATAGCTATTTAAAAATGCTAAAATCTTAGTTTTTAATTACAGGTTTGATTGTAAATTAAGCTTTATTTTATGCATATTGTGACGTACGATGGCATTAAGTTTGTTCTTTGAAAGAATTAAAGATTAAACATGAATGAAATATCATTGTAAGATGAAAAAAGTATAAAAAGAAGTTTAGGACCAGAATTTTATGAAATGAGGAATTTTTTTATGAAACGATTCATATTATATTGATTCTTACGTCCGAATGCAACCGATTCAGGCCCTTGCATTTTGTATTGGACTGGCATTCCAGGGACTGTATTAACAAATAAAACATACCTATTACAAACTTAACAACTGTTCGTTGAATCATTCAATGTGCCTAGCCATTACCCAACTATATTGGGGTCGGCTTGCAGTCTACCAGGAAGCAGCTGAATACCAGTATGTTACTTAGAGCAACTGCCTATCTGCCCTCCATAACCCAGTTACTGGTTAACACGATACTCCTTGGTAAGACTGGTTCGACCCTAGCCCTCAAAGAAATTAAAACGGTGTCAAAGAGAAAAAACAACCGCCAATTTCTTCAGCGCCATTTTGATCAACAAGATATTCAAAATTCGATTCTATTTACATTTAAACTCATAAAAAAGTGCCAAGCCCTAGTACACACGGCGACACAAACCATATATAACCGGTATAAGCTGACTTCTGATTGTTTGAAGAACCTAAACAATGCGAGGTCAGCTAAAACTGGAACAGTTTCGTTCTATTTTATCAAATGACAAGTGTGAATAAATGGTCTCATTGTAACATAGCTGAATCTACATAATTATTGCTCTATGAATTGTTCATGGTTCAATAAAAAATTAAACTGGATACATTATGCTTCGGCTTTCGCCTGGCGGCAGTTGGCACATATTTTTGTTTAAAAAATCTATATTGACATTCGTGGTATGTAAAAATGCTGTGTGACGATTTCTTTTTGAATACTGAGGAGGATGTGCATGGTTTGAAATGGCGGTTTTTTTTCTGCTTTTGAAATATACTTAGGCAATGTATAGGTAATGACATTATTTATATTTGCACGTTATACGCTATAAGTTTACCTTAAAATTAAAGAAAAGAAAAAGTAGCTGTTCAATAAAGATTTGACTATCAAAATAAGTTTTTCTTCACATAAAATCGATAGCGTGCTTTGTTTTAACCGATATTGTCCCACTGCTGGGCAAAAGGCTCCCCAAATTTTTCCACTTTTCTTTGTCCTGTGCCTTCTCCGTCCAATCGGTTAGGAACGAGTCCAAATCGTCACGCCAGCATTTTTTAGAGGTAAATAATTTTCAAGCCCCCTTTTTTAATATTAAATCGTTTTAACACCAAATTCGAGCAACATAAATAGCAAAAATATTTTCACTGCAATAAAAAAAAATAACTTTAAATGGCCACCAAAACGTCATGTCTAACATCTTCCGAGCTCGCCCGGACATGTTAATTGTGTATGCTATTAGTTCGCAAGGTGTGAACCGACTTACAACTCGAATGGCAGAATACAACACTTGTCCTCCGTCGTATTTGTGTAAAAAATAAAATGGACAAGTGCGTGTCGGATTCACATACGAAGGGTTCCGTTCCACCGTAAAATATTTACCACTACATATTTATTTAAATAATTTAGTAAAACAAAACATGTTTGTTGTATGGACCCCTTTAACTTTCATTTTATTTTTTGTTATAACGGCCACTACTCATCGTAGTACACATGAGTACATCTTACTAAGTATACATTTCCAGTTAGAGCTGACTTCGCATTGCGTAGGCACATGAGAACATTGAGAAG
This sequence comes from Apamea anceps, assembly GCA_951799955.1. Taxonomy (NCBI): domain Eukaryota; kingdom Metazoa; phylum Arthropoda; class Insecta; order Lepidoptera; family Noctuidae; genus Apamea; species Apamea anceps. The sequence continues at coordinate 5,708,285 of OX637527.1, read as the reverse complement.
TCAGCTTATACTGGAAATGTATAGCTTGATATTATGACGTCGTGCCTGCATACTCTGTGAAAATTTCAAGTGTTTACCTATTACGATTCAAAAGATACAGCCCTGTGACAGATGGACGGATAGCAAAGCCTAAGTAATAGGGTCCCGTTAGCACCCTTTGTGTACGGAACCCTAAAAAAGAAGCAAAAGTTTAATTTGAAAACGCAAAAAGTCTCGTTCCTTTATCGGCGGATTCCCTTTTTCGTTCCGACATGCGTATGCGCCCATAAAAATTTCTTGGTGCAATACTTGAGTAAAATCTACATATTTGGTTGTTTATTTGTTTTTTTGTGATTGTCACGGTCTAGTAAGATATTTATAAGGTTTTTTGTCCAGAATAACGAAAGCTTTTTTAACATAACCACGCTAGCATTCCCCGAAGGGTTAGGCAGGGGTGCACCTACATACAGGGTGGCGGGGACATCGACGCGCAAACTGTAACCATGAATTCAGCACATGAGTTTAGACCCCATAGCGTAGAAATTTTTCGTCGGTTATTAAAAAAAAAATATTGCTGTTTCATACGTTTTGACCGCGTAGGTATTGCACTTTTCTATGAAACAGAAGATTTATTTTTTGATAACCGACAAAAAATTTCTACGCTATGGGGTCTAAACTTATGTGCTGAATTTATAGTCGATGTCCCTGCCATCCTGTATAGTACACCCATGTTGCGCCAGTAATGTTTGAGTACATGTAATAGGGAGCGAGCCTATTGCCCTCAATCAGGAACAAATCCAGACTGAAGACTGTACTGAGAAATTCCAGATGAAAAAACCCAATAACACTTTGCCCGGCCCGGTAATCAATCCCACAACCCCATGATGTTATTTTATTATGTAAAATTATCTTGCTATGGAAGAGCGGGGTGTCTTAAAACAGGCATTTTTGCTTAAAAGGAGGCTCCAATCACTAACTTGTTATTTAATGAAATATGTTTTTTTTTTAGGATCAGCAGTAGTTCGTCTTGCGACTTAAAGACCAACAATCATCTGTGTGGTTCTTTCCTCAAAAGACCATCCCAGACATCGATCTACATGGTCTTCATATGATCTGACCAAGATTATGTCTGGACTTTAAAAGAGACTGTGACGTCTGAGTTTGTTTCGGCCTTTCTTCTCAGAGCAGTTAGATAGGAAACGCCGACCTCGTCTAGTTTTTAAAATATGAGTGACGTGTAAAAGTGTTTGTGCAAACCTACTTACAAAATAAAATCATTTATCATTTAAGGCAGTTAGTCCTGGGAATATTAATAGGTGAAAAAAAAGATTACATCAGTTAGAAAACACCTGTTCATTGATAACATCATTAGCTCAGTCCTAAGGTCCGCGACACCAAGTAGGTGAGTTAAAAAATTAAATGCCACGTCCTTGCGACCGACACGTCCATTCATCTTGAGGCCTTAACCAGAACTGACCTATAAAAGGACGATCGATGACGTAGATCAATTGTGGCCCAGTGGTAAGGGCCCTAACTTACGAGTTGTAGGTCGTAGGATCGAACCCTGACAGGTGCTTTACTTTGCGTATTTTTTTTATTGCTGAATGGGCCTGCTTATGACCTCGATCTTGCCTGATGGAAAGCGATGGGTGAGGTCTATGATGAAACGAGCGTGCCCAGAAGACGCCTGTTCACTCTTGCTCTAAAGGCAGACGAATTAAATGTTGAAGGGAATTCTATATTATTTCATCACCATTGCTCTCTAAACGGTGAAGGAAAACATCGTGAGGAAACCGGCATGTCCTAGAACCAAAAAATTCGAAGACATGTAACATCTATCAACCCGCACCCTAATTGCGTAACACACGATCAATCGGAATCGGTTTAATTTTGACAGTTCAACAACATTCATTGCGTTATTTACGTGTTGAGCTGACAAATTTTTCGAACTTATGAAGCAATGGATTAGCAATTTGCTTCAAAATGATTCTGATTCCGATTGATTGTGTGTTACGCAATTAGGGTGCTGCACTGGGCCCGCGCTCCCTCTCACAGAGAAGAGGCCTGTGTCCTCACAGAAAACTAACTGTCCCAACAGTGGGAACATTACAGGATGATTATGCTATGCATTGCTACGCTAAGGACCAAATCTAGACCAACTAGTTCTTACTAGTTGTAATGTTTATGAACGTAGTTAATATGACTAACCATTAATATCAAGTTTACTGTCTAAAACTACTTTGTAGACTTCTAAGATACAAAGTTTAAGTTTTGTTTATGTTTATCGCGCTTAATCACTATAATTTAGACTCTTTAGGCTAGCGATAACAGCCCTCATAGGTATCAATAAAATTACCATCATGGTGAAACAATCCTATCTGCCTTGCCTTTTCCCAACTATGTTGATCGGCTTCCAGTCTAACCGTATGCAGCTGAATAACAGTGTTTTCATAGAGCGATGGCCTATCAGATCTCCACAACTCAGTTACTGGATAACACGATACTCTTTGGCTAGACTGGTATCAGACTTTCGGGCTTCCGACTAACGTGCTCTCTGAGGCACGGAGGGGGTCTCGATTTGTAATGGATGGTCACCCATCCACGAAACGACCGCGGCAAGGGTAGCAAAACCTTCGATCGACCCGTGCGGCTGTTATTATTAAGCCATTGGTCCTTGATTGCCCTCATGGAGGAAAATTGGTCCTAAGGGAAATTCGATTTAAACTTGACTGAAGAATTGGTGTTCGATATTGTTAGTTAGTTTTCTGTGAGGACTCTAGTGCCAAATGCTAATTTCCGGTAATGCGGTGTCCGGAAACCTGAGTTCGATCCCCATGTCTTGCAAAGTTAGGGTAGACGCTTAGATTGTGGATTTATACCAAATTACCGAGGAGTTTTTTGTTCGTAATTCTCCACAGCAACCTACCATTTTGGAATGGGCGACTAGCATCATCTGTCTGGCTAACCGACCCCTTGACAAATCAAAAGTGCCTGTAATTGTTTTATATGAAACAAGCTGCGCCCCGCGGTTTCACCTGCATAAGTTTCGATCCCGTGGGAATATCGGGATAAAAAGTATCATATATGTTAATCCTAGTTATAAACCATATGTGTGCCAAATTTCATTCAAATCCGTTCAGTAGTTTTTGCGTGAAAGAGTAACAAACATCTTCATCCATACAAACTTTCACATTTATAATATTAGTAGGATAAACGCTTTATTTATTTATTTTATTATTTATGTACACATACTCGTAATAAAATTAATACAGATACTACATAATATTAGTATTAAGTACAATGGTACTGTTTATTTCTTAAGAAATGTCTTCGACCTGCGAAAGGAGAAACGCGCGGAGGTGCGCTTTGAATTGAGTTTGTGCAGTTTTTTTTATTATTGCTAAATGGGCCTGTTCTTGGCCTCGATCAAGCCTGATGGAAAGCGATGGATGTGGTCTATGATGGAACGGGCTTGCCCACAAGATGCCTGTTCATTCTTGCTTTGAAGGCAGACGGGTTAAATGTGGCAGGGAACACAGATGACTTTGGCTGTGCGCATAATAAACGTAGAGGAGAAACGTTGAGTACGACTCGTTTTAGGGGCAAAGCGTTCGCCTTGCTCTCCATGCGACTTCAACATATCTAGCGACCCCTTCGAGTAATACAAGCGTGATGCTAAGTCACGTTATATCCCAAGAGAAAGACCAAACCTTTTCATTTCATCAAGCCACAGCGCATTTAATTGTTCCTTAGCATTTTCCCAGCGTGACGTTACCAAGATGGCGCCGTCACGGGCGACAGGTACAATAATGGACGCTATCTCGAGATCGACCTTACGAACATCCGTAGTTTGAAATTGTTTTATTATTTTTTAATAGCTTGCTTCGGCGGTGATGTGTTTAAATCACGTGTGATGATTTCCCATCTTTTTTAATCAACGTTAAGGTATTTTTTTTATTTTGATTTTGTTACGGATTCTCAAGTGCAAATGCTACTTAGAGTCCGCGCAAACTAAGTCTGCGCGCTATCAAAATCGGAAAAATTCGTCATCATTATGCATGTGATTACAAGTGCTGGCAGGGATATAGTCTTGAAGTTCAAACACGGGCCTGGCCCCAAGTCTGCTATTTTTATAACTTCGTCATTTCAACACGATCCCATTCCCATCCCATTGTCATTTTGCTTAAAGTTCGTAATCTGTTAAATTCTTAATGGCAATCATTGGTCGGTCAATGGTCTCGTAATAGAATTGTGTCTTAATGACATTGTCGTATTGCCATTATTATAAAACCCGTTAGTAGAAATGATTTTCGAAAACTACCACTACTTTATTTATGCCAGATTTCATGTATATTATATTTTTACATAATATTTATTAGTGTTTTATACAAGTCAAGTGTTTTATGTAAGTCAAGTCATTCATTTATCAATGTACGAGATTACCATTGTATGCCATTTCTTTTAATGGAGTGTCTGAGGGTGACCACTGGAAAGTCATAATGACGCCATTATATTAGTAGATTACCAAACTTGTCAAAATCAACAATTATGAAATCAATGATAGACCATTCTGACACTATTGTAATAGCAGACTTGAGGCCCAGACTTAGCTTACGCGCACTCTACAGTTCGGCCGAAGAGAGAATGCGTTCTTGACACCTGTCAGTTTAATAATAACGAATACGTGTTTTGCGAACTTGACCTTTATTAGCTTCTAGAATTGTCGCGCTGACAGGAACGCATTCTCTAGACGGCCTGACTGCAGACTGTTGCCAATGAAACTTTAAAATAAAAACCTTTGATTTCGAGACCGCATTTCGACATAAGGTCAAAAATTACTAACTCATCTGGCAAAGCCTTTCTATCACTACAATTATTTAGGTTGTATTGTACAGACGCCAGCAGGTCAAGCTACCCGAAACTGTCAAATTTTCCCAATCAACTTTGAACCTTAATATTTAGCGATAACGTTGAAAATCGATTAAAGAAATTTGACAGATTGTAGTAGTTTGATGTGCTGGCGTCTGTACTTATTTCTTTTTGTAACATCTTCAAGTGCAGCCATGGATCAAGGACCAGGGCGACTGTCATCTGAATTTTGCAAGTGTAAACACGGTATGGGCAGATCGAAATCTTAATACTAAGAATGTAATGGTCAGATCTTCGGCATTCTCAGTGCCAATGACAATAGAACAGTCATAGAGCGAATATCACTATGAGATGAACCCTGTCAACATATCTGTACAATACCATGCTCAAGAGCTGTCAGTGTCTATTCTATTCTTTTTTGAATTATGGCAAGTCAAGCCGATGTCGACTATTCTGCCAATGTGTGTGAATTGTAAATTTAATAGAATTTGATGCCCTATGATTATTTTGCTTATTTTTTCATACGTACATATCATTATTTTAAATGTTAGCTTATTATAATGTAAATAAGTGAATTGGAAAAGCAAGTTTGCATTATTATAAATTAAAAAATTTGACCTTAATGTAGATGAAAGAAAGAAAGAAAAAACGTTTATTCGCGGTAAACATGACGCAAAAAAGAACATAAAACAAAATAAAGAAAAACAACAATAAGAAATGGTTGACATGCGTCACATCCACGCAAATCGGCTATCGCTCAGCATTATGCTGCGACCCTATGCAAGACAGAGCCCCAGCGCTGGTTTTCAGCGACAGCGCTGGTTTTTAGATCTTGTGGGGTTAGTACTGGAAGCTGACAGCTCTTGAACACAGTTTAGATGCTAACTGCATTCAGCTTCATTTGTGGAATTGACACTTAGTAGTAGTGAGGATGCCATATAAATTAATTGACAGATGCTAAGTGGGTGTCATTCAGTTTCCGAACTGGCTAGATTCTTGTCAGTTTATCAGTTAGCATTTTATAAATTCTAGGAAAATAAAATGTTGTAAAGTGGAATCTGCTTATGATTACATATTTTTTTAGTCATTATAAAGTATGTAACATCACGTAACAATGAATATGCTAATCATTGCTCATGCAGAAAAACTTACAAACTATTCTTAGAACACACAAATATCTGCATGCAAGAAAAATACCTTACGTGCTTCCTTCATAAATCCAACAAATGCCAAAGTTTACCTGGAACAAGAAACAGAAAAATATATTACACACATCATAGATAAAATATAAATTTTGGCGCCGAAACAAACGCTAGCCGCCATAAATTCTAGTCCAATAAAAAAGCAATTTAAAATACATTCAAATTTGAAAAGAGAACAGACCGACCCGAACTAGTGAGGTCCGCATGTTAGTTAAAAATCGACTATTTTTGTAATAGTTAAGGGGAAATGTAGGTTCAAGTTATTTTGGTCGGTTCCCGTGGTTACGCACGCAACCATGACGTCATCCTCCGGTAACCACGCTAGCTGCACAACGTTATAACTTCACTATCGTGAGATTATCGGTGGTACTGTTAGTTCGCTTTTGCACATAAAATGTTTTTTTTTTATTGACAGTTTTAAAAGTGATAACCAATGGTACCTAATGATAGTGGTTTTAATTATGGAGTGTTTGAATGCTTTGGAATGAGATGTTAATGAAGTTTTTGGTAACCACTCTTTTTTCTCACTAAGTAAAACAGCCAGTCATTTTGCGAAACTAAAATAAAATTAATTATTTTTATCATTTCGATCTCAAATCTTCATTCATAGTGATATTAGAATTAAGTAGCCTAGAATAAAGTAGTATTACCCTTCTACTTATGAAGTAAGTAGGATTTTTTTGCCGCATTTTTTGTATAACAACATATGAACACGAGTTTTTGACTACAAAAAAAGATAAAAATACATACTACAGTTAACTAAGACCAGTGCAGCACGCGAACATTCAAAAACTAACGTCTTGACGTTTCCGGTTACTAAAAACTCCTACTGACGTATTGCCAACTTAACTTAGATACTTCAAAACTTACAGCACATCCCTATTTTTAAGACCATAGAGTTTAAAATTGACTACAAGTGTCAAACTTTCAATGCCAGTTATAATGTTGCCAGTTATACAATTTCGTCATAAAGACGTCTTTTGATTTGGGTTCTGTTATTTTACCGGCAAAAAATATAAAAAAAGTATAAAATAAAAATGTTTCCTTTGTCCGTTCGTAACAGTTGGCTTGAGGTTGCGTTGTTCTCAGAAACATTGCTGTAGTGAGGAAAATTGGGATACATCACATCATAATAATTATGATGCTTGGAGTTTCTTTGTAGAATAATAAGTTTTCCGGAAAAGAACCGGAGTTACCGACATAGCTTATAGAGTAAGCAAGCTGAAGTGGTAGTGGGCTGGCCATGTTTGTCGCAGGACCGATGGCCGGTGGAGCAGATGAGTCCTGGAATGGAAACCACGCATCTGTGGGACACCCCCAGCTATGTAAATAGACCGCTGACCTTAAAAAGGTCACTGGGGCAGACTGGATGCGGAAGGCGGAAGGAAATATTGTAACTTCGACTGTAGAAAGGTTTCCACCTTTCTACAGTCGAAGTTACAATATTGTACTCAATTGAACAGTTGGTACCCTCTAGTAAGACGAAAAGTAACAAACTACAATGGTTTTAAGAAGAATTAATGATTATTATGATTTAATGATCATACAGCATCCCATTTATAAAAGTGGGAAGGGATGAAAATGGGAAGTAACTTACGCTGTCAGTAAGCAACTTTTTCAAACATTAAGCTTTGTCAATGTAACACTACAACAAGCCTAAGTAAACACAATCTGAAAGCATACAATATTAATCAACAACACACTTCTTAATTAAACCAAAGACAAGATGATTTAACACAAAAAATCAACGATTAGTAACACCAATTACTTGGCAACACTAGGCAGAACGCGAAACAGTACTTTCGTCTATAGAAAAAAAAAACAAAAGACTGACCCCACGATATTCAAATTTGGAATTATGAATGGTTTCGCCTGAGTTCGTCCGGTTATTAGGGTTCTTAGGTGATGAAAACCTTGTTAGAAGAGATGTTTTGCCAAAATATGTTTTTTCTTTCTTTCTTTCTTTGACTGTCTCGTTGGTGCAAGGGCTACTGCTGAGCATGAGGTCCTGCTTGATTCCCAGGTCGGGCAAACTGGAATTCCTCAGCAGCAGCCTGGAGTTTAGATTTGTGTCCGTTTGATGGCAATAGGCTCAACGCTATTACATGGGACTTACTTTACATAACTGGCGAGATGTGGGTGCTCTCTGCTCTGCTAACCCTTCGGGGAAACAAGGCGTGATGGTGTAATATGTGTGTTATTTCTTTGTTTTTTGCTGTATGAAATAATCTTTGCTGAGGAATGGTAGGTAAGTGATGTTGAGGGCCAAACAGCGTCGTGCTAAGAGGCAACACTTTTTTTTTGCAAAAATTACGATGACAGAGAGTTTGACATATTGACAAATGACATTTGTGTAGAATGTTGCCAATCAAACTATTATTTTTTAATCGAAAATGGTAATAAGAACTTTTTATTACTTCTCCCAACCCTACAGAACCCGCTACACAAAGCTAACTGTCATTCATTCCTTCCATTCGTTCCTCAATTTTTTCAAATAGACGAATGATTGATAGATGATGATGTCTTTTTTGTTAGTTACGTCATTAGTTCTTAATTAGTTGTGAACTTGTTCATTTGTTGGCCATCTTTGTACATGGATGTAGTAAAGATGGATGTGGCTACAAGTTTTTTTTTTTTGTTTTCTGTGTTTCTATTTTCTGTTAATTACTTTATTGCATTTAAAAAAGGCGTTTATTTTTGTGTGGTTTATAGTATGTTGAGGTACTTATCTTACTAACCCGTATTTTATAATAAAAATATTAATTTAGTTATGGGTTTCAGAGATTCTTAAAGAGATATAAGAGATTAATAGGCAAACATTTTAATATGTTAAGAAATTACAAAATATAGGTCTAAAAAGTAGCTCAGGTTTTTTTTGTTCAAAACTCCTAAAACAAATTAGTTTTTCTCTGGTGAAAAAAAATGTTGGTCAGCTTAATTGCTAGCCAGGTTGGGTACCCAGGATACACAAGACGTAATATACAAGCCAGGTCTTAAGAAATAGGTCAGGTTTTTTTTTGTACCAAACACCTATAATAAGTTTTTCTCTTGTGAAAAGATTTGTTGGTCAGCAAGATCGCTAGTCAGGCTTAGTAGCTGCCCACGATAAACAAAACAAAATATACAAGCATCACTCATATAGATACATGCGCTTTTGTAAACCAACTTACAAAATAAAAGACATTCACAATTTTATTAATGAAGTTATTACAATATCCGCGCTGAAGGTTCAAGTGTATTCGATAAGGTTCGATAAAAAGGTTCACAGATTGCATCAGCGGTCAGCAGCGACCTTTTCCCACAATCCAGTTTTACCAACTACTTAACTGCCAAGATAAACAGTATGAACATTAATTTTGTTAATTTCTTCCATTCATTACAAGAATATATGCAGAAATTATAATTAATCAAGCGCCAGTAGCTCAAAAGTTAAGATGTTGATGGTGAATGAGAGGTTGTGATTACAAATCTCAGCAGAATCTAGAAAATTACAGACGCCAGCACATCAAGTTACTACAATCTGTCAAATTTCATCACTGAAGCATTAGGTTCAAGATTGATAGAGAAAATTTGATAGTTTCGCAGGCATAATATTTAGCTTAGTTAGAGAGGTTTGCAAGAATACTGGTAGGTTGCACTGTCAGTAGCAATGGCTTTCATTTTAACAGTTCAACCACATACATTGCGTTATTAACGTTGTTGAGCAGGCATTTCTTTAGAACATATGAAGCAATGGATTAGCAATATTCTTCAAAATGATTCAGATTAAGATAGATAGTGTGTTACGCAATAAGGATGCTGGTAGGTTATATGCAACCTACTTGCTAATAATATTCTAATAAGGTAATGCCAAAAAAAAATATTACCCCTACAACAGAGTCTTAGCTTAGCTGACAAAAAATCATGAAAAATATTCCTTACGCAAATGACAATAGGGAAATGTCAAAGCCTTATGTTCGTACCTAAATATGAAGGAATTTATCACGAAAAAGACAATGAACAGAATCTAAGAGGTTTTTATTTAATCAGACTACAATTCGGCCCTTACAAGGCGACGACCGTCACCTTTTAATTTTATTATTGCAACCTCACTTCCATGTTTGTTTCCTTACTCCTTTCCTCGAAATACCGCAAGATTAAGTTAATATTAACTTTTACTTTCGATATTAAAAGAAAGAGTGAGTGATCCTGCGCAAATCGTAATGGCTTCCTTTATTTAAAGTACAGACGCCAGCACATCAAGCTACTACAATCTGTAAAATTTCTTTAATAGATTTTCAGCATTAGGTTCAAGGTTGATTGGGAAAATTTGACAGTTTCGGGTAGCTTGGTATGCTGGCTTCTGTACTAGCGACCAGCCCTTGATACGCACAGATTTTTCGACTTAAAACGTGGAGATTTCTTTATTTTATGTAAGTTTGATATTAATTTGTTATGTAATACACATAAACCTTTCGGAATAAATTCTCTAAATGATAGTGAAAACCACCTCAAATTCCGTGGTGCAGTTTAGAAGAACAACGCGGTCACACACGACAGGTACGGAAAGCGACTTTAATTATGTAATTGATAATAATGTTTGATGATTGATTGATTTATGAGACGGTAGCAAGAGTATTCAAACTCACACTTTTTTTTTTTACTAGCCTAAGCTGTCCAACTCCTGGGCAAAGACCTCCCTCCACTCCTTAACTCACACTTTTTGTTTTAATTAAACCATTTACAGGCACATTTAAATAATTGTCACGGAATCAGTCAGTCAGAAAGATGAAGCTAGTGGCCCACTCCAATTCGCAGTAGGTTTCTATAGAGAAGAACGGGCACGAAAATGCATGGAAACTCTTGTAAATCAAAATATTGTTATAATATTGACAAATGATCGAGGTTTATTGTATACAGCAGCGGTGCAGCGGTGAAGGAAACAATCGTGAGGAAACCGGCATGACCTAGAACCAAAAATTCGAAGACATCTTTCATCTACCAACCCGCACTGGGCCCGCGTGGTGGATTACGGCCCACTCCCTCCTACAGAGAGGAGGCTTGTGTCCGAGCAGTGGAAACATTATAGGCTGAGTATGTATGTATGGAACAATGCTGCTATCCGGCAAAACTAGTTAGATATAGAAGATACCTGATTTCTAGGACGAAATCTTTCTTAAGGAGCTCGTTTTCTGTTAGCCTTCCTTTTTGAGATGATAATGATATCATCAGTCAGGTGATCATAGTATGATGTCATTGACTATAAGATGAATGACACTTGTCCATTCTCCTAGTTTTATTTGTAAGTGACTAACCTAGTGGAAACATAAATTATGGCTTGTTTTCATGTATTTTTCAATCGTTACCGGTCAGAAGCCAAACATTCTGACTACCAGTTTTACCAAGGGGTATCGTGTTACCCAGTAACTGAGTTGTGGAGGTCAGATAGGTGATCGCTCCAAGTAAAATACTAGTATTCAGCCGCATCCGTTTAGACTGGAAGCCGACCCCAAATTAGTTGGAAAAAGGCTGGTCAGATCGATTTGTTTTCAATGTATTTTTCATGAAAAGATGAGCCAAATTGTAAAATCAACAACTAAGTCGAAGCCACATTTTCCCACAATACCCAAAACTCTAATTACCAACCTTTTTATTTTTAGGCACACTCATCAACTCATCAATGCCACATCCAGTTTTCAAAACATTATAAGTACAAGTACATCCATGTACACATTCTAGCAGGTGGCTAGTAAGAATTATGATTTATGGCAACACCAAAACAAATCGACCTCTTAATTGGATCGATACTTAATAATCGAGTATTGCACAACACTAGCCTACTAATTGTAACTTTTATTACTACAAAAATTGATTAAGACATTTATAAAATAGTTTCCCTTTGACGGCTTATGTTAATTAACGTTAATGTTAAAATCGGCTTGTTTTAAGAAGAAATATAATGTTGCCAGCTGCTGTACGAAGAGTTTATGTGGGAAACGGTAGAATGTAATTAGGAAAGACTTCTTAAAATGCCGCGGAAGGAAAAAAAATCTAAATCCTCTATCGCTCATACAACATTGAAACGTTAATATCAACGAAAAACCTTTTTTGTGTGATAAGATTTTTAGAGAGCAGTGGTGGCTCAGTGGTAACGGCCGCGACTTAAGAGTTGTAGGTCGTAGTTTCGAACCCAGGCAGGCGCATTACTTTGTGTAAATTATTTCATCACCACTGCTCTCAAAACAGCGAAGGAAAACATCGTGAGAAACGCTTGTCCTAGAACCAAAAATTCGAAGACATGCGACATCTAGCAACCCGCACTGGGCCCGCGTGGTAGATTACAGCCCACTCCCTCTCGAAGAGAGGAGGCCTGTGTCCCAGCAGTGGAAACATTAAAGGCTGATAATGTATTACAAGAACTCGTAACATGTGTCTGTGTCTTTCTGAGTTTGTTTCGGCCTTTCGCCGACGTCATCTAGTTTTTTTTTAAATATGATTGACGTGAAAGTGTTTGTACGAACCTACTCACAAAAATAAAATCATTTATCATTTGTTACTGGCCAAATGTAGCAACACAGACGTGTCGTTTTTAATTCTCTTTGCAATTCAAAATTAGTTCGAATTACAAAATTACGCCAACACAACTTGACCATCAACTCCGATACCAAAGACACTAAGTTAACTTTTTAATTTCCTTTTTTTTCCCATACCTTTGCCTCGTGAACAATTATAAGGTCATGCGGACTGGCATTTAAGAAACTGACATTTATTTTATAGGCCCAATAAAAATAATAAAAGTACTATTTATAACCCTTTCATATTTGTTATGATTTTTTTTACTTTATGTTAAGTTACGAGTAACACGAAACGCGAAAGTAGTGTAGGGCTTACAGTTAATTGTTATTTCTTTCCAAGTAAGGATGGGACCACAGGCTAGGTGGAGCAACGATCTTCGCAGGATGGCTGGTAGCAGCTGGATGAGAGTTGCCGTAAATCGAGTTGACTGGCGTGCAATAGGTGAGGCCTATGTCCAAGGGTAGCGGGATTGTCCGAAAGGGTTACCGCTGCCCTGGAACATAAAGGACTAAGGAAGGAACACGGGTGGGTTTTAGTCAGTAAGAGTCTGACACTCCCTCCTGCTCCACCCAGAGCGGGAGGAGTCATTTGATGATTTCCCATCCTCAAAAAAAAAAAAAAAAGTTAAAGTGATCTCAGGAAAGAGCAACATCGACTTGGTCTTTTGACTAAAGATTGTAACACATGAAGGTCAATTCCCGTAATTAAAAACGTTCAAAATCTAGTCGCAATCTAATCTCAGCGACCACTAATGTCAAAAACTTGTCAAAAATGTAGGGAAATTAGAGGTATTTTTGACAGATTGAGACTGTTCTTAAAATTACGAGAATTATTGCTCCTCTGATGTGTACAGCCTTCATTGCTTTATTTACGTTGTTGGTAGATGAAGTTTCCAAACCTATGAAGCAATGGTTTAGTAATATCTTTCAAAAACCCTCAGATTGTGATTGAGACCGTGTTGCGCAATTATATTAAGGTCGTCATCGTCATCAATTCCTTGTCGAATCCTTATGACTCCTGTATACGTATGACTCTATCTTCCCCACAAGATACGCAACAACATAGGTACCTACCATCAAAAATATAGTACAAAGCAACGACTAGTAGATAACCTACGTCTTGAGCAAGCATCCGGTAAGCCAATAGAGCTAATATACCAACCATCTTTGCGTGACCCCTGACCTCCTCCATCCATCCTCAGTTCACACCTTTATGAAGAAGGGGGGGAGGTCAAGTCGAACTGGCTGATTTTAACAGGCGAACGTCACTTGAGCAAATTATACGATAATCGGGACTTCCTACTTACGGTCAACGGACAGTCACCGTGATTTGTTCCAGTTTCGAATTTGAACTTTTGATTTTTGGAACGTGCGTTTGGGTTTTTGAGTGTGACAGCGAAGAGTGGTTGGTGAGGTTGGTATAGAAATGTCAGATTTGACAGTTTTAGGGATGTGACTGTTTTTTTTATTTGACGATCGATGAAAATAATAAAAGTGTTGCCAAATTTTTATGCGACCTTGTTGCCAAGTTTTGACGTGTCCCGGAACCAATGTTAGAAAAGAAAATTTAGTTCTAGGGATAGTTATTATCACGCAATAAATCCATATTTCATGTCAAAGACACTCGATAATCTCTTACCACCACCACAATAAATCAATTAAAATCTATCTAAAAATCTTTTTCTACACTTCGTAAACAGAAAAAACCTAAGTCCTCAAGCAAGCACTCAACAAAAAAGTGGTAGTAAAGCTCCACAGAGTCAGGCCTCACGCAGACTTGATTAAAAAGCAATAATGTCATTACAGGCTGCATAAAAAACCCATTACAGCAGTAAGTATACTTGGTTCTATTTATAGAAAAGTGAATCTTCAACCTAGTTGAGAATTATAACTGGCTGGTTAGAAAAATTGTCGTGTGAAATAGTTTTTATTCGAAATTCAATAAGTGAATTTTTTGCTACTGGTGGCTAGAAAAAATTGTGTGAAATAGTGTTTATAAGTGAATTTTGAATTTTGGTCCTCCATTTTTTTTTGGATCTTGGACCTACTTTACTTCGAGAGCGAGATCCCTCAGTGCCTCAGAAAGCACGTTAAGGCGTTGGTCCCGGTAGTAATTTGAAGATCTTTGATAATCTTTACGGGTAGTCAGAAGCCCGACAGTCTGACTACCCGTCTTAGTATTCCAGTAACTGGGTTGTGGAGATAAGCAGTTCCTCCTTGTAAAATTCTGGTATTCAACTGCATCCAGGAAGAGAGTAAGCAGACCCTAACATAGTTAGAAAAGGGCTAGGTAGAATAATTGGTCTAGGTCCTCTAATCTAATATCGCGACATAACCGACAAAAATTTAAACAAAATATGAGTTTATGGAAAAATAAATTTAATTCATACAAAATATAGTTCAGTTTATGCTACAACTTCAAACATTTTTATAATTTTTTGAATAGTGCTAGTCACTCTGAAATCAACTTAATTCTCATTAAAATAAAGTTGATATTTGTTTAACTTGAAATAACGTCAATTTGAAACATAAATAAATTTTTAATATATCTATGTTGTTATTAGGATAGGCGACCTCTGAAAACTTTTCAAATTGTTAAACGATAAATAATTATTTTATAAATAATGTAGGAAACTTAGTATCTATTAGTGACTTTTTGGGTTCGAATTTTAGTTCCTTTATTAGATTGAAAATGATGAAGCGCTGGAGACCTTTTTACTTTTTAATTTCCAACACGTAGGCACCTATAACAAACGTTGCCTATAACACACTGTAATTCCTTTAATACCTTTTGACACCCACAGGAAGTGACTGGTTGGCATTTCCCAGGCCTAATGACAACCAGTTCAAAAAAAGAATAATTCTTTAAAAAATAAGTAACGCATTCTACAAAATAGGGCGAAGGACACATTAGACGTCACAGGTAATTATAAAATTAAAATTGCGATACATAAACTAGACCTTTGGCATCAATTGCTTATAAGTCATAGTACATATCTTTATTACATAATAAAATAACTGCCTTATTAGCCATCATAGAAAAACTGCCAACATGGTACCTATAAGAACCAGCTTAGAACGACCTTCCATGGCCCGCGCTTCGCAAACAAAATACGGTTTTCCGAAGGAAATGTGAGTTATAATGAGGGGTCAGCATCTATCGGTCATTTTGTACGCGTCTTTTGCTTATATTATTATTGTACGTTGGGCATGTCTCCATTGATGGACGATTTATGACTTTATTTCTTTTTTTCGCAAAAAATGACGTTTTTCGACGAAGTGAGAATTTATGTGCGGTTTCGCGCCTTCTGTTGTGGTGACAGCATTTCACTTTATGTTTTTGTGACGTGTGATGAGTAGCGGCTTTGACGTTTTCTTGCTGCGATTTTTTGGAATGTTACATACTTAAAACATATCCTTTTTAACCCCCGACGCAAAAACGACGGGGTGTTATAAGTTTGACGTGTCTGTGTGTGTGTGTGTGTGTGTGTGTGTGTGTGTGTGTATGTCTGTCTGTGGCATCGTAGCTCCCGAACGGATGAACCGATTTTAATTTTGTTTTTTTTGTTTGAAAGGTGAATTTGTCGGGAGTGTTCTTAGCTATGTTTGATGAAAATCGGTCCAAGATGGCCGCCGCTACAAAATGGCGGATTATATATTTTTATCAACAGGAATCAGTGATATCTTTACAAACATGGTGCTTTTAATTTATTTAACGATAGATTGACCTCTTGTCAAATTCTGACGATAGCTGTCAAAGTAACTTCAGTTGAGTAACGCTAGGTATATACATATAATATTTTAATAAAATATTGCTGCCAAGTAGAATCACAGCAGTCTCGATTATTATTTGTATCGCTAAGTATTTTAATGCAAGGTGACTGCGTGTGTACTACATAGGAGCGCATAGTGACTTGCTAGTTAAATCTAATCCCATAGGTAACGCTCAGGTATCCAATAACACGATAGGTTAAAGATCAAAATAATTACCTCCTTATCTAATACCGTGTCGTAAGATGAAGCGAACAGTTGTCGGCACACAGCGAGCCACGTGCATCAATGCGGGTTTCCTAGTACTCGATATATTTTTTCCTACTAAAACAAGTTCTGCACATTTTTATGCGCTTGCATAAAAAATATATAGGTAGGGAGCAGAGTTTCTATTGTTTCTAATATGAATGCAAAGGTTTGATGAAGTAGCAAGTTTTTGCTAGTCTTAGAAACTACATTAGATGTCTTGTTAGTGAACTGTCGTAAATTATTAACTAACAAACAGACAGGAAATGAGGAAAATATAAATGAATGGCTAGGGAGTTGTGTTTAAATGCGTCGTTTTTCTTGCGGCTGTGCGAATGGTGTAGGCAGCGTTCGTTTTCTACGAGTCCATTGCGTGTTTGATTCTTGTATTGAGACATTTTGTATTGCAGATAATGGTCGAGTTTAGATGTTTATGTAGGTAATTTATATCACAAAAAAAAGTGTAGCGAGTTAAAACCAGCACAATTTCTAATACTCAAAGTATTATTCCTGTTGTTTCCGTATTTATGTTGAATATATCACGTCACTGGCTCACTACTACACCGAGCGCTATTGTGCAGACCCTACTTCACTTTCTCTGATTTCCGCCATACCTGATGACATTAGTAAATGCAGCTACCCCGCTTGTGTGAATGAGACAGTGTTTACATATTTATTAAATAGATAGACTACACTCAAGCGTCAAGGTAACCTCATCTCAGGTCTAAATAACAACACACACAGCCTTTTTATGTCCTTTTGTTTCTCAGAAGCCACTTCCGTCTACAAACGATGATTAATCTACGAAACTTTTTGTGTTACAACATAAATCGTAATCGATTTTAAACTGTATTTGTATGAAGTCATGTTTTCACTTTTTTGCAATTAAAGCATTCCTTATTGACAAACGCACAGTCAAGGTTAGGTTTTAATAAAAATTTTGACATTTATGCAACGTGTGTCTCATGTCATTCTAATTTGAGCACGTTTTAATTGAAGTTTCCAAAAATAGCTTCAGTTTTTTGTTTGGTTATGATAATTTTAGTACTGTTGTAAGACTTAATTAAAAATTTTACATTAGTTTTGCTGCATTTTAATTAATAATAATATGTACAATTTATTTCTTCAACAAGAAAGAAAAACTGTGATCGGAATAATAATTATGTATATGTATTTGCTACCATAACAGGCTGATATTATTTTCTTATAAAACTCTGTAATTTATTGTATAAACTTAATAAAAACAATTTTGCGTGACAAACTTGACATACTAGTTGTAATGTCTCAATCAAAAAGTTGCAATATCTTTAACACAATATGTTTGCATAACAAATCTTGTTAGATATGCTATTCAAACAAAACATCAACCTTAGTGCAGTACCTAGCATAAATACATAGATCTAACGTAACGTGTTTCTGAAAAGAGATACATTTCATAATACTCACAATTAATTATCATACGTCAAAAATATGCTCTATTGGAGTGTCTCCGATATGGAGTCCATATCGAAGCTAGATATACTTGAGAAATGCAGACTTACACCCTAATTGCCTAACACACGATCAATCACAATCTGAATCATTTTGAAGGATATTGCTAATCCATTGCTTCAGATTTCCGAAAAAAATGTGTGTTCAACAATGCATATAACGCAATGAATGTTTTGAACTGTCAAAATTAAAGCCAATCCTACTGTCAGTGTGATATGCAATTACCCCGATGCCCTTGTTTCCAAATACACGGTTAGGTACATGGCGTTGTTAAAATTACAATTAGGTACCTATCAATATGACAAATTGAGGTTTTGTCTTAAATATATGAGTGACAAAGACACTCTTCAAAACCGAACTTTTTGTAAAAGTCTGTGTCACTGTACTTACTCGTCGTTGGTGACAAGAAAACGGTAACCATGTTGCTATAAGTTCATTCTAGAGGTACAAAACATGAAATAGAGCTCCGTACCTCGTATACAAGCATATTGTATGCAAAGGTTCACATCTACGCTACGTCAGGTATGAATGAAGGAGGCGGGCTGTGTGCCCTCAATACGACGGGTACAGTCGTGAATACCAAGCTTTTGGTTTTATTTTATAC
Source organism: Apamea anceps (assembly GCA_951799955.1). Taxonomy (NCBI): domain Eukaryota; kingdom Metazoa; phylum Arthropoda; class Insecta; order Lepidoptera; family Noctuidae; genus Apamea; species Apamea anceps. Next base: position 5,689,569 of record OX637527.1, on the reverse strand, counting down.
TGATTTTATTTAAATTAAATCTCAGAAAAAGAAGTGGCAAAGTTTTGGGCCCATCAAGATCTGGCTACTGCTGGCTACAGCTACTGGATAAGAGAGGCGTAGCTGTCAATGAACGTGGCAAAATAGAGAATTCACATGAAATGTAATGATTTGAGACGTGTTTGACATCTTCTCGCACAAGCAATTTCGCCATCTCACTATTTAAGAATTTTAGAGCTATGTTGGACATTTAGCTAGAAACTGCTACAGGCAGGTGATGAATGTCAAATTAAAAGCACATACGTTATGTTTAGTCATTATTATTTTGTAATAGTCTGTGTAGACATTGGGAATAGTAAATATCAGTATGTTTCTCCAAAATGTTCGTAGTTAAACATAATGTATTATACTATTGTTTAGTTATTTATGATGTTAGAATGTTAGCTGGTTACAGAATGTTTATTTTTGTGTACAAATTACGTAGGTATAACATTAATCTTGTTTCGAGTTCATTCACTTTGATTATAAGCACAAGGATTTAAAATCAGACTAACCTATCTATATTATAAACGTGAAAGGTTGTATGTTGGGATGTTTGTGACATAATCACGAAAAAACGACTGAACGAATTTAGATGAAATTTGGCCCACAGATAGTTTAAAATCAGGATTAAAACATAGGATAATTTTTATCCCGATATTTTGTCAGAATTGAGACTTATGTGGGTGAAACCGCGGGGCACGTGGCTAGTGGACTAATAATATAAAATGAAGCAGTAGGTACGATAAATTGAATAAAATCATGACTTTAATCCGGTAAAAACTTGTTAACTAACCACAAACCATATTTCCCATCACGCGGGTAGGTATCTAAACTGCAAGAAAAACATACAATACTTATATAAAGATTTTTCCTCAATAAATCACATCTTTATGAGTTATAAAAAGAATTCAGAGGGAAAACCAATTATTTTCGAGTTAATATGAAACTATAAAAGAAATCACAATAAAACCAAGAAAAAAACGTAAACATTATAAAAAAAAAACTTAAAAGCAATAACCAAAATAACATCGAAAACAATGTTTACATTAAATGTACTTGAACAAAAATTCTTACCAAACAGGCCTTCGACAAGTTGTACCTTTTACCTTTAACCGTTCCGTATTTACAGACTTTTTATCAATGTCAATTATAAAGTCAGTGCCGTCAACAGGTCCTTTCACCCTACTTTACAAAAATGAACCACTTTCTCTTTGCGCCGCGATTATAAAATGTATGCAAAAATGTTTTGTTTATATTTTCTTGAAATTGGAGGTTTGAGGAAATGTTTTTATTTATTAAAATATCAATTATTTCTATGCATAATCAGCCTATATAGAGAGGAGGTCTGTGTCCCAGCTGTGAGAACATTATAGGCTGAACTAAGATTGCCCAGCTTTTATTGTCACAAATAGTTGAAATAGATACATGTATTGGTCAGCAATACATACTGTAAGTACCTATACTTTAAACTTAAAAAAATATTTTTTTTATTATCTCTGCCTGGATTTTTTCTACTCCACATAAAAACTATTTTATTTAAAAATGTAGTACGGAAGAAAGTTTTTAAATCTGACGAATAGGTAAGGTTGCTCAAAATTCCATAGGTATTCAAATTTCAAAAACCATTCCTTTTACAATTCTAAACCGTCATCTATCCAGCCAGTACTGAACCAAAAACTAAGTCCATATTCAAATTTCAAAGACCGTTCCATTTTCAATTCTAAGCCGTCATCTAACCAGCCAGTACTGAACCAAAAACTAATTAACGAGCAATATTAATCGAAAATGAAGTGATTAATAAAATTTCGCCGAGTACATTAATAAAAAATCTTTAGCTGCACGGTTCGCGCACACGTGGTTGCGCGTACGCAAGCAAAAAGTACGCGATCAAACTGATATAAAGAAAAAATGAGGGAACGAATACTGTTATTCAATGTGTATGTTTAATGGTAAAACTGTACGTCTTGTCTTAAATTCATCAAGAATTTAATATGGCTTTTAATTAATGTTTCTTAACTTGGATTTGATCAGACTTTTTGTAGTTCTACTACATTGTAACTTTCGTTTTTAGTCGGGCAGTTCTTTTGACGGATTCAAATTCTTTCAACTCAAAGCATTTATTTCAATTGAACCATTTACAGGCACTTTTGAATTGTCAAGGGGTCGGTCAGTCAGAAAGATGAAGCTAGTTGCCCATTCTAAAGCATAGTAGGTTCCTATGGAGATTGGGGTCGCGGGCGATTAGAGTGGGAACTCTGTCGGCCCACTGAGTGACCTCGGGGAAGGCGGCGCACAGTGGTCATGTGCTGCCTTGTACACTTGCACAGTCGGGCTTCAGGGAGACCCCTTTATAGTCTCCCCAGAGATGTGCCCTAACAGGCGTTGCACAGAGGGGGCTCCGGATTGGTCTTTTGAGAGGTAACGGTGCCCCTTCCATGTGCAGATGGTGACCACCGGGGTGGTTTTAGTGAGGTAAAAATCCCACACTCCCTGGTTTTATCCCCAAGGACCAGGCGCCTTTTGAAGGTTTCCCCCCGAAAACAAAAAAAAAGGTTCCTATGGAGAAGAACGGGCAAGAAACTCCACGGACACTCTTGTAAAATATATCGTGACAAAATATTAGTTACATCATCATGTTTTATTAAAAAGGGTTTCTTGTAGTGATTAAAGCCCAGTTATCAATTTAGAATAATGATTATTATTACCTTACCAATTCAGAAGCAATATGTCTAAATATGAATAATACCAGTTTTTAACATAGAGCGACTGCCTATCTGACCTCCACGACCCAGTTACTGGGTCAGACTTTTGGCAATCAGCTATCAAGAAAGTTTTTAATACTCTATCAAAAGCACTAGAATGGATTGCTAGCCTAATTAGTTTTTTTTCTAATTAAACAAGAAAACTATAGTCTAAAAAATTAACACTCTTATTTATAAAAATAAATCTTGACAAGCAAAGTCGTATGAAAACTTTGTGCACATAAAATTAAATGCACAGAAATATCAACGGGTGTTGCAAAGGTCGACAGATTGTTGCAATATAGTACTACTTTCACGTTTTATGCATCTTGGGGTAGGCAGTGAACATGCCTTTTCCCTTATATGGGCATTTCTTATTCAAGTTTTCTAGTAACTTTTTAAATGTAAATACTGGTAGGTAGCTGTGAAATTGACGACTATTTTATCACCCCGTATTTGCCCCTCTACAAGGGGCTCGTGGCTAAATAATAAATAGCCGCACAGTCGATCGAAGGTTAAGGATAAGCTACGCTTGCCGCGGTCAGTTCGATGATGGTTGACCATCCAATACCTACCGACCCCTAAAGAGAGTAGGCTGGCTACCACGCGGACCCAGTTGGTAAATGTCACATGTCTTCGAATTTTTAGTTCTAGGACATGCCGGTTTCCTCACGATGTTTTCCTTCACCGTATTGAGAGCAGTGGTGATGGAATTATTTACACAAAGTAAAGCGCCTGTCTGGGTTCGAACCCACGACCCACAAACTCGTAAGTCGCGCCGTTATCACTGGGCCACCACTGCACACAGAATACAAAAAGAATTGGCCGCGTCATAAATATTTAAAATCCTTTTTTACAACAATGTCCACAAACCAGATAAGCAATCTATCAATTTCCTTTAATAGACCTCAAAAAAGAACACAGCTGCAACGTTCTCATAAAAGTTATACTATTAATAAAAATATTTGTGCATAAGCTGCGCTCGCGCACATATCGGGGGCGGTCTCCTTATTATTTATTAATTTTCGCATCCCATAAGGTGGTACTTACAGACACATTCACACCCATACCGGGATTGTGTTACACCGTAGCGAGCGAGCGAGCGAATGTGGAGGACGGAATGTTGGATGGTGAATGCTTTTTGTTGGATATGTTATGGATAAGTCATGCTTTTGTTCGTGGTGTAAATGTGGTGGTTTAATTATGTTATTTAATTTATATACCTACCAGCTGCGTCCCGCGTTTTCACCCGCATAAGTTTCGATCCCGTGGGAATATTGGGATTTAAATTATCCTATGTGTATACCATCTCAGACATCGATCTACATGGTCTTCATATGATCTGATTATGTCTGGACTTTAAAAGAGACTGTGACCTCTGAGTTTGTTTTGCCTTTCTTGTCAGATAGGAAACGCCAACCTCATCTAGTTTTAAAATATGATTGACGTGTAAAAGTATTTGTACACACGGCTACACATCAAGCTATACATTTCCAGTTTTAGCTGACCTCGCATTGTATAGGTTTTTCGTACAATCAGAAGTCAGCTTATACTGGTTATGTATAGCTTGATGTGTAGCCGTGTGTACAAACCTAATTACAAAATAAAGTCATTTATCATTAAGGCGCAGAATGATTGTATAAGAGGGTCTGAGTTTTTCTGTGAAATGTAAATGGACAAGTCATTGACTAGCAATTGGCAATGTGTGGCAATTGGTATATGCTGAGGGAAAAAAATTCTTAATATTGAAAATTTGCCCGGAAACTAAAAAAATAACTTAACTAAGTTCAGACTGATTATTAATGTTTTATTTTTCTGCTAAAGACTGTTGTATAAAAAAGTACAGACGCCAGCAGGTCAAGCTACCCGAAACTGTCAAATTTTCCCAATTAATCTTGAACCTTAATGCTTTAGCGATAAAGTTGAAAATCTACTAAAGTAATTTGACAGATTGTAGTAGTGCTGGCGTCTGTACATGCATTATGAGCTTGTAAGGCCGCGCATTCGAATACACCACAAGTGCTTTAAGGTTTTAGTTTAACATTACAATTCGGTGTGAGAAGCAGCTATAGGTTACAACGACTGGGTGTGGTCACAATATTTATTAAAATCTCTTCATTGCAGAGAAAAAAAAATCTTATCGCGACGAGAACAAATGCTTGTTTTATTAACTATTTTACTTTGGAATGCCATTAATTAATTAATTAAAAATACCTTATAGAACGTAATCTGAGAAACCACTGATTTATGGTGAAGGAAAGTACACATAACATCACGCTTTGTGATTAAGATTTTTAATTGTTCTTCCAATTCTACGATCCTACTAATCACACTAATATTAAAAAGGCGAATGTTTGTGAGTGAGTGTGTGTATTTGTATGTTTGTTACTTCTTCACGCTCAAACGGCTGAACTGATTTCGATGAAATTTGGCACACAGATAGTTTATAACCAGTATTAAAACTTATGGGGCTGAAACCGCGGGGCGTAGTTAGTAATATTATAAACGCGAAAATTTTTGAGGAGGGATGGATGTATGTTTGTTACTCTTTCACGCAAAACCGACTAAACGATTTTGATAAAACTTTACAGTATTAAAGCTTATACATCAGAATAACACATAGGATACTTTTTTATCCCGATATTCCCACGGGATCGACACTTATGCTGGCAAAGCCGCTGGGCGCTGCTAGTTATATTATAAAGCAGAAACTGAGCTAACAAAAAATCAACCGACTTCCAAAAACGACACTACAAAGTGAAAAATAACTTTAGATTCGGAAATTTAAGTTATTCTTCACTTTGTAGTGTCGTTTTTGGAAGTCGGTTGTTTTTTTTTTCAAAAAAGTTTTTATTTTTCACTTTTAAGTTGTAATTTTTACCAGTAATTTTGGTTTAAAAACCAAACTACTGAACCGTTTTTGATGAAATTTCTATGGGACCATTTTGGGAAGTATACCCTTTCCAACAAAAAAAAAGAATTTTTCAAGCGACGGAGATATGCGCGAACAAACATAAAAAAAATACAAACATCCGAATTGAGAACCTCCTCCTTTTTTAGATGTCGGTTGAAAATGCTATTTCATCTTCATAAATCCACAAATTTCTTAACGCATAGACACAATGCTAACCACCTATTATAGATACCAAGAGGTTTTCGTAACGCTATTCCTAGTAATTTAGGTCATATAACCAGCCTTAAATTCTTGAATACATTAATGTTTAGATAAATTATAAACAGCAATTAATTCATGTGGAAAATCCAGTTAGATTTCAATAGGTAATATCGTAAATTAATAAATAAAGATATGCAAGGTTGACTGGGTTCTGATAACCTGATTTTGGGGACAAAATATAAAATCCTATACCCCCCTGTCCATTCAGTAAACCGTTTTTTGACAGATGGAACTAGTGATTGCAGCAACACACAATACATTGATTGATACACGTACGGTATTATAATGTATGCAAGCAGGGATAAATAAGATAATTCATATTTCAATATTTATTTTATTACGCATTTTAAAGTTAATTTTTACATAATCTGGAATATGTACGTTCTAAGACAGCTGTCAAAAAACGGTTAACCTAACGGACTAGGTATAGATCTGCGATTCTCATAGTGAAGCCCTAGATCTCAGCTGTCATTCGGGTCTTTGATAGTCGTTACGGGAATTCAGAAGCCCGTAAGTCTGACAACTAGTCTTAACAAGGGGTATTGTGTTACCCAGTGATTGGGTTGTGGAGGTCAAATAGGCAGGCTCCATGGAAAATACTTGTATTCAGCTGCGTCTGGTTAGGGTGAAAGCCTACCGACCGATGAGTAAAAAATCTTAAGTACTAGGTATACAGAAATGGTAGAAAAAGAAGTATTGAATCATACAGGTATGAGCATAATATGATCCGGGTTGGACCCCGAGGTCAGGAAAATTATTTTTAGTTTTTCTTTTAAGGAATTTCTCAGTAATAGACTAGAGTCGGAGTGTACTAAATAAATCTAAAATTGACAGTTTTATACAACTGTTTTGTCATAATTATAATATACTTTATCTATCTTTTGCACTATGCTATGACTAATATTTTTCCTCCTTCAATAAAGTAAGTACATAAATTAATTAAAATACTGGTTTAAACAAGAAAATTGAATTCTACGAAAGGCTTATTAGTTTTTCGAAGTTGACAACTGGGTGACAGAAAGGGGTCCCGATTATGCAAAATCAAATGATTTAATTCTAAATGTAGAGCATTTTAGTATACACTAAAATATAAACGGACAAAAATATGCGTACTAAACATTAACCCTCCTTTTAAATCGCCACGGTCGGTCAAAAAAGGACAATGAATTTTCTCAACAAAAGGATATTTCTACATATCATGTACCAGGACTTCATAAAAGAAAAGAAGTTACTAACAAATACTTGGAAATCAAGAAAACGGCGAGCGACCGAGTCTCGAACTCTCGACACAGAGATACGGTGTCAAAACACTGTGTCCCCACTCTTTTATGATTTGAACACCGAAATCGTCTCTGTGTCGTTGTTGGAAAGCGGATTATAAGTAAACGTTGATTGCCTTGAAGTAGCGCCGGCATGTTCTGTCTCGTTCTATCGCGTGTTATCGTGTATTGCCGTCTCTTTCGCTAAGTTACGCAAAAGGCGTTTTTAAAGAATGCTGGAACGTGTATTGATGGTAGGTTTTCTAATCGCGAATTCGTAATCAGATGATTTACGTTACATTGCGACTATCAATCTTTTAAATTTTGGGATAGGCAGAAGGGCAGGCTTAGTTTCCCTTACTATAATCAACATAAGTTTCCATCCATCCTTGTTTTGCTTCAAATTAAAAGAACAGTGGCTCATTAGCAATTATATTCCTAATAAGAACATGTCTGTGGGTTTGATGTCTTAGTCATGAAAAGTATCACAACGCATTAAAGACCATTTTCCCGCAACTTTGACTCCAAAATTTAAAATTTTCCGAAATGAAAAGCATCCTATGTCCTTCTCCAACTACCAAGCTACCTCTTCGCAAAATTTCATCAATTTCAGTTTTTCAGCAATTTAGCCAAAAAAACTCTCAAATTACCATACGTATGTATAGAATCAAACCCATTCCTGAAATTACGAAGGATTTATTAAAAAAAAAAAGTCTGTTCCCTGTTGGTCTAGTGGTCGCAATCGCTATAACTGTTGAGCATGAGGTCCTGATAGGTTCGATTCTCAGGTCGGGCAAAGTGTTATTGCGTTTTTCCATCAATAATTTCTCAGTACCACCTCGGAGTCTGATTTTGTGCCTGGTTTACGGCAATAAGCTCGCCCTATTACATAGTACAGACGCCAGCAGGTCAAGCTACCCGAAACTGTCAAATTTTCCCAATCAACCCTGAACCTTAATGCTTTAACGATAAAGTTGAAAATCTATTAAAGAAATCTGACAGATTGTAGTAGCTTGATATGCTGGCGTCTGTACAATCAACCTATAATGTTCCCACTGCTGGGACACGGGCCGCCTCTCGGTGAGAGGTATACCGTAATCCACCATCACGAGCGCCCAGTGAGGGTTGGTAGAATTCGAATTTATGGTTCTAGGATTCAAATTTCTTTAATAGATTTTCAACTTTATCGCTAAAGCATTAAGGTTGAAGGTTGATTGGGAAAATTTGACAGTTTCGGGTAGCTTGACCTGCTGGCGTCTGTACATCAGGCAATTTATTGTACATATTTACTTTTTATTTTGGTAGATGTCACATGTCTTCGAATTTTTGGTTCTAGGACATGCCGGTTTCCTCACAATGTTTTCCTTCACCGTTTTGATAGCAAGCCCATGGGACATGGGACTTAGAAAAAACATAACTGTCGAAATGTGGGTGTTACTATACCTACACCTCTGCCTGCAACACTTCGGAGTCTACAGGCGTAATGATGTTATGTTTATAAAAAAAAATACGAATAGTAGGTATTACTACGTGTACTATCGCCAAAATCTATATCCGACCACCGTAAGGACTATTTCTGCTTGCAGCGCATATTATTAGTCGACCTAAAAAGGATCCTCTTTTGTTTTACTTACGGACGCGGCTGTGGTCATCATGTGCACGGGATTTTGTTTTCAAAATGGTCAGATATAGGTTTTGGCGATAGTACACACGGCTACACATCAAGCTATGCAAAACCAGTATTGGCTGACCGTTCATTATGAGAAAATATCATACAAAGTGAGGACAAGACAAACTGGTTTTGTATAGCTTGACGTGTAGCCGTGTGTACCAACACCTCTGCCTAATCCTTCGGGGTTTACAGGCCTGGTGATGTTATGTTATTTATAACAAAATAGTAAAACAAACAGTTCATAAATAGGTACCTATAAGCAATACATAGGCAGGTGTATGCTGTAGGTAAATCCAGAGGAAGTGGCGTAATCACTAGCTAGCTACCTACTAAGTATAGTTTGTACCTTTGTAGGTATAACAGACGTTGGAGCATATCTATGTAGATGTACTATTGTATAGATACGTAGTATGTGGAGTAGGGAACTATAAAATGCTCTATAAATATAGAAACTAGTAATACACTGCGATGGCACTCGATTAAAAAAAAAAAAAAGTTAATAGAAAATTAGTGAGCATGTATGTATGTAAAGAAAATTGTGAAGCCGAAACTATGTAGTTTGACAACTGGACAATCTGAAGATTATTTTGTGACAAGATGAGTTTTTCCAACGGCAAAAATGACAAAATTCTACACGACCTTTCAAACACAACACACCATCGGCCCTGCAATCAACAATTCGCAAGTTATGCTCAAGTGTAATAAGGTGCGAGCTAATTGCAATAGCAATATGCTCGCCCAGGCATAAATCCAGACTGCTGAATTGCTATTCTGTAAATATCTCACCGTGAAAAGTTAGTGAAGTGAGCTTAGAGTGAGCTGTCAATAGTGTCACTCCCTAGCATTAGTTGGAATGACAGCTCACTCCACGCTCACTTCACTCAAGTTTTCACGGTGAGATGGTTACAGAATCGCACAGCTGATGTTAGGGATTGCCATTGTTGAAAGGTCACTTTGTCTAAGTGTTCACGGTGAGATATTTACAGAATAGATCGGCTGGTACTGAGAAAATTCTAACACTTAGCCCGACCTAGGCACTGAACCCCAGGATCTCATGCTCAGTAGTAGCGTTTGCGACCACCCGACCATCGAGTCCATCTGTGCGTTGTCGATCAGGGAAGTTACTCCATGAAAAATATTAAAATTAAGTTGATACAATTGTCATCCCTCAACACCAAAAGTCTTAATCTGTGGGTCATCGTAGCTTCCAAGCGAACGTATCGATTTTAAAGTTTTTATTTTGAATGGCATCGCAGGTCAACTTAGGAGGTTGCCGACTGCTTAACTGGGCTATCCAGAATATGCCTTAATAAATGAAGTCCTCCATCGATTTTAAAGCATTTTGTTCGTCTTTTTAAGGTTCCAGTTATTCTAATATTAGATACATAATATATTATGTCTATATTTACAATAATAATATGCAGTAAGTAAACTAGTATATTATAAGACGCGTATAATTACAGGAAACGACACACTTTTACATGTTAGTATAAATGCACACACACACTAACAGACATGATAAGTCACTGTGGCGACTTGTAGGGACAGCAAAAAAATGTTTGAATAGTTTTTTTTTGTCCGTGCTTTTTAGGTGGTATTAAAGGTGAAAATTTAGGTCAAAAGTTTTTATTTGATTTGAGAAATCGTCGTAATGCCAATAAATTAATACGTAATTGTAAGACTGACAAATCTGTCTTTGTGATATTGTGTATGTATTTTGGACATACGATGTAGCAGAAACCTTAGTAGGTATGCTTACCTATAAGGCAAATTTTTTTTTAAACAAAGAAAATGGTAGTAAACATAACGATAGAGACACAAAAACAAAGCCTAATTTTCAAGCCCTAATAAGCAAGCGTGGTGACCAATGCTCGTTCTTAATCCTTGGCCACCTGCTACTCACTCAAGCAACACGCATCTTGTGACAGCGACTGCGGGGAAAACAAATGAAAAAAGATATTTAGAGCATGCCACGAGTAGTGTGCAAGTGTAGTGTGGGTCACCCCCCAACTAGATGGACCGACGACCTAAAGAAAGGCTGGGATAGATTGGATGCGAAAGGTGGAGGACAGGGTGTTGTGGCGCAGCATCCGAGAGGCCTATGTCCAGCAGCGGACTGCGATAGGATGAGTTGTCACTAGTCACCGCGACGAGACTGGCGGACAGACAGAGGTCAACGAATATACAGGCCCGTCCAAGTGTCAAATTACATTTTTCGGACGAGCAAAAACACATCTGGAGAAGAGTCTGTATAGACAACTGTCACTTGTGTTGTCATTCATTTTTAGTTCGTGCCCCGAACTAATTTTATGTCCGTAAGGGGTAGGAATTGGATTTCGTGGTTAGGGAGTCGATAGATCCACGGGTGATGCGCGCGAGTTTCGCTTGACGCATATCGCAACGCCCGAGACCTTAGGAGATGTACAAATGCCTTGCATGGGACAGTCACAGCCCGTCATCTTATTCTGCAAACCCTACAATATTTCCCTGGTATAATGAATGTATCTAGAGCCAGCATCACTGAGATGCAGGCTGACTCAGACTCGTGATAAACCAATAAAATATTACACGCAGTTATTACCTAGTTTACTATGATTATTATTTATGCAGTTTTTTTTTTATTGACATCTATGCAACAATTCTTGGCTACAATATTGGTCACCAATTCGTCATGTTGGCTTTGGATGTTGGCAAAATTATTGAATGAACCACAGATACAGTCTCGATCCAGGACTTTAAATTCATAGAAATATATTATCACTTTGTTTCTAATATGAAGGCCAAATTCCCGTAATTAAAAACGTTCAAAATCTAGTCGCAATCATAACTCAGCGACCATCAATGTCAAAAGCTTGTCAAAAATGTAGGGGAATTAGACGTTTTTTTGACAGATTGAGACTGATATCAGACTGTGAATGTTCTTAAAACTACGAGAATTGTTCCTCTTGCTATCGGTGTTCTATTAGGAAGGTTTATCATCATCTTCATCATAATCGACAGCCACTGCTGAGTATATACCTCCTCTCTTTTGAGTCATACTACCCTAGTCCTTGCGAGTGTCATCCAGCACTCCAATCGCGAAAAACACTAACAATTACAACCTAAATCGTTTTGAAGGACTACTGCTAATCTATTGCTTCATATGTTCAAAAAATTTGTCTGCACAACAACGTATATAACGCAATGAATGTTGAATGCTGTTAGTGTGTTATGCAGTTACCCTGCAAGTCTTCTCTGCAATCTAAGGTTGCTACTAAATATGTAGATGAATGAATAATGCCGTTAGTCATATTAACACCATATTATAAACCAACAACGATTAATGAATGCTTCCGTTGAGAATTCTTCCCATACCAATAGTTCAACAGGTGGGAATCAAATACAATAGACTGCCAGTTGAGTATACCTTAGCGTATGAGCTCGCGATTCTAGATACCACATCACCTTCTATCATTCATTACGCCCTGGTACTTTTGATGATGATTCCCAATACCTGCTCAACAACGAAGCACCTAGGTATATACTACCATGTCTTAAACCCTGGTAATTCTGATCATAATTCCCGAATGAAGAAGAAAGGTTTCCTCAGATTGCGGTCTAATGACGCCGGTGAAACGTTTTTTTATGAAAGTAAACTGGTGCGTTTTTTGGACACCGGGAAGTCAAACTCCGCTGCTATCATTTTTATAACCTGGTACAGATACCAGCACATCAAGCTACTACAATCTGTCAAATTTCTATAATAGATTTTCAACTTTATCGCTAAAGCATTAAGGTTCAAGGTTGATTGGGAATATTTGACCGTTTCGGGTAGCTTGACTTGCTGGCGTCTGTACATTTAGACAATATTCCTCATACTCCATATTATGACCTTTCCTGCACCTTTATTAACCCAGATACAGTCAAGAAGTCTCCACACACCTCCTACAAAATCTTCGAGCCTAGTACATTTGTCTACGAATTTTTATCAATCCAAGAGGTCTTCACATTAGCTCTTAACAAATATTTAATCTAGAAACATTTGAAGACTCCTGTGACCCCATACCACCTGCCATACCTTTAACCCTGATACAGTCAAGTTTAACACGGAAGTTTCCTCACACCTCATAAACAATCTTCCACCCTAGTACCTAGACAATATTCCTTAGACTCCATAATCTGCTACACCTTTGACCCTGATACAATCATGATTCCTTAACAAAGAGGTCTCCACACACCTACAAAATCTTCGAGCCTGGTACATTTGGCACAATGTTTTGACTGGCACCCGTCAGTGCGGAACGGTTTTTGTGCCATCCAACATCCGCCTGTCCCGATGATATGACTTACTGACGGTTTGAGGCACAAGGCGTCATGTTTCGAAGATATGTTAAAAGATATTTTGAATTTTTTAAGAGAATGGGCTCTATATGAAATCATTATAATGTATACTCCGCTAGAAAGTGAACCCTGGGCAGTCAGCTCTGCTACCAAACACGCTGACTGATCTTTTCTAGGCGTGAGTTACTCTCGTGCCGACACGAAATAAGAAAATAAAAAGGTTACAAGAGAATTACAGAATAAAAGTGCGATTATGGAACTGGACAAGGTCCTAATCAGTTTTTGGTTGCAATGGAATTTGAACTTTGCTAAGTATGACATTCAGTTTGTTGTTCCATAACTTGAAAATTATCTCAAATTTAGATACATACTAACATTAATACAGCATTTGATTTCCCGTGTTTATTATACTTAATAAACGTTTTAAGTGTTTTGACATTAGGTGTAACTTAGAAAGCTTACTTAGGTTTCACTTAAAGGCTTATATTAAAGCCTAAGTCGTAATATTTTTATGTAAAGTCGGCTTTTATTAAAGCCTTGTAATTCAATATTACAAGCCATTTTATTACTTAATTTAATTACATTATTAACTTATTCATAACTTATTCATTTACATCAATAAAAATTATCTTTAAATACTAATACCGTGTATGCCTTTAAAAGTATAATTACAAACATGGAAATGCACTCGGTTTACGCAATTTACACTTTAATAATTTGTAATAAGTTCTAAGACACGTGTCTCTATAATGTTGTCAGATGTTGGATAAGACACATTTTAAGGTCACGGTCTGATTGTAAAATAAGACCTTTTTAAATCCTCATTTTCATTTATTGAAGTGTTTTTTGGGAAGTTTACAACTAGTCTTACTAATAGGTATCGTATTACCCAGTAACTGGTTTGTGGAGGTCAGATAGGCGTCGCTCCATGTAAAATACTGGTATTCAGCTGCATGTGGTGTGGTTAGACTGGAAGCCAACCCCAACATAATTGGGAAAAGGTGATGATGAGAGTGTTTTAGTAGTGGGAAAACTTTCAATCTTAGTATGCTAAATGCGTTATACTGTGATTGAAACATTTAAACTTAAAGATTGAATAGGCTATTTTCCTAAAAAAATCGAATTAGTCCGTCAGTTAGATTATCAAAAAATATTGAACCCCTATTTTTTCTTTTGTCAATTATATAAAAAATGATGAAGATATCACCCGTTAAAGTTCCGCGTGACGTCACTTGCTTGCTACACTTTTGCAAGCAAGTGACGTCACGACCCCCCACTCCCAAATTTTGACACGCTTTATCTTTTTAATTTTTTGTTTGATTGACAAAAGAAAAAATACGTGTCTATTATTTTTCGATAATCTAACTGACAGACTAAATATATATTTTTTTTATACAGGCCACTACCCTATTGTTTTAATAAAATTAATGTGTACTTTTACCAAAGTAATAACCTATTTATCACCCTATCCACTATTTACTACATAAAACTTATAGATTTTCTTCAAGATCAAACCCTACATAGAGATTTCTAAATCAACCTTGAACAGGCTCGAAGTAACGGGCGTATGATCAAGTACTTCGCACCGATTGCTCAAAGCGATCATGAACGTTCAGAAGGACACAGCTCCGCTCAGCTCGCTCATTACTCGCTCATCTTTCAGTGGAGCATAACTCCCAAGACGAGCAAGTGATATAATCGTAAAAATGCTAATTTTTATATGTTTCCTTTTAATTTTGACACAGAAATGTAATTAGGGCACAAATGGAAACGGTAAATGATATCTTATAGTATTCGTATAGACTGAAGTTTTTATACTTTTAGTGTGACGTAGATATGGATACATCATCATCTGCCTAGCCTTTTCCCAACTATGTTGGGGTCGGCTTCCAGTCTTACCGAGTGCAGCTGAATACCAGTATTTTACATGAAGAGACTGCCTATCTGACCTCCACAACCCAGTTATTGGGTAATACGATACCCTTGGTAAGACTGGACGTAGATTTGTGATGAGTTAGTGCCAAACTGTTTTTATGTTTTGATGCAAAATAAAGCTCTATTGCAATTGTAATTTCTATTTGAATTAATATAATATATCACATAAACTTAGGTCTAATATAACAAACTGTAAACTATTGTATGCCTAACATGGTGGAGCAGTGCAAAAGCACACCAATTAACATATACATAACAACTCTGTAACCACTGTCTCACAATAAAGATCTTTGACATTGACTTTAGATATGGATTCGTTATGGCTTTTAATTTTTTACTGATAAGCTCTGTTGTGTATTGTTCTGCCACGCTAATATTACCGGAATAATAGTTCGCCACATAACTCACCGATTCTTTGTAAAAAGGAAAAAAAAAACACCTAAAAATACACCGACTATTATTTTATTTATTTATTTAAACATTTCGCACAAAAAGGTACAAAGGCGGACTTAATGCCTTAGGCATTCTCTACCAGTCAACCAAGGGTGGTGAAGAGATTAGACGGCAGGTGCTTTGGTTGAGGGGGACAATGATAAAAAAAACTCTTTAAACTAGGTACACTTATACATAAATAGGTTATACAGGGTGACAGGAAAACTCGACGTGTTCCTTCCAGGACGTGATAGTGTGACCCATTTGCAACAATTAAGCACACCATAAAGCCTAGGCGAAAATTCATGGAATCCGAGAAAAACCGATTTTAATGTTTTTTTTGGAAATTTTCCAGAATTCGTCACTAATTATAACTTACGAGTCCTGAATTGTCGTGGGTTCGAACCTTAGCAGGCGTTTTACTTTGTGTAAATACTTCCATCATCACTGCTCTAAAACATCGTGAGGAAACCGGCATGTCCCGAAACCAAAAGATTCGAAGACATGTGACATCTACCCAAACTGGGCCCGCGTGGTAGATAACATCCCACTCCCTCTCACAGTGAGGAGGCCTGTGTCCCACCAGTGGGAACATCATAGGCTGATTATGCTCATTATCAAGTAGAGTGCCCTGAAGTAACTCGCAACATCTAAACAAGTCTTCGATTATAATTAGTTGGCTGAAGCAAGGAAAACCTGTTCAAGTGGAGATTCATAGACGACTCCACCTTGAAGTAAATGTGTTGGTGTTCCACAAACGATGAGACACTTATTATCATGTCGTACGTGTCCAGTCAGCTGGACTTACAGGAACTGATGGACGCTAGTGATGGCGCCAAACACGTAGACGAATTCTTGGTCGAGTCCATTTAGATTGCCATCGACACGCTAAGAAAAAGACTATAGTTAGAACAAAACCGCTGTACCGCGCCTTCGGTATGTGCGCGGCGAGACGGGGGGGCAGTGCAGGCCGCTCATTCATCATCGCTCACGGCGTCCCGTCCCCCGCCTCGCCGCGCATTCCTAAGGCGCGGTACAGCAGTTTCGGTCAAACTATAGTTCAAGTTCACACTTGTCTAAAACCGATCATAAAGCTAACTGAAGTTATCTAAACCTTTAATCTACTAAACACTTAACTAGAAACATGTAAATGACACATTACTAAAGAGATAGAGTTATCACAAACATTTAAATTAAATGTTATAATGTATACAATTTTTTTTTCTCATTTTGCATTTGTAATGCATTCCTTTGGCTTGCGATAGTACGGAACATGACAAAAACATGCTAGTTTGATAAATGGATACGATGTGGGTGGCGATATATGAAACAGATGTAGTTAGTATTGGCATAGATTACATAATGAAGTAAGCAAATGTCATCATAGACATTTCACATGATTATTCAATGTGAATATTGAATTATGCTCGTCGGTCTAGTGCTAGCAAGCGCTACTCTTGAGCCTGAGGTCCTGGGTTTGATTCCCGGGTCGGGCAAAGTGTTATTGAGGTTTTCCATGTGGAATTTCTCAGCACCAACCGGGTGTCTGGATTTCTGCTCATCAGCCTATAATGTTCTACATGTCTCCTCTTTCTATGAGAGAGATTGGGCCATAATCCACCACGCGGGCCCATTACGGGTTAGTGGATGTCACGTGTCTTCGAATCACATCCACTTCCTGTCTACCCAATAAGTTGGGGTCGGTTTTCAGCCTAACCAGACGCAGCTGAATACCAATATTTTACATGGAGCGACTGCCTATCTGACCTCAACAATCCGGTTACTGAGTAACACAATACCCTTGGGTAAGACTGGTTGTCAGACTTTCAGGCTTCCGACGACCCGTAACGACTGTCAAAGATCTAAGAATGACAGCCGGAACCAACGGCTTAACGTGCTTTCCGAGGCACGGAGGGCTCTTGGCATGTCCTCGGTGGTATGTGCTAGAAAGCTATTTAATTGTAAATACAGTAGCCGTTTAACTCATGTTAAATTTACAAAACAAGCAACTACAGGTAAAGTGCTTGTCCATCCCGTTAAGGGTATAATAAAATGAAGGTAATTCCATTAAACTGACACTACAACTCAATTCCGTCTCTATTTACATATTATTAAAGCACAATTTTAATTACCGAATCGATCACACAGAGATCCAAAGATATACTGTGTCACTTTTTGCGTGTACAGTAAGCGTAACAAGTTTTCCAATAAAAATGTTAATAAAGTACGGTTTTTTGTTTGCGAAACTTGTTGGTGGGGTTGTACTGGAGGAAAATTTATTTATTGCCAACATTCTTAATTGCAAGGTGAGATTATACTTGTTAGTTTTAAATGTAAAATTAATTTGATGTCGATCTCCAACAAAAAGTGCAGCAGGTGCCTTGTATAGCACCTACATAAATGTAGGTTATCTTTTTTAAAGATATAAAATAAAATAATGTAATACTAGCGGCGCCCCGCGGTTTCACCCGCATAAGTTTCGAAATCCATTCAGTAGTTTTTGTGTAAAAGAGTAACAAACAAACATTCATCCATCCATCCATCCATACTTATACTTAGTAGTCAAATAAAAGCCCTCTTCCTGTCTCCTACTTTTGCTGTGCCCAACAGGGTCCACAATGATCATATTCTGAAAAATCTACCACCTAAGTTCACATGTGGAAGCAATAAATATATTGAGTATTGAGTACTTGGCTTGTACTTATTCTTTAGTCCTAAGGTGTTATTTATAAGCGAACCTTTGTGGAGAGAGAAATAAACTATTATTATTATTATCATAGGGGGCGACTCTATTGCCATCATCTGGGCTGCTACTGAGAAATTCTAGGTGGATAAATACTATAATACTTTTCCCGACTCAAACATCAAACCCTGAACCTTATACTCAGCAGCAGCTCTTGCGACCACTAAACCCAAATATTTCATTTTTAAAGTCATAAATGTGTCAATGTAAAAATTGCTTACTGTCAAATCTAAGGTTCATACTGTGATTGGTTGATCGAAATAACAAAAGCCAATCAGATGAGATTTCAGAGAAAAACATAAAAGTGAAAAAGTTGTGAAAGAAATTGAGTGCTATACAAATTCATTATCAATTTCGACGTATCGTGTTTCAATCTGGTAAACAGTTAATTTCCCTGACTGCAGGCATGCCATGGATTTAAACCTACAGCATATGGCTTACAAAGCAGTCCTGCCGATCGATTCTGTAAAAATCTCACCGTGAATAGTTAGGTGAAGTGAGTCAATAGTGTCAATCCCTAGCATTAGTTGGAATGACAGCTCACTCCACGCTCACTTCACCTAAGTTTTCACGGTGAGATGGTTACAGAATCGCATTGCTGTTAAGCAACGGACCACCAAGTAGGTACTGTTAATACCAAAAAGAATACAAAGAAATATCGGCGTCTACTAGCAAAAAAATCACACTTAAGAAACAACAACATAGAAGTACTGAGAGTCTACTGCTGCCTACCCAGTCAGTTTTAAAAGCGTGAAAGCATCAAGTATAAAGTGTTTTCCCTTGGCACCGGCGACGCAGCCGCAACGAGTTTTTATCTGTCTTTCCTACCGCTACCTACTAAGCCAAACGGCGAAACGAACGCGGTGACCATGAGGCTGAGAACTACGGGACAGTGATTGATGTTGAGATTGCGCTTGCGCATGTAGAAATGATTAAAAGTCATTATTGGTTGAGAAAAGTGCAAGGTCCCGAAATTGTTTATTGTTTGCCTACATTAGTGTTTAAATGAGCAGTTTTATCAGAGCTCAAAATTAAGTAGAAATAGTTTTAACCGAAGCAAACCACCTTCTGGGCTGGCCATATTTGTCGAAGGACCGATGGCCGGTGGAGCAGACGAGTCCTGGAGATGAAACCGCGTATCAGCAAGTGTAGTGTGGGACGCTCCCCGTGTAAATGGACCGACGACCCAAAGAAGATGGCTGGGACAGACTGGATGCAGAAGACGGAGGACAGAGTGTTGTGGCGCAACCTGGGAATGCCCTATGTCCTGCATTGGACTACATTAGACTGAGTTGATTGATTGAAACCCTCTTGATTAAACCTCAACTAAGTCAATTGTCTTGTGAGTTTAAACACCCATGTATGATGTAGACAATGTAGATAGTAATAGTTATAATTTTTCAATCCATCGCACCCAGTTTTATGGTTGTACGGAGTTACTTAACACCTCATTCACGAACGCCTTTGTGTCTGATGAAGAACACTTTCTTACTCTTCGTTCTGATTCTTCAAAATTATAAGGTTTTAAAGTAATTTATTTTTAATAAGTTTTTTTTAAGACACATGTCTTGTGTCATGTCATGTTTTCTGATCCAAGGCTGTCCAAATGGGTGCACCAAAAACATATCCATACACACTGTGAGACATTTTTTCTTGTGAAAAATTCTCCGCTGTCAAGAAAAAAATGTCCCACCATCTTCAGACTCCACGGTCACCCTACACCTTCTGTCAGTAGATTACCATACAATGGGAGACACCTCACACGTCCTTGGTCCCTTATCTGTTTATCATACTACCTTCCTATTTGTAATTATGAAAAGAACACTGTTTTTATAAACCTCTTCACCTAAGGTCAGCGGATTAATCACGGAAAGAATCATGTTGTTTTGTGATAATGAATTCGGCAACACGCTCTTTGAGAGGTCAAAGTTTGTAATTAACTTTATGTAGGTAACGGCCGCGGCTTACGAGTAGCAGGTACGGTCGTAGGTTCGAACCCGAACAGGCACTTTACTTTGTGTAAATTATTTCATCACCACTGTTCTTAATGGTGAAGGAAAACATCTTGAGGAAACCGGCATGTCCTGGAACCAAAAATCCGAAGACATGTGACATCTACCAAAATAAAAAGTAAATATTATGTACAGACGCCAGCACATCAAGCTACTACAATCTGTCAAATTTCTTTAATAGATTTTCAACTTTATCGCTAAAGCATTAAGGTTCAAGGTAGATTGGGAAAATTTGACAGTTTCGGGTAGCTTGACCTGCTGGCGTCTGTACAATAAATTGCCTGTACAATTTAAAAACTCTATGAATCCAAACGCATTCAAGAGAAAATTAAAGTCATTGTTATTGAAGAAATGTTATTACAGCTTAAAAGACTTTCTCAAGGATAAAAGTAGTTCGAACTAATATGTGATTATATTTTAAAGATTTTAAATGATATAATTACGTAACATTCTATCATGACATTGCATTTTAATGAATTTTATTGACATACATTTCTTTGAATTGAATTTATATTAAATTTATTTTAAAATTAAGTTAAATTACTATAATTAATGTTGTGACCAATGTGGAATGCATTTTTTTTTCTCTCGTTTCTGGCTTTACGATGATTACTTAATTTTGTGTTACATTTATTATTATTGTTAAAACCACTGTTCGACACAAATGTAAATTTGTTGATGTATAAATAAATAAACACTTAAAACTAGGGTGAGAACATAACATCACGCTTGTATTCCCTAAAGAGTTAGGCAGAGATGTATCTATGTATAGTCTATAGCTCCCCCAACACTTCACCAGTTATGTTTAGGTCCCATGTAACAGAGGGTGACCCTATTGTCATCAACCGGGTCCAGCCCAAACTCCGTGGTGCTACTGCGAAAATCTATTAACACTTTACCCGACCCGGGAATTGAACCCAGGACCTCAGGCTCAGCAGCAGCGCTTGCGACCTCTAGACCAGCAGATAAGGCCGCCCATTGTATGTTTTTTTAATAAAAACTATACTTTTTTATCATTTACTAGCTTCTGCCCGCGGCTTCGCCCGCGTGGATGTCGGAAATTATCCCACGGGAACGTGCCAACAGGATAAAATGTACCCATGTGCTTCCCCAGAATGCCATCCATCTCGCGGGCCCTTTGTGGCTAATTACAATAGAAAACCAATTGTGTCTCATTAGTGGTGATTAAGAGGGTACCTATATGATACCTTTACCTAAGTACCAACCTTATAAAAAAAAAAAAACTCAATAACAGAAAATTAAATACCTACCTACCTGAATAAACCTATTTCTGATGATAACTAATCTAAACTCAATAAATAAGAAAAATCCCTAAAAACTAATATCTATACGAATGACTAATCCTACCTAACAGTATTATAAAATAACCTACGGTCATTACGTACACTATCAAATATACTACCTATACTTTAAAATTAAAATCTATACCTACGACTTATATAAAAATAAACCTAAATAACTCTAAAAACTAAAAGGAATAAAAATGAACTCCATTGCGGGTGACTTAACCTACGACAAACTTATTATTTGCGGTTGGTGCAGTAATCGAGTCTAGGGATCGAACCGCAAAATTAAGTTTGTTTTTTATTGTATATACTTTTCCGGGATAAAAAGTACCCAGTGTGGTGCCCAGGATATTAAAGAATAATTATACCAAGTTTCAACGTAATCGAACCGGTAGTTTTTGCGTGATGCCTGAACAAACAGACAGACAGACAGACAGACAAAAATTTTTTTAATCACATTTTTGGGTTCGGTGTCGGTCTAGTAACACCCCCTGCCATTTATTTTTTTGATATTTTCAATGTACAGAATTTTCACTTCTACAGATTTATTATAAGTATAGAAGATAATTTTCTGGTATACAATAAAGTATGTATAAATAAATCCTATCTTATTAATATTATAAACGCGAAAGTTTGTATGGATGGATGGATGTTTGTTACTCTTTCACACAAAAGCTACTGAACGGATTTAGATGAAATTTGGCACACAAATAGTTTATAATCAGGATTAACAGATAGGATACTTTTTATTCCGGTATTCCCACGGGATCGAAACTTATGCGGGTGAAACCGCGCCACGCTGCTAGTAATAAATAAGGAAATACAACAGAAAACTATCCAAAACTTTCGGAAAGTCCATAAGAAAATTAAGTAGGTTTCTTGAATTCACAGAAAATATTAAAATAGTTTCTTGCTGTCAGTAGTCAGTAATTAAAAAGTTCCAGAAACATCCAAAGTCGTAATTAACAAGTAATTAAAACTACGCAAAGTTTCTTGATTTTACGAAGTTAGTTTACTTTTGAAATGGACATTCTGTCAAAGTAAATTATTATTGTTTGTTTGTATTTTAATCCAAGAATACTAGTGATTAATACAGACTGGTTTAGTTATTAATCTCATGTTAATGGTAAAACATGTGTTTTTCTGGTAATTATTTAATATACTGGCTGTGAAAACTAGTTTGTTTAAACAAAAAAAAAAAAAAAAATTATTTGCCAATATAAAAAATGTAGTTTTGTTTTTTTTTTACTTTTTTTTTTTTATTAATACTTATCTAAAATTGGTACAGCTGATTAGCCGTATTGTATGAGCGATTTTATTAGGTCTACAAGTACACTGAAACTCCAATCCTTAAATGGTTGGTGGTACCTTAAAAAGACTTGGAAAAACATAAAATATATAATAAGTTATTATAATTCAATCAAAATCATGACGTCGAAAATTGAGTTCCAGCTTTTTTTTCATTTTTCTATAAAACAGCATTGTACACAATTCTACTTACCACCTAACAGACACAGCGTGACTATAACAGAATGTATGTACTTAATGCAAAATAAATGTTGGAAATGACTCATGAGAACGGGTCAGACGGGATGTATGGAAGGTACGTTCCTCTTGCAACCAATCTAAGTTTTCAATGCTTCATAACGGTAATTTATTATGAACTAGCTTCTGCCCGCGGCTTCGCCCGCGTGGATGTCGGAAATTACCCCACGGGAACGTGCTAACAGGATAAAATGTATGTGCTTCCCCAGGATGCCATCCATCTCGCGGGCCCTTTGTGGCTAATTACTATAGAAAACCAATTGTGTCTCATTAGTGGTGATTAAGAGGGTACCTATATGATATCTTTACCTAATTACCTACCTAATTTAAAAAAAAAATAACCTACCTAAATAAACCTATTTCTGATGATAACTAATCTAAACTCAATAAATAAGCAAAATCCCTAAAAACTAATATCTATACGAATGACTAATCCTACCTAACAGTATTATAAAATAACCTACGGTCACTACGTACACTATCAAATATACTACCTATACTTTAAAATTAAAATCTATACCTACGACTTATAAAATTAAACCTATATAACTCTAAAAACTAAAAGGAATAAAAAGGTCACACAGATGATACTGCGGGTGACGTAACCTACGACAAACTTATTATTTGCGGTTGGTACAGTAATCGGTCTAGGGATCGAACCGCAAAATTAAGTTTGTTTTTTATTGTATATACTTTTCCGGGATAAAAAGTACCCAGTGTGGTGCCCAGGATATTAAAGAATAATTATACCAAGTTTCATCGTAATCGAACCGGTAGTTTTTGCGTGATGCCTGAACAAACAGACAGACAGACAGACAGACAGACAGACAGACCGACAGACAGACAGACAGACAAAAATTTTTGTAATCACATTTTTGGGTTCGGTGTCGGTCTAGTAACACCCCCTGCCATTTATTTTTTTGATATTTTCAATGTACAGAATTTTCACTTCTACAGATTTATTATAAGTATAGATAGATAAAAATAGCCTATCCTACATTTAAATATTGCCAGCTATGAGTAACATAATCAGCTAATACTGTTCCCACTGCTGGGACACACACCTCCTCTCTGTGAGAGGGAGTGGGCCGTAATCTCACGAAGGAACAGTGCGGGTTGGTAGATGTCACATGTTTTCGTTTTATTTTTTGGTTCTAGAAATGCCTTGCCTGTTTCCTCGCGATGTTTTCCTTCACCGTTTTGAGAGCAGTGGTGATGATATAAATTAAACAAAATAAAGCGCCTGTCTGGCGTCGAGCCTACGACCTGGAATTTGTAAGTCGCGGCCGGTCCAATGTGCACAGCTCAGCTCAGGTACTGGGCAGTAAGGAACTGTGGCTACTATCGGTAGGCCTAGTTTTGATTCCCATGGAGAGCAGTGGGCTAAATAAAAGGTAAATAAAATATGACTAATGATATATAAGGTCATGAAAATGCACGCTGCTAAAGTTTTTGTGCTACATCAAATGATGACCAGAAAAATTATGGCATTTCACAAACAGAAACTGTAAAAAATTCTAGTAATTTCCTGATTACGAGTATGTACGAGTTCTACGACGCACGGTCATAATTTTTTACCCACAGCTCAGCTATGATAGTAAAAATTTCTGAGGAACACGAAGTATTGGTCATAAAATCAATTATCCTGGCCCGCAAGCGTGAAAACGTTTTAATTACTCCTAGAACTCGTTTTTTTATGATTTTTTTCTATATTTGAGGTCACCCCTGATCAGTGCCGGTATTTTTCCGTTATATTTTTTTTCGATTTTTGAAAGTTCGACCAATCAACGGTGTTTTTTTTAAGCTTCGAATCCTTTGATTGTTGAAAAATATGTTTTTTTTTTTTGTTGTAGTATATTTGGTTTTTGTTAATTTGATATTTTAGCAATCAATTTTGCATGCCTCATATTTTAGCGAAATGTGGTTTTATGATTTTATAGTGCAGACGGATTTGCCCATCCCTTTATTACATAACATTGAAAGCAATAGATATGTATATCCTATTGCGTAATATTAAAAGCGATACCTAAGTTTTATTTCTGACTTCAGTTTCTTTATAATTTCTATTGCTGTGTTGAAAAAACTATTTTCTTACATCGGACTTTACACTTTCTATTTGATTTTATTTGTTGCTATCTGATGTATGTGTCTGGTGTATATGTCTTTTCTTTAAATCTTTCTTCTAAAATTTTCCTAAAAAAAAAAACTAGGAATGTGGAAATATAATAGTTAACTATAGGCGCATCTCTGCCTAACCCTTCGAGGAATACAAGCGTTATATAATTATGACGTGTGTGTGAAAAAATTGCTATACCTGCCTTTTTTTAAAGCCCTACCTACAATTCAAGCAAGGGTTAATTTTTCATCATCTGACAACTTTATTCGAGGACTAATTTTGAAATTTTGACAGTTATTTTATACTAAAACTTTCAAACTTCAATTTTATTCCTTGAATAAAAGTTATCTGGTGATGGAAAAATCAGCCCTAAAAATAAAAAAAACAGCATCAAATCACCCGGCGCCAATACGAACGCACCACAGATCAAGTGGCGATAGACAAGTAATATCCCGGAGATAATAACCGCTATAACTCGAACGCGACAGTTTTGGGCTATATACCTATTATCTAGACTGAATCTAACGTTATCTGTCACTACATACCTAATAGACGAAGGTATGTACAGACGCCAGCACATCAAGCTACTACAATCTGTCAAATTTCTTTAATAGATTTTCAACTTTATCGCTATAGCATTAAGGTTCAAGGTTGATTGGGAAAATTTGACAGTTTCGGGTAGCTGGCGTCTGTACAGACAGGGAAGGTATTGTTGAGTAGAATGACACACTTCGTCTTTTAATATCGACAGAATATCTCACAAATATAATCAAAAGTCATTTATTCAAATTAGGCTGAGAATCAGCACTTTTCGAACGTCAAAATTACAAAAGACTGTCCCTCAAAACTCCCGCCCTTCACCACTAGTGCATTCGCTCGGGAGAAGAAGTGGCGCAACAGGCTCCCCAGCAGAACCCAACAGAATAAGCAAGCTGAAGTGGCAACGGGTCCGCCATATTCACCGTAGAACCGATGACCGTTGGGGTAGGCCGCGAATTGGCAAAAGGTAGGACGCACTCAGGCTATGTGGAGCGACGATCTTCGCAGAATGGTAGTAGCTGTATGAGAGTTGCCGATTGATCTTCATCATCATCACTAGCAGAGCACGGTGCGTACGATTTGCACGTTATTAAGCTTGATTCTCAGTTTCATCCAGCTGGATGAGAGTTTAGACTCTCAGAGAGCTGGTGCTACCAACCACCCTGCAAAGATCGTCGCATCCAATCTAGTTGACTGTAAAAAGACTTCATCATCTTTTCGTGGGTAACCATTCTCAAAAAGCACGTGTCCACAAGAAAAATACTACCAAAATGTACTAGCTAACAGAAAAAAACAACCATTTGAAACTTCGAACACAGTCGATCGACAGAGTAGGATGTGACGTAACGTCTGTCGATAGTAATTACTAGATCACAAGCGACCGACCGCTGATGCAATGTTCATATAAAAAACTATCTAACTGTTCGTACGTTGCCTCTTAACGTTCCTTCGAGCCTGGTACTTTTAATCTGGGTTCTGAATGAAGGAGAATTTAACTTCTATAAGGGCTGATTTTTGAAACGACAGATAATTTTTATTCGAGGGATAAAATTCACGTTTGAGTTTTTGTATGGAAGAACTGTGAAAAATTCAAAACTATTCATCGGATAAAATTATCTGGCGTTGGAGAAAACCGACCGACGGGAGCCGAGTATACCACGTCAGCGACCCGAACGTGAAAGATTCAGTTTCGTTCACTGTTTAGAAAGATCGCTAAGTGCGCCTAAAGAAGTTTTCACTTCAAAAATAGTACTCAACTTCACCTCCTATGATAATCTGCAAGCCTGGTACCTTTTTGTTAATGGGTATCAAACAAGAGCCATTACGCAACCCGTCTAATGGTAATTGGTCACCGCCACTACTGAACAGAAACTAAGAGAATAGTTCTCCTATTTTTCATAACTACAATCCAGTTTCAACCATATGCTGCTAAATACCAGTATTTTACATAGAGTGAGCCTATCCGACCTCCACAACCCAGTGACTGGGTAACACGATACCCCTTGGTAAGACTGCGGGCTTCTGACTACCCGTAACGTCTGTCAACTGACAAAGATCTACGAATGACAACCGGGACCAACGGCTTAATGTGCTTTTCGAGGCTCGGAGGGGTCTCGATATTTAATGGACTCATCCACGAATCTACCGCGGCAAGCGTAGCTTAGACTTTGATGGACTCGTGTGGCTGTTATCATTTAGCCACGAGTTCAACGACTTCCGAAGATCTCCGAATGATACCCTGGACATCCAGCTTCACTATGAGAACAGCTCATAGCAAGTTATTCAGAAAACCAAGAAAATCGTACAAGGCGCAGTGAGGTGTTATCTATACCATAATATGAATAAAACATAGACTAGCTAATTTATGAACATAAACACGGCAGAAAAGACAGCCATTTTAATGTCTTGAGAAATTATGAAAGCAGGTTTCAATTTATTAATAGGCACTGGTTTTTCAGGATGCCGAGGGAAAGAAATTATATTACTGGCAGTAGAACTCCTTGTAAAAGAGCTTGTCGGAGAAAGTACTACTACCTATTTCTGCCACCAGCAATATTGGGTTCATATTTAGCCTATAATGTTCCCACTACCGGGACACAGGCCTCCTCGCTTCGAGACGGAGTGCGATGTAATTTACCACGCGGGCCCAGTGCGGTTTGGTTTGTTTCACAATCATGTCTTCGAATTTTTGGTTCTAGTACAAGCGTTCCTCACGATGTTTTCCTTCACCGTTTTGATACCTCTTTCTTAGGGCACGTCTAAGCAAATTCTGAAGATGCACAGCAAATTGCATGTTTCTTTCTTCAGTGGTTTATCATGTGCGTTGTCTGCTAATTTCGAAGTGACTAAAAATACACTATTCGTCGTCCGAAATTTCACTCGCATCCTAGTGGAATTTAATCATTCAATCAAGTACAAAGTATTCTTACGGTCATCCAGGATACGGCTCCCCTGCGTGCCTTTCATCCAAATCCGTTAACCCATTGAGCTAACATCTTCACTCACTCTCCTCATCCTCATTCAGCCGCAAGACCTCCACTGCTGGACATAGCACACACCAAAACACCACCACGACTACTGTTCCTGTATTTCCCGCATCAAACGGATGCACGAACACCCACATAACTTTAAAATTAAGGAAGCTAGAGTAATGATTTATCGTGAGTAAACCCGGGTCCCTAGCTAGTGTAGTATGATATATTAATATAGCTGGCGCCACCTGCCGGTAACTCGTTAACGTTTTACTACCCAACTAACTGGATCTTGTACTAGCAGCCACTAATGTGTTTACGATAGCGAAAATATTAAAAATAGTCAAGGTTTGAAGCTTAGGGAGAGCTCAGGGCCTCGACGAGTGACAATAGCCTTTCGAGGCGTTTCTACAACTACTTTCAACAGCGGGTGACAATCATCAAACGCCTCCTCCCGCTCTGGGTGGAGCGGAAGGGAGTGTCAGACTCTTACTGACTAAAACCCACCCGTGTTCCTTCCTTAGCCCTTTATGTTCCAGGGCAGCGGTAACCCTTTCGGACGATCCCGCTACCCACGGGTAACACACTAACAGTAACAATGGCTTCCGTTTTGACAGTTTAACAACATTCATTGCGTTATTTGCGTTGTTAAGCAGACAAATTCGAACATATGAAGCAATGGATTATCCTTCAAAATGATTCAAATTAAGATTGAAAATTATTACCTACGCAATATTATTGACTTTTTCCATCATGTCATTTCATGTAAGCCCTCTGGGATGATGTTCTATTTTGATCATACTAGCTACGCCCCGCGGTTTCACTCGCATAAGTTTAAATCCCGCGGGAATATCGGGATAAAAAGTATTCTATATGTTAATCCTGGTTATTAACCATCAGTGTGCCAAATTTCATCCAAATCCGTTCTGTAGTTTTTGCGTAAAAGAGTAACAAACATCCATCCATCCATCCTTACAAACTTTCACGTTTATAATATTAGTAGGAATACATTTAATATAGCTTTCTGGGATCTTAAATTATGTCTTTGATAAGAAAACCTGTTGCTGAACCTCAAACAATCATAGGTTACGACCTGACTATTCATCCAACTAATTGAATGGCGTGCAACAGGAGAGGCTTATGTTCAGCGGTGGACTGCTAAAGGTTGATGATGATGATGAAACTAAACGATAGAACATTTGAATCGATCACTCAAATATGTAAAGGTAATGAGAATCATTAAATTTGTGAATTTAGTCTCATTTAGTTAAATATCCTTGCAAAACTCATATATGTTATGGAACACTATTCTCTACTCTCTCTCTGTTCCAGACAATTTTATCAAGAACCCAATCACTTGTGTACCCACCATTACGACATGTTTGAACAAGAAGTTCTCCTGGCTGTTGGAACGTTTTGTTTTATTTCAATACTACCCACACTTCCACGTCACACGTACGAGTAATTATAATAAAATCTTTTAGTTTTGCTTCAAATATAATTTATTGTTTGACTTCCGGAATTCTGCATTTCCGTTAAGGGTGCTTTGTTGAAATTGCCCCTAGGATTGACGATACTCGAATGTTTAGTTTTGGACAAAATATGGTCGTTGACCACTTTTCAACCCTGATAAGATTGATAAGTGGACTGGATAACATAACATCACGCATCCCTGAAGGGTTAGGAAGAGGTGAACCTAGAGTATACCCACATTTCACCAGTTATGTGTAAGTCTCATTTAATAGAGCGCGAGCCTATTGCCATCAACCGAGCACAAATCCAGACTACGAGCTGCTACTAAGAAATTCCTGATGGATAAACCAAAAAAACACTTTGAAAAACCCGGGAATCGAACCCAGGACCTCAATGCTCAACAGTAGCGCTTGCGACAACTAAACCAACGGCAGTCTTAGGATAAGTACCTATTTTTGTTTTAATTCAAAAACGTTCGTAACAAAAAAAAAGAGGGTTCCAATTTTAAAATTTTCCATCCCCTAAGGTCTGCTACACACGATCAATTCCCCGAATTAGATTGAACATAATCATGCCAGTACTGCCAACTTACAGGAAATAAACTTCAAGTAAAAACGAAAGTAGTAAGCAGCGGCTATAGATACACGTTTTACTGATAACGGACATGCAAAGCCGCTGATAATTATAACTGATAAGTAAGTAGTTGGACTTCTCGGTGTTTCACGGTTATGCACATAATGGCTGGCAGTTAGAGGAATTTAAGATTGCAGTGGGAAAAATATTTTTTTTTTTTATCTGGTTGGTGAGAGACTTGGCGGTCAGTCCTGCTACCAACACTACTGCCTGACTTTCTACCATGAGCGGTTATCATCAGGGTGGTCATGGATGGAGACCTATGCTATGAAGAGAATGAACTGTGCTGCTGGGGAGTTTGTTGCGCTACTTCTTCCCAGCTGAAGTACTAGGAAGTGGTGAAGGGCGGGCGTTTTGGGGGACTGCTTTATGTCATTTGGACGTTTGAAGAGTTCTGATTCTCACCCTAATTGAATGTGCCTGAGGCCGAAAATCACATAGAAAATTAATATTGACAGATTAAAGACTTAAATTCATTTTGTTATCCACGTTTTTAAGCGCAGAATTGAAATCTAACTAGTTAGATTTCCACCAGTTTTTGGTATAACACCAGAGTTATACCAAAAACCAAAACAAAAGACATTATTATTATATCAAAGGCGACGTGGAATAACTTTTATAGCCGAAGAAAACTTAAATGATGACACTGAATGCTCTTGAACGCGGTTTAGATGTGTATCGTGTTCAGTTTTATCGGTGAAATTCACTATACATCGGCCATCTTCTAATCTAATGAAAATGTCACATCTATCCAAATAAAAAAAAAAACAAGATCAATAGTACCAACTCAATCCTAATTTGTCAACTAAAATATAGGCCAGTAGTAAAAATTTAAAAAAAGAACTCAACAATTAAATTAATTGGAAAATTGTTTACCAATTGATGACAATTGGTCGCAATGGATACAATGGTGTTTTAATTGCTTTAAATAAAGATACGATGGGTAACGATCATTAGGAGCTGCCATTTTGAAAACAGATGCCATGGTCATTCCGGATATGTGTGATTGCTTACTGGTTTGACGTAAGCAATCACACATCGTCATCATAGGTATAAAGGGTGCATGTGCATCTTACCCTTTTTGATTGCAGCAGTGGATACACATATCCATATATCCTGAGCAGTGTATAATTTATTTATTTTGTTAGGGAAAACAATCCATTGTACATTATGTATGCATCTAAGATTACATTGGAAATGGGTAAATGTAGGTAGAATCCACAACGTTTCCACAGATTACCTAGGTTAATGATACAGTGAAGACACAATATTCATGTTACAAAAACACAAAGAAGAAGACAGTAAGAGAATAATGAGAGAATAAAGAGGTTGTACTTATTTTAAACTAAAATAAATAGTACTAGATAACAAACAAAAAAAAGACACTAAACACCACGCGAATGTAGACTATTCACTAAATATTTCTTAAATTTTTGTCGATCTAAATATAGCGAATAATTATCCCAAATTTATTCATACTCGTAATATATCATTGGAAGTACTTGGGGGAGGCCTATGTCCAGCAGTGGACGTCTTTCGGCTGAAATGGTGATGATGATGATATATCCTAATCCTAACTTAATATTATAAATGAGAATGTCAGTTTGTTTGTTTGTTACGCGGCTAAACGGCTGAACCTATTTTGATGAAATTTGTTATGAGGATACTTTGAGCCCTGTGGAAGGAGGAAGGCATAATTTAATCGACATAACACGCGGGCGCGAGTGGAAGCTAGTAATATTATAAACGTAAAAGTTTGTATGATTGTTACTCAATCACGGAAAAACGGCTGAATGGATTTGGATAAAATTTGTCACACAGATAGTTTATAACCTGGATTAACACATGGCATACTTTTTATCCCGTAATACGTTCCCGTGGGATAAAATAGGCCTTCTATTGTACGGAATAGTAAAAGGGAAAATTTACGTCATGATCTCCGCATTTGGTGAAGGGATTGGTGAGTATCTTACTAGAATTAAGGAGAACCTTGCTCATTTTAGAATGGTGGTTTGCAAAAACGGTATTGCTTATTTCTATAATTAAATTAAAATGTAGGTGTGCCGACATGAATTACTTTTAAAATAGTCTTACAAAAAATCTTCAATACCGTTTGCACATTAAGACAATACCAATCAAATACTTCTCCACTACATACATATTTATTACCACAGACAACAAAAGAAACACTATCTTTCGGCCACAGACAAAAGACTCCATAGACAACTTCAATAAAAAAAAAAACAGAAGCCTTGCCACTTTAACGGAAGCACGTTCTTTTTTCGAACAATTGTTCTGAAACCGCATAGTCATGACATTTGACGAGCCGCTATTGGTCGTCGGGTCGACTTTGACAGCCAATCAGAGGTGGTACACGAAATGCGTAAGTCATCGTTCTTATCGTTTGAGATAGTGACTCGGCGAGTTCTAAGACACGTTATGTATTTTTGTAAATAGAATTCTTTGGAAGTGCTGGCCGAAAGGAATAAGGCTATGTGGTGAGGTTGCGGAAAAAGAAAAATGAAATATTATTGACATTGACGTTCTAAAATCAAATCTGCGAACTCATACGGCGTGGGATTTCCCAGCATAAATCTCGCATAGCTTTTTTTTTGCTAAGATTTGGTTCTTTGCAAAGGAATTTCGTTATTCTCCCTAATTTTTCGATATAAAAATAAATATACATATAAAAATAAACGGTTTTCTTATATTTTAATAGCGAAAATTAAAATAATTATTACACCTTAGTTATTTGTTTAAACATAATAAGTTAATAACACAAACTGAACTTTTCTGATTGGCAGATCCGTTAAGTTGAAATGTCATACCAATTATTTAACACCTTCTATTATAGAAATAAACATATTCTAACTCTATAAAAAGTTACTTATCATGTAATAGGAAAACTAGTTTTTATGAAGTATTAAAAAAAAGACTTGCTAACGAAATTTAATGATTGGCTTTTCATTACAAAATGAAAATACTATATTACTGAAATGCTAGTTGTTAGTCCCGTTATCAACTTTGCTAACGCACTTTACATTGAATTTGGGCAGAATAACCGGAACCCTAACCCTTCTCTAATAATAAAAAATTCAAAAAATCAAAAAATTCACAAATTTCTGTAACTATCAGTCGGATTTAAAAAAATCTTTTTGCGTTTGATAGCCCAATTCTTGAGAAAGGCTATAAGCTATCTAACACCGCGCTAGGACCTTTAGGAGCCGAGCAAAAAGAAAAAACGAGAAAGAATGCTTAACCAAAACGAAGGAATAGATGCGATGGGGTGGGTTGGTGGAACAAGAAATTCTACGCGACCGAAGTCGCAGGCAGAAGCTTGTGTCATATAATTCCCTCTTAGGACGAGACTTGCATTTTTTGCTTTAAAAAAAGAACCCTTACCAAAAACAAAGAAACGAATACCTATTCCAAATTCAAATGCCTGCCACGCTCAATTTCGAATTCGGAAAACCCACCTCCATGATACAACGTACAGCAAAAACATGAGCCACCAATAGAAACTTCAATAATTACGTTCAAAAAGGAATACAAGAAGAAATACTGCAATGAAACATAACACAGTTTGTGAATTCGTCACACACACCGTAGTATCAAATTAACTCCCCACATCCATCATCATTTTGTTTGACGCGCTGTGATCAAATGGGATTTTTTACGTCAAGCCGGCCTGTCAGTACGACTGCGCTGTGTGTGCAACGCCTTATTTTCTTTAATTTCCGTGTTGTTGCTTATGGTTTTTCTGGTATGTGAGAAATCTAATAATGTTCTCACAGTGAGGAAGCTTTCGAGAAATGGTTTCATAGATGATTTTCTCATTTTATGTAACAAGGTGTAAAAATAAAAATAAAACATTGCTTGAGATAGCTTTTTGGTCACCAGTGAAATAGCCCAAAGGCATAACATTAATAAAAAAGAACTCTCCTCTGTCCTCAGCTAGAGGGACCGACGACCTTAGAAAGATGGCTGGAACAGTTTGGAGGACAGGGTGTTGTTGTGCAGCCTGAGAGAGGCCTATGTCCAGCAGTGGACTGCGATAGGCTGAGTTGACTTTGCAATAGTAACAAGTTCGTGCAATTAATTTAAAACGATAAAAATCGCTGAATTTCTTCTTCATTAAGGGCTGATTTTTCAATCATCTGATAACTTTATTCGTGGAATAATTTTTAAATTTTGACAGTGATTTAATTCAAAAACTGTCAAACGTCAATTTTAATCCTCGAATAAAACTTATCTGGCGATGGAAAAATCAGCCCTAACAGTAATATTATCAAAAATAGGTTTTAAGCCCTAACAACAATTTTCAAAATAAGAACACAAAACTGTCATTGCTAGATGCGCGAATGCATTCTGTTTTCAAATCCGTCAACAAACTTTTTTAAGCGCACGGATCACACTAGTGCAGCGCCATCCACGTTGAAACCGAAACTGTCGATTAATTATTTCGTTTAATTACAATTTAACGAAAGAACCGTACAAAATTCTGTTCAGACATGAGAATCAATGCTACGCTCATTATACAATATTGTACGCATCTGAGTTTATTGGGTAAAACATTGCATTGAGTAATTTTTAATCAAGCTGTCCCACATCGTATGGTTTTGTAATAGTTTGTGGTAAATCCTTTATTTTTATTTCGATGTTTTGTATTTTTTTTTCGCTAGAATATCTGTTGATTTCTTGACTAGTAAGTTGTTTTGGCGGAGGTGGAGTAAGGCTGTGACAGAGTGGCGTCCAATGACTGGAAGACGAGGTCCGGTGGCGTGATAGCCAGAAGTCATTGTTGCCATCGCGGGCAAAACCTGGATGAGGCTGGTACAGGTGTGTGAAGATTAGCACAAGTAAAGAAAGGCCTATGCCCAGCAGTGGGCAAAGTTGGGCTGTGGATGATGATGAGGTTGTTTTGTTGATTGCCTCTTTAGTCTAGTAGTCGCAAGCGCTACTGTTGAGCATGAGCTCCTGGGTTCGATATCCGGATCGGATAGTGTTATTAGGTTTTTCTATGTGGAATTTCTCAGTAGCAGCCCGAAGTTTGGATTTGTGCCCGGTTGATGAATAGGGCTCAATCGCTATTAGGTACATTGTACTTAAAAATATCTGGCAAAATGTGGGTGTGCTTGGGGGGGTATGTGGGTGGATAGGTGCACCTCTGCTTAACCCTTCGGGGAATACAGACACAGGATGTTATATTATGTAGGTTGCTTTTTTACTTCAAGTTATTTCTACAACCCAATAAAAATGCAACTTTGTAACTTGAAGCCTGTACGCTATTGTTGCTAAGTTACCCTTTAAAGCCCCATACGTTACTTAAAAACATAAAAAAATTATCTTCAACTCGCCTCCGATCAATCATGAAATATTTTTTTTACTTTTTTTTCTTTTTTCATTCGTTACAAGGCAACACAATGTAATCGATAAAAAGTCTGACCTTATAAGCTTAATCCCATTGCATAACAGCAATTATAAACTTCGTTTCTTATTAATGTAGGGGTTCTGAGCTCTTTTTATTTAAATGTTATGTAACTGTCTGAGACGTATTTTCCTGCTTCTGGTTTTAAGTAAAAACTCTTTCTCCCATAGGTCATATTTTTGTTGTCTATGGTGATTGAAATACTTTTAGGTAATTAAATCCGTAAAAGGAACATTTTAGAATTAAAAAGTAACACGCTCAAATCACAAAACAATAGCTTTGTCTACTTTTATCAGCGAGGTGATTGCGTAACACACTAACAGTAGCAATGGCTTTAATTTTGACAGTTCAACAACATTCATTGCGTTATTTACGTTGTTAAGCAGACTTAAACGTTGAGATTTTTGAAGATATGAAGCAATGGATTAGCTTTGTCGCGTTTCAAATTGTGATTGATGGTAGATCACGCAATTAGGGTGCTGCATAGAAATATGGAAAACATCTGAAGAAATATTGAAATCTTATCACTAAAAATAAATTTATCTTTATTATGTTTTTATTTATAATTATTATCATTATTATTATTATTTTTTTAATAATAAATTAAAGTAACATTAAAATACTATTGCCAAACGTATATTTGACGTGTAAAAGTGCTTTTTTAAACCAATTTACACAAACAATGTACTTTATCATTTCTATCTTGTCGTCATCTCACCTATAATCTTAATGCAACACTAATTATAACTGATGTTTATTTAAGAAAGGGAACCCTACAAGGCAGCTAATAAGAAAAATGCTCAGCTTATGAAACAATAGAGCATCGCCAGTACCTAAAGACAAATGTAATGATTTATTACCATTGACAAAAACTCCAGGCACCAACTTACATTTGCAGTCACATAAAACTCTATTTCATAGAGATAAGGTTGAAAATTGCTCGAGCAGTAAAAGTAAAAGTTAATTATGTTCTAAGTAATGCAATCTGTGATTAGATTGTTTCGTTTTTGTTCTAAAGACCGGAATAGGAGTTCAATTCCTACTTTTTTGTTTTAATGTGGATTCGAATCGAATAGGCTGTAGGGTTGGCATGAGGAAATGTATCGGTTTACGATTTTATCGATGTTAAAATGCAATAAACTGCGATGATTATTACTCCACAGATAAAATATATCCCATAATTCATCTGTGAACAGTGTTGTGGGCTACAATATTGTTTATGAGTTTTGTATATTTCTTATTTCTAGGTTTTATACTGTAGCCGTTTGTTGTATTGTTTCAATATAAAAAAATAATAATTAAAAGTCATTTCATATCATTAGAAGACTTTGTGGTTGGCCAGCAATTTATAAATTGATATGTTGTGATATTATTTTAATAAATACCGTATGCATATTTAAGTAATTTGCAGCATATAAATATTTTACTAAAAATAAAATCTAAAGATAAAAATGTCTTCAATTATGCAAATAATTATTCATCATTGAAGAAATATTCAAA
Source organism: Apamea anceps (assembly GCA_951799955.1). Classification (NCBI taxonomy): domain Eukaryota; kingdom Metazoa; phylum Arthropoda; class Insecta; order Lepidoptera; family Noctuidae; genus Apamea; species Apamea anceps. Next base: position 5,652,246 of record OX637527.1, on the reverse strand, counting down.
ATAGAGAACCGTTTTGTTGTGGAACCAATAAAAACAATAATTATTTGTATTTTTAAATATGTGCAAATTAATGTCTAATTTGGCGTCGTATAAATAATATTTTTTATTCAGCGCCTAATGGATTTTTATAATCACAGTTAAAATAAAATGTTGCATTCTTATTTATTTTCAAAACAAAATAATGTGGGGCAACTCGGTCGATATCGACAGAGTTTTAAAAATTCGAATCCGAACATAATTTGAACTACGTTTACATCGACAAAAATTATCGACAATGTCGATTAGCGCACAGCCCTATATCGACGCGGGGTTCATCAAAGTGCGGCCCACAGACAATAACTGAGAAATATTAAATTATAATAAAATTAACTTGGCTCTTACTTTTTATACCGTTAAAGTTAACTTAAGAATGAATAGAAAGTACAGTTATGTCATATTGGATAACATTTATTATCATATTGGTCAGGTTAGGTGTAGCGACGATCTTCGCAGGATGGCTGGTAGCAGCTGGATGAGAGTTGCTGAAAATCGAGTTCAATGGCAATAGGAGAGGCTTATGTCCAGCAGTGGACTGCTATAGGCTGATGAGGATGATGATATTGGAGATTAAAAAACGCTGAACGATAAGCATTTTTATTTAAATACTAGCTTTTGCCCGCAACTTTGTTCGAGTGGAAGTCCGTAAGATTTACTTATAAAATACAAAAATAACAGCCGCATTTTTATAAAACTTCCCGATCAACCGCGTCGCATCGCATCGCCCGGTGACGCTATTACAACGTTTTCTCTTAGCGTTCTTTCTGACTTTTTTTCTTTTTGCTCGGTTCCTAAGGGTCGCAGCGAGATATTAAATAGCCTATAACTTTCCTCAAGAATTGGGCTAGTGTAGTTCCCGAGAATATAATTATTATAAAATATTTGGCGTTTAAAAAAAAATATTTTTTTTTGGATAATCTCTATGCTACGGTTTAGAGTGCTATGCGTGTGCTAAAATCTATGGTTACAGTTTGCGCGTCGATGTCCCTGCCACCCTGTAGTATGAGTTTAGAGGGGCAATTCTCGAAATTGTAAGAACATTCACAGTCTGATTTCAGTCTCAATCTGTCAAAAATACCTCTAATTTAACGATATTTTGACGAGATTTTGACATTTGTTTGTCGCTGAGATGAGACTGCGACTAGATTTTGAACGTTTTAAATTACGAGAATTGGCCTTCTGAAGTTCAAATTAATCATCATTTTCTATAACAAATAAATAATTTCTATTAAATCACTCAGCTGTGCACGCATTGCATGTCAATGTCAGATTTGTAATACATAGGTACATGCGACCAATACTTCTATATTTTATGTTACAAAATAAAACTAACACCATTTATAAACGTCAATGATACACGAAAGTGACTTAATGTCACAATAAAATTAGTGATATCATTTATTGTCCAACTGCTGGGCAAAGACCTCCCCAAGTCCTTCCAGGAACTCTTTTCCCGCACCACCTCGAACCAGCCCTCGGGGTACGTGTCCAGGGTTCGGATTCCCTATGACCACTCAATGATTCCCTGCTTTGAAACCACGTCAATTCATTAGTTAATCCCGCCAATCTCCCGTTCATTTCACGCGGTTTCGTTCATTGTGTTATAGAGAATAAGTAACATTTTAAAAGAGTAACGGTGGAGTTTCTTGTCATTCTTCTCCATACCAAAACTACAATTTGGAAGGGGCGACTAGAATCAATTCTATTTTACTGTAATTTTTGACGTTCAAAAGTGTCTTTTATGTGCCTATTTGAAATAAATGCTTTGACTTTGAATACGGCCTCAGGTCGTCTCGTCACCCGTTTCTGGGCCGGTCTCGGCAGCGGTGTCCTTCAGGCACCCATTGTATGGAGACTTGTCCAGCGGTCATCGTGCATGCGGCTGATGTGACCCGCCTGGTCCCATTTGAGTCTGAAAGCCTTCTTACCTACGTCATCATAAACCTAAAAAGTTAAAGTACCTTGTACAGACGCCAGCACATCAAGCTACTACAATGTGTCAAATTTCTTTATTAGATTTTCAACTTTATCGCTAAAGCATAAGGTTCAAAGTTGATTGGGAAAATTTGACAGTTTCGGGTAGCTTGATGTGCTGGCGTCTGTACTAAGGCCTTCTATTGACTGGTAAAAGGAGAAATTGCTACTTCGCGGTCAATTGCGGTTAGTTTTTGCAGTCACTCTTGGTACGGTCTCCTAGATGTGCCTTAGATTTTAAGTAAATGCCCTTTGATTACTTGGAATAACATAAAAACACACCTGTGATTCCTGAAGGGTTAGGCAGTGGTGTACCTGGTACACCAGCATTTCGCAAGTTATGTTTAATAATAATAATATCCCTGGACATTTTACACAGCGCCATCTAGTCCCAAGCTAAGCAACCTAATGTTTAGTCCCGTGTAATATTAAGTTTGATATTATTTATATAATTATACGTTTATTTCGATTTTTGAGCTTTCGGATCATATGAGGAACCTACTACGCTTTAGAATGGGCAACTAACTTCATCTTGCTGACAGACCGACCTCTTGACAATTCAAAAGTGCCCATACTTAATTGATTTAATATCAAAAGCTTTGAGTTTGAGCTACATGTAAAAATCTTCAATCCCTTTTAATTAAAAAAATATTTCAACTTTATACAAACCCAATTCCTTAGTCAAACTAACAACTCATACACACTAACGGTCACGCTAAAACTAAAACCGTATCTAGACATTGTGCAGTCTACATCGTGCCGGGTTCAGACCACGATTATTCATTCCGTACGGTGACACATGACGAATCAATTTCCGAACGAGACCAATCGGAATATGGTTTCCGAACGCATGCATTTGTCTATGGTGCATGTTTTTTTTAAATGATAGGCGCGGTTTGACTGTGATATGAGCTACGGTTATGAGCAAGGCTCGATGGTCGTAATGACTTTTATTGGGAAGGTGTAGGGAAAAAGATAAATAAGGGAGTGTACTGACTTAAGTATAAAAAAAAATGGTATCGTCAAAATATCTGCCTGCTGTATAGATATCAAGATAAAACAATTTAAATAATGTATCGGTAATAGGTATTTATAAAAATATTTTTCAGGCCTCATGTAGAAGACGTCACGCCTATTGCCTTCAACCTGGCACAAATCCAGAGTCCGTGCTGCTACTGACAAATTCCAGATGGAAAAATCTAATAACACTTTCCCGGATTCACGTCAGGACCTCATGCAGTACGGCTTGCGACCACTGGACCAACCAGGCAGTTACCCAAAATCAATTTATTTCATAAAAAAAATAAAAGTATCGTAGTGTCTTTGTGGCAAATTCAGAGTTTTTACAGAGAAAAAACTGGTACCTCTCTAGGGTACTCAAAGCACGTAATTAGCAAAGAAAATCATCCATGAAAATGAAAAAAAAAAATATTGCGTTCAACTACTTGTCATACAAGGAAGTTTATTTTATTACCTACTTAACTAGGTAGGTAATTGTTTTTTAATAGCGTACTAACGAAAAGGAATAAAGATATGACGAATTTTCAGTCCCTTTAACTAATTCAACGCAAAAAATTAATACTGTCGATCGAAAAGTATAAAAAAAATACCAAGCACTTTTGTTTCGTAAAAAAAAAACATAGACTATTCACAATGAAATTACTACTTAGAAGCAGCAGTGCGTTATCTGTGACAGATATTAAAAAAAAAACTCCTTGTCTTTTAATTATACGTTACTGCCATAAGGTGGACATGTTGCTTAGTGACTTTATATTTTATCCTAACAGTAGTAAGGTCTATTTTTAGATGTACACTGATTTATAGATAAAAAATGTAGTGAATGTACACACTGGTGGATAATTGCTAGGTGTGTGACATAATTACTATGCCGGCGATGTGTGGGGATTTTTTTTTAGTTTTTAGTATTTTTTTAAGTTAAAATAAAATGTTTTTGTTTAAGTAATAGTTAATTGTTGCAACCGACTGTTAAAAATTGTGTTTAGATATTCGGTTTTAGGAAATTGAAGTGTCTTTAGTTAGGCTGAAATAGAACAAGATATCCGGGAAAGAAATAAACGTCATGTTCTTTGATTTGATTAATAAAAACTGCCATAATGAGGCATTTATTGTAAAAAAGGAGGGCCTGTGCAAGCACACAGTAGAAGTGAAAATTTACGACTGAAGCCGAGGATACACGAATCAGCGCCGAATCTACCCAATTCAGCGTCACCTACCCGAGGTTGAGGTGTTCAGAAATGCGCCTAAAGAAGTTTTCACTTAAAAAAGTAAGTAAATACAGTTTGTTTTAGACGATAACGTAAGTGAAATCGTTAAAACTTTAGAGGCACTCAATTTTCGGTGCTAAATCAACACCAACACCTATAAAAGGCAATCTAACCATGAGAAGGGCTAAAATTGATATCGTTATCACTTCATTCACGAAATCTTTCTGGATCCAGCATCGTCACACTGGTTGAAAGAAATGATGAAATCTTTCGCGTTATTTCTCAATCATGATTGGGGCTCTCAAAAATAGTAAAAGTACATTTAGATTCCTTTTTTTTTTAAACACTACCGGTATATCGTACTATGAGACATCATTCGAAGAAATAAATTGACAGCTCTCTGGCCCTATTCCCCATTAAAGCTACAGTTTCTTAGAAACACGCTGGCCGTCACATAACGGTCGCAGTGAAAGCCGTCATGAAAAAAATGGCACCGGGGTTTGATTTTACGGTGTCAAAAATCACTCTAGAAAAACACACCAACTTACTTTCATAATTAATGTTACAGACGACGCTGAATTGCAGACGCTTTTTGGCGGCCACCGCAGTCTTAGAAAAACCTAGCTTTAATAGAAAACACACACAAAATCTTCTTTTGTTTTTCGTACTGCTTTCAAAATACTGATATCCATAAACCACCTACCTGAGTCTGTGTGAGGCCCAAACTTGCTGCAAGTTCCGCCCTCTCAGGGAGGGCGAGGTACTGCGTCCGTTGAAACCTCCTATTTAGCTGCTGGAGCTGAAGACTGGAGTATATCGTGCGAGGTTTCCTCATCTTCTTCCCCTTGCCGTTCACGCGGAGACCTGGGTCGTCTGATAGGCCACATTTTTCTGTGGAAAAAGGAATGCGATGTTATTATTTGGGTAAGTACCTAACACATTTTGGTACAGAGGTGCTTGACTTCAGTCTTATAGTTTTCGAAAGTGATGGATAAGGTCTATGGTAGAACCAGTTCACCCAGAAGATTGAACATATATTATCTTCTGGGTGCACTCGTTGTACAGACGCCAGCAGGTCAAGCTACCCGAAACTGTCAAATTTTCCCAATCAACTTTGAGCCTAAATGCTTTTGTGATAAAGTTGAAAATCTATTAAATAAATTTGACAGATTGTAGTAGCTTGATGTGTTGGCGTCTGTACCATAGACCTCTCTTACCTACAGCTAAATTACACAATGATAAATATTTTGTAAGTAGGTTTGTACAAACACTTTTACACGTCAATAATATTTTTTTTAAACTAGATGAGTTCGGCATTTCCTATCTGGCTAGTCTGAGAAGAAAGGCCGAAACAAACTCAGAGGTCAAAGTCTCTTTTAAAGTCCAGACATAATCTTGGTCAGATCATAAGAAGACCATGTAGATCGATGTCTGAGATGGTCTTTTGAGGAAAGAAATACACAAATTGAGAGGACCTGTCTAGTCAGTGCACGCATTTGTCAAAAATCGTGCAGCTCAACTCAAAATTTAAGGAGCTTAACGATTCGACGAACAATACCAAAGAAAGGACATTTGGGTAAGCCACATAAATTATTCAAACTGCCAATCTATTCTAATACTTTAGAGAGGTAAGATTTGTGAGCTTGTATGTAGAAGTAATCTTAAAAACTACTGATCCAAACGTCAAATTATTCCGTTAGTAATTTTTACCTTACAAAAGCAGGTGAGACCTTAATTCATTCATATTTAATTCGCCGGTCAGTTTGAAGTATTGATGTAATAAAAATCAATCAAGACTTCGAACTGATAGCGCCGAAATGGTTTTAATTAATTTTGTACGTTTGGTACGAGTTTCTGAACGTAGTCTTGTATTTTCACGCTCGATAGAGGTTGAGAAGTGGCAGAATTATTATATTCTTTTATGAAAATATCGTTGGGAGACGAGTGCAGGATCGTAGCTTGTGACATTGTATAGTTTCTACCCATCCCCGTGAGACATAGATATTCTTCCAATAGAGGAAGTATCCATGAAACACAATTTTTAGCACCCTAATTGCGTAATACTATCAATTTCATTCTGAATCATTTTGAAAGATATGGCTGATCCATTGCTTCATATGTTCTAAAAAATAGTCTGTTCAACAGCGTAAAAAACGCAATGTATGTTGTTGAACTGTCAAAATTAAACCCATTGCTACGGATAGTGTCTTACGCATTTACCCCCCAGGGATAAACCACTGAGCTTACAGAATTAAGAACTTAACGGTTATAGAAATGTAGTTCTTTATGCAAAATGGACGGTAGTTCGGTGCTAAGTTGTAATTTTAGTATTAAGAACTTTGTCTAAATCAAAATAAAGTTAGAAATTCAAATACTGGCTGGTTTACGTTAAAACTAAAGTTAGAATTTGTTTCGTAATAAGACGGAATGTGACAAAATAAATCTTAAACACTAATTTGTATGGTCCTCATATAGCCTGACCAAGATTATGTCTGGACTTTATAAGAGACCACAAATCCTGTCAAAAAATAGGCTCGCTATTGTAGAATCCTGTTGAATTCGTATTTATGTTGAATATATAACTTCTCTGGCTCACTACCACACCAAGCGCCATCATATTATGTAAAGCCTGCTTCAGTTTCTCTGTTTCCCGCCATTCCTCGTGACTGACAGATGACATTAGTGACAGCAGCTACCCCGCTTGTATGAATGAGACAATGTTTACATATCTATTTAATAGATACACTACAACTATGTCCTTTTAAAACAGAGGCTCACTATGTCCTGTCAAAAACCGCTCACCCAGTAAAATTTTCGAATTTCAAACTCCAAAAAATTCAAAATGGCCTTCCGAATTCAAACACCGCGCCGTAGCCCCCTATAAATCACAACATATTTCTTCGCAATAAATCTACAATATAAATATTCAACGCACAAGACGGGCTGTGAGACATGGCCATCCATTTTGTAAAATATATGAAAGGCACTCCGCTACTTGATAATAGCTATAGTCAGTAAGTTGTAATTACTGGGTTTGTATCGCTACATCGAATCGCCTCGAGACCGACACCCTGCTTTTTGGTGAGCGTACTGTAGTGGTGCGAATATGAATCGAGTTGGTTGGTAGTTAGTCGATTTTTGTTGAAACGATAGATTGTTAAGAAAATTGCGTCGTATATCGATGTTTTCGGGTTTCATTTAGGAGTTTCGTAAATGATAAATGATTTATTTCTTCAAGTAGGGTTGCACAAACACTTTTACATGATCATAATATTTCTAAAAACTAGATGAGGTCGGCGTTTCCTATCTGACATCTCTGAGAAGAATGGCCGAAACAAAGTCAGAGGACACAGTCACTTTTAAAGTCCAAACATAATCTTGGATTAAGTTAAGACCATGTTGATTGATGTGTGAAATGGTCTATGGTAAATTAATGAGCAACGTTAATTGTTTTTTTTTTTTTTGTATCTTTATAATAAATGACAGTATAACGAAATGGCTGACTTTGCTGCGATATTTAACAAAATGAGCCTTAAACATCTATTTTACACACACTTATGGGATTTATTCATTAACGATGATAAAAGTTAAGTGACATTCAAACGTCAAAAATGTATGGCTAAAAAGTCTCTTTTCACTACTTCACTTTAAGCAACATTTAAGAATATAGGGGTGTTTCTCCAATATCACAAAAAAAACGACTTTTTCTAATAAAATCGAATCAAACCGTAACTATCGCAGCACTAACGATGCCACACGATTCTCAGCACTGCATATTAATATCGAACGCACTTTAACTTTTTTTTCGGTATCCGAACGCGCGCCGTGGAAAATTTTTGAATTTGGAATAGTCCGCGGCTCTTTTGGTGCGCTTTTTAAAAATCGAACGCGAGACCGTTTTTTTTTTCTTGTTTAGATGCGCCTGTGATTATTAGCGTAATGGAATTTTTGGTTTACATCCTTCAAAATGAATGAATATTTTAACTTTTACAGTTAGGGAGAGTGACAGAAAGCCAATCAAAAGTCACTGCTTCACTAGAATTAAACTATATTGTTGCATTTATTCATTTATTTGATACTTTAAGCACAGAAATGTACAGAGGTGGACTTAATTTCATAGGCCTTTTCTACTAGTCAACCTTTGGGTGATGCATATGTACACTGAAGTTCGGAAGTTATAAGATTAATAAAAATAGAAACTAGAAGAGGAGACAGTATGTTGCCTTAAGGAACGCCAGTTTCCAAATCATACCAGCACGAAGAAGAACCCCCAAAATGAACATCAATCATTTGATTAAATTGAATGTATCATTTACTTTTAGAAAAATTCCATTCCATTCCATTAAATTAAATTAAAACATAAAATTGATATAATAATTACACATAAAAGTAGTTCAAATCACAAATAAGATAAACAAATTCAAATCTAGTTCCATTCCATTTACAAAAAAAAAAAAAGAAGTACAGTTTAAATAACGACCACAAATCTTTCAAATTCAGAATTCAGTTACAAATTCAAAGGCTTGCTGGCCAGTGTCGCGATCGCAGATAGATATGCAAAACTGTTTGCGCAGCCGAGCCTCATAAATCAACAGCGTGATATTAATACTTCCACCTTGTGTGCACTAGTTAAATATGTATGGAATAAACTGGAATATTTCGAAGATCTATTTCTTCATTTTTGGAGGGAATAACCAGCGCGGTAATTGCGTAACACACACACACGCTTTCATTTTGACAGTTCAACGACATTCATTGCGTTATTTACGTTGTTGAGCAGACACATTTTTCGAACATATGACGCAATGAACCGGTAATATCTTTCAAAATGATTCAGATTGAGATTTATAGTATGTTACGCTGTTCCTATTACATAACGATACGTTATTCTTACCAATAGTAAGAAAATGTTGCGTTGAAAATACTGAAGATTATTTGGCACAATTGCCTGAAAATTCTTCTAAAGCATTATGCTGCCGTCATAACTAAGAATGCAGTAATCGCAAAATGGCGGTTACGAGTAAACGCAAAAAACATATTTCATATCATCTGAGCAAGATGCATTATGCAAATACGGCGAAAATCATTAGTCATAAAAAACATACTTCGAGTGAATTTTTTTATGAAAATATATTTTTTTCATGTACATGAACCTCTTGGGATGCTATTTCTGGAAAAAAAGTGAAAATCTCAAAAATGTCGAGTAATCGAGATTTTTGAGATTTTCACTTTTTGGTTTTGATTTTCCCTTTTTTTGCATTCTTTGTTATCAGGGCAGTATGGGTTTCCTATGTTAGCAATGCTTCGATTAGCAGATACCGAAATACTTAACACTACACCTAATTTTCCCCGTTGGGGTAGACAGACATGTGACATTTAGCCAGTTATGTTTAAGTCCTATGCATGTAATAGGGGCAGAGCTAAGTACACAGCCGCACGGATCGATCGACCAGGTTAAGCTACGCTTGCCGCGGTTAGTCCGTGGATGGGTGACCATATTTACATACCAAGACCCCTCCGTGCCTCGGAAAGCACGCTAAGCTATTGGTCCTGGCTGTCATTCGTGGATCTTTGACAGTCGTTACGGGTCATCAGAAGCCCGAAAGTCTGACAACCAGCCTTACCAAGGGGTTTCGTATTACCCAGTAATTGGGTTGTGGAGGTCAGGCAGTCGCTCCATGTAAAATACTGGTACTCAGCTGCATCCGGTTAGACTGGAAGCTGACCCCAACATAGTTGGGAAAAGGCTAGGCAGATGATGATGATGTGTGTAATAAGGCCAAGAGGTAATAGGTGTAAGATGGGCATAAGTCTGATGCAGGCTGCTACTAAGAAATTCCTAATGGATTGTCGCTATAACACTGATATCGACCTGAAAACCACACCTAGTTCACCAATGCTTGTGAACATGACATGGAAATAATGTTCAGTAAAACCCGAGATGCAATAACAATAGTTAAAAATCCTTTTCAACTCAAAGCATTTTATTTCAATTAAACCAATTATGAAGCTAGTTGCCCGTTCCAAAGCGTAGTAGGTACCTATAGAGGAGAACGGGTAAGAAACTCCGCGGACACTCTTTCCAGAGGAGGTCAAGGGAAGTTTGTTATGTTAGTACTTACGCAAAGTCGGCGGCAAAAGCTAGCAACTTATAAATTAAATGATTTATGAACAGTCCACAATTTCACATTACATTCATCAAAAAACTCACAACAAGCGCTTCCCATGGCTCCATACAAACTGTATGTATGTATGTATGTCGGCGTCCGTCATACATACAGACGAAACAATGCGATGCCCCGGGCCGCGACACACCCTCAAGCAGTAGTGATGTGCTGATGTCGTGTCGATAAGTAGTGATGTGAAAAAAAATTGTTGAATTTTTTTTTGTTTTTTTTTTATGATATGCTACTTTGCTTGACTGAGCGTACGGGTGCCTGCTACCAATTTTGTCTAATTAAGTTTGTTTAGTAAATTTTTATTTTTATTTAATTTTATAAGAAATTAATGGTTTAGTTGCTCTATCGATTACACAAGAATAATTTTATAAGTATCTACTGATTTTGGCCCGATATTATTATTTGCTGTTATGAAAGTATTCATAAAATGTATGAATAATTTAATCTAATATCTTACTAGACAATAATTGCAAAAAAACAATGATGTCACGCACAAAATAAATCTAAATAATATTAATATTTAAAACAGAGCCACACACAGACCATACTGAGTGTACCCCGCCCCTAGCCCGCCTACCGAAAAACTGAACGTTAAATGTACCAGCTAAAAAACAATAAAACCCTTTGCCAGATACGAAAGAAAAAAGAAAAAATAGAAAAAAATATGTATGGACAGACGAGCGGGTGATAGCGGTTCAAACGTTTTGTTAATTTTGTGTTGAAGTGTACTTTTTAATGAGGAAAATTGTTGTGAATTTTGGTAATTATTTTTTGAGGAATACCGAATTCAAAACGAACAATTCGTTGTGTTGCACAAATAGATTTATATAAATATTAAAAAAAAAATGCCTATTTGCAATCTTTAACGACAGTTAAATCAATTATCGTACTTACCGTCAAATCAAGTTTGATAGATTTTTTCTTTACTTTAGGTGCATCAGCTAAATATATTGTGTATACCTACTTTTAACTAACAGCAGGATAAAATGTAGGTTTTTTTTCTTCATATTTAGAAAAGACAGTTATGGTTGTGAGACACTCGTCTGTCCCGCCTACGACAAGAAAATAAAATCGCGTCGTTCGTTGTTGAGTAAAAAAGGGAAAAAAACTTCACTCTTTCCCGTTGGTACGTAACCGCACTTTTTTATTAAAGAATAGTCTTATGGGAATCAAATTATTAAGTTTTAATTACTTTCACCGTACTCTATTAACTTATTTATAAATAAAATTATGAAACAAGTTTTCCGATAAACATGTTTTGTATTTTGTGTTTTTTTTTTTCTTTCTTATTTTTAGTTTTTATGTGGTTATTTATAAGATATCAATCTTAGGAAAGTGAGAAATCACTAACAAAAGATATGGTTTTATTACTTTACAGTTAGTAGGAATCAGACAAATACAGACACACAAAAAAAAAAAATTCGTCCGCATCGCTGTCAACAGGAAAAATGCCCAACTTTTTAAAATTTTCCACTTTTTATGGCAATGCTGATTCTTTGGCCAAAAAATAGGAAAGCCATCTGGCCACATGAAGAGTCGACCAACCGCTTGGATGATCAAAACATTTTTAAAACCATCAAAGGCCAAACCTAGAACCGAAAATGTTTTTTTCTTTGTTTATTCTTGTTCCAAAGTTATAGTAAGGGGTGTGTCTAACGTTTAGCCCAAGGTTCTCTTTCCTAAGTAATCTTATTTAGATCTACACAGCTTCGGGAACTGTTACCGACCAAAGTGTTCGCTGTTCATAAATTATTAATTTATAGCCGATAAAAATTCCATATTTTCCTGTAAAGTTTGAGCAAGCTTCGATTGGTAAATATATTAAAGTGGTATGAAAATTCAAAGGCCTTTTTACGACAAGTTCAAGGCTATGTGATATTAGTTAATTTTATATTATTAATTCTACACCAGAAAATACAATTAAAACTTACAAAATATACAATGGGCGGACTTATCGCTTTCTGTGATCTCTTCCAGGCAACCTTAGAATGGACAATGGTTGCGTGGTTATAAAAATCTATATCTACACTAATCCTACTAATATTATATAAATAAACGCGAAAGTTTGTGAGGATGGATGGATGGATGTTTGTTACTCTTTCACGCAAAAATACTGAACGGATTTTGATGAAATTTTACAGTCATACAGCTTATACATCTGAATAACATATATGATACTTTTTATCCCGATATTCTTACGGGATCGTAACTGATGCGGGTGAAACTGCGGGACGCTGCTAGTAATATTATAAAGAGGTAAGGTTTGGATGTAGGAGGTATTCCCTGGAAGTATCTGAATTCAAAAATAATTCCACTGGCAGAAATCTACACTACTGCCAAGTTCCATAAGCCTATGCCACTTGGCAGTAGTGTAGTGTAATGTTTTATAGTATAGTTTACCACGCGGGCGAAAACGGGGCAGAAGCTAGTGTCTTAACACTTTTAAGAGGATCTATTCAAGCAACAATATTTCTTTTTTCTCTTCAATAATCAAACACACATAAATCACTTACTTGTTGTTATTCGCAAATCCGTTTTAACACTTTAAAATATAAATATTTCTTACAAATAGCAAGTTGTACAACAAAATCCATACTTTATTGAAGTGTGAACATACAAGTTCATATTATTATTTAACTGGTTAATTAGCAGATACTTGATGCACGTAATACTTCAGTAAGTACTCGTTATTTTTATAATTACGACTCGAGCTTATTTATTGTGAACGATATTGTTTTTAATAAAACATGTTTTAGTGTAGTAACTATAAAATATATGATTTTTTTTTTTTTACCACGTTCTGTTGTGATTATTTTATTTTTAGCCGTTGATATCTAACTGCTGGCGAAGGCCTACCTAATCTCTGTCCAGAACTGCCAAAGACCAATCTTTATCAAAGGAGTCCAGGTGATCCCACCATCTTAGTCCCAGATGTGATTATTACTTAAAAATCTACTTGATTCTGTAGTTGCTCTCTTATAATTATTATTTCAGGATACACGAACAAAACTATGTCTCTGTAAAAAATAATCCTACAAATATTATAAATGCACCCACTCGCACACATCACACAAGTGCGCCACTTTTTGTATTTTCATATTTCTTTCATTTATTTTTTTTGTATTTTGTTTTCTCTTATATTTTCAATTGCATACACTGTTTAATTTTAAGAGGAAGTGCGGAGTCACCTAACACAAGCATCTCATTGCTTAAAAGGTGACCTCCAAATCGTGTTTGCTATAACTCAAATTGTAATTGAAATAAAAAAAAAAAATGTGAAAGTTTGTATGGTTGGATGTTTATTACTCCATCACGTAAAAACGGCTGGGCGGATTTGGATTAAATTTAGCACACAGGTAGACCATAACCTCGGTTAGGACATAGGATACTTCGCTAACCTTCACACGGCCGAACACGCGGTCAAAAGCTAGTAATAAAATAAATAACCTGAAACCACTTCCCCACGCGACTGTCCCTCACGTGCTGCGCTTAAGGCTAAAAGTGAAGAATTCTTTAGAAAAACTTGATAAAAATGATGTTTAAAGCAATAATTAAAAGCTAGTCAGTCTGTAATTATGTTTATATGTCTCGCGGCGATTAGCAGTTGGTTGATAGAAAGGTTCCGGGTTAACATCACGGTTGATACCCCAGGGGATGGGTTGAGGTACTTTTGGGGACACACCCTTCGCTTTTGACGGGGTCCCATGTTGCCCGAAAGTCACTAATGTTTACAATAAAACATTTAGTCTTATTTTTTTTTAATTTATAAAGAATATTATAAGACGAATGGAATTTTTAAAGTTGATAGTAAAATAAGCGAAAGTTTTAGTGAAAATATGGGCATCAACAATATATTATAAATAGGAATTTCATTTTTTCAAGACTTGTATTAATTTCTCCATAAAATCTTGAACGATGTCTAAATTCATTATAATAATAACATTTAATGTCATAATAAAGTAATAAAAATGCTTTGTGAACATACTAAATGAAATCATTATGAATCTAATATAGAGTATTTTACTGAGCCAACGCTCAGTGGTTGTGCCTGCGCTTTTTAACATAAATAATTATACTTTACACGCTTTTTTTAAATTATTTAGGTAGGGTTATTTGGAATGCTTTTTCTTTTTGAGATACAGAGAGAACACTTTTACACACATCACACACATTTATAAAAAGCTCATCCACGTAGATTATCTGTATTCTTCTAATAGAATGATAAATGTTATAGCATTAGAACATAGTTGCAGAATCACTGCAATAAACGCGATAATTTGTTTGTTTTTCAAATAATAACTCAGCAATAAATTAACAAATTGCCACTAAATCGACATTAAACGTTACTCATGTGACGGATTAGCACAATTATCTCATAAATTAATTTTGTCGTAAAAACGGGCCGCGCGCGTAGTAACAGTTCATAAAATATAATTAATGAACGAAATAGAGCATGTTTCGTAGCGTACCAGTGGGTGTGACCGAGCGAACGTTACGTTAAGCGCTTTTTAACATGACTGTACCCTTTTTTTTCTTTTTTTGAACTTTATATTTCGAATATTTTTTGAGGTTTTTAAATGTGAGTATGTTTTTGGGCTTAGATAACTTGGGGCCGAAATAAAATTGAATATTATAAATAATCTCATTTTCCTTCTTAAAAGCATTGAACCTTTTAAAATATCTTAGTAGGTACCTAAAATATTTCCAGACATAAGAGGGGCAATTCCTGTAACTTTAAGAACGTTCACAGTCAGAGGGGCAATTCTCGTAATTTTAAGAATGTTCACAGTCTGATCTCAGTCTCAATCTGTCAAAAAATACTTCTAATTTCCCTACAATTTGTTAAATTTTTGACATTTGTTTGTCGCCGAGATGAGACTGCGGCTAGATTTTGAACGTTTTAAATTACGAGAATTGGCCTTCTGATCTCAGTCTCAATCTGTCAAAAATACCTCTAATTTCCCTACATTTTTGACAAGTTTATGACATTGATTGTCGCTGAGATGAGATCGCGACTAGATAGTGAACGTTTTTAATTACAGGATTGTGAACGTTTTTTAAATAAAAGTTTCTGACAAGCAGTCTTACTAAGGGGTATCGTGTTACCCAGTAACTGGTTTGTAGAGGTCAGATAGGCAGTCCCTCTATGTGAAATACTGGTATTCAGCTGCATCCTGTTAGACTGGAAGCCGACCCCAACATAGTTGAGAAAATGCTAGGCTGATTGAATTGGACTGGATAACAGTTTCCTCTGAGCAATCTTATTTTATGCACAAATTATGATATTGATAACTCATACTGATTTTTCAAAAACATGCATGCTAATTGCGTAATACACTATCAATCTCTGAATCATTTTGAAGGATATTGCTAATCCATTGCTTCATAATGTTCAAAAAATATGTCTGCTCAACAACGTAATTATTGCAATGAATGTTGTAGAACTGTCAAAATGAAACCCATTGCTACCTGATAGTGTGTTAAGTACGCAACTACCCCACTGGACGAATTATGTTCTAAGTTTTAAAAGATATAATTTCTGCATAGATTAAAATATGTACCTCATTAACTAAACTTTTAACAGACCAAAAAACACTAGTTTTATTAGATTATTATCTTTTAAACAAAGTCAAGCACCATTTAATTTATGACGGCGATTAATTTAAAACAATGACTACAAATTGTTTTATCAAAACGAATTGTTTCCAAAATGTTACAATTAGTTTAATGGTTAATTAAATCATTTAGGTTTATTTAATGATTTAGTACTATATTATGATAATGCGCATTCTTGTGGTCAAAGCCAAGGTATACCATACCTAATCTGGAAGTTAGAATATAGCGTAACATCTGAACGTGGGGTTCAATTCCCTGGTTGCGCAAAGTGTCGGTCCAAAGAAGTAGATCAGGAACTTCTGTCCCTATATCTAACCAACCGTTATCAATCAATCAATTTAGCCCATCGCAGTCCACTGCTGGACATAAGCCTCTCCCAGACTGTGCCACAACACCCTGTCCTCCACCTTCCGCATCCAGTCCGTCCCAGCCACCTTCTTTACGTCGTCCGTCCATCTAGCTGCGGGGCGTTCCACACTACGCTTGCCGATAAGCGGTCTCCACTCCATGAATCGTCTGCTCCAGCGGCCATCGGTCCTTCGACAAACATGGCCAGCCCACTGCCACTTCAGTTTGCTTACTCTGCAAGCTATGTCGGTAACTCCGGTTCTTTTCTGGATAATTTCATTCCTGATTTTATCCTTCAAAGAGACTCCGAGCATAGCTCGCTCCATAGCGCGCTGAGCGACTTTGAATTTATGGACCAGCCCGACTGTCAGTGTCCACGTTTCGGCACCTTATGTCATGACGGGAAGGACGCACTGGTTGAAGACCTTAAGTCTTCAAACACTGCAGGGTAGGCGACAAGAAGATGACAGAGCTTTCCAAATGCTACCCAACCCATCTGCCCATCCTTCTGTCGGTTTCTTTCTCAAAGTTGTGTCTACCGAGCTGAATTACTTGCCTTAAGTAGAGATAATACTTCACAACTTCGAAAAGCGACCCTTCGATGTGGATTGGACTCGGCAAGACGTGCGAATTGTACATGGCTTTCGTCTTGTCCAAATTCATGCCGAGGCCAACCCGCCGAGAGGCTCCATTTAGACTGTGCAGCATTTGGTATAACTGTTCCAGCGTCTCCAGTTACCAGTTATACCTATCTGTTCCTATACCTAACCAACCGTTATCAGTAAAGACATAACCTCTTCAACTTTCACGTTGTATTAAAAACGAGTGACATACTCATTCACGTGACAACTCTGAAGGTGACAGAACGTGTCGTAAACGTGTAACCTTTGAGTCAAGAACTCGATATAAAGCGGGGAAAGCATGCGCGGTTCTTTAATGTTACTTAAAGACTTTATGAGCATTCGTGGCATGTTAAAATAGCCTTTAAGAGTCACCACACTTAAAGACTAATTTACTACTTTTTTTTTTATTTTACTTAAATGTTCGGGCACCCTGGAGAGTCAGGTCTGATATCACCTGGCGACAAGAGCCATTGTGGAAGCGGACACGACTTACGAGTTCGATGGTAGGTTCGAACACAAACAGGTGCTTTACTTTATGTAATTTTAGCAACACTGCTCTCAAAACCACGAAGGAAAACATCGTGAGGAAACCGGCATGTCCTAGAGCAAAAAATTCAAAGACTCATCATTCACCCACCCGCATTAGGGCCGCGTGGTGGATTGTGGCCCACTCTTGCACAGACAGGAGGCCTGTGTCTCAGCTGTTGAGACGTTGTAGGTGGCTTATGTTTATAAGCCATTTTTCAGAAGAAACTTTCAAGAGGTCTATTAGTAAGAGAATCGTGTGACTGTTTCAAAAAGTGGTTTTCAAGTGCTGGTAGTCATCATTTGTTTTGACACTTAAGGCCGGATTTTTGATCCGTTATGAATTAGAAATAGAAAATATTTATTGTCCAGGTAATACAGTCAGCAGGTTCACAGGTTAACAGCAAGTTATGTTTTTTGATCAATTGTTAGTTTATTAATGGTCACTAATGGTAATTTTTTTAAACTAATATTTATTTTTATTAAAAAAAAAAAACGTTGACCCACACACTAGGAATTTTTCCTGTATCATGGGTGCGTTTACAAACATTTAAACTCACATACACAAACAGCCAGACCCGGAACAACTTCTAATACTACTACTAATAGTTAATTGTTGGACCATTAGTAATAATATTTATCATTAGATAAACGAAAAATTTATAAAAAAAAAACATATTTTGCAAAAATGTAACCATTATTTACTATTTTTAACCGACTTCTAAAAAAGGAGGAGGTTCTCAATTTGGATGTTTGTATTTTTTTTTTTTATGTTTGTTCGCGCATAACTCCGTCGCTTGCCAACCGATTTTAAAAATTCTTTTTTTGTTGGAAAGGGTATACTTCCCAAATGGTCTCATAGAAATTTCATTAAAAACGGTTTAGTAGTTTGGTTTTTAAACAAAAATTACTGGTAAAAATTACAACTAAAAAGTGAAATATAAAAACTTTTTTGAAAAAAAAAAACAACTGACTTCCAAAAACGACACTACAAAGTGAAAAATAACTTTAATTTCGGAAGTCGGTGGCAAACAATGAAAATGCGAACCCAACGACACCGACTTCCGAAATTAAAGTTATTTTTCACTTTGTAGAGTCGTTTTTGGAAGTCGGTTGTTTTTTTTTGCAAAAAAGTTTTTTAACAATTAGTTCAGTTAACTACGAATCAAAAAACCGGCCCAGACTAGTTATCAGACTTTTGACTACCCGTAACGGATGTCAAAGATCTACGTATGACAGCCAGGACTAACGGCCTAACGTGCTTTCCAAAGCACGGAGGGGTCTCGATATGTAACGGATGGTCACCAATACATGAACCGTCCGCGGCAAGTGAAGCTTTTTTAGCTTTAATACCACAATAATAATATGAAACTCATTAATAAGACTATACATCCAGCCTTTCACCTATAGTAAACACTTTATTAGTTGTCTAGCTAGATAAGACCGAAGTTATCACCTTCGTTAGCAGTATAAAGAACTAATTACGTCGCTACCGTACTTTATAATTTGCGTGTTAATCTAGTTGCCAGGTGTGCAGTATTATTTAATCAATTTATTATACGGCTTGAGTTAACTGAAGAAAATGGAAAATTATTTTTTAAATGTCAAATCATCATGCTGAGATAGGAGCCTTTTGGCCTCGTATAGGACTTTCTGTTTCATTTTTCCTTTTGTTACTTTTTTTTATATAATTGGAACGAAGTTCCTTATCGCGCGTTGCGAAAGGGGGCTAGACGGAAAAAATTAAGACCAAAAGTTGTAACGACACTTTGTCTGTCTCTCTCTCTTATAGAAAGCAAGCCAGTTATTTTCGTTTGGTTTAGTTATATTTAATATTAATAAAACTTAAAAAAAAAAAAAAATTATGACAATTCCTTCACTAATTAATCGAAAGGAACTTCGTTCCGTCCGGGTGTCCCTTGACACCTCTCAAGTTTTTTTGTTTTATTTTTATTTTCAACTGTGTTTAGTTTAGTTTATGATCCTGTACGAGTCGCAGAGAAAGAAAGAAAAAGTATTTATTTACTTTTTCTTTCTTTCTTTCTTTATCATCAATTAATCTAGAGCAGTGGTGGTCCAGTGGCATCGGCCCCGAATTACGAGTCGTAGGTCGTGAGTTCGAACCTAGGCAGGCACTTTGTGTATTTAATTTCATCACCACTGCTTTCAAAACGGTGAAGGAAAACATCGTGAGGAAACCGGCGTGTCCTAGAATCAGAAATTCGAAGACATGTGACATCCGCCAATCCGCACTGGGCCCGCGTGGTGGATTATGGCCCACTCCCTCTCATGGAGAGGAGGCCTGTGTCCCAGCGATGGGAACATTATAGGCTGATTATGTTCCAGTCCAACCAGATGCAGCTGAATGCCAGTATTATTGTTTGATTATTTTATTGTTATTGTTTTGTGGCCATATGCCAATATCGTCTTGTTGTATTGTCAATAATAATAATAATAATTTATTTAATAAAAACGTTTACAAAAGGTGTACATTTATCCAAGAGTGGCAAATTTCCCACAATTATAGTGCCGAAAAATAAACTACAACTAAAATATTTTTTTTTTAATTACAGGTACAAGTAATGATAGTTCGGAATGTCAAATGCCAATGTCAATGTCAAATTGACAATTAATGTGAGTTGTCATTGATCCCTGGCCTTGATATCAAGCAATAGACAAAAGTGTCAACATTTTTTATACTTGACTACGAGTCTTTTAACCATGTTTATCTTATGTCTTTTTTTTTTATTTTTTTACTATAATTATTTTTTATTTGTAACTGTGCGTTTTGTTTTTGCAGAATGAACTATTTTTCTTTCTTTTCTTTCTATTTTACATGGACTGATTGCTTATGTCACCTACACAACACACTTTCTGTGTAATTTGATACCCCTTAGTAAAGCTGGTTGTTAAACTTTCGGACTTCTGACTACCCGTAAGAAGTGTCAAAGAAAATGAATGGCACGAAGGGGTCACACTTCAACCTAAAATTATAGAAAAACCTCACCAATAACTATTTTCATTCAAATACAAGTTTCACTTTCTCAAACCTAAGAATCGAATCCAACTACCACACGATAGAAAACCGTACCTCTAACCACTGTACCACTAGTCTCTTTTACCAGCAGAACGATGACATTAATTATAAAATTAGTATCATCAAACAAACAGTCTATAATAAGATCATTCTGATCACCCCTTGTTAAACTCCGCAAGATTTATAGCTATACACTGACAAAGGAAATAAGACCTTGCTTGTATATGATAGAGTTGAATATTGAATGTGTTAACTTAGTGTGGTATGTGGCCATTTTGTTTTGAGCTGTGAGCTTAAATTTGTGGTATGTGGGATAAGCAGAGATAGTTAGGCGGTACAATTTCTGTGTAATAAAGTTGTATGGGGAGGGAGAGTAATAAAGAAGAGTTTATTTTTTCTGCTGAGCCTGGGGTTCTGGGTTTGGTTCCCATGTCGGCCAAAGTGTTATTTTCCATCAGGAATTTCTCAGCAGCACCCTGGAGTCTAAGTTTATGCCCCGTTAATGCCAATAGTGTCGCCCCGGTGGCAATGGGCCGGCCAAATTAGCCGTAGAACCGATGCCCGTTGGCGTAGACGTGTTCTTGAGTGGAGACCGCAAATCGGCAAACGTGTGAACGCCCTCAGGCTAGGTGGAGTGATGATCTCCGCAGGGTAATTGGTAGCAGCTGGATGAGAGTTGTCAAAAATTTATCAGCGTGCAATTGGAGAGGCGTATGTCCAGCAGTGGACTGCTGTAGACTGATGTTGAAACATAGCTGTCTTATTGTGGGTACTGTATACCTCTGCTGGAAATACATGCGTAATGTTCAGTTATTTATTTATTTATTTAATTAAAACGGTTTAAATCAATTACAGTGATTAAAGATACAATTTGTATATACACGAACACATAATGATATCTAGTTTTATATCAAGGGGTCTAATGTAACTGGACAAATGGCCATAGAGTCATAGATAGATAGATAAACCATTTATTTGGCGCACATAAAAAAAGACAGCACAACACACAAAAGTACATTAGACATAGACACAGAGTATGACAGTCATAGACTATGGTCTATGATTCTATGGCCAGTTAAGGATCGAGATGAAAATTTATTGCTTACTATAGTTCAATTTGTCACAATTTGTTAATTATACGTTACGTTTGTTTGTTGTTACAGTAATTTTTAATTGCTAGTTAGTTTTACATAGAGATTGATTACAGTAAACTTGGTTAATTATTTGAATAGATGAAAGGGAGTTTTTCTTTTATAAGATACAGAATTATGGGTTGTTTTACGTAGTATTTACTGACATTCCTGCTACCCATTGGTGATTAGAGTTTCTAACAGAAAGCCAATTCCCCTAATTAAAAACGTTTAAAATCTAGTCGCAATCTCATTTCAGTGAACTTGAAATTTTTTTCAAAAACGTAGGGAAATTAGAGGTACTTTTGACAGATTGAGACTAAGATCAGACTGTGAACGTTCTGAAAATTACGAGAATTGCCCCTCTGGTAACTTTTGAGTTGAGGGCCTAAAGCCGGGTCCACACGTGTGTAATGTAATGTAATGCGAATAGTGTGGACGGTATACAAACTCAAACCGAATCCTGTATGTGTTCGAGTTGTTACAAACAGTTGCCACACTGCGAGAGTGTTTGTGTTCGCGCTAAGAACTGACAGCCGCCGATGCATCTGCCCGAGAATACGCGTTACATTATACGATACATTTTATAACAGTCGTGGACCGTAGGCCTCAGGATGTAGTCTACCAAGCATCATAGATCGCCTAAGCTGATTAGCACAGACACAAATCTATATTTTTTAGCAGGTAGCCAACAGGTATTTCCGGCGTTTCGAGGCCAAACTAAAAACCTAACCAGAACCTTGAGTCGAGGAAGGGTTTAGAAATCTCCTAGTGCATTTGGGAAACGACTTTATGTATGTGAAAACCGACCTTGCGCAGGGTTGTCAAACGAATGTAAAGAATGGGGAAAAATTTCTTTAATGAAAGTCGTGTTTTTAGGGTTAATGTGAAAAGTGACGCAACTTAACATAGCATTACGCTTGTAATCTCCGAAGGATTAGGCAGAGGTGTAGGTACCTATAGCACACCCACATATCACCAGTTATGTTTAAGAACCATATAATAAGAAGCGAGCTTACTGCCATTAACCGGGCACAAATCGTGACTCGGGCTGCTTCTAAGAAATTCCAGATAGAAAACCCACTTTGCCCGATCCAGGAATCGAACTCAGGATTATGAGATCCTGGGTTCGATTCCCCATGAGCTCAGCAGTAGCGCTTGACGACTAGACCACACAGTTATCACAAAGTAGTGTTTGACATGTAAGGCTCCACATGACATGACAGATGTTATGGTTGGAAAATGAAGTTATACAGGGTGACAGGGAAACTCGACGTGTTCCTTCCAGGGCGTGATAGTGTGACCCATTTGCAACAATTAAGCACCCCATAAAGCCTAGGCGAAAATTCATGGAATCCGAGAAAAATCGATTTTCATTTTTTTTTTTAATTATCCAGAATTCGTCACTAAATATCGCTTATCTCTAAATTCTCTAATTGAGTGGCTTTCATAGCTATTCCATTGGCAACGTAATACTTTAACACACCTATTGATATTACCAAATTTTCTAAAATATCTAACAGTTAAAAGTTAAAGTAAGAGGTTCCCTGTCACCCTGTATATAAGAAATCTATATAAGAATATCTTATGGACAGGTACTATTAGATAATAGATATCATGTCATATATAATTTACAAGTCTGCAAGGTTGGTAGTAGGGCTTACCGGGCTAACCACACAAGGTAAGCCCTTGAGTATTGTCAGTATAGTAGGAGATTAAAAACAAAAAAAAAAAACCGAATCAGCTTCAACACACTGCACTCAAAACCCTAGTCAAAATGCAGGATGGTCTGAACCTACCATTGATTTAGCTGTTCGTCTCGATAGATAAAAAAAAATAAACGACAGACATTCATAATTTCTGCTAAACAAACTCTGACATCAAACCAACTTAATTAAAATAATGACAGCACGATTAAGATGTACTAGTAAAACATAATTTTAATAAATAAAGTTTTTTGAAGCGTAATTTCTTAGGCGGCGTTTCGATAAGATGAGAATTGAGAATGAAATTTCAAGAAAGCGTCACGTTTAGGCACAATTCGTTACAAGAGAGAGAAAAAAGATATAACTGTCTCTATCTCTCACACTAAATCTCTCTTATTCTTTATTTTTTAAGGGACGGGTCACATTTATGCACAATTCGTTACAAGAGAGAGAAGAAAGATATAACTGTCTCTATTTCTCAGACTAAATCTCTCTTATTTTTTATTTTTTAAGGGACGCGTCACGTTTAGGCACAATTCGTTACAAGAGAGAGAAGAAAGATATAACTGTCTCTATCTCTCACACTCAATCTCTCTTATTCTTTATTTTTTAAGGGACGCGTCACGTTTAGGCACATTTCGTTACATGAGAGAGAAGAAAGATATAACTGTCTCTATCTCTCACACTCAATCTCTCTTATTCTTTATTTTTTAAGGGACGCGTCATGTTTAGGCACATTTCGTTTCATGAGAGAGAAGAAAGATATAACTGTCTCTGTCTTTCACACTAAATCTCCCTTTTTTTTTAAGAAGTTTTACTTCTTTTACGTTTAAGCAATTTCTTTTTCTGCTGAAATCCTCAGGCAGCGTCAGTAAAATAACCTTATCGGTAATTATATTTTCAAGCCGTTTGGGGTTGAAACCCTCAGGCCGTGGGGTCCGAGTGCACATGGTCTGTTCAATAAAATCAATCTCCAAACGGCAGGTTAACTTGAGCCAAGGGCCAGCTTTTACCTTGGCCAGAGGCTAAGCATTGCCACACAACGTGGCAATGCCACCAGTCTTGGGTACAGACGAACACATCTAGCTACACGAAACTGTCAAATTTTCCCAATCAATCTTGAACCTAATGCTTTAGTGATAAAGTTGAAAAACTATTAAAGAAATTAGACAGATTGTAGTAGCTTGATGTGCTGGCGTCTGTACACTACCAGAAAACAACGCGGGGAAAAAAAATTCGACGCCATATTGTCGATTGTGACGCAATGTAATATTATTAATCAATTAGGTATAATTAGTAATTTATTAAAATTACTGTTAATGCATAGAGTGCCATCCCTGTATGGTATTGAACTAGCAAGGAAGACGCATGTCGGAACGCATCAATTTAATCATAGTTTCCTTTGCACGAAATTTTTGACGCCTAAAAAAGTTATCACGTTTTTTTGCGTTGTCTGTGGTTCGCGTGCTGTTTTTTTCACGGATGGCATTCTCGAAAGCGAAACTGATACTTATTTTTTTTTTTTTAATTTTCTGTGCCTTTTAAATGTCGATTTTTGAACGATATTAAGTATTAGGTTCATGCTGATTATATGTATGTAAATTAGATTCGACTATGTTGTTTAATTTGCTATTTCCGTATTTCTGATGTTTTTTTTAACCTTTAAACAATAGTCTATGCATAAAAATCAGTTCCTTGAATGACAGATAGTGTTTTCAATGTTATAGTTATAGGAGAACAATACCTTTGAAAATTAAAAACATTTTTAAGAAAGATATTTCGGTTTTGGAGCAGTAATCAGAGAACCAGCTAACTCATCTAGATGGACCGACGACATTAAGAGATGGCTGGGACCGTCTGGATGTGGAAGGCCGAAAAATGGGCATTGTGGCGTAGTTTGGGAGATGCCTATGTTCAGCATTTACGCAATATATATATTGTCTTTGGTCCCTGGCCCTGATATCAAGCAATGGACAAACTTGTCAAACTTTAATTGGTTGAATACAAGGCTTTTGGCTAGTTTGTATGTGTGTATTTCATGTCTTTTTATTATTTATTTATTTATTATTTATTTACTTATCAATTTATTACAGGCATTAAGGCCCATATAAACACATACAATATAGTATTAATATAACATACACATACACATATTATTATTATTATTTATGTAATGTGCCTTTAGTTTGTGCAGAATAAACAATTTTTCCTTTTTTTTTCTTTCTTTCAGTAGACTGCGATATATGATGGTATCCCTAGGTCGTGAAATGTTGAAATTAATGCGGTTTCTCAAACATAGTGGTGAAGTCACGGACAAAACCCATTTATGTATTATTTTTTTACATTCCAACCTTTTCTCTCAGCATTTTTTAAGCATGCCTAGATATCTTATAGGTTTTCCTTATATGTATGTGTATCGTGATATACCATTGGCAGTTGGAGCTTAGCTATATAAAGGTTAGCACTATCACACAATGTCCTTATAGAGGTAGATGATAAAGTTAGTCATAGAGTAGATAATTATACTACACAGTTTAAGAGGCAATTTATAGGAGTCTAAATTATCGTGTCAGATAACGCTAAGCATGCAGAGTACGCTTAAGTGGCAGTGGGCTGGCCATGTTTGTCAAAGGACCGATGGCCGGTGGAGCAGATGAGTCTTGGAGTGGAGACCGCGTATCGGCAAGCGTAGTGTGGGACGCCCCCCAGCTAGATGCGACGACGGACGACCTTAAAAAGGTGGCTGGGATAGACTGGATGCGGAAGGCGGAGGACAGGGTGTTGTGGCACAGCCTGGGAGAGGCCTATGGCCGGTGGAGCAGTGGACTGCGATAGGCTGAGTTGATTGATTGATTCAAGTATTATATGTTTCTGACTTTGTTATCAAAAATGTAAACAAGACCTTGTAGTCCATTATCTATGGTTTTCTTTTTGTTTTACGTAGAGCTCTTTTCTTCTGCTGTGAGAGTTATTAATTGAACTTTATTCCAGCACTACTCATTATAATTATTATGTGTAGCCAAACAGGGGGCTTGTTCTTGTTCGCTATGGAGCCTCGGATACCTGACTGGCATTGGCGTCAATTATTTCTTGTGCAGTGCTAAATGATATTAAGGATGTGAGTGGAAAGGACAGTAGGACACCCTTGAAGGACATACAGTGACCTTATTGGTGATGTTCTTCAGAAAGGTCAGATGGGTAGTACTCACAACCGGCGTGCGTGTATAACCATTGCTCTAATTGCGAAATACGCTATGAATAAAAATCTGAATCATTTTGAAGGATATTGCTAATCCATTGCTTCATATGTTTGAAAAATTAGTCTGCTCAACAACGTAAATAACGCAATGAATATTGTTGTACTAGCAAAATCAAAGCCATCGGTACTGTTAGTGTGTTAGGTAAGTACCCCGCCGATGTATGAATGTAAACGAAACGAGGCAAAAGGAGTATGAAAGGATCGTAGCAAGAACAGTGGTGGCCCAGTGGCGACGACCGTGACTTACGAGTTGTAGGTCCTAGGTTCGAACCCTGACAGGCGCTTTACTTTTTAAATTGTTTCATCAGCACTGCTTTGAAAACGGCGAAGGAAAACATCGTGAGGAAACTGGCATGTCCTAGAACCAAAAATTTAAAGACATGTGACATCCACCAACCCGCACTGGGCTCGCGTGGTTGATTACGGCCCACTCCCTCTCACAGAGAGGAGGCCTGTGTCCCAGCAGTGGGAACGTTATAGACTGATTATGCTTATGCTAAGAATCGTAGCAGGTAGCGTTTTGTAGTTTCTGCTAACCCCCATGGGGAGAAGTCGTGAGCTCATGGAATAACAGTAACTCTCTATTATGAGTAACTTTAACCTATAACATCTTTCATTACGTTTGTCGTTTTCTCTCTATTAAAATATGAAAACTTAGCCTTTTACTGCTAAAAGTTATACTGCAAAATGAATACTTAAACTCTGATTTAAATACTTAACCGACGGCTTTAGTAAAGTGCGGTAGCTATAAACTGGGATTATATTAACATTATTGTATATTTATGTGGTATAAACTTATTACATGATAATATTTAGTAATAAAACTTTATACGAATGATCAAATAAATTTATTTTTGTTAGGGCCGATTTTTCAATCGACGGATATTTTTTATTCGTGGAATAAAATTGACGTCTGACAGATTTTGCATGGAAGAACTGTCAAAAATTCAAAATTATTCCTCAGATAAAATAATCTGGCGTTGGGAAAAGCCCTTAAAGGATTTCCATCGGCAGATAACTTTTATTAGAGGAATAAAATTGAAGTTTGTCAACTTTTGTATGAAACATAACAGTCAAACTCCGAAAATTATTGCTCGAATAAAGTTATGATGATTGAAAAATCAGCCCTAAATAAAGTATCATTTTAATTGACATAAGAACAGCAGAGGTATAGTACAATCACGAGCACTAATATGTCAACACTTGAAAACTTTCAATAGCGACTTTTGCGTGAAATAACCAAAACAACAATGAAATACGACACATTGCAAAAACCTATGGGTTCGAAAATACTATGTTCGTAGCAACATAAAATTTCATTCAAAAATAAAGGAGTAACTCGCTTTTGAATAAAGCCGAGTGTATACAAACCTTGGCTCGTGACTGTACATCCATATTTCGCGAGTTAGGTTTAAGTGCCATGTAATAGGGAGCGAACGTATTGCCATCAACTAGACCAAAACTCCAGACTCCGAGCTGCTGCTGAGATTCGAAAATGTCAATAATACTTTGCCCAACCCGGCAATCGAACCCAGGACCTCATACTCAGCAGTTGCGCTGCGACCACTAGACCAACGGAGTAGGTAGTCGAAGTGATGTAAAGAGTAACCTTACTGGTTTTATTTCAGCAATTTCAGGGTCGTTTTGAAAGGGTTACAGAACATTTTCAAACTGTTTATTCTTAGCGTGAATGTTGAAAGCGTCAATTATAAGCGTTTAATTAGTTGTTTAGCTAAATATTATTATTATACGCACGCAAGCGAATTTTGTAAAATATTTAGCGGTGTGAGCAAAACAGCTTAGTCTTACAAAATTGTTAGCATAGTTAGTTAAGTCATCGGTTGGAGTTAACAGATGAACTCACCGGCTTTTTTGAAAGTCTTTTAATTTTAACACATAACTACATCACGGCTTCAAGGCGTTTGTGGCTAAGTAAGGAGCTTGTGGCTAGACTCATAGTGTTAGTAACAATATACTTACATAGGTTGTAAGTATATTGTTACTAACACTATGAGTCTTGTTACTTGAAATAAAATTATTATTATTATTATTTGACCATTACCAATGATATTATATCATTAGGTATATTAAAAATTGATCAAAAAACATATTTTGCAAAAATTTAACCATTAATTACTATTTTTAACAATTGGTTGAGTTTAATTACAGATCAAAACCCGGCCCTTACCGGGAATGAAATAATAGTTATAATACTTTGCATTTTACAGCCCGTCTCTAATAAAAGAAAAAAAAAACAATATTTCTAGAAATAAGTAAGAATTTGCATAAAACCGACGCCATTTTTTATTCACTAGGGCTAGCCTAGTCATTTGCAAGAACGTTTTAAAATTGAACGCCAATTACGGAGGAAAATAAAGTTCTTTTGAACTGATACGCGAATGATTTTAAATTTAAACACAACTCTACAATTGGTCGGGACGGGACTAATGCGACACATAAAAGTTTCATGCGAGTCCGCTAGGTGGCGTTCGGAAAAATTTAGTAGGTAATGAACTAGGGTTGTGCTAAAGAGTTCTTAGTTTATTAGTCAACAATTGGTTTATCTACCTGCCTAGCCTTTTCCCAACTAGTTTGGGGTCGGATTCCAGTTTAACCGAATACAACTGACTACCATTATTTTATAATATATGGAGGGACTGCCTATGCCTGCCTGACCTGCATAACCCAGTTACTGTGAAACACGATATAAAGCTTCTGACTACCCGTAACGACTGTCAAGGTTCTAAGAATGACAGCCGGGACCAACGGCTTAACGTGGTTTCCAAGACACGGCGCGATCTGGATATGTAATGGATGTTCGGCCATCTACGAACCGACCGCGGCAAGCGTGATCTTCGATCGATCTGTGTGTTCGACTGAAATTGATAGCATTGGGTAATTTGTTTGCAATTTGGTCTGGTGAGGGCCGCAGGAAGCGTTTGGCCACTGCTGGACATCAGAATGTTAATGGATAGTGATTTTTTTCTCTTACCAAAGTAGTGGTTTAGATGTGAAAAAGAGACATTTCCGTGTTGATCTGGGAAGGAAAAATACAGTGAAAAATGTAAAGAAAAACAGTGAGTTATTTTAAGATGTAATCTATAATTATATTATTTAAAATTTTAGTAAAAAAAATATAGGGAATTTTCCAAAAAAGAAAGTATTTTTATCGTATTAATAAATGGAATACACCATTTTATAAAAAAGAACCGTTCTTTTAAGTCTCAGATCAAGATGAATATTCTCGACAATTCACAATATATTATTGGAATTCTTGCTAGAGTACTGAAAAAGAAAAAAAAAATCGTAGCAAAACTGACAACCCTAATTATACTTGAACTGTGCTATAGGGGACTCCATTAAATATTAACTCGGCGGTTCCGTAGTACAATTACTAGTGTTTTGACGTACACTATTCCATGCCACTTTAGATGTCACGATTTTTAAAGGTAGTTAATTCTTGAAAATATGTGATTTGATTGACGATTTGATTTTGACTATGGGAATATATAATCAGCCTATAATGTTCCCAGCGCTGGGACACAGGCCTCCACTCGGTGAGAGGGAGTGGGCCGTAATCCACCACGCGGGCCTAGTGCGGGTTGGTAGATGTCACATGTCTTAGAATTTTTGGTTCTAGGAAATGCCAGTTTCCTCACGATGTTTTCCTTCACCGTTTTGAGAGCAGTGATGAAGTAATTTACACAAAGTAGAGCGTCTGTCTGAGTTCGAACCTGTGACCTACAACTCGTAAGTCGCGGAGGTTACCACCGTGCCACCACTGCTCTCATCTACTGAAAAGTCTTAAATTCAGCAGTGGAACAGTATTACTAGGTACTACTAGTAATGCTAATATTATTATGCAAAGAGTATTTATCTATCCGTAACATTGAATCGTGGTCGTATCGTGTCTCTTAAAGAATCCGTAACTTCACCGAAGTCCCAATAAAATATTCAAGAAAAAAGACATTTATTTTTTACCAACCAAGGAGTTTTTCATAAAACTTCATGACAGTCATAGTTGACGCCTTAAACTGACGGTCCAAGTCTTAATGTGGCGATCAGAACACTCGGGTGCCGATAATTTTGGGGTGAAACTCGTAAAAATGGGGTATTTCGTAAGACAACTGTAATGTTAGACAAATTAGGGTAATTTGTAAGTTCAAAATGGCTTCTTTTGTGTTGAAGGTGTTAAGAATTGAATTTGTGATGTTGTATGAGTAATAGTAGGTATTACAGTTTTAGGGGACTCTGAAAACTCTTTTTCTTTCATATTTTTCACTTCTTTTCCAATTTGCCCTTTAATTTTTCCTATAGGTCAGTTTATTTTGTCGTTGAAGGACTATATATTGTTAAAACTATACATTTCTGCTGTACAGAAAATCGCTTTCATTTGTTTTAAATTGTAGAAAAAATCTATCGAATCAAAGGACCAATTTTCAGATTATGAACAAAAATGCTTTAGTTACAGTCCAGCCGTCGAGAGGATTCGTTCCTGACATCTGCCAGTGCGACAGTTGTAGTAGCTAATAAAGATCAAATTCCCAAAACACGTTTGTGTAACATTGATAGGTGTCAAGATCGCATTCACTCGTCAGTTGCATTGTAAAAGTAATTTTTACTGTAGACTGCAATCGCGATGCGAAAACCACACAGCGAATATATCAGTTTCATAGATATTCATACAAAACTTCTCGTAATTACATATAAGTACAAATAAAAATAACAAAATCGAACTCACCGTCTTTAGGAGGACTGGCACATTGCGGCGCGTAGGACCCTAAATGATAACCATAGGTATTTTGATGCATCGGGGGAAAAGGATACCCTAACGACCTAGGACTGGGGAAGCCTGACGCCTCATGAGGATTTTGCTGCCCCCCAGGACTCCCAAAATGATGGGGATGTTGATACCCCCCTTTGAAAGGACCATACCCATGTTGCTGTAGCTCTATAAAAGCTGATTTTGAGGAAACATTTGTGGGTGTTGAATTTGCGGAGTCGTGTGGGGTCTGGGAGCCCCCAAGATGGTGGTGTTGGTGGTCTATTGAATCTTGGGTGGTGAGGGCCGGCTGTGGGGTGGATGGGCCCCCCCCGTCCGAAGACTGGGGAGGCCCAAACGGATCTGTGAAACTCAGGGTGGATGGTTTGCTGTTGGGGGATTGAATTCGAGTAATTTTGAGGGATTTTATTGTCTTCTTGGGTAGGGGGCCGCTTGGTTAGCCTGGAACAAAGAAACATATTGGTTAGATCAGGTATAGCATCAGAATGTATGTGTTCGTCAAGTTTCATCTTCTTAGGGCTGTATTTTCCAACGCTAGATAATTTTATCCAAAGAATAATTTTGAATTTTTGACAGTTCTTCCATATAAAATCTGTCACACATCAATTTTATTCCACATCTGTCGATTGAAAAATCAGCCTTTAGTAATATGATGTGGCTTCTCTGTTATATAGCACGATTGTGATATCATTAATTTTGTTTTAATTTTACATAGATTCTTAATTAGGTATAAAGAGTTTTTTTTTTCTTGGCAGCTGAGATTTTTTAGATTTTATTCGAAACCAAATCATTTTACATCATTTCAAACACTAATTTGGACTCGGTCATAAAAACTAATGTCACAATACTATACTATACGAAAAACGGAAAACACAAAATAAAATAGATAAAGTAATAAAAAAGCCACAATGGAAACACAATCAACACAAAATATTCAACTCTTACGCATATTTCGAAGTGAGCCAATCAGCCGTAACGGTTTTTTGAATAAATTGTAGGGATCCGTAAGCAAACGTTAGGTTTCTATTAATTAATAATGTTGTTGAAAGTCATTTGTAGGTATTAATTATAATATTACAATATCAGATTTTCATGACTAAGATTATTTTCCTCTCAAGTTTGGGAGATGACAGTCTAAATTAGGATCCTAAGGTTCGCGACCACATTAGCTACTGGTCCTTCATAGCGAAAGGATTAGTCTTCTGCAATAACGTTGCTTAAATTAAACCACAAACTGAGGTAACCATAAACTATGTTATATGTGTGTATGAACAATGTCATCAAACAAATAGTTGTGAATTTTTAGCTTTTTTTTTTCTGACTAGAACTGACCAAGTTTACCTTCCAAAAATCACATAGGTACCTCAAATACGGGACCTCTTCAAAACCAGAAACTGTTGGCTTCAGAAAAAAAAAATATAATATAAAAATCCCACCCACTCCCACGAGGTCAGTACAGGTCAAAAGTTGTGGGTTTTCTTTAAAACAATTTGGTCGACACGCTCAATTGAATCAATAAGTGGACGCACATTGTCCGCCATGTAGGGGAGACAAACGTCATTCGTTTTACTTTACAGCTTAGTATTTTATTTGTTTAAATATCTGGGAATTAAAAGCAAGTCCTGTGAATTGTTCTAGTACATCTCTTCTTTCAAGCGATATGGAAATAACTTATCATCATCTACCTAGCCTTTTCTCAACTATGTTGGGGTCGGCTTCCAGTCTAACCGGATGCAGCTGAATACCAGTATTTTACATAAAGCGACTGCCTATCTGACCTTCACAATTCAGTTACCGGGTAATATGATACCCGTTGGTAAGATTGGTTATCAGACTTTCGGGCTTCTGACGACCCGTAACGACTGCCAAAGATCCACGATTCGCAGCCGGGATCAACAGCTTAACGTGTTTTCCGATATGGAAATAACGTATGCCATGGTTATAATGTCATCCAGATCGCTAGGCGGTGACGAAACTGAATGCCCAGGATGCATATATTCTGGATATACAATGTGATAGGGGTGGGACTTCTAACCCGTTAAGGCTGAGTACTACATCTAATTTTATCGACAAAAAAAATAATATGGGGGGTTGAACCCCCTCCCCCTAAAAATTTTTTTTCTCACCAAAACATTATCAAACATATGAAAAAAGTAATGAATTAGTTAGCCAAGGTTATTAGCTACCGTTTGTCGTTTTTTTTTTTGTTTCTACGACGCATACAACCTTTGATATCACATAAAGTATCAAGCGCGCCGTAGTACATTAAAAAAAATAAAAATAGCCATAATTTTTAGGGGGAGGGGGTTCAACCCCCATATTATTTTTTTTGTCGATAAAATTAGATGTAGTACTCAGCCTTAACGGGTTAGAAGTCCCACCCCTATCACATTGTATATTAGGTAAGTGTCTCCAGTCATGAGAATTTCTAAGCAGAGGAAATAAAAGCTTTTCTACAGCTTTTTGAAGCCATTCAGTGACAGACAACACAGCTTAGCCAGAAAAGAAAACATCATGAATGATAGATTTATATTTTAGCAGGGGTTGACGTTTTTATGCAAAGACCTTATGAGATTTGATTCATCATCGTCATCATTTAGCTAGCAGCCGTCCACTGCTGAACCTAACATTATCATTCCGTTACCTATGAATTTTGTATGGAAAGTAAAGCTTGACTCTCAAAATATTCAGTAGCATGCATAAAGTCCTTAATAATATCAAAGTTCTTAACATTTTCAATTCACTACTATCTATAGGACTCCTCTTAATGGCGATATAAAAACTAATAATCCCCATTCCATTCTCTAGTCTGTCCCTAGCTATTACCTTCCTCAAACAACCATCAAACCTCAAACTGTCACCTATTTCAATATCATGTCTAATCATCTACCACCAAAATAACACATACAAAACACCCAATATAAAGCGCCATCTACACTTAAACGTGTGGTCCGTTTCCATTATATTTCATTATTGATGCCCCAAAAAAACTAAATGAGGACCGATACTCTCCTACGAGATTTCTCACAAACCTAACTGGAAACAGCGCCGTGGTATAAAACAAATGGTACGATGAATTAAGATGAGAAAAAAAAACCCTTTTCGGCAAGATCTTTGTGTTAATTACTGGTAGGGTTGGTACTAGGCGGATGTTCGTTTTGATTAACAGTTATATATTTTAGGAATTAGGTACAGTATCGAGTTTTAGAAAAAACTTTGGGATAGCTTTTTAGAGTGCATAGTATCTTTCACTTTACAGCTATGTAACAATCTCATACTTTAGTTTATTTCTTGGGAACTATTTTTTTTAAATATTTTCTAGAAGTTTATATCTAGCAGTATCTTATGAAAGATTTTTCAGCCACTGCTACTGACGTCATCAATAATACCAGTTTATATCCTGACCTCAATACAGTGATAAGCAATATCCTTTAAGTCTATAATCGTATTATATCCGTCTTCATAAGATTCTCAAACTTCAAGCTGATTCATAAATTGTCCAAAACTTTTGTCAAAACAAAACTCCACTAAAGCAGATATAGACAACAAAAGTCACTATAAAGACTTGAAGTGTTAGATTAATAAATGGCAGCACTGCATGCAGTATGATTGACACTAAATGTAGCTGTATATCAGTTTCAGCCAGCGGCAGCAATATTTTCATTGAATGAATGATTTATTCCGCATTTTCGCATATAGAAAAATAGAGGACGGCGATAGTGGGACTCTGATAGAAAAAGATATAATCTCTTAGTAGCATAACTTATGAATGGTAAAATCATGTTGCTGTTATCACAATGCTTAGCAATAAAATAATGTTGTTCTGACTAGAGGAAGTATTGTTCATCTTGAAAAAATCCTAACGTTTTTGGACCCCTAAGAATAAATACACTGTAGTATTTAATCATTTCTTACACGTCTTCCAGCCTCTCAACTTTTTCACCAACAAATATTTTTAACTCAATTTCACCTCCAGTACCAACCCTACACCATCATTCGTTGTCCCTTTCACTCTCACTTCATTCCCTTTATTTCCATCTCTCTCCATTTCCGAGTGTTCCGCCGGCGCCGCCAAAGGTCGGGTCAAATCGTTTCGTTTTTTTGTCTGTTTGTTAGTCGTGTTGATTGCTCATGTTAGTAATAATAATGTTTAGCCATAACTAATTGGTGTAGAGTTTTATTGAAAAATATTTATCACACCGTATTGGAGGTTTCAATTTGTTAAGGAATAGGTGATAAATGTGAAATGAGAGTCATCGGGAGTGAAAACGATGAGGAATAAATTAGTAATGATGTGTAAGATGAAGTGCCGCCTGTGGAACAAATACAACGTGAATCTGAAGAAAGTTTTCGTGACTTGGCCAGGGTTTTGACAATTATGAACCTGATAATATTGAATAAGACATAGAAATTGTAAAATCAAACAATGGAGCATGCAGTTGAAATTGACTCAGACTTTATTACATAATTTCAACTCTTTACGCTTTCATTTGTTAATTTACATGTAGAGAAAGTCTAATATAAAACGTTTAATTAAAGAAATATTAAAACAAGTTCATACTAAAACCCATATATAGCATAAAATAGTCAATCATCAACATCATTCAGCCAAAAAACGTCCACAGCTGGACATTCCACATCAAACTATTATGAAATTAATAGACAAACGTCAAAATAGACGTTTCTTTTTTAAAATAGAACTCCTATCAATCTATCCCTGTCTAATTCTGAGTTTAGATATATCTAGGCTATTATTTTCTTACTAACTACTCGGGGCACGTAAACTCACTGATCCGAGACACAAAGGTTCATGGGAACCCATGGAAAAACCCCATAAATAATGGGTGCCCCATAAAATGGTATTAAGTATTCATTAGACTATGTCCCATGGTCCAATGGGTTTTGTAGTTTGATGTACGAAATTTTTGTAGTCAGGTTTTGTGTTTTGTTTTAATATTGCTTCATGATTATGATTATGATTGGGTTATCTTGTAGGGCTTTGATAAAGATTTTGTCTTCATTGATAAAGTCATTCTTCTTTGTTTCAGTAAAGGTCAAATGTCCTGAATTAAGTTTACTTTAAGAGATGCTATACTACAGCCTTCTCATAGAGAAGAGGCCTGTGTTCCAGCAGTGGGAACATTTTAGGCTGATTATGCTAAATATTACTTGGTCGAAATCTTGCGAAGAATCTGTGGGGTTGGATTACCTCTCCAAATATTTACAAAGAACCAAACACAGTGACCAAAAAATAGATTAAGATTGGACAAGTAAAAGTGCTTATTAATAGTCAGCACATTTACTTTAAGTAGACCATAACAGTAAGTCTTAACTCTAGTCTGACTAGCTTTAAAGATGAAGAATGCAGAATCAATAACATGATAATCAATCAAAATTCTTCAATCAACACATTCAATTACGACTAATAGATTTATCTAATCATGTATAAGCTTAAAATCGAGAGTAGCAAAAACTACAATGATTTACGAACATTTTTCATCATTATTGATGGTATCTGTCTAATTACCCTATTGTTATTTATTCATAGGATAAATTACTATTCATTAGTACGTTGTCAGTGGTAACATACGATTTTGCGATAACCTTAGGATTATGAGACCTTTCATTGAGTTCATCGTCATTATTAGTAGCTATTTTTTTCTTACTTAGCTGTTAATCATCATCTACCTAGCTTTTTCCCAATTATGTTGGGGTCGGTTTCCAGCCTCAGCGGATGCAGCTGAATACCAGTATTTTACATAGAGCGACTGCCTATCTGACCTCCACAACCCAGTTACTGGGTAATACGATATCCCTTTGTAAAACTGGTTGTCAGACTCTGATTAGTTGTCTTACTTAGCTACATATATTTTCATTTTTTATCTATATCTTTCTTGGTGTGTTTATTTTTGGTGCGGGTATGTTTCGTATCGTCCTCTCTCCTCTTCCCCTTCTTCCATTTATTTATTTATTTTCCCTCTTACATCGATCATTACAGGGTAAACTATTGCGATTGTGAGCTTATCCTAACTTATATTATTATAATTAAATTTTGTGACTTATATTTGATAAAGATGTCCAATGGCCTGTCATTACTTTCTTATTTGTGTGAGATCTTTCAAGGGTAGTGCATCTTTTTTGAATTTGTGTAACGACTTTGTTTTGTTTTCCCTCCTATTTTATGATATCCTACACTGTTTTTGCTTTTGAATGAAAAACAGCAGCGTCTATCTGGTTTAAGACTTTCTCAAGAATTTTGTTGTTTATTCTTTCAAGACAAATTGCTGTATTTTTCTAAGGACGACGGTTTCATTTTATAGAGTACACTTACAGGCAGGCATGACAACAATTTACAGGCATATGAATATTCATGCTTCAAATACCACTGATCTAGGATGGGAATCAAAAAACGACACAGAATGTCCCAGCTGTTTATATTCTCGTGTATCTTATAAAAGTAAAATGAGGGAAACTGGTTGCACTGTTTCTGGGAAGCAAGGAGGTTGCAGTTTGTCATTATTAACCTACATAGTTGCTGCCATTTCATGCGAGTCGTCAGTCTCATATTTGGCGTTTGTTTATGGTTTTGTACATCCGTTTGCCAGTTGGCCTCCTCCATCTCTCTCCATTGCTGTATTTCTCTGACTACTCTGCCCCATGTAGCTCCTGCGACATATCTGATGTCATCCAGCGCTGGCACTCTGTCTCGCATAGGGTCTTAACATTATGCTGAGCAACGGCATTTTGCGTGGATGTGACGCATGTTTTCTCCCAACTTGTTGTTTATTTTTTTGTGTTTGTGTTCTTTTTATGCGTCATGTTTACCGCAATTAAACTTATTTTCTTTTCTTCTTTATTCTTTCTGTATCATCATCATTCTCCTGTCCCTATCATTTGGGGTTGGTGCAACATGTATTTTTCTTCCATGGTCTCTCTCTCTCATCAGGGACCACCTTTTATGCGGCTTAAGTTGAAAGTGCTTCAAGTGATAAATATGTATTAACATTTTTTCTACCAACGTCCCATTAAATAATACCAACAGGTAACAGGTGACAGGCCACAATCCGTCAGTTTTACAAGTTTCCTTCTTACATTTTGGGTTTCATTAAACAACACCTGTCGTGAAAATGTATCTAAATTGTCATTTTTTGACTTATAATATGTCGCATTGTCAGTTATCCTACTAATATTATAAATGCGGAAGTTTGTGAGGATGGATGGATGGATGTTTGCTGCTCTTTCACGCATACCTACTTAACGGGTTTGGATGAAATTTGGCACACAGATAGTTAATTTATTTATCCTCACACTGGAACGTCTTACGGAAATTACACCAATGGAGCAAATCACTTCATGTGCTGCTTTTAATCCATCCCGTGCGCGGTGGACATCGAACGAGTGGCGATGGATAACTATAACTAGGATTAATACATAGAATACTTTTATCCCGATATTCTCACGGCATCGAAACTTATGCGGGTGAAACCGCGAGGCGCTGCTAGGATTAAATAAAATGGTGCTTACTGAAATCGGACAAAGGATTTTAATTTATAAAAAGTCATGTCCCGAGCCTTTTTTTGTGAAGTATGGCAGAAACAAATGACATACGAAACAAAAATATTGAAAAATGGTCCTTCCATTTTTCATTATTTTTAAAACAATTCAAATTATCAGAATTTTATTCTCAAGACTCACATACAATTCGAAAAGGCTGAAATCTATCAATCGTTGAAGACGGAACAAAAACACATAAACCATGGTACTACAAAATTATCAATCAAGTGCGACGGAATAATTGCATAACAAATACTTTATTCCCTCTGTAACAATGTCGTGAAACGAATCGGAGGATAGGCAAAAAATTGGCGCCATGTCTGACCTAGACTTATTAATTATATGAGGATGGGCAGAACTAGAGGGTTGAATGCTATTTGTTAATTATGAGCTTTTTCTCGACTTTTCTTTGTTAGGCTCGTGGTTATTGTACGCGAACGTTCGCAGCATTTTATTGTTTGATTGCATGATGATATGAAATTATATATTAGTTTGTTTGCTTGCCGAGGATGGGTGACCATTCATTACATACCGAGACCCCTCCGTACCTCGGAAAGCAAATTAAGCCGTTGGTTTCGGCTGTTATTCGTAGATCTTTGACAGTCGCTACGGGTAGTCAGAATCCCAAAAGTCTGGCAACCAGTCTTATCAGCTGAAAATCAGCGTCAGATGGTACACCTTGTGTCATCTGACATTATGCTGAGCTGAGGCCATTTTGGCATTATAATCTTTGTTTTCTGTTGTAGTTTTAAGGTGTATTTATTTCCAGGGTAGCGGGATCGTCCGAAAGGGTTACCGCTGCCCTGGAACATAAAGGGCTAAGGAAGGAACACGGGTGGGTTTTAGTCAGTAAGAGTCTGACAC
Source organism: Apamea anceps (assembly GCA_951799955.1). Classification (NCBI taxonomy): domain Eukaryota; kingdom Metazoa; phylum Arthropoda; class Insecta; order Lepidoptera; family Noctuidae; genus Apamea; species Apamea anceps. Next base: position 5,612,387 of record OX637527.1, on the reverse strand, counting down.
TCCCTTCCGCTCCACCCAGAGCGGGAGGGGTCGTTTGATGATTTCCCATACTCAAAAAAAAAAAAAATATTTTGCTGTAATTCCAATAAACGCATTTTTCCTTCTTTCTTTATTTATTTATTTCTATCAAGGGGTATTGTGTTACTTAGTATATGGGTTGTGGAGACCAGATAGGCAGTCGCTCCATGTAAGATGCAGCTCGTAATTCGCGGCCGTTACCACTGAGGCACTACAGCTCCTATCAGAAATGCTCGATTCGTCCCTCCGTGCTCGCGCGAAACAAACTCCCCTTTACCGACTCGAAGTGTGCCATGTATACAAATGTACCTCTTCGAATATTCCTTTGTTTCTCCTAATGACTCAGTGAGTTAGTATTCTTCAGAGATATTGATTAATACGCCTTGTAGTTCCCAGAAAATACTTCAAGTTTTTTCAATTGATAAGTTTTTCTTTTGTTTTATTGAATTGCTATTAATGATAGGACGGTATGGTAAATTGATGGTCTTGTCTTAAACTAATAGAAGTCTAGGGTATAAAGAAATGGCTAGAAAAAATATTAGTCGTAGGCTTATTAACGGTTGTTAAGGATAAGCTAATATGGCTACTGCTGAGGACGAGGTTTTGGGTTTGATTCCTAGGTTGGGCAAATCGTTATTGGAATTTTCCATCTGGAATTTCTCAACAGCAGCCTGGAGTTGGATTTCTGCCCAGTTGATGGCAATAGACTCGCCCCTTATTACAGGGGTCTTAAACATAACTGGTGAAATGTGGGTATACTATGCCGTATTCATCTGCTTAACTTATGGGGGCTTTTTTTGTCAACGTTTCGTTGTGTTGGAAATTACGAATCTGGATGCGTAATCAGCCTTTATTGTACCCATTGCAGGGAGACAGGCCTTCTCTCTTTGAGAGGCAGTAGGCAATAATCCACCACGCGGGCTCAGGGTGGTTTGGTGGATACTAAACGAATGAATCCCTCTTAACTAAAGTGCTTTCCTTTCGCAGGTATGCTGGAAGAAATTTCTTTAGAAATAAGCATCACATTTGTACCTATTTTTCTGTTCTTTTATTTCTTGTCTGTTTATATAATTGTGTGTAGGTACATACTTAAATTATAAAAAAAATAAAATATTAAATCCTTCTTGCTGCTTGCGTTTTATTAATTCCTTAGTGATTCTTTCCATCTATTAAGAGGTTGTCTAGGAGTTTCTTTGAATGACCAATCCTCCGTCTGTGGCCTTGTTTATATAAAGTCAGGGATATTAATTGTTAAGTAAATTGACTACCAACTACAATTGACCGTAGGTACAGACGCTAGCAGGTCAAGCTACCCGAAACTGTCAAACTTTCCCAATCAACCTTGAACCTTAATGCTATAGCGATAAAGTTGATGATATATTAAAGAAATTTGACAGATTGTAGTAGCTTGATGTGCTGGTGTCTGTACCTATGTATATTCACGTCATGACATACTGAGTGTGGGGTCCTGGGTTCCCAGTTCGGACAAAGTGTTATTTTTTCCATTAGGAATTTCTTAGTAACAGTCCGGAGTTTGGAAGTTTACCCCTGTGCCTCGGAAAGTACGTAAGTAAAGCCGTTGGTCCTGCGTCTGATCTCTCCCCGGTCGTGTCGGGTTGCCGTCCCATCGGACTATGAGAGTAAAGGAACAGAGAGTGCACCTGTGTTTACGCACACGCTAGTGCACTATAATATCTCCTGCGTACCTGGCTAATCTCCGTCGAGATTGGCCACCGTGACCGAAATCGGTCGGGAGGCTATTATAGGCTATTATTATATTCACGTCACAAGACTCCAATCCTGTGTTCAAGGTTCAAGTAGCTGGAGTCAAACTCAAACTCAAAGCATTTATTTCAAATAAACCAATTACAGGCACTTTTGAACTGTCAAGGGGTCGGTCAGTCAGAAGGATGAAGCTAGTTGCTCATTCAAAAGCTTAGTAGCGGTACCTATGGAGAAGAACGGGCATGAAACTCCATGGACACTCTTGTAAATCAAAATAATATGGTTACAAAGTATTGGTTACATCATTCATGTTTAAAAAGTATGCATGTGAAAACGATGCAGAACGTTAAAAGCGTCTGCAATGAAAATATAAAAAAACCGGCCAAGTGCGAGTCGGACTCGCCCATGAAGGTTACGTTACGATTTATGACGTATTAAAAAAAAACTACTCACTAGATCTCGTTCAAACCAATTTTCGGTGGAAGTTTATATGGTACTGTACATCATATATTTTTTTTAGTTTTATCATTCTCTTATTTTAGAAGTTACAGGGGGGGGGACACACATTTTACCACTTTGGAAGTGTCTCTCGCGCAAACTATTCAGTTTAGAAAAAAATGATATTAGAAACCTCAATATCATTTTTGAAGACCTATCCATAGATACCCCACACGTATGGGTTTGATGAAAAAAAAAATTTTGAGTTTCAGTTCTAAGTATGGGGACCCCCAAAATTTATTGTTTTTTTTCTATTTTTGTGTGAAAATCTTAATGCGGTTCACAGAATACATCTACTTACCAAGTTTCAACAGTATAGCTCTTATAGTTTCGGAAAAAAGCGGCTGTGACATACGGACGGACAGACAGACAGACAGACAGACAGACAGACAGACATGGCGAATCCATAAGGGTTCCGTTGCCATTTGGCTACGGAACCCTAAAAAGAACAATTCAAATATTAAATTAAATTAAAATAAGCCATGGCAGCAAAGAGATGACCAGTCCCTACTGACGGCGCCCATTCACGAACATGTCGCATAGATTTGCACCATTCAGCTCAACCATTTTGATGGGAGCTAAAAGTCAGGTTAGGCGTCAATTTGCTTAACAATTACTTTCCCTGACTGAACTTCCTTTCATTGGTATATGTATATAATATTTTTTTAGTATCCTAAGCTAAAAAAAGGTTTTAATCAAAAGTGCATTGAACGTATCTCGCACTGTATTATGTACAGACGACAGCAGGTCAAGCTACCCGAAACTGTCAAATTTTTCCAATCAACCTTGAACCTTAATACTTCAGAGATAAAGTTGAAAATCTATTAAAGAAATTTGACAGATTGTAGTAGCTTGATGTGCTGGCGTCTGTACAATCTCTCGCTAGCCAGTCAGAATCTATCTCAAAGCCGAAACTAGGACACGAACGCCCTCCCCTTTTACGGTCACGCCAAACAACAATCACCGTAAAAAAATACAAGAAAAAACTAAAAAAAACTCCGGTCGTGTAACGGTGTCTTAAAACCATGTCGAATCTTATATTTTTGATCGTATAACGTAAAACTACGAAGCTGCGCACGCGATCATCTTCGTAAGATTATATTGTGATTATTTATTGAGAACATGCGATGCTGCAATCTTTTTCTGTTTGTTTCTTGGATTGTAGAAAGTTTTGTTGAAGTAGATAATGACAAATATTAGCACAAATTGAAAGGTTTGTCTTAGATGCAAAATTGAAAATTTATCATACTTATATACATATATCAATACAAAACATATGTAAACATATATAATCATGCAGCCTATAATGTTCCCACTGCTGGGACACAGGTCTCCTCTCTGTGAGACTGTGTAATTTATTTCATCACCACCGCTCTCAAAACGGCGAAGGAAAGCATCCTGAGGAAACCGGTCCTAGAACCGAAAATTCGAAGACATGTGACATCCACCAACCCGCAATGGACCCGCGTGCCGCACTCCCTCTCACAGAAAGAGGAGGCTTGAATCCCAGCTGTGGGAACATTATAGACTGATTCCATGTAGCCATGCCTAAATCTGGTCACTACTATCCTCAACATCACCTAAACCAAATCGTTTCCACTAAATCTTGAATAACATGGAAATGAGATACAATATTTTAGCAGTATGACGTAAACGGTCGACCATTACTGGTCACAGCAATTAGTTCAAGGTAGAGAACTCAAAGTCGAATGCAACACGAGAATACGTTTTTGTTCTACAGATTTTCCTATAAAACTTTGAATCTAGAGATTAACCTATCACGAACGGATGCTGATCAAAAAAGTGTCAGAAATGAATTCGTTGAAGATCTATGGGTTGGAAAAAACTAATTTAAAAAGACAATTGATGATAGTAATTGTTCGATCAGTAATAATGTATTTAAAGACGTCTTTGCACGTTATGTTGGTGTACTAGATGATGAGAAAGGAATATACAAGTTGGTACATCGATGCGCAAACTGTAACCATGAATTCAGCTCATGATTCTTAACCCCGTAGCATGAAAAATTTGGGTCAGTTATAAAAAAAAAACAGCTGTTACATAGAAAAGTGCAATACCTACGCGGTCAAATTCAAACTGACGAAAAATTTCAACGCAGTGTTCAGAATCATTTACTGAGGGGAAGTTTGAAAGTGGCGCCAGCGTGAGAAAAGTTGAAAAGGAATCGTTTGGCTTAGTATGAGCATGTGATGAGGAGGGAGGACTAAAAGAGAGATAAACATAAAATGTTGATGGATTGAGAGGAAGAGGAAGGCCAAAGATGATGATGAACGATGGATAGATTGTGTGAGAAATGATATTGAAGAGAAGAGAGTGAATGATAGCGTGACGGTTGGCAGGGGAGAATGGAAGAAGAAAACGTGTTGCGCTGATTCCAAATAAACTGGGATAAGGGCTGGAGAGTGGTGATGATGATGCACCAAAGAAAAATTTACTGAAATTCTATTCAGAAGTTGCTGTTACAAAATTCTAACCAAGATTTTCCTCAATAAATGATGATTACCTTACAATGACAGACAGTAGTTAAGTACTTACTCGGGTTATTTTTAACAATGCAAAACAAAACAAACAGATGGATGGATGGATGTTTTTTACTCTTTCACGCAAAAACTACTAAACGGATTTGGATGAAATTTGGCACACAGGTGGTTTATAACCAGGATCAACATATAGGATACTTTTTATCCCGATATTCCTACGGGATCGAAACTTATGTTGATGAAACTGCGGGGCGCAGCTGGTTGATCATATTTATGTTTCAATGTCTAGCCTTTGGGTGATAGCAAGCATGAAACTTATGTTTAACTACCCATGTATAAGGGAAAGCCTATTATTATCATCATTTCAGCCCGGAATCACCCACAGCTGGGTATAGGTCACCCCTTTCTTCTGCCATACTTCTCAGTTCCATGCGTCATACTTCTAGGTTGACGTTATCGTGAACTGGGCACTAATCTAGACTCCGGTTGACAAATTCACTTTACCCACAAGAACCCAATTACACTTTACCCGATCTGGAAATGAAACCCAGGACCTCATGCTTAGCACTAGCACTCGCAACCACTAGACCAGTTTTTCAACGTGTGGGTCTTCAAGCTTCTTTAATGGGGCCGCCGTTTCTTTAAAATCATAGGAGGTTCCAAATTGAAGCAAACACTTCAAAGCTTCAGTGGTTGATTGTGGGAATTCTATTTTTCTGTTTAACCAAAAGGTTCAAAGTGTCAGACTTGAATTCCAAGTTAGAAGCAGCGAAGGGAAGGGGGTCGCGAAATATTTTCCGTACTAAGGGGGCCACGCCATGAAAAAGGTTGGAAAACACTGCACTAGACCAAGCAGCCAGGCAATTTAAATGACAGTTTTATTAAACCAAATCATACTGAATCCAGCTCGTCCTGCATCCTAGATATATCACGAATTGTGTCATAGTTTCATCAACCTCATAAAACCAAGATTGAATATTAGAAAGGATGCCAGTTCAAATAGTTTCCACGCCTATCAAGTTAGTCTCTGAGACATCCCGGATGAGTGAATGTCAACGGACATAAATCCATAGATAATTTAAACATAGGCTACCATGTTGGATTATTTCAATATGTTTTACTATGCATAGATCTGCATAGTGATTCTTCTACAATAGATTGATGACCAGTTAAAGATGTTGAGTTATTTAGCTCAAGAAGTTCAAGTTATTTAGCTGTTGTACCTGCTGATAAAAATGCAGTAAGTAAATAAGAACGTATGGTTGTTTTTAAAACGGTGAAGGAAAACATCGTGAGGAAACCGGCATGTCCTACAACCAAAAATTCGAAGACATGTGACATCTACCAAGCCGCACTGTGCCCACGTGGTGGATTACAGCCCAGTATCTCTCGAAAAGAGGATGCCTGTGCCCCAGCATTGGGAATATTGTAGGCTGATTATGCTAAGACAGCTGAAGAAGGCCTCTGAAGTAAAAAGAATAAGGAAAAGAGACACTTAAAAAGAATAAACTCCCCCCAAAAAAATTAACCCTCAAAACATATTTTATAATCCCAATATCACACTATAAAAAAATTACATAATACCCTAACCTAACCCCAACGATAAATAATATAACGTTAATTTGCGCGGTAAATCAGTAAACACAGTCGCGTGTCGCAGCCGCCATTTTGGTCTAACCTCATTGACAGCTAGGCGTAATGGCCGCCACGATAGAAAGGGCGCGAAGAATAGTCATTGTTGTTTATTAATCTTTAGACGTCATGCAACGATAAAAAATGGGCTGATTAACATTTCATGACAGTTTTTGTGAAAGTAAGGCTAGCAGGCGAACAGATTACTTGGATTTCTTAAGGAAAAACTATCAAGTGTGCTATTTTGTTTTTTCTTGAAGATTTTCTCGTGATTTTGGAAGCGAATGATGTTTATGCTGGTTACTTAATAAGTATTGAATTAGATCTGAGATTAGCGGAGGCGTCAATCAAGCTACTTACATATCTAGCTTATCTTTATAGGTATATATACTTCTTCTGTACGTGTATATGTCACTAAACTCCTCCAGAACGGCTGGACAGATTATGATAAAAAAAAATGTGAGTCTTTGAGTAGGCCTCCGGATGGTTTTGATTCACAATCGGGCCCGATAGGTGTCGCTGCGGTCGAGTTCTAGAAAACAGGACAACGTCTGTCCGGTCACCTAGTATGATGTTTTTTTAAGTAAAACAGCAGACAAAACTTCAATTACAAAAAACAATTTCAATACTGTGTTTCATTACTAGATCATTGATCGCAACGCCAATAATACAAACAATAAAACTATAATTGTAACAATAAATTAAAATGACAGGTTTACAAGAATAAAACAATAGAATTGAAATCACCGATACTTAACCGTCGATCTAATAATAAAAAGTATCATGATACAATGTTATTTAAATTGATATTTATTACTTACTGTTATGTCAATATCTCAGAAAATATACCTTCCTAGATTTCATACTAACTATTTCATAACAGAACAAAACATCACGGTTGCCTGCCGGCTGCCGCTAAAAACCAGCATTGAGGTCTGTCTCGTATAGGGTCTTAGCATTATGCTGAGCGATGGCCGTTTGGCGTGAATGTGACGCATGTTTACCCCCAACTTGTTATTTTTTTTTGTGTGTTATGTTTTTTTTATGCGTCATGTTTGCCGCAAATAAATGCATTTTTAACCCCCGACGCAAAAACGACGGGGTGTTATTAGTTTGACGTGTCTGTGTGTGTGTGTGTGTCTGTCTGTGGCATCGTAGCTCCCGAACGGATGAACCGATTTTAATTTTATTTTTTTTTGTTTGAAAGGTGAATTTGTCTTTCTTTTTCTTTCTTTCTTTCTTAGCCTCCAAAAGCCTCTGGTTACAACCAGTACACCCACATTTCACCAGTCATGTTTAAGTTCCATGTAATAGAAGGCGAGCCTATTGCCATCAACCAGGCACAGATCCAGACTTCAGGCTGCTACTGAGAAATCCCAGATGTATATACCCAATAACACTTCGCCCGACCTTGGAATCGAAGTCAGGACCGCTCAGCTGTAGCGCTTACGACCACTAGACCAACGGAATCCGGCCGGAATAAATCGTGTTTTGTTATTGTAATTTCAGCCGCGAATAGGTATCTAAGCTCTTCAAGCATCTAACATTATATTCAGGATACCTTTTTAAGTATTACTAGCTGCGCCCCGCGGTTTTACCCGCATAAATTTCGATGCCGTGGGAATATCGGGATAAAAAGTATCCTATGTGTCAATCCTGGTTATAAACTATTTGTGTACCAAATTTCATCCAAATCCGTTCAGTAGTTTTGGCGTGAAAGAGTAACAAACATCAAATATTTGTAAGTCCTACATGTATTTGTTCCGAGTCTGGGTGTTTTTCTATCTATAATATGTATGTATTTACAAAAAAAAAAATGTATATAAGTAGTTTATCAGCCATCTTGTTACCATAACACAAGCATTAGGTTGCTTAGCTTGGGACTAGATGGCGCTGTGTGAAATGTCCAGGGATATTATTATTATCCATGCATCCAAACTTTCGTATTTATAATATTAGTAGGATTTTTCTATCGAAATGTCTTTTCTTTCATCTCCAGAAGACTGTCTCATTCTTTGGCCAAGTTATTAGCATTACCATTCAACGTGGCAATGCTGCCAGTCTTCTGGGCACTTTTCCGGATGACATCAATACGGACGAGTACTTCGACGTCTAGTGTCCTTTTGTTTTTGTATTTATTTGTATAGTTAGTTAGTCTTCCATTACCATTTCTACTTGTTTACCCATGTCATACCCTAAACCCTTGCAATAAAATTATCTACGACAGCAATAAAACCTGTAAAACAAGGAATTACTATTATCGTATTACTGTTCCTAACCCATCACCATCCCGACTCATTTCAAATAAAAATTCCTTATACAGGGCTGTGACAAGCATTTATTTGTGTCAACTGTCTACTGATGTTAGAGGGTACCCTCTTATCTTAATGCCAGCTGGTGTATAACTGGGTTTAGATATTCATAGGAGGTATGTTATATTCATAGAGAGGCTTCTACTTACAGTCGCACGGGTTGATTGTACAATAGGTTAAACTACGCTTGCCGAAGCTAGTTCGGAGATGGGTGACCATCTTTACATTCCAAGACCTCTCTTACCCTCCGAAAGCACGGTAAGCCGTTGGTCTCTGCTTGACAGTCGTTACGGGTTGTCTGGAGCCCGAAAATCGAACAACCAGTCTTACCAAGGGGCATCGTACTACTCAGTAACTGCGTTGTGGAGGTCAGACAGACAGTCACTACAACATATAAAAGTCTAGGATGGTTTAGGGTACTCGCAGTATCTTAAATGGTTTCGGGATATATAACCTTATTCAAGCACGCTTCTTCTATCGTTTATTTGATAGGAAAGCAAAACCGTACATGCAGCTTCCTAACTTGCCTTAGAAGTTTCAAAAGCAATTCGAGGACAATCGCATCATTAACTTCCAACCCTTGTGCCATGTTACTTGAGGTCGGCGCAACACTTTTTCTTCTTTCATACTCCTCTTCGAGGTTGAAGAGGATATCATCCATCCATCCTATCAATCCTCTTCATATTTTCTTTGGCCTTCCTCTCCTTCTCCATCCATCAACATTTATATTGATTATTCTTTTAGTCACATGCGTTTCCTCCCTCCTCATCATGTGTTTGTGTGAATTATTTGACTTGGTATGGACCAAGCCAAGCGATTCAACTTTTCTGTCATTCGTGCACAATGTAATAATAGTTCAATCATTATCTTTAACATTTTTGAACAACCCTTTATTATAATAGACAACTAAAACAGTAATTTCTTGAATCCGATTACGTATGGCCCTTTTCGCTTCACTAATAAGTTTAGTACTACTGACATTTGTAAAGCAGGCGTAGTGCAGGTGACACAGCCATTGTAGACATACTTACTGGAGTAATCCCTACTTTACATTGTGTAGCCAATTGTTTTTTTGTCCATAAAAACTTGTTCAAAATGTTAATCTCGTGTTCTAGTATTGCCATGTCTTAAGCTAGTAAACGTTTTATCTACTGCAAACATGATAATTATAGATTAACACAATGTAGGTTTGTAGATGTAAAGTTTATCAGCAACGGTATCGTTGAAATAAAAGTCTCAAAAGACAAAAAATTATGTGGTGTCGTAAATGAAAGAAATGTCACTTTGTATACAAAGAAATATTGTCTATTCTTCGTAGAGAAGAGATAGAAGTGGACATGCCACGCATGCTGGCTTGGCAAACGGGTTGATAGTCACAATATCATTTTTGTTATAAGTAGAAAATGCCTCTGATAATATAATTTTGTCGCAACCTCGTCTCTGTAATTAAAAAGCCCGAACAAGTATATCTGATATTCTTTTTTCATGGTAGCTGTTGATATAACTGACAGATTTATAACGAATCATATAAATTGACCACAAATTAAAGAGCATTTAGAAACTATAGGAGTAGAAGGCGCAGACACCCAAATAGATTTAGAAAAAGCACTAGTCTTTACAAAAGTAAAAAAGGTCAAACACCCCACGGACGGATTTAAAACAAAAAAACCATGTAACAACAATTTTCTTAAAGTCACTTAGGTGTACCTAGATTGAAATCACTCTTCAGCCCTTAACATTTCACCAGACCACCTAACCAGGTTATCGCTCCCATCGAGTTTCAACAAAAGAAACCTCTGATAGACATCAGCATTTTCCGAGTAACCACCGCTAGGTGGCGTGCGTAAAACGTACTAAGATTTCGTGAGATAACAAATGCTATCCGAGACAGTCATTTCTTTCTATTCATTCTGATTGCTTTTGTAGAAGGAAGTCATATTAAAATAGAGTTGATTTAGTTTTAGTTAATAAAGTAGTTACTAGTGAAACTGATTGAAATTAAACTAAAGCAGAAAATAGAAAGGAGGATAAAATCAGAAATGAAGTTATATAAAAAAAAACGGAATAACCGACATAGCTTGCAGAGTAAGCAAGCTGAAGTGGCAGTGGGCTGGCCATGTTTGTCGAAGGATCGATGGCCGGTGGAGCAGACGAGTCCTGGAGTGGAGATCGCGTAGTGTGGATCGCCCCTCAGCTAGATGGACCGATGACTTTAAGAAGGTGGCTAGGACAGATTGGATACGGAAGGCCGAGGACAGGGTGTTGTAGCGGAGCCTGGGAGAGCCCTATGTCCAGCAGTGGACTGCGAATCGAGAACATGGAACAGAAAAGGTTAAATGTCGTGTGGTTTTAAGAAACTAAGGTAAAATGAAAATATGAAGCATATAGGGGATTTAATAATAAAACAGGAACATAAGTATATACCCACTAAACACACTTTATAAGACTTAACGATATACACGAGGAAGAGGATATCATAGAAGACAATAAACATGCAAAATTAAAAAGAGGAAAACCAAATTCATTTATATTTTTTATATATTAGTGTTCATCAAAGACTGCATCATTATATTTATTCATGACACTAATTTGCAAAGTTGATTTGTTTTTGCCATTACAATTGGTCACAGTTAAAAGCTTGGTAATACTATTTCCTACTTATAATGAAATATTTGGAGGTCAATCTAATAATGTCGAAATATTTTGTAGCATTTTGATCACTGTTTTATTTACCTATTCATTATTAATTCAGATTAGGTTGTGACTAAGTAATAACAGCTGCATGGGTCGATTGATCAGGTTAAGCTACGCTTGTCGCGTTGGTCCGTGGATGCCTCGTAAAGCACGTTAAGCTGTTTGTCCCGGCTGTAATTTTTACATCTTTGACAGTGGTTACGGGAAGTCAGAAGCCCGAAAGTCTGACAACCACTCTTACAAAGGGGTACCTATCTGACTTCCACAACCAAGTTACTGGAAACTTGGTTGTGGAGGTCAGATAGGCAGTTTCCACGTAAAATACTGGTAATCACCTACATCCGGTTACACTGGAAGCCGACCCCAACAAAGTTGGCAAAAGGCTCGGCAGATTGATGTCTGCACAATTTCAAAATCTACAAGCAAGTTCTAGCAGGCATAATATACGAAAACGGGTGCGTACTTATAAATAAATATAATACCATAACTAACCAGTTATTTAGAAAAACAACCCGACATACGAGAGCAGTTAACATTTGCTCCGACGACATTAATAAATCATTTGTCAAATGCGCTATTTTGTCTTATTAACCTTAAAAGGAAAGCGCGGTAATTACGAAGGGTTGGTGTGCTCTGGCGCAACTAGGGATGCGATAGTAGTCGAGTTAGTTTAGTCGATTAGGTGTGGAACTGAATTGTAATCGAATTGATTAGCTTTATTTTAGGATTAGGGCTGATTATTTTCACTGCACAATTGGTTTATTTATTTACCCAGTAACTGGGTTGTGGAGGTCAGATAGGCAGTTGCTTCATGCAAAATACTGATATTTAGCTGCATCCGGTTAGACTAGAAGCCGACCTCAACATAGTTGGGAAAGGCAGACATTGATGAATTGGTTTATTTATAAGCTCACCTAGTAAATTAAAAATAAATTAAGTATCGAATGTGAGACTTTGATTTCATTTAGTATTCTGACCAGATATAATCTGTTTTGTAGTTACAAATATTTTGAACGTAACATAACATAATATAATCACGCCTGTGTTTCCCAAACAGTTAGGCAGAAGTGCAACTAGAATACAACCACATTTTAAACGTAACATTTCATATAAACAAAATGATGAATGAATACAACATCGATCCTTGCACTCGACTAACAATCGAATAGCGAAAACAAAGCACATCACTACACGTCGATTGAAACATCTCTCAATCTAATAATAAAGAAGAGCTACCGTGGTGTGTCAATTAAATTCTTTAATTTAATTCGATTCGTTAGGCAGGTCATTAATTTTACTATAATGGCGAGTTTTTGTTGTGCGTCTTGCCGAATTGACAGGGTGAGTTGGATAGATGTTCATTTGTTACAATGGCCGACTTTCAAAGAGCGATTTTGAAGTTTGCGTGCTTCTGTTATTACGGCATTGATTTAATGAGGAGTACCGTACTTATTTGGATGGGTGACCATCTTTACATACCAAGACCCCTTGCCGTTACGGGTCGTCAGAAGCCCGAAAGTCTTACAACCAGTCTTATCAAGGGATATCGTGTTGCCCAGTAACTGGATTGTGGAGGTCAGATAAGCAGTCGCTCATGTAAAATACTGGTATTCAGCTGCATCTGGTTAGACTGGAAGCCGACCCTAACATAGTTGGGAAAAGGAGGCAGATGATGATGATGATGATGACAGTACTTATTTGATTCGACTGTCGTGTTTGTCTAGTGGTCGTAAGCGTGGCTGCTGGGTGTAAGGTTCTGGTTTCGATTCCAGCCGGTCTATTCTGTAAAAAACTCACCGCGAAAACTTAGGTGTAGTGAGCTTGAAATGAGCTATTATCCACCACACATATGATGCTAGGGATTGATACTATTGACAGCTCCCTTACCTAAGTTTCCACGGTGAGACTTTTACAGAACAGATCAGCTGGTCTGGTTTAGTGTTATTGGGATTTCCAATCAGAAATGAATGGCTGTGTCAGCAAACTGTATTCGCGTTGCTGCATTTTGGGCAAAACAATTTTAAAAAAATATTCATTCCATTAGTTATTCTTGCGATCGACACGCTAAGAATAATTATAATTTATACAGTAGCAGTTTTATATCTGGATATACGTCAAAGGCTTCCCGTTTTTCATGGGTAGGTATTTTGGTCCTTCCCGTCGAATAACCAATCATTTTTGTCCTTCGAGCCGGATGACAGGCAAAATGTCGGAGTACTAGGTACCATCACGTCACCTACGGCTGTCAGAAATACGAAAGTTAGAATGACAAGACCATTTGATGCATATCAGTTGAGCTAGTTTCAAAAAGCACGTTACTCCGTCGGTATTAATTCTTTTGCAAATAGACGGTAATTGCATGTTGTCAAACAGTACCCTAAAAATGTCCAACACCCGCCACATATACTCTGTAAAGAATAACATAACTTCATGCCTGTATTCCTCGAAGGGGTAGGTAGGTAGTGGTTTATAGCCACATTTAGCCAGTTATGATAGATGTCTCTAAAAATAACTGACGACGAGCCTATTGTCATAAATTGAAGTGACAAATCCCAGCACATGAGTTTAGAACCCAAAGCGCCGAAATTTTTCGTCGGTTATCAAAAAAAAAATCTTCTGTGTCATAGAAAAGTGCAATAGGTACCTGCGCGGTCAAAATGTATGGATAAGCAATATTTTTTTTTTTTTAAACCGACGAAAAATTTCGACGCTATGCAGTCTAAACTCATGTGCTGAATCCATGGTTACAGTTTGTGCGTCGATGTCCCTACCACCCTGTATAACGTTCCGGGAGCCAATCCCAAGGGCGGGACGCTCAAAGAAAGCTAACTATCAAGGTCATCATAGTAAAAACTTTCTTCAGCCCGCGACTTCCTCTGACCTATCGCGTCGCATCGCATCGCCCGCCCGCGCTATTACTTCGTGTTCACTTTGCGTTCTTTCTGACGTCTTTTTCTTTTTGCGCGGTTACTAAGGGCGCATTATATACCCTTCCTCAAGAATTGGGCTATTAATTGCAAAAATATTTTTTAAATCCGACTGGTAGGTACTTCTAAAGGTGAGCACATTCAAACAATTAATAAACTCTTTAGCTTTATTGTATTGGTATAGAAGTCCTATAAAAAAGCAGGCAAACCCGCGGTGGCAGACGCATGTCGTCTAAATAGCCATTGTGTCAACATGACACGTCAATAGACAAAATAGACATCAAGTGACGTCGATTAGTTACGATAAGACGTCAAATATTCGAATAAACTATTGATTTAGTAGCTACGCCGGTTTATCTATGGAAATCAAATGTTGTTTTTGGGTGTCATTTGTTTTTTTTATGTGACTTATTTTAGGTTCTGATTTTGTTGTCAATGACCATAAGTTCTTTTTCGTTTTCGAGTTACTGGAATGAGGTTGGATAGGCAGTTGCTTCTTGTAGAATTCTGGTATTAGATAGATAGATAAACCATTTATTTGGCGCACACAAAAAAGACAGCACGACACACAAAAGTACACTATTAGATGATAACCAAACTACCCACATGATTATAATATAAAACAAGGTGCCGATAAAGAAGACAAAATGAAAAACACACAAATATCGAATTCAAAGTGACACTATGACGAATTAAATTAATAACGAGTATTCAACTGCATTTGTTTAGACTTTAAGCTGACCCCAACGTAGCTGGAAAGGCTAGGCAGATGATGATGCTCACAGATTATTTTTTAATGATCTTCGCAGGTGGGTTCAGAATCATGTACCGAATCCATGGTGACAGGTTTCGCTTCGATGAATACATCTGCTATACCAGAACTAATGCAGGTGCGTTACTTTCCTATATAAAAAGCTGAAATATCTACCAAGTTTGGTTATTATTATTATGACAATGAGTAGAGGTTCAGAAGTGTACACATATTAACAGTACTGGGTATCGTGTTACCCAGTACTAAGTTGTGGATGTCAGATAGGCAGTCGCTCCATCGAAAATACTGGTATTCAGCTGCATCTGGTTAGACTGGAAACCGACCCCATTAAAGTTGGAAAAAGGCTCAGCAAATTGATTGAGGAGCAGACATTAAAAGGCTAACAAAATGAGAAATTAACACAGGAATTACAACAAATAATATTTCTTTAACTAACACACTTAATTTCAGAACTAAAAACCACTTTTCAGGTGTCGAAACCAATACATAAGGTAACAGTAACAATTTGAATGAACTGAAAACGTATATTAACGGCAATAATCAATGCGTGGAAGGTAAAACAGCTATTATAGACGTCGACAAAGGGGTTAGGAAGGAGTACATTATTGATTGGATTGTAAACGTGAAGAGTTCAAAATAGAATATAATATGACAGGGTTGGAAACGTTTGTTTAACGTTTTATTCATAAAGGAAGTCTTAGAGAACAACTCTGTTATGGTTATTATGAAATAGATCGGTTTACTTATTTCCGGTTATACTGGAAGCTGACCAAAACATGGTTGGAAAAAGACAATTAAAAGTCATGTTCAAACTATCTTATGGTAAGTGTAACGGTTCATAGACGTCTACAAAACCAGAGGCATCTATCTCTACGTGCGTCTACCAAAGACGAAGTTTCAATGTCTTCTGTGGCTGTAACTACAGTAGCACCGTTCATGTTAGTAGCGGCGAAGACAACCCAGGGTGGAGACTATTTTAATGCACGAACATAAATACAGTTTGAAGGGCCCACAAGGCCAGAGATCGCACAAGACCCCAACAAGAGGCCTTTGCCCAGCAATGGGACACGATATAGGTCAAAAAAAAAAAACAGTAATACAGGCAATGGTGACTTATTCAAGTCTTGATGAATCTTAGATTCACAGAATTCTACCCACCATGCAAGCGATAGACATGAATATTACTGTGGAAGAGTTGAACTTCAGGTCAAAACGTATTCATATACGAGAATTCTTAATTAAAACGAGCCTCGCTCATAGAAATAAACCGGTGTTTTTAACAATAATTGCTGCTATAAAAACTATATGTGATTACTCGTGAAATCGGCTGTATTTTAATATTTTATTGATTGAAGGACCCGACTTAATGAATTGAGAATTTTTGAGGAAATAGATGCTGACGAAGCTTAAGACGAAATGACTGATGCAAAATATATAATGATGACGACATTATTTTGTGAAAGCTAAAAGATACAATTTGAAACGAACGAATAACAAAAGAAGATCATATAAAATGCATTCACAATAGCGTTGGCTTGAAAAAGCTGTGGCTTTCAGTTACTGACGACCAAAAACTATCAGGGTTTGTAGTCAAAATAGAATCAGCTGCTAAATTTGACTTGCTTCAGTAAGAAACGAGTAAACGTAGAGAGATTTTTGTTATTAGTAATGCAATCCAATAGTGGCTCGTATTCGAGATTAATTAAATAAAAGTTCTGTCTACGCTAATTGTTTAACAGTTCTATCCTTATTGCACTATGGAGGAAATATCTAACTTAAAGAAACGCAGTTTTAGCTCGCAGCAGCAATCATAGATTATAAAATGACAATAAGTTCATTTCTCACTACATTTAGGTTCGATTCTAAAAAGGTTTTCGCTGAACTCATAAAAAAGTATTAACCATTCTACTCATAAATAGGTTCATTGGAATCATTCAAAGCTATATGAGCCAGTGATAAAATGTTATTATGTTTGAAAGAGTTAAAAGTTAAAGGTCGCCCTACGCATTTAATCAATGTCATAAACCGAAGCTGAGTATCATGTCTAACTGTTTGTATGTATGTTTGAATTGGACTCGGAGCTTGGAAACTGATGTGTTACTTTAGTTAATTTTCTGCGTCGAAGAGTCTTTTTGGAAAGCTTTGATTCATCATTTGTTGTGCAGCTCAGTGCTAGATATTAGTATTATTTGTTTTATACTGATAATTTCCAATGTATTTCGAAGAGCACTTTGTCGTTCTGTATCTCTACATAGGTTCACTGTTCTTCTTCATAGGTACCTACTACGCTTTGAAATGGCCAACTAGCTTCATCTTTCTGACTGACCGACCCCTTGACAATAAAAAGTGCCTGTAATTAGTTTATTTGAAATAAATGTTTTGAGTTCTACCGCAATTATTAGCTTAGAAAAGTAGCTACTCAACGAAAAATGTTATGCGGCAGGAACGCTCCGAACGGTGACTACCTAACAAAATTCGCCGCTTCGTAAAATCTCGATGTTACTAGAGAACAGCTGTCCAGAATTTAGTACACAATTTCCACAATGATTCCAATAATTTTTAAGGAAGGTTTTTGCTTTACCACCGCGCGTGCGCTCAAACTAGTTTTTATACAAATACCAACCACAAGGAAAATATAGCAAAATAAATCATGAACAGCCGTAGTTAATCTCAAAGTAATTACAATGATCATACCGCGATGATTGATAAATAACCTTGCCTGTTACCGTTTCATATACTGTGAGATTATTATATTAGTTCCAAGATAGATAATGCAAAATTAATTATTTGCAGTTGACATTTGCAGGTTGATGTGAATTAACCTGTTAATGTCATTAATTTAAATCAAGTGGATAAACTTCGAGTTGAGGTTGACGGTAAAGGGTTTAATGGAACCACTCTTGGTGTTGATGATGTGGCTGACGTTGGTAGAACTGTTGAATGTTATGAACTAAAGTCACTTTTATTTGCTAAACGCCACCAAAATACTTCGATTTGTAGCTTTAAACAAACCACGCGAGTGTAATATGAGTAATTTTATTTTGCGGATAGGTACCTCGATAATCTCTTGCCATTTCGTCTAACTGACAGTGACAACTTCTAAGAAGCGATGCCGAAAGAAAGTCTAATATTTTTTGTGGAAGATCTCCTTTTATAGAAGTATTTTATTAATAGAAATATGATAAAAAAAGGTGTTGGAAATGTATACACTCCGTTACTGATACCTGGAGCGATGCTCTACGGGAGGTCAAATAAGCTCTGGCAAGATGTTTTGAAAGGTGATATGTAAGCTAACAGTCTGACAGATGCAATATGCAATAATAAAGAATAACTAAATTCAGATTCAGATATTAGCGTGATATTTCTGGATAAAGAAATTTTTGTGCAAAATTTCTCTTCAATAAACTTTCGGAGTATTGTACATAAATTAAAGAAATGATTTGGAAACCAATCGTGTTCATGGTTTTCTAAGCCGCATTGCTGGAGAACATACAGTTTTTAGCAACAAAATTAAAATAGAAGCTGATTGAACGCCACACTAAGATCCAAATTAAATATGATTGTTGAATATGCACAAAATTTTTAGTTTTGAAGTCTTAGATTTGTATAAAATATTTTAGTAAATCGATCATTGTATGAGGATGAAATCGTCAGTGAAGTGCCCAAATAGTGAATAAGTCTGGACGACGCTAAATAGGAGTTCCTTTTATGACGAAAGCGATGGCCGACGCGGGATTCCTCGAAATTCTCGATGGAAAAAAAGAGGAAATCAGATTCGGGCGAGAACAAAGTAGTTTATGATTCATCTTCGACCTCCGACTTTCCTATACTGGAAAAATTTTGGTATCTCGAGACAATGTTTGGGAATTGCGGAATAATTTTCGTTGTAGAATAGGAAAAGAGTTACTCAATTACAGAATATTTTGGACACCGTAATGATTTATGATGCAACTTTGGACTAACGCCATGATTTTGAACCTTTCTATCTAGGTATGGTCATTGACTTGCGAGACTGTTACAAAAAAAATCTAAATTCCGTCCTTCGAGCCGCGAATGCAATTCCCGAATCGGGACAAATACTTTTATTGTCGCCATAAAGACGTGAGAACAATAATGAATGAAGTTCGGTGCAATGACGCTGAATCATTAGGATCTGATTTAACCCAGAAATGAAAGTGAAATTAGGAGGATTTGTAAAAGCCTTCTTAAAGCTTTCTACACTTCTCCAAAACTAGGGAAGGGTAAGAAGTGAATTATGTATCTACAAAATCTTGTTACTCTTTTGGTATATTTTTGAATTGCTGATATTGAGTAGCTCTTTCATTGTTAAAGTTCTTGCTGTCTAATTTATAGTCTTAGAAAAGCGCGGGAAGATAATTGACTAAAGAATTTGTAAAGTAAGTACCTACCTAGCAGAAGTATAATAAGTAGGTTATTTGTGTAGATTGCTTATTACTGGTCTTTAATTCCGACTGTGGGTAAATCTTGCAATGGCTAAGAGATTTTGGACATATGCAGGATTTTGGTTAAAATTTTCGCTTTCAAAGTTTTTTTGCCAATGGAGCCGTTTTCAAAATGGGTAGATATGGTGTCAGAAACTTAAAGAGGTGGATAAAGCAAGGTTTTGTGTTGAAATTAAGGTTTTACAAAGCATGCCAGTACATTTGGGACCCCTAGCGGGCCTAGGAAAACGCCTTCGCGTTTTTCTCAACTACTGTGAGATTTTACAGGGTGAAAGTAAAAACTCTGTAAAATTTTGGATTTTTTTAGATGGGTTTAGATAATGGAATATGAGTTCATTCCAATAAGCGTCTTATTAGGCCTAAATTAAATTGCAATAAACTGTTTGTTTTTGCGAAAATGACGAAAATTTTGACAATTGTAGAAACTTTTACTTATCATGACTTGGATTTAAATCTGCCTTTGCAGTCCCTAAATTTTTTTAGGCATTGTATTCAACATTTTCTTTTCTAACTAACTTTGTAGCTTAGCGAATGTTTTTCCCGGTCCGTTTCAACCCTGAAAACTTCAGGGGGTACAACAATAAATAGATACTTACGGTTTCTGTAGTAATCACGCGATATTACACAGCATCACTTTTTCACAATATTTTTCTTACACCACAAAATAGTCACACAAAATTAATTTAGTTTATCCGTTTATTAATTGTACACTTGTCTTTTTCGAACACTGGTCCTTCACTATATTCTCCAAAACTTTAGGAAATCTATGATTGGTCAAATTTGGATTTCAAATCGAAACGTTTTGTTATTTTAAAGAATTTGCAACGGATTGGGTTACAGCACTAGAGAGGTGAGGCGTAGCAATCAAATTTATGATTGCCAGTAATTAGAAAGAACAGGACAGAATGATAATTGCTTATCAATTAACGATCCATGCATTACGATTCAGCAATTATGGAGCACGTGGCATCATTTTCCAATTTTACTTCGTCGATAGTCGATTTCGTTTTTCGCCGTGCTATTATTACGTCACCGATGTCATTTTTAATCACAACACTGGTTCCTGTATCAAGTCTAAACGAGTCATAATATTCGTAGAGTTAAACTATAGAAAATCACAGGCGATCACCTCACACTAAACACAAATGATAACAGTCATCAAGTTTCGAAAAAACCGAATCGTCACTGGCTTCGAAAAAAAAAACACGCTCCCGACGCACACAAGCACGAAATTCTGTCCAATTAAAGATAATGTTTGTGGATATTTTAATAGCGTACCCCTCCGAAGAAACCCGACACAACCAACTCCTGTTGGATTTAAGCACTTAATGATCGGTTGGGGGAAATTGTGCGAGAAACGAACAGCCCAGCGTAGCTCCGTCTCGTTCTAATTAGTTCTCCGCCTCGCCACATGTATAGGGATTGTGGCGCCACTAAAGCAGCGTAGGCGTGGCTTATTCCGAGGCGGTATTTGTCAAAGGAGGAGCTGTTTTGCGATTGGTTGGTGGTTGTGAAGCGATTTTTTTCGTCCGTACGTGCAGAGGACGCGGGTTGGCAATGTAAGATCGATCGTCGGCGCCAGGGTACTATTATATATTTTTTATGGGTATTTTTTGGCGGTGTTCAGTGCTTTGGTAACCTGTTATGGAAGCCACGCCCAGTCGGCTTCGCAGGCACGGACAGACAGAGACACACCGGCTATCAATCGGGGTTCGAGCCGTAGGGTTTTTTAAGTGCGGTTATATTTTTTTTGTAATTTTTCGTGAGTGTTTGAAGTCTGTGCTGTGACTGTTTGTATGTCATTGTGTTTTGTATCTCGTATGTAATGCGTTGGTTGGTTTTTGTTTTTTTTTTCTTTCGAAGGCAATGCTGATGTGTTGTTATTTGGATTTTGTTTCTCTTTATCTTTTAAGAGATTGTATTCAGTATTATTTTTCATGTGGGTTACTTATGGAATATTGAAAATTAAAACGTAGGAATTACGGTATCTATTTTAGGCTCTATCATCTATTTCATTGTATAATTCAGTATTTTTCGGTAATATTTTTTAGCTTTTTTTAGAAAACTAGTAAAAAGTTCTAAGTGAAGGAAAATAGAAAAGTCATAAATAATTTTAATTTAATACTTGAAACGACTTTGTAATTGACTGTACCTACTTTCATACTGACGCTACTTTTGTAGGTTCAAAAATGTGTTTTCTCCAGATTTACTTTGCAAATAAGATACCTACCTAGTCACAGGTACTCTCCGGGCTACCAACATTATTTTTTTTATATGTACCTAGTTTTCTAGGTTATTATAGACTATAAGATCTTCATCAATACTCAGCTTATAATGTTCCTACTGCTGGGACACAGGCCTGTTTGTGAGAAAGAGTGGGCCATAATCCACCAACATGCTAATATTATAAAGAGGTAAAAGTGAGTTTGTATGTATGTAGGGTGTAGGTAATCTTCAGAACTCCTGATTCGATTTCGAAAATTCTTTCACTAATGGAAAGCTATAGTAGGTAATTGCTAAATGTCATGGGATATATTTTATGTTAAAACATGAAATTTCACGCGGACGAAGTCGTAAGCAGAATATAGTATTAGGTAAAGTAAAAACCAGTGTTTTCAAATCTGCAAAGGTCAATCTGGTTTTTTCTTATATGCTAGATATATTTAATTTTAAAAAGCTACACAGTTGAGAGTAGATAGCTATCATGGAAGGCTATACAATAAAAATCTATTCAAATGGTAATAAAATGGTTGAACTGATTAAATGGCCACGAAATCGTGAATTAAACAGGTTTGATTGCATACTTACTAATATTTATAAGATGCCACAGATAATTTATTTATTTTTACTAGCTGGGTACCTACCTACAGGATCTCCATTTTTTATTCAGAACAAAATTTACTGAATTGATACACGAAATTAACATAAATTTTCCAAAATACAAAGATTGGAAAATATTCCTTAAAATTAAAAAAAAAAATGATCGTCAACTTTTTTTTTATAAACCAATTAATTATAAGACTTAGATCAAGTATGGACTCCCTCTGAAAGGATTGGTCCACAATCGTAGTAGACCGGGAAACGTGGAAAGAGCGAAGAGAGGCTTTTGCCCGGCAGTGGTACAACACAGGCATATAATAAATAAATTAATTAATTAAGCATAAGTACATATATAAAGCCGCCAATTCAACCTTTAAACCAATTACACACACATTTCTATGGATTGATTGGAATCATTGAAGGGCCCGTGGCTAAATAATAACAGCCGCACAGGTCGATCGCTCAGGTTAAGCTACGCTTGCCGCGGTTGGTCTGTGGATGGGGGTGACCATCTTTACATACCGAGACCCCTCCGTGCCTCGTAAAGCACGTTAAGCCGTTGGTCCCGGCTGTCATTCGTGGATCTTTGACAGTCGTTACGGGTAGTCAGAAGCCCGAAAGTCTGACAACCAGTCTTACCAAGGGGTATCGTATTACCCAGTAACTGGGTTGTGGAGGTCAGATAGGCAGTCGCTCCATGTAAAATACTGGTATTCAGCTGCATCCGGTTAGACTGGAAGCCGACCCCAACATAGTTGGGAAAAGGCTAGGTAGATGCGGATGATGATGATTGGAATCATTGTGTACTAAATTCTGGACATCTGTTCTCTAGTAACATCGCATTTGCCGTTCCTGCCACATAAAATTCATTTTCCGTTGAGTACCTACTTTTCTAAGCTAATAATTGCGGTAGAACTCAAACTATTTATTTCAACTAAACTAATTACAGGCACTTTTGAGCTGTCAAGGGGTCGGTCAGTCAGAAAGATGAAGCTAGTTGCCCATTCCAAAGCGTAGAAGGTTCCTATTGAGAAGAACAGGCAAGAAACTCCACGGACACCCTTTTGAATCAAAATATTGTTACCAAATATTGATAACATCATTCTCAATGAGTACCTAAGTACTTACAATGCGTCGTGAATTCCCTTCGACGATGTAAAATTGTGCCAAAAAATAAGCTTTAAGTGAAACGGACTTTTCTGCTTGAGACATTGACTACCTACTTATCCGACCTACTCAGGAAAAATTACTGTTTGTGCCTACCCCCACGGAAAGAAGGCTTGAGTTTATGTAGCTATAGATCTCAGGGGCCATTCTCGTAATTTTAAGAACGTTCACAGCCTGATCTCCGTCTCAATCTCTCAAAAATAAATTCCCCTACATAATTACCTACTAATAATTTCCCTACATTTTTTGACAAGCTTTTGACATTGATTGTCGCTGAGATGAGATTGCGACTAGATTTTGAACGTTTTTAATTAAGGGAATTGGTACCTTCTGAAATGTGGTTATTTTGTTCCGAAATTAAGATAATTTGTAGTTGATCACATCAGTCATAATCATGTTCCTGAAAAATTAAGAGTTGGTACTTAGTAGTAGCAGAAAAAATAGACAAGTTATGTATTTTTTTAAATTTTAATTAATAATGATAGTGGTCCTTCTGGTCCTAAGTTCCGACTTAAAAATTAACTTAGATATCTACATCCCATTTGTAGAAAAACTTTAGGTCCGTCAGCGAAAAAAGTCGATTGACGCTTCAGGTTTTCAGATCTTATTTCAACATCATCTGCCTAGCCTTTTCCCAACTATGTTGGGGTCGGCTTCCAGTCTACCTGGATGTAGCTGAATACCAGTATTTTACATGGAGCGACTGCCTATCTGACCTCCACAACCCAGTTACTGGGTAAGTAATACTGCACCCCTTGGTAAGACTGGTTGTCAGACTTTCGGGCTTCTAACTACCCGTTGTACTGTCAAAGACCCACGAATGACAGCTTTCCGAGGCACGGTCAGGCCTCGGTATGTAAAGATGGTCACCCATCCACAGACCAACCGCGGCAAGCATAGCTTAACCTGATCGATCGACCTATGGGACTGTTATTATTTAGCCACGGACCCCACGGTTTTCAAATCTTATTTATTGAGCTAAATATTTAATTTAAATTGGAACAGGAGTAAGTAATAAGTATTAAAATGCCCTTAGCTATTACCTACTTATATTATGAAATACTGAAATACTTACAAAATATCGAATAGTTTTGTGTTATTTATATATGATGTGTAACAAATACACGAATTTTGTCACTGACTTGTCTCTGTTACTAAAATCTAATTATTGTTGTTGAGTTGCTGTAGTGTGTTGTTGTTTATCTTATCCAATTAATATTAAAACATTTATTTCCGGCTTCAATAGCCCATAAACGTACCTTACAAATTAACATAGGTATATAAAGTATAAAACAAAACTTGTATTAATAAATATTGCTTAAAACTACACATCAACAGAATCTAGGGATACATTAATCCTAAATTATTTACGAATTTATACTTTAAAATCTTTTTAGTTTCCATAAAAAGTTTATAATTATACAGATTGAAACCTCTTTTATTCTATTTTCCAAATTTAAAAATGTAAATAACAGAGCAAAAGAAAAAACAAAATACGGCGTCAAAATTGTTAGTAATTCGTTACGTTATGGAAAATTAAAATTGTTTTATTAATATTATTGAATGAAAAGGGATTAGATTGTTTTTCTTTTTTAATTTAACGTGATGTCTATGTAAGTAGCGCTTCACTTCACTAGCTTGAATACCTAATTAATATAACTATTTACTATAGTATAGCTAGATTTATTTATTGAAAATTTATTAACTTGCCTTGATGACAATGACAACATGACTAACTTATAAAAAAAACATCTTCAGCAAACAACTGAAAAACCATACCGTATATTGTTCAAATTAATCGGTACAACACTAATAAATAAATTACACAGCTAAAATAATCTACACACCAGTTAATTACTGCCCTATCGAGCTATAAAATAGCCCTTATTATTGCCGCTATAGTGATGTCAACTTGTCACAATATTGTGTCATGTAAACGTCAGTTTGACGTAATAAGAACTTGGGAGCTCACTATAGGTTTCATAAATTGTCCAATAAGTTTACGAGGTTCTGGGAAGCGTTTAAAAATTGCTTCGAAACTTTGGAAGGCACGATGTGCTGCCTGTCGCCTGTTTATCGCTAAATCATTAAGGTTCAAGGTTGATTGGGAAAATTTAACAGTTTCGGGTAGCTTGACCTGCTGGCGTCTGTAGGTACCTACCTATGATCCACGGTAAACATATTGATTGATTGAATAATGTCAATCTAGCATCTGCAGTGCGATTCTGTAACCATATCACCGTGAAAACTTAGGTGAAGTGAGCGTGAAGTGAGCTGTCAGTCCAACTAATACTAGGGATTGACACTATTGACAGCTCACTTTACGCTCACTTCACCTAACTTTTCACGGTGAGATTTTTGCATAACCGATCGGCAGGTGGAGATAGCTCACTTCACTCCGGTGAGATTTGGTCTTCAAGGTATGTGTTTGTATGGATGGATGGATATTTGTTACTCTTTCACGCAAAAACTACTGACCGGATTTGGACACAGATAGGTTATAACCAAGATTAACACATAGAATATTTTTTATCCCGATTTTCCCACGGGATCGAAACTTATGCGGGTAAAACTGCGGGGCGCAGCTAGTTGTAAATATTTCTATATCTGACAGATGTTTCCTGTTAACTTGTCTGCTTAACACAATCACCTAAGACGTTAATTACATATCTATGGCACGCGACTTTTAGGGTTCGGAAATAGACCCTTAAGTTAAGAGTTTATGAATTATTTATTCGTATCTGTTAGCGCTAGCCCGCGGGTTGGTTGTCTTGAAGGAGAATTTTGTGATTTGAATGAGTATTTAGTGTGTTAGAATCTCCTTGGTAACAAATTGTCAAAAACAAGTAGGTATGTTGTAGGTACTTATTCATCTCAAATATGAAACTTACCAGTTAATTTTTTTTAGGGCTATTAAAATTTTTCTATTTTCAGGATTTTCATAGGTAAAGAGACTCGTGAGAAAATGATAGGTACTTAAGTCCAGCCGACCTATTCTGTAAAAAACTCACCGTGGAAACTTAGGTGAAGTGAGCTGTCAACAGTGTCAATCCCTAGCATTAGATGGAATGACAGCTCACTGCACGTAAGTTTTTACGGTGGGTTTCTTTCTTTCTTAATGCCTTAGCGATAAAGTGAAATTTGACAGATTGTAGTAGCTTGATGTGCTGGCGTCTGTACCTACTTAGATATTTTTCAAAGTAAACTTCGTGGAAATCATTTCATATTTACATGGTCTTACTTTCTGGCGGTAAGTTTTTACCTGCTTCATTGTTAAAACTATTTTATTACCAAACCAAGTCGAAAAGCGTTCCAAGCTTATTGTTTCTCTTCACATAAAACAATCATTGCTTTTCATTTGTTTAAAATTTATTTTGTTTCATTTTTATCAACCGACATAAAGGGGATTATTTATAAACATTGCTTAAAGTTAAGTAGGTAATGATTACAATACTTTATAACGATACATTTATGACGTTTAAACGTCTCTTAACTTTAAGCAAGTTTATAAATAAACCACTAAGTTTGGCATCTCAAAGACTTTCGGACTTCTGACGACCCGTAACGATTTTCAAAGATCAACGAATGACATCCGGGACCAACGGCTTGACATACTTTCCGAGCCACGGAGCACGGGTCTCGATTTGTAATGGATAGTCACCCATCCACGAAAGACGGCAAGCATAGCTTAACCGTCCGACCCAACCGTGTGGCTGATATAACTTAGCCACGAGCCCCTCCTATCTAACCTGCAGCTGTTAAACTTGCTTTCTTCCTCCGCTACCTAACCTTCATATCCATTGATGTATTACCAAGTACTTTATTCAATCTCTTACAAACAAAAGCAGCAATGGACAGCAAAGTGGCCTGCTATAAATTATTCATAAAATAATCGCCGTCCCTCTATTAAATTTTTCCATCCCTGTTAGGTGTGTATAATAGAAATAATTAGAGGGTTTATATCTTGCATCCCTTTCCTATAACAAATCTGCCTAGCCTTTTCCCAACTACGTTGGGGTCGGTTTCCAGTCTAACCGGATGGAGGTAAATAGGTACCAGTATTTTATATGGAGCGACTGCCTATCTGACCTCCACAACCCAGGTAGGTAGGCAGGATAAGACCCCTTGGTAAGACAGGTTGTCAGTTTTGAGACTTTTAGGACGTTTGGGTCCTTTCTTATGATAGAATGTTTAGGTTTTTTGGTAAAAGGGGTAAACACGTTAGATAACCACTAACATAACCCTTTTTTTTTGCTCGGTTGAAATTTTCTTGGACTTCCTCCGTCGTGGGGGTGACAGAGGGGTATGCCGGACTCTTACCGGTTAAAATCACCGCGGTGTTCAATCTCTGCCTATGGCCGGGGGTGCGGGATTCGCATAAGCATTCACCGCTCCCAACCACTAACTTAACCTAACTGCCGAGATTTGAGTGTTACTGTACCAGCACTTCTGCCTAACCTTTCGGGCAAGGCGTGATTTTATGTTATGTATACCTACGAGGTCAAAATCATAAAAAAAAAACTTTATTGAAATCAGTCATCGTCAAAAATCGCTGATCATTTCATTTTTCAGGCTTCTTAAAGGCTCCCGCAGACATGCGTGACGCGACCCTAGCAGAACAAATTCTTTATGAACATGGAATTTGTTTTACCAGAATCGCGTTGCACCGTCGCGTTGTGCCTGTCTGTTGGAACCTTAATTGGTTAAGGCTTAATACATTATAAGCATTTGTAAAAATCTAGTGACATCATCTTTTGTGTTTTTGTTTGGTTGTTATTAATATTATCAACCAGTCCACAGTTAAGATGAGATTATTTATTAGCATAATCAGCCTTTATCATTCCCACCGCTCGCTGGGACACAGGCCTCCTCTCTGTGAGAGGGAGTGGGCCGCAATACACCAGCACCACGCGGGCCCAGTGCGGGTCGGTAGATGGTGGATGTCACCATGTCTACGAATTTGTTGTTGAGTATTTATTTTTTAATAATTAGTAGGTAATCAATGGAGTAATTTCGTAAGACTCTTACTAATGGCAATGCCTTTCATTTTGAAAGTCCAATACGTAAATAACATTCATTGCGTTATTAACGTTGTTGGACAGACGAATTTTTTCAAACATAATAAGAGACAACAAAAGGATTAGCAATTTTATTTCCTTCAAAATCTTTCGGATGGTGATTGCAGTTGCAGCTTACCTACTTTTCATTCTTTTTAAAATAAGATTTTCCTTTGCAAAAATCTAGTCGACAATACAAAATGGCGGAAAGCAAGTCAGAAATATTAAAAACAAAACCAGCTCAATTTCATATTAAGAAACCCGTATTACAAAACTGTCATGGCTGCCTTATTTGTCTTTATTAGTGCCTGTCGGCACCTAAACGTTGTATTAATAGGCAATTTGCTCAATTATGTCGCGTTTTAACTTTTAAAATGGCGCCTGTTATGTCAAATCGAAAAATTAAAGCGTGCGTTCGTTCATGTTCGTTTTTTTTTTGTGTGCTTTGCCATTTGGATATTTTTATTAAATTAAAAGCACTAGAGCATTGTGTATCTCGGATAATTTTATTTACATTCCATTTGCCATTTAATCAGTTATCTACTTTAGTGAAATATATTCTGAGTTGATTTTTGAGTGACCATTTGTAATAAAAAGTTTTATCTATAAATATAGATAAAACTTATATTATAAAACATATATTATATCGCAATGAAATTTGAACTTTGCTAAGTATGAAATTCAGTTTGTTGTTCCATGACTTGAAAATTATCTTAAATTCCTGGTTCTAATATAGTAGATACTTTCACAAACACAAAGTTTATCATCATTGGCATCCTCGTTCATCCCGCCACTGAGTATCCTTCCCTGGCCTGTACGAGTTTCATCCAGGTCTCCCCGCGATCTTCTGTAGGTTGTCCACCCACCTGGCTCTTGGTCTACCAACGTTCCTTCTACCATTTCTCGGCAACCAATCCGTTAGAGCTCTGCTCTGTTTGCCATCACCACGTCTAGCCAAGTGTCCTGCCCACCTCAATTTCAGAGCCGCTAACCGTAGCATTATCGGCCTCAAATGTTCCCACTGCTGGGACACAGGCCTCCTCTCTTCGAGAGAAAGTGAGTGGGCTGTAACTACCACGCGGGCCCAGTGCCCTAAGCGTAGTCCTACGTCAAAATCCAAATGTCATCGGAAAGTTAGAGAAAAGGAAGCATTTTGCTTTTTTTTATTTATTTTACCAATTATGTTCACACATACCTATATAAACAGACAAGAAAAAAAGAACAGAAAAATAGGTAGGTACAACGGTGATGCTTATTTCATAAGAAATCACTTCCAGCTTACCTGCGATAGGACAATAGATACAGAGATGTAGACAGCATGTGATAGAGCAAAGGAGACAAAAAATAGTGCATAAAATCATATACAATTCACATAATAAAACTAAATGAATATTACAAGAATATACTTACATACATACAAATAAACATATGTACGAGTACATAGATACTTCTAAAATAAATATCGCTAGAATGATAATAATTACAACGTACTCAAAATAATAAATACATACACCACTATGATGAAGTATTTGTGTCAAAAGTATACTTATTAAAAACTTAGGTAGGTACTATTAAATTAATTAATTAACGTTATTAACTGTTAACCATGTCAACATAGTAAATGTGTCTTACATAGTAAATAAATCCTTTTAGTAAATAATAAAAGGCTACCCGAAATCATTAAACGCCATAATGAGTTACAAAACTTCGAAGCCATAACATAATAATCTGTAATAGCGCTTCAAGCCGCTTTATTGCACAATAAAGCCGTTCCAAATTCAAATTTCGTTTCCTAGAATCTGTAATAGGAACGTGGAACAGGGTATTATAATGTTTACTGTTTATTTATTCTTCCGTGGAAAGGGTGATTTTATTTCGAAAAAAGAGGTTTTATTAAAAAATTGATTTGATTACTCTGAGTTTTTGCAGTCATTTGTCTAATGGGGTGTTGGTTTTACCTATCTTATTTAAATGGTTTAATTAGTAAAATCCCCAGGTTAAGCAGGTGCCAATTTTACTATAAGACGATCATTCTGAAGTTATCATATTTATTTTTTTAGATACTCCATTACCGCTGCAGTGGCTTACCTTATGCATACAGGGTGGCAGGGACATCGACGCGAAACCTGTTATCATGGATTCAGTAGGTACCTACATGATCCTGAAGCAGCATTGAAGCATTTCGTAAGTCATTAAAAAAAAAGTTATGCCCCACATTTTAGCGCGCAAGTATTGCACTTTTTTATGAAAACGCAGTTTTTTTTTTTTATAACCGTCTAAATATTTCTACGCTAGGGGGTTTAGTAGAATCATGTACTGAATTCATGATTATAGTTTGCGCGTCGATGTCCCTGCCGCCATCATCATCATCACCATCTGCCATCTACAGACAATCTAGATAGTTTCTGTAACATATATTTTTTTCCGTTAACTGAACATTGTATGAACTTAATCGAGGCAAAAGGAGTAGTGTAGTGTGAAGGAGTATTTCTGCCTACTCCCCTGAGAAAAAGGGTTGAGTTTATATATGCATCCAAGTAGAGTGTCCTTTCCTATTATGTTGTTTTACATTTACCTGTAAGTCAATGTCAGCGTTAAAAATAATAATAAACAATTTCAATTAATATCTTCAGGCATATTATACTGTATATTTCATCATGCTTACTTAAGCATGATGAAATATACAGTATAATATGCCTGATGACTGTATCAACCTCCCAAAGGAAGTCCTTTGGGAGGTTGATACAGTCATCCAAATACAATACGAATATACCTACATTTCGCGTCCACAAAACCAAGCCGCCCAATAAAACAATAAAACTAACAAAAACAAAAACCCTCAGTAACAAATCGATACATTTATTCAACCGATTTTTACAATCCCTCTCTTAATTAGTTAAAAACTCAAAAGCAAACGTTCTAATAGTATATCTATCACCACAAAAGGTAGAACCATAAACTATAAACTCGCAACAAACGCTTCACGCCTCATAAAATTAAAAATCGAACAAAAAAGGCTGGCAACAAACGATAAATGTCACAGTGCATAAATAACTGACGAAGAATATCGTCGTAAAATACAATAAAACTTCATTAAACTACTGTGCGTAGGAGTTTTGAAATTAATTATGTTTTTATAAGAAATAATGGGAAAGTTAGAGATTTTGCAAAAGTTACTGGAGGTTAGGTAGGAGCAGTGGTGGTGTGGTGGTAACGGCCCCGACTTACTAGTTGTAGGTCGCGGGTTCGAACCCAGACAGGCGCTTTACTTTGTGTCAAATAATTTCGTCACCACTGCTCTCAAAACGGTGAAGGAAAACATCGTGTTAAAACCGGCATGTCCTAGAACAATAAATTCGAAGATATGTGACATCTACCAACCTGCACTGGGCCCGTGTGGTAGATTACGGCCCACTCCCTCTTGAAGAGAGGAGGCCTGTGTCCCAGCAGTGGGAACATTATAGGCTGATTATACTTATGCTAACTAGTAGGTAGGTAGCATTTTCGTTGATTTAAACCACTATTATACTACACGATATTCTGGGCCCGATAATGGCGATGTGTTTTTAGCGTGTATGTGTTTACCTTTACAGGTAAACACATACACAACATAACAAGGCAAGGAAGGACAAGACAAGTGAAGGAGAAAGAGTAATCTTTCTCCTTCATCCCGATTTACAGGTCCAAAATTGTCTGTTAAAGGATCATATTTTGTGCATTGTTGTCAAAACGCTATAATTCTTGTCTCTAAGTTTATAACTTTGTGTAAAGAGAAAAATAAAATTAATGATATTATACAACTTTACTAAAAATAGTTTTAACTAATTATTTAGCATAAGTACCTACCTAAGCACGCTTCTAAAACCAAGCATTGTTACAATTTCGTCCAACGGTACCTCTGAACCATGCAAATTTCTTTTATTACATTCTAAAGCACCAAGGGATACCGTCACAAAGAAAGTATAAGAATTATACAAAGAGAGAAAGAATACTTAGCGCCATGCGCCAACGAAGACTCCCGAACACTCACGGAGAAAGCCGAACCCCGTCGGTCCCTTTGTAAATCTATTTAGGCTAGTCCATCATTTTTTATTAGCAAAATGACAATCAAAATAAGTCGGCTCTTTGCAATTTTTTTTTTCTCAATAATGTTACCCTATTCATCTTTTGTTACGGGGAGGTCTAATAGAACCTTTGCAATTTTTTTTGAGCTTGCAACACAGGTGAAGTGTTCAAAAGGGGTTGCCAATTTATTTCATGTTATTGATATTTTTCTTTGTACGCTGTGTTAATATTGAGATTTTTTGGGATTATGCTCTTAAGTATTTTATAGTTCAGTAGTGATGGTTAGATTTTAAGAAATAAACTTGTATGTTTTTCATTATTTGTTATAATAATGTCATCTTTATCAGAAATGTTGTTTATTAAATTAAAAAAAATAATTTAATAAATTGTTGTTTTATTGTCATCATCTGCCTTACCTCTTCCCAAATGAAGAATCTCTATTTACATAGAGCCAGTCGCTTTATGTAAATACATACTCTATTTGGGACTGACCTGCACAACCACTGGGTAACACGATACACTAAGACTGGTTGTCTTGTCGTTCTAATATCCTTAAACTTACCCGATACTTCAATACTTTCACCCGAACTAACCCGGTGTTTATAAGTAAGACAAACAACACCAATGTCCAGGGTTCGATCCCCGGAAGTAGCCAAGCTGAAGGCAATAGGCTCGCCCCATCTTTTGAAAAGTGACTGTACTATATACACATCTGCCGTATCCTCCGAGGAATACAGGGGTGATGTTATGTAATTGCACCGTTTCACTTGTATCTTTAACCGTTCAGCTTCGCATGAACTTCAGCAGCTATTGGCTATCCCTGCTGCATCAAAACGGTGAAGGAAAACCGGCATGTCCTAGAACCAAAAATTCGAAGACATGTGACTTCTACCAACCCGCGCTGGGCCCGCGTGGTGGATTCTATTATAGAGAAGAAGTCTGTGTCCCAGCAGTGGGAAAATTGGACGTAGTTTAGCAGAAAAGACTATACCCACAAAAAGTAATTTTTGAGTTATCGAGGTTTTAAGTTTAAGTGTGTATTGCTGCAAATTATATGGAATATTTTGAAAAATTGTCACATAAGGGCAAATATACCAATATTTTTATAAGTCAAGTTGTATTACATATACTAACGCAATTTTCGAGTTATTGGGAAGAATGTGTGAAAATTGCAGAGTTATTTTCAAAACAAATCTTCAAAAAAATAGCGTAGAGTCATCTCAACACTACTCTCCCTTGATTTTGTATATATATATATATATATTATAAGTAGGTATATATTATAGTAATAGTATGTATGTGTATATAAACTATTTATGTATTAGTGTACCTAGTTTTAAGAGTTTTTTTTATCATTGTCCCTCTCAATCAAAGCACCTGCCATCTAATCTCTTCACCACCCTTGGTTGACTGGTAGAGAATGCCTAAGGCATTAAGTCCGCCTTTGTACCTTTTTGTGCGAAAAGTATAAATAAATAAATAGTGTGGGTTGAGTCCTTTCTGCTTAACTATGTCCAATCATAGGCTGATTAAGTATGTTGCATCTGTAAGTATTGACCAAACTAACTTGCGTCAATCCATGGGGTTACCATAATTACACTCTTAGAGCTGCTAAATACACAAATTGAAAAACCAAGATATAAGTACCTACATATACAAAAAGTGGCATGAGAAGTATAACATTATGTTTTACAATGTGTGCACCAATTGCAGAGTGTCACCTGTCATTTTGATATACCCTGCAAAACAGCTGACCTCAAAATAATTATGGTTGAGCCAGGACTCTGAACTTAATTATGAGTTTTGTATTGTCGGTGTCGTCTATGGCTGCCATCAGACAGACTGCGTCGCAGCAACTGCGCGCAGTCGATATATTCAATTGCATGCAGTTATCTGCAGTCGGATCTGACTTTCCGCAGTTAACGCCACGCATCTTGCCCAGGAGCTCAGTGTAAGATTTGACGTCGAAATGGAAGCACAGACTTTACTTTTCTTACTGTATGCGGTTAGCGATGGACAACAACGGCGTCAACACTACACGACTGGATGCCGACCCCAACATAGTTGGGAACAGGCTAGGCAGATGATGTTGAGATGATGTTTATTATTTGACTCCAAAGAACATACTCAAGGTTTGTGCTCTGACCCTTAATAAAACTGTTACGTAAAACCCATGCTATGGTGAATCCCACAGTCTAATAGCGTCAGTTAAACCATTTACTTAACCCATCATGTATGCACGCAAACAATTTCAACGATCATCACAATCAGTTGCGACCGTTTAGGTTATATGCGTGCGCGCAATTGATACAGTCTACCGCACACTAGAAGCGCGAAAACCACCCTTACTGCTTCGACATAAAGCCGTTGTCAATTACCATAAACATTCGGTTGAATGTTGGTTACATGACCATGGTTCTATGGCGTGGATATAAATGGGAAATGGGTAAGTGCTGTCAAGTTTACGGTAATCTGAGGGAAATTGGCGTTACGCTTTTTTTATTGGTTGGGCAAAGGAATATTTTTGTACAGCCTATGTTGTTGTTGGTAGTTACTAAGTTGGAACTTCTTTGAGATGAATTCGTTTATGACTTTCAATAAGATTTAATTTTTAACATACATTCACGTGGAGTAAAGTTATGCCAACCTTAAACCTCAAAAATTGTACAGACGCCAGCAGGTCAACCTACCCGAAACTGTCAAATTTTCCAAATCAACCTTGAACCTCAATGGTTTTAGCGATAAAGTTGAAAATCTATTGAATAAAATTGACAGATTGTAGTAGCTACATGTGCTGGTATCTGTACTTTTAATCAAAGTCAAGTCATTTATCCAAGTCAAGTTAAACTAAGCTGAGAATCAGAACTTTTGAACGTCAACATCCCCGAAATCTCCCGCCCTTCACCACTACCTAGCGCTTTTGTTTTATTAGCCTCCGCTGTCCCACTCCTGGGCAAAGGTCTCCCTCAACTGCTTCCATCTTTCGCGAGCCCGCTTGTCCTCCTACCAGTTTTGACAGAACCTATCCAGCTCGTCCCGCCATCTTTTACGTGGTCTTCCGCGACCCCGCCTAGCTGTCTCAGGGCACCAGCTACTTGACATGTCCTGCCCAGTCCAATTTAAGTTGGGAATGTGCTTTAGCTGGGAATAAGAAGTAGCGCAACAAACTCCCCAGCAGCACAGCTGTCTGTTATATAAAATCTAAAGCTCATAATTCTGGTTGTAACTTGACTCTGCATTCATTTATATTTTTGGCTTTGTCCTCTAGAGCAAAACTGTTTAAAAATTCTCATCTAATCTCATCAAGCATTCATATAGATACAATTTAGGGAACACAAAGTTTCCCTTTGAAGAATAAAACCAGGAATGAAATTATCCGGAAAAGAACAGCAGTGTTATTCTGTGACCATCTCACCGTGAAAACTTAGGTGAAGTGAGCTGTCATTCCAACGAATGCTTAGGGATTGCCACTATTGACAGCTCACTCTGAGGTCACTTCGCCTAACTTTTCACGGTGAAATTTTTACAGAATCGATCGGCAGGAGTTACCGACATAGCTTGCAGAGTAAGCAAACTGAAGTGGCAGTGGGCTGGCCATGTTTGTCG
This sequence comes from Apamea anceps, assembly GCA_951799955.1. Lineage (NCBI taxonomy): Eukaryota > Metazoa > Arthropoda > Insecta > Lepidoptera > Noctuidae > Apamea > Apamea anceps. Next base: position 5,576,130 of record OX637527.1, on the reverse strand, counting down.
AAGGAACGTTGGCCGGTGGAGTAGACGAGTCCTGGAGTGGAGACCGCGTATCGGCAAGCGTAGTGTGGGACGCAATCCAGCTAGATGGACGGACGACTTAAAGAAGGTGGCAGGGACGGACTGGAAGGTGGAGAACAGGGTGTTGTGGCGCAGCCTGGGAAAGGCCTATGTTCAGCAGCCCAAGTAGCATTGCAAGCTGTATACAAGCTGTATTTAAGTTGGTTTTTATACTAGAAGCTGCATATTCAGGCTGTATATAGGCTGTTTAAGCGCTTAAGCAGCCCCTGTAAGTAAAAAAAGGGCCCATATTATACAGCTTTTGTCGTTAGTAGAGCTGTATAGTAGCTGTACAAGCAAAAGAGAAGCTGTACAATAGCTGTATTAAAGCTGTTATTCGGTGTACAAAGAAACCATTATACTACAGATATTATCTTATAATTCTTTTGTAACGAAAAGTGTTCTAAATAGGTTTTTGAAACAAAACTATTTTCGATGACATTATGCGTGTAGTAGAAATGGCGACACTATTATTTAATATTTATTACTAGAAGTAAAAGATAACCGTAGACTTGTATATCTGATGTTGTTATTTGGTGAATTGAAAGTGCAAATTAAATTTATTGTGAACCTGTGTATGTTTTCCTTCAAAATATTCACGCGCCAGCAAAATAATCGAGCTGACATAAAGAAAAATACTAAATACGGTAAGTAAATGTTTGTTTTTAAGGTTAGAATAAAAAAATAATTTTAAAGTAATAGATATAAGGGCACAGTGATCATTATTCAAGCTGATTATCATGATGCGGCTTAAGGTTTTGTAAAAAAATCCTTTAATTATACTTTAAATTTTGTTATTAAACATTCGAAAATGGCGACAATTAGCTAAGCAGCCTACACGATATTTGGAGAGTATTATAGTCTGAATAGCTGTACTAAGTAAGTTATGGATTACATTGTACAGCTATTGGCTTTTAATCAGCTTTATAATAGAATATGTTTATTACTTAGGCTGTATATTAGTTCTCTATGCATAACTTATAATGCTCTTTAGAGTTACTTAAAGAAATGAAAAACCCTGAGCTCAAAATTACTTTGATCCGTTCCTCACTTTATCAATAATATTTTATTAAAACGCACTTGTGATTTGGTAGTATAGTTCTCCTACACACAAGCCTAATGTTTATTTACTCAGGTAAAAAAGTTGAAAAATTGTTCCGAAAATTGTTAATTTAAACTAAAATATATGTTAACTTGCTATATCACTGTTTGATTTACTCGCAATCGAAGTGAAAAGTAGAGTTTATAACTCGTTCATATAAAATACATTGTTTTGTATGAACATTATTATACCTAAGTAAACTTATTGCAAAGTATTATTAGTGTGTTGTGTATATTATATCTGTTTTACTTTATTTTCAGGAAAATATGCCGTTTAAAATCATAGAAACGTCTTGAAAAATCCTGTGAAGAGGAAACTCAGTAAGAATGAAAGAGCAACTAAAAGGATGAGAACAAAAAAAGATGCGCTTAAAAAAAAAATATAGCTGAAAATGAATCAGATCAGGGAAATCGAGAGGAATCAAAATAAAATGGATACAGATGAAAAAGGTAAAATCGACAAAAACGCTACAGGCGAAAAAGAAATTATTGAAGCAGAGGAGGAGGAATCTCTTTGTTAGTTTTACAATAATGAACTTTTATAGGGTGATCTTTTCAAGTGGTTAATTTACTTTTTAAACCTTTCATAGAGAAACACTTAATAATCATGTTAATTTGATTGTCCATTGTCCTTAAGTCACAACGTTTATGTAAATGTTATTTGTTATTAAATTTTGTTTATACGAGCTTGTTAGTATTTAAGAGAAACACGTAATCTCGTGGCTGTGGTTGTCCCGGAGACAAAAAATTCTATTGTTGTTTTTGTAGCCTTCCTAGTCATGAAAGAGGAGAATCTTCCACCTCTGAAGTGGAGACTAGGAAGAGTCATCGCCATACATCCAGGTACTGATGGAATTGTCCAGGTAGCAGATATAAAGACCTCTACTGGAGTCATCCGGAGGGCCTTCAACAGGATATGCCCATTACCAGAATCGAAGTCTGGTTGAAAGCTCGACTTTCAACACTCGGGGGAATGTTGGAGCGCCTACAACATTAATCATAGCTCTAAGTGTTCCGTCCTACCTAAACTATGTATTATGTTTTTGTTATGTGCTCGTACGCACATCATTCATGTGTCACTTTTACTTGTTATTAAAAACTCATACACGTTACATGTGCCTGTTGCCTTTTTATTTAAATCACACTAATTTTCGCACATAATGAAAAAACTTCATTATCAGGTTCCGAAGGTTTTACTAAATCTACACATTTGATATAACTGTTATGATCATTATTATCACTGTTTAATGTTTTTGCTACGGAACCTTCTTCGTTGGACGTCGAAGGAATTGACGCTTGACTGTAGGTTGTCCGATTTATTAATGATTATCTTGCTTCCACAATAAATGATGGTTCACTATCATAACTGTTACTTGGTTGATAATTTGTAATATTCAAATATTCCCTTTCAATCCTCCTCTTGACTGCACCAGATCTCTTTCTTTTTTTCCACATGTTGCATTTCTTCACAGTGAAAACATTAATTTTATTCGTCATGCAATCAAGTGACTGTGTCAGTAATACAGACTAAAGCTGTACTATAGCTGTCATTTATTTTTTTAGTTTTAAAACACCCTCATAGACAGAAGTCATAAAACCACTGTATTTACAATAGTGTACAATTACGCCATAAAAATAAGTTTGAGAACGGAGTTTGCATACACCATTGTACAGAAACAAGTATCAAGTGATACTGTAATAACACTTAGAGTTGTAATAAGTAAGTGATCACATGTAAAATACAGCCTGTATATAGCTTTAACGATGAAACCAGATTGAAGTGTCACAAAATACTTAAAGCTGTATAGTAGAATTTTAATATTCTGTTTAAACACCCCAAGCTTACGCAGATCCCTCAATAAAGATTTTATGCAGTTTGAGCTGTATAATAACTCATAAATCACTCTTATAAAGACAAAAGAATTTTATGACACTCTTGTACGTCTCTAAAAGAACTCTAAGTTCTAAATAGGTTGGTATATTGATGTTGAAAACGCTTGTGTGCTGCTTGGGAGTGGACTGCGATAGGCTGAGTTGATTGTTGACTGAAGGTTTCCCTACAACAAATTCAAAAATCAATTTGAAACTCGTATTTTTTTATCGAATTCTAAACTGCTTTTGTTTATTTTACAAGCTTTTTTTACGTTCTCCATGTCGTGTTCTTTGTCCATGCAAACCATTTTTCCTTTAATCATTTATCAACTATACTCAGGCAGAAAACTATTGTTGACAATATTAGTAGGTATGCAGATAAGTATGAAGTTTGGAAGAACTCATTTAGGGCTTAAGTACTTAGTCAGGGACCCAAGTCTAAGAGCTGAAAAAAATAAATGTAATTCGAAAACAAACAAAATGTGATTGATAACTTCAGACATTGGCGATTTAGTATCATCATCATTAGAAAGACGTCCGCTGCTGGACATAATTAATATAATAATAATAATAATATCCCTGGACATTTCACACTGCGCCATCTAGTCCCAAGCTAAGCAACCTAATGCTTGTGTTATGGTAACAAGATGGCTGATAAACTACTTATATACATTTTTTTTTTGTAAATACATACATATTATAGATAGAAAAACACCCAGACTCGGAACAAATACATGTAGGTCATACAAATATTTGTTCCGTGCGGGAATCGAACCCGCGACACGCAGCGCAGCAGTCAATCGCTTAACCACTGCGCCAACCGTGCCGTCAAAAAATTATACCTCCCCCAAACCCCACATCGACCGGTCCTGTCCTTCCAGCACCCTTATTGCGTAACACAATCTGAAACATTTTGAAGGACATTACTAGCCATTGCTTCATATAGGTATTGAAAAAAATCAACTGCTCAAAAACATAAATAACCTCAATGAATGTTGTTGAACTGTCAAAATGACAGCCATTGTGCTACTGTTAGTGTATTACGCAATTAAGCCGCTGCATCCAGCGGATTTGCGCCGTCTTTCATAGATCAAGTCATTTTGTCTTTATAAAGCATAACATTAATATTTATTTTATGGCCTTAACGATGTAGGCAGGTAATTAAGTAAACCATTATATAAATATTTGACAATAGTCTATCAAAGACAAGTGGGTGGCCCTATTCCAGCGGAAATGCACAATTTAATATCGATGATAATTTAAAAAAGATCAACCAGGCTAAACTGGCGCTAACATGCCATTTTACAGATTATACAAACCTAAAAAAAAAAACAAAGAACCCGCCGAGCAAAGGCACCGCGCGTTCAGCCGAAAAAAAACTAAATTAACACGAAATTTTCAATAATTAAAACTCACCTTGTTAGTGGGACTTCGATGTTTTTATAACTTAACCATTTTATCGCTGCACTCAATTAAAAACCTTTTAATTTTAAGTCGTTTTAACACAACGGTATAGAGTCGAGAATACTTTAGCAATGTTCATCTGTGTGGACATGTTATTTTTGCATTTATTTCGAAATGTGCCGAAGTAAATTGCGTTTCAAATTTTATTGTTTATTTGATTGTCCCTTTGGCAGTATGGAGATATACTTTTGCTACCAGCTACCAAGCTTTTAAAAGTAAAGTTCGTAAATCTTTGGCTGTATATAAAATGGCTGTTTCTATTAAGAACCGGTGATAAACTGGAATGATTTTTGTATTAATTAATAAAGAAATAAATGTATTGTGATTAAAAATAGTAATAAACTCATAGGCTTGTTTTATTACTGAATAAATTAAATTTATTTTATGTTGTCGCAAGATCATATCTTGCGACAACATAAAATAAATTCTTCAGAATAGAAGTCTTGCAAATGAATGGGATAAAACAAAGACTACATTCTCTATGGGATAAAACGATACAATGTCCTTGCCTTGATAAAATGCATGTATATTTGAATTAAGAATTTGGGATAATTTTCAAGTTATGGAACAACAAACTGAATGTTATACTTGACAAAGTTCAAATTCCATTGCAAGCAAAAACTTTTTGGAGCCTTTTTGTTACAAATGGTCACTCAAAAATCAATTTAGAATACATTTCATTACAGTAGATAACTGATTAAGTGGCTTCTAAGTTTCACAACATCCTATCCTCCGCCTTCCACATCCAGTCTGACCCAGACACCTTCATCTAGCTGGGGGGTGTTCCACACTACGCTTGCCCACTATAGGACTTGTCTGCTCCACCTGTAATCGGTCGTTCGACAAACATAAACATGGCCAACCCACTGCCATATCAGTATGCAAGATATATGAGTAACTCCGGTTCTTTTTCGGATAACTTCATTCGTGATTTTATCCATCAAAGAAACTCCGAGCATAGCCCGCTCCATAGCGCGCTGAGCGACCTTGAATCTGTGGACCAGTCTATTCGGACTGGTCCACAGATTCAAGGTGGCCACTGACAGTCATAATCATAGTCATAACTTCATAACGAGCAGAAGAAGCATAAAGTAGCCAAGTTCTTTTTGACATTTTGTATTTCCGATTTAAAAAAAAGCAACAAATTCAAAATTTGAAACAGAGAACAGAACACATTTTGGATCTTATTCTTAAAAAAAAAACTTGGCAAAATGAAGTAGCTGACTCCGACATGTCATCGAAAAGTGCATTCTCATTGACTAATGTATTTTGATAAAAAATCCGAAATTTGTCGCGTCATCATACCGATACAGTGGCTGACTGTGATGTCTTTGTTAATTTCGTGTCAAAATATTGGTAATAGTGAGGATATTTTTGATTTATTGCTTATCTTAGTAGTGTTTATTTTAAAGGATTAACTTTTGTGGGAAAGATTGATGATGGTAAGTACTTAAATGGTATAATAGTAAAGATGTTACAAGCTGTTTCTTTCAAAGCTAAAGGTGGTTATAAGATTACTCAATGAAAGCTTTTAACCATCTTTCAATCCAAGTCAAGCGGTTTTATAAAAATAAAAAACTTTAAGGTTCTAAGTTTTAATAGGTTTTAAGTAAGTTTAAATTCTGACCTCGTTTTGTTAAACATAATAGAAAAGGATTTCAATAACATAGGCCTTAGGTAAATATACATAGCAAAACTTCTGGAAATACCATACTACATAGTCCTTTGAAAAGCCTTTAAATCCAGTTATTTTAAAGTGTGTCTTAAATAATGAAATTGAATCATTACTTACGCTAATACTTTAGAAACACCAACAATACCTGAAAATAACACCTAAATAATTAAGTACCTACAACTTACAATAACTTTTTGGAGATAAATAAATTAATTCTTTATTGGCATATACACAGATAACAGGAAAACATAGGTAAGAGTTCAAGTACATATATGTGTATTTCAGGACCGAGTGACCTCTTCCAGTTAGGTTAAAACTAAGCAGGTCTTATGTAGCAAAGGAATAAAATTATATTAAGTAAATACTGAACAAAGTGGAAAAATATGGAGAAGAACTTTGCCCAGCTGTGGGAAAACATAGGGTAACCGAAAACAAAGTAAAAATGAAGTTATAAGCAAAATTAGAAGATTGTTCGGCAACACACAAGTAGATACCTACTTAGGGAGAGAATCGAGGTGGGACCCGTTTAGGAACAGCGGTTCGAGGCTGTCGGGGAAGCGGTGAATGCTTATGCGAATCCCGCATCCCAGGCCATAGGCAGAGATGGTACAGCGAGGTGGTTTTAGCCTGTAAGAGTCCGGTATACCCTCTGTCACCCCCACGATGGAGGAAGCCCATGAAGATTTCCACCGCGCAAAAAATTAAAGGGAGAGATCGTGCTTAATTTGCCATTTTCACAAAAATTACACAAACATATCATTATGAAAGTATAGATCCACAATTTACACGAAAACTGGCCAACGTTAGTTCCTTTCAACTCCTACAAAAATGTATAACAAGAATAAAAACGATAGTTACAAAAAGTCTAACACACCGTGCAACTGTCAAACTTGCCATTTTTTTTTTCTCCGTTTTGTCAAAGAAACTACTTTCAAAAAGAAATGGCACATTTACCTGACGACCGACAAAGCATGTCGGACGTGCGGAATCTATTTAAATTGTACCGTGTAGTCTTATTATTTTATGATTAACTGGACATATTATTTCTTGCACGAAATTAGGCTGTAGATAATGGAATGTCACGCCTATTTCGAGTGTAATATTGCGTTTGATGGTCTCCCAAGTAGAATTGTAGTATGATACAGGTAAAAATATAATAAAAATCAACCAAAAAAATACGACTTTGATTAGACAGAGGTTGCTGTAGATTTAGAATTCACCAAACTACGTATTAGCTCATTCTATGTGATAACAAAAGCCTTCGTAAATGCACAAAATTAAATGACTCGTTGTACAGACGCCAGCAGGTCAAGCTACCCGAAACTGTCAAATTTTCCCAATCAACCTTGAACCGCAATGCTTTAGCGATAAAGTTTAAAATCTATTAAAGAAATTTGACAGATTGTAGTAGCTTGATGTGCTAGCGTCTGTACCTTTTATTTTGATAAGGTTGCTAAGAAAAAATACCTATCACAAATAATAAGATAAATGAAAGGTCATATTCATGTCCTACTGCCACGATTTTAAGTTTCACAGTAAGATTTAAAAATGGGACCTAAATTATGGATTTATCACACCTCCAGTATAACTTGCGCTACCAAATTCTAAAAAAAAACAACAACACTGGACAAGCTTCCGCCTTGCCATATTCACAGAAAGTGATGTTTTAAAGAAGTTAAGTATTTACTTACCTTCTTAGATAGCTTTCTAGAAGTTTGCTGTCTTTACGGCTACAGTCGGTGTCTCAGAAACACACATTAGCCAGAGAGTCAAATGTCAAAACATAAATAGACACATGCCACCTCCGTTTTTGGTATCTCTCATCTTGCAAGGTTTGAGTACTGATTTTATCTAGATAGGTCACAGTATCATAAACAGACTTCGCACTCAGGTCGGCCACAGCAAAGACAATCTCAACAGTGGAGTTTCTCGTATGGTTCCCCGTAGACCATGGCCTACCTTTTATCTTGTGTACTAATCTGTACGCGTGAAGATCTGTCGAGTTAGCGTTGCTGAGTTCTAGGCCACCAGGAAATTTAACTAAATATTTGCCAACGACACGCTAAACAGAAGAACTCTCCAAAATGCACATTATCATTAGTCAAAAACATCAATATTTTCGTCCACATCTCCCTTTGATGTGAAACGGTATATTTTTTCTCAAAACCGTTCAAATCAACTGTAAACTTCATCATTGTAAGATACAAATCGGATTTTATGCACCGGCGGTCCCCTATTTAGTATAGGGTTGAATGACTATGTATTATGGGTTTATTTAAAAAAATAACAAAAGGAACAATGCTGGAGACGGCTACTGTTTATAATATCTTTATACTATTGTAATGTTTTTTTAAACGAATGGAGGAATGTCGGATTTTGATGTGGTTATGGTTGTAATTGACTATTTTCTGGACATATTATGATACTGATTTTACCGCACCAGCCCTGATTCTGATCCAGCAGAGAACCAAGTCGATATAGCTCAATGGGCTGGCCGTAAAACCGATGACCGGTGAGGTAGACGTGTTCTTGAGTGGAGACCGCGAATCGGCAAACAGGCATCTTCATGGCACGCTCCTTCCATCATAGATCTCATCCATCACTTTCCATCAAGGCAAGGTCAAGAGCAGGCCTATTCAGCAACGAAAAATAAACGTAAAGTAGTACGCTCTCAGGCTAGGTGGAGCAACGATCTTGGCAGGGTGGCTGGTAGCAACTGAATGAGATTTGCCGAGAATCAAGCTGAATGACTTGTCTCTAATTGAGAGGCCTATGTCCAGCAGTGGACTGCTGTAGGTTGATGATTATGAAGCCCTGCTGAAATGGTCACCGGTAATATTGTCTACTGGTTTTTGTTATTTCATACTGGGAGATTCTTCTGGCTTCGGCAGGAACAGATCAGAACGAGATAAGATATCCACTAAATTCATAATGATTTCTAATGCGTCTTGTTCCAGTTAAATAAAAAGGCACGTTTCACAATGTCTAAATAAATAGGCACTGCTCGCCAACTAATCTACTTATTACCAACTACGTTACGGGGTCGGCTTTCAGTCTCGGATGCCGCTAGATACCATAATTTTACATGAAGCAACTGCCTATCTGACCTCCACAACCCGATTACTGGGCGATACGATACCCCTTGGTAAAACTGGATTGTCAGACTTTTGGGGCTCCTGACTACCCGTAACGACTGTCAAAGATCTACGAATGACAGTCGGGACCAACGGCTAAACGTGCTTTCCAAGGCACGAAGGGGTCTCCATATGTCATCAAGCCACGAGCCCCTCCAAGTTATGTATGTAAGTATAGTCAATTCTACCTCGACTTACCCACAACCCAACCTTATCCCAGAACGAAATATATAACCTAAACAAAAAAAAAAAACCTAAATATATAAGGCTAGCAACGATTTCAATACATAATATAATAGTTTTGGTTCGCGTGTTGCCCGGCCGGCGGGTAGGCACATAATTGTATGTAATCTCAATGTATCGGGGATAATGTGATCTGCGTCTGCGCTGCTATAATGACAGGCCGGCGTAGCACGCATGCGCGGAACACACGACGCCATTTTGGAACTGTGTTTCTTTGAATGGGAAACGATATCTTAGTATGAAAGGTGGGGTGAAAGAACAAGGTATTTGCCTTACAATTTACTATGAAAAGCCTTACACTGGATGTACCGATGAGTTCCTGAATGTCGCAGATATCCGTTGGATGTGGGACAGACAGGGTCGGTTGATGTGGCGATGCTTGGATGAAGGTCTCCTATAACAAGGTCTGTCAGCTGAATGACGATGAAGTGAAATGTTTAAGGTGGACTCAATAATAATTTTCCCACTGCTGGGACACAGGCTTCGTCTCATGGAGAGGGAGTGGGCTGTAATCTACCACGCGGGCCAGTGCAGGTTGGAAGATGTCACATGTCTTTGAAAGTTTGGTTCTAGGATATGCCAGTTACATCATAATGTTTTCCTTCACCGTTTTAAGAGCATTGGTGATTAAATTGTTTACACAAAGTAAAGCGGGTGTATGGGTTCGAACCCACGACCTACGACTCGTAAGCCGGGGCCAGGCTCAGCTGGTAGCCTAGTATATAAAATTTCTTGAATTCGCTCTGCTACTAAAAAAAACACTAAGTTTGAATTTCAGAAAAAAAAAATCGTTAAAAGAACATTTGAATATGAGTTTGTCAGTAAATTAATAAACAATATAAAAATAAGGAAAGGGTTTTTTATATGTTAACATCCAAGTACATAATGGGCTTGCTGGTCAGACACGCAAAGATTACAACATCTTTTGAATTTTATTGTATCTAAAATTGGTATTTCGTTAGAATATGCAGTTTGTTAACTATAAAAAAGTGGACTGAAGAAAAACTCTTTGCATGTGGACGTTTGAGTGACTGCGTGGTCCATGAGGAGTAGGAAATTAAATATATTGCTTGGCAAAGGCCTCCCTGAAATCCTTCCGGGAACTCCTTTCCCGCATCACCTCGTACCAGCCCAGCGATACAGTTAGTAAACTATAAAAAAGTAGACTGAAGGAAATCTTTAAAAGAAAATGCAAGCTGTTTTTATAAGGTACTAGCTACGCCCCGCAGTTTCACCCGCATAAGTTTCGATCCCGTGGGAATATGGGGATAAAAATTCTATATGTTAATCCTTGTTATAAACCATCTGTGTGCCAAATTTCATCCAAATCCGTTTTATTGTTTTTGCGTGAAAGAGTAACAAACATCCATCCATCCATACAAACTTTCACGTTTATAATATTAGTAGAACTACTCCAAGGAACACAAAATCTTTTCCATTGAACAAGAAAATAACCCTAAAAATAAAATAACCCTGAAAACAAAATAAACCCCAGCAGATCTTCGCCCCGTGTATACCGATGCTCGTCAAAGACGTAAAAACAATCGCGTTTCCTCCCGCAGACGTGATTGAAGTTGTCTATTTGTGTACCGTCAGCAGAACACGCTGGAAAATCGTCACGGAGGGTCGAATTTTGTTTTAAAGAACAACACAACAGACTGTAATTCCGAAGGGCTGGGCAGATGTATACCTGGGAGCGGTGAAGACACAGACAGGCCCAAGTTGGTGCCGCAGTGCTCCAAGCGCGCCACTCGAGAGTGGGTGCGACCATTGTGGGAATGGCTGCACGGGGAGGTGGGACCCGCTGAGGAACAGCGGGTCGAGGCCTGTCGGGGGAGCGGTGAATGCTTATGCGAATCCCGCACCCCCGGCCATACGCAGAGGTAGAACACCGCGGTAGTTTTAGCCAGTAAGAGTATCCCTTCGTCACCCCCACGATGGAGGCCATGAGGATTTCCACTGCACAACAAAAAACAAAGGCACAGGTGTATAGTACACCCACATTTCGCCAGTTATGTTCAAGTCCCATGTAAAAAAGGAGGCGAGCCTATTGCCATCAACCAGGCACAGATCGAGACTCCAGGCTGCTACTAAGGCATTCCTGAGAAAACCCAAAAAACACTTCGCCCGATCCGGGAATCGAGCCCAGCATGTCATGCTCTGCAGCAGCGCTTGCGCCCACTAAACCAATGAGACAGACGATAAAAAAAATCATGAAAAATAAACAAAACAATTAATAACTACTTACTTCAGGAACTTCATGACCTTTCAGAATTTTAAAGTTAGCGCTCTAAACAAGAAAATCAAATTTTCAAAGCTTGTTTATTCTTGCTATCGGTACATAGGGACCATGGCGCCGTTGCTTTCAACGGAGGAGTATTTCCATCTCCCTCACACATGCACCATCTCTTTCTAACGCAATGACACTGACTCTCACTTTTTAGATCTTGGAGTGGAAATTGAAGATTTTTGTCAGTTTTAGGAAATAAGGAAATCGAAAAGTGTATTAGTTTTGTTTATTAATAGTCGTTTGTCTAAGTGGTCACAAGCGTGACTGCTGAGCGTTAGGGTTTAGGGTTTAATCCGGTGATATTCAAGAGCAAGTGTTGTGCTTATTAAAAATATCAACGCACAGCCTAAACCGCTGGCTTTAGAAGCACGCGAAAGTTAGCACCAAGGGCCGATTTTTGATCCGTAGTTAAACTGAACCAATTGTTAAAAATAAGTAAGTAATGGTTAAATTTTTGCAAAATGTGTTTTTGATAAATTTTTTGTTTATCTAATGATATAATATCATTGCTAATGGTCAAATAATTAACTATTAGTTAAAAAAATAACCATTAAATAAACCAAAAGTTGATCAAAAAACACACAGAACAAAATTTTAACCATTAGTTACTATTTTTAACAATTGGTTGAGTTTAACTACGGATCAAAAAATCTGCCCTAATTTTTGTAAATGTGTCCCCTTATGTGGTTCATAGGGGATGAAAGTCTGTATGGAAATACGTTTTTGCCGATGGAATTCCTACCTTTTTTTTTAAACATATTTTTCAAATTACCAAATTAAAGAAAGAAAACAAAATGTTTTATTTGGGGCACACACAGGATATACAAATAGTAAAAACTTTTTTGCAAAAAAAAAAACAACCGACTTCCAAAAACGACACTACAAAGTGAAAATAACTTTAATTTCGGAAGTCGGTGTCGTTGGGTTCGCATTTTCATTGTTTGCCACCGACTTCCGAAATTAAAGTTATTTTTCACTTTGTAGTGTCGTTTTTGGAAGTTGGTTGTTTTTTTATTTTGCAAAAAGTTTTTATTTTTCACTTTTAAGTTCTAATTTTTACCAGTAATTTTGGTTTAAAAACCAAACTACAGAACCGTTTTTGATGAAATTTCTATAGGACCACTTCAGAAGTATCTCCTTCCGAACAAAAAAAGAATTTTGAAAATCGGTCTACATTGGCGGAGTAATCGCGTAACATACACACAAAAAAACATACCGTCGAATTGAGAATCTCCTCCTTTTTTGAAGTCGGTTAAAAACAGGAGCATTTGAAACTAACAAAGTTACCTACATTCAAAACAAAAAAAATAGAATTAGAATTGATTTTATATCTCATAACACTCTAAGCTAACATGGTTAATTTCTCAATAAGAACAGTTGGGCATCAAACTCAGACTCAAAGCATTTATTTCAAATAAACCATTTCCTTTTACTTTTGGTTTGTCAAAATTAAATAGTCAGTCAGTTAGTCAGAAAGTTGAAGCTAGTTCCATCCACCCGAGCTACATCCACCATCACTCACGGAGGCTCTTCATCATTAAACACACAATACAAAGTCAACGAACCAAACTCCTACCTACTATAAAAGTCGGTAGAAAATCAAATTAGACTCGAATTAAAGGAAAAAATACAAAATAATTGTATTACTACACAAATACCGCTCCAGTTCCGAGTACCGCTTTATGACTCAGAGCGCCGGGGTTCGATTCCCGGAAGAGGCGCTTAATCGGTCTACACCTTAAGGCAGATAGCGGTAAAAATAATATTGAGTTTATTTTAGAGATAGATCTCTTTGTGGTTTGGTATTGCACGGATTGATCCAAGAAAAGGAGTTGTAGACCTCCGCAGAAGGTTACAGCTTCTTGCTCTTGCTTTTGAGTCATAAGACTTGGCTTATCTTGCAGCAAAATTTTCCTCAAAGCTCCCCCCACAGCCACCTCAGTATTTTACATGAAACGACTACCTATCTGACCTCCAAAACCCAGTTACTGAGTAATACCGTCCCCCTTGGTAAGACTGGTTGTCAGGCTTTTAAGCTTCTGACTATTCGTGACGACTGTCAAAGATCTACAAATGAAAGCCGAGGCCAACAGCTTAAATTGCTTTCCGCGACACGAAATGGTCTCGACATGTAATGGATGGTCACCCATCCACGAACAGACCGCGGCAAGCATAGCTTAACCTTCGACCGCCACATAATCATACATAATCAGCCTATAATGTTCCCACTGCTGGGACACAGGCCTCCTCTCGGTGAGAGGGAGTGGGCCATAATCCACCACGCGGGCTCAGATGCGGGCTGGAAATGTCACAAGTCTTCGAATTTATGGGTCTAGGACATGATATGCCGATTTCCTCACGATGTTGTTTTTGTCTTCGCTGTTTTGAGAGCAAAGCGCCTGTTTGGGTTCGAATGTTTCGTAAGTCACAATGTCACAATGTAGCTAATTTATTTTTTTTATTACCGAAGAAAAATTTCAACAATATGTAGCTCAGAATCATGTACTTACGCCAGCACATCAAGCTACTCGAAACTGTCAAATTTTCCCAGTCAACCTTGAACCTTAATGCTTTAATTTTATTTAAACTAACTTAATGCAATTATATATTATTAATAAAATTATAATAAATATAAATATTATAATTTTAATGCAATGTTTTTAATGTGTAATTGTAATTGTAGTGCTTAATATGGGAATAACTTCCTGAAATAAATGGTTATTTAATTTAATTTAGAAATAAAGTTGAAATCTATTAAAGAAATTTGACAGATTGTAGTAGCTTGATGTGCTGGCGTCTGTACCGAAAGCCAGAGCTACACAGGATGTTTGTGACTTTGAAGTGTAAATAGAGACATTATTATCTAGGCAGCATTTTAAATAGCTCCAATGGCTATCAGTTTCCAATCCCCCGTTTCATGCTGACTGGTCAGGTAATATCTTGCATCGATACTAGCTATCCTCGTACAGCTCGTGCCAACACGAAAATATAATAGAAGAACCAACAGCCGAACTTCATCATTCATTTCATTTACTTCCAAAAATCCCTACTAACTCTAATGCAGTAAGCGGCGCTAACAAATTACATTAGTATTCATTTGATGTGCGCCTGCGCCGACTGTGATGACTGGCGGTTTATGCGCAGGCGCCGGACACTGGCGGACAGAAATAAGTGGTCACTGAATAATAAAATATGGATTAGTATGTATCTACCTATTACTTCGAAAATTTAACAAAATATTTCCACAGTCTTGCTTGCAGACTTGCTTGCTTACATGTACTTAAGTAATTTATTTGGCAAGTTTATCGCTGAAAAAAATGTGTAAAGCTTTATAAGGTTCATCTGAATGAAATAAATTCTGTAATTTCGTGCCGATTTCTATTAAAAGAAAAATTTAAAAAAAAAACAAAGACTTCAGAAAAAAGACGAAAGAGAGACACTATCAAAAGCTGGCTAATATTCATATTCATATATTTATACATCTTCTTTAATTCAGGGGATTACAGGTATTTAAGTCCAATGATACTGATCTTGAGTAATTTTTCCACAAACTCATATTTGTTTACATTTTTGGCAAATAAATAGCGAATGCAGTTTAGACACTGACATTCTATTGAGAGAGAAAACTGACTGTAAATGTGAGTACCAGGCCAGCACCTACTCTCTAACGGCCATAACGATCTATCACCAATTTTGGCATACTGTACGTAGAAAAACCTACCTCTTACTTAAATAACGGGAAGCGACCCAAACAAATACTTTGTCATACTTCACTCCGGTCAATAATTCTGCTCGCAAGTGTAACGCTGACGAAGCAACTAATATCACTTCAAACCGATATTCATTCTACTGTTCCTTGCCAATACAAAACCTCCTTTACCACTTCGCAAATAAAGTTCAAAATCATGCCTAAATAAAGTATTCCACTTCTTCTTTAATTAGTGATTGAGTCCGCATCTTCATCCCGGCTACCTGATAGGTGTTTTCTTTTTTTAAGGATTTTCATAATGGATATTAGTGAATATGTGATGAGCTGATGACAGCATTGCGGCTCGTATGAGGACTTGGGATGGGTGACTTTGGACTGGCTGGTATTAGGGACTTCAATTGACCTTGCTACAAAGAAAAATGAATATTAAAATTATGTACTGTTTATATTTCCAAAGAAACGATGGGTTGGACTGTGTGAATGATGATATGGTTAGAAAGGAGGTGACTACCGAGATGACGACTAATAGAGAAGTATGGAAGAAAAATACATGTTGCGCAGATCCCAAACAAACTTGGATAAGGGCGGGAGAATGGTGATATGATGATGTATTAATGATATTTACAAATATTACCTACATAAACTTATTCTGAAAGAAATCGTCTTGAAATTAACAAGTTAGTACACACAGCATCGGCATCGCAGATAAGTACGTTGTCATCTACAAAACTCTCTCATAAAGCCTGTTAAAATTACGCCGAAACCATGGGACTTAAATATACTTATCTGGCGAAATGTGGGTGTAGTATGAGTACTCTGCCTAACCCTTCGGGGATTACTGGCGTGATGTTATATTATTTTGTTATGATATGTGTAATAACGGCAAGTCATACTTTCAAAATGATCGCCATCGCTCCACCATACCCTAAATACACACATACCTACGTACAAAAAAAACCATTTTCTTCACACAACGCTCAGAAACAATAAGGCAATCAATCAAACAAAGATGGCGGCTACTAAAAGTATGAAGCATGATTTATTGTATGCTTTCAAAGCCCAAGGCTGCGTGATAAGAACGTCAGTGCTTCTTACGTTTATCTTTACAAATGACCTCTATGATCGGCCAAGGGCAACCGATTTTTTTTTCGGTGATTTAATCAATTATTACAGTCTGATAAATCATCATCATCACCATCATTTCAGCCGAAAGAAGGCCACTGTTGGACCTATGTCCAGCTTGCACCACTTCAGCCAGCGAGGTAATTGCCTATCACTATCGATAACAATGGGTTTCATTTTGACAGTTCAACAATATTTACGTTGACGTTACATTTTTCGTAAATATGAAGAATTAATGGATTAGCAATACACTTCAAAATGATTCATACGTCTTCCGGTACGTGGTCGTCACTCCAGCACCTTTCGGCCCCATTGGCCATCTGTTGCTAATTCTTCGGGCTATGTCGGATACCTTGGTTTGTCTACGGAGCATCTGCTAAATGTAGGTATGAAAAGCTGAAAAGTCTGACATAGTCTTACCAAGGGGTATTGTGTTACCCAGTACCTAACTGGATTGTCGCTCCATGTAAAATACTGGTATTCAGCTACATCCGGTTAGACTGGAAGCTGACCCCAACGTAATTGGAAAAAGGCTAGGCATTACTAGGCAGATGATTATTTTGATGTTATCTTATTCGATGCCTTTTTGAGCAGTGACACCTGCTAAAGTATAAAATCTCAATAATGTTCCAGAAAAACTGACCATATGTAGTTAGTTGCAGCTGTGTAGGCCGTGCGTAGAGGCAACGTAAAAGTAGCGTCGTAGCCGCGTTGTAGCCGCGTCATAGCCGCGTCGGCCTTGCACAGAAGCAGCGTGGCAGCCGAGTAGCCTGTGCGTAAAACCAGCGTCGTCGTACCCGCGCAGACCGCGAAACTATTGGAAGACTGGGAACTACATAATTGACAAGATTCATAAAGATAATCACATTTATATCACACTTCACATCAAGTACATATACCTACGTTCTTTGTCACGTTTCCGGATGATAGCGATGCGGACGAGTACTTCGACGCCTCAGTGTCCTTTTGTTTTGTATTTATTTGTTTAGTTAGTTAGTCATTTAATATTAAGGGCTGACTTTTCCGACGCCAGATAATTTTATCAGAGGAATCATTTTGAATTTTTGACAGTTCTTCCATACAAAAACCGTAAGATGTCAATTTTAATCCACGAATAAAAATTATCGGTCAATTTAAAAGTCAGCCCGTGTAAATAGTAAATTATCTATACATACAATGCAGATCATAAGAAGAAATTACAAATACATGCATAAGTAAATACTTACCTACAAACATAAAACATTCATTACATTACCCATGCAGCATAGAGATGATTTATTTAATAGTAACTCGCTTTCACACGCAATAAAACATAAAGAAATGAGCTCGGAACGGACGAGGCAAAGATTAATTACTTTTTAATTCGCCATTTTGGTGGCGTCATTCTTTGCGCGGGAACGTGTAGTGAGCGCGTCTTTTGTTTTTTTTTTTCAATGTGAACTTTGATGACCAAAGGTCGTGGTCTGGCAGCCAATGCCATAGACTAAATATTTGTTTAGTTTTTTTTTATGTGGATGTCTTTAAGGGTCAGTTTCATAGATCGCTTTGACTTTACTTTGCTTATTATCCTATGTGGAAAAGGGAGAGGGAGGCCTTTACTGGGACATACAGGCTAGTTAGATTAGATTAAAGTACTCTAAAGGAAGCGTTTCATACGAATATGAACCTTATTCTTAAACGTTAACATTTACTGTTATCCGGAGTTGGCATAGCTTGCGGAGTTAGCAAGCTGAAGTGGCAGTGGGCTGGCCATGTTTGTCGATGGACCAATGGCTGGTGGAGCAGACGAGTCCTGGAGTAAAGATCGCGTATCTGCAAGCGTGGTGTGGGTCGCCCCTGGCTAGATGGACCGACGATCTTAAAAAGGTGACTGGGACTGGATGGGAAATTTGGATGGACAGGGTGCTGTGGCGTACCCTGGGCGATGCAGATGTCTAGCAGTGGACTGCGATAAGCTGAGTTAATTCATAGATTCATAGATTGAACGTTACACGCATATTTTCATATTCGTATGCAACGCTCGCCATACTTGGCAAATAAATGTCAAAATGTCATCTATGAATCTTGCCCTAAGAACAAACGATAAATAGATGGTGTGGAAAGTACATTTGGCTTAAAAGAGGGTGAATGCTTTTATTTTGACACGATTTCTGAT
Organism: Apamea anceps; assembly: GCA_951799955.1. Lineage (NCBI taxonomy): Eukaryota > Metazoa > Arthropoda > Insecta > Lepidoptera > Noctuidae > Apamea > Apamea anceps. The sequence goes on along the minus strand of OX637527.1, from coordinate 5,557,308 downwards.
TTCAACGGAAAAGGAACCTGACCGTTATGGTTCAAAGCCTCTGCATGTGAGGGTCAACACTATAGTTCGTCAGATTTGATGAGTCATGGTTCTTGAGTATTCAGAGATTTATTATCTACTAGCTGACCTGATATTGTCCTGTCCATAATCGGCCTATAAGTAATGTTCCCACTGCTGGGACACAGGCCTCCTCTCTGAAGAATAAGAATAATTTATTTTGCCAGAAACATTTTCTTCTTTTTTTTTTTCTGTGAGAGAAAGTGGCCCATAATCCACCACGCGGGGCCAGTGCGGGTTGATGGATTTTTGTCTTCGATTTTTTTCTCGATATATCTAGAATAGAATAGAATAATATTTATTTGGTTAAAAACATCGATCTCGATATGTAAAAGACCAATCCACGAACCGACCGTGCCAAGCGTAACTTAACCTTCGACCGACCCTATCGGCTATTTACACTTAGCCACTCCATTCAAATCGTAAGATATTTTAAATCCTTTAAGTGCATTAATAAATGACATAATTAGAAACACATTAGGTAAGTAGTCTAAACAATAAATTATTCACATCTTACACGTGTTAAATTAATTATAAATAACACTTGTCTCATGTAGCATTCTTCTACATAAACGATTAGGTAAATAAAATACTCACTCAAATACTTTGCATAGTTACTTGAAAATTATTTACATAATCATCTAGTTATTAATCCTTACCTAGGTACAGACGCCAGCACATCAAGCTACTACAATCTGTCAGATTTCTTTAATAGATTTTCAACTTTATCGCTATAGCATTAAGGTTCAAGGTTGATTGGGAAAATTTGACAGTTTCGGGTAGCTTGACCTGCTGGCGTCTGTACATTCTAATCATACTTACTTTTCATAATAAATGCTAGTTAAATATAACATATTATCACGACTTTATTCAGCAAAGGGATAGGCTGAAGTGTACCAATAGTTACCTCAATCGATCTGCCTAGCCTTTTCCCAACTATGTTGGGGTCGGATTCCAGTCTAACCGGATGCAGCTGAATACCAGTATTTAACATGCAGCGACTGCCTATCTGACCTCCACAACCCAGTTACTGAGTAATACTACCGTATTACCCAGTAACTGGGTTGTGGAGGAACCTGTCTTACCAAGGGATATTCCTTGGTAAGATAGGTTTTACACGTCATAGGAATTATTTAAAAAAAAATAAGCTAAATGAGGACGGTGTTTCCTGTCTGCTCTAAGAAGAAAGGCCGAAACAAACTCAGAGGTCACAGTCTCTTTTAAAGTCCCGCCATGATCTTGGTCAGACCATGTGAAGACAATGTCGATTGATGTCTGAAATGGTCTTTTGAGGAAAGTACCACACAGATTTGAGTGGACCAGTCGGTACTTACCTACTTACAGTTCATTATCCCAAAATTCCAGACTTAGAGCTCTCAAAAATGCGCACAGAAAACTTCCTAGCACCATAATCCAATAAGTAATACTTTATCCTCAGAAAATGCAAAATTAAACACGATCACACTCAATAAAATCTTACAATAAAAGTGAGGTTCTTATCGACACATTGTTATCATTATCATACAAACATCGATACAACAAAACTCGATCAAATAAAACTAATTTATTTTTTATCTGTGCTCCATTGTCCATTGTTTGGCGCGAACGCCATCTTTCTTGACACCAATTATAGCGGCAATTAGTAGCAGGAAGTGTTCGATTTTGCTCATCATTCGGATGACGGTAAAAGTGTTTTTTGTCTACTACGGTAATCCAATGATTTGTCTGTTTTAATTACTTCGAAAACATGGGCTAAGGAATGTTGCTGTTGAAATGAAATGAAAGGAAAATTCTGTGTGTTTTTCTTGGGATTTTGTAGGTTAGGTTTTACAATTTGGTCCGAGGGAAATGAATTAGCAACACAACAGTACAAGAGTGCTTGTTTGGCTATCCAAACAAGCAAGAAAATAATGTTGATGCTGATGTGTAAAGAAGCAATAGTACTTCTTTACACATCAGCATCATTTTCTTCCTCATGACCAATTTATTTGGGGTTGGCGCAACATGTGTTTTTCTTCCATAACGACTTCTCTATTAGTCGTCATCTCGATAGTCACCCCCTTTCCAGCAAACCCTTACTTTTTGTTTTTTTTTTGTGTCATCAAAATTGACACAAAATTATTCGAAACATTGTATTTCAGCATAATATTTCATAATAGCTAAGAGTTAATATTCTTTTAATTCTACTTCTGTTCCGATTTTATTTTATTAAAGCTCAATAATAATTATTTAAAAAAAACTAAAACTAAAAATTTTGTCGCTCACTGGAACCAATAACATTTTAGTTTCAAGTGAAGAATTTATTTAGATCCCGTTTTCATTGGCCTTGACTCCATAATTTCCAACACATCATTGCAAACAGCACTGCAAATCGTGACAAAAACTATCTCCAAAAACTAAAACACCAACCAAAAGACCAAAAATGAGCCGGCCACTTAATTAAATTATTGGAACTATACTTTTACCGCTCCAACGCCTGTGCCGCGGGGCGTCTCGAAAAAAAGAAAATAAAAAAAGGATAGAGAGCAAAGCGGAAAGGTTTGGCGCCACTGACACTTTGGCTCTTCGCTCTGACACGCCTCCGGCGCCGACTGAGGAGCTTAGATCTATAGAGGTTTTATAGCATGTTGGGATAGATCAAACATGTAGTAGGTAAAATTGTAGGAGTGGACCTAGCTATGTTTAATTTTGGATCGTATCAATATTCTGAATTAGGGTCGCTCGTGTGTTGGTCGAGAGCACAGCCGATCGATTCTGTAAAAATCTCATCGTGGAAAGTTAGGTGAAGTGAGCTTAGAGTGAGCTGTCAATAGTATCAATCCCTAGCATTATTTGGAATGACAGCTCACTCCACGCTCACTTCACCTAAGTTTTCACGGTGAGATAGTTACAGAATCGCACTGCTGGTGGCCCAGTGGTAACAACCCAGCACCCTTATTGCGTAATACACTATCAATCCCAATCTGAATCATTTTGAAGGATATTGCTCATCCATTGCTTCATATATTCGAAAAATATGTCTGCTCAACAACGCAAATAACGCAATAAATGTTGTTGAACTGTCAAAATGAAACCCATTCCTGCTGTTAGTGTGTTACGCAATTATCCGCTGTATTGTTTTTATATTAATCAAGTTAACTGCTGTTTGTATGCATATGTTTCTGTTACAAATAAACCTATATTTATCTCTTTCAGAAGAAAAAAGTTGGAAAGAGCCACACTTTACAGAGTATTTTACTAAAACTGCTGCCCTGTGCAGCTCCAGCAGTCTCGACATTCATAGCGATCGCTTTACGACCGAATTTGGTCGCAAAGTCCTGTCACTCCATACATTTCACCTGTCAATTCGGCACTTTGCGACCGAATTCGGTCGTAAAGCGATCGCTATGAATGTCAAGACTGCTGGGGCTGGTCTAAAAGGTCGTTAAAGATACAAATTAAACCATTAAGTCGAACAGGGTTACGCTATGTCATCTGCTTTTTTCCAACTAAGTTGCTGTCGGCTTCCAGTCTAACCAGATGCAGCTGAATCCCAGTATTTTACATGGAGCGACTGCCTATCTGACCTCCTCAGCCCAGTTACGGAGTAACACGGTACGATACCACTTAGTAAGACTGGTTGTCAAACTTTTAATATTTCAATTTGTAATTTAAAACCAACGGATAGTTGTAAACCTTATTTTAAATCCCTTAGAATATTGACATTGCCTTGCCTTTAAATATATGAGACTGCATTGTTCGTCAAGAAAAACAGTAAATTGTTAAAAAAAGCTTCAGAGGAACGTTATAGATCAACAAGACCAGAATATTGACACGAATTATGTCTAAGAGCCTCAAAAACGGCCCGTATGCACAAAAGCATTCTCTGCATGGCTCCAAAAATATATAATAAAATACCAAATGCTATCAAAGATTTGAATTTTACACAATTTCAACGGAAATTTAATGATTTTTTAATTAAAAAAATGCTATCTATTATACCATTGACGAATTCCTTCTTGACAAAATGTTATAAAGTGACAGTTATATATTTATGCTTGACAATTTGACTATAATTATTTATTGTATTTGTAATGTTTGTAATAAATTGTATTTTAATTTGTATTGTAATCCAAATTTTGACATTTTTGTTTTGTATACCTTAACAATTTTAAATTCTTATATTGTTAAAGAGTGTATGCCCAATGGGTAGCTTTTTGAGTTTCCATAGAATAACTGTAAGACCTGCTGTATCACCAAAAAGCACACGAATAAATACTTTGACTTTGACTTTGATAGTCACTCATCCATGTAGGTTCCAACCGCGGCAAGCGTAGCTTAACCTGATCAATCGACCCGTGCGGCTGGTATTACTTAGCCACAAGTCCCATACGCTATGTATCCTACCTACATAAAAGCAAATAAAATGGCTTTACAAGTTCCAGAAAACTTCGTCAAAATAAAAAAACAACATTTTTTTTAAACTTTTCAGTAATCCAGACTTCAAAAACGCTAAACCGACCCACAATTAACCTCTGGACTACGTAAAACAGCCAAATGCCTGTAATTATAAACTGTTTTTATACCAAAAATAAAGATAAAAAAATCCTTAAAAGCACACACGCCGCCTGCCGCCGGGTCGAACTAATAGGATAAGGTGGCGCCACTGTTGCCAGTTAAAAATATTGTTAATTTCGTTTATTGGTCATACTTTAATTTGCGAGCGTGAAATAAAACCTTATTACGGAGCGGGCTACTGGTTTCTTTATGAGCTGTTGGGATAATGAGACTTCTGAATTTTTTGTGGTGTTACCTACGTTAAAATTGTATTTAGTTAAGTCTGAGAAGATTCTCAAGACGTATGTTTCAATCAATCAACTGAGCCTATTGCAGTCCACCGCTGGACATAGACCACTTCCATGCTGCGCCACAACACCCTGTCCTCCGCCTTCCGCATCCACTCATCATCTGGTCTGTCATCCCAGCCACCTTTTTAAGGTCGTCGGTCATCTAGCTAGAGGGCGTTCCACACTACGCTTGCCGATACGCGGTCTCCACTCCAGGACTCGTCTGCTCCACCGAACATCGGTCCTTCGACAAACATGACCAGCCCTCTGCCGTAGTATGCTTGGGCAGAATTTAAAATGGCATCCTGTCTCGTCGATCTTGTGGTCGCAAACGCTACTGCTATCCTACGTCCTAGGTTCGATTTCCAGGTTGGCAAAGTGTCATTGGGTTTTCCAGTATCAGTCCAGAGTCTGGAATTTTGCCGCGTTAATGACAATAGGTTCGCCAGCTCATGGGGCAAAACTTATTTGGCGAAATGTGTGTGTACCTACTACTATAGGTAGGTACACCCCTGCCTAACCCTCCGAGGAATACTGGCGTGATGTTATATGTGTATGTGTGTGTGTGTGTACAAAATCACTAATTGCTTTTTTGCGTTATCCTAACATGCATGAAGCAAGGAAGGAATCGTGTCAAACTGGTACGCATGACATCTGAGGATGGCGTTCGCTGTGTTCGATAGCCAGGTTGGGCAAATATACCTACCTTATAGTCTTTTTATATTATATTCCTTAGACATAGGGCAAGAAGGTGAAGAATTGGCTTAGTTGTTAATTTTATAGTGCATGCTGTGGTCTCCTGTCATTGAACCTACACCTACCAAATACTTTGTCCTCCATTAAATATATGCAATGTTTAGTGTATATATTTCGTTGGAGATCCTAAAACAAATAAATAAATAAAACGACGGGTCTGCGTCTGCCTAACCTAAGTCCAAGTCAATACTAGGTGCTAGAAACATTATATTTTTCAAAGCAATCGCATAAAAAATCCCAGTTTTCGAATATAAACAAAAGTATTTTTTTTCTCAACTTTCTTTAATTTCTCTTGACCTATGTCTATTTGATAGCACTTTGTGTTACCGACGTCACAGGTAAAGGTCTGAATGGTTTTTTTTCTAAAAGCCCTTCCCGCCGAAAAGGCGCACGCGATCGCTCGGGCGCCATGTTCTTTTATTTTTTTTTAAACCACAGTTGCGTTCGGATACAGCCTCAGGCGAAAAACAGTCACTCAAAAGTCACGCGTTCACAAATAAAAAAGGTTTTTTGAATGATACAGTTTTTTCGGTAAATTAGAGATTTGGAAGGGAATAGTTTTTTAAGAAATTGCGTGCCCGACTTTTTGGTAATGATACGTCTGCGCGTTGATTTTTGACTTTGCTCCAAATACGCGGTTCTAGTTTTTTTTTTGGTTCGGTTTAGGGTTTGCTTACGTGGGTTCGAATTCGATTATCTAAAAAGTGTTTATTAGCTATTATTATATTATGCTTGTCTTTGTGGTAAAGGTAGGTACAAGAAAAAAGAAATACATATTTACATAGGTACTTCGTGGGGAGGTACACATATCTGGGCCCGTATTCTCGTAATTTAAAACATTCAAAATCTAGTCGCAGTGTCATCTCGGCGACCAACAAATGTCAAAAACTTGTCAAAATATAGGGAAATTAGACGTATTTTTGATAGATTGAGACTGAGATCAGACTGAACGTTCTTAAAATTACAAGAATTACCCCTCTGATATCTATAGCTAGGTACTTATTAAGTTTAGTGACTCTATTTTTGTGAACAAATTTAGTTGAAACAGTAGGTATCCCAAGGAAGGTTTTTAAAATAAGGAGATTCTTCTACTTTCACAAAAACTACATAAGCAGGTATATAAGTTCCGAATATATATAACATGGGCAAGATAGACTAACTATGACAAAATAATTCAATTTTAGAACATATAACCGGTAAGTGGACATTAGAAATTCATTTCCAGAAATTAGGGGTCTAATTGTGCTAATGAATGCCAATATTGTTTGTGTACCTGCCGACCAATTTTATTTTTTACTAGCTTCTGCCTTTTCTTCTTTTTTCCCCGTAAGAACCGTAAACAAAGTACCTATTAGAAAACTTAGAAAAAAATGGATGAAATCGGTAAAGTCGTTCTCAAGGTTATGGCGACCAAGGGAAATAGGGATTCATTTTTATATAATTATATGTATATAGATTTATTTTAAAACAATCAACTGTTACTAATGAGACACAATAACTTTTTCTATTGTTATACAAACCAGGGGGAAGCCCGAAAGTCTGACAACCAGTCTTACCAAGGGGTATTGTATTACCCAGTAACTGGGTTGTGGAGGTCAGATAGGCAGTCGCTCGATGTAAAATACTGGTATTCAGCTGCATCCGGTTAGAATGGAAGTCGACCCCAACATAGTTGGGAAAGGCTAGGCAGATGATACAAACCAGGGGTTATAATTAACTACATAATATATTTTATAATTTTGGTTTTAGCAGACCCATCTCGAAAACTCAATCAAAGGTTAGTTTGTCACTTCAACAAACGCCTACCGTATATCAATAGCATCAAGTCTAACTTGAGTGAATACTGACTTTCCCTCGTTCACAGACAATCAGGCGCTCTGTAGGACTAGATAATCAAAGATTTGAACAAACCATTATTTTTTTTTTAATAAAAATATGCGTATACCTAATTTACCCAACAATAATTTTTAAAAAAGTTCTATGTAATAACAGTCGCACTGGTCAATCGATCAGGTTAAGCTACGCTTGCTGCGGTTGGTTCGTGGATGGGTGACCATTTTCACATACCAAGATTCGTCACTAGCCCGAAAGTCTGACAACCAGTCTTACCAAGGGGTATCGTATTACTATTTATCGGGTAGCTCAGATAGGCAGTCGCTACATGTAAAATACTGGTATTCAGCTGCATCCGGTTAGACTGGAAGCCGACCCTAACATAGTTGGTAAAAGGCAAGGCAAGGTGAATTTAAAAAAATGTTCATGGGTATGGGAAACGGATATTGTCTGCATTTTTAATGTGACCAGTATAAAGATATTTTACATCCAATACAATTCAATAAAGTAGGTATTGAGTATTCAATAAATAAAGTACTGTTTAAAAAATATAGATAATAATCAGAGAAAACATGGAGAACACTAATAAATATAATTAGAAACTAATAAGTATACTATAAAATAATAAACAAACATCGTGTAAATACAGTTGCCAGTGACCAAATTCTCTTTTCTAAAATCTTTTGACAGTTTGACGTTACCAAATTTTGACAGTCACTTTTATATCAAAACATTGTTCAAAAGTCGTTTTTGTTACTGCCGGTGTTTTCATTTTTTATATTACAATGGTCTCTCGTAATATCTTCAAATTGGGAGCCCTAGAGGCTTCGAAGACAGCTTTCCTGCTATGTGACGTCCAGGAAATATTTCGGCCCCATATCAAGTACTTTAGCGAGGTGGTCAAAGTTGCAAATAAAATGGTAAGTTGTGATCGATTGTTACGTAATAACTTGTTGCTATCTGTTGATCAACTGTTCTTGTAATCCTTGGGAGATTTTGATTAGATATTGGCATGACCTTTGATATTTTTATTTGTAGAGGAATGGTTAAAAATGTCGATACCCCTAAAAATTACTTTGTTGACTATTGAATTCAGTTTCACTTTTACACGCCAATAACTCATTAATCTACAGAAGAGGCCAAAGTTTCAAATAGTTTCATGTGTTTTCTGTGTCCACTTTCCACAAAACTAATAATAATTTTATCTGTGTACTTATCAAACTACCACTTTGGTTTTAATTCTTTTTGTTAATAAGGGACTTTTATAATCGCAATGCATATGACGGTCCTATTACTAAAGCTTAGAAATCAAATATATGATTGTGCAATTGTTTTTATGTCCATCCAGCTAGTAAACATCTAGAGTGAGCTCCATTATATCAACATTTAATGATCCCATCACAGTAGAGATTTTTATGCCTCCCCACTGCTGACACACAGGCCTGCTCTCTGCGAGAGGGAGTGGGCCATAATCAACCATGTGGGCTCAGTTAATAAATCTGTGGTTTAGGCGTCAACAATGTAAGATTTCATTCATTAACTACCTTACCGAAAAATACTGTACTATCGCTAAAACCTAGATCTGACCATTTTGGAAACAAAATCCCGTGCACATGATGACCACAGCTGTGTCCGTAAGTAAAACAAAAGAGGATCCTTTTTAGGTCGACTAATAATATGCGCTGCAAGCAGGAATAGTCCTTACGGTGGTCAGATATAGATTTTGGTGATAGTGCCTACATATAACGAAAATATGCATCATCACTGGATCTTAGATAAAATATGCTATGGCCGCTGAAAATGGACTTAATATGCAAATATGATAATAATACTATAAAAAATTGCAGTTGGCAGCAGCGAAGCACTTCGAGATACCTGTCTACATCTCTGAGCAATACCCTAAGGGTCTCGGTCACACTTGCCAGGATATTAATACTACAGATGCTGCGTTAGTTTATGAGAAGACCAAGTTCTCGATGTATACTCCAGAACTAGCAGACAGACTGAAGAAAGACGTGCCAAAACTACAGTCTATTGTGCTGTTTGGCATTGAGGTAAAGATTTTAAAATAATAATATCACTAGCTGCACCCCGCGGTTTCACCCGCATAAGTTTCGATCCCGTGAGAATATCGGGATAAAAAGTATCCCATGTGTTAATCCTGGTTATAAACTATTTGTGTGCCTTTAATCCAAATCCATTCAGTAGTTTTGGCGTGAAAGAGTAACAAACACCCATCCATCCATACAAATTTTCGCGCTTATAATATTAGTAGGAAGTAGGACTTTTTGTGGCTAAGTAATAACAGCCGCACGGGTCGATCGATCAGGTTAAGTTACGCTTGCTGCGGTCGATCCATGGATTGGTGACCTTCTTTACACAACAAGACCCAATTGAATCAAACACACCCTTATTGCAGAACACACTATAAAAAAGAATCTGAATGATTTTGAAGGATATTGCTAATCCATTGCTTCATATAATCGAAGAAATTATCTGTTCAACAACATAAATAACGCAATGAATGTCATTGAACAGTCAAAATGAAAGATGTTCCTACTATTACCTGACTACCACAAAACAGTGTTTATCAGTTGTTTAGGCTAAACACCTTTTAAACGCGACATAATTATAATAGACTTTGACATAACACTGACATTAAACACTCATTCAACAAGTGTTTTAGTTTTTGTAGTAAGACCCTGTGTTACTTAATTACCCAGCTGGACTTGTAATTAATCTGTTTCAGACCCATGTATGTATAGAACAGACTGTGATAGACCTGCTGAGTAGGGACCTAGTGGTACATGTCCTGGCTGATGGAGTATCCTCCAGGTCGCTTATGGACAGGGGACTGGCATTGCAGGTCGGTACCTCATCATTTTATTAACGGTATCACTAACTGTAAAGATCTGGCCAAAACGGGCGAATCTTGCGCTGAATTCAGGACGAAACGGGTTTAAACTGGCGCGAAAATAGTCAAATACTCGCGTGACTTCTTAATCATAGATGCGCGCAGTCCCGTTTTGCATCCCGCGCGAGATTCGCCTTTGTGTGGCTCTAGCTTAAGGGCGCTATTAGGTTGCATGCCCTCAAAATATATCAGCCCATTCATATAATTGTCTCAAAATATGAAATTTCCCACCCTCATGTGAAAAAAGTGTGAGTTTATGAAGGCAGAAAGAACGCCAAATAGTTGGTTCGTCCGCGTTCAATACATCTGCGGGGCATCTCGCAGGTTGACCTAGAAGGTTGTCATCTGCTTAACTGGACTTGCCTGTAGGTGCTTCAATAAATTAAGGCGCAGGGCTTAAAAATTAAGCGGCTACACGCTATGGGCACCCTCTGTGGAGTACGGACCTCGGCTTACGGCATCGCTGGGAGAGGGCAGCAGGGTATAGTCTGGATCGGAATATTTAGGGACAAATTTAAAGCTACAGGCACAGCGGCGAGCGCTGGCTCGAGCAAGGGTCGGGGCGGATGCCCGATAATTGATATCGGGACGTTATACATATGCTAGTTGCGCGGCAAACTCTGCTTGCGCGATGCAGGATTTTGCGTGACGTCAGTGTGATAGTTCGCATGTGGCGATGTAGATGTCGCCACCAGGATAGAAAAGTTGAAGGCAAAACTAAAAGTATATTTACTAATTCCAGCGCATGGGTGCTCAATCCTGTTTCGTAACCACTTCGGAGAATGTTCACTACAAGCTAATGAAGGATAAGAAGCATCCTCAGTTCAAATTTATTTCCCAACTGAATAAGGAACCAACTGTAGATACTTTAGGGTTTACTAATACACTGCCAGAAATCGAAGAAGAATTAAAAATTAATGACAATTAGGTTTTTAACTCCTGAATTCTCAAATGACACTTAACTGACATTTCCATTTATTTTACGTCCGATAGCAACCCAATAGAGACCTTATTGCAACGAGAATAAAGATAACTGTCATTTTGACAGTGATTCAAAACCAAGGGTACCTAATGTCTGTTGACAAATAGTTAATTTACGTTTTTTGTAATTTGTAGGTCAATGTCAGGTTGTATGTTGATTAAAATATGATTCGCGACCGTAACAAATGTGGCTTTACAGAATTATAATCATTACAATCAGCAATACAACTAACTCCTTGAGTTAAAATTGGCCTCAAATGTCATGATCTCATTAAATAGTCATTAAACATATTACTCAATATAAACTTCCACTCTAGGAATTACTCCTGTATCGTGGGTGCGTTTACAAACATTTAAACTCACACAAACAGAAGAACAGAATTGAGATGTAGGTATTAATGATTTTTATGATTATAATTCTATAAATAAATATTTGTTACCACCGCGAATCATATGTAGATCAACATACGACCTGATACTAACCAGCATTTTGCATAAAACAAAAAAAAAAATAATAATTCGGCGGGTACCATAGCGCATCCCTAACGCTCTATTTGCGTGCTGGTGGCCCCACCTATGCACGTGACTTCGCTTATAATGTCCTATTGAGAAGCATTTGAGAATTCGGCCCCAAAAATAATAATTTATTTTTTTAATTTAATGTGGTTCTTTTAAAATTTAATGTGTAGGACGCATTAATGACTGATTTTCTTATTTTTTACATGTTTTTTATATGACTTATTCTGAGTTCTTGTTTTTTTTGAACTACAATAGTTGATATGTAGGTATTAAATGAGAAATAGTAAAAAGCAGAGCTTTTTTTATTTAGACATTGCCCAACAATAGTGCAACCCAACAGCAACCTTAGTTTACAGAGAATAAAGATCACAAAAAAATAACTAACTGTCTTGGCCTTAGTGGGATCCGATCGGTGGTTCTCTTAGCCCAATTGCCATCCGACATGCGGCTAACATGTCTGGCCTAGTCCCACTTAAGCGGGACGAGCTTGACTCCTACCGTAAGGACTGGCCGGCACTCGCAAAAGACAGAATCGTGTAGAAAAGGGAGAGGAAGGTTTGTCCTGCAATGGGTCAATACATGCTAGTTAGATTATATTAGAAAATAACTGCAAGGATTGTAGCTCTGATATTTTGAAGACATGTTGTAAAGAGTATTTTAAAGATAGTATTATAGAGTATTATAAAGTATTATAGATATATAGATTAATTCTTAAAATGGGTCAGTCAGTGTACTCGTCTGTCAATCGTCAGAAAAAATCAGTTGAACCATAGATTTATGTTCGCATAACTCGACGTAATACGTAATACTCAATATACTATACACAGTCAAATAAATATAACATCTTCATCAATAAATTGAAGCTTTTCCTTGTAAGCAAATGCTACTACAGTATAAGCGAATTCTTAAATGATAAATTATGAACAACTTCATAATTATCACAAATAACTCTATTAAAGATACGCCTACCAACTCATAATACGGAAATTAAATGTTTAAATAAATATGAAGCGTCCAATAAATAACTTACCTTAGTGATCATAAATATTAATTACGTAATGAATAAAAATAATTATACCCTTTTTTACGATATTTTTAAATAAATAATGTATATAATTAAATTTATTCTGTAATAATAAAACAATATAACTTGCTAACTACTAACTAATAAAAAAAAATCCAGAATAAAAAAAAACCCCAGCGTTCTTCCTCCTCTCTCCTACTTGATCTATGCTGTGCCCGACAGGGTCCATAATTGTGACTAACTTAATTATTTCCTACTAACTATGTATATACATTATGGTACGCAATAAAGAATTGAGAATTGAATTGAGAATTAATGTATAGATCAACTGATATTTTTTTCACGATTTCAGGGTTGGTCCCGTACCTAGTAAAAGTTGTTCATAATGATGAGTACAATGACCCCTTTTAAGGATTAAAACGATCAAAATTTAACTGTGTATAGTATATATTGAGTATTATAAGTTATTATGAGTATTATATACATAGATATAATGTTTTAAAGTTGCGCCGACCTCAAATAAATTGAGATAAGGACAAGAAAATTATAATTAATTTTCAAGTATTTGGTCGATCGGTTTCTATTCAATAGGCTACTGGTTACAAACATGCTGGTAAACATAAACTCACGCTTTTTTCCACGAGTTTAGGCAGAAGTTACAGAATTAATGAAATCCACCTTCATATATCTCATACACGCGCACATATTATAATAGCCGGTAAACATCTTGAACAAAAATGGCGGCGCCTTGGTAAGTCTTGTCGCTGTGACAAGAGTTATTGAAGAGAGTACTCGCTCAGCAACGCTCGCTTGGCGGGCAGAACACTCGCTGAGAGAATCACGCTTGATACACGCATACCAGCAAATAATCGCTCGTCGCCGTCCTGCAATCGCTGTTCGTTTATCGCCGGCAGTGGGACAGGTGCCTTACTGTTAGGGTTAAAGGGGACACCAAAGGAAAGGCCGTTCTAAGGATTTCAATACACCCTGGCCATTAGGTAAACCGTTTTTTGACAGATGGACCTAGTGATTGCAGCAACACACAATACATTGATTGATACACGTACGGTATTATGTATAATGCATGTAAGAAGCCATAATTCAATAGCATAAAGTAGTTTACATATTTATTTTATCACGCATTTTAAAGTTAACTTTTACGTAATCTGGAATATGGACGGTCTAAGACAGCTGTCAAAAAACGGTTAATCTAATGGCCAGGGTATAGTACATTTTTTAGGTTGACCGCGAATTTGTTTCCCAAAGGGTGATGGCAAAACTAAAATATCTTTACTAATTCCAGCGCATGGCTGCTCTAGGCTGTTTCATAACCACAGCGGAGAATGTTCTCTTCAAGTTAATGAAGGATAAGAACCATCCTCAGTTCAAACACATTTCCAAACTGAATAAGGAACCAACTGTCGATACTTTAGGGTTTACTAATACAACGGCAATGTCCAAATTATAAGTTAAAATGGCCATTCGATTAAAATTTAACCCCCAAGGTTTCAAATGACACTTTGTGTCTCTACTATTGTAGAAGTGTCACTTGAAAGTGACAGGAACAGCTTCAGACTAAACCTTGTGCCTTAAGGGGAAAGCGGTAGGGAAGCCCACAGTATCAAGGTAGTGTACAACCCTCGTAAGTTCATACAACCCTCATCATCTGCCGAGCCTTTTCCCAACTATGTTGGGGTCGGCTTCCAGTTTTAACAGGATGCAGCTGAATACCATTATTTTACACGGAGCGTCTGTCTATCTGACCTCCACGACCCAGTTACTGGGTAATACGATACCCCTTGGTAAGATTGGTTGTCAGACTTTCGGGCTTTTGACTATCCGTAACGACTGTCAAAGATCCACGAATGACAGCCGGGACCAACGGCATATAACCCTATTGACTGATATTTTATGACAGAGGGTTGTATTGAGGAATATAATTATGTAAATACATATTTGTTACGGTCGCGAATTATATTTTGTTCAATATACATTATTATAACCTGACACAGACCCGCATTTTGCAAAAAACGTAAGAAAATTTGAATTTTGTGGGCAACCCCGGCGCTTCCTGCTTAAAGTTGAGTTTTTGTCTGAGAATTCGGCCGTAAGTAAAACTATGTTAATTTTACGGGGTTATTTTTAAATTAATGCGTGCACGCAATAAAATGAAGAGGTCCTCAATTTATTACTCTTTTCCGAAAAATCATAATATAAGTATTGTTTGGAAAAGATCGGGTTGGGTTTTTTTTTAATAATGGGATTGCAAGGCCAGTATCATCATCATCTGCCTAGCCTTTTCCCAACTATGTTGGGGTCGGCTTCCAGGCCAAAATGCTCAGTATTTTTTTTTTTTTACTTTTTCGACAGGGCGGATTCGATCAAACTTTTATACCTAATGTATGTTTTAACCTGGGAATAAATTTAGAATTTTTGACAGTTATACCATAAAAAAACTGTCAGACGTCAATTTTATTCCAGGGTTAAAAGATGACATTGATAAAATCTGCCCTAACTCATCCTGTATGTTTTTGGTGATAGTTTACTTTATTTTGTTAATTTTATAAACTATTATAAGTTCCGATTTTATTTAAAGAACGTGCCTAAATATTTTTATATGGTATTAAATGAGAAGTTGTACTTAATCTTAACATTCCATGTTTTTTATTTAAGAATAATTTTAATATCAAAAGTGTATTAACGTTATCCTTTTTCGTACATAAATAAGGCTGCTCCACAAGTGGCACGATAAAACTTGGCTAGTTAGCAAACATGAACTTAATGTGTCAACGGAAGCAACATAATTATGCTTGTCTCTCTTTCGCTCCCGATAATTACGACATGCCATCCTACTTCCTCCTGTCCCTTTGATTATCATCTTTTATGGTGTGGCGTTGGTTATGTAAAGCTACGGTTTCCTAAAGAGCGTTTCCGCCATATTTATAACAGACGCCAAGAAAATCTGTCATTTTCACCAGTATTTGACATTACGGTGTCAGAAAACACTTTGTATTTATACATTACGGCCGCAGGTGGGCGGTTACCGCTCTTCTAGAAAACCGTTACTTTTGAGTGCCGTTTTTGAAGATCGAATGTTGCGCAACATTCGATCTTAAAAAACGGCACACACTAATTAACTTATGCACCACATTTTACTTTTCATTGGCTGCATGATAATAATTATTGTACAAAATATATATTAAATAAGGGCTGGTTTTTTCCATCGTCAGATAACTTTTATTCGAGGAATGAAATTGACGTTTGACAGTTTTTGCATGAAATAACTGTCAAAATTTCAAAATTATTACTCGAATAAACTTATCAGATGATTAAAAAATCAGACCTAAGTGATGGGACTACTCTAGACATTTTATATTACCAACAATTGTATGATTATAGCTTACCAGCATTTTTTTTTTAAATAAAAGTTTTTCACACTTATCTTGTTTTATTTTCAGCGTCTCCAATCCATCGGTGTCTTTGTGGGCACTTCGGAGAATATCCTATTCAAGCTTATGGGTGACAAGAACCATCCGGCATTTAAACATATTTCTAAACTTAGTACCACGCCTACTCCTGACGAATTTGGGATTAGTCAGAAAAGTGATCAGTTGTAAAGAGCCGTAATAAGGGCTAGATTCATAGAAAGCATTTTGACTTTACGTTGCGAAATATGAAAGTGTTTTATATGAATATGAACCTTATTACTGCGCAGATACTGTTAATATTCGGATAGGTGAATCTGAACAAGTGACGCATACGTATATGAACGTTAACTACATGCGAATAATGTTTATAATGTAAAGTCAAAGTGCTATCTGTTAATCTTGCCCCAAGATTAATGGGATCCGGAAGCGAGGCCAGTTTGAGAATCAGACGAAAGACCGCGTATCGGCAATCGTAGTGTGGGACGTCACCCAGCTCGATGAACCAGCTACCTTAAAAGAGTGGCTGGGACAGACTGGGTGTTGTGTCCGTGCCTGGTAGAGATCTAAGTCCAGCAGTGAACTGCGAGAGGCTGAATTGATTTAAACCGACGGCTTTGAAGGCGGTTGTTGACGGAAATTGTGCGCTCAACACACTTTCGGCGACACGAATTTTATTAGTTCAGTCCTTCACAGTTATTAAACCTGATTTTGTATCGCTGTCAAAATCAGTGATCTTTATTCTATATACAATAAGTTTGCTGCTGTAGATGTTGCCGGTGCGGTGATTTCGTGCTCTGTGGGCCGCTGACTGACGGTTATGCGAAACCAGTCAGTACCTACTGAACTGGCTTCAAATGTATTCTTACACGAGCCTAGTGCAAGGCCAGTGACTAAACTGACTCGCAAACTGGACTCATGTTCAGAGCCCATAAGGCACTTGTCCCACAGCCGTTGAGGAAGCGACTACTTGGCTATCAACGATTTTGTCACTCACGATACAAACAAAACATTGTAGGTCCCGCGAAATTAATATATTGGCCCTGATTCCCTTGTTCACAAACTAAACCAAATCCAAGTTCTGTGCATCTTTTTCTTTCCATTCCATTAAAAAAAGTACAGAAGACAAAATATTAGTTTACTCCTGTCAAATTAAGATACTCCATAGACAGATTAGACGTGATTAAAAACATGGCTGCTAAAAATACGTCAATTTACTTCAGGCGCTGATTAGTTTGACAGGACCAAACTAATATCTATCTTCTGTCCCTTTCCAAACTAAATAGAAAGAAAAGATGCACCGAACTCAAATTCAGTTTAGTTTGTGAACAAGGGAATCGGCGCCATTATTATTAGTTAATCGCTGACTGTTCACACCGCTGGCGAGTACTCGTTTGTCGCAGCGACAAGAGCTATAAAAGAGAGTACTCTCTCAGCGACGCTCTTTTGGCAGGTAGAACACACTCTCAAGACTCACGCTTGGTACAGACGCCAGCACATCAAGCTACTACAATCTGTCAAATTTCTTTAATATATTTTCAACTTTATCGCTATAGCATTAGGTTTAGGATTGATTGGAAAAATTTGACAGTTTCGGGTAGCTTGACCTGCTGGCGTCCGTACATTACGTATACAAGAAAGTAATCACTCGACGCCGTCGTGCACTCGCTGCTTGCCATATTATTTTTAGATGCTAACCCTACTAGCTTCTCGTTGCGAATTGGAAGGGATTTTAAACTGATTTTTGGAAAACGTTTAATTATTTCTAAGAGTAATTCATCAAAGGTACATACAGGGTGGCAGGGACATCAACGCGCAACTTGTTATCATGAATAAGTACAGTCACGAGCACCAATATGTCAACACTTGGCAACTTTCAATTGTGATATTTTCGTGAAATAACGAATGCAACGTTGAAATACGACACATTGCATAAACCTATGGGTTCGAAAATGCTGTGTTCGTAACAACAAAATTTAATTCAAAACTAAAGGAGTAAATCGCTTTTGCGTAAAGCAGAGTGTATACATACTTTTGTTCGTGACTGTACACGTTTTGAATCCCCTTCGTTGGCAGATATCGTCAGTTATTAAAAATAATTGCTGTTCCATACATTTTAACCGTGTAAGTATTGCACTTTTCTATAAAACGGCCGATTTCTTTTAAAATAGCCGACGAAAAGTTTGTAAGTTAGGGAGTCTAGAATCATATGTCGGATTCGTAGCTACAGTTTGCGCGTCGATGTCCCTGACATCCTGTATATTATGAATCAAATGATTATTAATCTATTTATATTATATTCGATGACATTAATCGGTAACGGACGTATCCAATGATATGCTACACTTTTTCTAATGAATCAATGACGTCCACGTCCATAAAATATATGGAAACACATGCACGTTTCAACGTTATCGTGGACGGAAAGGAGATTGAAGATTTTTATATGGAGCCTGGCATACCATTTAGTTTTTTTTTTTCAAAATGGCGGCCACGCATTTTGCCTATATAAATCTATAGCTGACATAAATGCAAACAGAAAACATACTAAGACCAAACCCTGTAAAGTCTCGTTCCCGATATTTAACGTTCAAAGTTGTTCACGTGACATCCATATTTTTAGACCAAAAGCGAGGCCGCCATTTTGAAAAAAAAATGGCGGGTAGGAAGGTATGCCAAAGTCCATATAAAAATCTTCAATCCCCTTTAAAGAGTCTTTTTATTTCCATACCATTTATAAAAGCGCACAACAGCTATAAGTCTGTAGTCATACTTATTTTAAATATACAGGATGAAAATAGCGAAACTGCAGACGTGGTGGGATGGATATCTAAACATGATTTGAAGTTTTTTTCTTAGGGGTCAACGACCCCTGTAGTGTTGTTACTTGTACTATGGGTTGAGTAAAATGTGTTTTATCGTTTTTAGATATCGATACCAATCACATCTGTGAAGTTTACACAAAAAAAAAAAACTGATATTTTAAGTAAATACACTAAAAGCGGTCAAAGACAACACAAATTAATTTCTTTGTTTTATCATATTTAGATATCAAAAACCATCACGTCTGCAGTTTCGCTAGCTAATTTAATTTGACCCGGGGTATAGTATATTATTTTAAGCTTATAGCGTTGCCATGTATATCTTACGAAGGATTTAAGAAATGGTAGAGTGTAGAAGCCCAAAGTAAGTACTAAAAATATTATTTTATTTTAAATAAGGTTTCCTCACTATTACAATATTTATGTAGTCAGCAAAATATAAATTCAACACTAAAAGATTTAAGACTGAGGAAAATAAAATGTAAATAATGTTGGAATAATGTAGATTAGGTGTATTATAGTTTTTGCAAATCACAAGCGACGACAATAAATTAAACTTCGTGTATCTATGACGTTCCCAGTCTGCATACGAAAATTCAATCAAATATATCCAATAGTTTAGTCACTCTAGCTAGTCAAAGATTGGCAAAATCCATAGTATAACTACTATTTCGTTTCTTAAAAAAAAAATACTATGAATTTCGATGCTAGGATTTATTTGATGGTTTCAAATACTCCTATGCGGCACGTCCCCACAGACAATGCCCACCTTCCATCCTGCGCCGCATGTAACCTGTGCACTTGATGATCTTGATCTGCCTGCGTCTGCATTCCCGAGTTTATCCAACCTGAATCTCTTCAGGGCGAGAGTGAATAGGCTTCTTCTGGGCAAGCTCGTTCCACCGTAGATCTCATCCCTGCCTCTGGGCTGGATTGAGGTCAAGAGTGAGCCCATTGTCAATAAAAAAAAATCTTATGACTGCGTCAGTGAGCGGAGTCAAAGATGTTTGAACTTTTTACCATCGATACGCTATGAATACTCCTATACATTAGTATTGCCAGTTTTTAGGGTTCCGTAGCCAAATGGCAACGGAACCCTTATGGATTCGCCATGTCTGTCTGTCTGTCTGTCTGTCTGTCCGTCCGTATGTCACAGCCGCTTTTTTCCGAAACTATAAGAGCTATACTGTTGAAACTTGGTAAGTAGATGTATTCTGTGAACCGCATTAAGATTTTCACACAAAAATAGAAAAAAAACAATAAATTTTGGGGGTCCCCATACTTAGAACTGAAACTCAAAATTTTTTTTTTCATCAAACCCATACGTGTGGGGATGGATAGGTCTTCAAAAATGATATTGAGGTTTCTAATATCATTTTTTTCTAAACTGAATAGTTTGCGCGAGAGACACTTCCAAAGTGGTAAAATGTGTGTCCCCCCCCCTGTAACTTCTAAAATAAGAGAATGATAAAACTAAAAAAAATATATGATGTACATTACCATATAAACTTCCACCGAAAATTGGTTTGAACGAGATCTAGTGAGTAGTTTTTTTTTAATACGTCATAAATCGTAACGTAACGGAACCCTTCATGGGCGAGTCCGACTCGCACTTGGCCGGTTTTTTTAATTTACTATCGTATATTGTCGTCTCCACATTGTATATGGGAAATAAAAATCTGGCCAAGAAAAGTAAGGACAAGTGACGTTTTCCTTAAGTAGATGCAAAATATTCCCCATTTTTTTTAATAACCAGTTTAGCCACGTTCGCACATTTTTCAAAATATTTTATATTAATGAATATATATATATATTAAAATGTCATGCCCATTAATATGAGGCAATAGGCTCGCATGTTACATGGGACTTAAAAATACCTGGCGAAATGTGGGTACTATTATACGTACAGCTCTGCCTAACCTTTCGGGAATTACAGGCGTGATATTAGGTATGTTATATTATATATTTAAAATGTTACCAATTATTTCACGTGCGCTCGTGAAATGCAAGAACTATAATAGTAACTTATATCGAATATTATATTTTATTAAAAATTCAAATAGTTTTATTTCAACAGCGACCATTTCAGTTGTTCCTTCGCCGATTGTAACACCTGAAAATAAGAAAAACTAACATAGGTATGGGATATTATTACATTACAATAATTATGTAAGTATATCGTGATGGCCCAGTAGTAAAGGTCTCACCTCGCATGCACGAGGTTGTGAGGGCAAGTAGGCACGACGACATAATATCAAACTATATATTTCCAGTATAAGCTGACTTCTCATTGTACAGACGCCAGCAGGCCAAGCTACCCGAAACTGTCAAATTTTCTCAATCAACCTTGAACCTTAATGCTTTAGGGATAAAGTTGAAAATCTATTAAACAAATTTGATAAATTGTAGTAGCTTGATTACTGGTATCTGTACGAAAAGTCTATTAATGCGAGGTCAGCTAATGTATAACTTAATGTGGCGTCCTGTGTACCAAACACATTTTTTTTCTTCTATGGCAACTGAGCCGATGTCGACTATTCTGCCAGAGCGTGATAAAACATTATTTATTGACATTTTTAATGTCAAACATTACCGTCAGATATTTATGCTGCCAGTGTGATGTCACATTTTTTGCAACATGAGTGGCTCTGATTGCGACATAATATGTAGAAGAAAAATTGAAACATTATACTGTCAGATTTTTATGCTGCCAAACTGATGTCTGATATGTTTCATCACAACGAGGTATCACATTCTAAGACGTGACACATCTTGTTGAAGCCCATGCAGCATCGTATATTTTGGTGTCGCTTGTCTCGGTGGTGTTCCTTCGATGTCACATATTAGTGCTGTCACTTCTATATGCCTTCCACAAATGATCAGATATATTTGTCATCATCTTGAAGACAAATATATCTGAATGATGAATAAATGAATCATGAAATCAGATTTTATTGCCCAGCTGTTCATAGTAATATTATTATATTTATGCTTGTGACTACTTGTGTAAATATAAATTGTAGGGATAGTGTTACATTCTACCTCTTTGTGTAGTGTTAAATTGTTATTTTTATTATGATTCAAACAGCTTTGAAATGTTTCGAATGCTCGAATACACTGGCTAGTTGAAATTCCTGGTATAATTCAGTACATTTTAATGTTTTCTTTATTTTGTAAAGATATACAAGGTGATTTTTTCATAACATCATGTTGTTCTTTTTATTTTTTTTATTTAGCATTTTGTAGATTTCAGCGTTTTTCTCTAGGACTTCTAGTTTAGAACTTACACATAATGGCTAACAAAAAATCACCTTGTTATCTGAAATATTGCGGGGTAATTGCGAGACACACTAACAGTAGCCATGGCTTCCATTTTGATAGTTCAACAACATTGTTTACGTTGCCGAGGAGACAAATTTTTCGAACATATGAAGCTAGGGTTTAGCAATATCCATCAGTGTGATTTATAGTGTGTCACGCAATTAGGGTGTAAGTCGAACTTTTGCTTGGATAATAGCAGATATCTACATATTGCTTTACACATAACTATACAACGTGTTTACACCAGGTGAAAATACCCAAAGGTAAAAAATTTTAGCGTATACCTTAAAGCATTTAAATGAAAAAAAAAATCTAAACAAAAAAAAAACAAGACAAACTATTTTTCTTTTTTTTAAATGACCAATTTCTTACCAATAAAAATAAGCATCAAAGAAAAAAGCGATACAGCCAATGAAAAGGGGTTGCCAATGAGAAAAAAAAAAATGAAAAAAAAAATGTTAGTAAATAAAAATTTAATAAGCACTAAATAACTACAATTACAATTAAATTTAATGTAGGAATACGTAATTTCAAACTATTTGCCACCGGTTCGCTTACATATTCATTATGTTCTGTAGAATCTGAAATTTTTAATAAATAAAATCATTGTCAACTATTTTGTAAAAAAAAATCGTAGTTAATATACCCAATTACTATTTTACTTCTGAAAAACAATTAAATCCCAGTGTTTAACTAAAATATCTCGTGAATCTAATGAATATATAATAATACTTTCATCCCATATCAATAGTTAAATATTATAATAATGATTGTGTTAATAAATAAAACGATAAACAAACACCACGTACAAACAATAAAATTAAAATAGAGATATTTCAAAATATTTATTTAAGTAACAAAAATCAAAAAGGAACAATAATTATAGGTACTAATAATTTTATAGGTACTTGAAGTACAATAATATTTAAAAAATACTTCTATAGACCAGAAATTAATGGCATATTGTGCTGTATCTTACGTAAATACTGATATTATTTTCAATTCGTCATAAGAACATAATAATATTCGATTTACTTGAAAAAATAATGGCGCCGATTCCCTTGTTCACAAACTAAACTAAATTTAAGTTCAGTGCATCTTTTTCTTTCTATTTCATTAAGAAAAGGACAGAAGATAAATATTAGTTTAGTCCTGTCAAATTAGTCAGTCCTTCTGTCCTTTTCTTAATGAAATAGAAAGAAAAAGATGCACTGAACTTAAATTTAGTTTAGTTTGTGAACAAGGGAATCGGCGTCAATGTCTAATTCTTAAATACATTTATTTATAAACGAATTCTATTGATTTATACAGGATAATTTTTTATTCAGTGCGTAAATTTTCACAGGGTGTTCTACCCATGAATATGAACAACTTTCACTATGGGACCATCTCTGAAATCACAAAAAAAAAATCAGCTGTTTCCTATAAAAGTTCAATACCTACTCGACCAAAATGTATGAATCTGCTGATTTTTTTTTCGTGATTTCAGAGATGGTCCCATAGTGAATGTTGTTCATATTCATGGGTAGAACACCCTGTAAAAATTTACGCACTGAATAAAAAATTATCCTGTATACTTACATAGTATCAACATAAAATTGTCTTTTCGTAAAATGGGAAAAAATGTAATGACATTAATTGATAAATATTCGCGATCTCAAGCGACGGTGTTGCCAAATTGAATCGATCTGTCTAGCCTATGCAGCTGAATACCAGTATTTTACATGGAGCGACTGCCTAGCTGACCTCCACAACTCAATTACTGGGTAACACGATACCACTCGCCACGACTGGTTGTCAGACTTTCGGGCTTCTGACTACCCGTGACATCTGTCAATGATCTACGAATGACAGCCAGGTCAACCTGTTTAATGTGCTTTCCGAAGTCAAATTGTGTATTAAACAAAATAAAACTAATATGTAGGTAATCTACATGTGCAGTATTATAAATTCGTGAGAAAAGTAATATTAAAATAGTACTTACTTTGTTTTTAATAGAAGGATCTAAAATTAGACAATTACGTATAAGTAGATAGAAATACTATCACCACCAGTAACACAAAAAAAGTATTTCGGCCAGGAGGATCCAGGCGCGGATGCATTAAAAAAAACCCGCGATGGTTTGTGTGGTATATTTTTTTTGTCATAACTTATAACATTTTTTTGAATAAGAAACAAAAAAGAAATATATATTTTCTGTCATATAAATAAATAAAATATGCAAAAAACTAAAAAAAAAAGAATCCCTTCTGAATTTTTGCAATTTTTTTTTTAAAGTAAACATTATAAATTAACTTTAAATACTCCTGTACCGTTGCATGCACTCATAAACACAATGCTTTACATGCGTTACATTGCGCACGAGCGAATTTCCAGACCAAAAATGAAAGTCGTTTCCCAGCAATCATTTTTGCTTTCTGATATACAGAATGCGTAGACAACGACTATGCGATGGGTTGCTACATCCTGTATGTTTACCCTTGACTGTTCGTGTCTTCTACACGAGATTCGTGGCGTGCACACCGCAATTGCACGTGCGCCGAACGTCAATTGAGATCGCGAAAAATCAATAATTAAAGAAACTATCGAAGTATCGAGACATACAAATTAAAAATGTTGTACAACACTATTTACGAAGTTGATAGATACAGGAAACTAAAGATCGAGAGTCAACGCCAAATGGGCCTCTATGTGGTTTTTGATGGATAAAATATTGACGTCAACAGCTAACAGAATTTCACGCTCAGGTCAAGTGCTTTTGTAGACTGTTTTTTTTTTTTAAATGGGATTTAGCAGGTCAACCTAGGGAGGTTGTCGGCTGCTTAACCGGGCTACCTAAGAATTTCTTAATTAATTCAGGCCTCCAGACTGGGCATAAAATTAAAAAAAAAAAAAACTATTTGATTACACTCGCTCGGCTTAGGGCGTCGCTGGGGGAGGGCAACAAGTGACAGGCTGGATCGGATCAAAGGTGATGTGACTGTCTGAATTGGGAATAGCCAATCAAATCACTTGGCATTAGTTTTATAGCCTGTTGGCATTTTTTTTCAGAAACTGGGTACTAAGCTACGGTTTCCTAGACCGCCACATAACGGCCGCAGCGACGGCTGTCATGAAAAAATATGATGGCAGTGAGGTTTGACTTTACGGTGTCAAAAAACGCTCTCTAGGGAAACACCAACGAACTTTCATAAATAACATTTTAGTGACGTCATTCTTCATCGTGGAGGCTATGTGGCGGTCACCGCAATATGAGGAAACCCTAGCTAAAGTCATACTCAGACAGCTGTGCTGCTGGGGAGTTTGTTGCGCCACTTCTTCTTCCCAGCGATAGCACTAGGAAGTGGTGAAGGGCGGGCGTTTTTAGGGACTGTCTTTTGTAATTTTGACGTTCGAAAAGTGCCGATTCTCAGCCTAATTTGAATAAATGACTTTTGATTTTGATTTTTGACTCTAGGCTAAAAGAGTCGCCACATCTTCTGGAGTAAAAAATCTACTCATTTTGACCGAAATCTCCTTTTTCTATTTCAAGAACTGAGTAAGTACAACTATTCCGACCGCAAGGCTCATTTTGCGTCTGCCAGGGCCGCGGGTTGTTCGATAGAGATACCGTGGCCCCTGGCACAGGCAACTGAAGGAACTCGAGTGGGTTTTAGTCAGTAAAACTCTGACACGCCCTTCCGCTCAGCCCAGAGCGGGAGAGGTCATTTGATGATTTCCCACCCCAAAAAAAAGATTCATTTTGCGTAACAGTAGCATAATTTCGACTCACTATCAGCAGCGTACTTTTTTTTTGTTTTTTGAGGATGGGAAATCATCAAATGACTCCTCCCGCTCTGGGTGGAGTGTCAGACTCTTACTGACTAAAACCCACCCGTGTTCCTTCCTTAGCCCTTTATGTTCCAGGGCAGCGGTAACCCTTTCGGACGATCCCGCTACCCATCAGCAGCGTACTTTAGGTCTAAAATTCCCTGTATCTACCAACTTGCAACCGATGATACCCAGTGCATTACAGAAGTGAAAAACACAAACTAAAGTCTACCAAAACATCTTATTGACTTGTTCCATTACCTGAGCTACGGTTTGTTCTCCTAGAGGGACGTCTTCTGTGCGCAGGGCAGCCCGACCGACTATGGAGGTTGGGTCGGAGTCTAGGATTACTCTGGAAAGGAGAAAATTGGGTTATAGTGTGGGGAGTATCGAGAGAACGGTAAGAAATTATTAATATTCTACTAATAATATAAACAGAGGTCGAAGTAGGTAGATTGATTTTTGGTACTTGTATCATAAATGTTCACAGAAAGAATAACATGGATTAGTAATTTTCTCGGAAAGTAACTCCGGTATTTCCGGATCCAATTAAATATTGTTAATGTTGGTAGTGATATTATTACTGCTTAATTAATTTAAAAGAACTAGTGAGCTACTATGTCGTCGCTGGGCGTACGCATTGTTTTGATAACCGGGTAGTGCACCACCCATGATCCTTTGCTCTGATTGGTCGTTGGGTTGTGTCAAATGGTGACTGAGTAACGTTAAAAAATAATATGAACAATATAATATTGCTCATTTTAATACAATTCCTACCTAAGTTCCGGTTTTTTTTTAATAATCAACCAATTCCGAAAATCCGGAAGAATGTCCATATTAATATATACGTTTCGGATCAATGACCCCAATTCAATCTACCTACTCCGACCTCTGCTTATAAATGTCAGTGTTAATGTTTAAAAGAAAGAAATAAAAAATGCATTTACTGGCATTACAGCAAAAATAATACACTTTAATGGTCCCTGAGAGGTTAAAACTATAAAAAATAATGATTATATTGCTAGCTGTCGGAAGCGCTTAAACACGGAGGAATTTTAACAAATAGATCGCTAACTATTTGCCATCTATTCCTCCGTGTTTACTTCGGTCTTACATTATTGTTCAAGGCAACAAGCCTTTGTTGTGGAGTTGATGAACGCCACGTGGGTACTCCTGATTCCTATTTGAAGGCCATGTTAACCGGCTAATGTTTTAGCCTTCTAGATTTGAAAGCTCGGTCCCCTCTTGGAAAGTAGTTTCTCTTTATATTATTCGGTCTCCGTATTGTCATTACCAGGAAAGGCAACTCAAGAGACTCGTCTCGCCGCCAGGATCTAGAGGAGCGTCCGGGGCCTAGACGCGAGACCTGTTCCTCGAGTTCGATCGAAGCCTCTTGCGGAGACGACTGTGCAACTTTTGGAGTCCGTCTAACGATCCTATTACTTTTTTATTAATTTAATACGGATTCTATAAGAACCCGCTAGTTACCTAAGTCCGGTTTTGAAACTAGTATACTGAGTACGTTCTACTGAGTATGAGGTCCTGGGTTGGTCCCAGGTTGAGCAGTGTTATCGAGTTTATCCATTAGGAATTTCTTAGTATCAGCCCGGAATCTGAGATTGTGACCAGATGATGGCAACAAGCTCTCCCTATTACAAGAGTCTGAAACAGCCAGCGAAATGAGGTTGTACACACGGCTACACATCAACCTATGCAAAACCAGTATTGGCTGACCGTTCATTGTGAGAAAATATCATACAAAGTAAGGCCAAGACAAACTGGTTTTGTATAGCTTGACGTGTAGCCATGTGTACTATCGGCACACCTCTTCCTGACCCTTCGGGGATTACTCAATACCTACTAAATATTTATTTACATTCCGCAATGTGAACTAAGGTTGAAGGTTTTACAAAGACTCGATCATTGTGGGTATTTAAAAACAGGCGTAAGGAATGATAAAAACAAAAGAGGAATGAAGATTTTAATATGGAGCCTAGCATACCTACCTAGTCCGCCATTTTGATTGTCTTGTCGAAATGGCGGCCACGCATGAAACCTATTAAATTAATAGCTGACATCAATGCAAAACAGAAAACAATATACGACCAAACCCCGTAAAGCGTCACGTCTCCTAGATATGATGTTGACTTGAAAGAGCATGGCAGTTAAGAATATGTCATGCTCACTTAAATGTCTCACTGGTGGTGGCGCGTGTGTTGGATCATTCGGTTCCCTACGAAATGGTTGAGCTGGATGGTGCTGATCCACGCGTCATGTTCGTGAACGGGCGCCGTCGGTTGAGACTGGTCATCTCTTAACTGCCAGGGCTTATTTTGCATTTTATATTTTAAATTGTTTATTTTTTTTTTACATTGTTCTCACACATAGAAGCAATAAGAATAATGTACCCAGGATTTTGTAATAATATCTTGACTTAAAAGAGTGTCCGTGGACTTTCTTGCCCGTTCTTCTCCACAGAGATCTACGTTTTGGAATGGGCAACTACACAAAACAAAAGTGCCTGAAATGGTTTAATTGAAATAAATGATTTGAGTTTGATATTAACGTTCAAAGTTGATCACTTGACATCCATATTATTTTGAACTTGTGTACGGTAGAGTGATTATTTCAAACGTCTATGCAACAAGATGACCATACGTTAGAAGTGAAAACTTACGACTGAGGGCGCGTTCACATTTAACGTCCGTTTTACAGGTCCGTTAAAACGTGTATGTTATTAGGAGTGATAGGAATAGGTAGTGCCTATTTGCCTAAACTTTGAAGAACAGAGACAAGAAACGGAGACTTCCTTAAGACTAAATTTTTCACTCACTCACTAACACATCGTGTACGTCATAAATATATACTAACACAATTTTTGATTTTACTGTAAATTATTTAATTTAATGTAATGTTAGTATTGTTTAAATTGATTTTAATTCTATTTCAGTGTCTGTGGTCTACGTACCAATTGATTTTAATATAATTTAATGTAAAGTATGGATTATTATTATCTGAAATAAATGAATTATTATTATTAAAAGTGTTGTCCCGAATTTCTGGACAGATGTCCTGGAAAAAATTTAGTCCTAAGTAAGTCTCCGTTTCTTGTCTCTGTTCTTCGAAGTTTAGGCAAATAGGCACTACCTATTCCTATCACTGGTTATTAGCGTATGTAGTTGTATGAGCGAGTTCACACATAATACAGTATTCTGAATCCAGTAGAAAATACCGATCCGACAAAATAAGCAGCAATCCGTTTTACAGGTCCGTTTAAACGTATGTGTTATTAGCGTATGTAGTTGTATGAGCCAGTTCACACATAATACAGTATTTCGGATCCAGTATACTGATCCGATCTCTTAAAATCAGTCCTGTGTGAATACTATCTCCAGTAGCGACGGATCCGTTAAAAGGGATCCTGTAAAAACGTACGTATATGTGAACGCGCCCTAAAACGGAGTACACGCGATTCAGCGTCACCGATTGATTGGAGCTGAGTATACCCGATTCAGCGCCACCGATCCGGGAAAGACGGTTCAATTTCCACCACTGTTCAGAA
This sequence comes from Apamea anceps, assembly GCA_951799955.1. Lineage (NCBI taxonomy): Eukaryota > Metazoa > Arthropoda > Insecta > Lepidoptera > Noctuidae > Apamea > Apamea anceps. Next base: position 5,527,458 of record OX637527.1, on the reverse strand, counting down.
AGTGCTCCTAAAGAAGTTTTCACTTCAAAGAAAGTTACGAAGGCCAGCAAGTATCTTACCCGCCATCACAGATCTCGTCGAAGGCCAGCATGACAGAGTCCAAGTTGTCCAGCAGCACTCGTCTCTCGACGTTTCTCCGTAGAAGTATGCTCACTGACTCGTATAGCGCGTTCAGTACTGACTGGAGAATCAACTGTAATGATAGTGAATATTATTAAGTAAATAAATTGGCTGTTTTGGTTTTTCCCGTCAGTATTATTTTTCAAAATCATCGTCAAGTCATTTATGCAAATTAGGCTGAGAATCGGCACTCTTCGAACGTCAAAATTACATCCCAGAACAGTCCCTCAAAACTCTCCAAGAGCAAAGCTGTCTGTTTAGTTTGTTTGTTGTTTAACTTGAAATAACATCAGTTGGAAACATGAATTTGAATATACCTTCTGTTTGTTCCTTTTGTTTTGTTTAATTATGGCAATAACCTGTCTGACCGTAAATTACTAGCAGTGTGGTCTAATAAAAAAATAATTAGGTACCTCATTTTCATGTGAGCTGCCCATGACGTAGAAGAAGAGGTCCACGTTGCTCTTGTATACGCATGTCAGTCCTTCCAGCATTATGATCTCTGCGTTGGCTCTGAAATCAGTATTTTAACAAGGTAAAAAATTGTGCACATTAGTTTTGAAATAGCAAAAGGTATTTATATTTTGGTCATTCATGTATAAACATACAAATCTATCATAACCAGCCTATAGTGTACCCGCTGCTGGAACGCAGGACCTTCTGCAAGAGGGAGTGGGGCTGCGGGCCATAATTCACCACCCATAATCCATGTGCCGGTTTTATCATGGTATTTTCCTTACCGTTTTGAGAGCAGTGGTGATGAAATAATTTACAAAAAGTAAAGTGCCTGACTGGGTTCGAACCCACAACCTACAACTTGTAAGCCGCGGCGGTTACCACTGGGCCCTTTGGCCCTTTTCTAATGTTATTATTTTATTGTGTGTGTCCAACGTAAAATATTTTTCCTTCTTTCTTTTCTTTTTTACTCAGTCCTTCAATGCGTAGAATCGTAAGCTATCTTGTTGATGTCATGCCTGGCTCAGCTTCAATTATGTTGACACTTACCTGTGTGTTTTATTGAACAAGTTTTTCTCAAAAGCCTTCTGTTCCTTGGAGGTTGGCAGGACATCTTTGTCGTAGTACTTTGCGAGGATACGGTTGCCATCATTATCCAGGATACACATACCTTTCACGATGTACAGGGTGGGTTCCTGAAATTCCAGAGAGAGTTAGAATTTTTTTAATAATTCGCACATGAAGGGTTCCGATTCTACAGCTTCAAAACATTACAAAAAAAAAAAAGCCGATTAAAACACAGTTCTTGTATTATTCACATTAATTTTTTGCTTTTTTATTTTCGGGTGCAGGGTCTAAACTACCGTTTGTTAGGACTCCAGAGACAAGACATTCTCACGGTGCGAGCCGTATCGAGGTGTGGGTAAGGGCTAAATAGTCTTTTTTTATTGCTAAATAGGCTTATTCTTGACCTCAATCACACCTGATTGAAAGCGATGGATGAGGTCTATAATGGAACGAGCGTGCCCACAAGATGCCTGATTACTCTTGCTTTGAAGGCAGACGGGTTAAACGTGGGAGGAAACACAGTCGGAACAGACGGAGTTCTCAAAAAATTTTTGTCAAGACCGACAACAAACGTGACGGTTCAAGAAGCCGTAAATGCTAGGAATATGACTCCAATGCATACAAATATCGAAAGGTTTTTAGTTTATAAGTGCACATGTTACCAAAGCAGTGTATATCCCGAATAAACCATATAATACGAAGGTAGCTGCACCATTTTACGAAATGTATCAAAATTTAAGTTTTTCCGTGCGTTTGAAAGGGTAACTTACAAAAAGTGATCCTTCCATTGTTGTGTGAACCATTTTTAGGATAATTTAAACGTTTTCTTATAAAAATTCTAAATCAAAACATGCAACTTCGAAGTCGTTGACGTGTTTCTGTTTGACAATTAGATTTTGACGCAAGCATGAGAGGTGTTGCCAACTTCTAAAGTTAAAATTATCGAATTTCCACGTCGAAATTATTGTTTTGACGACAAAATCATCTTACATTTTTTGTAAGACTTCCAAGTTCTTAATTTCAGCTAAGTAAGGATTAAGGTGACTGAAGAACTTTGAAGACTTCTTGCATTCATCATTATCTTCTAGCGCCATCTATGATTATAAGTATGTATTATTATAAGGTCACGAAAGTTCGATTTCAAGAAATGCTTAAGTTGAATAAGAGATGGCGCTCTACTACGATCGCCGTAAACTGCTGCTAGATGTCGCTAGTCGTTAGCGATTCGTGCTTTGTTTTCTCGGGGTACACTGTAATGATTATTTCCAAGCCATTCAAGAACTAAAGCTAATAAAATAAATGCAGTCTTATATTCTATAGTGATAAAACTATAATTATTGAATATTTAAGCCATCACCTAATTAAATATTCAATCGGTATTATTGTGTCGAACAAGCAGGCGTCTTTATGCCGATCGCCCTAAACCCATTACATATTATTTTTATGGGAGAAGCGCCAGGGTAGCCCGCGAAATTCAAATCTTACGTTTTTTGTAATTTGCAGGTCAATGTCAGGTTGTATGTTGAACAAAATATGATTCGCGACCGTAACAAGTAAGTATTTAATCATCATGATTTCAGCCGAAAGACGTCCACTGTTCGACATAGACCTCACTCAAGCACCGCCATTGTCACCGGTTTTATGCTTCCCGCAGCCAGCTGATTTCTTTATTATTTACAAAACTATAATCATTAAAATCATCATCATCATCAGCCTATAGCAGTCCACTGCTGGACGTGGGTTTCTCCTATTGCACGATTTTCGGCAATACAGCCATATAAATTCATTTATAATCAATCCTATTGAATGACTATTTCCATGAAATGCCACTTTGTAAAAGTTCCTTACTGACCGCTGACTGTCCAGACGCCAGCACATCAAGCAACTACAATCTGGCAAATTTCTTTACTTAATAGATTTTCAATTTTATCGCTAAAGTATTAAGGTTCAAGGTTGATTGGGAAAATTTGATAGTTTTGGGTAGCTTGACCTGCTGACATCTGTACCTAGACTAGCAGAAAGCCAATTCTTCCAGTCTAGGTACAGTCAGCGGAAAATGAATATTTTAGCCGAAAACCTAAAACGAAATTCGGTCGGTCTCTAACCGTATTCCACGTGGGCCCAGTTCACCCTGGTGAATGGTACATGGGTGGGACGGTTACAGATTATTATTAGTACAGTATGGCCATTTTAATAGGTAACATTTGACAATTCATAAAAATTCAACAACGGCGGGCATAAAATAATATATTTTTTCGTTTTGTTTAAAAATCACATATGTTTCAAGCCCGTATCGATTCATTCACTTTAATCGATGTTTTTAAGCAGGTCACCTCACTATAAAGATAAAACTGACAGACGTCAAATGTTACCTATTAAAATGGCCATACTTTAAGTACGTATCTTTATTTTAAACTTATTTTTAGCCGACTTAACTGACTAATTGAGTCGGTAGTAAGGTAATTAGCGTCCTCATTATGTCCCCATTTTTGTTTCATAGACCACTTTGATGAAACTTTTTACTACCACAGACAATCCCAGAATAGAGTTCTAATTACAATATTTTCGCGCCATAGTTTGACACATGGCGGGAAGATGGCCGCCAAAAATAGACAAGATAGAGTCTTTGATGTCAGCGAATCAAATTACCAAAGTTTGAACATCCCTTTTATACGTTAGATGTTTGTAACTTTTGTATTATTTTTAAATGTTTTGCCTAAGGTTATGGGGGTTTTGGTAATGAGAAACTTTGATGTCTTGAAACGAAATGAAATTGTTAATTCTGTAAATAGGCTAACGGAATCATTTTTACATGACCAATAAAAAAATAAAAATAAATAAATAAATGGAGTCAAACATTCCTATCTGACTACCCTTGAGAAGAAATGACGAAACCAACTCAGGGGCACAAAGTCTCCTTTAAAGTCCAGCGGGGTAATTCCGTAAGAAACTAAAATAAATAAACTAACAGTAGGTAGCAATGGATTTCATTTTGACAGTTAATCAACCAACCAACTCAGTCTATCACAGTCCACTGCTGGACATAGACCTCTCCCAGGCTGCGCCACAACACCCTGTCCTCCGCCTTCCGCATCCAGTCCGTCCCAGCAACCTTCTTAAGGTCGTTCAACAACATGCATTGCGTTATTTACACTGATGAGTAGACACATTTTTCAAACATATGAAGCAATGGATTAGTTATATCCTTCAAAATGATATCAGATTGTGATTGTACAGACGCCAGCACATCAAGCTGCTACAATCTGTCAAATTTCTTTAATAGATTTTCAACTTTATCGCTAAAATATTAAGGTTCAAGGTTGATTGGGAAAATTTGACAGTTTCGGGTAGCTTGACCTGCTGGCGTCTGTACCTAAGTGTCTTACGTAATTAGGGTGCTGGCATAAACTTGGTCAGATCATGTGACGACCATGTAGATTAGTATCTGAAATGGTCTGAGCTGATAACCGGCTTTTTATCTTTCCATAAATTTTGTGAAAGTAAGTGAGATTTTACGAGTAATCATTCGCAGATAAGATTTAGCATTTTGATTTATTGCCTCGTTGATCTAGAGCCTAACTAGTGACTAATGAACTTGGGGTCCTTGGTGCGATCCCTCAAACTCAAAGCATTTATTTCAAAAAAATCAACTACAGGCATTTTTGAATTGTCAAGGGGTCGGTCAGTCAGAAAGATGTAGCTAGTTGCCCATTCCAAAGCGTACCTAGTAGGTACCTATGGAAAAGAACGGGCAAGAAAAGGCAATGATACACTTTTTTTTATTATTATTATTTTTTATTTTTTTTTTAGCTCTGGAACGCGTAGTCTAACACTCACACTCGCGCTTGCACCATTGCATTGGACCAACTAGGCAATCTTTAAACATTCTTTCCGATATTCTCGCTCGATTCGAACTCCAAAAAATATGTAGCCACAACAATCATCATAGCACATTACCACGTTTTAGACATCTCTCTTAAAGAAACACGGAGGCAAACAGCCCCGAGAAGAACTGACACCACGTTTTGACAAGTCGTTAAAGAAACAGGAGTAGCCATGATTCATCATAGCGCACCACCACGTTTTAGACATCTGATAAAGAAACACCGAAGCAAACAGCCCTGAGAAGAGCTAACACCACGCTTTGACAATCCGTTAAAGAAACAGGAGTATCAGGACTGCAGATGCCACACGCCGACATCGTGTTCTCCAGGAACACCAGGGTTGTCCAACTTCGGCTCGCGGCGTCTTCCGGTCTTCTATCGCCGCGCCCGATAAGCTCGCTAGCACAGATCTTCACACGACGATGGCCGCATCAGAAAGGAAGCGCGAATTACTAGGCACATATATTTATGCCTTCGGCGCGCACGCGCCGCGCCGCGCTCACGAACACACAGGCGACACCGTGCGGAAACAATCGGACAACAGTCCGCTGTCGTGTGATTGGTTAAAATTGCGTTAATTCTATTCGTCATATTTTTTGTAAATGCTGGACTAATTTAATGTACACGCTTTTATTGGTTAGGTCATACATTGTAAATAGTATTTAAGTCGCGTTATTTTTCCAAAATATATCTTTCAACTGATACATCAACAAGTGTTTTCTTCAACCTTCTGATAACTCTAGATCCTCCAAAAATACATACATATACATCAACTACAGAACGCCACCTGCTATTACGATCCTTACATATTCGTTTTGGGTCGTTTACGTTCATACAGGGTTGGGCAATATTTGAATTACTTGTAATTAAAATACGTAATTGAAGTACAAATACGTATTTGGTAGGTATTTGTTTTTCAATTACTTCCATAAAATGTAATTTGTAATTCGTATTTCAAATATTTTGGCGAAGTATTTTGTAATTAGTATTTCAAATACTTGAGGCTTCAAAATACATTTTAACATTAAAATACATTTGCTGATGACAACGGTGGCGATGGAGTGAACAAATGAATGCTGAGATGTGTCCGCTAATTTTATCTGGAAAGTAGTTCACAGTGATCAGTTTAATGATAGTGTCCACGATAATTATTGTCCAGGCAACTAGCAGAGCTTTTAATTCTTGAGCGCTATCCAAATATGTTCATACAATTTAACACAAGTTTGTGCTCATCAGGACCTGTAGAAAGATTGTTTTCTTTAGCAGGTTTTATTCACTCTCCAACAAGAGGCTGTTTTTCTGACAGTACATTTAAAAATCTAGTTTTCATGAAAGGAAACTCTGGTTTTACTGATTAATTAAACTTGTTTTCCTCTAATTTTCAACCCATGCTGGTCTAGATTACTTATTTTGTCATTTGTATTTTGTATTTCAATTAAAAATAGCTAAAATATTGTATTTTATATTTCAAATACCTTACTTAAAGATATTTTTAATATTATTTATTGGCCCTGTTTAATAAAGCTGACAATTCGACATATATGTCAAGAAGTGACAAAATTGTAAAACTTATAAATATGTCAAAAATCGACAGGTGAAGTCTTGACATATTTGTTATTTAAAAACGCGTTTAATAAAACTCGACATACCTATGTCAAAAAACCACAGGCAAGTTATTTCTTATCTATTTGATAAGTATGTATAGGTATGTATGCAATATTCGCATTGTGCACTGCTCGATGTACTTACCATTTTCTTACACCTTCAAAATTCAAAACAAATGATTTCGCGACAGTGGGTCAGAATTGTCGGACAATTCTACAAATATGTCAATATGTCATGAGTGACAATTTTCTGTTTGATAAAGCAAATTTGACAAGTTTTTCGCGACAAACTATCACCTGTCACCTGCCGCCCAAAAAGTTTTATTAAACAGAAATATGTCGGATTGTCGCGACAATCCGACATATTTGTGAATTTTCCACCATGACAATTTTGTCGCCTATAAGTTTTATTAAACAGAAAAATTGTCGAATTGTCACTATTTGACATATGTCGAACTTGTTAGATTATCAGCTTTATTAAAGAGGGCCTTGGTTATGCTCGCACGCCGGTTACGAGTACTACGCATCTGACCTTTCTGAAGAACATCACCAATAAGGTCGCTATATATGTCCTCCTAGGGCGTCTCCTCCCGGCGTTTCCTCTCACATCTGTCTTGTAAATACCTTTTTTCATCGCCTTACACTTACCCTCTCAACATGACCAAACCATCTCAGCATACTCTATTAAATTTGCCACTACATCTTTTGAACCACACCGTTGACTTACCTTGTGTTTACTTACGTTAAGGAGCAGTGGTGGCTCAGTGGTGACTTACGAGTTGTAGGCCGTAGGTTCGAACACAGACTTCACACTTTATTTTGTGCAATTTATCTCATCACCACTGCTCTCAAAACTGTGAAGAAAAACATCATGAGGAAACCGGCATGTCCTAGAACCAATACCTCGAAGACGAGTGACATCTACCAACCAGCACGGGGCCGCATTGTGGATTACGGCCCACTCCTTGAAGAGAGGAGGCCTGTGTCCCAGCAGTGCCTTACCACATCATTCCAACCCCCTATAAAATGTTTTATGCATTAACGTGCCACATAGCCATAAACTCGACAAAATGGCGGCAAACACAATAAACCACATTAACTAAACCAGGTATTATCCACTATGTTACTTAATTGACTATTACTGATACTTACCTTCTCATTTCAGCCCTCTAATTACCTTTAAAATGGACTAAAACTGCCTCCAAATATAATCTGTGACTGTTACGACCTCTGTAAACGATTTAGGGATATAAATAAGAAAAATATAGTATCCATTTTAATTTGACCCCTCATTTCACCAAGACGTAAAGTGTTCCCAGTTCAAATTATGCTAGGTGGTGAGTGAAGACCACCATTTTAGATTGAGCTCTCTTTTTTCTAGAATTGGTTGTGTTGGGGATTCAAGTGATTTTGGTTGTTAGAGCGGTGTATTTTGGGAAGGGTATTCATAAATATAAAAGGACAGTCTCTGGCTAAATCATTTTAACGCCAAAACTGAGGGCGTGATGCGTTGGTGAGATTTAGACGTCACGATGCGAGTACGATACGGCTTTGATAATAATAATAATATTGTGTACTAAGCTGTACTCATCTGCCGAGACTTTTCCCAACTATGTTGGGGTCGACTTCCAGTCTAACCGGATGCAGCTGAGTACCAGTATTTTACATGGAGCGACTGCCTATCTGACCCCCACAACCCAGTTACTGGGTAATACGATACCCCTTGGTAAGACTGGTTGTCAGACTTTCGGGCTTCTGACTACCCGTAACGACTGTCAAAGATCCACGAATGACAGCCGGGACCAACGGCTTAACGTGCTTTCCGAGGCATGAAGCGACTGCCTATCTGAGGGCTTATTCTCGTAATTTAAAACAATCAAAATCTAGTCGCAGTCTCATCTCGGCGACAAACAAATGTCAAAAACTTGTCAAAATGTAGGGAAATTAGACGTATTTTTAACAGATTGAGACTGGGATCAGACTGCGAACGTTCTTAAAATTACGAGAATTGCCCGTCTGACCTCCACAACCCAGTTACTGGGTAATACGATACCCCTTGGTAAGACTGGTTTTGTCAGACTTTCGGGCTTCTAACTACCCGTAACGACTATGATTCAAAATTCTTGGGTTTGAAATGGGGATTAGATTGGTAACATAGCATCACGCTTAGTTTCCCAAAGGGTTGTGCAGAAGTGATCTATAGTAGGTACACCCTCATTTCACCAGTAATGTATACGTTCCATGCAATAGGGGGCAAACCTATTGCCACCATCGGGCATACATCCAGACTCCAGGCGTTACTGAGAAATTCGTTATGGAAAAATTTAATAACACTTTGCCCAATTTAGGAATCGAATCCAGTACCTCATGCTTAGCAGTAGCGCTTGCGACCGCTTTGTGATGTTATGTTGTGGAAGTATTTATTTATTTATTTAAAGATACTTTATTGTACAGACGCCAGCAGGTCAACCTACCCGAAACTGTAAAATTTTCCCAATCAACCTTGAACCTTAATGCTTTAGAGATAAGGTTAAAAATCAATTAAAGAAATTTGACAGATTGTAGTAGCTTGATGTGCTGGCGTCTGTACACCACAAAAATACATAGTATAAAAAAATACATGACACGCTATAAAATATACAATGGGTGGCCTTATCGCATTACTGCGATCTCTTCCAGGCAACCTTAGAATGGACAGTGATTTTCCTTGACATAAAATGGGACTGTCGTTGGTGCAAACATTATGTATACAACAAACTAACATATTTACACAAATATATATAACGACACATGGCCATTATCAGTCAATTCTGGGTTCATCGCGGCTGCCGAGCTATCGTGGGTAGGCGGGCGAGGAGAATTTTATTAAAACCACGTGTTGAAGATGAACAACGATGCACGATTATTATTTTACCAAACAGAATCAAAACACTTTCTAATCAATTGGAACAGGTACAGACGCCAGCACATCAAGTTACTAAAATCTGTCAAATTTCTTTAATAGATTTTCAACTTTATCGCTAAAGCATTAAGGTTCAAGATTGATTGGGTAAACTTGACAGTTTCGGGTAGCTTGACCTGCTGGCGTCTGTACAACGAAGCTCCACCGAACACGTTTTGCTTGTGCGCGATGCAAACGGATCCCTGATCCATCCGACGGCCATGAGCAAAAGAGCCAGGAGTTGCGTCAGAGTGAAGAAACGTCAACCCGCGCTTGTCAAAATGTCCGCTGTCATTCTTCACGTTTCTTAACACTCTCAAAACTTCGAAGCGCCGTCATAGACATATCCAAAATTATAGATACGTACATAAATACATGAGTACCATATAGGTAAACCTTTTTAGTAAATTCAGACGTGATGTTATGCTATAAAATCGTATGCTTTAAACGCTGTAACCTGTCAAATGTTCATGTCAACTGACAGACGGGTCTCATAGCTGTCTCTAAATAAAACATGCTTGACTTTAGGACGAACACCGAGCATTTAATGATCGCTTTATTACTTGAGAATAATGATAATGACACGGATAGAGAAAAATATTATTTGACGGTCAAATTTAACTGGCGAAATGTGGGTTTACCATCTCTGCCTACCCGTTGGGAGAATACAGTCGTTATGTTAATAAGTTATTTTCATTTACAAGATAACACTACAATAACAAAATTATATCCTAAATTAACTAAAACTATTTACAAACTAAAATATAGCGTCGAAAAATTCATCCGCATCGCTGTCGACTGGTAATGTATAGACGGCAGCAGGTCAAGCTACCCGAAACTGTCAAATTTCCCCAATCAACCTTGAACCTTAATACCTTACCGATAAAGTTGAAAATGTATTAAAGAAATTTGACAGATTGTAGTAGCTGAATGTGCTGGCGTCTGTACCCAAGACACTGGTGGCATTGCCACGTTGTATGGCAATGCTTAGCCTCTGGCCAAGGTAAAAGCCAGCCCTTGGGTCATGGCAAGTGTCAACCAATAATAGTAGTTACCTAATAATAGTTCCTCACCACCCCGCACTGCGCTCGCGTGGTGGATATGACCTCACTCTCAGAGAGAGGAGGCCTGTGTCCCAACAGTGGGAACTGAGTGGGAACATTATAGGCTGACTAAGAAGCGGGTCGAACGCGGAATTTTAGTGTGTATGTAGCTAAATAAAAACAACCCGTGTGGCTCAGATCGATTGAAAGTCGAGCAATGCTTGCTGCAGTCGGTTCGCGGCTGACCATCCATTACATATCGAGACCACTCCGTCCCTCGGAAAGCACGCTAATGTTATAATTAATGTTATTATGATATAATTATTATTATTATTTTAGTTGTCTTTGATATATCTCGGGACCCTGGGGTCCCGGACCTTTGAAAGGTGTACTAGGGGCCAAAGTCAAATCGCAGAGGCCCTTTATACAATTCTAAATATGAGGAGGCACCAACCGTTGATTATTTCTGTATGCACCATGCAATTGCACCCAAAGACAACCCCCGGTTGGTGCAGGACTATTGCAGAACATGGAAACAAAATATACTGGGCTATGGGTTTGGGTGGCTATAGTGGATCGGTTACCTTGAACTATGGAAGGAATTATTATAATTATCATTAGTCAGGCAGGGGACATAGATCCCCTGCCTGACTAGAATTATTCTATCACATATAAGGAAGCTGGAGTTATACACACTGACTAATGATAACTATAATATTCACAGATGAAATTATTATTAAATTTATAATGTTCCCTCTGCTGGGGCACATGCCTCCTCTCTGTGAGAGGGAGTGGGCCGTAATCCACCATGCGGGCTTAGTGCGAGTTGGTAGCTATTTCAAATGTCTTCGAATTTTCAGTTCTAGGACGTGTCGGTTTCCTCACGATGTTTTCCTTCACCATTTTAAGAGCAGTGGTGATGAAATTATTTAAACAAAGTAAGGCGCCTGACTGGGTTCGAACCCAAGACCTGCAACTTATTATCGGCGAAAAATAGGTCTAATACAGTTCTGCCTATTCATCGAATATAAGCCTTTTTTGTGTGTGGAAAATCATCAAATAACTTCTCCCGCTCTGGGGCTGCAATCTCGACATTCATAGCGATCGCTTTACGACCGAATTCGGTCGCAAAGTCCTGTCACTCCATTACATCTGTCAATCCGGGACTTTGCGACCGAATTCGGTCGTAAAGCAATCGCTATGAATGTCAAGACTGCAGCCCCTGGGCGGGAATGTCAGACTTTTACTGACTAAAACCCACCCGTGTTCCTTCAGTTGCCTGTGCCAGGGGCCACGGTAACTCTTTCGACCAACCCGCGACCCTGGCAGGTCGAATACAAACCTGGATGTTGTAATAATGGATGTTCATCCATACCGTTCACACAATGGTCATGGAATGCGAACAATTAAAACTTGAACAATGTGAGTTATTAATTATATTTCTATACACACTGTAATGGGGCTAGTTTGTCTGTCGGCTCTGGTAAACGATGTCGCAATGATAGTTGGGCGTCTGTCACACCGACGTGTAATGTTAAACCTTATTAACTTATTTATTTTACCATTTATGTAGACACATATATAAACAGACAAGAAAAACAGAACAGAAAAAATAGGTACAGAGGTGATGCTTATTTCATAAGAAATCTCTTCCAGCATACATGAAATAGGACAATAGAGATGTAGACAGCGTGTGATAGAGCAAAGGAGACAAAAAATAATACATACCTACAATCAAAAAACAATTCACTTAAAAACTAAAGAAAAATTACGAGAATATACTAACATACATACAAATAAACATACATACATACTTCTAAAATAAATATCACTAAAATGATAATAATTATATCATACTCAAAATAATAAATACATACACAACTATTATGAATTTGACAGATAGTGTTCTTTCACTCTTCTTTTAAAAACTGCAATAGTTTGGCAGTCCCTAAGTCAGGCGGTAGTGAATTCCACAACCGCATCGCGTGCACTGTGAACGGGGTGGAGTGCGGAGGAGTGGGGAGGGGACTTGGAAGGTTTTTGATGCGACCTGCAAGGTGTATCTAAAGAACGGGCGTAGGAAAAACGCTCCCGCAGATAGGATGGTGTTTTAGGATAGTGAAGGAGATTTAACTATAACCTTGTTGATTTAACTAGAGGTGTTGAAATTCTTGAATAGGTACACATAACAAAACATCACGCCCGTAATCCCCGAAGGGTTAGGCAGAAGTGCACCTACAGTACACCCACATTTCGCCAGTTCTGTTATTTTTATTTATTTGCCAGAAACATGGTACATACAATAAAGGTGTTCATAATTGCATAGTGCTATATGTCTCTCCGTTTTAACGGTATGCAAAATCAATTTATAATTACATGAACTTACAATATTAACATTAATCACATTACAATATTAATATAATATATACTTTGATTTTTCATCCATAATAATATATACTTTGTCACACACATTACATTACTTACATTACCTTCAATTCCCATTAATTACATTACATTAATAAATAATTGTTATATCATAAATAATTGTATATTATTTCAATTATTAAATTATTATAATTGCACACACTTCTATTTTAACCATATTATATAATTAAAATTAAATTCAACATAATACAATACTATTAACTTAAACACTACTCGAGCACTATTACATGGGAATTGTTGAAGTCCCATGGAATAGTGCTCGAGCCTATTGTCATCATCTGGGCACAAATCCAGACATACACATAAACAAGTACACTATGTACAGACGCCAGCAGGTCAAGCTACCCGAAACTGTCAAATTTTCCCAATCAACCTTGAACCTTAATGCTTTAGCTATAAAGTTGAAAATCTATTAAAGAAATTTGACAGATTGTAGTAACTTAATGTGCTGGTGTCTGTACCTATATAATCATAATTTCATGCCTATATTCAAAGACTTAGAGGTATAATAGGAACACGCCAGTGATGTTTAAGTCTAGTTACTAGACCAAAAGTCTGACAACCAGTCTTAACAATGGGTAATAGTAACTGGATGGTGGAGATCAGATAGGCAGTCGCTCCATTGTAAAATAGTGGTATTCAGCTGCAAAACGACCCCAACATAGTTGGAAAAGGCTAGGCGATTTATTGAGGTATTATAATTTCTAGTTCGTTAAGTATCTTGCGTTATTATTAAGTCCTGTATCAAAATAACAGGCATCTAGCCGCAGGAGGACCTTGGTGGCCTGTAATAGAGGTTTGTATTTAGTTATTGTTAAGGCACATCAACAACACAAACACAAACATTTACAAATAACAGAGAACAGAGACATGGACTGGTGCCTACGTCAGTTATAGACGTGCACAGCATTCACAACAAAAGAGAAGAAAAAACACAGCATTCACGCTACAAAAAAAAAAAACAACAATATAAGAAAACAAAACCAACAAAAGAACAAAAACTCTAGCTAAAATCTCGGTAGTAGAGAGAATACCCTCATCGACTAAAACATTGATTAATATATTATTTGGTTTTGTTGTCTGTAGCCTTCCCCTCATTTATAATCTTAGATCTAAGATCTGGGAGGTTGTTATATGAACCTCTCTCAGACTCCAGCCTTCGCGCACTACTGTCAAAGTCTAGCAAAAATCCAATCAGTGCATAACTTGTGTAGAGAAAATAAACGTTTTATATTATATTATAATGAAGATACGGTCCGGTGTAAAAGAAGCCGCAGCAATATGAAGCAAACTTCACAGCAATACCGCGCGTATTGTTTGTCAGTGCTCATACCGCGGCGCCGCCATAGATACCACCATACCCAGCATACAACCACACCTCCTACCACCGTTGAATATAATCAGAGAACAATACTTCAGTCATTAATAGCTTTGATTATGGTGTAATAATTAAGTATAGTTTTTTATTGCTTGAATTTTTGTAGCACGCTTTTATGATATAAGAAATTGTGAAAGAAATATTTTTTCATCCCACCATCTCGGAAAGAGTATTTTTAATCTTCAATATCTGAGTGGAAAAGCCGTTTTTATTCTCTAGAGGATAAAGTAAATTGAATTTAGAACATCGTGTGCACTAAGTTTGTGAATTAAAAAAAACATTAAACCTATTTACTGCTACCTCTATGGTGCCGAATATATCATACAACTTTTTTTTAATTTGTTAAAAACTCAGACTCGGAACCTTCTTGGTGTTCTTTTTAGGGTTCCGTAGCCAAACGGCAACGGAACCCTTATGGATTCGTCATGTCTGTCTGTCTGTCTGTCTGTCTGTCTGTCTGTCTGTCTGTCTGTCCGTCCGTATGTCACAGCCGCTTTTTTCCGAAACTATAAGAGCTATACTGTTGAAACTTGGTAAGTAGATGTATTCTGTGAACCGCATTAAGATTTTCACACAAAAATAGAAAAAAACAATAAATTTTGGGGGTCCCCATACTTAGAACTGAAACTCAAAATTTTTTTTTTCATCAAACCCATACGTGTGGGGTATCTATGGATAGGTCTTCAAAAATGATATTGAGGTTTCTAATATCATTTTTTTCTAAACTGAATAGTTTGCGCGAGAGACACTTCCAAAGTGGTAAAATGTGTGTCCCCCCCCCTGTAACTTCTAAAATAAGAGAATGATAAAACTAAAAAAAATATATGATATACATTACCATATAAACTTCCACCGAAAATTGGTTTGAACGAGATCTAATGAGTAGTTTTTTTTTAATACGTCATAAATCGTAACGTAACGGAACCCTTCATGGGCGAGTCCGACTCGCACTTGGCCGGTTTTTCAATTTGCTTTGTACGCGGTTCTTTACGCGGCATTTTTTCACGTCATTGTTAAACCTTATATTAAAAACAAGAAACTTGAAAACAAGTGTAAAAACTAAAATGAGTGATTCTAGCGACGAGGAAGTTTGCTTGACGCCAACAGAATTGACTGAAACTGTTAATAATGCGCAAATGAGCTTTCTCCCTCAACAATCACGCGAGAAGTATTTAAAACAGTACGATATGTTCAACACGTGGCGACTAGCAAAAGGAGCCAAAACTTTCTCAGAAAACGTTTTGCTGGCATATTTTATAGAATTATCCGAGAACAAGAAAGCAAGCACTCTATGGAGTACGTATTCGATGCTAAAAGCAACAATAAAGATGAAAAAAGACAAACATATCGATACTTATCCTAAATTAGTGGCATTTTTAAAAAGAGCCTCATCTGGTCATCTACCAAAAAAATCGAAGGTTTTCACAGTATCTGATATTGAAAAGTTTCGGCAAAAGTAAGTCAGTTGCACATTCAGTATCTACTTAAGTATATTAATCTCAATTAAATAGTATAATTAGTAGATGTTGATAGGCATAATTATGCGTTCATATCAATTTTATTCATTTATCTACTACAATACTCTTTACGTTACAGGTTGTTCTTATTATTGGAATCAACGGAGCATGTCGAACTAATGAACTAACACAACTTAATGTCAAAAACATTGAGAAACATTTAGATGACTTACTATTAATTAATTTACCTAATACAAAGACAAAAAGAGACCGCAACTTCGTCATTCGCAAGGAATACGTAACGATTGTTGAGAAATATCAAGCCTTACGCCCGCCTAACACTCCAATCAATCGATTTTTTCTACAGTATCGCAATGGAAAGTGTGTTAGACAGCCTATGGGTACTAATAAAATTGGCAGTATCCCACGAGAAATAGCAACATTTCTTGAACTTCCAGAACTCCTGTTGTACACGGGTCATTGTTTCCGACGAACTTCAGCCACACTTTTGGCTGATTCCGGAGCTGATCTCCTATTCCTTAAGCGCCACGGAGGCTGGAAGTCCAATGCAGTTGTAGAGGGATACATAGAAGATTCCATCCAAAATAAGTCTAAAATATGTGAAGGCATCGTAGGAGCCATTACACTGAAAGAGCCTCAATCGGATCCTTGGACTGGCCCTTCTACATCAAAAATAAGCCGTTATGAAACACCTAACCATCTCCCTCTCTCTCCAACATTCACGCCAAGGGAATCCGATGAATCGGTACAACTATTAAGTATGACAGATAGTTTACCGAAAAACAGTACACAAGTGACTAACACCAATATTACAGTACCAAACAAAAATATTACACTCAATTTAAATAACTGTAGCAACGTTACTTTAAAATTTTCTTAATTATACCTTAGTATTATTTTGTTATAATTTAAAGATTATTCTGTAATACTTACCTGTCATAATGTAGTAATTAATACCTAAACTGAAATAAAAGTGTACCTATCTTGTGATTGTAAACGTTTTTTTTTTGCATTTAGTCATTTCCTCGCTGAGGTGGAATGAAAAGTTACGTGTTGCACTCGAGTGCAAAGATTTTTCACCTCGTGCTCTTTTGATTCCCTCGCTAACGCCCAGGATTCTAATTTTGAATCACTCACTGCGCTCGTGATTCAATTTTAGAATCCTTCGCTTGCTCGGTCATCAAAATTGAACACGCGGTTAAAAAGCAACTTTGCACTCTTGTATAACAAATAACTATTATCTACTAGTTTCAACACTAATTCAACGTTACACTAATTTCAATTACACATTGAAATTATTGAAAATCTGAAAAGTGATCATTGATAAATTATTTTTTTTTTTGGAATTGAGGTTTGTACAAACACTTTTACACGTCAATCATATTTTTTAAAAACTATAGTCCATTTATAATAGCATTAGAAAAAAGAGGCTCGTAGAAGCAGGAATGCAAAACATTTTATTTCAAAGTTATGATAAAACAATTTTAAGGGAGATGCTTAAATTCTAATTTTCTTGCGTTTTTTGCAATTTGCAGGTCAGTGTAAGGTTGTATCTTAATAAAAATAATATGATGCGCAACAATAAGAAATATGTAGGCCATAATACAATTTTAACCTTAAAAATCATCAATACATCCCTTTAAATTAGAATTGCTCCGAATTCGTCTGATTTCGCGGGCTACTGCAGCGCATCCACCTTAATTAAAATAAAATTCGGTAGAATTATAGTGAAACGAATAACGTTCCAAGTATTGTTCATCCCTGCTTCTTTTAGGTTTTTAGCATTGACACTGTAATTTTAAATTGGAGTTATATAATATAAATAAATGAAAGCCACATAATTTCATAAGATAAATAGTTAAAATGGTTACAATTAAGTGTGACAGCTGCTGTAAAAATAGATCATAATAAATTCGGCGTCTATCATAATGTAACAATGTTTATTGTATTTTTTTACAAAGTGTGCATTAAAAATAACCTTTTTTAACTTCTTTCTAATGCTATTGTAAATGGACTATAGATGAGGTCAACGTTTCCTATCTGACTACCCTGAGAAGAAAGGCCGAAACAAACTCGGAGGTCACAGTCTCTTTTAAAGAACAAAAATAATCTTGGTCAGATCATGTGAAGACCATG
Organism: Apamea anceps; assembly: GCA_951799955.1. Classification (NCBI taxonomy): domain Eukaryota; kingdom Metazoa; phylum Arthropoda; class Insecta; order Lepidoptera; family Noctuidae; genus Apamea; species Apamea anceps. Next base: position 5,509,406 of record OX637527.1, on the reverse strand, counting down.
TAGTTTGGTTTCTGAAATGGTCTTTTGAGGAAAGAACATCAGAGATTGAGTGGACCTGTCAGTATAGGTACTCATGATGTAGTAATAAACAAAATTACTATGGCATTGGCATACGCATAACTTGAATTCAGCTTTCGTTAACAATTCAGCCTAACGCAGTACACTGCTGGACCCCATCGCTGCGTTTTAAAAAAAAAAGATTACTCTTCTAATAAAAATACACCTACTGGATACGGTATTTTTCAAACTTGTATAACACCGTAGGTAACCCTACAGATTTGATCCAATAGTGAAAAATAAAGAGAAAAACATATTCTAACGGAATATAACTTTTTTTTTGTTTGACCTGCCCAAAAAGGTAGGTATGGACGGTGAAGTTTCTCCTTTTTGCATGTCAAATTGTAGAATTTCCCGGGAACGAAACGTTATTTTATAACAAGTCACCTGCAGTGCTATTCTGTAACTATGAAGAAGTGAGCTTAGAGTGAGCTGTCCCTAGCATTAATTGGAATGACAGCTCACTCTAAGCTCACTTCACTTAACTTTTCACGGTGAGATTTTTACAGAATTTATCGACTGTATCGTACATTGTATCTTACCTACGTTCTATACAAATAAACATTTTCTATTTTTTAACCGACTTCTAAAAAAGGAGGAGGTTCTCAATTCGGATGTTTGTATTTTTTTTTTTTTTTTTTATGTTTGTTCGCGCATAACTCCGTCGCTTGCCAACCGATTTGAAAAATTCTTTTTTTGTTGGAAAGGGTATACTTCCCAAATGGTCCCATAGAAATTTCATCAAAAACGGTTCAGTAGTTTGGTTTTTAAACCAAAATTACTGGTAAAAATTACAACTTAAAAGTGAAAAATAAAAACTTTTTTTGCAAAAAAATACAACCGACTTCCAAAAACGACACTACAGAGTGAAAAATAACTTTAATTTCGGAAGTCGGTGGCAAACAACGAAAATGCGAACCCAACGACACCGACTTCCGAAAATAAAGTTATTTTTCACTCTGTAGTGTCGTTTTTGGAAGTCGGTTGTATTTTTATACCTCTGTTGTTTCATACCCTTTCTCGGAGAACAAGCCTCTTACAGTTACAAGGTACAAATTACGATATTATTCCAACTCATTCACACTACAACTCACACTTTTCTCATTCCCTCATCAACTAACGACTTATGAGTGGCGCGTCGAATCGATTGTGAACAACAATAGTTACTACAATGGCCGACTAATTGTTGATATATCGGCCGATTTCACAGATAATCGGTATCGGGCGTTTTTGTGAGGACAACGCTTGATTTGGGTAGGTGAGGACAAAAGTGGTTTGGGATAGGAAATAATTGACTGCATTAACACAACTGAGCAGTGGTGACTCTGTGATAACGGGTCCGACCATATCTATGGGTTCGACTTACCGAGTTGTAGGTCGTAGGTTTGAACTCAAGTAGGCACTTTATTTTTTGTATTTTTTTTCATACAACGGTGAAGGAAAACATCGCGAGGAAACCGGCATTTCCTAGGTCCAAAAATTTGAATTAACTCAGATTTCCATGCTCAGCGGGAAATAAATAAATAAGTAATTTACAGGTGCTCGTAAATACGTAGGATTTTCTTCAGTAATTTAGTTCTACGAAGACACAAAACCAATTGGGAGTGACTTTATATCTTTCGAACAATGAATAAAGTGCTTGTAACTAGGGAATGCAATCTCGAGTCGAGATTGATAAGTGGAGTTCTCGGTGTTGAGAATGGCCATTCAAGAATTTGAGTTTCGAAAAAATGCGTTTTTTTTTTTAATCAAAGATTTATACACTCTTATTCAAAATTAAATAAATAAATATTGAAAATATCTTCTTAAGAAGTGTACTCAGTCACTCGCACTCAGTCTCGGAATCTCATTCAGGATCCTAACCGTATATCTATTGTTCGATCTAGTCTTCCCTCGAGATTTAGATAATCTCGAAAAAGGCTCGGGATCTCGCGAGATTCGAGATTCTTCCTTGCTTACAACAAATCAATGAATGAATCACTTTTCTCCTCGCCAATGCAAAGGGCTAAGCGTGATACAGTCACGCAAATACAATTACACTAAACTTAGATTAACTGCACTGAATCGTTAATGACTCGTTAACTTAAACGACTGTTAACACTATCATTTCGTACACTTACTAATTAAAGGCGAAACAATGGCCTGTTTATGGCCACTTTAGAAGTAATAAATTACTTACTTAAAATATGGTATTAGAAGAGGTAATTTAAGGAACGTTCACAGTTTGATCTTAGTCTCAGTCTGACAAAAATACCTTAAATTTCCCTACATTTTTGACAAGCTTTTGATATTTATCGTCGCTGAGATGAGATCGTGACTAGATTTTGAACATTTTCAATTACGAGAACAGGCTTTCTAGTCCCGTTGAAAACCAGCGTCAGGCACTAGTTGTCTGGCAGTTTTGCTGAACTGTGCCTTTTTGGCGCAGCCGTGAGGCACACTTTCCTGCAAATTTCTTGCATCGGACTTTACACTTTCTATTTGATTTTTATTTGTTGCTATCTGATGTATGTATCTGGTGTATTGTGTGCCTTTTAGTCTGTGCTAAATAAATGTATTTTCGTTCTTTCTTTCTAGCATTTTTATTTAAAAAACTGAAATAAAGTTTGTTAATGTCCTGAATCTATCGTGTACTTAAAAAAAGTTCCAATCACGAAAAGTATAATTAGTTAATTGTATGGTTTCCTACGGAGAGGAAGAGAGGGCAATGACCGCTATTACTATGCTAAAACGGGTCTACTATACTATACGGGATAAATAATAACAGCCGCACAGATCGATCGATCAGGTTAGGCTACGCTTGTTGCGGTTGATCTGTGAATGGGTGACCATCTTTACATACCGGGACCCCCTCTGTGCCTCCTAAAGCACGCTAAGCCCGACGGCTTAGCGTGCTTTCCGAGGCACAAGACAGTCGTTATGGGTAGTCAGGAGCCCGAAAGTCTGACAACCAGTCTTACCGAGGGGTATCGTGTTACCCAGTAACTGGGTTGTGGAGGTCAGATAGGCAGTCGCTCCATGTAAAATACTGGCATTCAGTTGCATCCGGTTAGACTAAAAGCCGACCCCAACATATTTGGGAAAAAGCTAGGCAGATGATGATGATTCATTTATTTTTAAAGGGGGCGGGAGGGTTATCTTCACCTATCTTCCTCCAATAAAAAATCTCAAATTGCCTTGCAACGCTCATTCATTTAACACGCAACGATTCTTTTTTTAGGGTTCCGTAACTAAAGAGTGTCTGTAGGACCCTGCCCCATTACTACACATATCAGGGCCATGCTCGGGACGTGGAGGAACTGAGCTCCGTCAGGGGCTCAAAAAAATATCGGTATGTACACTTTATATGAACTCGTTCACACACTTCGGTGTCCGTGGCGGCGACGGAGCTTCTGTGCCTGCCTTGTGTGTGCCACGGCCCTGTCACGTCCCAGGCACGGCCCTGATATGTGTGGATAGACCTTAAGGCTCCGCTGTCCGTCCATCTGTCTGTCTGTCACAAGGCTGTATCTCTTGAACCATAATCAGGCAGATACTTGACATTTTCACAAACTACTATGGCCACATTAACAACAAATAATAAAAATAAAATAAAGACATAAAAAAAATGGATTTTTAAATAAAGTATTATAACTTGCTACCTACCATCAAAGGAGCATCTCCCTGCAGAGTGCAACCTTCTGTGGTCCATTTGGTACTCTCTGAACCGTCTCCGCATACAAATTGGAAGATGTAAGTCCAACCTGGTAAAGTGGGGCTACCTTGACGGAACGGCAGTAGGGTGTGATTGGGGAGGTATGTCACAAACCATGCTCCACCTTCCATCCTGCACTCTGTGTCCCGAAACATGCAGTCAATGTAACCTCTGCGCTGACACCGACAACGCCGTGAAAATGGCAAAGTTTTGGGAAAACAAGATTTCAAATACAGTCGTGCCAGAGACACGATGAAGAAGACTAAAGTATTAAAAGAAAGCATAACCAGCCTATAATGTTCCCACTGCTGGGACACAGACCTCCTCTCTGTGAGAGGGAATTGGCCGTAATACACCACGCGGGCCCAGTGCTGGTTGGTAGATGTCACATGTCTTCGAGTTTTTGGTTCTAGGACATGGCGGTTTCTTCACGATGTTTTCCTTCACCGTTTTAAGAGCAGCGGTGATGAAATAACAAAGTAAAACGCCTGTCTGGGTTCGAACCTACGACCTACAACTAGGTAAGTCGCGGCCGTTACCACTGGGCCAGAGGGCCTACTGCGAAGTGCTAAGTGCGAATGTTCGGATCGGACCGACACAATGGCCGAACCGAATATTATTGAAAAATGCGAAAAAAGTTCGGATCGGCTCAGTTGGGTCTGGACCATAGTCAATATTCGAAAGAGTGTAGGAGTGTAGGATCGGAACCGACCGAACCAAATAGTAACTTCGTAGCAGGAAACGGCTGAACATTCGGCCGATACTACTTCGGAGTAGAAACCCTGAACTGCTCTGAGTTAGTAAAAAAAAGTGACGATGAATACGGAACCATTCATGTCGCTTTTTTCTAAAATTCCGTACCTATGAGTCTATGACCCAGGATAATAGGTATTATACGTACGACGCAATCAAAATCTACTTCCAAAAAAACAGGCGTGAACAATTAATAATATCCCGATCCGGATATCGAACCTGGCATAAGTAATTACGAGTCGAACACTTCGTTCGGTTCATCAAGAACAATTATTATAAAATAATTGTTTTACGGTAACTAATGTTTAATGGTCTCGTTAACCGGCCGATAGCGGTTTATTGTTTGTTTCAATTTTGGAACGATTAAAATATGGTTCCTAGCATGCGTGAGATTTTTGAAGCGAAGTTCTTATTGCACGTTTTACTTTGCACAATTGGCAAATATTTTTTTGTTTATTATTTATTTATTACTAAAAACTTTATGCACAAGTAAAAAAAAATACTTTACAAAGGCGGACTTAATGCCTGAGGCATTTTCTACTGGCGATTCAGAGAAAAAACATGGAACGTGCAATATACGGGATTAAATAGCTAGGAAACGACTATAAAATACAACAATAAATACTAATACATAGATATATACCTAAATACATATAAACAAAAGGAACTGTCAGGAGAAAAAAATATCGGAGAAAACGAATCGAGCAGTTTTTACCTTTTGTTACTACTTTTTGTATGTGACTGTCATAAAAGAAATATATATGTATTTAGTAGAAACGTTTACAAAATGTTTATATTTAGCCAACAGTAGTACCTAAATTTCCCATAAAATTATAGTGCGCAAAAATAAACGGAAAGTAAAATGTTTCATTACCCGTAACGACTGTCAAAGACCTACGAATGACAGACGGTGACGACTTAACGTACTTTCCGAGGCACGGAGGGGTCTCGGTATGTAATGACGAGTATGATCGATACACAGAGGGGCAATTCTCGTAATTTTAAGAACGTTCACAGTCTGATCTCAGTCTCAATGTGTCAAAAATACTTACGTCTAATTTCCCTACATTTTGACAAGTTTTTGACATTTGTTTGTCGCCGAGATGAGACTGCGACTAGATTTTGAACATTTTACATTACGAAAATTGGCCTCAGATCTGAAATGAAACCCCGATTTGTGAAATGCCATTTATTAACAGGCAGAACCCTACACCCTGATTGCGTAAAACACTATAAATCTCAACCTGAATCATTTTGAAGGATATCGCTAATCCATTGCTTCATATGTTCAAAAAATTTGTCTGCTGAACAACGTAAATAACGCAATGAATGTTCTTGAACTGTCAAAATGAAAGCCATTGCTACTGTGTTACGCTATCTGCGGGGTAATATTTTACGCGCACTTGATTTTCAACTCTCGATGTAGAGCCGAGCTTTGAGAATCCAACAGAGAGCATCCCAGCGCGTCATAAAAATACGCTGGATTTTCAACTCTCGACACTGAGCAGTGTGTTGAAAATGCAGTGCACGATAAAAATCTCCCGTGGGTAACAGTACTAACAGTGTTCGGCGTCAGAATGGCGCGCGACAGGTCTCGACTCTGAACTCCTTGCACTATTGACTTGAACCCACAAGTATAGTATTATATTGTTATCTAACTTAGTAAGAAATATAACATAACATCACGCCTTATTTCACCGAAGGGCTAGGCAGAAGTGTAGTACACCTACATTTCGTCAGTTATGTTTAAGTCCCATAGGGGGCGAGCCGATTGCCATCAACCAGGCAAGATAAATCCAGACTGCGGGCTGCTACTAAGACATGCCTAATAAAAAAACCCAATGACACTTTGCCCAACCAGGGTAGCGAACCCAGGACTTCATGCTCAGCAGAAGTGCTTGCGACCACTAATGATAAATGATTTTATCTTGTAAGTAGGTTTGTACAAACACTTTTACACGGCAATCATATTTTAAAACTAGATGAGGTCGGCGTTTCCTATCTGACTAGTCTGAGAAGAAAGGCCGAAACAAACTCAGACGTCACAGCCTCTTTTAAAGTCCAGACATAATCTTGGTCAGGTCATATGAAGACCATGTAGGTCGTACTAGAAAAACGAGACAGAACTTCAGTTTTATGCAGCAAAACTCATGAGGAACAGCATATTCTATCTATAATACAAAATCAGTCTATAATGTTATTTATTTATTTAAGTGCCTTAAAACTATCATTAGGTCTTACTTAATCTAATGCGATAGCCAAGTCGAACGACACGGTTGGCGCAGTGGCTGAGTGATCGACTGCTGCGCTGCGTGTTGCGGGTTCGATTCCCGCACGGAACAAATATTTGTATTGCCTACAGGTAGTTATTCTGGGTCTGGCTGTTTGTGTATGTGAGTTTAAATGTTTGTAAACGCACCCACGATACAGGAGTAATTCCTAGTATGGGACAACGTTTTTATAAAAAAAAGAAAAAACAAAAAAAGAAACAAACTAAATCTCAATATCTACCACCATCACTGCTGGGACACAGGCCTCCTCTCTGTCTGTGAGAGGGAGTGCGCACCACGTGGGCCTAGTGAGGTTGGAAGATGTCACATGTCTTCGAATTTTTGGTTCTAGGACACGCCGGTTTCCTCACGATGTTTTCCTTCACCGTTTTATATTAATACTTGATGCGCCCTGCGGTTTCGCCCGCATAAGTTTCGATCCCGTGGGAATATCGGGATAAAAAGTATCATATATGTTAATCCTGGTTATAAACCATCTGTGTGCCAAATTTCAACCAAATCCGTTCTGTAGTTTTGGCGTGAAAGAGTAACAAACATCCATCCATTCATACAAACTTTCACGTTTATAATATTATTAGGATATAATATAATTATATAATATAATATTCTATATTTCTATATTATAAGGTTAGTCTACTCTCATAGCAACATAACATTCATAAAATACTTAAACAAGAACGCGTTCAAAACAAAACAGGCTCAGATTTATGAGATGGTAGATACAGACATACCTACATACATAAATACAAGTTGGCTGTACGTCTCTACTACACATTACTCGGGAACTAGTCGCCGATATTTCATTATACATCATTTGGGGACCGAGTGTGTAGTACAGGGTGCGCTCGTATTTGTTGTTTTTATTTTTTCTTTTACGACAACACACAAATTAATACAATCTTTGTTAGTGATTTAGTGCTTACTTAAAGTTTTGGTTTCCTAAGAAAGCGGTGAACGGTCAAACAATAATGTTCCCACTGCTGGGACACAGGCCTCCTCTCGGTGAGAGGGAGTAAGCCATAAACCACCACGCGGGCCCAGTGCGGGTTGGTAGATGTCACATGTCTTCGAATTTTTGGTTCTACGACATGCCGGTTTCCTCACAATGTTTTCCTTCGCCGTTTTGAGAGCAGTGGTGATGAAATAATTTACACACAGTAAAGCGCCTGTCAGGGTTCGAACCTACGACCTACAACTCGTAAGTTGCAGCACCACTGCTCCTTGATTATGGTTAAGGTCCTGGGTTCGATTCCCGGGTCGGGCAAAGTTTATTTTATTTTAATGGAACTTTGCCATGAAAGAAGCCATTATAATAGGTAACAACCATAGAAATATTTAAAAAAAACTTTCTTACATCTATGGCTACATCTCTGCCTTACCCTTCGTTGATACAAGGCGTGATGCTATGTTATGTTAAAGAAATATAACTTTTGAAGCACCCTGTACGACAGGTTGCTATAGAAAACCATTAATAACCATCGGGTGCGATCCATCAAGAATATCTCGGTTCACGCGGCTGACCCGGCGACAACTGTACCGCACTAGTGACGTCATTGCATGTATTGTTTTAGTATTATTGTAATAAGAGATGGGCATTAAATCATACTTAGGAATTCTAAAAGGTCAGCCGTACCATCAAAGTATTATATTATTAGCAGCGACCCGCGGTTTTACCCGCATACGTCGTTTAAATTCCGTGAGAATATACGGATAAAAAGTATCCTGGTTAGAAACTGTGTGCCAAATTTCATCCAAATCTGTTCAGTAGTTTTTGCGTAAAAGAATAACAAGCATCCATCCATCCATACAAACTTTCGCGTTTGTGATGTCATATTAGGACTAGCCGCGCCCCGCGGTTTCACCCGCATAAGTTTCGATCCCGTGGGAATATCGGGATAAAAAGTATCCTATATGTTAATCCTGGTTCTAAACTATCTGTGTGCTAAATTTCATCCTAATACGTTCAGTAGATTTTTACGTGAAAGAGTAACAAACATCCATCCATCCTCACAAACTTTCGCGTTTATAATACACTCGCGAGCAATGAAACAGTTCCAGTGACATAGCACCATTTTACTCCTAAACGGGAAAGGCTAGCTTAATGACGCCGTCTGCAATATTGAAGTACTTACATTTAACAGCGCATCAAAATATTACCAACTAAAAAACTTTTTTGCAAAAAAAAACAACCGACTTCCAAAAACGACACTACAAAGTGTAAAATAACTTTAATTTCGGAAGTCGGTGTCGTTGGGTTCGCATTTTCGTTGTTTGCCACCGACTTCCGAAATCAAAGTTATTTTACACTTTGTAGTGTCGTTTTTGGAAGTCGGTTGTTTTTTTTTGCAAAAAAGTTTTTATTTTTCACTTTTAAGTTGTAATTTTTACCAGTAATTTTGGTTTAAAAACCAAACTACTGAACCGTTTTTGATGAAATTTCTATGGGACCATTTGAGAAGTATATACCCTTTCCAACCAAAAAATATTTTTTCAAATCGGTTGGCAAGCAACAGAGTTATGCGCGAAAAAATATTAAAAAAAAAAAAAATACAAACATCCGAATTGAGAACCTCCTCCTTTTTTAGAAGTCGGTTAAAAACGTAAATATTGTGTTCAAATTTTAAATTAATGTCAGGAGATATTAAGGTGTTTGTCGGCATTTTGTGGGTGGAACTTTTTCATTGCTCGGCAGTGTATTACGAGCAGGTTATATGGGCTTTAGATCATCCTTAGGAATTCTAAAAGGTCAGCCTGTAGGTATAGCTGTAAGAAAGAACGTAAAGGAAAGAAAGAAAAATAGATTTATTTGTCACATACAACATAAACTCCTGCATACAAAAATATAAGATAAATCCTACTAATATTACGAGTAAATGCCAAAGTTTGTAAGGATGGATGGACGGATGTATGAACCTGACAATCTGGATTAACATTAAGGATACTTTTTATCCCGATCTTCGACTTCCACGGGATCGAAGCTTATGCGGGTGAAACTGCGGGGCGCAGCTAGTAATATTGTAAATGCGAAAGTTTGTATGGATGGATGGATGAATGTTTGTTATTATTTCACGCAAAAAGTACTGAACGGATTTAGATGAAATTTGGCACACAGATAGTTTATAACCAGGAATAACACATAGGATATTTTTTATCCCGATATTCCCACGGGATCAAAACTTATGCGGGCGAAACCGCGAGGTGCAGCTAGTCGAAAATAATTATAAAATCAAAACATTGTTTGAAGTTCTTTTTTTTTACAGGTATTTTATCGAATGATGTTGTCAGGGAAATTAATTGTTTAGCAAATTGACTACCAACATAAATTGTCCTTCCTTATCCTCCCTCTCACAGAGAGGAGGCCCGTGTCCCAGCACTGGAAACATTATCGGCTGATTAGGTATAAATTGTCCATATATTCAAATCACAATTGTGTGTTTTTCTATTTTACTGTGTCTACACACAGTACACACGGCTAAACATCAAGCTATACATTTCCAGTTTTAGCTGATCTCGCATTGTTTTTTCATTGGTTTTTCGTTCAATCAGAAGTCAGTTTATACTGGTTATGTATAGCTTGATGTGTAGCCGTGCGTACAATAGAACTGGTAAAAATTTTTCTGACTCACTGATCATCTCTTTGACAATTTAATACCTACTAAGGTACTTAGGAGTCTTAAAAATCAAAATCACTTGGGCACTCGTCATTAGCTAGGTGCACGGTTCCAATTGGTCGTTTCCTATAGAGAAGAGCCGGCAAGAAACTCCACGGTTACTCCTTCTAAAAACAATTGGCTTTGCAAATGTTTTCAAGTTTCATTGTTAACAGTCATGGGAGGATAGTGTAGGCCTGGTTTCCTGGCACCAGGTACTTAACAACAAAATATCAGAAGTGGTCCCGTGGTAATGGGCCGAGTTGCAGGTCGTGGGTTCGAACCCAGACAGGCGTTTTGCTTTGTATAAATAATTTCATCACTGCTCACAAAACGGTTTTAAGGAAAACATCGTGAGAAAACCGGTCCTAGAACCAAAAATTCGAAGACATGTGACATCTACCAAATTCAGGTCTGTCTTGTATAGGGCATTATCACAAAGTGAAATAAAAAAAAAAAATGTATTTTAGTTTCTTTAGCCTTTTTCATTTCCATAAAGATATGGAATACTTGGTGTGTTATTATCTATTATCAGTTGGCAAAACGTTCGACGTTGTGCCAACGTGTTTGGTGTTTTGGGTGAGAATTAGTGACCGTTCAAATGAAGGCTTACTGGTTTTTAACTAAAATATCACAAAATGAATAAAAATACATGATGCCTTCGATATTTTGTCGAAAGTGTCATGTATCTGCATTTATGTAACAATCAATCTGTCTAGCTTATAAGTAAAGAAAGAAAAAGCATTTATTTGCGGCAAACATGACGCATAAAAAAAAAGGACGTAAACACACAAAAAATAACAAGTTGGGGGTAAACATTCGTCACATTCACGCAAAACGGCCATCGCTCAGCATAATGCTAAGACCCTATACGAGACAGAGCCCCAGCGCTGGTTTTCAGCGGCAGCCGGCGCTGACGAAGTAAAATCTCTTTTGTAACTGCATTTTCTCCTTCTATGTTTAGTGCATACCGTGGCAACCTTTAATTAAGGCTACACTATAAAGTGTAACAAAACATGGAATCTTTAGCATGTATTATCGTGTATGCTTTGTTGGTTGTCCATAAATAAGTAAATAAATACCAACCCGCACTGGGCCCGCGTGGTGAATTACTGCGCACTCCCTCCCCAAGAGAGGAGGCCTGTGTTCCAGCAGTGGAAACATCATAGGCTGAGTATGCTTCTTCTTCTTAGCGTATGGATAGCAAAAGTTCAAATATCTCCGGTCCAAAATTCACCTGCGTGAACTCCAACCAAATAGGAAATGTCCAACAAATCGAAACATCTATGAGTTTAGTTTTAACGAAGCAAACCAATTCCTCTTATCCAACCTCACACGAGAAATTAAGGATCAAGAAAGAATATAATACTACACTCAAGCAATTCAGAAATTAATCTCCAAATGAATGTCTTCACTCATTCGATAATGGGTCGTACACAAAAGAAGGTCGTACACAAAGGAGAAGTGTTAAAAGATGGACGGCATTATGCGGTTGAATGAGGCGACTGATTGCGTGTTTTGATCGCTTACACCTCGAGAGGATGGGGTTATGTGAGAGTGCGTGAGGGTTCATTTATTATGTTGGTTTCTTAATTTTATTCAAGCAATGGACAAAATTAACAACTTTTTATATGCTTGAGTACGAGGCTTTTGACTACGATGTTTGTATATATTTTGTTTATTTTTTAACCAACGACAAAAACGGAGGAGATTCTCAAGTCGACGCGTATATTTTTTTTTTGTGTATGACCACGCATAACTTTTTACAAAGTAGTCCGATTTTGATAATTCTTTTTTTTTTGGAAGGTGTATATACCCCAATGTTGGTCCCATATAAATTGGGGAAAAAAATTCTAACCCTAAGGGTGGGAAAATAGGGGTGATATATTGTTTACTCACAGATTACTCAGTGCCACATATGCCTGCCCTTTGGCAAACAATTAGTATATTATAGCCACAAAAAATTATAAAATAAAAACTTTTTAACAAAAAAATTAAACCGCCGAAAAAACTGAAAAGCAAAAAATAATAAACCTTTTTTATTTAACCTTAATAACTAAGTTCTTAAACTAATGTACACCAAAACACACACACACAACACACACACACACACTAATGTATACCTAAATAATTTTGAGTCGGCGCCGTTTAAATTTAGGGCAATTTAATGATCTTTGTTTATTGATTGTTGGGCGCCGACTCAAAATTAGTTAGGTATTGAGTTTGCACCCCGACCAAATGGGTTAGGTTAGCACATTGACCAATAGCGCGCGAGCCGAGCGAGAAAAGTGATTGGTGAAGCTGATGCGGTTGACGAGCGCTACATCAAGTTGGTCACAGTTGCTTGACCATTTTGTATTTTTAGGACTACAATTATTGCGCTTCTTAGTGTGAAATGTGTGGTTCACAATAAGAAGCGCAATAATTATATTAGAATGTTCAATAATATTTTTAGGAAAGCAAAATGCGAATTATTTCAGGTTCAATTACACCAGACGATACAATCGACCAGATAAAATACCAACAAAATGAGTTAAGTAATACACCAAAAAATATATTACGCCGACTCACCGCCTCTCGCAATACTTTTTCTTTCTTTCTTGCATAGCATCATTCACTCAAAAGGTACAGCCAACAAAACAAGGTGTGGATGACGTAATTTCCGCTGCAGTTAACCTTTTGTGCCTACCCTCAGTTTTAGTAACGGCGCGGCGTCGGAATTTCTTTGAATCTATTGAACACTTATTGTCTGACTGTACTCCATGATATATGAAACTCTTCGAACGTCAGTGCCATAGGAATCTTTTGAGAGAGATAGAGGTTGCTTACGTTTTAAGCTTAGTAAGAAAAAACACTGCACCAATGAAGATTCCAATTATTAATTTTACGTGGTAACTTCACTTGAGGGGCCTTGGAAGGGCTTGTAGCGAAGTAATAACAGACGTACGGGTGCGCTTGTCGCGGTTGTTTGGTGGATGGGTGACCATCTATACATACTAAAACCCCTCCGCGCCTCGGAAAGCACGTTAAACCTTTGGTCCCGGCTGTCATTCGTGGATCTTTAACAGTCGTTACGGGTCGTCACTAGCCCGAAAGTGACAACCAGTCTTACCAAGGGATATCGTATTACCCAGTAACTGGTTGTGGAGGTCAGATAAGCTGTCGCTCCATGTAAAATACTGGTACTCAGCTACATCCGGTTAGACTGGAAGCCGACACCAACATAGTTAGGAAAAGGCTAGTCAGATGATGAAAAGAAAACTGTTCTGTTAAAAAATACATATAACTACACGTGTACTGTGGCTTAACTTTAAAATGGTTACTTTAATTGAATTATTGAATAATGAAGAGAAATATGGATTAAAGTCGATTTATCAATTATGTGGATAGGAACAGGTAAAGTTACTTTGGAATGTTTCATTCATCAATACCATCTACACTTCTTTACTTATAATATAAAGCTAAAGAGTTTGTTTGTTTGTTTGTTTGTTTGAACGTGCAAATCTCCGGAACTACCGGTCGGATTTTAAAAATATTTTTGCATTTTATAGCCAAATTCTTGAGGAAGGATATAGGCTATTTAACATCACGCTACGACCCTTAGGAGCCCAGCAAAACGATAAAAAGTTAGAACGACGCAAAAACGAAGTAATAGAGCGGGCGAGCGATGGGATGCTACGCGGTGGGTCGGGGGCGAAAATTCATTTGTCATTTAAACCCTACCCATATAACCCCGGTACTGCAGTGCTTCCGCAATGTTTGCGGATGCACTGACAATTTCCTCTCCATCATTAAGTAAAGAACTGCATCAATGATGAGCAGGGTCCGTGGTAGCACCAACACTGTCATCAGAACGTTAGCGTGCAAAATAAACAGTCCTTTTACTGTGTACTGGGCATGTGTACACCTGCACAGAAATAGACTAAATTATTGTGTAACTTGTTTTGTTTACAATGCGTCATATTGACGTCACGCAAATCCTGCATCTCGCAAGTAGAGTTTACCGCGCAACTAGCATACATACAACTTCCCGACATCAATCGTTGGGCAGTTACCTGCCAGACCCAACACCCGTCTGGTCGGAGGATCCTCCCTTTTCTATAAAGTATGAGTGAACTTTACACCTTGTTCCTCATAGCTCTATACTAACAAATTATACCTTTTTGTATTTTTTTTGTTTTGTGTGTACTACTGTCAAACCAACTAACGCTATCTTTGTAAAAAGGTATGGAAGCATGTCTGAAATAAAGATAAATTATTATTTATACATTTGTTTAACATAACAATAATAACATTATGAAATAAACATTTTTGTATTTTTTTTTTGTATAATAAAAATGTAATGCAATAAAGCAAAAGTGCATAAAGCGCTCCGTATAAAGAAGTTCCTAATAAAAAGGTGCCACATCGGATATGTTATTAACACCTCTGTGGTTTAATGAATCGTTCCATTACTATAATGGACACCAATCGACACTAGCTCTTGCTGACCGTACCTGGGATGAAAAACTTGTATTGATTATATTTAGTTATGGTGTCATTCTTTATCAGATTTTAAAAGTTTTGTTCCAACAAATTGTTTGACACGAGCAGATAAAATTTCAATAACCGACTCGCGAATAAAGGGTTATGAGTTTGACTTGTATGTGTGTTTTAATTTTAGATAGTAAACGTAGACCATGGCGGAGGTAGTGTGATGTCCTGATTAGGTTTGCAGGATCACCATGGCCAAACATCGCACAGGACATGAAGTTTTGAACGAAAAAGGGCAGGTCTTGACCCAGCCGTGTGACACAAAATAGGGTAACAAAAAAAAAAGTTTACTAACCATATTTTGTAGCAACAAATAGGTACATACGCCAGCACATCAAGCTACTACAATCTGTCAAATTTCTTTAATAGATTTTCAACTTTATCATTGAATCGTTACGGTTCAAGGTTGATTGGGAAAATTTGACAGTTTCGGGTAGCTTGACCTGCTGGCGTCTGTACCATGATCTTCTTCTTCATGTCTCTAGCACGACTAAATTTTAAATGTAGTTTTCCCAAAACTTTGCCACTTCCACGGCGTTGTCAGTGACAGCGCAGAGGTCACATTGACTGCATGTTTTGGGACACAGAGGGCAGGGTAGGAAGTGGAGCATCGTTTGTGACATAGCTCCACAATCACACCCTACTGCCGTTCCGTCAAGGTAGCCCCACTTTACCAGGTTGGACTTACATCTTCCCACTTGTGTCCGGAGACGGTTCAGGGACCACGATGAATGGATTGATATGGTAGCAACTTTGTTGTTTTCAGCTAATCTTTTTGTTATTACGTTATTCCTTTTCATGATTCTGAAAGACAAAAACTTACAGGTGCCTCATATAAATCAAACTGTGCCTAACCTGTCCAGTATAATCGTATGCAGCTAAATACCAGTAGTTTACATCGAGCGACTGCCTATCTGACCTCCAATACCTAGTTATTGAGTGGTTAACACGATATCACTTGGTAAGACTGGTTGAGAGACTTTAGGGGTTCTGACGACCCGTAACGACTGTCAAAGATCTACAAATGACACTCGGAACCAACGTTTTAACATGCTTTCTGACACACGAAGAGGTCTTAATATGTAATGGATGGTCACCCATCCGCGAACCGACCGCGACAAGCGTAGCTTAGCCTTCGTTTGACTTGTGTGGCTGTTATTATTTAGCCACGAGCCCCCGATAATGTGCAGTTTAAATGCCTACTCGTATTGCTCGATTTATGGCTGACTGGCGAGCGTAAGGTCATGGATTTGAACCCCGTTCATTGCACTATCATCAAGGCTCAGCCACTCCAATAACGGCACTACCCGGACCTATCGAGTTTTAACAAGAGACTGGCACCGACTCCCTTGTACAGACGCCAGCAGGTCAACCTACCCGAAACTGTCACATTTTCCCAATCAACCTTGAACCTTAATGTTTTAGCGATAGAGTTGAAAATCTATTAAAGAAATTTGACAGATTGTAGTAGCTTGATGTGCTGGCGTCTGTACAGTCAGCAACAAAAGTCAATCAACTCTGTTACTTTTACAAATCATCTAAACTGATACAAAATGATACGATACATTGGTTTTCATTATTTCATGTAATAGCAAAGAGTTAATTATTTTTAAATATTCTATTACTACATGTTTTTTAAGAATATTTTGCTCAATATTTAAGATTTAAATAACTGAAGTGTTAACCGACTTTTGTTGCTGACCGTACAGTCACGAGCATAAGTATGTATATACTTGGCTTCAAAAGCAATTTACTCCTTTATTTTTTAATGAAATTTTATGTTGCTACGGACATAGTATTTGCGAACCCATAGGTTTTTGCAATGTGTCGTATTTCATTGTTGTTTTCGTTATTTCACGCAAAAATCGCTATTGAAAGTTTCCAAGTGTTGACATATTAGTGCTCGTGACTGTACACAAACACAAATTAAAACAAAAATATATCTCTTACTGATTGACAGTTCGACAACATTCATTGCGTTATTTACATTGTTAAGCATACAAATTTTTCGAACATAATATCTAGCAATGGATTACAATATCTTTCAAAATGATTCAAATTGTGATTGAAAATGTGCCGGATTGACACACTTGTGCACTATAGTGACGGCACGGTTGGCGCAGTGGTTTAGCGATCGACTGCTGCGCTGCGTGTCGCGGGTTCGATTCCCGCACGGAACAAATATTTGTATGACCTACAAGTAGTTGTTCCGGGTCTGGCTGTTTGTGTATGAGAGTTTAAATGTTTGTAAACGCACCCACGATACAGGAGAAATTCCTAGTGTGGGGCAACGTTTTTAATAATAATACATATTACGTCTTGCGTACCTGGCTAATTTCCGTTGCGATTGGCTACTGTGACCGAAATCTGTCAGGAGGATATTATCATATGTCAAACCGCCATATTTTTTAATTATACAACGAAGTATACTTAAATGCTTTATTATTTAAATAAATAAATATTAGCTGTGCCCGCGACTTCGTTCGCGAACATATTGGATTTAATGGTTTTTTTTTTTTTTGCGTGCAACACTGTTTTTTATTCTAAAATAAAAGTAGCTTAAGTTACTCCTTATAACACCAGCTGTCTGCCAGTGAAACTCCCGTCAAAATCGGTTCAACCGTTTCGAAGATTAGCCGGAACAAACAGACAATAAGACAAAAATTTAAAAAATTGTTTTTTGTTATAACGTGTCGTATTTTCATATACCTTTAGTAAAAAGCTGTTATTTTGTCTTATAAACAGACACTTAAATTTTATTTACTTTTATTTATGTGAAGATTATGACTAATTTTATGTCTCTAAAGAGATCGAAGCATTTATGAATCACAAAATGATTCAGGTAAATACGTAATTTCTAAAAATACCTTTGTTTCTTAATAAACCATCGATGATGAGATAAATAATGGAAGAAAAACAGCGAGGGCACATCAAACGCGGGCTTTTGGCGAAGTTTGACGTGCGCCGGTAGCGACACCGGCCATGTTGCTCGCCACCGGAAGCACCCATTTCGAGGCATCAGCGTTTAGCCATAGAGCTACGAGTGAATAGAAAAGGGGCACTGAAAATTTACTGCATTGTTAAAGGCTGATTTTTCCAGATAATTTTATCGGATAAATAATCATTTTGAATTTTTGACAGTTCTTCAATTTACAACGAAGAGACGAGACGTCAATTTTATTCCACGAATAAAAATGATCTGCAGTGCGATTCTGTAACCCTCACCGTGAAAACTTAGGTGAAGTGAGCGTGGAGTGAGCTGTCATTCCAAATAATGCTAGGGATTGACACTACTGACAACTCACTCTAAGCTCACTTCACCTTACTTTTCACGGTGAGATTTTTACAGAATCGACCGGCTGTAGATTGAAAAATCAGCCATAAGTGAAATGTATTTACAAGCATTTTTGTTAATTTAAATCACATTCCGAATCATTTTGAAGGCTATTCCATTGCTTCGTAATATGTTCGAGTAAGTTGTCTCCTCAACAACGTAAATAACGCAATGAATGTTATTGAACTGTCAAAATGAAAGCCATTGCTACTATTAATGGGTTATGTAATTACCCCGCCGGAGTCTGGGTGGGTAGACTCGCGCCAATCAAATACATCTCTGCCTACCTCTTTGGAGAATACAGACGTGGAGTTATTTTTCACCGGCCTTTTTTAATTTCTACGTAATTTAATAATCAAACTATCAATCAACTCAGCCTATCGCAGTCCACTGCTGGACATAGGCCTCTCCCAGGCTGCGCCACAACACCCTGTCCTTCGCCTTCTATATCCAGCCTGTCCCAGCCACCTCAAACTCAAATCATTTAATTCAACTAAACCAATTACAGGCACTTTTGAATTGTCAAAGGGTCGGTCAGTCAGAAAGATGAAGCTAGTTGCCCATTCCAAAGCGTAGGTGCCTATGGAGAAGAACGGGCAAGAAACTTCATGGAAGTCTCACTCCTTCCTCTTGAAGGTCGTCCGTCTAGCTGGGGGGCGTCCCACACTACGCTAATTTAATCATGTCAACTCTAAACCGTTCCTCAGTCTACAACAGCACTAGTGTAGTCCATCGGAAGCGGGCGTGGTCCGACAATATTGCGCGATCTGTCCATTTACTCGTTTTTGACCAGACTGAAACACGACGCGCGCGCCGACCGTTTGATGTACGACTACATAGCTAATTGATTACATTTTGTGATGTTTTTAGCGATGCGGATTAAACTAGATCTGGATAGATACTTTTGAAGTAAAAACTTTTTAAGGCGCATTTTGCGCTCTTTCTGAACAGTGAACCACTGAACCGTCACGCTTGTGTCGGTGATGCTGAATCGGGAATACTCATTTCGTGCCTCGGAAAGCACGTTAAGCCGTTGGTCCCGGCTGTTATTCGTGGATCTTTGACAGTCGTTACGGGTAGTCAGAAGCCCGAAAGTCTGGCAACCAGTCCATTGGTGTAATTGCCGTATGGCGTTCCAGTGTGAGAATAAATAAATAAATAAATAAATTTCCAATCGGTTGGTAACACTTAATCGGGAATACTCGGCTATATCTACAAATGACAGCCGGGACCAACAGTTTTAACGTGGTTTCCAAGGCACGCAGGGGTCTCGATAGATGGTCACCCATCCACGGACCGTAAACTGTTATTATTTAGCCACGAGCCCCTCCAACGCACCTGCTATGACTATGTTAGTGTAGAAGTTCATAGGAAAGGAAGACCATTTTACTATCCCATAGGTGCGACGCTCCTCAATGCCATAAAATTCTTTGAAAATAAGCCCGCGTGAACACGTGCACTCGATTTTAAGCGCACTGCTTAGTGCTGAGAGTTGAAACTTCAACACCACTCCGAGAGTTGTGCTCTTTTGACGAGCTGGGATGCGCTCTTTTGGATTCTCAACTCTCGGTTCAACACCAAGAGTTGAAAATCCAATGCGCGATCAAAATCATCGCGAGCAAAAATCGCCCGTGGTTAGGAGGGCTAAGCATTCATATACACGAGCGGCACGTTAGCAACGGCAGAGGCAATGTGCCGCTCGTGTATATGAGCACTAAGACGTCACGTCACGTTCTATAAGAAAACACACAAATCAATATGATAGCAAAAAAAAAAATCCAACCAAAGAAAAAAACCTGTCATAGACAACGAATTACAATACCCGTAAAAAATACCAAAGACATTTTGCATACCGCATTTTTTTAAACCATAGATATTAGATGACATCTATTTTTTAAAGGTAAGTAAGATAGAGATGTCAAACGGGCAGAGACAGGGGCATAAGTTATGCTAATGTTGTGAATATTTCAAGCTAATAGATCCCATGGCCGATTAACTGGTAACAACTGGTTTTTGTCTGTGTTCATTGTTACTGACGGTACGAAATTTTGTAGCAATATTTTGTTAGTTAGTAAAAGGGGTTTCGTGTTACCCAGTAACTTTTCTTTTTCTTAATTTTGTTGGGGTCAGCTTCCAGCATAACCGTATGCAGCCACTTCTTCGTCCCAGCGAGAGCACTAGGAAAACAAAATGGTAAATAAATAAAAACTTGTTAAAATGTAGGGAAATTAGACGTATTTTTGACAGATTGAGACTGAGATCAATTCTCGTAATTTCAAACGTTCAAAATCTAGTCGCAGTCTCATCTCGGCGACAAACAAATGTCAAAAACTTGTCAAAATGTAGGGAAATTAGAAATATTTTTTGACAGATTGAGCCTGAGATCAGACTGTGAACGTTCTTAAAATTACCAGAATGGCCCCTCTGATTCTCAGCTTAATTTGAATAAACGACTTTGGATTTTGTTTTTATTTTTGCAACTGAATATCAGTATTTTACATGGAGCGACTGCTTACCTGACCTCCACAACCCAGTTACTCGGTAACACGATCCCCCGTGTTCGGACTGGTTTTTAGACTTTCGGGCTTCTGACTACGTGTAAGGACTGTAAAATATCTACAAATGACAGCCAGACTAACGGCTTCCTCTGTCCGATGCATGGAGGGGTCTTGGTATGTAATGGATGGTCACCCAGCCACGCACCAACCTCGGTACCCGTTGCTTAACTTTGAGCTCGAGCTGTCCGGCGGTATTATTTAGCCACGAGTCCACCCCCCCAATAAAAAAAAAACAATTAACGGATATAACACTGTAATAACAGCAGATGCCGTGCGACACGTTGTCAAGTACTGCAGTTACCTCTGTCTTCGACGTGTGTGTATACACTCAAAGTGCGAGGTTGACTGCCCATCATCATCATCTGCCTAGCCTTTTCCCAACTATGTTGGGGTCGGCTTCCAGCCTAACCGGATGCAGCTGAATACCAGTATTTTACATGGAGCGAATGCCTATCTGACCTCCACAACCCAGTTACTGGGTAATACGATAACCCTTGGTAAGACTGGTTGTCAGACTTTCGGGCTTCTGACTACCCGTAACGACTGTCAAAGATCCACGAATGACAGCCGGGACCAACGGCTTAACGTGCTTTCCGAGGCACGGAGGGGTCTCGGTATGTAAAGATGGTCACCCATCCACAGACCAACCGCGGCAAGCGTAGCTTAACCTGACCGATCGACCTTTGTGGCTGTTATTGCCGGGCCATTGCCAATCAGCTTGTTTATTCTGTGAGCTATGTCGACAATTTTGGTTCTCTGGCGGATCACCTCGTCGACGTCGATCGACCAATATGTGGTTGCACCCCTATGCTGGGCAATAGATGATTGTCCTGGATGCGAATTTTTGCAGTATGTTTGTTTATATAAAGTTTATTTTCCTGCTGGCTTTGTTAGGGTCGGCTTACAGTCTAACCGGATGCAGCTGAATACCTGTATTTAACATGGTGCGACTGCCTATCTGACCTCCACAACCCAGTTACTGGGTAACACATGTGGTGTTACCCAGTAACTGAAAAAAAGTCTAGTAAACAGTCTTCTGTTTACCAGACTTTTGGGCTTCTGACTACCCGTAACACCTGTCAAAGATCTACAAATGTCAGCCGGACCAACGGCTTAACATGCTTTCCGACAATTCCGACGCTTGGAGGTGTCTCGACAATTAAAGGATGGTCACCCATCCTACAAGCTGACCGCGGCAAGCATAGCTTAACCATCGATTGACCCGTGCTGTTCACCTCGAGTCATCCGTATATACATATTTATTACATCATTCTGTCTTTCCTTCCTCGCTTTTCTCGCGACACAATGGACACCCACCATTCTCCAACACGCGTCCACCTAATATGTTCAGTTGTCGCCACTCGCCTGTATATAACACACAACACATAGCGTGCGTATAGCGACGCACTTTGTCGATCTGTCACCGTAACGATCGATAATTATGTACTGTAGCTGCATGTGACTTTTGTTGCCCTTTGCACAAATCTTTTAGTAGAAAGTTGTACCTTCTGCATAGCTATTCACAACCACTCGATAAGCTTCCGTACCGTATCGAACATCAACAAATTTTATCATAGGAGTCCTCTATACGCTGTTTACAAGTCCAAAACCCATTTTTTTTTTTCTGAAACTGAAATTTTTTTGAGGATCGAATAGAGAACCGCTATGCTTCCGACAGCTGTCCGCTGCCGGGCGCGAGGCAAATCAGGTAATCGAAATTTGGCATCCCACTGTTGGGCACAGGCCTCAAATTTTTCTTCCCCTCAAACTTCCAGCTATTCTGGTTCAAGGCTAGTGTGGATCATTGCTTGTTGGATTTTATCCAGTCCGTCCCGTCGTTTTCTTCGTGATTTTCCACCAGTCTCAGTCTAAGAGCTCCACATCAATCAACCAACTCAGCTGCTGGACATAGGACTCTCCCAGGCTGCGCCACAACACCCTGTCCTTCGCCTTCCTGACCCAGTCTATCCAAGCCAAATTCTTAAGGTCGTCGGCCCTTTTAGCTAGGGGGTGTACACACTACGCAGCTCCACATAGTGCAGTATATTTTGGCCTACAGCTTGGGAACCTATCGTGAAATACAGAGTGCTGTACAAGTCAGCTTTCGGGAATACAGTCGTGATGTTTTGTTTTATATCCATACCATATACGACTTATTCCATAAGTCCCCCCTGAAAGTTCCCCTTAAGGGAGGTAAGTGGAATCACTATATATATATAAGTATTATATATATGCTTTTTTTTTTTTTTTTGAGGATGGGAAATCATCAAATGACTCCTCCCGCTCTGGGTGGAGCAGGAGGGAGTGTCAGACTCTTACTGAGTAAAACCCACCCGTGTTCCTTCCTTAGCCATTTATGTTCCAGGGCAGCGGTAACCCTTTCGGACAATCCCGCTACCCTGGAAGTATTATATGCTTAATGAGCATGTCATGTTCCCACCTCCTTTCTGTAAGAGGGAGAGGGTCGTAACCTACCACGTGGGCCCAGTGCGGATTGGTAGATGTCGCATGTCTCCTGATGAACTTTTCGTTCTAGAACATTCCGGTTTCCTCACGATGTTTTCCTTCGCCGTTTTGAGAACAGAGGTGATGAAATTAAACGACCCACGACCGCTGCTCCGCTAACGCTATTAAAAAAAAAAAATCGGAAAAAATTAATTCGGAAGTAACTCTGTCTATTTATATCTTACCTTTTCACGCCTGAACTGAACGCATTTCCACAAAATTTGGCACGGATATAGATGGCATCCTGGGGAAGGACATAGGCTACTTTTTGTCTCAAAAATTGTCCTATAGGGGGTGATATAGGGGATGAAAATTTGTATGCGAAACCTAGCATTCATTAAGTTAGGTTAGTTAATTTCCGGCATCTACCTACGCAAGCGAAGCCGCGGGCCGAAGTTAGTTTTGTTTTCAAATGTAGGTTATAAGAAGAGCAAAAGCTTATCAAGCCAATAAATATAAACTAATCTAAAAAAAAACATTGATTGATTCCAACCAGTTTTCTAAAAAAAAAAAACACGTGCCAACCTTTGACATTAAAAAGAATTCACCAAATGTCATAATGACATTAACAAATGACACTTTACATATTAACAAAATTAATCTTTTTGGGGCTAATGCGACAACATTAACGATAATGTCAACATATTTTTTATTTCTGTACATTTGTTGTAGGTAGTCATATTATTATGTTGTTAAATTTAAGAATTGATGTCAATATGATTATGTAAATTATACGTCTAATAGTAGATAATACATGGAAAAATAACTTTGATAAATATAGCTGACAGTATGGCATTAAATCGTTGTTTTTTAAGGTTCCAAATATTGTGACAGGAATGTATACAATTGCGGTGCGTCATCATCATCTGCCAAGCCTTTTATTTATTTATTTATCCATTTATTTCAGGCATCAAGGCCTACATAAATACATACAATACAATATTAATATAACTTAAAAATACCCCACCCCAAACCCCTTTCCCAACTAAGCTGGGGTCGGCTCCAGTCTAACCAGATGCAGCTGAATAGCAGAGGGGCAATTCTCGTAATTTTAAGACCGTTCACAGTCTGATCTCAGTCTCTCAATCTGTCAAAAAATACTTCTAACTTCCTTACATTTTGACAATTTTTTGACATTTGTTTGTCGCTGAGATGAGATTGCGACTGGATTTTGAACATTTTAAATTACGAGAATTGGCCTTCAGTATTTTACATGGAGCGACTGCCTATCTGTCCTCCGCAACCGTTACTGGGTCAACTGCCCCGTTGGTCTCGTAGTTCGACTGATGAGTGTAGGATCCTGGGCTCAATTCCCGGGCCGGGCACGTTATTGGGTTTGTCCATTAGGAATGTCTCATGTATTAATGTAACCCTTTCGCTTGTCACAGACATGATCAACAGGGCCGGCTTCCCGTAATCAAAATATGGAATTATTTATTTATTTATAACTACTAATACGTAATCTGCATTCGCGATACATTTGCCAAAAATATAAACAAACATTTGTAGAAAAAATAACTTTAATTCCCAGACAATAAAGTTCACTTTTTCACACAGCTACAACTTAAAACATTTTTATAGCTTTTTCAATAGTGTGCTAGTCACTGAAATCAACCTAAAAGCCATTGAAATAAATTTAATATTTGCTTAACAAAACTTTGAAATAACAACAATTTGAAACATTAGTTTAATAGACTCTAGACACGTACTTATCTACTTATATGTAGCCATTAATTCTATTTCCAGGATTATTAATTACTAGCTTACCGGTGTTTGGAAGTTGGCGGTGTGATATCCCCGTGCCTCTGAAAGCACGTGATGACGTCGTTGGTCCTGCGTCTGATCTCTCTCCGGTCGTGACGGGTTGCCATCCCATCGGACTACGCTAGGCATAAGTATAATCAGCTTATAATGTCCCCACTGCTGGGACACAGGCCTCCTCTCCTCGAGAGGTAGCGGGCCCGGTGCGGGTTGGTAGATGTCACAAATCTTTGAAGTTTTGGTTCTAGGACATGCCGGTTTCCCCACGATGTTTCTATTTGTTGGATGGCAGTGGTGATGAAATTTTTTACACAAAGTAAGGCGCCTGCCTGGGTTCGTACTCAAAACCTAGAACTTGTAATTCGAGGCCGTTACCACTGGGCCACCCCTGCTCTCAACCCTCGGACAATGAGAGTGAGGGAAGAGGGAGTGCACTTGTGTCTGCGCACACACTTGTGCACTATAATATCTCCCGCGCCGAAGGCTCATCTCCGCTGAGATTGGTCGCCATGGACGAAATTCGGTTTGGAGGCCACGACAGCTTCGGAATCAGACGACTGACTGTTTTAATTAATGACCCCATTAATAAGAACACGGCATTCGATATAAAATTCTTACAACCTGCCGACACGACAAATGCCAAATTAACATGACATTCCTAGGTCAAGCAGACAGATTAGGGATCGAAACATAAATACTAGGAAATACCAATGTTCGGCATTAGCATAACTGATTGTTACTTGTAGGGTAACATTAATATTGATAACGTGTGAGTATGAATGTTACAAGGCTCGACGGCCGGTTGAAATTGTGTGAAAGTTTATTTTCGCACTACCAGACTAAACTTGTACTTAATCAGACTGTAATTTACACCGGAATCCATTCCATTTAAACTGAAACACAGAAGTCGTCGACAGAAATGGGTCATCTGCCAAGCCTTTTCCTAACCATGTGGGGTCGGCTTCCAGTCTAACCGGATGCAGCTGAATACCAGTGTTTTTATGAAACTTCAAGAATCTCCGTATATGATGGTACTTAATAGGTATGGTAGTATACTTCCCCAGCCGAACTCCTACACAAAAAACCATAAAAACAGCTCAATTGTTTACTTATTACTAAAGAACTAAGTAAAGAAATAAACAGTTCCTTTTAATATTGGAAACACCAAGAATTTTACTAGTAGGTATAAGTTATCAACTAAGTATTATTTGCATTCATAGTAAATCTAACATTTATCCCTAATAAATGTACGAATTACAATTTACAAGCTAACACTAAAATAACAAAATTATATCCTAAGGGTTGATTTTTCCATCGCCAGATAACTTTTATTCGAGGAATAAAATTGACGTTTGACAGTTTTTGTATGAAATAACTGTCAAAATTTCAAAATTATTCCTCAAATAAAATTAGCAGATCATTGAAAGATCAGCCCTAAATTAACTAAAACTATTTACAAACTAAAATATAGCGTCGAAAAATTCATCCGCATCGCTGTCGACTGGTAATGTACATACGCCAGCAGGTCAAGCTACCCGAAACTGTCAAATTTTCCCAATCAACTTTGAACCTTAACGCTATAGCGATAATGTTGAAAATCTATTAAAGAAATTTGACAGATTGTAGTAGCTTGATGTGCTGGCGTCTGTACCTAAGACACTGGCGGCATTGCCACGTTGTACGGCAATGCCTCTGGCCAAGGTAAAAGCCAGCCCTTGGATCATGGGAAGTGTCAACCAGGCGTTTCGAAATTTCTGTAAAAAGACCATGAGCACTCGGACCCCACGGCCCGAGGGTTTCAACCCCAAACGGCTCGAAAATATAATTATCAATAAGGTTATAATATTTACGCCGCTTGAGGTTTTCAGCAGCCGCAGTTATGTTATTAGATACAAACGTGTAGAATATCGAGGATTTAATCCAATCACTGTTACCTACACTAGGTCAAATTAAATTAGTTAGCGAAACTCCGCAGACGTGATAGGTATCGATATCTGAACACGATAAAATAACACAGAATAATAATTATTTGATCAATTCTTTTGTAAACGACCTCTGGTAGTATGGGCTACTTGAAGTATCGGTTGAGAAAATCAGTTAATTTGTTATTTTATCGTTTTTAGATATTATCTGTGAAGCTTACACAATACAAGTGATTTTTATAAACTGATATTTCAAGTATAGCTACACTACCTACGGTCGTTGAACCCAAAAAATATCATTTTTTTTAATCCTATTTAGATATCGAATTTGATACTCATCACGTCTGCGAAGATTTGCTAGCTAATTTTATTTTATTTCTGGGAAACGGTACGGTCGTTACCTATAGCTGGTCTTATTAATACTCTTCCGAGATATAAATATCAATAACAGCATAAATCTGAGAGCTATGACTCAGTATGAATCACTAATCATTTCGCAAAAAAGATGGATGTCGGGTAAAACACCCAGTTGTCGGCCACCCATTTAATTTTGTACGATTGTAATTTAAATACAACAAATTTAATCTGTTTGGATTGAGTCTCTTTGATGTGTATTTAAGTTTTTAATTGCTTTTTCTTTTAATTTAATACAATGGTTGTTTTTTCGTTTATTTTTATTTTCAATCGCTTTCAAATCGGCCTGGAGTCGGTCAGTGAGTCAGAAAGTTGAAGGTAGTTAAGGTAATTAAAGAAAAATGCTATAAATTGATAATTAATATTGAATGACGTGATGGCCCAATGACGTGACGGTTAAGGGCTCGCCTCACATGCAGAAACTAGTGGGTTCAAATCCAGGCAGTGAACATTATGTGACTTTTTCAATTCATATGTACAAGTACTTTCTGAGTTTATCTTGGTGAAGGAAAACATCGTGAGAAAATCTGAATTTATAGTTAATTTAAGTCTGGAATCATCAACCCATCTTGAGCAAGCGTAGCGATCAATACTTGTACCTTCTCTGTATGAGTGGAGGTCTCTGCCCTGCAGTGGGGAAATATCAGGCTGGTGTTATTATTAATATTATATTATTAATATTATATTATTTTGTTTTTTTATTAAAAAAAAAATTGCGAGTCAATTTTGTAAACTCCAGTGTCAAATTAAATTAGCCAGTGAAACTCTGGAGATGTGATGCGTATTAATATCTAAACACGGTAAAAAAAAGATTTGATTTGTTATGTTTTTGGAGGGCAACGACCGCAAGTACCTAGTGTTGTTACTTGAAAAATGAGTTGAGAAAATCTGTTTTCTTTTGTTTCATCGTATTTAGATATTGATAACAATGACTGCGGTGAAGTTTACACAAAAAAAAAAGAAATAGGCTGATATTTCAAGTGTCTAAATACACCACCACCAACATTGGCCAATGACGTCGCAAAAAAAAAATCAACAAATTAATTTAATTTTTGTTATCGTGTTTTGATATCGATACTTATCACGTCTGTGGAGTTTCACTAACTTATTTAATTTAACCCTGTATACAAAGAAACATGTGAAATTCAAAACATTAGTCCATTGATTTAGGCGCATATTTGAAGGGCCGCGGTTTTATAATCAAACGCGCACCAAACTTAATTCACTGCCTAAACTAACACGCGTCAGTGTATTTAGTATATTAAACAGTTGACTAAATGTTTCGCTTTTAAACCAGATTAGTTTAAAACTTGATTTTGTTTCGTTTTGATGGTTAATAAGTAGAAGGGTTTATTGGCATCATGAATAAAAATTAAACGCTTCATTTGATAAAAACTATCCTTTTTTATTTCATATATTTACATTAAAATGCTTATCTATATATCTATGTAATATAAATAAAACAAAGTCGGGTTAGTTACATCAAAGAACCGCTGGACCGATTTCTGTGATTGTTGGATTAGTCTCCGTACAGAATAGAGAATAACTATTTAAAAAGAAAATTAAGATAATTCATTTTCAGTTTTTATTGATTCTAAGGCGGTATGGAGTTCGCCGGATTAGTTAGTTTACAATAAATAACACAACTAACTATTCACACTAGATACTAAATTAAATGACTAACTAACTATACAAATAAATACAAAAACAAAAGGACACATAAGCGTCAAAGTACTCGTCCGCATCGCTGTCATCCGGAAACGTGCCCAGAAGATTGGCAGCGTTGCCATGTTGAATGGCAATGCTAATTCATTGGCCAAAGAACTTCATTTGTTAATTTTATTTACGGTTTCGGAGCTACTGGATATGTTTTTTTAATAAAGGTTCCATCGGAGATAGATATTATAAGAAGGAGGTTGTACAGTCAAAAAAAAATCTCTTTCACGACCGACCACAACTGGTGCATTCACCCGACATCACCCACATTATTTGCACAGCGGGATTGCTTGCTACATTAGTTATTAATCTAAAAACTATTATTTGCTATAAAGTATTTTAAAAAATATCACGAAGTTTTTTATTTGAAGAAATCATTAGTCAGAATTTGGTGATTGGATTATTTTATTTTTCTCAGGTAAATAGATGGTCAGGAATCCGCTAGATGCGGGAAGCACAGAACAGCGGGGTAGTTACGTAACACACTATCAGTAGGAATGGCTTTCATTTTGACAGTTCAACAATATTCATTGCGTTATATCGTTGTTGAGCAGACAAAAGTTTCGAACATATGAAGTAATGGATTAGCAATATCCTTCAAAATTATTCGGATTGTGATCGAAAGTGTGGTACGCAATTTTATTAGGGTGCTGGCTGGTCAAGGTGACAGCTGTTAACAGTTGATGCGGATTTGGTACAAAATCGCATGGGACTTCACTTTTTGACTAATATTGAACTTCGGAGCCTATATAGCCCTCATAAAATATTCGGCAGGTGATATGGTTAGAAACGATGACTCATGGAGAAATGGGTATAAAAGAAAAGGACATGCTGTATCGACCCCAAATAAATTCTGATAAGGCCACGAGAATGAGCATACGGTGGAGGTCTGCCTGGCTTGGGCGGAGCACCGCCGCGTCCTCGTGGCAGCGATCGGCGGCGGCGATCTCTCGCGTCCGGCTCTAGTCCAGGCCATGGTACAGAGCGAGAGTGCATGGGAAGCTGTCACCTCCTTCTGCGAAGCAGTAATCCTCGCAAAGGAGGAGGCGGAGCGCGTGAGGGAGAGGCATTATCTGCGGCCTCACGCCCCTAGTCGCCGCAGGAGACGCCCTGGACGTCGGGAGTCTACCACCCGATGGTCGGTCGGGATTTTACCAGCCGACTCCCGGCCACCGTAGGCGCGGGCTTGCGCCTCGCTCGCTTATCGATTTATATATTTGGACAGCGGGTTTTTGACTTTACGGTGACAATATTGCTCTCTAAGAAAACACTCTCAACTCAGTCTATTGCAGTCCACTGTTGGTCATAGGCCTCCCACAAGCTGCGCCACAACACCCTGTCCTCCGCCTTCCGCATCCAGTCTGTCCCAGCCACCTTCTGTAGCTCGTCCGTCCATCTAGTGGGGAGGCGTCCCACACTATGCCGACTATGCACTATGACTATGGCACTATGTCGCCCACACTACGATTGCCGATACGCGGTCTCCACTCCAGGGCCTCAAGTCTGCTATTACAATAGTGTCAGAATGGTCTATCATTGATTTCATAATTGTTGATTTTGACAAGTTTGGTAATCTACTAACATAATAGCGTCATTATGACTTTCCAGTGGTCAACCACTGACACTCCATTGAAAGAAATGGCATAGAATGGTAATCTCGTACATATGATAAATGAATGACTGACTTACATAAAACACTTGACTTGTATAAAACACTAATAAATAATATGTAAAAATATATACAAATGAAATCTGGCATAAATAAAGTAGTTGTAGTTTTTCGAAAATCATTTCTACTAATGGGTTTTATAATAATGGCAATACGACAGTGTCATTATGACACAATTCTATTACGAGACCATTGACCGACCAATGATCGCCATTAAGAATTTAGCAGATTACGAACTTTAAGCAAAATGACAATAGGATGGGAATGGGATCGTGTTGGAATGACGAATTTATAAAAATAGCAGACTTGGGGCCCAGGACTCGTCTACTCCCCTGGCCATCGGTCCTTCGACAAACATGGCCAGCCCACTGCCACTTCAGTTTGCTTACTCTGCAAGCTTTGTCGATAACTCCGGTTCTTTTCCGGATAATTTCATTCCTGATTTTATCCTTCAAAGAGACTCCGAGCATAGCTCGCTCAATAGCGCGCTGAACGACCTTGAATTTGTGTACCAGCCTGACCGTCAGTGTCCACGTTTCGGCACCATATATCATGACGGGCAGGTGCAGAAAGAAAACACACCACCTTACTTTCATAAATAATAATAATAGATCGTTTGTTTATAA
Source organism: Apamea anceps (assembly GCA_951799955.1). Lineage (NCBI taxonomy): Eukaryota > Metazoa > Arthropoda > Insecta > Lepidoptera > Noctuidae > Apamea > Apamea anceps. The sequence goes on along the minus strand of OX637527.1, from coordinate 5,477,923 downwards.
AAAGTGAACACATTTTACATTAATTACCTTAACAATTAAAAATAGTGCACAATTGCTAATTTGCCTGAACTAGGTTAAACCTGTGCTTTAGGCTAGGAAGTGCATACATACTTATTATAATAAATTAACAATGCGTATAACGTAAAAACTAAATTAAAACTTAGGTAAATAAAAGTAAAATAACATTACAGTGACGTCATTCGTCGTTGACTTGCGGCCGCTATGCCGCCACGCAGCGTCCACAATTCGCCGTTTTACAATCCAGTTAATGAGTAACACCTTTGATTAGACTGGTTGTCAGACTTTCGGGCTTCTGATTACCCAACAACTACGTAGCATAATCAGCCTATAAGGTTCCCACTGCTGGGACACAGGCCTCCTCTCTGTGAGAGGGAACGGTGAGAGTGGTGGCTAAACCGGATGCAGCTAGATAATAAAAAAAAATACAAATGAATAATTTTAAATACTATTTTATATAATGGATGCCTTTTTCTAGCATTGAAAGAAGTAACAGTATTAACAAATAAAGATCAACTAATAGCCGAAATTGAACAATAGCGGGATACCTGTCATCGTGTCGATGATATCGATACAATCGATACTTCTCGATATAATACCGATTCTAAATCGATACTATCGGGCAGGCTACAGTAATTGCTATTGTTAAATATGAGCGGCCATGAGATCTTTAAGATAGTTGGTTGTTAGGAATGGTTAGAGAAGGCATGATTTTGTTGACCGATGCATACGTCACATTTTTCATAATGACTGTATCATATCAGACTCTAAGAAAGTGTGACTTGTGTAAAGTACAGACGCCAGCACATCAAACTACTACAATCTGTCAAATTTCTTTAATAGATTTTCAACTTTATCAATAAAGAAAGAAAGAAAATGTATTTAATGCTACTCGTACAGGAATATCATAAACTAAACTAAACACAGTTAAAAAACAAACAAATTATATTTAAAAAAAAAACCGGTCAAGTGCGAATCGGCCTCGCGCACCGAGGGTTCCATACAAATTTGTAGGTACGTAACTAAAAATTCACAGTTTTCACCATTTTTCCTTTATCTGTGCTATAAGACGTTGCTTCGTACCAAATTTCAAGATTCTGAGTTCACGGAAAGTACCCTGTAGGTTTTGATTCCCTTGCGAGTGTCGAAACTTTGCGGAAATTTGCGGCATAAACGGCTGTATCTTTTGATTGCGTTGACTTAGAAGTTTGATTTTTTCACAGCTCCAAGGATCAGTAGACCTGAGTATTTGATATAAATTCCAGCTTGATACCTCTACGCGTTCCTGAGAAAAAGGGTCTTGACAGACAGACAGACGGACGGACGGATGGACAACAAAGTGATCCTATCAGGGTTTCGTTTTTTCCTTTCGAGGTACGGAACCCTAAAAAGTAATAAAAAGAAAAATGAAACAGAAAGTCCTATACAAGGCCAAAAAGGCTCTATCTCAGCCGATGCTTCGACATTAAAGCATTATGGATCAAAGTTGATTGGGAAAATTTGACAGTTTCGGGTAGCTTGACCTGCTGGCGTCTGTACCTAAGTGTCTTACGCAATCAGGGTGCTGGCATAAACTTGGTCAGATCATGTGACGACCATGTAGATTAGTGTCTGAAATGGTCTGAGCTGATAGACGGCTTTTTATCTTTCCATAAATTTGACATTAAAGCATTAAGGTTCAAGGTTGATTGGGAAAATTTGACAGTTTCGGGTAGCTTGACCCGCTGGCGTCTGTAAATCAACAATATTCAAAGTTTTAAAATAATTATCACGTAAAAAATTAAGTTAGATTAAAATTGCTTATTAGTCTTATAGGTTAGATTGTAATTAATTATTATGAAACTGGTTCTTTTTAATAAAGGATACCTAACAAAAATAATTGTACTGTTTCCCTCAAAGGGATCGGTAGAGGTGTTTTATTATTAGAGAAACTCTACATATGTTCCGGGCAATAGGGGGCGAGCAACTATTGCCAGCAACCAGACTCTTATCCAGATTTCAGTCTGCTACTGAGCAATTTCCAAACCGAACAATACTTTGCCGGACCTTGGAATCGAACCTAGGACCACATGCTCAGTAAATGCGACCAATAGACAAAACAACGATCCTAAAAACTCTTGTCCAAATTTGACGTATCATCATTCTCTTGCCACATGTATATGAGTTCAGGTATACAGATGGCAGGGTCATCGATGCGCAATCTGTTACCATGAAAACAGTGCCTGATTCTGAAATCCCCGATTTTCAGGTCGGTTATTAAAAAATAAAAAAAATTTGGTGTCCCATTTTGACCACAAAGGTATTGCACTTTGTGAAAGCTTATGCGAATCCCGCACCCGGCCATAGGCAGGGGTGGAACGCGGTGGTTTTAGCCGGTAAGAGTCCAGCATCCTCCATCGTGGGGGTGACAGAGGGGTCCTCTGTCACCCCCATGATGGAGGAAGTCCATGAGGATATCAACCACGCGACAAAAAAAAAAAAGGTATTGCACTTTTCTATAAAAAAGCAGAGGGGCCATTCTCGTAATTTTAAGAACGTTCACAGTCTGATCTCAGTCTCAATCTGTCAAAATTACCTCTAATTTCCCTACACTTTGACAAGTTTTTGACATTTGTTTGTCGCTGGATTGAGACTGCGACTAGATTTTGAAGATTTTTGAATTACGAGAATTGGCCTTCAGATTTATTGTTTGATAACCCACGCAAAATGTCTACACTAGGGGATCTAGAATCATGTGCTGAATTCATGATTACAGCTTGCGCGTCGATGTCCCTGTCACCCTGTATTTACTTCGTGGATAGGCTGTGCCCTGTAACATTTGACACTTAATAGACCTTGTAAAATGCCTGTTTCAGCAAACAGCCATCCTATTCTATTCCATTCTATGTTCACACCATGCCCAAGTCAAATGACGCAGCATTCAATGATGATGCTATTTGCGATCTGACCATCACGGACTAAACAATGACTGGATAAGAAATTATAGTACATTTTGGCACCCGTCACACCGCCGGCGAGCGGCGAGTAACGAAAAAGAGTATAGCAAGAAACTAGAAATGAGTTGGTGAGTGACATGATGGGTTTCACTATTTAAACACGATAACACATATGTTCTCAACCATACAGTAACAAAACTACAAGCAGTCATTGACCCCCCAAAAAAAACTTCAAATCTTTTTTGTTTTTATTTTATCATGCTTAGATACGTGAGCAGAGTTTCGCTAGCTAATCTAATTTGACATTGTATGTATCTATTTTACTTACTTGAGACCTATAATATTTTGTATGTTCCTTGAGCGAGAAATTCGTTTATAGCTAGTCGTTTCCTCGTCGACGATGGGATAGGTTTCTTAGGTAGGTACAATCTACATATTTTTATATTTTTGTTTATCATTCTTTGATTGTGTTCTGCGGTTTGTGGTTAAACGTATTGATGAAATTGGTGTGTGTCCGGTGTGTTTTAAACCTTTTGAATTAATTGTGTGGCTTTCAATGATTTGATGTAGTGGTATTGAGATCCGGTAATGATCTGTTGAGTTTTTTCTTATGGAGGCTTTTTTGTTTTGTTTTTGCGTGGGAGGACAAAGAAGTTGACTGTTTCAATCAACTAGGTTACGTACCTATTGTAGCATTCAGTAAAAAATGGACAAAGCAATTACAGAGTACAAGATAAAAGACGCGAAATTAAAAAAAAAAATTAGGTATCCGAATGCCTTCTGATTCAAATGCCTTCTGATTAATAGGTATCAAAAGTCTATGAATGTCAGTTTTGAAAGTAAAATTGATTGATTTGTTTTACTAAAAAACCTACGAACAGTTATGATATTATATTTTTTATGATATACCTAAGTATATATTTTGCATGCGTCTGGAATCCGCACGAAAAGAAGTACACTTTACTCTTGGAAAAAGTACAAAAGGCTTATCTTAGGTACTTTTATAAACGTTTCAACGGTTATTATTTGTTTATGTACCCTTTAAACTTTCTTTTAGGTCGCTTAGGATACAATTCTCTCGAGGTCAGAAGAAATAATGCCGAAATTATTAATATGGTTAAGGTCCTTCACGGTAAAACAGATGCTCCTGAACTGCTTGACGAGTTGTCTCATCTTTTTGCTCCGGTAAACTACAACCGTGGCAGAAGGCATAGATTGTTCGCCGTGTTTTGGAGTCGAACCGTCGCGCGAGCCCAGTCTCAGTCCTGTTCCTCGTACACTCTCTGCGCTCAACGCTCTCTTGGCCGCTAAGCTTGACTGTGATGTGTTTGCCGATGAATGGAAGAAGATCTTGTCAGTATGTCTGGAATATTGTAAGATGAGCGTACGACTGGCGAGTAGTTATATACTTTTGTTTACTGTACTTTTAAAATGTGTTTGTGTTTTTGTCTTTAACTAATATAATTGGTCTTGGCCGTTTTATGTTAAATAAATAAATTATAATTATAATCTTTTTTCTCTTCCTAATTACTTCCTTTCTTTTATTCTTCCAACGTTCGGCAATAGTTCAAACCCAAACCACAGCATTTATTTCAATTAAACAAATTACCGGCACTTTTGAATTGTCAAAATACGAAGCACGACGCGCTTTTACAAAGATGATGCTAGTCGCCCATTTCAAAGCGTAGTAGGTTCCTATGGAGAAGAATGAACATGAAAATCAAAATACATATTGTTACTTAATATTAGTTACATAATTCATTTTGAAATTATACATACGATGTGCAATCGATGGAGAAAGACGTGCACCTTAAAAGCGTCCGTAATAAAAAGATAAATAGTAATGATATTGTATGTGTGGTACAAAATTTTACATTTTGCACCACACATACAAGTTAATTTGTTGTTGAACTGTTTTTAAAATAAATAAAAAATAAACAATTCACAAAATTAAATAAGCCAGCAGGCAGCTAAGAGATCACCAGTCCCATTTCTTATCCACCCACAACGCATCTTTGCTGTGAATCCCAGCCGGCGACTGACACGAAACTACAAAGAGTTAGAAGTAATGACCCCACTGTTACAATCTGTGCGGTATTCGTTGACAGACAGCCGGAGAATCGATTCATTATCAACAGCCTTTAGCCAGCCGGTGCTGGATATAGGCGCTGCGGAAAAAGGATGTATTTGTGTCTGTATTAATAGCTATAGGCAATCTTTTGTTATACAAGGTGACTTGTAATTTGACGTATTCCTTCCAAGACCTGGGGGCTTACCACCAGCTCATAAAGCAGGGCAGAAGTTGAACTACACTGTTTTTTTGTACTTATTCATAGTACAAAAAAGCAGTGCAGTTCAACTTCTACCCTGCTATAAGAGCTGGTGGTCAGCCTCCTGAAGGCCAAAATCTAGTCGCAATCTCATCTCAGCGACAATCAATGTCAAAAATTTGACAAAAAAAATTTAGGGATTTTAGAGGCGTTTTTGACAGATTGAGATTGAGATCAGACTGTGAGAATGTTCTTAAAATTACGAGAATTGCACCTCTCTCTGATCTCTTAACAATATGTAACATAAGTCTTAAGAATATAATATAGTTTTTTTTTTTTTTGTGGATGGGAAATCATCAAATGACTCCTCCCGCTCTGGGTGGAGCAGAAGGGAGTATCAGACTCTTACTGACTAAAACCCACCCGTGTTCCTTCCTTAGCCCTTTATGTTCCAGGGCAGCGGTAACCCTTTCGGACAATCCCGCTACCCTGGCAGGCTTCGGCCCTATGGGGCCCCGTCACTCATGCTGACATCTCTAATATAATATAGTTTAGTTTAGGGTTTTTTTTTGTTTTATTTGAACAAGTAATGGCGATTCCCTTGTTCACAAACTAAACTAAATTTAAGTTCAGTGCATCTTTTTCTTTCTATTTCATTAAGAAAAGGACAGAAGATAAAATATTAGTTTAGTCTTGTCAAATTAGTCAGTGACAGACGTAAATTGACGTATTTTTAGTAGCCATGTTTTTAATCACGTCTAAACTGTCTATGGAGCGTCTTAATTTGACAGGATTAAACTAAAATTTATCTTTTGTCCTTTTCTTAATGAAATAGAAAGAAAAAGATGCACTGAACTTAATTTTAGTTTAGTTGATGAACAAGGGAATTGGCGCCAATATTTTCTTTCACTTTTTACAGCGATTAAAATTACCTATTAAATTTCTTCAGTCTACACTGCACCTCCTTCCAGATAAAAGTATCAAAGACTGCTTCGGACTGGAGTTTTTCACTTTTCTCACTGCTAATCCTCGCGGTCGCGGTTTAGCTCGCTACCTCAATGTCATGTCATGCCATGTTAGACAAATGCATGCTAATAAACTCGCACGCACATGCCAGTCATTGAGGTAAACCCCCAAGCAGCCAGCGATGTATCGAAGTGTCGTATACTGTGACATGTGCGTGCGTGTCTGTTGGCATGCATTTGTTTTGGATGGTTCAACATGTGCGTGCGTGTTTTGTTTTACATGGAGGTGACATCGAGGTAGCGAGCCAAACCGCGACCGTGAGGTTTCGCAGAGAGGCATCTTCGGTAAGTTATTACCCTTAGGGCCGAACCCAATAACCTATTGACAGATCGCTAGTGATGGTAACCAGTATAATCATAACTGCCAGTATAATTAATCATACAGATCGCTATTTATATAGATTATATTGGGACGTTAAAACCAGAGAATTAGGTAGGTTTTTCTACGTACAGTATGCCAAAATTGGTGATAGATCGTTATGGCCGTTAGAGAGTAGGTGCTGGCCTGGTACTCACATTTACAGTCAGTTTTCTCTCTCAATAGAATGTCAGTGTCTAAACTGCATTCGCTATTTATTTGCCAAAAATGTAAACAAATATGAGTTTGTGGAAAAATTACTCAATAAAGTTCAGTTTACGCTACAACTTCAAATATTTTTTTACCATTTTAATAGTGCCAGTGGTCAGTTTGAAATCAACTTAATTAACATTAAAATAAAGTTGATATTTGTTTAACTTGAAATAAAATTAAATTAAACACCACAGTCTTTGGTACAAATTCTAACACCAGTCGTTGACCATTATCTTGAACTACGAGGGTATATATTATCACGTTTATAAATGTCACGAGCCTTCACAGACAGGTTAGGATTAGATTTTACAAACACACAAATTTAAAAAATGTACATACTTGGTAGTGGTAATATTTTGAGTTTTTCAATTTGAAACATTACTTTGAGTAACACAAAACACACAAAACACTATCGATTTCAATGTTGGATCCGATGCTCATCTCTTTAATGGCTGTTATGCATATTGGAATGAACGTAATTATTAGATCTGGATCAAACTCAATCAGTTTCGAATCTAAGTGTAGTTAAAATAAAACTGGATTTAAATCCAGACTGAACTGATTAAATTGAGTTGATGTGAGAAGATTCACACGTGATTTTGATATGGTATTTGTCTCGAGAAAATGCGACCAGAACAGAATAGATAACTCTTTATTATGTACTTAATTAGCCGATAATTTTCCCACTGTTGGGACACAGGCCATCTCTCGGTGAGAGGGAGTGGGCTGCAATCCACCACGCGGGCCCAGTGTGGTTTGGTAGACGTCACATGTCTTCGAATTTTTGGTTCTAGGATGTGCTGGTTTCCTCACGATGTTTTCCTTCACCGTTTTGAGAGCAGTGGTGATGAAGTAATTTACATAAAGTAAAGCGCCTTTTTGGGTCCGAACCTACGACCTACAAATCGTAAGTCGCGGCCGTTACCACTGGGCCAACACTGCTCTACCTTCTCATTATGTACAGACGCCAGCAGGTCAAGCTATCCGAAACTGTCAAATTTTCCCAATCAACTTTGAACCTTAACGCTATAGCGATAAAGTTGAAAATCTATTAAAGAAATTTGACAGATTGTAGTAGCTTGATGTGCTGGCATCTGTTCATTACAGATATAAATGAGACAATACAGTATGTAGTCTGTGGTGTACCATTTACATAATACAATAAATACATACATAAAGTATATAATACTAATCTGTATAAATAATAATCATGAAAAAGGAGCAAAGAAAATATAATGGTGATATTTAGGGAGAGAGGAAGTGTTTTTTATCATAATTTTTAAATGTAGACAAAGATTGAGCATGCCTTACCGACACGGGCAAGTCATTCCATAACCGAACTGCTTGAACAGTAAAAGATTTAATGTCTTAGAACTAGTGGAATGCATCAACAGCAAAACAGCAGTTTTGTATAATTATTAAAACCTTAACTCAGATTCTTCGTAACCAAGTTACCTATATTTCTTGGTAACGGTAAGATGTCTAATTGTGAGTACGTGTATGTAATTTGGATCAACCTTATTTTTGTCGCAATTGTTTGAAAACTAAAAGCCTTTTTTGAGTCGCGTTAATAGTCGATAAATGAATGCTATATTTTTATTGAAGAACAATCCGTTTATAATTATATGCACAGTAACAGAAACTGTATTGGTCAGCTTATGATAAATGGCAAATACGAACTTACTTACTAAACCAAAAGTTTTCAGTAACTTATACGGAAAGTTGTAGGCAATAGAGATGTAACGATGTAGCTTTCATTTATCGATATCGATACACACCTCGACACATCCATTCCCATCTAACTCTTATTGGTAAAAAAAAAACACAAAAAACAAATGAAATCACATCAAAAGTTTTTAAAACCGTTTTATGTGACACTTTTACTTCTATTTTATCGACAGTTTGGTCATAAAAGTTTATGACGTGCTTTCAACGAGTAACAGTGGTCCATTTGTTTAATTATTTGTTATTTTTGAAGTTCAAATACCTAGCTTCTAGAAGAATAGTACTTCGGCCCGTATTTCACATAGCATTTTGCTGCCCGACCAAGCCCTGACAACCAGTCTTATCAAAGGGTTTCATTTTATCAAGTAACTAGGTTATGGAGAACAGATAGGCAGTCGCTCCATGTAAAATACTGGTATTCAGCTGCATTCAGTTAGACTTGAAGCCGACTCCCGGAGAGATGGGCAAAGATTGTCACTCACTAGACGCCTGAAGGAAGACATTGCCGTCGAGGTAGACCACGGTGAAGGTGGTGTGACGATCAGGCGAGGTTTGCAGGGCCAACATGGCCAGATCCCAAGCAGCACACAAGCGTTTTCAACATCAATATACCAACCTATTTAGAACTTAGAGTTCTTTTAGAGACGTACAAGAGTGTCATAAAATGCTTTTGTCTTTATAAGAGTGATTTATGAGTTATTATACAGCTCAAACTGTATAAAATCTTTATTGAGGGATCTGCGTACCACATGCCTAGATAATATTTATACAGATATTATACCAAGCCACAAAGAAATTATAAATTTACTAGATTCGGATCACTGCGGGCAAAGGATAACTATTCAAAACCAAAACAAAAAAGTGGCTAAAAAGGATATCACTGTTAACCCCAAAACTGCAAGTCGCTTGGAGGCTTTTAAAGTTAAACTCATTAATGAATTACCAGTTTTGTCAACTCATGCTGATCCTAATCATCTATATGATACTTTTTTTAATATATACTGTAAACAATTTGATTCCACCTTTATTCCCAAGACTATCTCGGTTAATAGTAACGCATCTTTCAGTGATTGGGCTACCATTGGTATTCATAAAAGTAGAACGCGGCTTTATGAACTGTACAATGAAAGGTATTATGTTAACACTGATGAATTTAATTTGTATGTTAGAAATTATTCAAAATTATTTAAAAAAGTTTGTTATATGGCCAAGTCACGTTATTTAGGTTCAAAGATTAAAAACAGCAGTAATGTAATTAAAACGACCTGGTCTATTATTAATAGTGAAGCGGGAAGATCTAGTAACCGAAATACTGACTACAGCCTGTCTATTAATGACAACATAATAAAATCAGACTCACAAGTCGCCGAGGCATTTGAAAATTTCTTTTCGGATATTCCCGTTTCAACTACTAAATCCCTAAACTCATCACCTTCTGTTGCTGAGTCTCTGCTTAAGGAAAATGTTAATGGTTGCGATTCGGAATTTCATTTGGAACACATTACCTGTAGAGATATAATTAAAACCTTTCACACTTTAAATGTTAAAAAGACTGCAGATCTGTGGGGTAATTCTGTAGAAGTTGCTAAGTCTATTATTGACATTGTAGCACCTACTCTAGCTCTTATTTTTAATAGTTGTATTAACAGTGGGGAGTTTCCTGACCTTATGAAAAATAGTAAAATAATTCCTTTGTTTAAATCAGGTAGTACATCAGACCCTACAAATTATAGACCTATTTCTGTACTACCTACCTTTAGTAAAATTTTTGAGAAATTAATTTTAGATCAAATGCAAAGATTTTTTAATAAACACAAATTATTACATAGCAAACAGTTCGGTTTTACAAGGGGTCGTTCAACTACTGATGCCGGTGTTGAACTTTTAGGACATATTTATAATGCATGGGAAGATAAATGCGATGCCTTGGGCATCTTTTGTGATTTGTCCAAGGCATTCGATTGCGTTCTTCACGAAACGTTAATCAGGAAGCTCCGCCACTACGGAATCCGGAACACTGCTCTGGATCTTCTTACTTTATACTTGAGTAAGAGGATTCAGAGCGTTGACATTAATGAAAAAAGATCTCCCGGATCTATAGTATCAATGGGAGTCCCACAGGGCTCAATTCTTGGTCCTTTCTTATTTCTTATTTATATTAATGACTTGCCGTACCTCATAAAGGATAATCATGATATAGTGTTGTTTGCAGATGACACTTCACTTTTGTTTAAACTTAAACGTCAGCAGCAGGCTACTGACAATGTAAATAACGCGATCTCTAAAGTAGTACACTGGTTCAATGTTAATAATTTACTTTTAAACGAGAAAAAAACCAAATGCATTAAGTTTACGCTACCTCACGTTAGGCAGGTGAAAACCAATGTGTTGATAAAGGGCGAAGAATTGAATCCTGAAGACAGCACAGTATTCTTGGGCATAACTTTGGATGCTAAGCTTCAGTGGGGTCCACATATAGATAAATTGTCAAAAAAGCTAAGTTCCGCAGCGCACGCTGTTAGAAAAATTCGTAATTTAACTAATATAGAGACAGCCCGCTTAGTGTACTTTAGCTATTTTCATAGTGTAATGTCGTACGGTATTCTATTGTGGGGAAATGCCGCTGATATTCAGACTATCTTTGTTTTGCAGAAGCGAGCTGTTCGATCAATTTATAAATTAAGTCCGAGACACTCGCTCAGAGATAAATTTAAAGAGATTAATGTTATGACTGTGGCTTCTCAATATATTTATGAAAATCTTTTATATGCCCATAAAAATATAAAATTGTTTAAAAAATACAGTGATATCCATGATATAAATACTAGGAACAAACACAAATTTGTTGTACCTACAACAAGGCTCAAGAAAATAGGTGGGTCGTTCAGATGCCAATGTATACGCTTTTATAATAAAGTTCCAAGCCCCGTTCAAGATCTAAGCCTTAATAAATTCAAATCATTTATTAAACGTAAGCTGTGCCAGAAAGCCTTTTATACCGTTAGGGATTATATCGAGGACAAAAAGGCTTGGGATTGAGCTGCTTCCAATTTTTTTTTTTTTTTTTGCATATTGAATGTTTTTTTTTTTGCTCTATTTTGTTGTTGTTTTTTTTTTTTATATACACTGACATTAATGAATTTTACATATACTATGACATTTGCTTACTTTTTTAAGTATTCTATTATTTTAATTATTGTGAATGTGAAGACTACGTGGGTCATTTTATTTATATTATTTTTCTCTTTGTTCTCTTAGTTTTTGTCATGGTCTGGCAGTTTGAGTAATTAATGTGGCCTACCCAAATGTCCTTTCTTTGGTATTGTTCGTCGAATCGTTGAGCTCCTTAAGTTTTGAGTTGAGCTGCACAATTTCTGACAAATGCGTGCACTGACTGGACAGGTCCTCTCAATCTGTGTGGTTCTTTCCTCAAAAGACCATCTCAGACATCGACCTACGTGGTCTTCATATGATCTGACCAAGATTATGTCTGGACTTTAAAAGAGACTGTGACGTCTGAGTTTGTTTCGGCCTTTCTTCTCAGACTAGTCAGATAGGAAACGCCGACCTCATCTAGTTTTAAAAATATGATTGACGTGTAAAAGTGTTTGTACAAACCTACTTACAAAATAAAATCATTTATCATTTATCATTTATTTATCATTTATCATTTGCGTAAGCTTGGGGTGCTTAAACAGAATATTAAAATTCTACTATACAGCTTTAAGTATTTTGTGACACTTCAATCTGGTTTCATCGTTAAAGCTGTATACAGGCTGTATTTTACATGTGATCACTTACTTATTACAACTCTAAGTGTTATTACAGTATCACTTGATACTTGTTTCTGTACAATGGTGTATGCAAACTCCGTTCTCAAACTTATTTTGATGGTTACACGTACACTATTGTAAATACAGTGGTTTTATGACTTCTGTCTATGAGGGTGTTTTAAAACTAAAAAAATAAATGACAGCTATAGTACACCTTTAGTCTGTATTACTGACACAGTCACTTGATTGCATGACGAATAAAATTAATGTTTTGACTGTGAAGAAATGCAACATGTGGAAAAAAAGAAAAAGATCTGGTGCAGTCAAGAGGAGGATTGAAAGGGAATATTTGAATATTACAAATTATCAACCAAGTAACAGTTATGATAGTGAACCATAATTTATTGAGGAAGCAAGAGAATCATTAATGAATCGGACAACCTACAGTCAAGCGTCAATTCCATCGACGTCCAACGAAGAAGGTTCCGTAGCAAAAACATTAAACAGTGATAATAATGATCATAACAGTTATATCAAATGTGTAGATTTAGTACAACCTTCGGAACCAGCAGTGCGATTCTGTAACCATCTCACCGTGAAAACTTAGGTGAAGTGAGCGTGGAGTGAGCTGTCATTCCAACTAATGCTAGGGATTGACAGATTGACACTCTTGGCAGCTCACTCTAAGTCCACTTCACCTTACTTTTCACGGTGAGATTTTTACGGAATCGATCGGCTGATAATGAAGTTTTTTCATTATGTGCGAAAATTAGTGTGATTTAAATAAAAAGGCAACAGGCACATGTAACGTGTATGAGTTTTTAATAACAAGTAAAAGTGACACATGAATGATGTGCGTACGAACACATAACAAAAACATAATACATAGTTTAGGTAGGACGGAACACTTAGAGCTATGATCAATGTCGTAGGCGCTCCAACATTCCCCCGAGCCTTGAAAGTCGAGCTTTCAACCAGACTTCGATTCTGGTAATGGGCATATCCTGTTGAAAGCCCTCCGGATGACTCCAGTAGAGGTCTTTATATCTGCTACCCAGACAATTCCATCAGTACCTGGATGTATGGCGATGACTCTTCCTAGTCTCCACTTCAGAGGTGGAAGATTCTCCTCTTTCATGACTAGGAAGGCTACAAAAACAACAATAGAATTTTTTGTCTCCGGGACAACCACAGCCACGAGATTACGTGTTTCTCTTAAATACTAACAAGCTCGTATAAACAAAATTTAATAACAAATAACATTTACATAAACGTTGTGACTTAAGGACAATGGACAATCAAATTAACATGATTATTAAGTGATTCTCTATGAAATGTTTAAAAAGTAAATTAACCACTTGAAAAGATCACCCTATAAAAGTTCATTATTGTAAAACTAACAAAGAGATTCCTCCTCCTCTTCTTCAATAATTTCTTTTTCGCCTGTAGCGTTTTTGTCGATTTTACCTTTTTCCATTTTATTTTGATTCCTCTCGATTTCCCTGATCTGATTCATTTTCAGCTATATTTTTTTTAAGCGCATCTTTTTTGGTTCTCATCCTTTTAGTTGCTCTTTCATTCTTACTGAGTTTCCTCTTCACAGAATTTTTCAAGACGTTTCTATGATTTTAAACGGCATATTTTCCTGAAAATAAAGTAAAACAGATATAATATACACAACACACTAATAATACTTTGCAATAAGTTTACTTAGGTATAATAATGTTCATACAAAACAATGTATTTTATATAAACTCTACTTTTCACTTCGATTGCGAGTAAATCAAACAGTGATATAGCAAGTTAACATATATTTTAGTTTAAATTAACAATTTTTGGAACAATTTTTCAACTTTTTTACCTGAGTAAATAAACATTAGGCTTGTGTGTAGGAGAACTATACTGCAAAATCACAAGTGCGTTTTAATAAAATATTATTGATAAAGTGAGGAACGGATCAAAGTAATTTTGAGCTCAGGGTTTTTCATTTCTTTAAGTAACTCTAAAGAGCATTATAAGTTATGCATAGAGAACTAATATACAGCCTAAGTAATAAACATATTCTATTATAAAGCTGATTAAAAGCCAATAGCTGTACAATGTAATCCATAACTTACTTAGTACAGCTATTCAGACTATAATACTCTCCAAATATCGTGTAGGCTGCTTAGCTAATTGTCGCCATTTTCGAATGTTTAATAACAAAATTTAAAGTATAATTAAAGGATTTTTTTACAAAACCTTAAGCCGCATCATGATAATCAGCTTGAATAATGATCACTGTGCCCTTATATCTATTACTTTAAAATTATTTTTTTATTCTAACCTTAAAAACAAACATTTACTTACCGTATTTAGTATTTTTCTTTATGTCAGCTCGATTATTTTGCTGGCGCGTGAATATTTTGAAGGAAAACATACACAGGTTCACAATAAATTTAATTTGCACTTTCAATTCACCAAATAACAACATCAGATATACAAGTCTACGGTTATCTTTTACTTCTAGTAATAAATATTAAATAATAGTGTCGCCATTTCTACTACACGCATAATGTCATCGAAAATAGTTTTGTTTTATTTTTATTCTTTTGTAATCCTCTTCAAAAACCTATTTTCGTTACAAAAGAATTATAAGATAATATCTGTAGTATAATGGTTTCTTTGTACACCGAATAACAGCTTTAATACAGCTATTGTACAGCTTCTCTTTTGCTTGTACAGCTACTATACAGCTCTACTAACGACAAAAGCTGTATAATATGGGCCCTTTTTTTACTTACAGGGGCTGTTTAAGCGCTTAAACAGCCTATATACAGCCTGAATATGCAGCTTCTAGTATAAAAACCAACTTAAATACAGCTTGTATACAGCTTGCAAT
Organism: Apamea anceps; assembly: GCA_951799955.1. Taxonomy (NCBI): domain Eukaryota; kingdom Metazoa; phylum Arthropoda; class Insecta; order Lepidoptera; family Noctuidae; genus Apamea; species Apamea anceps. The sequence goes on along the minus strand of OX637527.1, from coordinate 5,462,724 downwards.
GCTACTTGGGATATTGGTATTAATACATACCAAACATATACATACATATATACACATACACAACTACATACAAACATACATTACAACACCACTAATCCGAACATATGTCAACAGTGCCAATACACAAGCTTTCACACTCCCTCACACACACCTCACACACACCTACCTACATCATGTATCACAGTGAACACCACACTACGTGCGCACTGTTAAATTAACCTTGTACTTTTTATCTTACTTTTATTTATTTAAATTTAAATTTACTTATTTTTGTTTAGTTAACTACTTGAGAACGCTGTAAGATAGTAATAATGTAAACTGGAAGGGAACTGTCTCCTGAGATACAGGCTTACAACCTAGTTCAGGAGGCAGTGCGCTTATGTAACTGTGTACCTACTTTGTTTCAATAAAGCATTATTATTATTATTATTATTATTATTGGTCAAGACAGAGAGGTTTAGACGGAAAAAAGAGGAGGCTTTTGCCCAGCTGTGGGATATAGGATAAAAAAAGTCGTGTCGATACCATATCCAGAAATTCCTAGATTCTAGCCCGAACTGAATGCTAAATTAGTCTAGACAATCCTGGTCATTCGTGTGAATTATTAAACTACGCGTTCTATTGAAGTTATTCGTGTATGTGTGTGTCAGTGAGGGGGTGTGTGCGTGTATGTGTTATTTTTGACATGGTAGGGTGATTTGATGTGCTTTGAATTCGATAGGGGTGGAATTAGGATGTTTGCGGTTGAAATTAAGATGTGTGAGTGTTAGGATCAATTATTTTGTTTAGTAGTTTAGTAGTGTGTATTATCTTATTGGTGATGTTCTTCAGAAAGGTCGAGTGCGTAGTCGGTATTCGCAACTGGCGTGTGTGTATGTTGCGAAAGGAGTATGTAAGGATATAATTATTAGGATCTAGTAGGTGGTGTTCTGTAGCTTTTACCAATCACCTAAAAAAAAAAGTATAGGAAGTTGAATTTCTAAAAATAGTAACTAGACGACCAGCCGATCGATCTGTAAAAATCTCACCGTGAAAAGTTAGGTGAAGTGAGCTTAGAGTGAGCTGTCAATAATGTCAATCCTCCTAGCCTTAATTGGAATGACAGCTCACTTCACGCTCACTTCACCTAGGTTTTCACGGTGAGATGGTTGCAGAATCGCATTGCTGGTTGAACTTACATCTTACTACTTGAGTCTGGATAAACGGTAATGATAAATGGTCCGGGTAAACGCTAAAAGAATAAAACTTGAGCTCATGTAGCTAACTTGAGGACTGGTCAGGAGGCATATGTCATAAAGTCTAAGGAAAAAAAACGCCTGCGGTCGAGGAACCCCCGCCAGAAAGGAAAGTCCTTACGCGATACTCGCACACACACACACTCGTATATAATAGAAAGAGACAGAGAGAGAGCGATAGTTTTCATGGTTTTCAAGTGCGCTGAAGCCATGCTGAGGACAAAATGAAAAACTAAGATGGCGGCTGAAATTTTTTTCAAATTTTTGTCGGTCTTTGTTTTATATGAGAAAAAGTCGCATAATATTTTCGTTGACGATTTCTTCCAGTTTACTCCTACCGCAAGTCGTATTAAAGAACTTCGATCTAATAAAAAAGAAAGAAAGAAATACATTTATTTAGCACTGACTAAAAGACACACAATACACCTGAAGGTCAATTCTCCTATTTAAGGGCGCGTTCACATATACGTACGTTTTTACAGGATCCTTTTTAACGGATCCGTCGCTACTGGAAATAGTATTCACACAGCATTTATAGGATCCTTTTTAACGTATCCGTCGCTACTGGAGATAGTATTCACACAGGACTGATTTTAAGAGATCGGATCAGTATACTGGATCCGAAATACTGTATTATGTGTGAACTGGCTCATACAACTACATACGCTAATAACACATACGTTTAAACGGACCTGTAAAACGGATCGCTGCTTATTTTGTCGGATCGGTATTTTCTACTGGATCCGGAATACTGTATTATGTGTGAACTCGCTCATACAACTACATACGCTAATAACATACACGTTTTAACGGACCTGTAAAACGGACGTTAAATGTGAACGCGCCCTAAAACGTTCAGAATCTAGTCGCAGTCTCATCTCGCGACTAACAAATGTCAAAAACTTGTCAAAAATGTAGGGAAATTAGAGGTATTTTTAACAGCTTGAGATTGAGATCAGACTGTGAACGTTCTTAAAATTACGAGAATTGCCCCTCTGATCCATACATACATCAGATAAAAACAAAAAAAGATCAAATAAAAAGTATAGAGTCCGATGTAAGAAATTAGCAGGAAAGTGTGCCTCACGACTGCGCCAAAAAGGCCCAGTTCAACAAAAATGCCAGACAACTAGTGCCTGACGCTGGTTTTCAACCGGACTTGAAAAAAAAAGATTGATGTTCTATGTTTGGTTTCCGCACAAAGTCCTACAAGTGGACCATTGTGCGTAGGCTATGGCGGCCGCCAGTGGTTATTCTAAAACAAAAAAATAGTTTTAAAAGAAAAAAGAGGTCAAACAGCAGTGCAATTCTGTAACCATCTCACCGTGAAAATTTAGGTGAAGTGAGCGTGGAGTGAGCTGTGATTCCAAATAATGCTAGAGATTGACACTACTGACAACTCACATCAAGCTCACTTCACTTGAGTTTTCACGGTGAGATTTTTACAGAATCGACCGGCTGCTCCCATCATTATGCAGTTTTAATCTCTTTCAACGCAACCTACAACAAAACACCAACTGTACATAAAGAGCAGTGCTCCAGACCATCCCTCGTCCATTTTGATATACAATTTCATTCACAGGGGTGGAATTTAGCAAGTAATTCTGTCAGGTAGTTCGTTGTATGCTTTTTCTTGGTATGGGTGGGAGCGCGTCGTCTGTAGCCCTAGTAACCGACGGTGTATCGATCCGGCGGGTAGTGCTGTCTTTGTGGCGGAGTTATCGATATCGATATTTGTGAGACATGTGTATGATGGCTACGATCGTGTTCTGAACGTTATAAATGTTGTGATAAGCTCAGTTTTGGTTGATTTTTGTCAACAGATGATTTTACAGCGAGTTTACATACATAACTTTACATCTGTATTCCCTAAAGGGTTGGGCAGAGGTATCCCAGGGGGGAGTCTATACCCATCAATCAGGCAAAAATCAAGACTCCAGGCTGGTACTGAGTACACAACACACAACAACAGCTTGCGATAACTGGACCAATTAAGCAGTTACAGCGAGTCTATTGAAGGCTTCCATTAGTAAATCAGCTACTGTTGTGATTGGTTGTGTGAAAACCACATTATATGTATAAACATAATCATTTGACGATCTCAAGGAGGTGGAATAAACTGATGTGAGATTTTTCCCGTCCGGTTATATTTTAAGTGTCTTCAAGGCTAGAGTGAATAGGCTCATAATAAAATAGTGCGCTTTACCATCAACGAATGCATCACTGCTTTCCATCAGGCGGGATCGTAGTCAAGCAAAAAAAAAGATCACGCATTCACTTCAAATTTCACTAAAGAGACCGTATACAATTCGAACTAGTAATCGAACACACTAGTTTGTAAATAGTCATGGTCATGGATAACACTTTGACACCGTTTAACGATTACGACGAACTGTACAAAGCACTTGGATGGCTATATGCTTTGGTTTTTTTACCTGATAGTTTAACTATCACAAAAGCATTTAATCATACCTCTACTTATTTGAAAATAAAAATGCCAGCTTCTTCTCGTCGTATCGATGATTCCTTTTGTATATCTTTAAATTAGCTCCGAATAAAACCTGCACTACGTAAAACATTTGTGAGGCTAAGTCTAAGGCTGTAGAAGTGGCCGAATTCTAATAGAAGCTAGTTTAAAATATCGACAAAATCCATCGACACTAATACCTGTGCACCTTCCCCCCATACCTACACAGCTCAATTTTATATTTTGATAAATTAAAGGAACAAACTGTAGGAGTTTCTGTCGAATTGTAAACTTTCCAAGATTTCGCTAAAATTGCGCGTATGCTTAATTGGCTGCGCCGTCAAAATATAACCTGATCCTAAGTATGTAGCCAATTTTGTATTTTGTAGAAGTTTCGAAAGTTACTTTTGCGAGAATATGAATGTTATATTTGCTAGTCAGGGATAATTGCGGTTTTGTTTTGCTTAGCAAATTAACTCAGTGCGTTTGACTGTCATATTATGACATCATCATATTGTGAGGGGCTTGTGGCTCTGCCAGGGCCGCGGGTTGTTCGAAAGAGTTACCGTGGCCCCTGGCACAGTTGCGGACATAGACATACACACTCTGTGTTAATTTCTTTCTGCCTATTACGGTTCATGAGATACAGCCCGCTGTCAGACAGACGGACGGACGGACAGCAAAGTTTTAGTAATAGAGTCCCGTTGGCACTCTGGGTACGGAACCCTAAAAATCACAATATCACTACCCGCCCCTGGTTTGCACGGTTTTTACTACTGAACAAAACATCGAAATATCTATACTATTAATAAAAAAACTGATTAGTTTATTTGAACGCGCTATCTCTGAAACTGCCAGTCGGATTTGGAAAAATACATCGTAAGGGAACCGGCATGTCCTAGAACAAAAATTTTAAGACATCTGACATTCACCAACTCGCACTGGGCCCGCGTGGTGGATTACTGCCCACTCACTCTGTCCAGGAGGCCTGTGTCCCAGCAGTGGGAACATTATAGGCTGATATGGTTATGGCCCAAATTAAAACTCTTACTCAAAACCTGGGCTGGTTTTTCAATCGTCAGATATTTTTTATTCGTGGAATAACATTGACGTCTGACAGTTTTTGTACTGAAGAACTGTCAAAAATTCAAAATTATTCCTCGGACACACGGAGCAGCGAAATATGTGCAAGAAAATAAAAAAACAAGGCTTATGGCTGATTTTTCCAATGCCAGATAATTTTATCCGAGATATAATTTTGAATTTTAGACAGTTTTTTTTATAAAAAATCTGTCAGACGTAAATTTTATTCCACGAATAATAATTGTCTGTCGATTGAAAAAACAGCTCTTATTTAAATTTATTATTCTCTTCCGTTCTCCCCTGTCAATAATACCTTCAACAGGTAATATTTTAAAACAACCCACGCCTCTGCTTACCCCCCAAAATTTACTGCAAACGTAAAGTACAGTTGTTTAATAATTCTTCAACTTATTTGCTTTAATAACACAGCCGGGGAACCAAGTCCCCTGTGTTGCCAAGCGAAAATATTTACCCCGATTTTAGGGGTAAAATGAACTTCGACATTTTAGGGTAATATTAACTTTACCGTCAGCTTTTTAGCGAAATTTGAAGTTTTTCGTTTGTTTTATAAAGTAATATAAAGATTTTAATTAGGAAGGTATACTGGGAATGTTAAGAGAATTGACTGAAATTATGTTTATTCAAGTAATTTTAGATTCTTGTGTGAATTCAGAATTAATTCTACTTTGCGTAGTATAATAAGCCTATAATGTTCCCACTGCTGGGACACAGGCCTCCTCTCTTTAAGAGGAGGCAGGCTGTAATCTACCACGTGACCCAGTGCGGGTTGATAGATGTAACATGTCTTCGAATTTTTGGTTTAAGACATGCCGGTTTCCTCGCGATGTTTTCCTTCACCGTTTTGAGAGCAGTTGTGATGGAATTATTCACACAAAGTAAAGCGCCTGTCAGGGTTCGAACCCACGACCTACAACTCGTAAGTCAGGGCCGTAATCTACCATTCTTGGATCTTTGACAGTCGTTACGGGTCGTCAGAAGCCCAAAAGTCTGACAACCAGTCTTACCAAGAGGTATCGTATTAGTCAAAATCAAAAATCAAAATCAAAAGTCATTTATTCAAATTAGGCTGAGAATCAGCACTTTTCGAACGTCAAAATTACAAAAGACAGTCCCCAAAAACGCCCGCCCTTCACCACTTCCTAGTGCTATCGCTGGGAAGAAGAAGTGGCGCAACAAACTTCCCAGCAGCACAGCTGTCTGTTTAGTTAGAATATAGTTGCATGTATACAATACTAGGAACCTATGTTCAGTAATTAACATTACAAGAAACTTAAATTATTTGCCATTATGTCAGCTAGTCACGCCAATATACCAACAAATATAATAAAAACTATACATACTCAAGCTAAAAAATAATAAAAATAAAAACTTACTACCTAAATAAAAGCCTCCAGGCATAAGTAGCATCCAGTTAGACTTGAAGCCGAATACAATAATGTAACATAATCAAATTAATAAATAATAATTTCAACATGAATGATGTGATCAATATTTTGTAACAATTTTATGATTTAAAAGAATGTCCGTGGAGTTTCTTGCCCTTTCTTCTCCATAGGTATCTACGCTTTGGAATGGGCAACTAGCTTCATCTTTCTGACTGACCGACACTTTGACAAGTCAAAAGTGCCTGTAATTTGTTATTTGAAATAAATGCTTTGAGTTTGAGGCTAACGCAAGACCTCGTACAAATAGAATATTGAGTTAAAAGCATTATAAAAGGAACAAAACTTTTTTTTTAAACTATTTATTATTGTTAAGAAAATCGTTTGAACCTATCACTACTTTAGGCATTTAAAATTGAGTCTTACTGAATAGAGATAAGGTATGATTTTCTTTGTATGCTGCACTGACATCAATACGTCAGCGCCGACTGAAGCTGAAAACCAACGCTGGGGCTCTGTCTCGTATCGGGTCTTAGCATTATGCTGAGCGATGGCCGTTTTGCGTGGATGTGACGCATGTTCTGTTTGTGTTATTTTTTATGCGTCATGTTTGCCGCAAATAACTTTCTTTGGCTTGACAGGCGTTCAGTTTGGCAAAATACATAATTTTTGAAAAAAAGAAAACCTTTTTTAAGAGTTTGTGAAGTCGATTAGCTATTTTTTCAATCGAACATTACCTATTTTTATTCGTGGAATAAAATTGACGTCTGACAGTTTTTGTATAGAAAAACTGTTAAAAACTCAAAAGTATTCCTCCGATAAAGTTATCTATCTGGCATTGGAAAAATCAGCTCCAAAAAGGAATGTTCATAGAAATTGCAAGAGGCTTATATCGTCATCATGCACTAGCAACCCAGTTAAAAGCTCGATCGTTTTCATTGCAAAGTGCAATGAAAGTAAACAGGGGGTGAGATCAGGGGAGTAGGGGGTGAAACGGGAGGTAACGCATACATTATGCTCACTTAGTAGCAATAATATTGGGGGTGTATTTAAAATGGATATGATAGCCATATTTTTATAACTTTTGTGTATTTCCAAATAAAACTATTTGTATGACTCATTTTAATTTATTGATTCGCTATATTGGCATAACATCTCACCTTGTATCCCCTAAGGGATGGGCAGAGTATATATAGTAAGGGTCTCACTTGTTTCTTCAAAAAAAAAAAAATTGTCAAATTATGACTTCCCAAACTATTTTCCGCATAATTTCTTTTGCCAAATTATTACTTAGCAAATAAACTCTTCACAAATAATTGTAACGCAAACCGAATGTTTGGCAAGTGAACGTTTAAAGAATAACTTGCTTAACAACTAGTAATTTTACCAATTTTAATGTAGTCAAATATTTCAGTTGGCATATTTTATGCAAAATAAAATAAGCCAAATATTTAGTACCGTCAGTTTTCAATTTACCATTTCTATTCAGTCAATTGCTTAGTCAATGACAAAAGATTTGCATCTTTATGCCAGTTGCACAAAATCTACAAATCAAATTACTATGTGTTTTGTTGGTTTGTTTTAGATTATAAAATATGTTTCTGGCACTCGCCGGCCGCTACCGCCGCACCGCTCGCTTCGCTCGCTCGGCTCGTGCATTGTGTGCTCACAGTTCTAACATAACCTAACATAGCTGTTTCGATTTAAAAAGATATATGCGTGTTACGTTACAAATTTCACTAAACTCTAAGAAAATCATAAACGATACATGTCAATTAATATTATATAATAATAAAATGGATTCTAACCAAAGCTACAGTTCTGATAGTAGTTCGTTTTTCGTTCATCATTCGTAAACATAGATATAGGCATACATTTGACTTGATTCAGAAAAATTCAAGCACATAAACTTACAAAGAAGTACGCAAATGACATCAAATAAAAGTGCATTTTTAAATTATATAATTCCCAAAAAATCTTATTTTTGTCTTTATATTTTTTTGCATAACAAATCATTTGACTAAATGTTTATTGTTTAAAGACTGTTTGCTGTAATAAATCATTTGATTAAAGACCAAATGCCTTAATAACATTATCCTTGGTAATATGTTGCCGAGTAAAAATTTGACCTAATGAAAATGTGCGTACCTACTAAAATCATTCCAAATATTGCATTGGTATAAAAAAGTTGCTAAAATTTGTTTGGGTAATGAAATTTTGTCAAAATAATTTTGGCAAAATGGCAGGCTCGCCCAAAAAGTCTGACAACCAGTCTTTCCAAAGGGTGAATTAATCGTATTATCCAGTTACCGGGTTATGGAGGTCAGACAGGCAGTCGCTTAATGTAAAATACTGATATTCAGCTGCATCCAGTTAGACTGGAAGTCGTCCCCAACATAGTTGGAAAAAAGGCTAATCAGATTTGATTTACCTCCCTACCTTACCTTAAACGTTTTACACGACGAAAGTCACGACGAATAGTAATTCTTCACTGAATTCAATAAAAAACTATAACACAAAATAAAGACATGACACTCCCACGATTCCGCAGCTGACTTATTCATCAAGCCATGCACCATGCTATGGTATATGGCTAATAATTTATACATTCTGTCGGCTACCACATGTCTGCTAAATCATTGTGTCGTTTCATTCCGTCCAGTTCTGCTTGTGGGTTTTATACTAGCTGTGTCCTTTGGCTCTGTCTGTTCTGGAGATCGAGATAAAACATTGGGAATTATAACTAAGAAGTATTGCAAAACGTAGTAACGTAAAGGAGGAAGCGTAAAGGTAACCCGCGTAATTCAAATTTTCTTACGTTTTTTGCTTTTTGCAGTGTCACACATTTATTTTGAAGGATATTGCTAATCTATTGCTTCATATGTTCTAAAAATGTGTCTGCTCAACAATGCAAATAACGCAATGAATGTTGTTGAACTGTCAAAATGAAACCCATTTCTACTTATAGTGTGTTACACAACTATCATGCAGGTCAGTGTCAGGTTGCATGTTGAACAAAATATGATTCGCGACCGTAACAAGTATGTATTTACAGAATTATAATCATTAGAATCAATTCCACCCTAAGTTCAAATAACCCTATTGAATCACTATTTCATATAATATCAATAGGATTATTATTAACCGACTTCAAAAAAAGGAGGTGGTATAATGATGAGTACAATAAAATCTATTTAGCGCCTTAATTGCGTAACACACTATCAATCACAATATGAATCATTTGAAGGATATTGCTAATCCATTGCTTCATATGTTCGAAAAAATTGTCTGCTCATCAATGTAAATAACGCAATGAATGTTGCTGAACTGTCAAAATAAAATCCATTGCTACACATAGTATGTTACGCCACTACCCCGCAAGTCCAACACCATTTTTGTTACACTCTGTATATTTTTTTTTTTTTGGAAATATTTTCAACGCGCAGACACAAGAACCTACAATTCCACTATACCTCCAGATACATAAGGGACATGATATATATCTCACGATTGAATCCTTCTAAGGTAAATTCTTGAGCTTCGGGGTAGCTTGAAATGGGAATATAAAAGGTGAGAGTACATTGCATTTTGTGTTAGATTAGTTGTATTTTATTTATTTTATTTGTGTATCGACACGAACAGCGAAGTATAGTCGAACAAAGAGTATTAACATAATAATATAAACTAACAGTCTTAGGGCTAATTTTTCAATCAACTGATAACATTATTCGAGGAATAATTTTGACAATCATTTCATACAAAAACTGTCAAACGTCAATTTTATTCCTCGAATAAAAGTTGCCTGGCGATGGAAAAATCAGCCCTTATTCTTCGAATAAAGTTATTAGGTGATTGAAAAATCAGCCCTTAAAATAATAACAATAATATGGATAAAGAAATTTATTTCTCAATAAGAAAATACAAAGATTTCTTGGCAGGTACTGTTTTTGTTTACAACAAACTCGTTTACGTAATAACATTTACTTCACAAAAGAAATAAGTACAGATTTATATAATTGTAATATAATTATATAATTGTAAATGTATAATATGTATGTACAAGCATATAAAAAAGGAGGGGAAAGGAAAGAATAAAAAATGACTATGTTGGGGTCGGCTTCCAGTCTAACCAGATGCAGCTGAAAACCAGTATTTGATATGGAGCGACTGCCTATCAGTCCTCCACAAACCAGTTACTGGGTAATACCCCTTGGTAAGACTGGTTGTCACAGTTTCGGGCTTCAGTCAGACTACGCGTAACGACTGTCAATGATCTATAAATGACAGGCGGGACCAAGCTGTGTGTCCGGGATCAAGTGATCATGATAATATATGTCAATATGATTGCCTCGTTGGTGTAGTGGTCGTAAGCGCTACTGCTGAGCATGAGGTCCTGGCTTCAATTCCTGGGTCGGGTAAAGGGTTTTCCATCTGGAATTTTTAGCTCTATGTACCTACTATTATAGTGCACCTATAATAGGTGTACCTCTGTCTAACCCTGCGAGGAACACAGTTGTGATGTTGTGTTAGTATACATATGACAGTTCAAATATTTATGTTAGGTTTTGATTTTAATATTTATTTAGAATCTAAAATATATTTATTTTCTTTATTTATTCTCATAAGAATCAAATTAAGTCTAAAATAATAATACATATGTACAAGTGAAAAAAAAAGAATCATAGGGCATCAAAAAATTCGTCCGCATCGCTGTCAACAGGAACAGTGCCCAAAAGGCTGGCAGCATTGCCACGTTGTATGGCGATGCTAATTCTTTGGCCAAGAAACAGGCCTCTGGTCACGTGAAGAATCGACTAACCGCTTGGCGATATCTCGAAACACCAAGTGGGCACTCGGACCCCATGGCCCTAGTGTTTCAACCCCAAACGGCTCGAAGATATAACTCCCAATCAGGCTGGAATATTTTCGCCGTTTGAGGTTTTCTGCACCAGCAGCAGCCGCTCCAGCACAGCCCACCGTGCTAGGAAGATGGGATGGCGCAAGGGTGTCGACACATGTTGCAACCCACACCAAAGGTCTGCCTAACTTCCAGGGCATTATGGTCATTCCGTCTGTTTATTTTCTTAGATTTTTTTCTTCTCCTGGTTGCTTAGCAAACATTCTAGTAATGTGCGCTTTTATCGTTTTTCTAACGTGACGATATTATCGTGAACGTACAGACGCTAGCAAGTCAAGCTACCCGAAACTGAAAAATTTTCCCAGTCAACCTGGAACCTTAATGCTTTAACGATAAAGTAGAAAATCTTTTAAAGAAATTTGACAGATTGTCGTAGCTTGATGCGCTGGCGTCTGTACACATCCATAAAATGTTTGGAAATACGTGCACGTTATAATGTTATCGAGGACGGAAAAAACGTCTTTATATATTTCCAATACATATTACTTCCTTGTATTATCGTGATGCCGGGGACGTCCACGATAATGTCGTCACGTTAGAAATCATAAAAGCGCACGTCACTGCATTAACGTAACTACGTACCTACGTGGTGACTTGATGATTTTACTTGAAAAAGGTACTAACTGCAGCATATTATCTTTGCTGAAGAAAGCATCTTTCCCAATAAAACGGCCAGCTCGCTCATCATCATAAAAGTCATCTAAATATTCTTCCGAATAGCAAAAATATTTAAAGGAAACCATTCGAATTCTACCCAAGTGTTGCCATCATTAAAATTCAATGCAAAATCCTGTCTTCTTGATTGAAGTCTACATTTCTTTGGGTCATGAACCCCATCGTATATGGTCTGTAACCCACTAAAATGGTAAAACGACATCGTTAGCCAGAAAATGTAAGTTTTATACAGTAAAATAAGAGTATAAAAAATAAAAGACAGATAAATGTATGGGTCTTTACATACAAAACGTGTATGTAAATGCTGACAGGCGTGCGCAGTCGACGAAAGACGGACAGAGACTGATTTGAATTTTTGAATTTCGAACGCACGCTGCCGCGCAAGCGCATTGAATGGTGAATACTTAGGGTGTGCATGAGTTTTGGATCTCTTAGGAATTATTGTGTTTTTATTTAGGTTTGATGTGTTTGAAAATAAAGCTAAGTACGGTGAAAAGCGGTAACCACTGCCTGAAGAGACTGCTGGAACATCATGGGGCTGGCTGGAATTCCTCCCATGGGGTAGATAGAAACTATTGAACGCCAGCTGCTACGATGCTTCCATACTCCTTTTGCCTCGTTTACGTTCATACATCTGAAGGCCAATTCCATTTGTTAAAAACATTCAAAATCTAGTCACGATCTCATCAATTTCAATGTCAAAAACTTGTCAAAAATGTAGGAAAACTGAGGAGGTATTTTTGACAAATTGAGACTGTGATCAGACTGTGAACGTTCTTAAAATTACAAGAATTGCCCCTTAGGTTTAAACCACCGAGCCAGTTATTGAATTAAGAACTTAACTGTTATAGAAATGCAGTTCTTTATAAAAAAATTACAGCTTAGTTCGCTGCTAAGTGGTCATTTTAGCATTAATAACTTTGTCTAAATCGAAATAAAGTTCAAAAATGAAATAATGGCTCAAAGGTTTAGGCTAGAAGTAACGTTAGATTTTGTTTTGTATTAAGACGGTGTATGTTTGAGTTGTCGACATAGCTCACAAAATAAATGTGTGAATAAGTAAGTTGAAGTAATAATAATAATAAACTTTATTGAGCAAAACATATTGAGTAACAAACGATCTTATTTACTACAGCAGTATAAAAATTACAGAAACATAGGCATGTTAAGCGGAGAGCAGAGCAAGACCCAGTCCTGTGCCAGGAATGAACCTGTATTACAGGAACTAGGCAATTGATCCGCCCCGCCCCAAAACAAGCTCACATGAATCATTACAGTAGTATAAAAGAAGAAGAGAAGAAGTGGCAATGGGCCGGCCATATTAGCCATAGAACCGATGACCGTTGGGGTAGACATGTTCTTGAGTGGGGACCGCGAATCGGTAAACGTAAGGTTGCCTTCAGGCTAGGTGGAGCGACGATCTACGCAGGATGGCTGGTAGCAGCTGGATGAGAGTTGCCGAAAATCGAGTTGAATGACGTGCAATAGGAGAGGCCTATGTTCAGCAGTGGACTGCTATAGGCTGATGATGATGATGGTGATAATGGTGTATGTTTCTATCAGTTTCAGCCTAAAACTTCAGTTACTTTTGATATCTGTCTCCATATTTCTTCAAGACATGGTGTCTCTCGTCAGGCCGGGAGCCATAGCAGCATATCTTAAACGTAACTATCTGAGAATCATGTCGTATTAGCTCACATTTTGCAGGCATATTGTCTCCGGGTAGAGTTGAGCTTAACAGTGGTCGAATTTAGGATTATTTAGTTGACTAGGTGAATATTAAGGAAATGTTATTCCGAATTAAAGGTCAAAGAAATCATAAAGTTTTTATTATATTATACTTATTTCATAGTAAATCTCGTATTTTATGGAAGTATAGCTACTTTTTAACCAACTTCAAAAAAGGAGGAGGTTCTCAATTCGACGGTATGTTTTTTTTTTTGTGTGTTTGTTACGCGATTACTCCGCCAATTGTGGACTGATTTTCAAAATTCTTTTTTTGTTCGAAAGGAGATACTTCTGAAGTGGTCCCATAGAAATTTCATCAAAAACGGTTCAGTAGTTTGGTTTTTAAACCAAAATTACTGGTAAAAATTACAACTTAAAAGTGAAAAATAAAAACTTTTTTGCAAAAAAAAAAAACAACCGACTTCCAAAAACGACACTACAAAGTGAAAAATAACTTTAATTTCGGAAGTCGGTGGCAAACAACGAAAATGCGAACCCGACGACACCGACTTCCGAAATTAAAGTTATTTTTCACTTTGTAGTGTCGTTTTTGGAAGTCGGTTGTTTTTTTTTGCAAAAAAGTTTTTTTTAGAACAATATTTGCCTTGTGTTAATGAGGGAACATTTTTGAGTATGAATGAAGATAACCGGTGAACGAAAACATCGTAAGGAAACCGGCATGTCCTAGAACCAAAAAATCGAAGACATGTGACATCTACCAACTCGCATTGGGCCCGTGAGGTAGATTACAGCCCACTCCCTCTAGAAGAGAGAAGGCTTGTGTCCCAGCAGTGGGAACGGTATTGTTTGACCGTTCACCGCTTTTTTAGGAAACCAAAGTTTTAAGTAAGCAATTACCTCGCAGAAGGATAATAATTATTCATGAATACTTCACTAACAAAGATTGTATTAATTTGTGTGTTGTCGTAAAAGAAAAAATAAAAACAACAAATACGAGCGCAGGCCTATAATGTTCTCAACATTATAGGCTGATTGTGCACTCTGCCTAACATCTAAAAATTCATGTACAGACGCCAGCAGGTCAACCTACCCGAAACTGTCAAACTTTCCCAATCAACCTTGAACCTTAATGCTTTAGCGATAAAGTTGAAAATCTATTAAAGAAATTTGACAGATTGTAGTAGCTTGATGTGCTGGCGTCTGTACATTAACGAATTTTGCTTTATTTTGAATTTATGACCTTATGCTTTGCACGTTGCGGGACGCACTGTATTAGCAGTAGATTTTTCGGCGTTAAAAATGACAGTACGGGCACCGCCGTAAAATTTTAACCTCATCTGAACTGAGGTACGGGCACTACAGCGAAATTTTGTATAGAGGAACAAGGAAACCCGCTTTTACCGTCATACCGCATCAATCTCTCTTCTGACCTAACCGGCTTACGGCTATGAAAGTACTGTCATCGTGTATTATTCTTTATTATTGCTCTAGGGCGGTACGGATAAAGCAGTGGTCGGAACTTGTATGGACAATTTTACCGTCATATCGCATAATTTGAAAAAGTCAGTACCGTCCCGCAAAGTGTTAACAGAAAAAAAAACACAGAGTAGGAGGAAGACCAAAGATTATTGGATTGTGTAAAAGATAAAATTATGGCTAGAAAGTAGGTAATCAAAACCACTGACATGGTAGGTAACCGAGATGTATGGAAGATGAAGACAAACAAATTGGGATTATACAAGCAAACACTGATCTCTTTGCTCGTCCGCAAGGAGATTTTCATATTCAGTTTAGCTAGAGAATCGCCACAATTACCACATCACAACAGTCTATTAAAGCTCAGAAGGCTAATTCTCGTAATTTAAAACGTTCAAAATCTAGTCGCAGTCTCATCTCGGCGACAAACAAATGTCAAAAATGTTGGGAAATTAGAGGTATATTTGACAGATTGAGACAAATCAGACTGTAAACAAACTCAAACTCAAAATATTTATTTTAATTAAACCATTACAGGCACTTTTGAATTGTCAAGGGGTCGGTCAGTCAGGAAAATGAAGCTAGTTGCCCATTCCAAAGCGTAGGTACCTATTTTGAAGAACGGGCAAGAAACTCCAGGGACACTCCATGGACACATAATTACAACTGTTCTTACAATTACCAGAATTGCCCTTCTGATCTGCTTAAAGGAGAGTACTCTCCCTCTCCACATGTAAAAATGTTGTCAAACAATGGCTAATAAGCCTTTCATACCATAAATCGGAAAACATTCTCACATCACTCAACTCACACTCGAAATCCTACTCCCACCACAGACACTGACACCTACACACCACATGCACACACACTAATACACCTACACACCACACGCGTACATACCAACACACCCACACCCTATTTTTTTTTTTATTGTTTAACATTTCATTTTTAATTGTTTATTTTTAGTTTTCAGGCCTTGTTCAGTGCAATTTAAGCTTTATTTCTGTTTTTAATAATTTACGATATAAGTTTTATTTTCACTTTGATCTCAATATTTAATTTAGTTTTATGTAATTATTTGCAATTACTTACCTATTCTCACATAAACTCCAGTGGTAAATAGCATTATGTGTCACAAGTCTGGTCCCCAAGATCCAAAAGATGACCGCTAACGGTTACGGACCGATGTTAAGTTAATTTTAAGGTAATAACTGTAACATTGGTTCACAGGTTAATAAAAAAAAAAAAAATCCGGGGGCCATTTTCCTATAGCTTTAATAAAACTATTAATAGGAGCTGTCATTCAGCACAGTAGCAATGAAACACAGTTTTAGAAATTTTAAGTAAATTTTGACTTCTATTAAACTTTAAACTTATAAAGTCCCATCCCTGTTTGATATCGTGCTTACCATCAGCTCATACAAATCCTAAGAAGGCCTACATAACGAACAGTTATAAATAACTACAGATATACTATCTCTATGAAATACAATCATTTGTTGATCTGGTTTGGTCTGTCTTTTTTTGGGAATAAAATAGACTGATCTGGATTTAAATGGGACATTTTCAGTGAAGCGAATGTCATAGTGATTTTAATCATTGTCTATTTTTAACCAAGTTGAAAACAGAAAGAGTTTCTCAATTTAATGCGTTGTTTTTTTAATGATACGCCTATAATATCGGCGATGAATGGGCACAGGTGTATACGATATCCGTGGGTGTATAGGTAGTATCTAAACCCACATTTTACCAGTAATCCCTTGTAATAGGAGCAAACTTTTGAAGACTAGAAAGCTAGACTCAGAGGTGTTACTGAGAATTTCTTGAAGGAAAACACCATAACATGTTGCTCGACTCGAGAATCGAATACTAAGCTCAACGGTAGCCTTTTTACAACTATACCAAGGATGCAGCGCTAGTTTCCTTATCTTTTTAAAATTTTTAGGGTTCCGTACCTCGAAAGGAAAAAACGGAACCCTTATAGGATCACTTTGTTGTCCGTCCGTCTTTTTCTCAGGAACGCGTGGAGCTATCAAGTTGGAATTTATACCATATACTCAGGTCTACTGACCCTTGGAGTTGTGAAAAAATCAAACTTCTAAGCCGACGCAATCAAAAGATACAGCCGTTTATGCCGCAAATTTTCGACACTCGCAAGGGAATCAAAACCTACAGGGTACTTCCCGTGAACTCAGAATCTTGAAATTTGGTACGAAGCAACGTCTTATAGCACAGATAAAGGAAAAATTGCGAAACCCGTAAATTTTTAGTTACATACCTACTTTGTACGGAACCCTCGGTGCGCGAGTCCGACTCGCACTTGACCGGTTTTTATTTATAGCCATACTCGTATTTCAAAATGATAGTTGAGTGCCCATTGTGCTCTGTGTGCCCATTCTCCAACTGACAATACTCCTTGCACCCTAATTGCGTAACACCCTACCAATCACTATCTGAAACATTTTAAAGGATATTGATAATCCATTGTTTCATATGTTCGAAAAATTAGTCTGCTGAACAACGTAAATAACGCAATGTATGTTGTTGTACTGTCAAAATGAAAGCAATTGCTTGTCTGTCCAGTCCATTGTTCCTTGCCTGTCCAGTAGCCGTCCTCATCAAGTCCTCTAATTTATGCCAGGGTACCACTTTTTTGTTCCATTTCTCTTCTCCCTGACAGTGTGGCCTCCAACGTTTATTAACATATAAACTCAAAATGGCCGCTAAACAGTTCAAACGCGGTAAATTCTCTACTTTCTAGCAACGACATCATTTAGCAAGTTATTCAAGTACAAACAAACAAACAGTTTAAGATATTTTCGGAGGAATGTTTAAAGTTACGTAAAGACGCCATGTCACTTACCATGGAGAGCTATTAGATGTACTAAGTGAATGTGCAAACGTCCTTACCGTAAGGGGCGGTACACACTATACGGTTTGTTAGAAGTCCCACGTTGATATCTATACGAATAATAAAGCTGAAGAATTTGTTTGTTTTATTTTTTGCATTTGATAGCCCAAATCTTGAAGACTATAGGCTATTTAACATCACGCTATGACAAACAACTATGTTTTTATGAACAAAAAAAAAGTTAGAAAGAACGGTAAAGCGTAAACGAAGTATATAGTAGGTAATAGCGCGGGCGGATGATGCGATGCGACGGGGATACAGCAGTGCGATTCTGTAACTATCTCACCGTGAAAACTTAGGTGAAGTGAGCGTGGAGTGAGCTGTCATTCCAAAAATGCTAGGGATTGACAGGTCATGCTAAGCTCACTTCACCTAATTTTTCACGGTGAGATTTTTACAGAATCGATCGGCAGGTCATTTCACGCCGGTGTAGCGATTGTTGCTGTGATAGGTACTAGGTAATACGGGCTGGTGTCCGCAACTCCACGGCAATGCGCGTATTGTGCGTACGGGTGGGAAAATCGATCATTCGATCCACCAGCTCCTTAAGGAAGGCCAGTAACATCAAGGTGTTACTGGCCTTTCTTGAGGAGATGAAACTCACGTAGGGTACCTGGGTTACCGAAGTACTTTGCCCTGAAGAGATCGTCTAATTTAAAATGGCACGCCCCTCCACTGCTTGTTGCATACACATTTATAATGTTTGAATAGAAATTTTAGTGGAGGGGCGTGCCATTTTAAGTTAGACGATCTATACGTAGCGACCACCGGGCAGTTTAGCAGCGCATGCGCCGCTGTCTCGTCCTCCAACATGCAGGCCCTGCACAGCGGACTGTCTGTTACTCCTGTGACATAGAGGTGTTTGTTAAATGACCTATGGCCAGTTAAAGCTTTAGTTTATTTAGACAGAGAACCTGTTTCGTGAGGCGGCCGTTGTTGCAGTGATTCTATTACCATGAGTCGGGAGCAAGAGAGATACATGTAGTTTCGCAGCTCCCGCGACTGGTATCAGCCCGCCTTGCCTAGCGGGCCCCATCGCCACGGCCACCCATAAAGGCATGCATGGAACACTGCATGCCACCTCTTTGCCACATGCCTAGATAATATTTATACAGATATTATACCAAGCCACAAAGAAATTATAAATATACTAGACTCTGATCATTGCGGGCAAAAGATTACTATTCAAAACCAAAACAAAAAAGTGGCTAAAAAGGATATCACTGTTAACCCCAAAACTGCAAGTCGCTTAGAGGCTTTTAAAGTTAAACTCATCAATAAATTACCAGTTTTGACAACTCATGCCAATCCTAATCATCTATATGATACTTTTTTTAATATATACTGTAAACAATTTGATTCCACCTTTATTCCCAAGACTATCTTGGTTAACAGTAACGCATCTTTCAGTGATTGGGCTACCATTGGTATTCATAAAAGTAGAACACGGCTTTATGAACTGTACAATGAAAGGCCTTATGTTAACACTGATGAATTTAATTTGTATGTTAGAAATTATTCAAAATTATTTAAAAAAGTCTGTTATATGGCCAAGTCTCGTTATTTAGGTTCAAAGATTAAAAACAGCAGTAATGTAATTAAAACGACCTGGACTATTATTAATAGTGAAGCGGGAAGATCTAGTAAACGAGATACTGACTACAGCCTGTCTATTAATGACAACATAGTAAAATCAGACTCACAAGTCGCCGAGGCATTTGAAAATTTCTTTTCAGATATTCCCGTTTCAACTACTAAATCCCTAAACTCATCACCTTTTGTTGCTGAGTCTTTGCTGAAGGAAAATGTTAATGGTTGTGATTCGGAATTTCATTTTGAACATATTACCTGTAGAGATATAATTAAAACCTTTCACACATTAAATGTTAAAAAGACTGCAGATCTGTGGGGTAATTCTGTAGAAGTTGCTAAGTCTATTATTGACATTGTAGCACCTACTCTAGCTCTTATCTTTAATAGTTGTATTGACAGTGGGGAGTTTCCTGACCTCATGAAAAATAGTAAAATAATACCTTTGTTTAAATCAGGTAGTACATCAGACCCTACAAATTATAGACCTATTTCTGTACTACCTACCTTTAGTAAAATTTTTGAGAAATTAATTTTAGATCAAATGCAAAGATTTTTTAATAAACATAAATTATTACATAGCAAACAGTTCGGTTTTACAAGGGGTCGTTCAACTACTGATGCCGGTGTTGAACTTTTAGGACATATTTATAATGCTTGGGAAGATAAATGCGATGCCTTGGGCATCTTTTGTGATTTGTCCAAGGCATTCGATTGCGTTCTTCACGAAACGTTAATCAGGAAACTCCGCCACTACGGAATCAGGAACACTGCTCTGGATCTTCTTACCTCATATTTGAGTAAGAGGATTCAGAGCGTTGATGTTAATGGAAAAAGATCTCCCGGATCTATAGTAACAATGGGAGTCCCACAGGGCTCAATTCTTGGCCCTTTCTTGTTTCTTATTTATATAAATGACTTGCCGTACCTCATAAAGGATAATCATGATATAGTGTTGTTTGCAGATGACACTTCACTTTTGTTTAAACTTAAACGTCAGCAGCAGGTTACTGACGATATAAATACCGCGATCTCTAAGGTAGTTCACTGGTTCAATGTTAATAATTTACTTTTAAACGAGAAAAAAACCAAATGCATTAAGTTTACGCTACCTCACGTTAGGCAGGTGAAAACCAATGTGTTGATAAAGGGCGAAGAATTGAATCCTGAAGACAGTACAGTATTCTTGGGCATAACTTTGGATGCTAAGCTTCAGTGGGGTCCACATATAGATAAATTATCAAAAAAGCTAAGCTCCGCAGCATACGCGGTTAGAAAAATTCGTAATTTAACTGATATAGAGACAGCCCGTTTAGTGTACTTCAGCTATTTTCATAGTGTAATGTCGTACGGTATTCTATTGTGGGGAAATGCCGCTGATATTCAGACTATCTTTGTTTTACAGAAGCGAGCTGTTCGATCAATTTATAAATTGAGTCCGAGACACTCGCTCAGAGACAAATTTAAAGAAATTAATGTTATGACTGTGCCTTCTCAGTATATTTATGAAAATCTTTTATATGCCCATAAAAATATAAAATTGTTTAAAAAGTACAGTGATATACATGATATAAATACTAGAAACAAACACAAATTTGTTGTACCTACAACAAGGCTCAAGAAAATAGGTGGCTCGTTCAGATGCCAATGTATACGCTTCTACAACAAAGTTCCAAGCCCCGTTCAAGATCTAAGCCTTAATAAATTTAAATCATTCATTAAACGTAAGTTGTGCCAGAAAGCCTTTTATACCGTTAAGGCTTATATCGAGGACAAAAAGGCTTGGGATTAAGCTGCTTCCAATCTTTACAATATATTGAATGTTTTTGTTTTGTTTTGTTGTTGTTTTTTTTTTATATACATTTTGACATTAATGAATTTGATATATACTATATACTATGACATTTGCTTACTTTGTAAAGTATTCTATTATTTTAATTATTGTGAATGTGAAGACTATGTGGGTCATTTTATTTTTCGCTCTGTTCTGTTAGTTTTGTCATGGTCTGGCAGTTTGAGTAATTAATGTGGCCTACCCAAATGTCCTTTCTTTGGTATTGTTCGTCGAACCGTTGAGCTCCTTAAGTTTTGAGTTGAGCTGCACGATTTCTGACATATGCGTGCACTGACTGGACAGGTCCTCTCAATCTGTGTGGTTCTTTCCTCAAAAGACCATCTCAGACATCGACCTACATGGTCTTCATATGATCTGACCAAGATTATGTCTGGACTTTAAAAGAGACTGTGACGTCTGAGTTTGTTTCGGCCTTTCTTCTCAGACTAGTCAGATAGGAAACGCCGACTTCATCTAGTTTTAAAATATGATTGACGTGTAAAAGTGTTTGTACAAACCTACTTACAAAAATAAAATCATTTATCATTTATCAAATCATTTATCATTTATCATTTGGGCCAAACTGTACGACTGAGCGATGACGCAGGCCTAATTTTGCCGTCTGCAGGCCCCTCTTTATGGTATGATGAGGAAATCTAGTCTTATCTAGGAACAAACACAAATTTGTTGTACAGACGCCAGCAGGTCAAGCTACCCGCAACTGTCAAAATTTCCCAATCAACCTTGAACCTTAATGCTAAAGAAATTTGACAGATTGTAGTAGCTTGATGCGCTGACGTCTGTACTTACAACAAGGCTTAAGAAAATAGGTGGCTCGTTCAGATGCCAATGTATACGCTTTTATAATAAAGTTCCAAGCCCCGTTCAAGATCTAAGCCTTAATAAATTCAAATCATTCATTAAACGTAAGTTGTGCCAGAAAGCTTTTTATACCGTTAAGGATTATATCGAGGACAAAAAGGCTTGGGATTGAGCTGCTTCTAAATTTTTACATATTTAATGGTTTTTTTTCTGTTTTGTTGTTGTTTTTTTTATATACACTTTGACATTAATGAATTCTATATATATATACTATGACATTTGCTTACTTTGTAAAGTATTCTATTATTTTAATTATTGTGAATGTGAAGACTATGTGGGTCATTTTATTTATATTATTTTTCTCTCTGTTCTCTTAGTTTTTGTCATGGTCTGGCAGTTTGAGTAATTAATGTGGCCTAGCCAAATGTCCTTTCTTTGGTGTTGTTCGTCGAACCGTTGAGCTCCTTAAGTTTTCAGTTGAGCTCCACAATTTCTGACAAATGAGTGCACTGACTGGACAGGTCCTCTCAATCCGTGTGGTTCTTTCCTCAAAAGACCATCTCAGACACCAATCAATATGGTCTTCACATGACCTGACCAAGATTATATCTGGACTTTAAAAGAGATTGTGATCTCTGAGTTTGTTTCGGCCTTTCTTCTCAGACTAGTCAGATAGGAAATGCCGACCTCATCTAGTTTTAAAATATGATTGACGTGTAAAAGTGTTTGTACAAACCTACTCATAAAAATAAAATCATTTATCATTATCATTTATCTGACCGCGGTGATCAATGCTCGTTCCCTTCTCTGTATGAGAAGGGGCTTTTGTCGTGCAGTGGACCCATTACAGACTGTTTATTTTACCGCCTAAGGGAGATGATCACACGTTCTAAACACTTTTAAAATTGCCGTTCAACGCGTAACGCGGCAATGCTGCCAGTTTTCTGGGCACGTTTCCGGGTTACAGCGATGCAGGCCAGTATTACGACGCCCAAGTTGCCAACAAACAAAAAGATTTTTTTATGGTTATTTAGGCATTTAATTTTAGTACCTAGTGTAAGGGCAGGCGCCCACGAGCAACTCTTGTCTCAGCAACTAATTTGTCTCTCACATCAAAAGTATGAAACACATGCGTGCACTTACATACAAACCCGTAGACTTGATGTAAGAGACTTAATTGCTGAGACAACAGTTGCTCGTGGGCGCCCTCTCTCTGCCTTAATCTTCGGACAATATAAAAAGTTGCGTTATTATTGTATATAATTATTTACGAGTAGACATTGTTGTTGATGTTATGTGCTCCTAATTAAATTTGAAAATTTACACACTACTGTAATATCTAAAATCCAATTTGCATGTGTTTTCCGGAATATTCAGACGTGTATATATCCCTTAATCTTCGCTTTCAGAGCTCACATATGTACCTATGTATTCAAAAGTAGGTGAGACCGTGAAACAATAGGTTTAGTCCAAACTCCGGCCTTTGTGCTGATTCCTGAGGTATTACCTACTTTTGTTTTAACCAGCCGTGTGAGGTGGCGAAAATCTTAGAGAATACAAGGGTATAATTTTACTTATATAACATTTTTATTAGAATATTCGTCGTTACGGAACTGCGCTGGCCCAATGGTAACTAACGAGTTGTAGGTCGTAGGTTCCTATCTAGACAGGCACTTTACTTTGTGATTAACAACTAGCAGGGGATCAGATCAAATCCGACCGGAATAACTCTAAAACAATTCCACAACTGCTTTCAAAACGGTGAAGGAAAACATTGTGAGGAAACCGGCATGTCCTAGAACCAAAAATGTGACATCTACCAACCCGCACTGGGCATGACAGCCTACTCCCTTTCACCGAGAGGAGGCCTGTGTCCCAGCAGTGGGAATATTACAGGCTGATTATGCTACGTAGTAGTCGGGTAGTCAGAGGCCCAAAAGTCTGACAACCAGTCTAACCAAAGGGTGTTACTCAGTAACTGGATTGTAAAAATACTGATATTCAACTGTGGCCAGTTAGACCAGAAGCCGACCCCGAATAAGATATTTCATACGGACGAAGTCGCGGGCAGAAGCTAGTTTATACACCTCCTCCGCCTTAACCTTCAGAGAATATAAAAAAAAAACTGTATATTTTTAACATCCAAAAATTCCATTAGTCTGTACCATCTTTCTCCAAAACTGGTCGCTCCTAATACTTTGAACAAACCGTCTGTCCGCGCCTCTTTAGCGTCTCGTTTGTGCGCGTCTCAATCAACTCTTGCGCATAACGAAGTGGTATATTTAGTCGTGTGATAAATAGTTTACCGCGGTGGTTAGGTGGACGGGTATGGATGGATGGGTGCTGTTATTTATGGGTGGATGTCAATGTAATATTGGGCCAGAAATTTATGGTAAGTAAATGTGGGTATGATAAAGTCAGTTTGAAGTACAGTAAGCTTCAGAAAGTTTTATCGAGAGCTTTTTGGGATAACAATTAGATTAGTTTAGCAGTTACCCTTTTTTGGTGTACCTAGTCCTCATTTGCCAAGTACGCAAAGTGTAAGTAACGATAAGGAAAAAAACAGACCGACTTCTAATATACAATAACAATTGAATAATGTGAATTTTAAATCAATTGACTTTTGAATGATTCTATTTGACTTATATATTTGACTGCATATTAATGAATATTCTGG
The DNA here is from genome assembly GCA_951799955.1 of Apamea anceps. Classification (NCBI taxonomy): domain Eukaryota; kingdom Metazoa; phylum Arthropoda; class Insecta; order Lepidoptera; family Noctuidae; genus Apamea; species Apamea anceps. Next base: position 5,437,944 of record OX637527.1, on the reverse strand, counting down.
ACATAATGTAATTTATTTTGACTATAATATACCTATACTATATCTTGACATCAATTATTATTTATTTGTTTTGTATTTTGTAATGAAATTTAGAATGACTATAATATGTAAAATGCAATTAAATGTAATTTTTTATACCTAAAAAATTTGTGCGCCGTTATTGGCAAAACATGGACGCTCACATCTATTAATTTAATAAAATATGAGGAACAGGGTGTAAAGTTCACTTATCTTCAATAGAAAAGGGAGGATCCTTCGATCAGACGGGTGTTGAGTCTGGCGGGCAACTGCCCGACGATTGATGTCGGAAAGTTTTATGTATGCTAGTTGCGCGGTAAACTCTGCTTGCGAGATGCAGGATTTTGCGTGACGTCACTATGACGCGTTGTTCGCATGAGGCGTTGTAGATACCGCTACATTCTTCTAAAGTTTGTGCTGACATGTCACATTAGAGAAAAATACTGTTTAGTACTCGAGAAAAGAAGAAGGGGACTTCCTTTGCAAAAAAAAAACACGCTGTATCATCCTAGCCTTTTCCTACCGGCTTCCATACAATTGCCGTATGCAGCTGAATACCGAATACTGAATACATGGAGCGACGGCCTATCCGACCTCCACAATCCAGTACTGGTTAATACGCTACCTCAGGTGACCTAAAACGTTTGTCAAAGATCCAAGAATGACAACCGGGACCATCGGCATAACGTGCTTTCCAAGGCACTGAGTTATCTCGATATGTAATGGATGGCCACCCATCCATAAACTAACCGCGGCATAAACACACTATCATCTTCAAAACAATTCCATTCAATATTACACCCATCATCTGCCTAGCCTTTACCCAACTATGTTGGGGTCGGCTTCCAGTCTAACCGAATGCAGCTGAATACCATTATTTAACATGGAGCAACTATGCTGCCTATCTGACGTCCACAACCCAATTACTGGGTAATACGATACCCCTTGGTAAGACTCGTTGTCAGACTTTCGAGCTTCTGACGACCCGTAACGACTGTGAAAGATCCACGAATGACAGCCGGGACCAACGGCTTAACCTGCTTTCCGAGGCACGGAGGGGTCTTAGTTTGTGAAGATGGTCACCCATCCACAGACCAACCACGACAAGCGTAGCTGAACCTGATCGATCGACCCGTGCGGCTGTTATTACTTAGCCGCGAGCCCCTCATCATCTTCAAAACAATTCTATTCAATATTACTCCCATAAAAATAAAAAAAACATACTTTGCAAAGATCACCGTAAAACATCGTATATGACAGCATCTTTCTGCTCGTCATTTCGTAACGACATTCGCTCGAGAGTTGAGATATAAACCTGATGCTACAAAGTAGATCGTAATGAGAGTAATGGCTTAAAATTATACGCTTCATTTCATTACTTAATGTAGATTTAAGGTACTCTTACAACGAAAGCGATGATATAATATCATATTTAGTAAAAAGAATGCAACCTTTTAATTTTTTTGTGGTTAAAGCGATCGTCGATAAAATAAATACGGAGAAAAGAAAGAGAAAGATTAGTAGTAGAACAAGAGAACAAGTAACAAAGAAAGGGTATCCTAGTATGGACGCCAGTCTCTCACAAAGGATCATTATGCATTTTTGTCAAAATATATATATATATTTTTTGTAAGAAGTAGAGGGATAGTATAAAAATAAACTTAATTAATATAACATGACGATTTCAGCAATTGCAAAATATTCACTATCATTTATTGAGGAGATCCATTGTCTATCTTCGAAGGTCCTCATTAGGTCTTCGCTCAAAAATCGGGACCATTTTGGGAATTTCTCTTCATTCAAACTAAATTCTTGAAAATCGAGGTTCCTTATTGGCAACGATGTCATGAAAACAGTGAATCGGGTACAAAGAAAGAAAAACCGGCAAGTGCGAGTTAGACTCGCACAAAAAGGGTTCCGTACCATTAAACACTACATATAAAACATTTTTTTTTAAACACGTTTCTTGTATGTAGAGGGGATCCCATTTAATTTTTATTATTTGTTCTCATAGGGACAATAGAAATACAGACTCTGCGACCATTTCAACTTCCTACCTATGTATGTTCATAGATATCATTGATGAGCCCATTGACAAACGGACGGGCGTCCCGTTGGCACCCTTTGGGTACGGAACCCTAAAACTGACATTTAAAAAGAAAATAACATAAAGAACATCTTTACGGATAGTATAGCATCGCATCGCTTCCACTACACCATCACCACGCTCGAAACAAAATTGCATTTTGATCGCGAATCAAAATTACACACGATACGAGTTACTTCACATAATTATTATTTTATTACAAAATGGCTGCCGGAGTCATTTTACGCGATATTATTATCATATTAGAGCCGAAATGTGCTGTAATAGGTAGCGTTTATTGTAACCTTGTTATTATTATTATCCTTTGAGAGTCAAAGGACCGGAGATACATACCAGTATTTTACATGGAGCGATTGCATATTTGACCTTCACAACCCAGTTGCTGGGTAACACGATACCCCTCGGCATGAATGGTTGTCAGACAATGGGCTTCTGACTACCCGTGACATCTGTCAAAGATCTACGAATGACAGCCAGGTCAAACTGTTTAACATCACACAGTCGCATAGTATGCACCATGTTAATCAAACTTAACATTTGTAATTTCTGTGCAAATAAAGAACTAGTCTATTCTTTTCTATGTCTAAGACCATTGGAATACCAAATCTTATTTTTAGCCGAAAGTCATAAAGACGAGAGTATTAAAGTTTTAAATCATCCCTGGCGCCACGAAACGCTAACAAAAGCAAAAGTTTCATATCTTTTAAAAGCTTTTAAGTTGGAGGTAATAAATAATAACATACTTGAGCCTAAGGGGAAGTCTACCGAGTTGTTTTAGGGTAAGTTACCCCTTTTGTAGGTACTCGAGTTCGGGCGTCTGTTTTCATAGCTAAAATTAAATGTGTGTCAGGGTTATTTTTCATAATGTTTGGCAAATATGTTTCTTACATCATCATTTGTCTAGCCTCTTCTCAAGTATGTATGTTAAGGGGTCGGCCTCCAGTCTAACCGAATGCAGATGGTTATCAGTATTGTTGCGCACCACAATTAATGCCTGGTACATGGTGACATTAGTTACCACTAGCGCCATCTAATATCGAGTAACAGAACTAACGGAGTCGACATCTGGTCAGTCGGGGCCGGTATGAACTCGAACCTTCTAGATGTTTCTACAATAGAAGGTTCTAGAACTATCTGCAGCACTATATGTATAAGGCCGGGATAAGCCACGACCGGGCTAGAGCTGGATAAGCGATACAAGCGAATACATCGAAATCGATCTTCAAGTGCGACTTAAGTGCAATTGTGTTTTATAATTAGTGTGTTTGAGTTGTTATTAGTGTTGTTCAATTAAAGTGTAATTTTTGGTAATTTATAACGGCAGTTTTTAATTGTCACTAACCCGAAGCTCGTAACAGTATTTTACAAGGAACGACTGTCTATCTGACCTCCACAAACTGTATAACACATCCCATATACCCCTTCTTAAGAGTAGCTGTCACAAATTTTCGGCTTCTGCCTACCCGCAACGACGGTCAAAGATCTACGAATGACTGCCGGGACCAATGGCTTAACGTGCTTTCTGAGGCACGGAGGAGTCTCGATATTTAATGGATGGTCACCCATCCACGAACGAACATAGCTTCACCTTTTTTTTTTTTTTTTTGAGGATGGGAAATCATCAAATGACTCCTCCCGCTCTGGGTGGAGCAGGAGGGAGTGTCAGACTCTTACTGACTAAAACCCACCCGTGTTCCTTCCTTAGCCCTTTATGTTCCAGGGCAGCGGTAACCTCACCTTGGATCATGGCTGTTATCATTTAACCACGAACCTCTCTTCTTCTATGTAGAAATCTTTAATAATGCGTCCTAATTCTTTTAATATAATGCCGTAAACAGGACCAAATAACGCCCCCATATAACTTATAGTCTCCATAATAAAAAAAAAACCCGATCAAGTGCGAGTCAGACTCGCGCACCGAGGGTTCCGTACATAGGTTATATAACTAGGTTACACAGGTTTAACTTTACATTTTTTCCTTTACTTTTGCTACATGGCATTGCTTCTTGCCAAATTTCATATTTCTAGGTCAACGGAAAGTACTCTATAGGTTTTGATTCCCTTGCGAGTGTCAAAATATGCGGCATAAACGGAACATAAACGCCCGTATCTCTTGATTGCGTTGACTTAGAAGTTTGATTTTTTCACTGCTTCAAGGGAATGCAGCCTTGAGTATTTGACATTAACTTGATAACTCGACGCGTTCCTGAGAAAATGGATCTTGATCGTGAGAGACGGATAAAAAAGTGATATTTTAAAGGTTCCGTTTTTCCTATTGAGGTACGGAACCCTAAAAATAAATCTAATTAATGGTCTCTTAATACCTCTTAAACGTTAAAAAAGACCCTTATAATATTTTCTTTATTATCCACTTTAATGCATTTTGAACCTTATCCCACTATAATAAGGGCTTTTAGAAAATAGATTAAAAAGCTGAAATTGAATTTAATAAGGACAGATAAAATGATTGTACGCTATGATTGTCTGTCAACTTTAATAGTTACGTTTTTGAGGGTAGTCCTATATTAAATCTTATTGGATAATGGTTGGTAAGCGTTTGAGGGGCTCATGGCTAAATTACAACCACGCACATGGAGTGATATGTGAGGTTAATGCCGAATTCATATGTACATGTAATTTAAGAGGGGCTCGTGGCTAAGTGATAACAGCCGCACGGGTCGATTGATAAGGCTAATTTACGCTTGCCACGGTTGGTTCGTGGATGGGTGACCATCTTTACATACCGAAACCCCTCTGTGCCTCAGAAAGCACTTTAAGCCGTTGGTCCCGGCTGTCATTTGTGGATCTAAGTCATGACAGTGATAGGAATAGGTAGTGCCTATTTGCCTAAACTTCTAAGTACAGAGAAAAGAAACGAAGACTTCCATAAGACTAAATTTTTTCCGGGACATCTCTCCCGAAATTCGGGACAACACTTTTAAATACATTAAAAAAAAATGTTATTTGGAATAAGTAATTCGTCTATATTTACCTAAAGTTTGCGACTAGACATAACATTTATAATTTATATGTTATTATTATGGAGTTATAAATTATAAATGTAAATATAGACGAATTACTCATTCCAAATAACATATTTTTTAAATGTATTTAAAAGTGTTGTCCCGAATTTCGGGACAGATGTCCCGGAACAAATTTAGTACTGAGGAAGTCTCCGTTTCTTGTCTCTGTTCTTCAAAGTTTAGGCAAATAGGCACTACCTATTCCTATCACTGGTCATGAATTGCTACTTAAAAAACTAGAAACCATCAACATTACCGGAAGTGCCTTAAAAACGTTCGATTCCTATCTCAAAAACCGGTCGCAGTTAATTAGAACGGATAATAATTATCAAAGTGAGGCATTACCTATAACGGGTGGAGTTCCCCAGGGATCAATTTTGGGGCCTTTGCTCTTTTGAATCTACATAAATAATATGCAGGAAATTACACTGCACGGCCATCTTACTTTATACGCAGATGACACTTGCTTATTTTATTTCAGATCTTCCATTCATGATTTAGTTTCCCCGGCTCGAGATGATTTAAACACCCTTTTTTCATGGTTTCAATACAATCAATAACTATTAATTTCTAAAACATGCTAACTTGTTTAAAGCAAAAAATAAAATAATACCTCCACATAATCCATTAGTAATCAACAATGTACAGCAAAAAACTTGTGAGAAATATCTTGGATTGAGAATGGATAGCTCTCTATCGTGGACTGTTCACTTGAATCATATAAAAACAAAGCTGTCTCTACTTGGATCCCTCCGAAACATAGTTCGATGTATTCACACCATCTACAACGCTTTAGTAAAACCACACCTACTAGATCTGGTTAAAGTTTGGGGCAGTGCGGCCAAGACGAAGCTAGCAAGTCTCCAAGTTGCACAAAACAAAATAATAAAAATTATTTTTAACTACCCATATTCAACATCAACGTGCAAAATTTATGAAGAAACCAAAACAATGAACATTAGACAGTTATATATTTACAATACATGTATTTTCATACGTAAGGCACTCAACAAAAGTATACAGACTAACTTAACGTTTATGAAAGTAAAACAAGAAACCTAACGTAGCAGTCGCCGAGTTAGTTTTCTGATTTTACCGAAGATGAGAAGTAAGTTTGGCAAAAAAATGATTATATAACAAAAACCCAAAAAAAAGGGGCATGGTATTACCCGGTAACTGGGTTGTGGAGGTCAGATAGGCAGTCGCTCCATTTAAAATGCTGGTATTCAGTTGCATCCGGTTAGACTGGAAGCCGACCCCAACATAGTTCTGAAAACGCTAAGTAGATGACGGTAGTCTTATATTACATCTTATTGGATGATGAAACTTTAGAGTCTGAGGGGCTCATGGCTAAATTACAACGACGCTTATCAATTCGCCTGCCAAAAAAGTGTACCTGCATGTAATTTAATTTGAAAGTATCTTCACAAAATGTTCTCGGTAATATTATTTAAAATTTAAATTTTAAGGTATTTTTTGCTTGCTAAAGCAAAATAGTACATTTAAATGTAAGACCTGAAGGCCAATTTTCGTAATTTAAAAAGTTCAAAGCCTAGTCGCAGTCTCATCTCGGCGACAAACAAATGTCAAAAATGTAGGAAAATTAGAGATTATTTTGACAGATTGAGACTGAGATCAGAAGGCCAATTCTCGTCATTTAAAACGTTCAAAACCTAGTCGCAGTCTCATCTCGGCGACAAACAAATGTCAAAAACTTGTCAAAATGTAGGGAAATTAGAGGCATTTTTGACAGATTGAGACTGAGATCAGACTGTGAACGTTCTTAAAATTACGAGAATTGCCCCACTGACTGTGAACGTTATTAAAATTATGAGAATTGCCCCTCTGACTGTGAATGAGCTTAAAATTACCAGAATTGCCCCTCTGTAATGTAAGTACCTATGTTTAGCAGTTGGGCGTCTTTCGACTGAAATTAATGAATACTCGTATAAGTACGGTACCATATTTTACGCAAAACATAGATAATTTATTCTATTTTATTCATTCTCATCATCATCTGCCTTACCATTTCCCAGCTATGTTCGGGTCAGCTTCCAGTCTAACCGAATGCAACTGAATGCCAGTTTTTTACACGGAGTGATTGCCAACTCAATCGGTTTGGTTGTCTGGCTGACTGCCCGTCAATCAGGACATAGAACCGTCCCAAGTTGACTACCCTTAACATCTGACAAAAATATCACAAATGACTTAAAAAAAAACCGGGCACCCCTCCAAAATATGACCGTAGAGATGGTTGCTTAACCTTACAAAACCGTACATTACAAATTTCCTAATCAGATTACAAATTAAAGCCGAAAATCCGACCGCCTTTTAATTCCGAGAATAATTTATAATGATTCTTAAGAAGATTAATAATTAATTTGACATAATATTTTAGGGCACAATATTACAGCTGGTATAAAGGTAGAAATATTATATGTAGAACGGTAAGTAGGTATAATGAGGACAGGTAAATGACACGGGCGTCTCTTGGATGCGGGGTGGATTACTCTTGGGACCGAGTGAACCGAGCCATTCTAAAAATAAAAGCTGTTTTTGGTCGTTTTTCTTAAGTTTTCCGATACTTTAGGCTTTTAGTCTAACTAGAATGGATTCAGACTACTTGACTTGTACGAAAAACTAAAAAACTTAAAAACCAGCTAAGTGCGAGTCGGACTCGCGCACGAAAGGTTCTGTACCACCGTACAGTATTTAACACAGAAAAAAAAAACACATTTCTTGTATGGGAACCTCCTTTAACTTTATTTTATTTTTAATATATGTTGTTATAGCAGCAATAGAAATACACACTGAAAATTTCTACTGTCTACCTGTTACGGTTTATGAGATACAGCCCGTGGACAGACAGACGGACGGACGGACGGATAGCGGAGGCTTAGTAACAGGGTTCCATTGGCACCCTAAAGATAAAAAATATTCGATAATCCCTAAAAAATTGTCGATACCTACCAATAATAAAATAAAAAAGCCTTTTATTTCATGCATTGAAGAATAAATTGACATTTTTACATGAGGGTGTTTACATTTAAATAATTTAAGAAGAAGTTTATACATTCGATTTATTGTTTGTTTACATTTCATATTATTTTTCATACCATCTTCTCATTTCAATTTCGATTTATTGATTGCAATAAAAATATATTAAATGTTAAAATGAAATACCTACCAATATCGATAGTTTTATTTATTTTTTTAATCGACCAAAAATAGCTTCCATTTTTTTCAGCAACAATGCTTTCAGGAATTCTTTTGCAACTCACTGAATTGAATACGAGTGATTTTATTGCTATCGAATAATTCAATTGAGTTCGTTGTGTTTTTCATTGTGTCAGGTTTTTATTACCTACTTTGATAGATTTTCTCATCCCTGAAATACTGCTATCATTAATGTATGAAACTCTTAGACAGTTAATTTTATATTTTAAATTGTTTCTTTTTTACATTGTTCTCACATATAGAAGCAATAAGAATAGGTAATGTACCCAGGATTTTGTAATAATATCTTGATTTAAAAGAGTGTCCGTGGAGTTTCTTGCCCGTTCTTCTCCACAGAGATCTACGTTTTGGAATGGGCAACTAGCTTCAACTTTCTGACTAACTGACCGACTATTTAATTTTGACAATTCAAAAGTGCCTGTAAATGGTTTAATTGAAATACATTATTTGAGTTTTTTGGAGTTTATGAAAATATTTGGCAATCATATCATTTGGTTTTTAATATTTTTTTTTTATCTTTTTGATGGATTCTTTTATAAATTTTGTGAATATGAGAACGTTGCAGGCCTTGTAGACTGTAGACCTGTAGACCATTTTTTATTTTATTAAGTACCTGGTACTTGTTGACAGGTCTACACTGTCCTACATACCTATTAATACTGTAATATGAAAACATTGTAAAATCCAATTATTTTTAAAAGTGTCACCGTGGAGTTTCTTGCCGGGTCTTATGGACACGACAAGTTGGAACCGTGCACCTAGCTTCTGATGTTTCATAAGTGCCCATGTAGGTTTAGTAAAATAAATTATTTTGATTTACATTTGAAGGCAATTACAAGCTTCAAAATAACGTTTAAATTAAGTCTTGAAGTTTCCACTTTGGGTCAATCTCCAAAACGGGCGTATTCGTGTGATCGCTCTGGTGCTTTTCAGATATTGATATTTAATGGTACTTATGTATCTCATTAAAAAGAATGATATTCAAATAGTACATTTTTCCTATTGGCCTTCAATTTACACAAACAGTTATGGAAATATTTAAGTTCAAAAAATTTCGCGGCCAGAGCAATCATAATTGGTGCCAGAGTGATCATAAATGGTGAAATCAGTGAAACAAAAGAATTAATATAGATAAAATATTATTTATTTAGCCGTTTTCAGTCATATTCAGTGTACGTTTAACAAGATTATATGTAAGAGAAATGTATTATTTTAGAAAAAGGTCAAGGCATATTATCAGTCATACCTACATATCAAAAATACGGAATATTTTATATAAAATAATTGTTAAAATAACAAATTAACATACTTATAAAAATCAACTTTTGGCTTAGTTTCATTTATTTGGATTTAATTAAATCACTTCTAGGTAAATGAGACCAAATTAAAAACCTTTTGAAATCAACCATTAATACCTACAGTCTTTTATAGTTATAAAATTACCATTAAATATTAGTTTTTAAAAAGTATTTAAAGAAAACTAACGTTTATAAAGAACAAGATAAAATTCTTAAAAAAAAATATAAACGTAACTATTTGTATTCATAATGCTTAATAGGACTTAGAATCATGACTAAACATAACAGTCTTTTCAGGATTATCTAAGAGATTTGTAATAATCACATTTTCCTTAACTATATATCTTTAGTGGAAAGTAAAGAATTAAAAAGAACTCCTGCGGTCCTCGGTCTCCTCAGTGCTCCTTCAATTACAGAAGACCACAGCATGCACATATAACGAGGTGTAAACACGATAAAAATAGAGAATTTATTGGAAGCTCAGAAAATTGAATAGTCATCGGAGTCGGAGTCGGGTAAATCTTCTGCTGCAGCAACCTTTGTCAAGGTGTTATCGTTTTGCAACGAAAATAAAACTACCTCGGAAATACTTGGAGTAATTAAATTTTCATAGTCAATAGATGGGACTTCATCCCAAAAACTGTCCGGCAGGTCCGAGTTGTGTAATGATTGTTGACTTTGATTTGCAGTTATAGTCTGTCTATTATTTAGCATTTGTGGGAGCTGAATTTGCTTCTCCTGATTGCATTTTTTTGAACGCTTAACCAGCGAAGGTCGGCTTGTCTTCCTTGATGCCCGTGACATGTTTGTCCTTGAGGTGTTTTGGTTCGAGTCGCTATTAATTTGGTAAAAGCTTAGTGTTTGCCGTGCGGACATTGTACAGCCTCTTGTGAGCAGTTGTCTAAATCGCAGCTTAGTCGCCTCATAGCCAAAACGTTTTTAGTATTTGCTGACCAAATTACCTGGTGTACCTTCATAGTACCCTGAAATTAATTAAAGGTTATATGCATAGTTCATCGTTTGTCACTGTTACAGTCCGGTACTACTACTTAAAATAGGTTTATAACGTACAATATCATCATTCTCCTGCCCTTATCCCAATTTATTTGGGGTCGGCGCAACATGTCTTTTTCTTCCATACTTCTCTATTAGTCGTCATCTCGGTAGTCACCCCCTTTCTAACCATATCATTTTTCACACATTCCATCCTAACGTACAATAATTGCAAAATATCATCGCTCTGGTCTTTTTGGACAGAGCAATCACAGCCATAGCGATCAGAAAAAGTCACAAAATCATAAATATAGGCGAATTTAAAAGCAGTAGAAAGTTGTGATTACGTCTCATAAAAAACATCATAACGATCACTTAATTCACGTAACAAACACATTCACAAGCTTACTATTTAATTTAAATAACGTGCCATAGCAATCATAAAATTCGAGAACCAAATCCAGAGTAATCATAAACTTACCTTCGTAATGTTGGAGCGCGGGAACGTGGCACACAGATATCCTCCTCGGCGGTTAGACCACTACAGGCGTTGCCCCTCGGGAGGGGAATAGAGTGTCTATAACGCGTAACTAGGGATGAGCGCGATGTTTTACCTCAGCGCAGAGCGATGAGATAAAATGCCCGGTCACAACTTTAAATTCAAATTGTGGCAAAAGTATTGTTAATATAACTAAAAATATTTTATTAGCATGAAGATTAACTATTTGTTATGTAATCTAAATAAGTTGTTTCATATGAACCTTCTCATTAAAAAGTTAAAGAATATTTTTTTCATTCAATCGGGAGTTGGGTCAACCCAGAGCGATCAGGATTTTAGGGTTTAAGTTTTTTTTTTAAATATATAAAATAAACTTATTCATAATATTAGCCTTGTATCACGTAGATTAGACACCGAACTGTATATAAAAAAATATTTTGAAAACGTTTTTCGATTTTAACATGGGTTTATCCAGCCCGACACGAAAAAAAAGGCCTCTGGAGATCGACCCCTTTATTCTCATAAGAATCAAATTAATTCTAGTCTAGTTTGATTTTGATTTAAGGTAAATAGAACAAACCTAAAGTTTATTTTTATTTTTTTTAAATAAAACCATGTCAGCAAACACAATAATACGGTTCCTGTCAAATTGCAAAGCTCATTCATTGTTAATAATAAATAGTTTGAATTTTTTACAAATGAAAGTTAGTCTAAAGTAGTAACTTCATTTATTCATTTTAGTGTGCAGTCTCTCAGCGCAGTATAGAACCCACCATTTCATCCCTAGTCTCCCCTCCCCATCTCATGCGTATTGATTTTGGTCGTTAGAGAGATTTATTTATGAGTTGCGACTGTGAACCCGAGGTACGGGGCTTCGACGCCGGGTCGAAATACAGTTAGCAGATTTGTTTGTCTAGGGGAGTTATCAACAGAAATTATCCTTGTTAGATTTTTTAATGGTATGTTTTAAAGGGTTTTTGATGTGTCTAGTCAGTATGGATTCTATTTGGAATGGATAACACGCTGAGGTAGGTGATTGTAAATTCTTTAAAAAGATAATTATTATAATAACTTGCTTCTGAAGCGATTTATTGTTCCCCCGACTCTGCCCGCGCCATTACTTTGTTTTCGCGCAGCGTTCTTTCTTACTTTTTGCCTGGCTCCTGAGAGGCCTAGCGTGATGGTAAATCTACTATAGCCTTCCTCAAGAATTGGGCTAGCAAATACAAAAAGGATCTTTTCAAATCTGACTAGTAGTTTCAGAGATTAGCGCGCTCAAACAAACATACTCTTCAGCTTTATTATTAGTAGTATACGAGTATAGTAAACGGGCCCGTGGCTAAATAATAACAGCCGCACAGGTCGATCGATCAGTTTAAGCTACGCTTGCCACGGTAGGACTGTGGATGGGTGACCATCTTCACATACCAAGACCTCTCCGTACTTCGGAAAGCACGTTAAACCGTTGGTCCCGGCTGTCACGTGGATCTTTGACAGTCGTTACGGGTAGTCAGAAGCCCGAAAGTCTGACAACCAGTCTTACTAAGGGGTATCGTATTACCCAGTAACTGGGTTGTGGAGGTCAGATAGGCAGTCGCTCCATGTAAAATACCTACTGGCATTCAGCTCCGCATCCGGTTAGTTGGATGCCGACCCCAACATAGTTGGGAAAGGGCTAGGTAGATGATGATAAGATTAGTATACAGGGTGGCAGGGACATCGACTCGCATACTGTAACCATGGATTCAGCACATGAGTTTAGACCCCATAGCGACGAAATTTTTCGTAGGTTATTAAAAAAAAAATATTGCTGTTCCATACGTTTTGACCGCGTAGGTATTACACTTTTCGATGAAACAGAAGATTTTTTTTTTTGATAACCGACGAAAAATTTCTACGCTATGTGGTCTAGTATCCTGTGCTGAATCCATGGTCACAGTTTGCGCGTCGATGTCCCTGACACCCTGTATAGCTATGATCATTCACAGGGATGTGATTCTTACACGATTTTTCATTGATTTCTGTCCTGTGCAATGGGCTGTCAATCTTGCTTACTAAATATTGGCGTGGTTGGAAGCTTTTTACTACTGCTGCACTGGTGTGAGCTATTCTTGTATAGTTTGTGTCAATTGCGTAACAGAGGTTCAGTAGCAGTCCGGACACAAAGTGTCTTAAATGTATCATAACAATGGCGCCGATTCCCTTGTTCACAAACTAAACTAAATTTAAATTCAATGCATCTTTTTCTTTCTATTTAATTTAGAAAAGAACAGAAGATAAATATTAGTTTAGTCCTGTCAAATTATGATACTCCATAGACAAGTTAGACGTGATTAAAAACATGGCTACTAAAAATACGTCATTTTACGTCAGGCGCGGACTAATTTGACAGGACTAAACTAATATTTTATTTTCTGTCCTTTTCTTAATGAAATAGAAAGAAAAAGATGCAATGAACTTAAATTTAGTTTAGTTTGTGAACAAGGGAATCGGCGCCATTGTGTAATATACAATATGTAAATGAATTAATGCACATTATGAAAGTAGTTTGTTCAGAATCGTTTACTGAATCGATTTTTGTCATTTTTAATATGGGTAATTTTTTCCCCAAAAATAATTCAGACTACGTAAATTACAGTCACACTCCCGCTGAAGAATAAAAACAAACCAAAATGCACGAAGTACCTACCACGCTAGACCCTTACACGTATGCGACTATGTGAGTGCGTAGATTTTTAATGTGACCATAATTTTCTCCCACACTCAGTATAACTAATTTAATAAATAAGCAATGTTTTATACATAATAGCAAAAATTCAGTGCATGTATTATGATTAAAACATAATATTCTAATTGGGGTGTTTGGTGGTGTGCGTTAATTCCGGGACATGTTGTATACAGAAGTGGAAGAAATAAAAGTTTCGCGTATTGTATATTTGTTGCAGTAAATTGGCTAAAGACGTGATATATTTATATCCTAGGGATATAGCTATTAGCTGTATACCGTAATATAGTTATATGAAAGCGGTTCATAACTATCTTACTAATCTAGTGAAATAATTATAAGTTTATATTTTCTTTGATTTGTACATCTGGTTACTTATTTTAAATACAAATATTACGGTATATAGCTATTTCCCTAGGGATGTAACTATATGACGGCTTTAGCCATCTTACTGCGACATATTTATCTCACGATGTGACCCGCGCTTTACTTGTGGTTACCAAGTGTACAAGCACGCTGTGAATGTGTTTGTAAGCCCATTAGCTGTCGTTACCGTCCGGACAATGGCAAAGTCGTGTTATGTGCTGACGTCACGTCGTATACGCTCACATTCACAGCGTGTTTGTACACTTAGTTACCACAAGTAAAGCGCGTGTTGCATCCTGAGATAAAAATATTGTACCAACATATAATATAGCATGCCAACTGTAAAATATTGATAAGACCTCAGGTAGACAAGTTTCGGTCACCCGTTTCACTTCAAAACTGTCAACGGAGGGATTATATCCGGTGTCCAGACAGCATTTTCCGGACCTTGTCACCAACTTATATCTTGTGTTCTGTACTCACACATAACATCACGACTGTATTCCCGAAGGCGAAGGCAGAGATGGGTTAGTACGCCCACATTTTAAAGAAAGAAAAATATTTAAATTGGGACACACATAGGAACTATAAACAATAATTATCATCATAATCACCCTATAATGTTCCCACTGTTGGGACACAGGTCTCCTCCCTGTGAGAGGAGTGGACTATAATCCACCACGCGGGCCCAGTGCGGGTTGGTAGATGTCACATGTCTTCGAATTTTTGGTTCTAGGATGTGCTGGTTTCCTCACGAGGTTTTCCTTCACCGTTTTAAGAGCAGTGGTGATGAAGTGAATTATTTACACAAAAAGCGGCTGCCTGGGTTCGAACCCACGGCTTACAACGCAGTAGTGGCCCTGTGGTAACCCCCGACTTAGAAACAATAAAAGAAGCAAAATGTTTTTAAAAGCTTGAGGCACTGATGTACGCTATCCGTTATTCAGGTGACTTGAGTGCCTCAAGCGCTTAAAATCCTACTAAAATTATAAACGTGAAAATTTGTATGGATGGATGGATGGATGGATGGACGTTTGTTTCTCTTTCACGCAAAAACTATAGAACGGATTTGGATGAAATTTGGCACACAGATGGTTTATAACCAGGATTAACTTAAAGGATACTTTTTATCCCGATATTCCCACGGGATCAAAACTTATGCGGGTGAAGCCGCGGGGCGCAGCTAGTTTATATATAATTATTTTACATTTTGAAACAACCTATATTTATATACGTCAAATGTAAAATAATTTTGTATGAAAATTGTCACTTTTATTTTGTTCTTTTTAGTTCCCGTTATTCTTTTTTTTTTAGGTTACGTGTTTATTTAAATAAAAGCTCGTTTTTTAAAATATCGCTCGTTTTTTTGTACAAGTAATAAAGTCGGTGTGTTAGTTAAAGTACCTAAGTAACAGAATGTAAATCAATGTAAAAGAAATCTTTCAATAAGTTCCACATAACTTGCGAGTATGTCTCGAAAAATAAAGTAATTTCTCACTCCGCGAAAATCCATTACCAAAACCAGCTCCTACATACTTTTTGATCTAAACCACGCAATTATTTTAAGACGTAGACGTGTCGTAAGCACAAACCGGGCTGACCGATAGTTATTAACATAATCGCAGACAAAGAACAAACAAATCCACTTACATTTTGCATATTGAGACAGGGCTGGACTCCCAGATCGGAGCCCCATGTAAAGTAGATGGCCCATGCTGGACAAGGCTCTTGTACACGATGGCACATGCTGGCCCTGTGGATGATTTAGGTTTTTAGTATGGCTGTGGATAACTATAGAGTAGAGTAAGACTGAAAAGGTTGGATAGATTGTGTCCCGCTCTGGGCTGAGCGGAAGGGCGTGTCAGACTTGTACTGACTAAAACCCACCCATGTTCCTTCAGTTGCCTGTGCCAGGGGCCACGATATCTCTTTCAAACAACTCGCAGCCCTGGCAGGCATCGGCCCTAGCGGACCCCGTCAGTTCGTGCTGACATCTCTTTGAGGCGCGCGTGGAACACAACGCGCCGTCGACCCGGGCCTGGTCCTTACCGGGCGGCGAGCTGCCTATTGCTCGCCGCCCGAGCTACCCTACAGCCTACAGCCCTAACTAACCTAAAGTGGTAAGGGCCGCGACTTACGAGTAGTAGATCGTAGGTTCGAACCCAGACAGGCCACTTTAATTTGTGTAAATTATTTCATCACCACTGCTCTCAAAACGGTGAAGGAAAACATCGTGAGGAAACCGGCATGTCCTAGAACCAAAAATTCGAAGACATGTAACATCAGCCAACCCGCACTGGGCCCGCGTGGTGGATTCCTATTCCTATCTGACCCCTCGATAATGGTATGCATAATCAGCCTATAATGTTCCCACTGCTGGGACACAGGCCACCTCTCTGTGAGAGGGAGTGGGCCGTAATCCACCACGCGGGCCCAGTGCGGGTTGATACATGTCACACGTCTTCAAATTTGGTTCTGGGACATACCGGGTTTTCCTCACGATGTTTTCCTTCACCGTTTTGAGAGCAGTAGTGATGAAATAATTTACACTAAGTAAAGCGCTTGTCTGCGTTCGAACCTACGACCTACAACTCGTAAGTCGTAGCCGTTACCACTGGGTCTGGTGTTCTTTATTTATATGGTTCATTGATAATGGCGTAGCTAATAAAAAAATTCTACCACAAAGAATGTATCCATAAATAATTTTATGTCTAATAGAGCGACATAGACATCCAATATTTTGTATTCTCTCGGGTACTATGGTTGCTATAGTTACCGTATCTCGACTTTCTTCCTGACTGATCGCCAAATACGGCCGGGGAGCCGCGGCGAATACACCTGGGGACGTACTATGGTAACGAGAATTGATATCGACTTTAGTAACTTTGTGTTTTTAGGTCATAGAAGCTTTTGATTCCGATAATGTAAACCAATATTCAGAGGGAAAAGATTAGTGTTTTTGTATGTTTGTTTGTAACTCTTTCACGCTAAAACGGGTGAAAGGATTTGAATGAAATTTGGTACATGTGTAGACCATGACCTGCTTTAGGATATAGGATACTTTTCATCCCGATATTCTCACGGAATCGCGTGCGATTTACAAGTAAGTAGTGCTCATTTTGACCTACTGCGCGACAGCCATCTTTTTATACCCTCGAAGTATCCTAACGGCTGGATGGATTTCAATCTTCTTCTTCTTAGTGTCGCGAGCACGATAGTATTTCAAATTGTATTGACCCAAGACTTCACCACTTCCACGATGTTATCGGTGGCATCGCAGAGGTCACTTTGGCTGCATGTTTTGGAGCACAGAGGGCAGGATGGAGATGGAGCCTAGTTTGTAACATAGGTCTGCATCCACGTCTCTGCCAGCAGTAGTGAGGGCTATGCTGTCGGAGACAGAAAACTGGAGGGAAGTTGTCTCCTTCTGTGAGACCGTGATGATCCAGAAGGAGGCTGCGGAGCGGGATCGTGAGAGAGCCGATCCCGCTCGGAGAAGAAGGCGTCGAGCAGGCAACCGCCTCGAGGCCTAACACGCCGAAACCCCGCCTGCATCATCTAACAAAGGCGGGAATTTGGGGTCGCGGGCGATTAGAGTGGGGACTCTGTCGGCCCACTGAGTGACCTCGGGGAAGGCGGCGCACAGTGGTCATGTGCTGCCTTGCACACTTGCACAGTCGGGTTTCAGGGAGACCCCTATACAGTCTCCCCAGAGATGTGCCCTAAAAGGCATGGCACAGAGGGGGCTCCGGATTGGTCTTTTGAGAGGTAACGGTGCCCCTTCCATGTGCAGATGGTGACCACCGGGGTGGTTTTAGTGAGGTAAAAATCCCACACTCCCTGGTTTTACCCAAAGACCAGGCGCCTTTTGAAGGTTTCCCCCGAAAACAAAAAAAAAAAAAAAAAGGTCTGCATCCACACCCTGCATCCGTTCAGTCGAGGTGGTCCCACTTTACGAGGTTTCACTGGCACCTTCCCACTTTGGTTCGGAGACGGTTCAGGGACTTCTAAGTGGACCACGGAAGGTTACATCCTGCAGGATTATGCTCGTATGGTTGTAGATTAGTAGATGGGCAATAAAGGTACCCAGCCATAGTTTGCAACAGGCGTTGACCGGGTTATCTATTAGGGACTTTAATACATGAGGTGTATGCAGGATAAATTTTTAACCAGTACGCAAACTGTAATCATGAATTCAGCACATGATTGTAGAACTAGCGTAGAAATATTTCGTCGATTATAAAAAAAAAAAAACGGCTTTTTCATAGAAAAGTGCAATACTTAGGCGGTCAAAATGTATGACAGAGCTAATTTTTTTTTAAATAACCGACCTTATATTTCAAAGCAGCGGGTTCGGAATCACAGTACTGAATTCACGGTTACAGTTTGCACACTGGTTAAAAAATTATGCTGTATATCGACACGTCTGAGTCGCGATGAATAAAAGCCTGGTTTTGTTTCTATAAAATCACAATGGCGGATTTTAGACATCAATAAGTAATGTTTTGTAAAAACATTAGTATCTTTAACATTTGGTGTCGGTATCAAAATAAAGAATTTGAGGAGGCGATATACGTCACAAAAATGTTTAATCTGATGTTGAACTAAAATAACTGCCACCTGCTTGAAAAGTAAGCTTTCATAAAGTTCTTCTTCGTCTAAACTATTGTTTAGACAAGAAAGTTCACGTGGAGGAATATAAACTCGATCAAACCTCACTTCTACAAATCCCTATCACCGGTAGTAAGGTCTTCCTCAAAGCTAATTACGCATCATACCCACTTCAGGTTGACGTGTCCGTAATTAGGGCTGGTTTAGAGAACTCACCCCTCGCCTTATGTTCGGCAGAGCTTAATCCCGGTCGTTGAGATGGGCTGGACACTGGACGGTTAAAACTTGGGACTACCTTTTGTTTTTTCGGTGACAGGTAGATTTTGTATGCAAAGAAGGATAATATCTTCAGATAAGTTAGTATCCATTTCTCCATTGTTATTATATTTTGGGGTAATATTCATTATTCATGCATTAATACAGGGTGGCAGGGTATCGACTCACAAGTAGCTGTTACCATGAATTCAGTAAGTACAGACGCCAGCAGGTCAAGCTACACGAAACTGTCAAAATTTTCTAATCAACCTTAAACCTTAATGATTCAGCGATAAAGTTGAAAATCTATTAAAGAAATTTGACAGATTGTAGTAGCTTGATGTGCTGGCGTCTGTACATAATTCTGAACCACACGTTCAAATTTTACGTTGATTAATGAAAAATAAATACATTTTAACCGCGTAGGTATTGCCTACACTTTTCTATATAACAGCAATTATTTTTTGATAACCGACGAAAAATTTTTATGCTAGTCTAGAATCATGTGCTGAATTCATGGTTTCAGTTTGAGCGTCGATGTCCCTGCCACCCTGTATCATTGTGTTTAGAGTATGTTTCACAATGAAATAGACACTAACTACCAGTTAAATCAAATAGAAAATCAGCGAACCCTTCGTGACTTGCCTTGTGGTCGCTTTTTTATAAAAAGACAGTTAAAAACTTGCAGTTAAAGATTTCTTTATTTGCATAGGAAGGTCTATCATGCGGCCATCTTACTTATTTATTTATCTTTTTTTTTTGTTTATTTTTGCTATGTTACTCAATATCACACTATTTATTCGTTAGTTTTTATCTAACACAAAATTTATTTTATTTATTTATTTAAGTATGCATACACACGTCACGTTGCAGTATAATAATAATAATAATAAACACAGCACACTTTCCTTCTAATTTCTTACATCGGACCTGACAATTTTTTTTTTTGTGTTTATCTCTACCCAAGGGCTGGCTTTTACCTTGGCCAGAGGCTAAGCATTACCATACAACGTGGCAATGCCGCCAGTCTCTTGGGTACATTACCAGTCGACAGCGACGTGGAGGAATATTTCGACGCAATATTTTAGTTTTTTAATAATTTTAAGTCTAAATAAATATATTTTCTTTCTTCTTTGTTTCATGTTAACAACTACGAAGTAAATTATATACCAGTCAACAACCATATTTTTCACTAAAAACGGTTCTAGCACATGAAAACACTATTAGTGGACCTACCCACTATCAAATGTGACCATTACCCACACTTAGGTCCGAATGAGACCATTAAATCGTCTGGCGATGTGCGGAATTTCGCAGGCACGACATTATTCATCCTACACGTTTGTGGGTTTCTGATAATTGCACTTAATACTGCTTTCGCGATTTAGTTGCCAAACATGTAAACAATTATGAGTTTTTGGAAAAATAGTTTTAATTCTTACACAATAAAGTTTAGTTTACGTTACAACTTCAAACATTTTTATATATGATTAGCCCAAAGGCTGCTGGTGTAAAATGTTTGACAGTAAGCCAGTACCAGTAAAAATTACCCTATTCAAGGCCTACTGTCAAACATTTTACACCAGCAGCCTTTGGGCTAATCATACCCGAAAAGGGGGCTGTGTGAAATGCTATTGAGGCATCTGCATACTGACGACTATTTTTCAATAACGCGTAATAAGCACAATGGGACGATGGGAAGCATAACGCGGCGTCGATGACACGCAGAATGGGAGGAAGCACCACCAGTATCCTGAGGGTCTTTGCTGAAAGGCTGGATGGGCCTACCATGGGTAGGTTTATCAAGCTTCATGTATTACATGGGGCGTGGTGAAACTATCTGTGGTCGTTCTATTATATTAATTGTCACCTTTTTTATGGTTTCCTAAGTATATACTAACACAGTTTTAAGATAATTTTAGACACTAACACAATGTATGTATGTAGTCTGTAAATAAGTTTTTTTTTTTAACTTTTTAACTAGTGCTGGTCACTCTGAAATCAACTTTATTGCCACTAAAATAAAGTTGATATTTGTTTAACTTGAAATAACTTCAATTGGAAACATATTTGAATATACTGGATCTATAGACCTATATGTACAGACGCCAGCAGGTCAAGCTACCCGAAACTGTCAAATTTTCCCAATCAACATTGAACCTTAATGCTTTTGCGATAAAGTTGAAAATCTATCGTCTGTACATACATGGTATCTTTAAGTAATTGAAATGTGTAGGGAATTGTTATTCATCCTATATAGGCAAACTCTTTCGACAAATTATGAATATGAAGGGGCTCGTGGCTAACTAATAACAGCCACACGAGTCAATCAAAGGTTTAATCTACGATTGCCAAGGTCGGTCCATGGATGGGCCTATCTGTATTACATATATCGAGACCCCTCTGTGCCTCGGACAGTACTTTAAAAAGTCGTTGGTCCTGTGCCGGATTTCTCCTCGATCGTGCAGGATTGCCGTCCCAGCAGACTATGAGAGTGAGGGAAGAGTGGGTACAGTCACGAGCACCAATATGTCAACACTTGGCAACTTTCAATTGCCATTTTTTTGCTTTTCTTTTCGATTTTTGTTGAAACATGACACATTACATAAATCTTTGGGTTCGAAAATGCTATGTTCGTAACAACAAGAAATTTCATTAAAAAATAAAGGAGTAAATCGCTTTTGAATAAAGCCGAGTGTATACATACTTTTGCTCGTGACTGTACACCTGTGTCTGCGCACACACTTATGCACTATAATAATATATCTCTTCAAAAATACGATCTGGAGGACTTTAATATGTAATTGAAATATGTAGGGAATTGTCATTCATCGTAAGTAGACAGAAAATGAATATGAGAGGGTTATGGCTAAATAATAACAGTCACACGGGTCAGTCAAAGGTTAAGCTACCCTTGCCGAGGTTGGTTTATAGATGGGTGACCATCCATTAAGTAGATATCTACTATTACCCCTCTGTGCTTCGCAAAGCATGTTTTAAGCCGTTGGTCCCGGCTGCCATTTGTAGATCTTTGACAGTCGCGAAAGACACATCCAGTCTTACCAAGGGATATCGTATTACACAATAACTGGGTTGTGGATGTCAGTTAGGCAGTCGCTTCGTCTAAAATACTGGCAATCAGCTGCATCCGGTAAGACTGGAAACCGACCCCAGCACAGTTAGGAAAAGGCTAGGCAGATGATGTAAATATATAGAATACGAACAAGCAAATTATTTTTCACGACTTTAGGTTTGGCCCCATTGTAAAAATTGTTTATTTATAATGATGAGTCAATCAATAACTACCCTTCAATTTTCAGTTACCTTAGCTGTCGCTCCATGTAAAATACTAGCAATCAGCTTCATCCCGTTAGACTGAAAGCCGACGCCAACATCACATAAAAAATAAGCTAGATGGAGTCGATATTTTCTACTTAAGTACCCCTGCATACACACCGTTGAGTTTGTTTAGCCATTTTTTGTCAAAAGTCTCTTTTAAAGTCCAGACATACAGTTTTTATCAGTGGAAACTTGTAAATGGCCTTCAAATGCATATTGTTTAAGAACACTGTTTATATTAGCTGTAAGTTTCCCGAATAAAATAAAATAAATAAATAATCTTGGTCAGATCATGTGACGAACTGAGGACCATGTAGATTCAATTCCATTGTTTGTGTCATGTAGACTGCAATGGTCTTTTGAGGATTAAAGAAAGAAAGAAAATACATTTATTTAGCACAGACTAAGAGATACACAATACACTAGAAGGCTAATTCTAAATCTAGTCGCAGTCTCATTCCGGCGACAAACAAATGTCAAAAACCTGTCAAAATGTAGGGAAATTAGAGAAATTTTTGACAGATTGAGACTGAGATCAGACTGTGAACGTTCTTAAAATTACGAGAATTGCCCCTCAGACACATACTTACATTAGATAAAAACAAAAACATAAAGATCAAATAAAAGTGTAAAGCCCGATGTAAGAAATTAGCAGGAAAGTGTGCCTCACGGCTGCGCCAAAAGGTCCAGTTCGGTAAAAATGCCAGACAACTAGTGCCTGACGCTGGTTTTCAACTGGACCTGATGTGTGAGGTGATGGATGTAAATCAGTTTTATACGGATTTGAGACAGTGGTGGAACAATAACAGGCTGGTGTTATTATTTGTCTCTTACACCTCGATAAATATATGTAGTTTCCCGCTTCATCCCAAAGCTATAAATTTGTTGCACAGCGCACCGACAAGCGAGGTGTTTTCTTTGAATTTAGGTTAAGCCGGGATCGACACACCGTGTGATATAACCCGGTTTGGCTGCGGAGGAATCTGACGGAGTGGAACAGATGACTTGCTGCAGATTTTGATGCAATAAGGATAAATGTGCCATCTCGTTTGTATTTCCCGAAGGGGTAAAGGTGCATCATTTATGTTTAAGTAACCGAAGGGGGAACCGAACCAAATACTGATATTTCACATAATTAGGAAAAACGAAAACTTTATCAGCCTAGGGTATTTTAGGAACAGTCACATGGTGTACTTGACCAGAGGGCGGACATCATCATCTGCCTTGCCTTTTCCCAACTATGTTGGGGTCGGCTTCCAGTCTAACCGGATGCAACTGAATACCAGTATTTCATATGGAGTCACTGTCTATCTGAGCTCTACAACATGCCGGGTTTCCTGACAATGTTTTATTTCGCCGTTTTGAGAGCGGTGGTGATGAAATCATTTACACAAAGTAAAGCGCCTGCTTGGGTTTGAACCCATGATCTACGATTCGTAAGTCGCGGCCGTTACCACTGGACCACCCCAGCGCCGCCAAGGACTATGTTTTTTATTACTAAATTGTTAATCGTATGACGAAGTTCAAAATGTATTCTGGTCTAAATATAAACCAAATAGAACTCCGTTATTACAGCCAAAAACAAACTTTAAGTTAAAATGATCGCTAAGGGATATAATATGCATCAACTCATTATAATTTGAAATCGATACGAAAACAAACTTTTTGAATTAAA
The DNA here is from genome assembly GCA_951799955.1 of Apamea anceps. NCBI lineage: Eukaryota > Metazoa > Arthropoda > Insecta > Lepidoptera > Noctuidae > Apamea > Apamea anceps. The sequence continues at coordinate 5,413,798 of OX637527.1, read as the reverse complement.
ACTTTTAAATCGATACATCCAATAGGTGTCGGTATACCAGAATAAGGAAAATGTATAAATATTTTATGTTAAAGTTTGGTGAAAATGGTGTACGTAAGGCCACAGATCAAGCTATACATAACCTAACCTGGGATTAAGGGACAGAAGAAGAAGAAGGAGGTAAATAATTGATTTTATTTCTGTAAGTACGTTTGTACAAACACTTTTACCCGTCAGTCATATTTTTAAAAACTAGATGAGGTCGGTGTTTCTTATCTGAATAGTCTGAGAAGAAAGGCCGAAACAAACTTAGAGGTCACTGTCTCGTTTAAAGTCCAGACATAAGCTTGGTCAGGTCATGACGTGAAGACCATGTAGATTGGTGTCTGAGATAGTCTTTTGAGGAAAGAACCACACAGATTGAGAGGACCTGTCTAGTCAGTGCACGCATTTGTGAGAGTGCAGTTCTTGGGGCACAGAAGGCAGGATAAAAGGTGGCCTACGTGATATAAAGAGTGGTTACCATCGTTAATAGACCTGTAATACCAAGGAGTATGCTGATGTGTTGGTTTTCTCTATGAGACAAAATTAAAATGACTCCTGTGTCTGTAATTTGTATCACCATCATCTACCCAGCCCTTTCCCAACAATTTATTTTTTATCACACATCTACAATAAACACAATGGGCCTTATTAGAAGGCTTAAAGTCACCCAAACGGCAATGGAGAGGGCTATGCTTAGAGTTTCCCTGCGTGATCGAATCAGAAATGAAGAAATCCGCAGGAAAACCAAGGTAACCGACATAGCCCGAAGAATTGAAAAACTTAAGTAGCAGTGGGCAGGACACATTGCTCGCAGAACAGATGGCCAATGGAGCTGAAAGGTTCTGAAGTGGTGACAGCGTACCGGAAGACGTAGCGTTGGAAGGCCTCCCACAAGGTGGACCGACGACCTTGTTAAAGCCGCAGGAACCAGTTGGATGCGAGAAGCACAGAACCGATCGAAGTGGTGCTTGGGGGAGGCCTACGTCCAGCAGTGGACGTCTTTCGGCTGAAATGGTGATAATGATGATATACAATAAACAGACAAGAAAAAAAAAGCAAAAAACTAAGTACAAAGGTGATGCTTTTTCCTAAATATGTAAATTATGTGGTGTATGTGTAAAGTATGTGGTATTATTATTATGTCGTATTTCTGGAGACAAAAAAATAAATTCAATTGCGGCTCATGATTTCTATAAAAGCTTAAGTTAACTCTCCGCAGTCCCATCTCAAAAAACTGACTTAATAAACAATGTTTTTGTGTGAAAATATCAGAAAATTTCATATTTTAATAATAGTGTTGCGCCCTGCTGCGTTGGCGTAGTTCTCTCTTTATTACCCGGTAGTAATTTACCGTGTTACCTCGGTAATATGTACATTATGGTGATTTAAGGGTACGCAACGTCTTCTTAGCGTATATTGAAGTAAATAATGGTTTCCTTAGTGGTGGCTTCATTGGTCTAGGTGGTCACAGGCGCTACTGCTTAGCTTGAAGTCCTGGGTTCGAATCCCGGGTCGGCCAATGTATTATTGGGTTTTTCCATCTGGAATTTCTCGTATCTTACGACTTCCACGAAAATGAAGTCGCAGGCAGAAGCTAGTCTATCTATACGAATATTATAAAGAGGTAAAATTTGTTTGTTGGTTTGTATGTATGTAGGGGGTAATTTCCGGACTATAGTTTGACCGAAACTGCTGCACCGCGCCTTAGGAATGCGCGGCGAGGCGAGAGGAATGCGCGGCGAGGTGGGGGGCAGGACGCCGTGAGCGATGACGAATGAGCGGCTTGCACTGCCCGCCGTCTCGCCGCGCACATACCGAAGGCGCCGTACAGCGGTTTTGGTCAAACTATACCAATCAGATTTAAAAAAATATTATTGCATTTGATAGCCCAATTCATGAGGAAGGTTATAGTTAGGTTGTTGGGGCTCCCACGTTACTGTAGCGCGTAAGGAATGTTTTCGGAAGCACCTAGTGACGGTTTCAGTACCATTCTACGTAAGAAAACTGCTTCTATGATGCGCAGAGTGCGTGGGACCGGCAATGACATTCTGAAGGTCATTAGTGATAAGCCGTGCTGCACCATTATGGCGCATTGGGTACGTGTACATGTACATATACCCGGTGCGTCTGGTGAGTGCAGCCTGCAGATATGTATATGAATTAAATACGGCACGGTTGGCGCAGTGGTTAAGCGATTGACTGCTGCGCTGCGTGTCGCGGGTTCGATTCCCGCACGGAACAAATATTTGTATGACCTACATGTATTTGTTCCGAGTCTGGGTGTTTTTCTATCTATAATATGTATGTATTTACAAAAAAAAAATGTATACATATAAGTAGTTTATCAGCCATCTTGTTACCATAACACGAGCATTAGGTTGCTTAGCTTGGGACTAGATGGCGCTGTGTGAAATGTCCAGGGATATTATTATTATAAATCTTGTTTTTCGTTTGTTACTAACATAGCTTATAAGTAGTGTGTATTACTAACATCATATGGATCAAGGTCTGAAATGAAGAAATTTTATTTTTTATTTTATTTTTATAGGCTATCCAACATCACGCTACAACCCTTAGGAGCCGACCAAAATGAAAAATAGTCAAAAATAACATGAAGCTAAAACGAAGTAGCAGCACGGGCGAGCGATGGGAGGCGACGCGATGGGCCGAAATTTCACGCAGACGAAGTCGCGAGCAGAACCTACTTACTAATAAAGTCACTACCTATCCTACTCATCATCTGCCTAGCCTTTTCCCAACTATGTTGGGGTCGGCTTCCAGTCTAACCGGATGCAGCTGAATACCAGTATTTGACATGGAGCGACTGCCTATCTGACCTCCACAACCCAGTTACTGGGTAATACGATACCCCTTGGTAAGACTGGTTGTCAGACTTTCGGGCTTCTGACTACCTGTAACGACTGTCAAAGATCCACGAATGACAGCCGGGACCAACGGCTTAACGTGCTTTCCGACGCTCGGAGGGGTCTCGGTATGTAAAGATGGTCACCAGTCGCTATCCTACTAAACTAATTAATATTGTAAACGTGAAAGTTTGTATGGATGGATGGATGTTTGTTACTCTTTCACGCAAAACCTACTGAACGGATTTGGATGAAATTTGGTACACAGATGGTTTATAACCCGGATTAACATATAGGATTTTTAGGACTTTTTATCCCGATATTCCCACGGGATCGAAACTCATGTGGATGAAACCGCGGGGCGCTGCTAGTATTTAGCTGATAATAATATGTCCCTCGATGGACATACATATTTATCTTTAATATTTTCCTGATGACCTATTTACGGAGATATTAGTTACCGAAGATAGAGGACAAATATACACTAATCCCGTTTTTCTAGAAGCCATCAATTGATCTTTATATCCGCTGTCGAATCTCGGTTGTGATTGGCTGACCCAAAATAGCAAAATCCAATCACTCAGCTCGAAATATTGGATGCCTGATTACTTACATTGAATAGAGTTCTCGGAATAATCCCAGGGAAAGGTTTTTAGAACCTTGGACACACTTTTCTTAGCCTATCATAGATGTATGCAAACACATATATATACAGGGTTATTTTTCAAAGACCAGCCAAATGTAAGGATGTGGTACAGACCATCAAACTGAACAACTTTCTCCGTGGGACCAACATCGTAATTGCGAATAAATATTCAGCCGTCCCATACATTTAGGTCGAGTAGGTATTGAAGTTTTCTATGGGACAGTTGATAAAATTTTCGCGATTACGCTATTTGTCCCATAGAGAAAGTTGTTCAGTTTGATGGTCTGTACCACATCCTTAAATTTGGCTGGCCTTTGAAAAATAACCCTGTATACCTACTTAAAGACCTCTAAACCAAATTTCGGTCATGATGGCGACCAATCTCAGCGGAGATCAGTCTTCGGCGAGGGAGATATTATAGTTCACAAATATGTGCGCAGGTGCACTCTCTCGTCCCTAACTCTCATAAAAGCTGAGCAAAAAGAAAAAAATTGAAAGAACGCCAAGAGAAAACGTAGTCCGCGGGCGGACGATGCGATGCGACAGGATGGGTCGGCGAAACAACAAATACAGCATTTTTCGAACGTCAAAATAACAAAAGACAGTCCCCCAAAACGCCCACCCTTCACCACTTCCTAAGTAGTTCTTTCGCTGGGAAGAAGAAGTGGCGCAACAAACTCCCCAGCAGTACAGCTGTCTGTTCAGTTAGAAGCTAGTTTAATATTGACGAGACGAGTTTTTGATCATCGAACCTAGAACAAAGCATTTAATCTGTAATTGTGGCTTGTTTGCTCAAAATGAAAACAAAGATAAGTTTATGGAAAAATAACTTTAACATATACATAATAAAGTTCAGTTTACGCTACAACTCCAAACATTTTTGTAACATTTTCAAGAGTGCTAGTCACTCTAAAATTAACTTAAGTTCCATTGAAATGAAGTTGATATTTGTTTAACTTGAAATGACATTTGAAACATTTGGCTTTACCATAGCTAAGAGACATCTCCCATTGTTTTATAACTTAAAAAAAAAAAAAACTAAAGATATCGTTTACACAACCAACAATAATCACCACGTAAAGCCGAGTTCTCACTTAAATCCGGTGATAAGACGACAGTGTGGACGCCGCTTTATCTATGCTTGAGAGTAAATTATTCGTTTTTCTGTGTGGTCAAAATTTATATCTTTTTATGTAGATGTGTTACAGTAATAAATACTGTTGTGTTGTCTTAATTGTGGTGAAGGTGAGAGAAATTGTGGTGGTTGAATTATGTTATGTAGGTACTTACCTACTTTTCAAGTGTGGTCCTTACAGTAACCAACGACTTTGTAATCAATTTGCACTCAATTTAAAATCAAGCCAACATGTCTGCCGCATGTCAGATGACAATATACGTTTAGAGTTGAGCTGCACGATTTCGGACAAATGCGTGCACTGACTGGACAGGTCCTCTCAATCTGTTTGGTTCTTTCCTCAAAAGACCATTTCAGACATCGACTTACATGGTCTTCATAATGATCTGACCAAGATTACGTCTGGACTTTAAAAGAGACTGTGACCTCTGAGTTTGTTTCGGCCTTTCTTCTCAGACTACTCAGATAGGAACGCCGAACTCATCTAGTTTTAAAATATGATTGACGTGTAAAAGTGTTTGTACAAACCTACTTACAAAATAAAATCATTTATCAATTGGGCTAAGAGAACCAACGACTACGTCCCACTAAACTTACGCACGACGCCATCGCGGCAGGCCGAGACGAAGATGGCGGGACGAGCTTGACTCCCAATAGACAAAGTTGTGTGGAAAAGGGAGACGGTAGACTTTTTCCTGGAGTGGGACAATACAGTTAGATTAGATTAAAACCAAACGGTTGGTCGACTCTTCACGTGACCAGAGGGCGGGCCTATTTTTTGGCCCAAAAAATCAGCTTAGCCATACAACGTGGTAAAGCTGCCAGCCTTTTTTGGGCACTTTTCCTGGCGACAGCGATGCGGACGAATTTTTTTATGTGATTCTTTACCGTTGTTTTGTGTTATATACAACGTGTTTTCTTTTATATCCCATAACTCTAGGGGGTCATTGTACTCATCATTATGAACAACTTTTACTATGGGACCAACCCCGAAATCGCGAAACAAAAATCGGGTCGAAAAAAAAACATTGACGAGTTATGCGAACATAAATGTAGGGAACAGCTGATTTTTTTTTTCGCGCTTTCAGGTTTGGTCCCATAATAAAAGTTGTTCATAATGATGAGAACAATGACCCCCTAGAGTTATGGGATAGCAAAAAAAAAAAAAACGTTGTATACATGTACATATTGTTATTCTAAATATGTTAGGCGTATATAAAAATATAATCTTGTTTGAAAATAAAACAATACTTAATCGTTGATTAAAACGATAGGTACCAAAAAGTACTTACCAATTTAGGTATGAAATGAATACTTAAGTTTGTAATAACATTTGTTGCTCAACCGGATTTCATAACCATTTAGCATTCAGATATTATATTATAGTATTTGAGACCGAATTTCGACCATGGCATGGCGGCCAAGTTCAGCGAAGACCAGTCATCTACGCGGGAGATATTATAGTGCACAAGTGTGTGTGTAGACACATTAATGTTGTTGAATAGACAAAATTTAACGACGCGGCTGACGAGCTGGCCAGAAGGGCATCCAGCACGCCAGTCTACGGACCGGAACCAGTCGTGCCCATCCCCTTCAATCAACTACGCAGGTGGCTACAGAAGAAAGAAAGAAAAGAAAGAAGAAAGAAAAAAAGTTTATTTGGACACAGTTCGTGAAACACAAAATACAAAATTAATAAAAATAAATAATAATGTTTCAGACAACAATAGTGTGTGCCTCACGGCTGCGCCAAAAAGGTTCATTTCAGCATTAATGCCAGACAGATGCTGTCTGACGCTGGTTTTCTAATGAACCTTTAGAAGCACACCCACACAGCAGAGAACTGGTGGTGCTCGTCACCGGGCTGCAGGCAGTCCAAGGAAGCCATGCCATCATTAGATGGCAAGCTAACGAAAAGACTACTACGACTGGACAGGAAAGGCCTGCGCCTGGTGACGGGGACCATCACGGGACACTGCTCACTGAACAAACACCTTCATACGATAGGCATAACGGACAAACCCCTGTGCAGAGCTTGCATGGAGGCTGATGAAACCGTTGCGCATGTGCTCTTTGAGTCACCCAGATTAGATCAGTAAACTTCGGGACACACAGATCCTACACATATGTTCTCGACAGACCAGGAGACCTAATAAGCTTCTGGAGGGAGGTGGGCTGGTTGGAATAACCACCGATGGCCGCCATGGCCCACACACAATGGTCCACCTGAAGGACTAAGTGCGGAAACCAAACCCGTAACATAGAACATAGACAAAGTTTTCGAACTTATGAATGAAGCAATTGATAACCAATATCCTTCAAAATGATTCAGACTGTGATTTATAATTGGTAGTGTGTTATGCAATTAGGGTGCAGTACCTATTCCAGTTATCAAAAATCCCCAGTACAATTAGGTACCTACACAGTTATTAAAAAAAAGAATTGCCGTAACAGCCAGCAAACAGCCCAGCTGTTCGGACAATACATGTTGATAAAAAAAGCAAAAACAACTTTCTTTTAAATGCAATTATGTATTTAAAAAGACGCATAATAAAATTCCTAATAATTGCATTACTTTCTAACAAAAATATTACGTTACTTCATTAACAATTTCGCGAAATGCTCACCAAACGCCCGAAATTGTAATTTAATACTTTTAACATTAAAATACAAAATTGGCGAGTTTCTAAACCCAAAATTCGGACAAACCTAAATAATTGACGTATCCGTTTACATTTTTTTTGGCCGCCATGTTTTTTTCATCGCCATCTTTTTTTCGTCCCATTCAGTAATGACAATAGGCATTTTTGTTGATAGCTTGTGCTCGTGGGTTTGATTGAGTAAATCGATTGTTTGTACCTATTTCGGTTTTTCAAGAGCAAGGTTTGATTTCTAATGCCAGGTGTGTACCTAAATGGTACTTTGATGTAGTACCTGATGATATTGGAGTACATTACAGTTATGCATAAATATTTGACAGGTGCCTTGTATTCAGATGACTTGATTTGATGGTTGGATTGTGAATGGGGATAAAGGGATTGTAGTGTTAAAAGTTTAAATAGTTTTCAGTAAATTGTTGTAGCATCGACTTCTAAGTTTAAGAAAGCTTAAAGATAAATATATATTTATTTGTAAACATGTGTAACATTATACATATAGGTACATGCAAATGTGGATGTAAAAGTGAAAATCTGTGAGTTGCAACATGTTTTGCCACCATTGTAAGCGATAACGACAGGCTGCATAGAAGACTGCGGTGTTTAATAAAAATTGTTTAGCTATGTGTGTTAAAATTTATAATAGATTACAAACAACCATCCAAGATCTTCCTCTACCTAAGTTTAAGAAAGTGCTTAAAGAGCTACTTCTAATAAAAATGATTTACTCTGTAAACGAATGGTTACGGGAAATATATAATATATTGTGTGCAAAAGTGTGACATTTCCTAACGTTAAAAAAATAAAAATAATATCTGACTTTGTATTTGTAATGAACTGTATTTAACCAGGTACTATATTATTCACATGCACGCCGAACTCCAGAGACATTGTGACTAAATTATTATTAATATTAAATTCCCATTCCTTTTCTATCTCTTTATATACATGTTAGACAAAATAAACTTCACATGCCATACCACAGGCTAAATAGAATATAAGACCGAATAATGTAACATGAGCAACCATCGATTGTAATTACTCTATTTAAATGTGAATAAATGAATTTGAATTTTATGGCGGGACGAGCTGGATCGGTTCCGGCAAACCTGGAGGGAGGACACGCAGGCTTGTGAAAGTTGGAAGTACTGTAGGAAGGCCTTTGCCCAGAAGATGAATAGAACAGGCTAGTAAAAAAAAGATCGATAAATACTAAAATTCACTCCCCACACCGTCAAATCTACTCCAAATTCTTTCATTCAAAACAATATATTACAAATCGAATCACATAAAATACACCCAAATAACAATATAGACTCCAACGGATTTTTTACTTACCATAGATTAAGAATACCGTGTAGAAGCGAATGTTATTTGTGTGTTCGTCAATGCAGTTGAAAATAGTTACTTAGACTGTGTTTGCAAACTAGTTTCCAAAAATGTAAACGAACACGTGTTTATGGAAACACTAGATGCGCCCCGTGGTTTCACCCGCATAAGTTTCGATCCCGTGAGAATATCGGGATAAAAAGTATCCTATATGTTAACCGTGGTTATAAACCATCTGTGTGCCAAATTTCATTCAAATCCGTTCAGTAATTTTTGTGTGACAATGTAACAAACATCGATCCATCCATCCATCCATCCATCCATACAAACTTTCACGTTTATAATATTAGTAAGATAACATTAATACCATAAATGGTTCAGTTTGCTCTTTAACTTCAATTAATTATGACTTGTCCATAGTACCTACTAGTCATTCTAAAATCAACATATTAATTTACTACTAAAGCAACATAACTCACTAACCTAAAGTTGATATTTGTTAATCTTCAACTAACATCAGTTGGAGACAAGGATCTGAATATGATGAGCTCATCATGAGCTCATCCCGCCTTCACCTTTTTACCATCGGAAGTCCAGACGCACTGCGGGATACCACATCTATTTGGTTAATACACCATATATACGCACTAAGCGCTTCTCGTCATCTTTTCTGATGCGCACAGCTAAGGAGTGGAATCGTCTGCCTGCGTCTGCATTCCCGAGTTCATACAACCCGAATCTCTTCAGGGCGAGACTGAATAGGCTTCTTCTGGGCAAGCTCGTTCCACCGTAGATCTCATCCCTGCCTCTGGGCTGGCTTGAGGTCAAGAGTGAACCCATTGTCAATAAAAAAAAAAGAATACACTTTACGTAACTTGTACCAACTTGACTGTACCTAAAGGCTCCTATGACATAGTCAGTTCAAAGGCTAGAAAAAAATTCCGTATCTTGTGCAGTGGTGCTACGGCCTCAAGATCGATTGCCTAAGAAGGTCGGAACGATTAGGTTTAGGTTAAAACGCTTTCAGTCGATGATCCTGCGTCATCAGATTGATTTCTCCTCTTCGATACGCGGCTTCGATACGCTTGCTCAAGCAAAAACAAGGATTGTCAACTTATCGATATTGTCCACGATCGACGAGCACGTTGGTACAATCTTGACTGCGTTGTACTAACGTCCAACATGCGCGTCGGTAAAATGTTTCCTACACCCCGAACATGTAATCATTTAGAATGAATTCGGAGTGAGAATGTCGCATCTACACACATTATTCTATGAGTTTACCTACCTACATCTCTCAATGAATAGAGATTTTAAAATGTCAAAGACGCCATTGAAATCTTAAGGGTCGGTTCGAGTTCAAAATTTAACGCCTCAAGGAATCGATATAAGTCTCTTTTGTACAGTTTGGGGGCAAAAAATGGCAGATGCAAACAGTTCATTGTTGACGCAAAGTCGAGGACTCTAGTAGTATAATAATTGACATTAAATGAAGTGTCTCGACTGTGGTTGACTTTTTTTTTTTGGGGTTCCGTGTGTGAGGAGATGATATTTTGTTGAAGACAATTATTATTATGAATTCAGGGTCTAGTGGCTACGACCACATAGGAGTAGAAAAGGGGCCTGTGGATAAGTAATAACAGCCGCTCGGGACAATTGATTAAGATAAGCTATGCTTGCCGCGGTTGGTCCGTGGATGGGTGACCATCTTTACACACCTAGACGCCTCCGTGCCTCGGAACGTACGTTCAGCCGTTGCTCTCGGCTAATTTCATGGATCTTTGACAGTCGTTGTGGGTATTCAGAAGCCCGAAAGTCTGACAATCAGTCTTACCAAGGGGTATCGTATTACCCGGTAACTGGGTTACGGAGGTCAGATAGGCAGTCGCTCCATGTAAAATACTGGTATTCAGCTGCATCTGGTTAGACTGGAAGCCAATATAGTTGGGAACAGGCTCGGCAGATGATGACTTCTCTATTAGTCGTCATTTCGGTAGTCACCCCCTTTCTAAGCATATCACAGTACATCCATCATTTCTTTGGTCTTCCCCTACTCTTATAGCCATCGACATTCATATTGAAACTTTACTCATGACATTTTCCTCATTCCGCCGACCAGATAATTAACGTTGAAAAATCAATCAGAATCGCGAAGAGCTAAATAATTCTATACAGAACCCAAGCCATTCAATCTTTTTTTATACAGGCAAATACAAGGTGTCATCCTGCCTATAAACCATACAACACATGTTTCTTTTACGTTCAACATTCAACAGTAACAAAATAACATAAGAAATGTGAAATTATTAACTTCGCAATGAAACTTTATATTTTTAAAATGCTGTCGGGGACACGATGGTCATTTATTTTGCAAAATCAATAAAATGATAAGAGTTTTTATGAGTGATTTTAATCTGTGGCTGTATACGTTTGAAAGGATATTTTTTATCTGTTTCATTGGATCTTGATTTTTTAGCGCTTGGCAAAGATTATTGGTAAATGAGTCATGACAAAAAAATTATGGATAATTTTTTAATTTAATGATATAAACTAGTGCTTGACTGCGATTCCGCCTGATGGAAAAATATGGTAAGTTAGGTAATTAACACTAAGACTTGCGTTCTTTTAATATTTTGTGAAGTTTTGCATTTTCTGGGGTAACGATTACCCAAGTTAGGTCTATATTTACCAGAGGTGTCTATTTATGCAAATTTTTATCAAATTTAGTTTCACAGTATGCTATAAAAACTTTGGAAACTGAGTGTAGGTACAGAAAATAACTAGTAGGTAGTTATTTTCATCATCTGCCTAACATTTTTCCAACTATATTAGGATCAGCATCCAGTCTCACCGGATGCAGCTGAATATCAATATTTTACATAGAGCGACTGCCTATCTGACCTCCACAACCTAGTTACTGGGTAATACGAAACCCCTTGGTAAGACTGGTTGTCAGACTTTCGGGCTTCTGACGACCCGTAACGACTGTCAAAGATCCACGAATGACAGTCGGGACCAACGACTTAACGTGCTTTCCGAGGCACGGAGGGGAATTGGTATGTAAAGATGGTCACCCATCCACGTACCTACCGCGGCAAGCGTAGCTTAACCTCAACGATCGACCCGTGCGGCTGTTATTATTTAGCTACAAGCCCCTCCTTATACTGAAATTGTATACTTAGCTTGATATTATGTTGCAAGTCATGCGTACAGAAAATAAAGAAATTATATTTTCATTTACAAGATACGTAACACTAAAATAACAAAATTATATCCTAAATTGTTTATTTCAAGTTAAACAAAATCAAGTAACACTAATATACACTATATACAATTATATACGGCGCAAATATAACAACCTTATTGGGAGCTATATGTTTGAGCCGTTTAGGGTTGAAACACTAGGGCCTTGGGGTCCGAGTGCTCATCGAATTTTTCGTGACATCGCCAAGCGGTTGGTTGACTCTTCACGTGACCAGAAGGCTGGCCTATTTTTAGCCCAAAGAATCAGCATCGCCATCCAACGTGGTAATGCTGCCAGCCTTTTGGGCACTTATCTCACTGACAGTGATGCGGACGAATTTTTTGATGCCCAATGAGCTCCTGCCTTTTTCTATATTTTTTCGTATTATATACTTGTATCCTAAATTAATTAAAACTATTTACAAACTAATATAAAGAAATAAAAAAAATATCAGGGAAATATTTTGTTTACAGATTGACAGACGTGACAATTTTGTAGCAATTGCATAGGGCTGTTAAAGAAGAAAAAAAATACATTTATTTAGCACAGTCTAAAAAACACACAGTACAGACATACATCAGATAAAAACAAATAAAAATCAAATAAAAAAAGTGTAAAGTCCGATGTAAGAAATTAGCAAGAAAGTGTGCCTCACGGCTGCACCAAAAAGGCCCAGTTCAGCAAAAATGCCAGACAACTAGTGCCTGACGCTGGTTTTCAACTGGACCTGATGTGTGAGATGTTGGATGTAAATCAGTTAGAAAAAGAGTTTTCATATCAATATGTACATACAGTCAACTAAAGTTGATAGTGAATTTGGTAGAAAATCGGTTTCCCTGACTGCACTTACCGGCAATATGTGATTGATATAAAACCCTCCACGCTACGGAATATGCATTAACAACAATATAACGTAAAACATGAATGCGAATATTACATACATAATAATAATTAGTTTTAATGAGAGTACTAATTAAAACCATGCGGTAGATACGATCTCTACAAAGTTGATAACTGCAATGCAATATACACAGACGGTTTTGTCATGCATAAGCTTGTCATAACATTATGTCATGTCATATATAAACATCTATACAAATAAATAAAATTGAAGTGTCTGTTTTTAATGTCAAAATAACAGCTTATTACTAAATGCATTGCATGGGAAGCCGTCACATCGTTCTGCGAAGTAGTAATGCTCGCAAAGGAGGAGGCGGAGCGCGTGAGGGAGAGGCAATCTCTGCGGCCTCACGCCCCTAGTCGCCGCAGGAGACGTCCTGGACGTCGGGAGTCAACAGTCGACTCCCGGCCACCGTAGGCGTGGGCTTGCGGGTGGCGAGCAATGGGCAGCTCGCCGCCCGGTAAGGACCAGGCCCGGGTCGATGGCGCGTTGTGTTCCACGCGCGCCTCAATGAGATGTCATGTCAGCACGAACTGACGGGGTTCATTAGGGCCGATGCCTGCCAGGGCCGCGGGTTGTTCGAAAGAGTTACCGTGGCCCCTGGCACAGGTACTGACTAAAACCCACCCGTGTGGGTTTTAGTCAGTAAAAGTCTGACACGCCCTCCCGCTCCGCCCAGAGCGGGAGAAGTCATATGAAGATTTACCACCCAAAAAAAAAAACAGTGCATATATGAAAGAGCCCCTTGGTCTCGTGGTCGCAAACGCGACTGCTAAGCGTGGGGTCCTTGGTTCGATTCCCGGGTCGGGCAAACTGTTATTGGGTTTCTCCATTGGGAATTTCTTAGTAACAGCCCGGAGTTTGGAAGTTGGTGTTGTGATACCAAATAAATAAAACTGAAGGGTCTGTTTGTAATGTCAAAATTACAGCTTTTTACTAAATGAAAGTAATTATCCGGTACTTATTAAAAAAACAATTTTTATTTTTTTGTCTGTCTGTTTGTTTCGGCTAATCTCCGAAACGCCTGGACTGATTTTGATGGGATTTTCACTGGCAGAAAGCTGATCGATGAACGGCCGCGACTAACGAGTTATATGTCATAGGTTCGAACCCAGACAGGCGCTTTACGTTGTGTAAATTTTGGACATCTGTTCTTGACGGCACGGTTGGCGCAGTGGTTAAGCGATTGACTGCTGCGCTGCGTGTCGCGGGTTCGATTCCTGCACGGAACAAATATTTGTATGAACTACATGTATTTGTTCCGAGTCTGGGTGTTTTTCTATCTATAATATGTATGTATTTACAAAAAAAAAAAATGTATATAAGTAATTTATCAGCCATCTTGTTACCATAACACAAGCATTAGGTTGCTTAGCTTGGGACTAGATGGCGCTGTGTGAAATGTCCAGGGATATTATTATTATTGTTATTGACCACTGCTCTTATAGGCTGGTAACACTGCATGCTATTTATGCTCGTGACTGAGTAGGTACCATAAATTTTTATTGAACATTAACTGCTAGGTACAGGTAACTTCATTAATGACGTCATAACTTAAGAGTAAACGTTATTTAACAAATTTACAATAGGCCATCCTACGGCCATTTACGTACTTTTACGATCCAATTAAGTTGTTTCAGATACCATCTTACTCTGTGCAACAACATCTGCCTAGCCATTGCCCAACTATGTTGGGGTCGGCTTTCAGTCTAACCGGATGCAGCTGAATACCAGTATTTTACATGGAGCGACTGCCTATCTGACCTTCACAACCCAGTACTGGGCAATACGATACCTCTTGGTGAGCCTGGTTGTCAGACTTTCGGGCTCCTGACTACCAGTAACAACTCTCAAAGAATTAACGAATGACAGCCGGGACCAACGACTTAACTTGCTTTCCGAGGCACGGAGGGGTCTTGGTATGTAAAGATGATCACCCATCCACAGACCAACCGCGGCAAGCGTAGCTTAACCTGATCGATCGACTTGTGCGGCTGTTATAACTTAGCTACTGAGCCCTCCCTCTTACTCTAAGGCGGATCACACACTACACCGCGCCACGCGACGGGGCGCAGGAAACGGAGCCAAACTCCCCGCGCGGGAACGCGTTTTTATTGAATTAGTATGTAAAAAATCACGCACGAGGGCGCGTTATCTAAGCTGCGTCCCGTCGCGTGGCGCGTTGTAGTGTGTGATGCGCCTAAGCAAGATACAAATAATACCAGTCAGTAATCACTTCATTGTAAAGTCCTTTCTTATGCAGAGAAAGAACCATCAAGCTTTCTCATCATCATCCTCGGCCCAACTGTACCCACTGCTAATCCTGGGCCTCTCTTTTCTTTTGCCAATCCCCATGCTCCTTCTTCCATCAGAGATTTGTCAATAGCAGCCTGGAGTCCCGATTTGTACACAATAGGCTAGTTTCCTAAAAAAATCTAATTAGTCCGTCATTTAGATTATCAAAAAATATTGGACCCGTATTTTTTCTTTTGTATATTAACAATAATAGAAATAGTATGAATGTAAAAAGCCTAAAACAATATTTAAAAAAAACTGTTGAAAAAATAATGAAGATATCGCCCGTTAAAGTTCCGCGTGACGACGTCATGCCTTGCTACACTTTTTAGCATGGCGTGACGTCACGACCCCCCACTACCAAATTTTGACGCGCCTTATCTTTGTCATTTTTTGTTTGATTGGCAAAAGAAAAAATACATGACCATTATTTTTTGATAATCTAACTGACGGACTTAATAGAATTTTTTTAGGAAACTAGCCTATTGTGTACAAATCGGGACTCTAGTAATAATAATAATTTTTTTACCCAGGAAACTACCCTATTGATGGCAATAAGCTCGCCCCCTGTTACAGGGGACTTAAACATAACTGGCCAAATGTGGGTGTATTGTAATCACACCTCTGCCTAACCCTTTGGGGAAAACAGGCTTGATGTTATGTTATATTTAGTAAAATCCAGTCTGGATTTGTGCCTAGATAATTGTGTAGATTATCATAATCGACCTATTTCGTGACCTCCTCTCTGTCAGAGGGAGTGGGCCTTAATCCACCACGCGGACACAGTGCGGGTTTGTAGATGTCACATGTCTTAGAATTTTAGGTTCTAAAGAAAGAAAGAAAGACAGAAAAAGTATTCATTGCGACTCGCACAGCAAGATCATAAAACTAAACTAAACTAAACACAGTCAAAAATAAACAAAAACCAAATTATATGTAAAAAAAGTAACAAAATCAAATTATATAAAAAAAGTAACAAAAAGAAAAATGAAACAGAAAATCCTGTACGAGGCCAAAAGGCTCCATCTCAGCATGGTGCTACGATATTTAAAAAATAAATGTCGCAGCGCTGGTTCTAGGATGCTCTAGATGCCAGTTTCCATGATGGTGATGTTTTGAGAGCAGGGCCTCAAGTCTGCTATTACAATAGTGTCAGAATGGTCTATCATTGATTTCATAATTGTTGATTTTAACAAGTTTGGTAATCTACTAATATAATGGCGTCATTATGACTTTCCAGTGGTCAACCACTGACACTCCATTGAAAGAAATGGCATAGAATGGTAATCTCGTACAGACGCCAGCAGATCAAGCTACCCAAAACTGACAAATTTTCCCAATCAACCTTGAACCTAATGCTTTAGCGATAAAGTTTAAAATCTATTTAAGAAATTTGACAGATTGTAGTGGCTTGATGTGCTGGCTTCTGTACATAATGATAAATGAATGACTGACTTACATAAAACACTTGACTTGTATAAAACACTAATAAATAATATGTAAAAATATATATAAATGAAATCTGGCATAAATAAAGTAGTGGTAGTTTTTCGAAAATCATAATATCTACTAACGGGTTTTCTAATAAAGGCAATACGACAATGTCATTATGACACAATTCTATTACGAGACCATTGACCGACCAATGATCGCGATTAAGAATTTAGCAGATTACGAACTTTAAGCAAAATGACAATGGGATGGGAATGGGATCCTGTTGGAATGACGAATTTATAAAAATAGCAGACTTGGGGCCCAGTGGTGATGAAATAATTTACACATAGTAAAGCGCCTGTCTGGGTTCGAACCTACGACTGAACTCGTAAGTCGCGGCAGTTAAAAATTAAATTAAACAATGTTAAATTACAAAGTCCGCTAATTTAACAAACGAAAAAAAAACTCATAAATTCGTAATACCGTCGGATCACTCAACTAATAAATCATCGCCGAAATATTACGAGCTCCGTAATAATCGTACTGCGGTAAATAAACAGAGTCTAAATACCATCTCCGAGGTAATGGAAGGTTATGTTCGAAGTTGTATTTTTTACTTATTTCTGCATGTTAAAATAAAGAGTTTTTTGTTACGTTACTGCACTATCTTTGTGATCTTTTTGATGCGGTGGCCTTGGTTTGCGAAACGGCGAGACGTCCTCAAACTTAAACTCAAAGAAAGCATGCATTTACTCGTATCCTAACTAATATTTATTTATTTATAATATTAAAAAAGCGAAAGTAAGTTTTTTTGTTTGTTTCTTATCTTTTCACGCCTAAACCACTGAACCAATCATCCTGAAATTTTGCATGTAAAATAACAATAACGTTATTATTACAATAGATGGCGCCACGTGTCTTTCGAATCACGATTGAATTATATTAGAAACTTTAGAGTTTAGGTAATACGTTTCCGTGGGATAATTTCAGACCTCCACGCGGGCGAACCCGCGGGTCAAAGCTAGTTTCATATAAACTTACAGGCACTTTTAAATTGTTAGGGGGTCGGTCAGTCAGAAAGATGAAGCTAGTTGCCCATTCTAAAGTAGTAGGTTCCTATGGAGAAGAATGGGCAAGAAACTCCACGGACGCTCTTTTAAATCATAAAATTGTTACAAAATATTGGTTACATCATTCATGTTAAAATTATACGTGTGAGAACGATGTGGAAAGACGTGCACGTCAGAAACAAAAAAAAAAAAAACATTAATATTTTCACATTTTTTTAACATTGACATATTTTATATAAGTATCCAATATTCTGGCACTAAACCTTAATAAATAAGTAAGAAAATATTAAAGATTCCAAGATTCCCTTCATTCTGCAAGTTCTGTGATGTAAGTCACAACATACGTATTTCGGAAGAATCCACGTAACCACCAAAAGGATGGCGACCTCAAAAACTGAATTATTCGTTATAGCGCCAAAGTATTTATACGTCGGATTAATAAGAGACGTGAATACCTTAGACTTTAGAGTATTAATCCAGACTATAGAGCGCTAACCTCCTTGTTTAGTAATTAGGTATGTAAACAGGGCATTATTTTTTAAGTAGTTCACTAAGGGCTGATTTCTTTTGACAGACAACTTCCATACAAAAACTGTCAGGCGGCCATTTTGTTCCAAGAATAAAAATTATCGGTCGATTGAAAAATCAGCCCTAAATATGCCAGCTATTGTCTATGGTTTGACTCCTCCAAACCTGGGGAAACTACGTCAGGGAAGTTAATTGTTAATTAAATTGACACACTACGTCAATTTGCAGTGCCATAGAATTTTATAAGTAACAATTTCATACAAAGAATATCAGTTGTGATTTGTATACGGACAATTCTGTACCTTTAGTGAAAAGTGGTATAAGTTACAAATCCTTGTTTTGAGAAATATATAGAAAAGTTTTGCATTTTTAAAACGGTAATAACTTTTTTATTACAGATTTCTTTTTTGACTTTTTGCCTTTAATTAATTTGAAATTGTTATTATTATATCGGGTATGCTTTGATTTGGTTCAAAAATATTTATAATCTGAGATATATAAAAAAAACTAGACTTATATCATTAGCCACATTTAAGTTCCTATGTGTATAATGTTACAATTTCATTTATATCATTTAACATATTCTAAAATGCACTGGTTTTGAATGTTACAAGTATTTTTGAAACATCTTTTTGATAGCAATAGAGTTGTAAATGATAAAAACACTAGAACTAATTTTGTTTCGTAAACATTGAGATTTCATGGGTACCGTGCCTTTTTAGTGTGCTATGATAAAATCAAACTTATATCAATTTACACACATTAAACACAATAGAAGATGTGGTGTATTTCGATTTACCTTTAATTATATCAAATAAACTTTCGGTGTAAAATAATATAAGTTTAATTTTACTTCTATTGTAGGGGCCCAGTCCTGGCCTAGTACTTATACGGTCGGGGCCTACTTTCATTTACAAAACGGGTGAGTAAAAGTGTAAATATATATATATATATTTTTTTTTTGAGGATGGGAAATCATCAAATGGTCATGATCATCTGGGTGGAGCAGGAGGGAGTGTCAGACTCTTACTGACTAAAACCCACCCGTGTTCCTTCCTTAGCCCTTTATGTTCCAGGGCAGCGGTAAACCTTTCGGATGATCCCACTATGCCCTATGGGGCCCCGTCGCTTATGCTGACATCTCTTTGAGGCGCGCGTGGAACACGTACAGGCGTGTACGTGTTCCACGCGCACTTCGTCCGGTACAGGCCTAGTCCTGATCGGACGGAGAGCTACCCATTACTCTCCGCCCTGCGGCCCGCGCCTACGGTGGCCGGGAGTCGTCACGCGGCTCCCGACGCCCGGAGCGTCTCCCGCGGCGGCTGAGGCGTGAGGTGCGCAAGGTGCGTTCCCTCGCCCACCCCGCCACCTCCTTTGCTAGCATGACTGCTTCGCAGAAGGAGGTGACTGCCTCCGACTCCCTCTCGCCCCGGACCATGGCTTGAACCAGGGCCGGACGCGAGAGGTCGCCGCCGCTGCCGATCGCCTCTACAAGGACACGGCGGTGCTCTGCCCAAGCAGGACAGACCTCCCCCGTATGCTCCACCGTGTCCTCTGGGCGACCCAGACAGTGGTGACACCCGGGCGTCTCCTCCCGCCTGATGATGTGCAGGAATCTCCCGAAACATCCGTGTCCGGAGAGGACCTGCGTCAGGCGGTAGGTGAGAACGCCGTGACGTCTCTCTAGCCACTCCTCAAAGAGGGGTCTTACCGCCGCTATCGTGGCGTGCCCTGCGCTGGGTTGCGATAGTCGCTCCTTCCATGCCGCCATGAGATCGCGCCGGAGGTTCGTCCGCTCCGCCGCGGTTTGCCGCGGATGCGGAGTTTCCCCCCGGCGTAGTGCCTCCGCACGCCAATCATACAGGCGCGCGAGGACTATCGCCTCCAGATCCCATGGCGGCAGTCCGGCAAGGAGGCTTGCTGCCTCGCCCGAGATCGTGCGGTAGCCCCGGATCAGCCTTACGGCTACTACCTTTTGGGGCACGTTCAGATAGTGTGCGGCTCGCAGCCGCAGTGAAGGCGCCCATACCGGGGCCCCATATAGGGCCATGGACCGCACGACCCCCGCGTAAAGCCTCCGGTAGGAGGCGTTTGGCCCCCTCAGGTTGGTCAAGAGCCGCTTTAGGGCGGCCCCGGCTCGTTCCAGTTTGGGGGCCAAACGTCGGAAATGCTCGACGAAGTTCCATCGGCTGTCGAGGACGAGACCCAGGTACCTCATCGTGGTCTCGACGCCGATGTGAGCCCCTCCTACCACTAGTTGGGATCCCGGAGGTGGCCCGTATCGGGGCCCATGAAAGGACATGGCCTCAGACTTGTGCAATGCCACCTCGAGACCCAACCGCCGGATCCTTTCCACGACTATCGCAACCCCGCGTGTCATTGCGTCGGCCGCCGCCTGATGCGACCTCCCCTGCGCCAGGACCAGCGTGTCGTCAGCGTAGCAAACTACGCTGGAACACGAAACTGCATAGATCACTTTACACAGTAATCACTATCGATTGGTTTTTAAAAATCCTATACTACAGCGATATAAATACATTAATATTATTAAGAACTAAATGCGTTACTAAAACTATTTCACGTGTTGTTTGATAGAGGTTTAGTTGTAACACTTAACACGTTGGTGATATTTCATGCTGCACAAACTTATGAGATATAATTTGAGTTATATTATCATTCACAATTGATAATTATAGGGTATTTTTTGTGTCACTTAATATAAATTGTGTTGTATTAACAAGCACAAAGCTCATGTAGTTAATATTAAATGTGTCAAGTGTTATAAATCGAGATAGCCTTACTTACACGTACTTGTCTATTTTTAAGCTTTAGTTCAATTTAATATTAATGAAGACATATCAGTATACACAAAAAGTATCATCAAAATTAACCAAGAATGCAACTTGTATTATTCAACACGAAACTTATTTCCCGTTCTATAATAGATAGAGTTAAACTGATTAGATAGAAAAATCAAATAAAATTCAAGCTTCAAGATTGTATATAGAACTCAAAACTGCTACAAGTGGAGATATATCACTTTTCACTAAAGGTACAGAATTTAGGTTGTTAATCAATTTGCTTAACAATTTTTATCCCTGTCTTTACCTATTGTAGCCAAATCTGTTCGGCTATTTACCTGTCTGTTCGTGATTGGGTAAAGTACCATTCAAACATCTTTATGATCATTCACATATCAGATTAAATTCTATTTGTTGAATCCATAGATATTTTTACATTTCTATATTTGAATCATTTTCATTTGCCTATCTTACTAATTTTGGTGTTCAAATAGTTTTTTTAATCAATAAGTCATCAAACCTCTAAGTATACCACCAACTTTAATAAGGCTGGAGGCATCAAATACGGTAACCAAATTAATGTAGATGTCGCTGTTCGTCTGATTCATACCCAAACGTCTGCACGTTTTGTATAATACTGTTCGGTTTTGTGGCAAAACTAAAGATTACTGATATCATACCAATATATATTCAATGTTCGGTAATCAGAAACCGATTATAATTATTGAGAAATAAACGTTTTTTTTTTGGTAAATTATTATTTATGGCTGGTTTGTTTATCTAAAATGTAAATCGAGTAAACATTCCTTACTTTCTTTACATCCTCTGTTTTACAAAGTAAATTTAATATAATAATTGTTTCTCCTCTCTTTTTGAACTAAATCTGAGCTTTTTACAAGAGCTGCAATACCTTTGGGGTAATTACGTAACATACCAACGGTAGCAATGGCTTTCATTTTGACAGTTCAACAACATTCATTGCGTTGTGTACATTGTTGAGCAGAATTTTTTTATGAACATATGAAGCATTGGATTAGCCTTCAAAATGATTCAGCACCCTAATTGCGTAACACACAATCTATCGGAATCAGAATCATTTTGAAGCAAATTGCTAATCCATTGCTTCATAAGTTCGAAAAATTTGTCTGGTCAACACGTAAATAACGCAATGAATATTGTTGAACTGTCAAAATGAAACCGATTCCGATTGATCGTGTGTTACGCAATTAGGGTGCTGATTGTGATTGGCGGTATGTAACGCAATAAGGGTGTTGGTAAATTAGTAGGGGAATTATTGCGTGACACACATAAAATGCAAATAGATCGCAATGCCTTACATTTTGACATCCATTGCCACTGACATTGAGGACACCCTAAATGCGGAACACACTTTCAATGACAATCTGAATCATTTGGAAGGATATTGTTTATCCACCTTGACCGTGACTGCCTTGACCATGACCTTGACTGCCTTGGTGGTTTAGAATTCTCGAGTCTAGAGGTTGTAAGCGCAATTTCTAAACATGAGGCCAGCACCATAATTGTGTAACACACTGTCTATCAAAACCTGAATCATTTTGAAGGATTTTGTTAATCCATTGTTTCATATGATCGAAAAATTAGTCTGCTCAACAATGTAAATAACGCAATGACTGTTGTGAAAATCTGTCAAAATTAAAGCCATTGCTACTGTAGTGTGTTACGTTACCCCGCGGCATTAAGAATGTATCATATTACATGAACTTGTTAACGGAACGAAGGACACTGGATCTCACAACACAGGGAATCCTAGTGTGAGGTCTAGAAATTCAATCCACTCGAATGTAAACTTAGCAAAATAAAACTTATTATTTACTAGCTTCTGCCCGCGGCTTCGCCCGCGTGGATGTCGGAAATTATCCCACGGGAACGTGCTAACAGGATAAAATGTATGTGCATCAGGATGCCATCTATCTCGCGGGCCCTTTGTGGCTAATTACAATAGAAAACCAATTGTCTCATTAATGGTGATTAAGAGGGTACCTATATGATATCTTTACCTAAGTACCTACCTAATTAAAAAAATAAATAAACTCAATAACAGAAAATAAAATACCTACCTACCTAAATAAACCTATTTATGACGATAACTAATCTAAACTCAATCATCATCTGCCTAGCCTTTTCCCAACTATGTTCAGGGCCGGCTTCCAGTCTAACCGGATGCAGCTGAATACCAGTATTTTACATGGAGCGACTGCCTATCTGACCTCCACAACCCAGTTATTGGGTAATACGATACCCTTGGTACGACTGGTTGTCAGACTTTCGGGCTTCTGACTACCCGTAACGACTGTCAAAGATCCACGAATGACAGCCGGGACCAACGGCTTAACGTGCTTTCCGAGGCACGGAGGTGTCTCGGTATGTAAAGATGGTCACCCATCACAGACCGACCGCGGCAAGCGTAGCTTAACCTGACCGATCGACCTGTGCGGCTGTTATTATTTAGCCACGGGCCCCTCAATCTAAACTCAATAAATAAGCAAAATCTCTAAAAACTAATATCTATACGAATGACTATCCTACCTAACAGTATTATAAAATAACCTACGGTCACTACGTACACTATCAAATATACTACCTATACTTTAAAATTAAAATCTATACCTACGACTTATATAAAAATAAACCTAAATAACTCTAAAAAGTAAAAGGAATAAAAATGAACTCCACTGCGTGTGACCTAACCTACGACAAACTTATTATTTGCGGTTGGTACAGTAATCGGATCTAGGGATCGAACCGCAAAATTAAGTTTGTTTTTTATTGTATATACTTTTCCGGGATAAAAAGTACCCAGTGTGGTGCCCAGGATATTAAAGAATAATTATACCAAGTTTCATCGTAATCGAACCGGTAGTTTTTGCGTGATGCCTGAACAAACAGACAGACAGACAGACAGACAGACAGACCGACAGACAGACAGACAGACAGACAAAAATTTTTTTAATCACATTTTTGGGTTCGGTGTCGGTCTAGTAACACCCCCTGCCATTTATTTTTTTGATATTTTCAATGTACAGAATTTTCACTTCTACAGATTTATTATAAGTATAGATATAGATTACTAAACAGTGGTAGGATTAATAATGATTGCTAGAAAACTTAAAACATACCGTCAAGATCCCGCGAGTGTTATATTTTAGTATTTTAAAACTTTAACCCTGCAAAAGCTGTACTTACTATTTTAAAATAACTTCCATGAAACGTCAGCTTTGAAGTCAAAACGTTAATTTCCTAAATAGATTAGAGTTAAAAGTTGTCTGTAAGTTTATTAAAAAGGGTCATTAATTTATTAGATTACCGCAGATTTGCAAACCGGAAATCCAATGCTTCCGTTAACTTTGACAGAGTCGCTGACAAATGTCAACCTAACTCATAAACATTGAAAAAGTTCGAGGTGGGCACATTTGCAAAGGGTTCTGTATGTTGTGTAGGCGAAAGGCCGGCTGTAAGTACTTTCGTAATTGATTATTTATTAGGTACAGTTGGCTTATGTTTGCATATAGCGTTAATTTGCCAATATTAAAAAAATACATTCAACTTATATATTTTTAACAAGAATGCATCAATTGAGTTTTAGTGTATGTAGTTCCCAATATGAAACATTGATTTTTAAGCCATACTTCAGGTCAGCAAGGTAGCACTCGATTTAGTTTGCATGTAGATTAGATTTTAACAAAAACCTTTTCTAATGAGTTCTTTTTCGGTTTTAAATAGAAAGTATAAAAACACAGTCATAGTAAGTACCAACATACTATGACTGTGCTTTTATACTTTTTCTATTACATACCAAAACGGAAATCAATAAGTAACACAAAAATAATTAAAGAATAAATAAATAAACAAATTAGGTATCGGCCTAATTTATGTATTAATTAAATATTACTGATTCTCAAATCAGCCATTTTTAAACATCAAAATTGCATAATACAGTCCCCAAAAACGCCTGCCCTTCACAACTTCCTAGTGCTGTAGCTGGGTAAAAGAAATGGCGCAACAAACTCCCCAGCCGATCAACAGGCAGAAAACTAAACGATCTAAAGGATTTCTTCTAAGCCCGCGGATCCCCAAAAAAAAAACACGACTACCTACTCGTAAACAAATAAGCTCCACCACAAATCCTAACGCCCAAATGAACAATATCTTAGACTAAATATCACGTGACACTGACAGCTATACGGCCGCCATTTTGTAATCTTAACAAAAACATTCTCGCTTCAACTGTTCCGTTCACACTACGCTGCGTTGGTTGTAACTTGAGGAGTATAGCTTCTAGTTATGACATGACATGTGGTAGCTTCTTAATTTACTGATATTCCCGGGAACATTATGAACGAATTCTCGGTTTTTGAGGTCCTCAGAAAAGTTTTTATTAATAGTTATTTTGTCAAAGTCCTATCAAACTGTACAGTCACGAGTACCAATATGTCAACACTTGGCAACTTTCAATTGCGATTTTTTCGTGAAATAACGAATGCAACGTTAAAATACGACACATTACATAAACTTATGGGTTCGAAAATGCTATGTTCGTAACAACATAAAATTTCATTAAAAAATAAAGGAGTAAATGGCTTTTCAATAAAGCCGAGTGTATACATTCTTTTGTTCGTGACTGTACACCCAATACTGAGTTCAGGATTTCTCAATTGCATGATATTCTGCTACGGAACCCTAAAACAAAAGAAAATACTCCATCCATTGCAAAAAAGAACACAGTTTCGTCAAAACTTTCTCACAAACAAACTCAAAAACATGACGTGTGAACTGCATTTACTGGGGAGTCAAAATAAACATAGATATGACATCACCGCCACCTGGCGGCAATAAGCGGTACAAAAGTAAACAAAATAGCAAAAAATTGCTGAAGTGTCCCATTTGTACTGGAGCTGTCACTGACGTATTAACAAGTTAAGCTGTTTGTTCTGGGTTCGCTTTGAATCTACCTATACATGAGTACAAACTGAATAAGTGTTTTTCGATTTATATACGCGTTCTTATGGGTGCTGACCCATAAGAACGCGTATTAACAACAATATATTCTAGTAAAAGGCAACTATAATGTCTATCATATTAAGTGAATAACCCTTTTGCTAATTTTTAATCAAATTACGGTTTAAGAAATTTTATTTCTCAAAAAACTTTTTTACAAAAAAAAAAAACACTGCAAAGTGAAAAATAACTTTAATGTCGGAAGTCGGTGTCGTTGGTTCCGCATTTTCGTTTTTTGACACCGACTTCCGAAATGAAAGTTCATCAATATTTTTAATTTGTTATTATTTCAAAATGATATAATTGTACCCAAATGTATTTTGTACCTTGGTATGTTTTTAAATTAACCCAAATTATCAAACTAACTGACTTATTAAACTATTAATAATGAAACAGAGGGACGCGTTTCTCCCGTGACTTAACGATGGTTAGCAAAAAAACTCAAGTATTTCGACAACAGTTTGTGTCATGTTAACCATACAGTTATGGGTTGAAAGTTAACTGATACGGTTAGTAGCGACAGCAAATAAGATAATAGTTAAAAACGTTGAAAAAACATTATACTTCTGTCGCTTCGCTCTTTCGGTTTGAAAAGCTCCTTTCTGACGAGATCAACAAACTTATAATATTCCCACTCCTGGGATACAAGCCTGCTCTCTGCAAGAGGGAGTGGTTCGTGTGTGGCGGGCTACTGCCCGATGATTCATGTCGGGCCGTTGTATACATATATGCTAGTTGCACAGTAAACTGTGCTTGCGTGATGCAGGATTTTGCGTGACGTCAGTTTGACGTGCAGTTCGCATATGGTGTTGTAGATACCGCTGCAGGCCCAGGGCATGGTGATGGATGTCACATGTCTTCGATATTTTGGTCCTAGGACTTGCTGGTTTCCTGTCGATGTTTTCCTTGAAAGCAGTGGCGATAAATGTTACTTATTTACTGTGGCAGGACACAGAGATAACCACATTATAAATTTTGTAACACCTACCTTGTACCTGTTTGTACAAATAAATAAACGTATTTGAAATAACACAAACTGAAACGCATTATTTCAAATAAACCAACTTTTGAACAGTCAAGAAGCTGGTCAGCAGTCCACTGCTGGACATAGGCCTCTCCAGACTGCCACAACACCCTGTCCTCTGCCTTTCGCATCCAGTCTGTCCCAGCCATATTATATTTTTATTGCTAAATTGGATTGTTGTTGACCTCGATCACGCCTGATGGAAAGCGATGGATGAGGTCTATGATGGAACGAGCGTGCCCAGAAGATGCCTGTTCACTCTTGCTTTGAAGGCAGACGGGTTAAATGAGGAAGGGAACACAGGTGCCGGCAGATTCCACACTTTGGCTGTGCGCATAATAAACTAACTGCGTGACTCATGCTTCAAAAGCCATAGGACTGCCACCGTCCCATTTAACAGTAATTCATGGGGTTATATTTTTTCATAAGTTACAAAAACTCAAGTGTTTAGAGCAGTTTGTGTCATGTTGAACCCCACAGTTATTGGTTAAAAGATAACTGATGGATATATAGTAGCGACTGACAAAAAGATAAAAAATATTTTTTATTTATTTTACGACGATGTGAGTGATGTGACATACGTGATACGGTTTCGAAGCTTCGTTGCAGTTAATCCTTTCTAAAAATATTCGTGTCTTTCTACTACAAGGGTGTTTATAGAACATCTTGTTTAACAGGATGAAATTAAATTTTACTAGAATCAGGGCTGGTACTGAAAGACCCTCGTGGAACAATCCAATAACACTATATCAGACAAGCTGCCTAAAATTACCATGTACCCAAGTCTTTTTTTTTAATTATCAGGATCAATTTAAAATGTGTTTGATATATTAGTTTACATTACATACATCATAATTAATTAAATTTAATATAAACTCTAAAAGTGAACATGCACAATAAAAATAAAAAAATAAAAAAAACATGTTTATTAAAATCAATAGCTTTTTTTTTCTATAGAAAATTGGAATATTAATATTAAATTACAGTTCGTCCATTATGTACAAGTTTTTAACCAACAGAAATACTTTGACCTTAGCTTTAAAAGAGCTAGTGTTTAATTAGATACAAACTTTATTTTTAAAGTCCTTTCTACGAGTGTTTTCCCTGGCTATTCTTTCTTCCCCGGACTCGTATTCATTGATATATATTTTTAAATTAACTAGCAACACAAGTCTCAGAAGTGGCAAAAGGTCCGCTTGCCCCTCACTAGCTTCTTCTTCTAGCGTGAAACTTGTTCCCTCGTTTCCCGCGATTTGATTTCGTTTCCGCTCACCGTCCTTTCTGACTTTTTTCGTTTTGCTCGTCTCCTGAGAATCTTAGCGTCATGTTGAATAGACGATATCCTTCCTCAAAAATTGGCCTATCAAATAGCAAAAAGAATATTTCAAATTCGACTGGTAGTTTCAAAGATTAGCGCGTTCACACAAACAAATATACACTTCAGCTTTTTAATATTAGATCTATAACATTAGTAATAGATTTACAACGCGACGATGCGATGTCGCCTGTAATTATTTATGTGAATAAAACATTAGGTACCATTTGACTGCCTTGATGGCTTAGAATTCTGGCCTCTAGAGGTTGCAAGCGTAATTTCTAAACATGAGGCCAGCACCATGGGTAGCGGGATCGTCCGAAAGGGTTACCGCTGCCCTGGAACATAAAGGGCTAAGCAAGGAACACGGGTGGGTTTTAGTCAGTAAGAGTCTGATACTCCCTTCCGCTCCACCCCCAAACACACTATCTATCAGAACCTGAATCATTTTGAAGGATTTTGCTAAACCATTCCTTCATATGATCGAAAAATTAGTCTGCTCAACAATGTTAATAACGCAATTAATGTTGTTGAAACGTCAAAATGAAAGCTTTTGCTACAGTTGGTGTGTTGAGCAATTACCCCGCTGCTGGGTTCAATCCCTAAGTCGGACCAAGTATCATTAAAATTTTCTATAATTAAGTATTGGATTTTTTATTAGCAGCACATTTTAATAAAATAAAAAAAAAAACCTCGATTTATGCTGGGTTACTGGCAATAGGTTCGTCCTTAATATCTAGAACTGTGTCATTTCTGCTTAACCCTCCAGAGAATACAGGCATGGTGTTATGTGAAATGATGTGTAGGTTTCTACGAAGTATCAAAAAAAAGGGAGTGATATGCAGATTCGAATGACGTTATTGCGACGGACGCTATTTCGAAAAACTTTACGAGAGGTACGGCAGTTCGAAAACACATTGTGTCGAAAACCGTTATATCGAATGACGTTATAGCGACGCACGCTATTTCGAAAAACTGTTTGAATGGTACGCTAGCACGAAAGTCTTGGTATCAAAAGCGACTGTTGCGAATAGCATATTCCAATCTGAATTTGTCTGGGGATCGAAGTCGCGACCCAGTGATTACCAAGAACTACCTACGCTACGATGACAAAATTGACACTGAGCTAGTTGTCTTTACCACTGGGTATAAATGATTAATATTAGTACTTATTATGATTTAGCTATATATCCCTAGCATGCTTCCCGTTTTGATAAAATAATAATAATACAACGACATATATACAAATACTACAGTAGGACCTATGTATTATAATGCAATCACAACATAATTATTTTATAGATAAGATAACACCCATTAATAGTATGCACAAAGATCAGCATAAGCAATACCTAACACCTAGACTTAACTCAATCTTTATGAAGCCATGTCTGCCAGACGATATAAAACAAATCATAAAAGGTTTAAAAAACACCAAGAGGTAGGTTATGACGGTATCTGCAAAGTCATTAATTATCATAATAAGTACTAATATTAATCATTTATACCCAGTGGTAAAGACAACTAGCTCAGTGTCAATTTTGTCATCGTAGCGTAGGTAGTTCTTGGTAATCACTGGGTCGCGACTTCGATCCCCAGACAAATTCAGATTAGAATATGCTATTCGCAACAGTCGCTTTTGATACCAAGACTTTCGTGCTAGCGTACCATTCAAACAGTTTTTCGAAATAGCGTGCGTCGCTATAACGTCATTCGATATAACGGTTTTCGACACAATGTGTTTTCGAACTGCCGTACCTCTCGTAAAATTTTTCGAAATAGCGTCCGTCGCAGTAACGTCATTCGAATCTGCATATCACTCCCCAAAAAAAAATATTTGGATTCTTGACTTTTTCTGCTAACCCTACCTTAACCCTCACTCTGCGCGTGCACATGTCGCCGCACCGCTACTGTGCGCCACTCACGGTTAGTCTGTCTGTCCCTCATGTGTGGGATTAAATGTCCCGAAGGTGTTATCTGGGATCACTGGGATCCAAACTGGTGCTATATTTTGCAAAGGCACGGTGCTGACAAGACATGCGTCACCATGTCTTGTCGTGATCTCTTGAAGGTGATATACACCGTATAGCATTTAGCAGAGGTCCATGTGAAGGGACTCTTCCGGGTACTATCGCCAAAACCTATATCCGACCATTTTGAAAACAAAATCCCGTGCACATGATGACCACAGCTGCGTCCGTAAGTAAAACAAAAGAGGATCCTTTTTAGGTCGACTAATAATATGCGCTGCAAGCAGGAATAGTCCTTACGGTGGTCAGACATAGATTTTGGCGATAGTAAATATAACATACTAGCTCCTGTCTGCGACTTCGTCTGCGTGAAATTTCTTGTTGCCCGACTCACCCCATCGCATTGCATCACCTTCTCGCGGTGGTAATACTTAGTTTTTGCTTTGCGTTTTTTTCTTTTCGCTCGGTATCTAAGAACCCTAGCGTGACATTTAATATGCTATAGCCTTCCTCAAGAATTGAGCTATCAAAGTTGGTCCGTGGATGGGTGACCATCTTCACATACCAAGACCCTGCGTCCCTCGAAAATCACGCTAAGCCGTTGGTCCTGGCTGTCATTTGTGGATCTTTGACAATGCAAAAAGATTTTATCAAATCCGAATGGTTGTTGAGTGGGCCATGATCCACCACGCGGGCCCAGTGCGGGTTGGTTCCAGAGATTAGCGCGCTCAAACAAACCAACAAACTCTTCATCTTTATTATTAGTATAAGATGTTCACGCCTGCATTACTCAAAGGAATAAGCAGAGGTGTCTCATGTGTCATGCCTTCAATCGAGCACACAGGCCAGGCAGACTCCGAGTTGCTGCTAAGAAATTCCTGACAGAAAAATCCTGCCAGACGTAGGAATCAAATCCAGGACCAGTCGTGCTTATGATCATTGGATTAACTTGATGTTGGTCTCTGTGGTTCTGTTGTGTTATTTAACAGGCTTTTTTTACAATAAATGTTGCTGTTCATGCATGTAGACCACTATGGATGTCGTTTTTCATAACTAACATATTCTATAAAAAAAAATCAACCTGACTATCCTTTTCTCAACAATGTTGGGGTCGGCTTCCACTCTAACCGGATGCAGCTGAATACCAGTACTTTACATGAAGCGACTGCCTATCTGACCTCCACAACCCAGTTACTGGGTAATATGAGACCCTTGGTAAGACAGGTTGTCAGATTTTCGGGCTTCTGACGACCCGTAACGACTGTCAAAGATCCACGAATGACAGCCGGGACCAACGCACGGAGGGGTCTTGGTGTGTAAAGACGGTCACCCATGCATGGACCAACCGCGGCAAGCGTAGCCTAACCTGATCGATCGACCCGTATGGCTGTTATTACTTAGCCACAAGCCCCTCCACACATATTGCACATTCTGTCAAGCATTCTAAAATCTTCCAAGCCACCAACATAAAGCAATACCCAAAGAATTTGGCTTGAACCTCAAAGCTATAAAGAATAAGGACGCAGATTACAACGTGTTCTATCTACCCGCATACGATATTTTTCAAGGTGTCCGAAAAACTACGAATGCAGTCTTGTGCAAAACTTATGGTATATACTTTAATCTAGAGGGATGGGGTATTGCAGGTTGAAGCTAAAATTAGGGGAATTCTTAGATAAAATCCAACTAATATTATAAACGCGAAAGTTTGTATGGATGGATGTTTGTTACGCTTTCATGCCAAAACCACTGAACGGATTTGGATGAAATTTGGCACACAGATAGTTTATCACATAAGTTACTTTTTATCCCGATATTCTCACGAAATCGAAACTTATGCAGGTGAAACCGCGGGGCGCAGTTAGTAATTATATAAATAATGTATTAGAAATATTGTACAACATTTTTAGAAGAGTAACGGAGGAGTTTCTTGCCCATTTTTCTTTACACAAAACTATGTTTCGGAGGGGGCGACTAGAATGAATTAAATTTTATCAAACGGGGGTTAATAAAATGCACTTTTAAACAAAGTGCATCTATGTGCCTATTTGAAATAAATGATTTGACTTTGACATTAACTTTATTTATTTTATTATTTATGTACACACAGTAAAATACATAGGGATATGACATAGTTATAATATGAGTACAAAGGTACTGCTTATTATTTTCACCAAAAATATAAAAACACAATGAACCCTACACCAGAATCGAACCCACAACTATTCACAAACTCACATATTAATAAACCATAAACAAAACTATAGACCAAGAGACAAAGAAACATTACGAACAACATCAAAACAAAAAAAAAACTAAATTCAAAAAAAGAAATGAACGGTTTGGGATCATAGATAATGAAATGTTACCGCGCATGCGTAGAATGACGTCTCTTAAAAAGTGTTTGACGGCCAAATTATAGGTTGGGAGAACGTACCGTACTCAATGTGGCTTAGTTTAGGAGTTAGTGTTTTGTTTTGTAAATCATTTGCGCTTTAGTCGACTTTGGGCTGTGTGGTAAGTTAAAATATACGTTTGTGCAAAGGGAATATATTAATAGAGATGGAATAGTTGTTAGTAAATATTGTTACTAACATATTTGAGTCCTCTGTTACTTGATATTCTACTAATATTATAAACGTGAAAGTTTGTGTGGACGGATGGATGTTTGTTACTCTTTCACGCAAAAAGTATTGAACGGATTTGGATGAACTTTAGCACACAGATGTTTTATAACCAGGATTAACATGTAGGATACTTTTTATCCCGATTTTCTCACGGGATTAAAACTTACGCGGGTGAAACCGCGGGGCGCAGCTAGTTAAATATAAATAAATATAATGGGTAGTTATGACTGTAAATTGAAGCTATTGAGGGCAGTATCAGTTTAATTTTTTGGGCTCAATAATGACTATTTCTTTTTTATGTATTATTTTTGCATTAATGGCAGAAAAGAAAAATTATAGAAGACTGTAGCGGAAAACATGTGTGTACTGTATAATTGCTGGTTAAAATTATCAAGTGCTGACACAATTATTGTATTTGTCAAACACTGAAAAACCAAAGTCAAGATGAATTTTGTTTTACACTTTTTTTATTTAAAAAACAGAATAAAAACAAAAATATTGTTGGCCCATCTCTCTTACACTATCTCCTAAACTACATCGACGAATCGTAGGAACAACGTTTTTTCATCACACAAAACGCTTGGTTTCCCTTTCTGTAAAGTTATTCCATTGTGAAGGGTTAAACACATGTTCCTCAAATATTTATGATAATACGTTTAATTGTACGTCTTCCTTTATCGATATATAAATTAACAGGAAAAATATTAGACAGTAGTATTAAAAGTAAGTTTATTGGGCTGCCCTGTATATTTTAGTTAAATTATACACTTCATTACATTAAAATAACGGTTTTGTCAGTGGTCCTTGACGCTGTAAGTTTTGAATATACAGACCAGAGCTACCCGAAACTGTCAAAGTTTTCCATTTTTTCTTTTCTTTTTTGCGATAAAGTTGAAAATGTATTAAAGAAATTTGACAGATTGTAGTAACTTGATGCGCTGGCGTCTACACAGAAGACCCAGCTCGCGTAGCATGGCCAATAATTCTATCTCAATGCTAACAAGAAGACTGGACAAATTTCTTTCTATTCAACTCGACATCTCTTCTGTCCGAGCTCGGGCGACCCATAGACTTGCGTTTCTATGAAGACCAGACATTTATTCATTCCATAGCAACGAGGAGCAAACAAGGTAAAATTAATATTTTTAGATGTCACCCAGATCATGAGCAAAAAATCTGGCCCTTAGTCTCAGTTTCCATCTTTGATATACAAATTAGATTTGTTGGATTAGCTCTCTTAAACAGTCTTCGTCGTTTACCTACTTAGAAAGTAAGCTTAGTACCTACCTACTAAGCTTACTTTGGAAAATACCTTATTTAATTAATTATGTAAATTATATCCAAAAAACAAGCGAGGAGGAGGTCTTACAGAACGTAAATAACAAACTATACACAAAACATTCTTTTCCACAAATTCACGAAATCACAAAATAATTTAAGCAAACCTTTAGGAAATTAAACTCGAATTTGAATTTGGATAATTCAACGAACGCGCCATTTTCGGGAATTCCGTTGACAGTTCAAAATGGCGGCGACAACATTTGGGTGGTTAACATTTTTTAAATTATTTATTAGTGATTTAGCTTAGTGAATTTGTGGGCTATATTTAATTGTGATTAATTGTTTTTGAGTAATTAAGTGTGAGTACCAGCGTGTGAATTTTCTTAATGATTTGGATTACCCATACCGTTCACTGGTGGCCCAGTGATGACGGCCGCGACTTATGAGTTGTAGGTTTGAACTCAGAGAGGCGCCTTACATAACATAACATACATAATCAGCCTATAATGTACCCACTGCTGGGACACAGGCCTCCTCTCTGTGAGAGGGAATGGGCCTTAATCCACCACGCGGGCCCAGTGCGGGTTGGTAGATGTCACATGTCTTCGAGTTTTTTGGTTCTAGGACATGTCGGTTTCCTCACGATGTTTTCCTTCTCTGTTTAGAGAGCAGTGGTGATGAGCGCCTTACTTTGTGTAAATTATTTCATCACCACTGCTCTCAAAACGGTGAAAGAAATAAAAAAAAGTTGACAGATTGTAATAGCTTGATGTGCTGGCGTCTGTACACCTACGCTAAAAAATGCTGACAGTAATTTTGGTTCAAACAATCAGTGTACAAGCTAACACTAATATTATATATATTGAGGTTTAATTATAAATGATGATTAAAATTAAGTGACGGTTCAACGTCAAAAATGTTTGTTTTTTTTTCCTCTTTGGCAACTGAGCCTATGTCAACTATTCTGGCAGCGTCAAAATGTATGGTTGTACAGTCGCTAATCTATATAATATAATCTAATCAATGCTTAACTTTATGCAACTTTTATGAATAAAGGGGAGGTTCCTATATTATGTACGTAGTTGACTTGAAAGAGCATGGCAGATTTTCAATTTTGTCGCTAAAGCATTAGGTTCAAGGTTGATCGGAAAATTTAACAGTTTCGGGTAGCTTGATGTGCTGGCGTATGTACCTTTCGAAAACACTATAAAAGACTGTTCATTACGAAATCAAATGGTAGGTGCGCTTATCAAATAACACTGTCAAGTGAAAATTGCCAAAATCAGGAGCAAACATAAAAACTTGGTTCAATGAGTTTGACTACTGATATCCATACTTACTATGTATTTCATTCTGTATCTATGTAAATAAGTACCTTTTCATTCATAAAGTATGTAAATTAACATCTAAATTAGTTCACCGTATTCAAAACTACCAAATTACTATTCAGAAATTACTTCTAATCACCGAAGAATTTTGATGTTAAGGGGCATGCTAACACGGAGAGAAAAAAATAAATAAATAATTTTGTTTAAAAAAAAAAAAAAAAATTATCCAGGGCAACATATGCCAGCAAAACTTTGTTTACCTTCATTGTTACTTCGCTTCTTTCCAAAAACAAAGCAGTTTTTTTTTTAATTTTGGGTGTTGATTTGTCTCTCCAGCACACTACTTTCAATCACAGTTTGAACCATTTTGAAGGATTAATAGGCTGGAAATTTTTGTCTGCTCAACAACGTAAATAGCACAATGAATCTTGTTGAATTGTCAAAATGAAAGAAAACCATTGCTACTGTTAGAGTATTACGCAACTACCCCGCAGTCAGCACCTGTCTCGGTTCGAACCTAGGACCTGCAACTCGTAAGCCGCGGCCATTACCACTGGGCCACGACTGCTCACTAGGTAACCTGCCTGTAAATATTTACTTGAATGATCTCTTTTTTCGTGCCTATGCAGTAGATTCAAAACGCATCACCTTAACTTAACCCGTCGGCTGCCAGCATCAGATACGGCATTGTTTCTTGTGGGCGACTGTAATATATATTTAATTGTAACGCCCTGCAACGCCCACTGGGTATTTAGTGCAGTTCGGAGGAAACAGAGGTGCTATGGACCAGTTTGTTGCTAAAGATTTTGGTATGAAGGTTTTATAGGTTTTGACGCAGGGGTGAGATAGCTGGATGCAGAAGGCGGAGGACAGGGTGTTATGGTGCAGCATAGTTGGCGCTGGGGTTGAGAGAATAGATAGATAAACCATTTATTCAGTGCACACAAAAGACATAGCATAATACACAAAAGCACAATTAAATGCTAACAAATTACATGAATATATATATAAAAAAAACTAGTTAAGCCAACATACAAAAAATAAAAACGGAAAACATACTAATAGAAAGTAAGTGACACTATGAAAACATGTGACACTTTGAATCAAAATAACGAATATACACAGTGCGGCGTGCGTCTCAAGGTTGCACCAAATGGAAGTCCAGCTCAGCATGTGTCAGGCAAATGTATCTGACGCTGATATTTTGCTGGATCCCTGCAGAATGGCTTCTTTGCTACATTTCGCAGGCTAGATTCGACGTCGATTCAACGTCATACAGATGAAAACTAAGAACAACTATGTCAAGATACAAAATACACTAATCTTCAACAAAACACTCACCAGATGATTTTAATTTCTCCATTATTTATCACATTTCGTATCGGCCGATTAAAATGTTTCTTCCTTCACCACACATGTTTCAAAGCCATAAATCACTTCACTGTCTCATGACGCTAGCGTCCAATGAAACTAAACTTATAAATCACATTCTAATCTTCTCTCGATACGACATATATGTTCCTCACTATGACTAAAAATATTAATGAAAAAAACTATTTAAAGGTTTATAAAAAGCTTTGTGCCTGGGAACCTTTCTATTTAGAAAAAACTATGATAGATCAATCTGCGTAGCCTTTTAACTGTGTTGGGGTCGGCTTCCAGTCTTGGCGGGATGCAACTGAATACCAGTATTTTACATGGAGCGACTGCCTATCTGACCACCACAACCCAGTTACTAGGTAACACGATACCTCTTGGTAAGTATGTCTGGTTGTCAATTTTTCGGGCTTCTGGCGACCCGTAACGACTGCCAAAAATCCACGAATGACAGCCGGGATCAACCGCTTAACGTGCTTTCCGAGGCACGGAGGGGACTAGGTATGTAAAGATGGTCACCGACCAACCGCGGCAAGCTTAGCTGAACCTGATCGATCGACCCATGCGGCTGTTATTATTGAGCTACGAGCCCTGAGGTAAGTCAGATAAAACAGCGAAATAAAACTTTTTTTTTTCAAACAAAAATACACAACATTCAAATTAAATCGATTAACGCATTCTTTGGTTAATAATTCAGAAACAACAACGCCTGGTGGGGATTATTATTTATTTTTCTAGAAATCGTCACTAGGCCGAGTTTATTTAAATAGTGGGGATTTCTGGAATAAACCAACATTCAACACCAAGATACTCATGCAGTCATTCTTGTTACCACTTGATAAATGACCCAAAAAAAAAACAACAAAAAACATTTTCCGAAAAAAAAGAAATTGTTTAGAACAAAATAAAAAATATTGAATCTTTTGAAGTGCTAACATCTGCTCCACTCATTTCTGCGACAACAGTTATTTGGTATCTCCATTCCCACGTTTTCGATTCCTTTGCCAGCGGTGGGCAAGTGCAGTTTGGGGTTGAATAATTATTGGGATATTTAAAAAACTTGCATTTAATGTTTTAGTGTGAATTAAGTTTTTTAAGCAATTAGTGTTTTTGTGTTAGACGTTGAAGATACATCTGTCTACTGTCTTATTGAAATCACAAATACTAGGAAGTAGGAACCTCCTTTGAGAGTAGTGGTGGCCTAGTGGAAACGGCAGTGAATTACGAGTTGTAGGTCGTAGGTTCGAACCCAGATAGGCGGTAAAGCGCCCAAAAAGAAAAATAATTTACACAAAGTAAACTTTGTGTAAATTCCTACTTTGTGTGTGTATTTTGTCACCACTGCTCTCAAAACGGTGAAGGAGGAGATCCGGGAGGAAACCGGCATCTCCTAGGACCAAACATTCTACCAATCCGCACTGGGCCCGCGTGGTGGATTACGGCACCCCTCTCACAGAGAGGAGGCATCGGAAAGCACGTTAAGTGGTCACGGTTGTCATTCGTGGATCTTTGACAGTCGTCACGGATCGTTAGTAGCCCGAAAGTCTGACCACCAGTCTTACCAAGGGGTATCGTATTACCCAGTAACTGGGTTGGGTCAGATAGGCAGTCGCTCCATGTAAAACACTGGTATTCAGCTACATCCGGTTAGACTGGAAGCTGACCCTAACATAGTTGGGAAAAGGCTAGGCAGATGATGACTTCTCTTATAGAGAGAGAAAATAAATAAATCTGCCTATGCACTTTTTCAATTAGCTAGAAAAGTAAATATAGACGCGTTACATGTTGCCTATCACGGTCTAGTAGCATCACTCCTACGATACGGAATTATTTTTTGGGGCAATTCCCCAGATAAGGAATTACTATTCAAGGCACAGAAAAGGTGCATTAGAGCCATGTGTGGTCTGAAAACAGATGACAGCTGTGCACCGTACTTTAAATCATTAAAAATACTTACGTTACCGGCGATATACATATTAGAAATTAGCATCTTCGTCAAAACAAATCCCAACCTTTTTGAAAAATTGACAACGGTACGAAATGTTCCAATTCGAAGTCAGTACAAAAATGCTTTGAGTAATTATAAATGTAAAACTGCATTAGTAAAAAAAAGTGTCCTGGGTATGGCACCACGTATCTATAATAAAATTCCAGAGGCCATAAAAGAATTAAATTTTACACAATTTAAGAAAAATATGAAATTGTTCTTGGTTGATAAATGTTATTACACTATTGACGAATACTTAAATGACGAATTAATTTAGAATTACAATTATTAACGTTGACATTGCATAATTTTGACATTTTAATTATTTTGACATAGATTTGACATTTTAATAATTCCTCATTTAGTTCTGACATAATTGGAGTATGACTTAATATGTAATCTAATTTTCTAATTTAATACCATAACTATGCATGATTTTCAAATATTTTATTTAGTAAATTTTTTATTTGCAATCCTGGCTAGACTTGCTCACCATATTTGTACGCCTCCTGGCATAACATAGCGCTCTGTTCATCAAACATAAGATCTTGTATTCTTTACCTATGTTAACAAATAAATAAATTATTATTATTATTATTATTATTATTATAGTCGTCATTTCCGTAGTCACTCTCTTTCAAACCATCATCTTTCACACAGTCCATCCATTCTAACCCATAGCTATCATGGTGGGCTAAAAAACCAGTCTCCTCTTCAAATTCGTAGGTGATACATTAAATATAACTCTGCGCCATTTCTGACAAACCCGACGCCGGGGCAAAAACTAAAAATTGTTAGCCACTAAAACAGAATTTTAAAAGCGCCTAATTGGTCAAAACGATTTGTGTAGTGACAAAAATGACATGCCAACACGACCTATGGGAGGAAACATACAGGAGAATAGTTTGTACTGGACTGTCTTTGTATCGATAAAAATAAACGATGAGCTGTTACTTTTTGGAAAATAATACCTATAAATGTACTCGACTGAACTACGAGTATGATTGCCTGGTATAAGAATTACGAAAATATGTCTATTCTCTTGTAGGTTTGTATGTAGGGGGTATATATCTCTGGAACTACCAGGCGGATTTGAAAAAATCCTTTTGAATTTGATAGCCAAATTCTTGAGGAAGGTTATAGAGTATATTTTAAGATCACTCTATGACTTAGGAGCCGAACAAAGGACGCTGAGTTAAAACGAAGTAAAAGTGTGCCCCCTGCGTTTGCTTGTCTATTATCGTA
The DNA here is from genome assembly GCA_951799955.1 of Apamea anceps. Classification (NCBI taxonomy): domain Eukaryota; kingdom Metazoa; phylum Arthropoda; class Insecta; order Lepidoptera; family Noctuidae; genus Apamea; species Apamea anceps. The sequence continues at coordinate 5,373,679 of OX637527.1, read as the reverse complement.
AAAAGCGAGCAGTGTTTTCTGTTGGGTGTGGAATGGCGGCCTTTTATTTTCTCCTGTAAGATACGAAGTCTCATAGCCCCGGGCAGAAGCTAGTATGCCTATGCCCCCGGCTTCGCCTGCGTGGACGTCGGAAGTTATCCCACAGGAACGTGCTACCGAGACAAAAAGTAACCTAAAATGTCCTTTTCTTCGCCAAATTTTATCGAAAGTTGTTCAGTGGTTTAGGCGTGAATAAGTAATATACATACAGTTAGTTTTGAATTTATAATATTAAGTATGGATACGTAATTTTTGCACCCCATTTTACCCGTTCAGAAGTCAGAAATGCTATAAAAATCCTTTCATAGTGCACTGTAGACTATCTAAGAAACAAATTCTGAATTAAATGCTTTACTTACCTTCAAATTGTTGATTTATTCCGTACTTAACATATTTAATTCTCTAATAGACATCTGTTAGAAGTTGAACCCAGACAGACACACCCAAATTATTTCTATTGAGATCTATAGAGATTTTCAAGCAGACCCTCCCCAAATTACCTCCCGTATAACTCCGTCACTTCAGAAAAATGTCACGTCATCCGATAACATCTAGACATTTCTACAGATCGGCGTCTCATTATGATCTGCAAAAGGCAACATTGTTCTGCCTTGTTCCTCTTTTTACTGGCGTGAAGCTTCACTGGGAATATTTTAGGCACGTTGTAAAATGGGTTCCATTTTGAAGACTTGTGAGGAGAAAGAATGGATGTAAATGGGTTTTTTGGGGGTTACTTCATTCCTGGGTTGTGCCTGATGGCAGGTTTGCTGGTTGCACAAAAATTTTCGTAATGAGTGTTGGAGATAGTATGGGGCTCGTGGCTAAATGATGACAGCCGCACGTGTCGACCGAAGGTTAAGTTATGCTTGCTGCGGTCGGTTTGTGGATAGGTGACCATCCATTATTTAAGCCGAAACCCCTCCGTGCCGCAGAAAGCACGTTTAGCTGTTGGGCGTTGGTCCCGGCTGTCATTCGTCGATCTTTGACAGTCGTTAAGGGTAATCAGAAGCCCAAAAGTTTGACAACCAGTTTTACTAACAGGTATCGTGTTACCCATTAACTGGTTTGTGGAGGTCAGATAAGCATTCGGTTAGACTGGAAGCCAAATAGGCTAGGGAGGTTGATTTTCAGTGAGAGAGACAGTATCTTCGAGTAGGGTGTATGTTGATAAAGATTCGTCATGGAAAGAAAAGTTGTGGTCGCTACCTTGGCACTGCTGAATCGACGATTTGGTCAAATATGCACTTTTATCATTTCTAACGTAACTATATTATCGTGGACGTCTACGTCCACATCACGATAATACAGGGAAGTAAATGTATGGAAATATATGAAGGAGCTTTACAATTTCCATCAACAATTACGTCACAAATTTCTCAAAAAAAAAAACAACTCTGGCCAGTAGTTCCAGAGATTTGCGCGTTCAATCAAACAAACTATACTGCTTTATTATTAGTATAAAGATATTTAACTAACATTTTATTGGTTTCGTATGACGAAGGAAAGCAATTTTCTAGATAAAAAGCGTTCCTAAGCTTAAAAGCTTTGAAGAACGTTAAATAAAAGCATAGCAACAGTTCTTTTTTCCTGAAAATTCAGATTCGAAAAATAAGTAGAAAATAATTACCTTACCTCAAGCTAAAACAAGAATATTTACGTAAAATGCGTATTTTCCTCTATATAATAACATCACACCTGTATTTCCTGGAGAAGTAGGCAGAGGTACACGTACCTATAGTACTATCGCCAAAATCTATATCAGCCGATCGATTCTGTAAAAATCTCACCGTGAAAAGTTAGGTGAAGTGAGCTTAGAGTGAGCTGTCAATCCCTAGCATTAGTTGGCATGACAGCTCACTCCACGCTCACTTCATCTACGTTTTCACGGTGAGATGATTACAGAATCGCACTGCTGATTACCGTAAGGACTATTCCTGCTTGCAGCGCATATTTTTAGTCGACCTAGAACGGGTCCTCTTTTGTTTTACTTACGGACGCAGCTATTGTCATCATGTGCACGGGATTTTGTTTTCAAAATGGTCAGATGTAGGTTTTGGCGATAGTACATGAGAAAGTGGCAGTGGGCTGGCCATGTTTGTAGAAGGACCGATGGCCGGTGGAGCAGACGAGTCCTAGAGTGGAGACCGCGTATCGTTAAGCGTAGTGTGGGACGCCCCCCAGCTAGATGGACGGACGACCTTGAGAAGGTGGCTGGGTCAGACTGGATGCGGAAGGCGGAGAACAGAGTGTTGTAGCGCAGCCTGAGAGAGGCTTATGTCCAGCAGTGGACTGCGACACGACAAACGACACTACAAAGTGAAAAATAACTTTAATTTCGGAAGTCGGTGGCAAACAACGAAAATGCGAACCCAACGACACCGACTTCCGAAATTAAATTTATTTTTCACTTTGTAGTGTTGTTTTTGGAAGTCGGTTCCTTTTTTTTTTCAAAAAAGTTTTTTATTTTGTAAGTAGGTTTGTTCAAACACTTTTACACGTCAATCATATTTTAAAAACTAGATGAGGTCGGCGTTTCCTGTTTGATTACTCTGAGAAGAAAGGCCGAAACAAACTCAGACGTCACAGTCTCTTTTAAAGTCCAGACATAATCTTGGTCTGCCCCAGCAGTCTCGACATTCTTAGCGATCGGTTTACGACCGAATTCGGTCACAAAGTCCCGGATTGACAGCCCCAGCAGTCTCGACATTCATAGCGATCGCTTTACGACCGAATTCGGTCGCAAAGTCCTGTCACTCCATACATTTCACCTGTCAATTCGGGACTTTGCGATTGAATTCGGTCGTAAAGCGATCGCTACGAATATCGAGATTGCTGGGGCAGATCATATTAGTGTAGGTTGGTCGTTGGTCCTGCGCCTGATCTCTCTCCGGTCATATCGGATTGCCGTCCCATCAGACTATGAGAGTGAGGGAAGAGGGAGTGCACCTGTGTCTGCGCGCACACTTGTGCACTAACCAACAACATTTTCCACGGAATACACATAAAAAATAATAATCTTTACAAACCATGCTATTTAAACTAAAACCTACAAACTACAACAATTCAAGTTAAGAAAACATTTCTTGTGTTAAATAGTAAAACAAAAGTGAAAGCGAACACAGCAAAAACTCAGAAGGCATGCAAATCTTAATCAATATTAAAATGACTATTGACCAAGTGTTTTGAGACTACCAGCAGAAAGAGCAAACATATCGATATGATGGAATTGTTTGTTGTAATTATTAGTAAGTCGCCGCAGGGGTGCCCGCATACCTGCGTTACTCCGACAACAGGTAACTGCATAAATAAAATATAAAGTAACTGGTATACAATATAAAGTAGAAAATAAAATATCCCACTAAAGGTAACTGAATGTAAATAGTGACTATATTGACTGACTTGTCAAACCTCAGTGACGTGGGTTAGTGCGCTATCTGATAAGAGAGGTAGACGAGCGCTTGTATAGCGGTTGTGAAGCGTTTGTTGAGCATTTTTTTATATGTATCTTTTCTTTCACTGTTTCAAAGATAGAAAAGCTAATTTGACGAAGTTTAAATTCTTATATGCTTCGATTACTCTCATAAAGGTGCTCTAATCTTGCATTCTTAATACTCCTGATCATCATCCTAGATAGATTGAGAGCAGTGTTGTGTTGACATTCGACATCCACCAACCCACACTGGACCCGCGTGATACGGCCCACTCCCTCTCACAGAGAGGAGGCCTGTGTCCCAGCAGTGGGAACATTATAGGCTGATTATGTAATGCTTATGCATCCTAGATATAGCGACAGTGATGATATTATGTTGCAAAATCTTTACAAGCCTTGATTACAAGTCCCTCATCAATGGATTTATAAAATTGTTAATACATTTTTAACTGTATTTCCCGATAGCTAAAACCTTGGAGTTTTAAAGTCTCGATGCGAGAGAATACGTTTACATCTAGGTAAGCGTGCATCGTTATCGACCGCAGCTTCATTTGCTATCAGACAGTCTATTCTGTAGAAATCTCACCAATAAAACTTAGGTAAAGTGAGCTGCCATTCCACCTTCACAGTGTGATTCTGTAACCATCCTAGCGTGAATACTTAGGTGAAGTGAGCGTGGAGTGAGCTGTCATTCCAACTAATGCTAGGGAATGGCACTATTGACAGCTGACTCTGAGCTCACTTTACCTAGTTTTCACGGTGAGATTTTTACAGAATCGATCGGCTGCTTGATTGACACTATTGACAGCTCACCTCAGGACCACTTCACCTAAGTTTTCACGGTGAGTTATTTTCAAAATCGATCAGCTTGTGAGTTTGTGGACAAACGTGAGTCATCAATAAAAAATTAAAAAAAAATAAACGCCCGTCTGCACCAGACAACCCAAAAGATATAGTCAAAACATGTCCAGTAAAGTAATTCGGAGGCTCGGACACTTATTAGTGGTGTTTTTTGTTCATCATTATACATTAGCTGTCACTCTGATCCAATGATACAGATAGGAATGAACAGAAGGTTCATTCCACACTAACTTTTTCCAGCAGCTTAGTTCGCGTGGAAGTCGTAAGATACACAATATACTAAAATAACAACCACCATACCATACCACCGCGCATCGCATCGCCCGCCTGCGTTACTTCGTTCGTTATCGCTTAGCGTTCTTTTTGAATTTTTTTTCTTTTTAGTCGTCTCCTAAGGGTCGTAGCGTGTTGTTAAATTAAGCCTCAAAAATTAGGCTATCAAATGCATAAAGTTTTTTTCCTGTTATCCTTGAGAATCAATGTCAATATCAAATGCAAAAAGTTTTTTTTTTCAATCCGACTGTTACTTTTGGAGATTACCGCGCTCAAACCAACAAACTCCTTAGCTTTATTATTTTAGTACTAGCTGCGCCCCGCGGTTTCACCCACATAAGTGTCGATCCCGTGGGAATATCGGGATAAAAAGTATCCTATATGTTAATCCTACTTACAAACCACCTGTGTGCCAAATTTCATCCAAATCCGTTCTGTAGTTTTTCAAACATCCATCCATCCATCCATACAAACTTTCACGTTTATAATATTAGAAGGAAGTAGCATAAATTCTCGCTTGTTTAAAACTTGCGTCATTGACATTTTTTTGTCACAGTAACTCTAAAGTAAAAGGGATTTTTAAGGTTAGGTAAAGTCAGGGAAATTAAATGTTTATTAAAATGACTACCATATTAAATTGTCCGTAAGTTCAAATCACAACTGTCATTCATTTGACAGTTGTATGAAATGCCTATAACACGGTTAATTAGCGTTGCGTGTCAATTTCATAAACGATTAATTTTCCTGACTGTACCTATGCCATACCTTAAGGAAATGGTTGGTAAGACAAATCCTTATCCAAAAACGCCTCTAGTCTTACTTTTTAATTTGCGTTTTTTGTTATGCCGAATTACTTATAGAAATTTGGTTCTGAAAGAATGAGAAAATTAAATAGCCAGATTTTGAAGACATGTAACAACGGGTATTTGATATTGTACTGCACCCTGCAACACCCTTTCTTATCTGTGGCGTTCTTAGTTCCACTTTTCACCACTAAGACACTAAAGATGGCGCTGCAATCGAAAGCTTCACTGACAGATGTCATGACTGGAACTTCTGACATTTCCATTCGATGACATCTGTCACTCTGTTTCTAAAAGTATATTAATGAGTCCTCTCAAACGGCAGTTGTTTCAATTTAGTTGGCTTACTGATCACTTACTTGACATTGTTGTACAAGAATGTTGGACTTATCTGATGGACTGACAGTTTGGCTTGACATCATTGTTAAGTACTCATAAGGATGCTTGTGTTGTTAAAGGTATTATATAGTCTATGATTTCATGCTAGACCAATGATAAAGCTTCTTCTGAATCCTGTTTCTTGCTTCAGGCGATACCAGTTTTTTTTGTAGTATCTATGCCGAGCTAAAAGTGCAAAACACTTGTTGAGGCCGGTCCGTGGATGGGTGACCATCTTTACATACCGAGACCCTTACCTTAGAAAGCACGATAAGCCGTTGGTCCTGGCTGTCATTCATGGATCTTCGACAGTCATTACGGGTCTTCGAAAGCTCGATAGTGTGACAACAAGTAACTGGGTTGTGGAGGTCGGATGGGCAGTCGCTCATTGTGAAATACTGATATTCAGCTGCATCCAGTTAGACTGAAAGCCGACCTCAACATAGCTGGGAAAAGGATAAGCAGATGATGAAGAGATGTGTTACATAGAAAATCAAAGATGTGCATTAAAATAACCCTTAAGCCAATCCCTGTCCTATGAATCACATATTATTCAGGTCGATTGTTTAACTATTGTGTCTACTTTGTGGACAGTGTAAGTGCTATGTACGGTACAGACGCCAACACATTAAGCTACTACATTCTGTCAAATTTCTTTAGTAGATTTTCCACTTTATCGCTACAGCATTAAGATTCAAGGCTGATTGGGAAAATTTGACAGTTTCGGGTAGCTTGATCTGCTGGCGTCTTTACCTAACATTAAACCATATCTATGATACTGTAGCGGTATCTACAACGCCACATGTGAACAACGCGTCATACTGACGTCTCGCAAATCCTGCATCTCGCAAGCAGGGTTTACCGCGCAATTAGCATATATATAATTTCCCAACAACAATCGTTAGGTAATTGCCTGCCAGACACGAACCCGTCTGGTCGGAGGATCCTCACTTTTCTATAAAGCATGAGTGGATTTTACACCCTGTTCCTCATGCCTCTATACTATACTAAACTACTATATTATACTACTCAAAGATAATATAATGCACTAGCTACTTCGAAACTCTAGACAAAGTTATTGTGACAAAAAACACTTGCACACAAGTCCTGAAACTTCGATCGCAGATAGCACCTTCCAAATCCAATAACAAAACAACGCCAAAAGTATCTTCTACAAAAAAAAAAACTAAACACATTTGAAATTCGAAACAATCGGCACTGTCAAACACTCAGACAGACAAACAGACAAAAAAAAAACTAGATTCAGAAGCGCATGCGACTTTACAAAGTTAAAATACAAAAAAATAATATAACACCATTGTTTCACGGCGAATAGAAACTGTTAAAATATAAGAAAGAAATAAGTATGGCGAGGACAGAACTTGGTGTATAAGAAATAAAGAATATTTTACTAAATTATCATTATTTCTTAGAGTTAGAGCTTAGAGTCGTCTCCGTTGAGGGATTGAACTCGATATAGTGTGATCCGACAGAGAACTGAAAATGTCGACATAGCCCACAGAATAAGCAAGTGGCAATGGGCCGACCATATATGTCGTAGAACCGATGACCGACGAGTTCTTGAATGGAGACCGTGAATTGGGAAACGTAAGTTAGGACACCCTTTGGCTGCTTTTCCACCAGAGATGTGCTATGCAGCTATGCTGTGAGGATGTGAAAGCTAAGCTACGAAACTGTGCGACCGTTTCCACTAATGCTAAGCTGTGTAGCTGAGAGAGTATGATGAGCTTTGAAGATGCGCCGTCGCGAGGTAGCTGTGCGAGGAAGATGCTCAACTCGAGCTATGCGATGCATCGATAGTAGGGAAGGCACGGGGAGTACTCTGTTCTACACATAGCTACACCACTCGCGCATCCATAGCTCTTATCCATAGCATGCATCCTTCCATAAACATAGCTTAGTTGAACCCTTTTCCACCAGTGCTATGCTATGTGGATCAATGAATCTGATTGGTGGATATCAAACGCATCCATAGCAACGTAGTATAGAACATCTCTGGTAGAAAAGCAGCTTTAGGTTAGATGGAGCTATGAACTTCGCAGGGTGGCTGGAGTAACTTAACCAGATTAGCCGAGAATCGAACTGAATGGCGTGCAATTTGAAAGACCTATATCCAGCGGTGCAACTGCGTAACGCACTTTTACAAAGGCAATGCCTCTCATTTTGGCAGTTCAACCACATTCATATCCTTATTAGAGTTTTGGCCGAAGAGTGTTGTGTACCGCCGGTTTCGTGGCCGGCTACATGACACCAGTCAGCGAAACACGACGCAGACACTTCGTGTGCGTTAGTTAGTTTTTAATGTAATTATAATGTTGTATGTATTTATAGTATTTTTAAGTTACATTAATATTGTATTTATGTTTATATGGGCCTTGATGCCTGAAATAAACGGATAAATAATTAAATTACGTCAGTGACGTGGTAGAGCAGACTGCCCCGTTGACTAGTGGTTGATTTCCCCGTTGGTCTCGTGGTCGCAAACGCGTCTGCTGAGCGTGAGGTCCTGGGTTCCATTCCCTGGTCGTGCAAAGAGTTTTTCCGTTAGGACTTTCTTAGTAACAGCGCGGAGTTTGGAAGTTGGCGGTGTGATTCCCCGTGCCTCGGAAAGCACGTTAAGAGGAAATGCGGGTGGAAAGACTTTTGAAAATTAGGTATTTGAAGAAACTATCGCTGTCGCTCTGTCTCGCTATCTCTCGTCTATTCGTGCGATAAGGACAACTGCAGATCCGACTGAATAGCCTAAGTAAAAAGTCACATTTTCGAGGTTTGGCTCTCGCCTATTTTCTCCACCAATATTGAACCAATTTAAAAGATATTTCATAAACTGGATATGAAGGATATATACTATGTCGCCATGTTTTCCTTTTTTCATTATTAGTTGTCAAATTTGTACAGTCAACAGCAAAAGTAGATGATCAAAATCAGAAATTCGATACTAATGAACGGAGTTCGCAGCTATATGGCAGCTGTACTAGTAGTAAATGTTTGGTATAATTTACAATCACATACTCTTGAATCACTTCGACGCCACACAGTTCTGACGCGAACTCCGTTCATTAGTATTAAATTTCTGATTTTGATCATCTACTTTTGCTGATGACTGTACCCTAGGCCTCTGTTAACAGCGGTCTAAATAGGCAATTTTGAGCATTTTTTGAGGGTTGTAGTGCTTATAAAAATAATGTAATATCAAAAAGGAAAACATAGGGACATACAAGTAACTAACTTTCATTATTCTGTAAAAAATCATAGCTATATGGTCATTAACCAGAAAGAAAACAGGCGAGAGCGTCTCTATAGAAAAATACCACCCGCATTTCCTCTTAAGCCGTAGGTCCTACTCCTGATCTCTCCCGGTCGTATCGGATTGCCGTCCCATCGGACTATGAGAGTGAGGGAAGAGGGAGTGCACCTGTGTCTGCGCGCACACTTGTGCACTATAATATCTCCCGCGCCGAAGGCTAATCTTCTTTGAAATTGTCCGCCATGACCGTAATACGGCCTGGTGGACTTATATTATTATTGGCAGATGAATTTTTGAAACAATGATTTAATTGATTAGGAATTTCCTTAAAAATCCTTCAGATTATCATTGAAAGGGTGTTGCACAATTTGGTCGCAGACTTATGATGATCGAGCAAACAGGCTACGACTTCCAAGAATCTCGTTTCGATTTAAGAAATTCCGAAAACGGAACATTTATTAAACTGACTGACACCCATTTCTGCTTGTCCCCTAATAGAGTTTAGTCGTGAAACTACCATTAATCATATCACATCTATTAGCGTATTTAACTTAACATAGTATATTTAGACCAGACACTGACATCCGGCGTTAGATATTCTTAGATTTAGTTACTAGTAGACAAAAAGAGAGCAGAGAGCACAAAGAGAGTGGCCTAGCGGCATTGGCCCCGAATTACGAATTGTAAGGTCGTAGGTTCCAAGCCAGACAGGCGCTTTACTTTGTGTAAATAATTTCATCACGACTGCCCTCAAAACGGTGAAGGAAAACATCGTGAGGAAACCGGCATGTCCTAGAACCAAAAATTCGAAGACATTGTGACATCTACCAACCCGCGCTGGGCCCACGTGGTAGATTACAGCCCACTCCCTCTAAAACAGAGGAGGCCTGTGTCCCAGCAGTGGGAACATTTTATAGGCTGACTATATAGAAAGATTTATTAGTTACAAAGCAGTCATAGGTTAATTTTAAATGGCGCTTGGTCTTCTTCGTGTCGATAGTATGACAGATTAATAAATGTTGGCACAATACTTTGTTACATCCACGGCGTCTTCGGTTACCATTTAAAAATTTGAAAAGTCCCGAGAAAAAGTCGGACCTTGGCGAAAAAGGTTACATATATTTTTTTTTTTTGTTTTTAAGTAATGATTTCACTTTTTACATAATCACGCCTGCTAATGCGCGAGAGGTTTGCCAGAGGTGTATCTTATTGTATACCCACATTTTGCCAGTTATTTTTTACAATCAATTTATTCTACCTTTTGCTTAAAAAAATCCCCTTATGGAAATGCATTAAGGTAGCCCGAAATTCAGTTTTTTGCAATTGGCAGGTCAGTGTGAGCCGTGTCAGGTTATATGTTGATTAAAATATAATTCGCGACCGTAACAAATATGACATTACGGAATTATAATCATCAATACAACCCTCTTTTTTTTTTTTTTTTTTTTTTGAGGATGGGAAATCATCAAATGACTCCTCCCGCTCTGGGTGGAGCAGGAGGGAGTGTCAGACTCTTACTGACTAAAACCCACCCGTGTTCCTTCCTTAGCCCTTTATGTTCCAGGGCAGCGGTAACCCTTTCGGACAATCCCGCTACCCTGGCAGGCTTCGGCCCTATGGGGCCCCGTCACAATACAACCCTCTTAATTCATATAATCCTATTGATTAATATTTCATGACCACCCATTCATGACGTTGAAAGAAAGAAAGAAAGAAAAAACATTTATTTAGCACAGACTAAAGGACACATAATACATCAGATGAAGACAAAAAATTAAATTGTGTAAAGTCCGACGTAAGACATTAGTAGGAAAGTGTGCCTCACGGCTGCACCAAAAAGGCCCAGTTCAGCAAAAATGCCAGACAACTAGTGCCTGACGCTGGTTTTCAACTGGACCTGAAGTGTGAGGTAACGAATGTAAATCAGTTTCGTATCGTTGCTTAATCTTAAAGAACGATCCGTGCGGCTGTTACTATTTAGCCACAAGCCCCGCCGTACCTAGCCCCTTTTTTTTTGAGGATGGGAAATCATCAAATGACCCCTCCCGCTCTGGGTGGGGCGGAAGGGAGTGTCAGACTCTTACTGACTAAAACCCACCCGTGTTCCTTCCTTAGCCCTTTATGTTCCAGGGCAGCGGTAACCCTTTCGGACGATCCCGCTACCCACAAGCCCCGCCGTACACCCCCTAAAAACATTTACGTTCTAAAAAAATATTTTCCCGAGCAATGGCGCATGGCACAGTTATATCCATCAAATTGACACGTCAATCATTAAGCTATAATAAAAACAAATGACGAGCAATATAAACAGAAGCCGCTATAATTAAACCAACAGGAAATGCAAGGTAGACGGCGAGGAACATCTGTGGTAGCGTTTATTTATGTTAGGAAAACTAGCTACGGCACGCGAGTTTGCTTCGACATTGGTTCTGAGCGTAAAATACTGCCCCGTTGGTCTAGGTGGTCGTGAGGTCCTGGGTTATATTACGGGGTCGGGTAAAGTGTTATTGAATTCTTTATCTGGAATTTCTCTAAAATTATCTAAAGGCACTTGCTAAAAATATTAACATTGGATATCAATATCGTTCAGCCGAAAGACGACCGCTGCTGGACATCGGCCGCACCGCCACTTCGACCGGTTCTGTGCTTCCCGAATCCAGCAGATTCCTGCAGCCTTCTTAATTCACATTGGATATAAGTAAGTACTAAAAACAGCGGTGGCCCAGTGGAAATGGCCGTGACTTATGACTTGTAGGTCGTAGGTTGGAACCCAGAAAGGCCCTTTACTTTGTGTAAATTATTAATAATTATTAATTACAAATTATTCCATCACCACTGCTCTCATATAGGTGAGGGAAAACATCGTGACGAATCAGGGGTAAGTAATAGATGATATAACAACAAAATCTCTAATATTAACAACATATAACAACGGAACCTATAATTTTATTTAATATAACGATTGGTTGATATAATGAACGATTGATATAATTTTAAAAGACCTAATTTTTATAAGCATAACATACATTAAATATAAAATCATTTGACATACCACTCAAAAGATATAAAACTTATTTGGTCTAATATATTATTTGGTCTAATATATATATTATATTGTAAGTTCTATCGTAGTTATAGGTAATAGTAACCTAAGTAGATATTAAACATAACTAGCAACTGCTTACCACCTGTGCTAAGATAGGTCGATGGAGCCCCGCTTCGCGGGGCTTCTATTTCTGTGTGGTTTAAAAAAAAATAACCACGAAGGCTAAGGCGGGAGCTCCGTTCCGCTTCGCTCCCGCCTTAGCCTTATTTTAATAAGGCGTGGTCGACGGAGCCCCGCTTCGCGGGGCCCCTATTTCTGTCTGCAGGGTTTAAAGGAACCTAACACGAAGGGGATGACGGGGGCTCGTTCGCTCGCTCCGCTCGCTCACTTGAGCCCCCGTTATCCCCTTCGAACCTAACCTGTCCGAGTCGGGGTGCCCCAATTCCCGAGCTCGCTTCGCTCGCTCTTGCATCCTAAGTTCTCATTGCCTTTTTACAAAATCGAGACATGTTAGACCTTGGGGTTATATTAAACGTTAGACCTAATGATTTTCGATTAAATAAACAATATACATATTAAACGTTAGACCTAATGATTTTCGATTAAATAAACAATATACATAATAAACGTTAGACCAAATGATTTTCGATTACATAAACGTTATATCAAACAACGTTATACTAATTAATTTTTAGAATAAATAAATGTTATATGTAAAGAAATTATATCAACAGTTGGTATATCTCACGTTGATTATATCTTATGAACGATAATAAAATGAAATTAGACCAAATGAGTTTATACGTTATGAGACGCACCCACGAATCAGGCATGTCCTAGAGCCAAAAATTCGAAGGCATGTGAAATCTACCAATCTGCACTGGGACCGCGTGGTGGATTACGGCCCACTCCGTCTCACAGAGAGGAGGCTTATGTCCCAGCAGTGGGAACATTCATCTGCCTAGCCTTTTCCCAACTAGGTCAGCTTCCAGTCTAACCGGCTGCAGCTGAATACCAGTATTTTACATGGAGCGACTGTCTATTTGACCTCCACAACGCAGGTACTGGATAATACGATACCCCTTGGTAAGACTGGTTGTCAGACTCGGTCTTGTGACAACCCGTAACGACTGTCAAAGATCTACAAATGACAGCAGGGACCAACTGCTTATTGTGCTTTCGGAGACATGGAGGGGTCTCGGTGTGTAATGGATGGTCACCCATCCACGGACCAACCTCGGCAAGCATTGCTTAACCTTGAAGATCGACCCGTGAGACGGTTTTTATTTGGCCACTTCTGATATAAGTACCTACAATCTTTTAAAATAAAGGCAGAGTATCCTTTCTGTCGACCCCAACGAATCAAAAACTTTTAACACACATCCTGACAAAAAAACAGCTCACCATCGAGTCCCTTATTAGGTCTACATTCAAAACGGTGTAAGTCATTTTTTTCTCTTTTTCGATCAAAAAATGTAATTCGCGTCGCATTCTAAAAGAGTGTTTGATAAAAATAAAAGTAGGGTGAGAAATAGTGTGATGTGAGTTAGTGTGGGTGTGACTTGAGTCCTTTGTGTTTGAAGGTAGCCGCGTATTTTTAGAATTTAATGTCGATATTCCTTTTTGAGTTGTTGAGTTTGTTTTGTTAAGGCGAGGCCGCGAGGTGAAGTCTAAAAAGGTTTTAGGTTTTTATTATTTAAAGGTTTCGTTGAGAAAGATTTAAAAATGTTTTTGTAAATCTTATCTCAGTGTTTTATTTAAAAAATTACGTAACATAAGATCACGCCCAGTTTCCTCAAAGGGTTGGGTAGAGATGTACCGATAGTAAATCCACGTTAATTAGCCAGTTATGTTTAAGTTCCATGTAACAGGGGGCGAGCCTATTGCCATCAACCGGGCACAGATCCAGACTCCAAGCTGCTACTACTAAGTTCCAGATAGAAAAATCTAATAACACTTTGCCAGATCTGGGAATTGAACCCAAGACTTCAAGCTCAGCAGTAGTGCTGGCGACAACTAGATCGCTAGGAGTGTCCATGGAGTTTCTTGCCCGTTCTTCTCCATAGGTACCTACTACGGGGTCCGATAGGGCCGAAGCCTGCCAGGGTAGCGGGATCGTCCGAAAGGGTTACCGCTGCCCTGGAACATAAAGGGGTAAGGAAGGAACACGGGTGGGTTTTAGTCAGTAAGAGTCTGACACTCCCTTCTGCTCCACCCAGAGCGGGAGGGGTCATTTGATGATTTCCCATCCTGAAAAAAAAAAAAGGTACGTACTACGCTTTGGAATGGGCAACTAGCTTCATTTTTCTGACTGACCGACCCTTTGACAATCCAAAAGAGCCTGTAATTGGTTTAACTGAAATAAATACTTTGAGTTTGAGTTTGATCTACGAGCCAGTGTCTACATGACTGTTATCACCAGGCAACAAAATTGCCCAAAAATCCTTAAAAAGGGCGATTTTATAACATGCTAGCGTCTGCTTACGACTTTGTCTGCGTGAAATTTCTCGTTCCCCCGACCACCCCGTTGCATCGAGTCGCATCGCCCGTCCACGTTATTACTCCTTTTTCGTTCAGCATTTTTTCTGACTTTTTTTCTCTTCTCCTAAGAGTTATATCGTGATGTTAAATAGCATGTAGCGTTCCTCAAGAATTGGGTATCAAATGCAATAAAAAAAAAATCGAATCCGGCCGTTAGTTTTAGTGATTAGCGTTTTCAAACAAACAAACTCTTCAGTTTTATTATTAGTATAGATTTACAATAAAAACTAAAATCTCGAAGGGCGAATTTCACCACTGACACTAGACGTTCAGGGGCTGCAGTGTCGACATTCATAGCGATCGCTTTACGACCGAATTCGGTCGCAAAGTCCCGAATTGACAGGTGTAATGTATGGAGTGACAGGACTTTGCTACCGAATTCGGTCGTAAAGCGATTGCTATGAATGTCGAGACTGCAAACCCTGGGCCCTAAATAACTTTGACCACTTAACGATTCCTTACTTCGAAATCACGTCAATTCCTTAGCTAATCACGCCAACCTCGCGATTATTTTGCGCTGTTTCGTTCATTGTGTACTATAGAATAGGGTTTCATTTGTGGAGTTCGCTTTTCGGTCTCAGAAGTAATAAACATAATTTAATACAGTTATAATTATCATAAGACGTCTTTTAATAATTAAGAATTATTACAATGCTTCCTGAAGCCACTTCAATTATACAGATTTAAGCAGGAGTTTGCTACTTAGATTTGTAAAATTGGAAGTGTAGTTTGATCAGCAGTGTCTTTGTCTTGCAAAGTTTTGTCAAATTACTTGTTAGTGCTGATGGATTATTATATCATTTCTGTAAAGACAGAGACAACTTCTTATGCCTTATGACCTGTGGGGTAATTGCGTAATACACTGTCTATACTGGCAATAGTTTCCATTTTGACAGTTCAACAATATTCATTGCGTTGTTTACGTTGCTGAGCAGACAAATTTTTCGAACTTAAGAAGCAATGGATTAGCAAAATCCTTCAAAATTATTTAGATACAGATTGCGTGTGTTACGCAATAATAATTATGGTTCTGCCCAGCCTGCCTATAAAAAATCTGTCAAATATACAAGCTGTTGTTTTGCATCCTCGTCAAATTTCAGGAGGCTGTTGTGAAAGACATAAATAATCAAATAAAATTACGATCCCTGGTAAATAATGAATACATACTTGTTTTTTTAGTTATTTAAGTTTGACAGTATTTCAGAATACACCATTTTCAAAGAACAGAATCACGTTATGGTATCGTATAAGCGGCCGCGTTTTTATGTGTATGTAAAAGGGTAGTTACAGTGCGGTCTCACACAGGCCGCGTTTTAAAACGCGTGTCCCTCAACTGCCGATTTCCGAAAATTTGAAAGAAAAATCTACTTATTTTATTATTGATTCGTGTCGAGAATCAGTAGCATAGTTACCTCCTTGAATTTGACGAGTATGCAAAACGACACCTTGTATATCCAATAGTTTAATTTTCATTTTCAATGTTAGGATTTATTAAATAGTTTCAAAATATGTATGCATTAGTATACATTGTATTGTGTACAATACATTAAAATACTTGTATATTTTAATTTATTGTCGTACTAGCCGTGGCCCGTGGTTTCACCCGCATAAGTTTCGATCCCGTGGGAATATCGGGATAAAAAGTATCCTATGTGTTAACCCTGGTTACAAACCACCTGTGTGCCAAATTTCATCCGAATCCATTCAGTAGTTTTTGCGTGAAAGAGTAACAAACATCCATCCATCCATCCAAATTTTCACGTTTATATGTAATATTAGTAGGATCATTGTAGACCCAGCGTTGTGTACAGCTGTATGTTTAGTTCATTTCATATTGCTTTTTCATATCTATGATGTTGTCTATAGATTTATGTTTTTGGAGAGTTAAATTAGAGCAGGCTTCGTAAATTTTTGATAGAGAAAACATACTACAGTGTAACTGAGTTCCTAACAGATTAAAAATACATTAATTGTTCATTTTATTTTATACCTTGTATATAAGATAATTTCACTGATATTAATGTATAACAATATTGAGAATTTATAATAATAAAGAAAATTAATAATGAGAATGACATAATTTATGATGATGATAATCATGTACAGAATGATAATTGTAAATATTTGCGACCTCCACAACCCACTTGTTGGGTAATACGATACCCCTTAGTAAGACTGGTTGTCAGATTATCAGGTTTCTGACGACCCGTAACGACTGTGAAAGATCTACGAATGACAGCCAGGACCAACGTGGCAACAGCTTAACGTGCTTTTAGAGGCACGGAGGGGTCTTGTCTTGTAAAGATGGTTACCCATCCACGGACCAACCGTGCAAGCGTAGCTTAACCTTCTCGATCAAACCGTGTGGCTGTTATTTCTAAGCCACAAGCCTCTCCCTAATGTGCAATAAAATATAATAATATAATATTCTAAGCTGAGATATTTAGAGAAAATGGTTTATGCCTTTTTAACTACGAGGGGTGTTCAATGTATTCGTGGTATCAAGGTGATTTACTAATGATATGGATAATTTGACTAATAAGTTAAGTCTGACAACCAGTCTTACCAAGGGGTATCGTATTACCCAGTAACTGGGTTGTGGAGGTCAGATAGGCAGTCGCTCCATGTAAAATACTGGTATTCAGCTGCATCCGGTTAGATTGGAAGCCGACCCCAACATAGTTTGGAACAGGCTAGGCAGATGATGATGATGATGATGGATAATTTGACTAATTAATTAATTAGTGACATTATCTAAGGGTATAAAGGTAAAAATCCGTATAGCTGTGATCATTAGTTTGCTAGTTATTCCTACTCAACGACAACTGGAATAGCTAACGTGACAATGTTGAAGAAAATCGAGCACCGCGCTGTTATTATATTCCTTACCAAACAAGGAAAAACTCAAAAAACTATTCAAGAAGTGATGGTGGCTATTTACCAAGATTCTGCACCTTCGTTATCAACGGGTCAAAAGTGGTCAAGTTAATTTAAAACGGGCAGAGAGAGTATTGAAGACGACTCTCGCTCGGGCGGCCCAGTTACTACCTGGAAGATGCCCGAATGAAGATCAAAATGATAGCAGAGATGACCCACCTCTCTGTTGGTTCCATACACGCTATTCTTAATAAACTTCTATATCTTTCAAAAGTCAGTGCAAGATTGGTGCCGCGAATGCTGACGGCGGCGGGCGGCGCCTCAAAACCAAGTGCGAATCGCGTGCTGTAGAGTTTTAGAGCTCTGTGCTGAACTTTCGTCAAGTATTTTCGATCGATTTTTTACTTTTTTTTTTTTTTTTACACGTGGGTTCATCATTATGACCCTGAAAGTAAGCAAGAGTCCTCCAGTGGCACAAGACGGGTACTGCAAACCCTAAGAAATTCAAAGTCGTTCCGTCTGCCGGAAAAATCACGGCCACACTGTTTTGGGACTCAAAGGGAAGTTTGTTGATTGAGTACACAAAAAAAGGTGATATCATAAACGCAGCATCCTACGCATCCACTTTACGAAATGTACGGGAAGCAATTAAAGTAAAAAGACGGGGTAAACTGACCACCCGGTGTGTTGCTTCTTCACGACAACGCCCCGGTCCACACGTCGCGTGTTTCCAAGGCCGCTGTGCGAGATTGTGGTTTAGAAGAAATTAACCACCCGGAGCTAGCCCCGAGTGATTATTATTTGTCACAAATTTGAAAAAAACCCTTCGTGGGAAACGATTTTCCATCGATGAAGAGCTCAAGGCAGCAATAAATGCGCATTTTTCAGAGAAAGAGAAAAGTTTTCTTTACAGGGTATTGTAAAGTTAACTTCGAGATGTATTGAATGCATTGGGTTAATGGGGGATAAAATTGAAAAATAAAAATAATTTTAATTGAATTTAAGTCTTTTTTCATGCCGATACCGAGAATACATTGAACGCCCCTCGTATGTAGAATATTATAATCAACTTAAGACAACATTAAGCAACATTTGGGACTCCAGAAAGGTAATGCTTATTATCATAACTCGAAATAAACAAGCTTATGAACAACAACAGCACATGAACAGAAATACTTCTATTCCTGCTCTGTATATTCTAATTAACTTAAGATTTTCGGGCTCTTGTTAAACCGTAGCGGAGAGAATTCCTTGCAACTTTCGTATTACATTCAGAGCCAGAATTGCATTGGAGTTAAGAAGTTCTAAACTATGGCAGGAGGTAAATTATTTGGGTTATTAGTAGTTTCGCACGAATTTACTTGCCAAAAACGGGCGAATCGTCACTTTTAAATAATAATAAATTATTTTTTCTATGTATCTGTATTTAAACTATAACATAATGAAGAATAAATGCTGTATTGACTTTTTACGACATAAACTTGACCAAAACATACTATACTTTTGTCTATAACAATTACAAAAAAAAAACTGCGGAGGACGAAACAATAATCAGACTCAACAATCTTTTACCGCGTTACTCTAGCCCCAAGTTAAGTACACAGATTCATTATAACGCCTACGGTACCCCAAAAATCATGCACCATCATACAGTTTGATCAGTGATTAGTCTAACACGCAATTACTGACAGATTAACTAGTAAACAGGTAACGGATTCGTGTACTGTAACTGTTTTAAATGCTAGTTATGCCTCGGGGGTACGCCTAAGTGAATAAATATTTTGCTATATAATCATTCTCCAGCCTAGCCTTTTTCCAACTATGTTAGGGTCGGCTTCCAGTCTAACCGGATGCAGCTGAATACCAGTATTTTACATGGTGCGACTGCCTAACCGACCTCCACAACCCAGTTACTGGGTAATACGATACCTCTTGGTAAGTTTATATATAAAAAAATAATCATTCATTTCAGGAAGTTATTCCCATATTAAGAAGCACTACAAATTATATAGAACAAACACAACAAATACAACACAAATTACACACATAAAATATTACACATTCAAAAATTGCATTACAAATAAATAAGTTAATTTAAATAAAAAATAAATTAAAATTATAGTTATTAGGTTAAAATTCATTCGATTCATAAGTTACCAGAAGATATAAGAAATATAAATAAATCCAATATTTTTATTAATAAATTAAAATTATTTTTATTAAACAAAAGCTACTATAGTATAAACGAACACTTAAATCAAAGACTATAATTGCAATAAATACATTTTTAAATAATTATATACATGTGGATATTTATCAAGAAGATTATATAATTAAACATAACATGACTTCTAAATACACAATAAGTAGATAAATTATAAAATGTTACCTACTGAATCTCTAATTGTGATACACGTAAAACTGATCTCTTTTATTTATAATCATAAAATATGGTCTCCTATTAAATAAGTGTTTGTGTTACCTATTTTAGTATTTATTATTTATTTAAACTTTTCGCACAAAAAGGTACAAAGGCGGACTTAATGCCTAGTATATTACCTAAGTAAATATATCTAAATGTAAAAATAGTATTTTAAGCAAATAGCTACCTACTTACCCTTATAATAGATTATTTTATTTATGTTACTGTTATTAACTTTTTTATTTGAGCGTAATTTTTTAGTTTTCATGTAGAATTTTATTTTGATTTTTGTTTCTACTATTTTGATTTTTAATAAATATTTATAACTATAATTCTGATGTGCCCTAACAGGATCTACAACGGCTCTTAACTAGAAGCCTTTTGTGAACATCTGTATACCTTGTGGAATGTAAATAAATGAATATGAATACTGGAAATAAATTACACAAAGTAAAGCGCCTGTCTGACTACTACTATGATAAACGACTTTTTGAATGCCTATGCGCAAACTGAAACTGAAAGACTAAGAAATCCTGTTTTTTTTTTTCTTTTTTGCGGATGGGAAATCATCAAATGACCCCTCCCGCTCTGGGTGGAGCGGAAGGGAGTGTCAGACTCTTACTGACTAAAACCTACCCGTGTTCCTTCCTTAGCCCTTTATGTTCCAGGGTAGCGGTAACCCTTTCGGACGATCCCACTACCCAATCCTGGGGGTCTACTCCGAAGTAGTATCGGCCGAATTTTCGGCCGTTTCCTGCTACTAAGTTACTATTTGGTTGGGTCGGTTCCGATCCTACACTCCTACACTCTTTCGAATATTGACTATGGTCCCGACCCAACTGAGCTGATTTAAATTTAGTTTAGTTTGTGAACAAAGGGAATCGGCGCCATTGTCAAGAATAACGCTTAACTTAAGCGCGTGCTAAGTAACGTTTATAGATCTCGGCCTTAGACTGTAGAACTGTGAACGTAATAATAACAAACAAACATACCCGGGTTTTCTATTTCGGATATTTTGTTATCATTAGGATAGTTAAGGTTAGTTGAACCACCGCTTAACAGTTTAGCGCGAGTGAATTTATCGTAATTGATGTAACTGTTTGTTTTATTTATAATTTAACTAGCGATGCGCCCCTGCTTTGCACGGTTTTTACGACTTGACAAAACATCGAGTGCACTGTGGTGGCCCAGTAGAAATGACCATGACTTACGTGGTTGTAGGTTCGAAGCTAGGCAGGCACTTTACGTTAATTATTTCGATACCACTGCTCCCAAAACGGAGAAGGAAAACATCGTGAGGAAACCGGCATGTCCTAGAACCAAAATATTTGAAGATACCATCATCTACCAACCTTGGGCTGCACTGGGTCTGTGTGGTAGATTACAGCCCACTCCCTCTTACAGAGAGGAGGCCTGTGTCCCAGCAGTGGGAACATTATAGGCTGATTTATGCTTATGCTAAAACATCGAGAATTCTTAATATAATAATATGTCAAATTAATATTAATGGATTATACACATAAATATTCCAGAATAAATTCTCAAAATGATGGTGAAAATCGAACAAAAATCAATTACGTTGGAGAACATCGCGGTCACACAGACAAACGCGAAAAGCGACTTCAATTTATGTAAAGTATTCTTGACTTCGTTAAAAGTACTTGCGGTAAGTACTTACTACGCTGGTGTTGTAGTCGCAAGCGCTACTGCTTAGCATGAGGTCGTAGATTCGATTCCAAGGTCGGGTCTGGATTTATGCCTGGTTGGTGGCACTAGGCTACAAAATGAGTACGGTACCCTGGAATCTCGAAGAGAGCTCTTGGATCAAAATCAAAATCAAAAGTCATTTATTCAAATTAGGCTGAGAATCAGCACTTTTCGAACGTCAAAATTACAAAAGACAGTCCCCCAAAAACGCCCGCCCTTCACCACTTCCTAGTGCTATCGCTGGGAAGAAGAAGTGGCGCAACAAACTCCCCAGCAGCACAGCTGTCTGTTTAGTTAGAATATAGTTGCATGTATACAATACTAGGAACCTATGTTCAGTAATGAACATTACAAGAAACTTAAATTATTTGCCATATGTCAGCTAGCCACGCCATTATACCAACAAATATAATAAAAACTATACGTACTCAAGCCAAAAAATAATTAATTAAAATAAAAACTTACCTACTACCTAAATAAAAGCCTCCAGGCATAAAGGGCGTGACAGCTTACATATTTATGCATTGCTGGGTTCGTCACATAGATAGATCGTTCGATCTGAGATTCGCGTATAAACTGAGGGGCAATTCTTGTAATTTTAAAAATGTTCACAGTCAGAAGGCCAATTCTCGTAATTTAAAACGTTCAAAATCTAGTCGCAGTCTCATCTCAGCGACAAACAAATGTCAAAAACTTGTCAAAATGTAGGGAAATTAGAGATATTTTTGACAGATTGAGACTGAGATCAGACTGTGAACGTTCTAAAAATAACGAGAATTGCCCCTCAGATCTGTCTCAATCTGTCAAAATTACCTCTAATTTCCCTATGTTTTGACAAGTTTTTGTCATTTGCTTGTCGCCGAGATGAGACTGCGACTAGATTTTGAACGTTTTTATTTACGAGAATTGGCCATCTGCTCAAGAACACCATCGACTGCCCACAATTGGTATGTAGGTTAAATTTCAGAGTACCCCGTTGACCACCTCGCAAACCTATAACACCCTTAGCTCCACCTGTTCACCGTTCAGTGTCTGGTACTAATTCGCCTATACCCCGCATGTGCAAACTCATAAGCGAACGCAGCGAGGTCGCTGCGTTCGTTTATGAGTTTTTTTTTGACGTCAACCAGGCGGTTGACGTCCACGCAGACTCAATATTGACGTTTGTCAGACGCCATTAGTATTTAATATAATCTAGAATTTAAGTACATTGAGTCTTTAAAATTTAATTTATAAATTACAAAGAGCATTTTGCATTTAGTGTTTGCCTGTAACTGGTTGTGCGGTTAGATTTAGGGCACAATTACTTGTATGTTCCTATCTGTATAATATCTGTAACAACTGTTAGTGAAATAGGCTCGCCCCCATTTATATGAGTGGGTGAAGTGTTATTGAGCTTTTCCATCAGGAATTTCTCAGAAGCAGCTTGGAGTGTTCCCAGTTGATAGCAATAACCCACAGAATTTACCTACACCATTTCTCAAAAATTTCGAGTGCATTCCGAAAAACTTTTTCCCATGCGAAAATATAAAGCGTGAAACACAAGCAATTAATTCACTAAATTCCAAGAAAACTACACTAAAAGGTACCCATGTATTAATTAGGTGCAATGCAAAGCATTCAACCAAAAAGTGATGAATCAGTAACCTTATTTATAAGTTTTTTCCCGACCTCGTCCACGTTTATGTCGGAAATAATCCCAGGACAAAAACTATTCTATGTTGTAATCCAGGTTATAAAATATCTGTGTGCAAAATTTCATCAAAATCCGTTCAGCCGTTTTTGCGTGATTGAGGAACAAACATACAAACATCAAAACCTACATTAGTAAAATTTCACTAAAATTTAATTTAAGCATAAATTTTGTACACGATAATAATCTTTTGTGAAGCGAGTTAACTAAATAATTACCAATTAAAGTTAAACGATGGATATCTGGTGATTAATAAGATATTTTTAATAATTTATCACCCCGTGATTGGATCGGTGTTTCTAAACGAAGCGACTATGAGATGGCGGCGCATTTTAAAATGGCCGCACAGAATTTTTTACAGAGTAGTGTGGGGACAGAGACTTTTTGCATTAACAAAAGTAAAGTAGTAACCGCTGGCTTCCAAAAGCCGCTAATTATTCTGTCGCCATTGGCTATATCAACTGAGATGGTAGCATTGAAGTATATGTGGGTGGTAGGTAGATATAAATCGATGCATGGTAAATGATTCTATAGTTCTTTCTATAATCAAATTCAGCCGGTCTATTCTATAAAAATCTCACCGTGAAAACTTAGGTGAAATGACCTTCCAATAGTGTCAATCCTTAGTATCAGGTAGAATGACAGCTCACTCCAAGCTCACTTCACATACGTTTTCACGGTGAGATTTTTATAGAATAATCGTATACAGGCAGCTGGAAAAAAAAATTAAGATCATAAAAGTATTAGTCACATTTAGTAAGAACCCTCTGCCATAACTACTCTGTGTTTATCGAAAAATTAATTGGCGCCCAAATCGTGCGAGCGTTCCGAAACAATGTCAAAATCTTTTTGCGTTAACAGTTGCCAGTGCAAAATAAAAAAGTAAAACACAGATAAAGCAAAAACGTTCGGAGGACAAATTTCTTACGCTTTTCTGCACCACACACTTGCCACACTGAAATACACTTTGTATAATTATCCTGATTTTGTGAAAAGCTCGTATTCCGTTGGAATAAAGGTGAGTTTTGGATGTTTTTTTTATGACGGTAAGTTTTTTGACGGCAAAATAACATTGTTTATGTTACAAGTTTTTATTCTCAAGTTTAATTGTGCGAAATTGTTGCATACGTGTTTTTTGATGTAGTAAAACTAAAAAATATTAATTCGCATTTCATCCCACTCAAATTTTGACTTTGTCAACCTTGAAATAAAGTTGACAATTGAATTAAAAATCATCTCTCACATGTTTGTTTTAAAATATTTTTTTATCAGTAATTGGTTCGAGGCACGAAGTGTGGCTTTTATTTTTGCGTTCATATAATTTGTTTTATGAGTCAAAACATTATTTATGCCGATGAAGTGTTAAGTTTACTGTGACTGACAGGTATTTAAACACATTTACTTCGATAATTAACTCGAATAATTAGTAAAAACTTAATTTTAACTTTCTACTTAAAGCAATTAAGTCCTATTAGTATTTGTGTATACCTACATACGTTGGACCTCATTTAGGGGTCCGTGGCTAAATAATAAGAGCCGCACAGGTGGATTGATTAGGCTTTTTTTTAAATTAACCTCGTCTATCTAGTTTGCAGCAAGCCGGAGACATAACTTAATATAAAGAAAGAAAGAAAGAAAGAAAGAAAGAAAGAAAGAAAGAAAGAAAGAAAAAAAGTTTATTAATAACAAAACACACACATATTACACACACACACATACATTATTTGGTTGGTTGTTTTTTTAATATGGCATCATAATACTTTATTTGGTAATAAACCTACATTTTATGGCAATCATAGTGGTTTACTTAGGCAGAAATAGCGCATTAATTTGCTAAGATTTAGTGATAATTTACTACATTTGGTGTTCGACGACAATTTGAAGTGCAAGAACCCTTTGATACCCTTAGGTATCAAAGCATTTTATGGTGGTCATTATATTTAACCCCATGGAGAAATATGGAAGAAAAAGACATGTTGCGCCGACCTCAAATACATTAGGATAAGGACAGGAAACTTATGACATTAAGACCTCATTAAATTTCTGGGTTCAATATCCAAGCCAGGGCCCCAATTTTGTATAATCCCCCGCGAAATCTTACCACGTGCAAACCAAGTCAATCGTGTCTTGTTCACGGCAAGGAATCGAAATGTCAACCGTACGGACAACATTGTATATTGCCATTGTGTCATAGAGAATACGTTAATAGCAAAGAGGCAATTCTCGTAATTTGAAACGTTCAAAATCTGGTCGCAGTCTCATCTCAGCGACAAACAAATGTCAAAATGTAGGGAAATTAGAAGTATTTTTTGACAGATTGAGATTGAGATCAGACTGTGAACGGTCTTAAAATTACGAGAGTAAAATTGCCCCTCAGATGTCGTTATTGACTAAGGAGTTGACGTGGTTTCGAAGTAAGGAATCGTTAAGTGGTCATAGTGAATTTGGGCTTAGCGGGGGTTGCGTGACACACTATCAATAGTGCTAATGGCTTTCATTTTGACAGGTCAATAACATTCATTGCGTTATTTACGTTGTTGAACAGACAAATTCGAACATATGAAGCAATGGATTAGTAATATCCTTAAAAATGGTTCAGATTGAGATTAATAAGTAGTGTGTTACGCAATTAGGGTTCAGGGCATAGTAGGGTTTTTCTTTTAAGACTTTTTCAGTAGCGGTTCAGCTTCTGAACTTCTGCCCGGTTGATGGCAATATAGGATCACACTCGAGTCAACAGAAAGAAGACAAAATAAAAACTTTTTTGCAAAAAAAAATCAACCGACTTCCAAAAACGACACTACAAAGAAAAAAATAGCTTTAATTTCGGAAGTCTTTGTAGTGTCGTTTTTGGAAGTCGGTTGATTTTTTTATGCAAAAAAGTTTTTATTTTTCACTTTTAAGTTGTAATTTTTACTAGTAATTTTGGTTTAAAAACCAAACTACTGAACCGTTTTTGATGAAATTTCTATGGAACCATTAGGGAAGTATACCCATTCCAACAAAAAAAGATTTTTTCAAATCGGTTGGCAAGCGACGGAGTTATGCGCGAACAAACATAAAAAAAAAAAATACAAACATCCGAATTGAGAACCTCCTCCTTTTTTAGAAGTCGGTTAAAAAGTATTTATTGTGACTCGTAAAGGAAGATCACAAACTAAAGTAACCAAAGCCAAAAAAAAAAAAACAAAATTATATATTTTTTAGGGCTATTTTTTCAATCATCTGATAACTTTATTCGAGACATAGTTTTGTAATTTTGATAGTTATTTCATATAAAAACTGTCAAACATCACTTTTATTCCTTGAATAAAAGTTATCTAGCGATGGAAAAATCAGCCCTTAATGTAACAAAAAGAAAAAACAGAAAGTTCCAAACGTCGAGATCCAAAATAGTGAGAAGATCTTCGATATCGGAAAACGTATTAAGTATGAATCTAAAATGGAGATAGGCAGGACACCTGGCAAATTGTGACCAAGTGGCGTCCAAGGACTGGGAGACGAGATGTCGATCATCCGGCAGCGATATGGGCGGACGATATTGTTACCACTGCAGGTAGAACCTGGGTGAGGCTGGCACAGGAGCCTGGGGATTGGCACAAGACAGAATTCGGAGTTGGATGATGATTTTGACATATCTGCCATAAGTACGTGTGTCTTATGAGTTGTAGGTCGTAGGTTCGAACCCAGACAGGCGCTTTACTTTGTGTAAATAATTTCATCACCACTACTCTCAAAACGGTGAAGGAAAACATCGTGAGGAAGCTGGCATGTCCTAGAGCCAAAAATTCTAAGACATATGACATCTACCAACATTGGGCCTGCGTGGTGGATTACGGCCCATTTTCTCTCACCGAGTGAAGGCTTGTGTCCCAGCAGTGGGCACATTATAGTCTGATTATGCTTAAGCTATCTCTGCCATACCCCTTCGGGGAATGCAAACGTCATATTCTACAAAGTACCATGCTATAATTTGACGACAAGGGAGACACAAACACACCACACCACATCACAAACACGCACACCAAACCACACACACACCACACCACACACACACACACATGCTTTCCTAGATAAAAGTTGAATTTCTTTTGTATGTACAGTCCTACATTATTATTGTTTCTAGTTTTAGAAGAGCGGGGTCTCCTAGTACAGGTATATTTATTACTTAAAAGGAGGCCTCTGTTGTAAGCATTATATTGTAGAAGTTCGTAAAGTTAACTGAAATAAATATTATTATTTATAATTTTATTCTCATAAGAATCAAATTAAGTCTAAAATAATAATACATATGTACAAGTGAAAAAAAAAAGAATCATAGGGCATCAAAAAATTCGTTCGCATCGCTGTCAACAGGA
The DNA here is from genome assembly GCA_951799955.1 of Apamea anceps. NCBI lineage: Eukaryota > Metazoa > Arthropoda > Insecta > Lepidoptera > Noctuidae > Apamea > Apamea anceps. Next base: position 5,345,983 of record OX637527.1, on the reverse strand, counting down.
ACAGTGCCCAAAAGGCTGGCAGCATTGCCACGTTGTATGGCGTATTGTAGAAGTTCGTAAAGTTAACTGAAATAAATATTATTATTTATAATTTTATTCTTATAAGAATCAAATTAAGTCTAAAATAATAATACATATGTACAAGTGAAAAAAAAAAAGAATCATAGGGCATCAAAAAATTCGTTCGCATCGCTGTAAACAGGAACAGTGCCCAAAAGGCTGGCAGCATTGCCACGTTGTATGGTGATGCTAATTCTTTGGCCAAGAAACAGGCCAGCCCTCTGGTCACGTAAAGAGTCGACTAACCGCTTGGCGATATCTCGAAACACAAAGTGGGCACTCGGACCCCCATGGCCCTAGTGTTTCAACCCCAAACGGCTCGAAGATATAACTTAATATAATTATTAAATATTGTTAATATTATTTTAGGGAAGTACAGCAACGAGCGGCTTTATTCAAAAGCGATTTTACTCCTTTATTTTTGAATGAAATTGTATGTTGCTACGAACATAGTATTTTCGAACCCATAGGTTTTTGCAATGTGTCGTATTTCATTGTTGTTTTCGTTATTTAATGGAAAAATCGCTATTGAAAGTTTCCAAGTCTTGATATATTCGTGCTCGTGCTTATACCTATGATAAAATTATCAACTTTTTCTTTCTTGATTGTCAACCATTTTCTACCCAAGATTAAGAGTAAACACATCGTTAACGAATGGTTCCGGTAATCCGTCAAGTTAGGTTACTTAAGCAGACCTAAGATACCGGCCCTTGCTGGTCGTTTCGACTCTTTAGGTACCTACGTAGGTACTCGCGAAGCCATAAGTACGTACACGCGATGGTTTAGTTCGGTTAGTGTGGAGGTGGATTGTGTTAAATGATTTGTAGCGGTATCTACAACGCCACATGCGAACAACGCGTCATACTGACGTCACGCAAATCCTGCATCTCGCAAGCAGAGTTTACCGCGCACTTAGCATAGATATAATTTCCCAACATCAATTGTTGGGCAATTGCCCGCCAGACACAACACCCGTCTGGTCGGAGGATCCTCCCTTTTCTATGGAGGTTGAGTGAACTTTACACCCTGTTCCTCATGCCTCCAAAGATTATTTAAAAAAAAACATTTTTAATAGAAGGGAGAAAAAAGATAGGCAGGTCTTGGTTAGGTCTGCATGTGTTTTATTTTAGTTTATTGTAAGTAGGCTGTGTAGAACGAAACGTGGCAATACTTACTGAAATAAAATGCCAAATTATTTGTTTGTAAACAAAAAAAATACAGGGACAGCATTTTATCAACAGATCACATAAGCACAATGAGGGCACAGAAGGTTGACCTGCCCTGGAAGGTTACTATACCTACTTAGCAAGTTAGTATTAGTTGACAAGTGACATAATTATCATGCGATCGTGTGCGCACTTACATAAATAAATAATCAGCTTATAATGTTCTCACTGTTGGGCCACAGGCCTCCTCTTTTCGAGAGGGAGTGGGCTGTAATCCACCACGTGGGACCGGTTGGTAGATGCACAGATTACTGAATAGGTAGATGTCACACCATGTCTTCGAATTTTTGGTTCTAGGACATGCCGGTTTCCTCACAATGTATTCCCTCACCGTTTTAAGATGCCCCGACCTGCATCTACCCTGCATAGTCATGATTAGGGCAAGAGCCCTGAACTAGACATAACATAACATAACGCCTGTTATTCGAGTTCTTCTAAATCAAGCATGCACGTAACTATAACTACGCAATACCAAGGGCTCTGATAATGTCAGAGGACACGGGCAGGGCAGGAGTGGGTTTTAGCTGGTAAGAGTCCGGCACTGCCCAGACTGGGTCATTAGTGAGGCAGTCTGGGCGTCCATGAGCATTTCCCACTCCTGCCAAAACAAAAAAAAAAAAAAAACATAACGCCTGTACTTCCAGTAGGGCTAGTCAGAGGTAAAGTAGGTTATGCAAGTTATGCTTAAATCCCATGTAATTGAGGGCGAACCTACGAAAATTATAAATTATTAAAAAGCCTTCTCCACACTATGCAAGCTCTGGCGTCTTGCTCAGCCCACAGGATACGTGGTGTAACCGGCACATTCTTTTAACACAGGGTGTTCAAAAAAATTGGAGCATTTTTATAAAAACATATTAATTACATCACACCCGTATTTCGCGAAAGGAGAAAACATCACAAGCTGTTAAATTAGCTGTACTTTATGCATAATATAGCCTCGAAGGTTAAGCTTCGCTTGCCACGGTCGAGTCGTGGATGGGGGACCACGTGTTTCGGAAAACACGTTAAGTAGTTGGTGAAAAAAGTGTCCATGGAGTTTCTAGCCCGTTCTTCTCCATGGGTACCTACTACGCTTTGGAATGGGCAACTATCTCCATATCTTTCTGCCCAACCGCCTCCTTCACAATTCAAAAGTGGCTGTAAATGGTTTAATTGAAATAAATGGTTTGAGTTTGGGTCCCAGCTGTCATTTGTAGGACTTTGACAGTCGTTAATAATAATAATAATTTATTTAATAAAAACGTTTACAAAAGGTGTACATTTATCCAAGAGTGGCAAATTTCCCATACAATTATAGTGCCGAAAAATAAACTACTACTAAAATATTTTATTTTTATTTTTTTATTACAGGTGCAAGTAATGATGGTTCGGAATTCGAGTGTTAGGTAGCGACCCACCCGAACTAGGTTTAATACAAACCTGTGTTTCAGGCCAAAGTCGTTACGGGTAGTCAGAAGCGCAAGGTCTGACAACCAGCCTTACCAAGGGAGGGGTATCGTATTACCCAGTAACTGGTTGTAGAGGTCAGGTAGGCAGTCGCTCCACGTAAAATACTCGTATTCAGCTGTTTCCGGTTAGACTGGAAGCCGACCCCAACATAGTTGGGAAAAGGCTTGGCAGGCATTAATAATTACCGTTAACCAGGAAAAAATCCAGACTCCGGCGATGTAACAGAGAATTTTCCGATGGAAAAACCCGATTTATATTTAATTATGTATGTTTAATTAAGTATTTTTTATCAACTTTGTATTTTATTTCTCCACAAAGAATTTTCCTGTTTCACCTATTAGGAAATTGATGAACGCTTCATTTCGACGAACCGGATAAAAACAATTAGTAAATTACTAATAATTGAAAACCCGTGTCGTTCCCGGCAAATAGGTCAAAGTTATGATAACAAGAAGTCTGTGTTCTCTGGCAGCGGGCTGGCCATGTTTGTCGAAGGACCGATGGCCGGTGGAGCCGACGATTCCTGGAGTGGAGACCGCGTATCGGCAAGCGTAGTGTGGGACGCCCCCCAGCTAGATGAACCGATGACCTAAAGAAGGTGGCTGGAACATACTGGGTGCGGAAGGTGGAGGACAGGGTGTTGTGGTGCGGCCTGGGAGAAGCCTATGTCCAGCAGTGGACTGTCTTCTTCAGTGACTTGTATTTTGGTTCAAGAACAAGGTTTCCTCACGATATTTTCCTCCACCTTTTGAGAGCAGTGAAGATAAAATAATTCACATTTATTAATCTTCTGGGCTTCCTGAACCCATCATAGATCTCAGCCATCTCTTTCCACCAGACCAAGTCGAGGCCAAGAGCTGGTCCATTTTCCAATTTAAAAAATATCTTCTAAAACCCGGGCAGTCAGCGTGGGCTAGTTTTCTTAAATCGTAATAACTTGACTTTTTTTTTATTCTTGCTGTTTTTCGCCACCACCCTGTACACAACGCATCATATTACTTGTATGCGTGTTTTGACAGGCGTTTACCGAACGCTCCGTGAAACCTTATCGTTACTATTACATGCTAATCACGGCAAGACTTAGTGGCGTGGTTCCCGTGGTTGATATACCACCACCTCTGCTGATGTGGGTGTGCAAAGATTACTGCCAAGACAATGAACAGAACAGAATCTTGCGTGTATTTTTTTTCCCAGTTTTAAGTCAATAAATAATAAGCTACAGTCTGTTCAAATCCTTGTTTCCAATTGACGTTATTTCCGCATTAACGAATATCAACTTTATGGTTGTATAAATCAAGTTGATTTCAGAACGACTACTACTATTTAAAAAGTGCTTGAAGTCAATATAATTAATAAACTCAAACTATTTTAGATTCAAGTCAATGAAAGACGTGCCCAGTAAGTAGTAGCTTTATAGTACCTATGTACATAGTACTCACATATGTGCTATGCAATTATGCAATACTAGGAGATTGAATATAAATATTGCAAAAATAGTATTTTAAAATCTTCAGTAGCTCCAACAGTATGACCTAGGTAGTATAATAATAATCTACAGTATGTTCAAATCCTTGTTTCCAATTGACATTATTTCCACTTTAACGAATATCAACTTTATGGTTGTTTAAATTAAGTTGATTTTAGAACGACTAGAACTATTTAAAAACTGATTTAAATAAGAAAGAAAGAAAAATGTGTTTATTGGCATTACAGCAAAATAAAATTATAAAACCAGTATTAGGTACATTATAATGCCAAAAGGGCCTCAGCTCAGCATAATGTCAGATGACAACACAAGTGTATCACCAGAGGGGCAATTCTCGTTATTTTATGAACGTTCACAGTCTGATCTCAGTCTCAATCTATCAAAAATACCTCTAATTTCCTTTAATATATATAACTTTTTTATATAACTTTTTACATTTTGATTTACTTTAATCTGAGGGGCAATTCTCATAATTTGAAGAACGTTCACAGATCTCAGCCCTAAATCAAAATTCCTCTAATTTCCCTACATTTTGACAAGTATTTGACATTTGTTTGTCGCCGAGATGAGACTGCGACTAGATTTTGTACGTTTTAAATTACGAGAATTGGCCTTCTGATGCTGATTTTCAGCTGCACCCACGAGTGCCATACGCTGGAATAACAAACAAATAGGGAAGTGTGTGTCCTTTATAACGATTGATGTTGTAGCGCGAACTGAGTTTTACTATAATCGAGAATGAATGGAAGGCGCCGAACAGAAGGCCCTAGAAAGAACTAGAGATCTTATTGGTGATGTTTTTCAGAAAGGTCAGGTGCGCAGTACTTCGATTCCGAAATCGGAATTCAGAAGACCAATAAATTCTCGTAATTAAAAACGTTTAAAATCTAGTCGCTATCTCACCTCAGCGACAATCAATGTCAAAAACTTGTCAAAAATGTAGGGAAATTAGAGGAATTTTGATTTAGGGCTGAGATCTGTGAACGTTCTTCAAAGAATTGCCCCTCAGATTAAAGTACTTAAATCAAAATGTAAAAAGTTCTGTGACAGCGGTGGGATTCGAACCCACGCCCTTTCGGACTGATGCCTAAAACCAGCGCCTTAGACCACTCGGCCACGCTGCCTACACGCAGATATCTACTATACAAGCTATACTATCGAAGTACACATATCAGTCATCATCTGCCTAGCCTATTCCCAACTATGTTATGGTCAGCTTCTAGTCTATCCGGATGCAGCTGAATACCAGTATTTTACATGGACCGACTGCCTATCTGACCTTCACAACCCAGTTATTGGGTAATACGATACCCCTTGGTAAGACTGGCTGTCAGACTTTCGGGCTTCTGACGACCCGTAACGACTGTCAAAGATCCACAAATTACAGGCGGGATCAACGGCTTAACGTGCATTCCGAGGCACGGAGGGGTCTTGGTATGTGAAGATGGTCACCCATCCATGGATCAACCGCGGCAAGCGTAGCTTAACCTGATCGATCGACTGTGCGGCTGTTATTACTTAGCCACAAGCCCCTCAAATACACATATTAATATGTGTGTTACCTAACATCACGCCGGCATTCCACGAAGGGTTATGCAGAGGTGTATATCAAAAAGAAATCAAAATATTTTATTTCACTTAAACCAACATGGGCACTTATGAAACGTCAGAAGCTAGGTGCACGGTTCCAATTGGGCATGATATGGTCTTCTTTAAACTTTATTGGAACAAAAACACATTTTACAAATTCATTGCGTACGTAAATAGCTACATTAGTTACAAAGCTGTATCGCAGCTATTAACGCCCACCTCCAAGAAGGGAGACGACAGCGTTCCAGATTCCAGAGATGAAAATCAGTAGGGATTAAAAAATAACAATAACTATTATAATAAAATAAAAACATTAAAAATTAAAATAAATTCTCCATAGGTACCTACTACGCTTTGGAATGGGCAACTAGCTTCATCTTTTTGACTGACCGACCTTGACAATTCAAAAGTGCCTGTAATTGGTTTATTTGAAATAAATAGTTTGAGTTTAAAGTAGTAAAAAATTAAAATAGTAAAAAATTAAATATGTAGTAAAAAATTAAAATTGTAAAAATTTAAATAGGTAAGTGCATGTGGGAGTGTTGTATGTGTAGTGTAGTGCGTATCTGATGTGGGGCGTAAGTGTAAAGTGTGCTTGTGGAACCTCCCCACGAGCACACTACGCTACGTGTATTTGGTGTGCATGTGTACGGAAGAAAGATCTTTGAATACACCCACACTTCACTAGTTGTGGTTGGTACCATGTAATAGCAAACCTATTACCATCAACTAGGCAGAAATCCAAATCCCGGGCTGTTACTGAAAAAATCCAGATTGAAAAATCCAATAACATTGCCTGACCCGGAAATCGAACCTAGGACCAGTCACCTAAAATTGTCAGCTTTAAATAAGTCTGTCTTTTACTTGGTAAAAGAGAAAAGGTAAGGCTTGTTAAAAGTTATTAGAGAGAAAAAAAATGGACATAGTCTAAATTAAGTTTAGTTTGTGCACAACTTTTGTCTGCCTCTCTCTTGCTTCATAGCAGCAGCAATAAGACAAACCGCTGGACTCCTGGAGATCTACACCTACTGTTACTGTTAGCCTGCACCATCCCACTGCTGGGCATGACATAAAATTAAATATGACATTTTTATTTTAAAATATTTGACACTGTATCTTAATTTCTTTGGTTGTCTTTTGAAAGCTATTTATTATTTAGTTACTTATTTTATAATTTAATTATTTTTATTTGACATTTTTTATTTGATATGTAGACAATTCTTGATTTAGTACTTTTTTTTTGACATTGGAATTTAATAATTTAGTTTAAATTGATTTAATTAATAAATTAGAATGATGAGAGATGAGATGAGAATGATGGTGATGTTGAGTTAATAAATAAATAAATAATAATAAATAAATAAATAATATTTGCATGCCGAATTTAGTAGGCGGAATATGAAGAACTATTATTATAAAATCTGTAAAATACCACATTTAAGGCAAATAAATGAATCTAATCTAATCTAACATAACTAGGTGAGCGCACTAAATAGCACTGCCTATCCCCTCCGGGAATAAATGTGTAAAGTTATGTTACAGCTTCTCCTAGCTAAAGACCTGCCTTCGTTTCGTCACGTACTCAAATAAAATGAGAACCCTTGGCCAACCATCAAGCGTAGCACTGTACAGTCAACTGCACGTACATGATAGCAATGAAGTCAAGAAATAAATATAATATTTTACTCTTATCACTTTTGGTAGATTACAGCCCACTCCCTCTCGAAGAGAGGAGGGCTGTGCCGCAGCAGTGGGAACATTATAGTCTGAAACGGTGGGTGTGTAACTGACGTTCTGTTGACTGTACTATTCAGCCTCTCCACACGTGTCTATTGATTGAGAGTTACCTAAAGGTACAGACGCCAGCACATCAAGCTACGACAATCTGTCAGATTTCTTTAACAGATTTTCAACGTTATCGCTAAAGTATTAAGGTTCAAGGTTGATGTGGAAAACTTTACAGTTTCGGGTAGCTTGATGTGCTGGCGTCAGTACCTCGACAGTCGAGACTCTTGATTCGTCTCGGTAATGCCTTCCGGATATTTGCAACTTGAAGGCAAATATTTGTACATTTCTTTAGTCTTCAGTGAAGCGTTTTTCAGATTGCGATTTTGTGTTGCTTGGTAATGTCTATTTAGCAGCTTTCGTTTTTGGTTGTGCGGACCAAGATTTGATTATTTAGAATTTAAGTTTTATCTGTTTTATTTTTTAAGTTTATTCTGAACTAGCGGCCCGTCCCGGCTTCGCACGGGCTTCGCATGTTCTTTAATATTGTTGAACACACTTTTGTTCTATAATAGATATATATATATATATATATAATATAATAGTTTCCGCAGCGCATGCGACGAAACACATTTTAGGGCACTTTTTTACACCTTGGGTTATGTTACTTAACTTTTAGTAAGGATTCCTAATCTTTTCTAGCAATAAATATAGCCTATGTCACTCAGGGCGAATGTAGCTTTCCAATGTTGAAAGAATTTTTGAAATCGGTATAATAGTTTTTGGGTTTATTCAGTACAAACATACACACATACAAAAATACAAATCTTTCCTCTTTATAATATTATATTATATTATAAAGTATAGATTAAAAAAAAACTAACTTTTGGGAGACGCAATCGACTTATGGAACTAAATCATCGTTTTTTTTTTTCAGTTTAAGCCGTGGCCTGAAATGACAATTTTGTCATTTAAAAACCCCCTTTTTGAAGGGGTTTACTTGTTCTGACCAGCCGAACTATTCTGTAAAAATCTCACCGTGAACAGTTAGGTGAAGTGAGCTTAGAGTGAGCTGTCAATGGTGTCGATCCCTAACATTAGTTGGAATGACCGCTCACTCCACGCTCACTTCACCTAAGTTTTCACGGTGAGATGGTTACAGAATCGCACTGCAGTTCCCTAATTGCGTTACACACTATCAATCATAACCTGTATCATTTTGAAGGATATTGCTAATCCATTGCTTCATATGCTCGAAGAAAATTCTGCTCAACAACGTAAATAACGCAATGAATGTCGTTGAACTGTCGAAATGAAAGCCATTCCTACTGTTGGTGTTATATACAAATCGCAGACCTTCGTTTCATCAAGAAATGGGAAGACGAGATCATTCAGGACATTATAAACAATACTTATTCACAAAACTATAAAAACCATCAACTTTATTAACTACATTTTGACACAATCAATCACTAAAACTATCGCCAAAAAACCCTCAAAATTAGCCACCATTCCTCCATTGACCGTTCATACCTCCCATCCACCTTTTAGTGTGATAACCCTGTAGGTAGGTATAAAAGTGGATGGGTCAACACGGAGGCACTCGATGGACCACCTTCGGAGACGATGTGGCTGTCTAAATACATTTACGTGTGTATTTATATTGAGTAGCCGTGCGTGAGCGCAGGGTTAGGAAGATTTAGAGTGAACTGTCTGTAATACCTGTAGACTTAGCATTAATTATTTTGACGTATCGTTATGCTGTAGTATTTTTATCTATAGAAAAAATATTTATTCTGCAACACACTGCAAACTAAACACGCTTTACAAAAAAAAAAACCCGGTCAAGTGCGAGTCGGACTCGCGCACCGAGGGTTCCGTATGTAGGTATGTACGATTTTTGGATTGTTTCTTTTACTTGCGCTACATGACATTATTTATTTTATTTATTTATATATCAAAATCAGACAACAATATAGTCCATTTTGTTAGTAAAATATCTTATAACTAGTGTTAGTAAAAAGCAAACCAAGAAACAAACAACAAAGTAGGTGTCTGAGGCAGAATGTGCAAAGAACGACAAGGTGAGGAATGACCTACCCGACCATTATCCCCACATAGTGCCTCAGAATAGGGGAGTAAGGACTCTCCACAACTGTTTTTAGGATGCTGTTGTCACTGCCCCGCATTCTACGCATCAGTGATGCGACTTTTTTACGAATTACTGCATGGAAGCCGTCAGTTCTGTTCTGAGCAAACATCTCCGATGCGCTACAGAAACGGGGCAGTTTCAACAACATCCTAAAAACATTATTGTACTGGACGCGTATGACATCTAACGACCTTTTGTTACAGCTGACCCACAGACCCCCCGCGTACAGACCTTGACAAAACGCCTTGAACAAGCTGATTTTGACTTGGTCCGCACAACGCGAGAATCGACGGGCCAACATGTTACCTCGGACCGCCAGTGCCCTACGTTCCCTTTCAATGTCTAAATCATCTTTAAGGTCGTCGGTAATTATGTGCCCTAAGTACTTAAATTGGTAGACTTTATTTATGCTTATACCATTCAGAAAAAAGCTAGGTTCATGATTAGGGCACTTACCGGCGGCCTTAAAGACCATGTATTCACATTTACGGACATTGTACACAAGGCCATGCAAGGCAGCATATTTCTCGCAGACCTTCAGCATTTCTCTGATAGAGCCCTCAGTGGGGCCCAGCAACACCATGTCGTCCGCGTAGCTGATGCTGTTAATACTAACACCACCAACCTTGCAGCCGACACGCATACTACTGAGCTCGCCTATGAGATCATTAACATAAAGGTTGAAGAGCCGTGGAGACGTCAACCCCCCCTGCCTCACACCGCACTCCAACCCATATGATTCAGAGAACGTTCCGGCCCACTTTACATAATTGGTTTGGTTCGCATACCAATACTGCATTAGCTTACGCACTGGCGCCGGTATATTCCTGTCATCCAGCTTTCTCCAGAGCACATCATATGACACCAGGTCGAAGGCTCTGGAGAGATCCAAGAAGCAGGCAGGGTTTTTCGGTCTGTGTAATACTGGACAGTATTCTTCAAACTCAGCACAGCACTCTCAGTTGAAAGTTTAGGTTGGAAACCAAACTGTGCATCGTGCAAACACAAATACTTTTTCAGGCACGAATCAAGTATACTGTCCAATATTTTAGCCGCTGTGGTTGCAAGGGAGATTGGACGGTAGTTTCCCTTGTCCGAGATATCCCCTGTCCTGTTTTTTACTATAGGTACTACAATAGTTTGCATCAGCTCAGTAGGTAAATGAGAGTGACTGATGCACATTCTGTAAAATAAAGACAGGACCCTCGGCAGGTGAACTCCCGCATATTTGAAATGCTCGATGCTGAGTCCGTCGTGGCCGGGCGATTTACCTCTGCTCATGCCTTGAATGACGGATCTGACTTGTTTAGCCGAGAAAAGAGTGAGTGGTTCCGCCCCCCCACTGTCAGACTCAGCATCGGCCACTTCAACCGACGGGCCTAGTGGAGATTGCACTTTAAAATGTTTCATAAACATATCTGCAATTCCCACCGGATCATTGGCCCCTCCTACGCTCGCCGGTAGACCAGGCCTAGTATCCAACTTACGTGTCGACTTCCAAAATTTACTAAAATTTTTCGTGGCTCTTTGCGTTGCTATGTAGTCCATTTTGACCTGCTCTTTGTTTTTTTGGCACCATTTCAGGCGACCCTTGAAGATTTTACGGGTCTCACACATCTCATCAAAAACTGCTCCACTATTTGGTCTCTTTTGTCTAACCCATTCTTTGAATTTAAGCCTGGCCTCTCGGTGAGCGTCACGAACATGACTGTTCCATCCACACACCACTCTGCCTCTCCTTGGCCTGCACCCTGCTACCACATATGTTTGCTCTGCAGCGTCACATAAAGTACTTATAATTTTACCGTATAGGTTGTCTAGGACGTGTTTATGTTCAACTGAGCTGCATAACCCATAGCCACACCCTGAGAATTCAGGTGGAAAATCAATGTTACGAAACGTATCATTACATAAATCCTTGTAACACTTAATCTGAGATTCGTCCCTTTCACCCCAGATAACCGTAGAGCGCGGCGTATTCTGTGTTATTAATTTAGACCTCACTATATTCAGGTCACACTCAACGTACAATGGCAAATGATCTGACATATATATGTCTTCTTTTATTCCTATATTTACAATAGTTTGCCAAGCTGACCAAGACACAACACAGTGATCTAGCCACCTTCTACAGCCATGGGCTTCGCTCACAAAAGTGTAGTTATCAGTCACGCAGCCCAGTTTCTCTATATCAGCACAAATCCATGCTTGGTCATTGCAGAAATTGTTTAATTCCCTAAAAAACAATTCATGTGGATGTGCATTAAAATCGCCTAATATGAAAATACTTTCAATATCTACACTCGCAACAATTGCACTAATCTCACCTAGAACCTCCGCAAACAAAGGCAAGTTGTCGATTGAGTCTGTTGGCATATACACAGAGATAACAATAATCGAGCGATCACCGACAGTCGCCCTGATAGCAGCGAGACGCGAGCTAATGCACTTTAATATTATAACATCGTTAAAAATGCCCTTTCTCCAGAGGATAGCCACTCCCCCATATGGTCTTCCTATCAGTAACCCCGCAGATGTATCAACAGCCGACCTACCCGTGTATTCAAATTTATCACTTATGGTTCCCAAGAAAGGAATATCATGGGGAAGAAGCCATGTCTCCTGAAGGGCTACAATATCTGACATTTCACATATTTCCCTAACACTATCAACTGACCGCTTAACAGATTTGCAGTTGAAACTAGTAAACTTACAATATTTATTTTGATTACAGCACATAATTAAGTCCATTAATAGCTATTACTTAGCCTTCCGACTTCTTTCGGTACGTAAAACGCACGAAGCGTCTAAAAGTTATGCCGTTTGGCCACAATTCATCTTTTAAAAATAAATCTAACTTGTTTTGAGAGACTAACAGTTTATACGCGTTATATTTCTTTGGAACTTTCATATTTATCAATTTTAAGGTAACACTTTCACTAGTTTTTCCCTTTATGTAGCTTATTATGTCCTGCTCACTCGTTTCAGTACTTACATTTGAGATAAACAAAGGCACTTTGATATCTGCTGCTTTAAATTTACCGTCCGGCGAAGTGGCCGCACATCCTTTTTGACCGATTAATTTATATCGTTTTGGGTGTTTCCTTTGTACTACAAACATTGCCTCTTGCCAAATTTCATATTTCTAGGTCAACGGGAAGTACCCTATAGGTTTTGTTTCCCTTGCGAGTATCAAACTATGCAGCATAAACGGAACATAAACGCCCGCCTCTTTTGATTGCGTTGAAGCCAACGCAATCAAAAGAGGCGGGCGATCGATCGAAGTGGAAGATCGATTTTTTTACTACTTCAAGGGATTACAGCCTTGAGTCAGTCCACGCGTTCCTGAGGAAAAAGGTCTTGACAGACGGACAACGAAGTGATCTTATAAGGGTTCCGTTTTTCCTTTTGACGACGTACGGAACCCTATAATAAGAAAGAAAAATTATTTATTCTGCACAAACTAAACACACATTGCAAAAAAAAGACTAAAATATACGCATACAAAGGAGTGAAAAGCCTCGTATTCAACCAATTAAACATTGACAATTCTTATCGTTCGTACGTATTGTACAGACACACTGTAAATGTGTGTGTAAGGAGGAGGAGAAAGGTGAGTAGCAGGAGAAGGAGGAGGAGGAGCAAGAGGAGGACGAATAAAATGAGTGGGAGCAAGAGGAGGAGGAGGAGGAGCAGGTGGAGGAGGAGATGGAGGAGGAGCAGGAGGACTAGGGTGAGCAAGAGGAGGAGCAAGAGGAGGAGAAGGAGGAGGATGAGCAAGAGGACGAGGAGGAACAAATCGGAGTGTGAATTTTACGTGGATTTTATTTTCTAGCTTAATATTACCATCATTATACGCTCATGTATAAATGGGGCCTATCCCATCCCTAATTATAAGGAACTCATAACAAAACTTAATGAAATGCGAATCTACAAAATACCTCTACCCTTTCAGAAAATATAGTCGCGAAGTTATACTCGTATATATCAATCACCTTACCAAAAAATCCTTTACACACCCCTACCAACTAACCTGCCACCTCTACCACCACTGAGCTCTACAAGTAGAGTGCTCAAGACTCGTGTTGACTCTACAGTAGTGCTTCATCGCCTGTGTACCGTCCAATACTGACAAATAATTTGACACCAACAATAATAGCTTCTAAAAGGTTTGTCCTCACCTGATAGAGTCGAAGGAAGATATTTTTGGATCGTCTAGGTCTTAATAGGAAAGGATAGTCTATTTATGTATTTGTGTACCTAGTTTTAATAGTATTTTTATCATTGTTCCTCTAAAGACCTGCCATCTAATCTAATCTAACCTAACCAACGACAGTCCCGTTTTATGTCCAGGAAAATCACTGTCCATTCTAAGGTTGCCTGGAACAGACCGCAGTAATGCGATAAGGCCGCCCATTGTATATTTTGTGGTATAAATAAATAATCTCTTCACCACCCTTTTTTTTTTGAGGATGTGAAATCATCAAATAACCCCTTCCGCTCTGGGTGGAGTGGAAGGGAGTGTCAGACTCTTACTGACTAAAACCCACCCGTGTTCCTTCCTTAGCCCTTTATGTTCCAGGGCAGCGGTAACCCTTTCGGACGATCCCGCTACCCTGGCAGGCTTCGGCCCTATCGGGCCCCGTCAATCTTGCTGACATTTCTTTGAGGCGCGCGTGGAACACATACACGCCGTCCGGCACAGGCCTGGTCCTGATCGGACGGTGAGTTACCCTCTTCACCACCCTTGGTTGCATAAGCATAATCTAGCCTATAATGCATAGCATAAGCCTATAATGTGCCCACTGCTGGGACACAGGCTTCCTCTCTTCGAGAGGGAATGGGCTGTAATCCACCACGCGGGCCCAGTGCGGGTTGGTAGATGTCACATGTCTTCGAATTTTTGGTTCTAGGACATGCCGGTTTCCTCACGATGATTTCCTTCACCGTTTTGAGAGCAGTGGTGATGAAATAATTTACACAAAGTAAAGGGCTTGTCGGGGTTCGAACCTACGACCTACAACTCGTAAGTCGCAGCCGTTACCACTGGGTCACCACGGATCTTCTGTTTGTTCCTTGGCTGACTAGAAGAGAATGCCTAAGGCATTCAGTCCGCCTTTGTACAGACGCCAGCAGGTCAAGCTACCAGAAACTGTCAAATTTTCCCAATTAACCTTGAACCTTAATGCCTTAGCGATAAAGTTGAAAATCTATTAAAGAAATTTGACAGATTGTAGTAGCTTGATGTGCTGGCGTCTTTTTTTTTTTTTTTTGAGGATGGGAAATCATCAAATGACTCCTCCCGCTCTGGGTGGAGCAGAAGGGAGTGTCAGACTCTTACTGACTAAAACCCACCCGTGTTCCTTCCTTAGCCCTTTATGTTCCAGGGCAGCGGTAACCCTTTCGGACAATCCCGCTACCCTGGCAGGATGTGCTGGCGTCTGTACCTACCTTTTTGTGCGAAAAGTTTAAGTAAATAGTTTAGGGCAATTCGTAGCATTAACGAACTTCATGCTAAATTGAGGTGTTCACGTGTTATTTGAGTGAATTCGCTAGATCACTGGTCTGTATTTATGTTATAATATAAATAGATTATTCATAATCTTCATAACCTTTTCCCAACTATGTTGGGGTCGGCTTCCAGTCTAACCAAACGCAGTTGAATACCAGTATTTTACATGAAGCGACTGCCTATCTGACCTCCACAACCCAGTTACTGGGTAATACGATACCCTTGGTAAGAATGGTTGTCAGACTTTCCGGCTTCTGACGACCCGTAACATCTGTCAAAGATCCACGAATGACAACTGGGACCTACGGCTTAACGTGTTTTCCGGGACACGGCGGACTCTTGATATGTAAATATAGTCACCCATCCATGGACCAACCGCGGCAAGCGAAGCTTAAACTAATGGATCGACCCGTGCAGCTGTTAATACTTAGCCACAAACCCCTCAAAATCCTTCAATTGGTCTAGCTTTAAAATGTCCTACATAAGTGTAGGAAGGAGTACCCACAACCGATATTTACATAAACATACAATAGAAGTACATCATCATCTGTCTAGCCTTTTCCCATCTATGTTGGAGTCGCCTTCCAGTCTAACCGGATGCAGCTGAATACCAGTATTTTACATGGAGTGACTGCCTATCTGACCTCCACAACCCAGTTACTGGGCAATACGATACCCCTGGGTAATAAAAGTACATAAAATCATAAATGTCTTTAATTTTGATGTATGACATTTATTTTCTCAAAGAACATACAGTCCACTTATAGAGAAAACTTAACTAAATTAACAATATGTTGTAGGTTACATTACGTCGAGCCATCCAATAAACTGAGCACCATATTAATATTATCTTTTATAAAAAAAAGCAAGTATGTTGATAGGTATAACTAAAATACAAAGCAGTTCACGCTAAACTTATGTCTAAAAAAAATAAAAATAAAAAAAACTAATATTATGTGTAACAAATGATTCCTTAGGCATTTTTTAAATGTTGGTATACTTGTACAGTACACTCTCTGACTCTTTTAGGTAATTTAATATACAGCCAAACCCCCTCATACTGATTATAGTTTTCCTGCCGTGCAGGGTTCGTACTCTTGGTACTGGTCGTTTTGATCACACAGAAGACTCATAGATATAATACCCGTAGTATTATATCTATGAGTCTTCTGTGTGAATGAAATATTTGTGTGTATGTTGGTCGTAAGGATCTTTCGGATTGTCATGCATGTGTGGTACGTATGTATGTTGTAGGTTATTTAATTTTGTTTTTTTTTTTTGTAGACTAATTCTTTAGGAGTATAGTAGTTGTAATTGAAAAGGACTTACGTAATATTTGCAGTCGAAATTACAAATTGACAACCAGTCTTACCAAGGAGTATCGTGTTACCCAGTAACTGGGTTGTGGAGGACAGATAGGTAGTCGCTCCATGTAAAATACTGGTATTCAACTGCATCCGGTTACACTGGAAGCCGACCCAAACATATTTGGGAACAGGCTTGGCAGATTGTTTGATGTTTGAGTTTGAAATAGTACACACTGGTACTTGGCAAGTCCCACAACCCCGTGCATGAGAGGCGAGGTCTTAACCACTGAGCCATCACGACCACGCGAATGACAAAATTACAGTTAAATTTATATAGATATTCACACTCAAACATACATAGCTAAAATGCTATCATCACGCTATCACATCAGGGTACGTGCAGCAATCTGCTATCACAACACACGCGCATAATTGTGACTAGATGTGCCTAGAAAGTGTATGCTCATTGCACGTAACGAGTTCGGCGTCATTTGCTTTATGTGGCACGGATGTAGGGAGATGCTGGATGTGGCACTGTTTTACTATATGAGCGTACTGTGTTACACTGGCCTGGGGGATTACTAATGGTACCATAATACTCTCATATAGCTGGTATATAAGATGAGTTTTGATTTTGTGATTCTAAGTTGTAAGACTAAGCAAATCTATCGCCAGCTGGGTCTTTTTTTGGGACCCCAGTCACTATTTTTTTTTTTTTTTTTTGTCCCACTCTTGGGCAAAGGCCTCTTTCCAATTCTTTCGTCTTTCACGAGTCCGTGCGTATCATTCCAGTTTTGACCTCCACTACGTAACCCCCCCGCCTCACTGTCTTTTTTTTTTTTTTGACGTTGGGAAATCATCAAATGACCCCTCCCGCTCTGGGTGGAGCGGAGGGAGTGTCAGACTCTTACTGACTAAAACCCACCCGTGTTCCTTCCTTAGCTCTTTATGTTCCAGGGCAGCGGTAACCCTTTCGGACGATCCCGCTACCCTGGCAGGACCCCGCCTCACTATCTCGGGACACCAGAGAGGGGCAATTCTCGTAATTTTAAGAACGTTCACAGTCTGATCTCAGTCTCAATCTGTCAAAAATACTTCTAATTTCCCTACATTTTTGACAAGTTTTTGACGTTGACTGTCGCTGAGATGAGATCGCGACTAGATTTTGAACGTTTTTAATTACGAGAATTGGCTTTCTGTTCTGTGCTACTTGGGCCCAAAGTTTGTCGGACTGTAGACCAGTTACATATACCTATTGGAAAAAATGCTTCCTGCCATTTTTGGATTAGAAGTTAAGTGGCCAATACTAAATGAAAAGGGAAGTGTCATGCCATTTTGTACCATGTCCCGCACCAACTCTCAAGTTGACTCTGCTCTGCCGGAGAAAGGAACGGATCTGAAACTCTAAATGATAAATAATTTATGTGTATGACATAACCTCATGGCTGTATTCATCCGAAAGATAGGCCACCACCAGATTGCACCACTCCACGAAGGTTGAGTAGATGGTGGAGTACATGCGTGTGAAGACCAACTGGACTTTGAGGGTCGAGAAGTTGGAATCGCGTCACAACACGAACTTCAAGTCGTTCGTGGTGCGTGTTCCGACACATCATCTCGAAAATTTCCTCAAGGAAGAGTTCTGGCCGAAGGGTGTTGTGTACCGCCGGTTTCGTGGCCGGCTACATGACACCAGTCAGCGAAACACGACGCAGACATTTCGTGTGCATTAGTTAGTTTTTAGTGTAATGTTGTATGTATTTATAGTATTATTAAGTTATATTAATATTATATTGTATGTATTTATATGGGCCTTGATGCCTGAAATAAATGGATAAATAAATAAATAAAAATGTGCGAACTTAAACTCACTTTTCGTTAGTTATGTATATGTCGCAGCCAACTGGTTTAATTAGCCATTTAGTCAACCGCCTTACCTTTGGAAGTAGTGCTCGCTTCGCTTCGCTCTCTCAGCTCGTACGCGGTTGGTCACAGTTCTAACATAACCCATTTGGTCGGGGTGCCCTGGCTTAGTTACTGCGACCAATTCGGCTCGCACGTGATTGGTTACAGTTCCAACCTAAACTGTAATTTATTGAATATCATTCAGGCCGTTAGTTGGACGGCCGCCATTTAGTTAAAAGTCTATAAATTAAACCAGTTGGCTGTGACATACCACTAAAAAAAACAAAATGTAAGTACCAAATACAATGAACAGGGCTTGTTTTATTATTATGTGTGATTTTTTACCGCAGAGCAAAGGCCTTCTTACTCTCTTTCCCCTTCTTTCTGTTTAAAGCTGCTAAGCATCAGTTTTTGTTGAAGGAGTCCATCCCACCCGGGGATTCTGATACCCCATGGTTCTAGAGAGAGTTGGCCTAATGTCAATCGCGGCGTCGGCTCTGCTGGAACTGGTGCCGGGTACTTGAGGCGCATTTTTATTCGTGTGAGTCATGAGACTACTCTCATGACTCGAGGAATTGATTTGTCTAAACCTCTACAGGTTTAGACAAATCAATTCCTCGCGCTTGTCTATTGCGAGTTGGTGGGTGTACAGTGTCCTATCCAAACTCCTGGCTGCTGTGCTAACATTTCCCAAACCCAGGCTACGTAGCCACGTTTACAACCAGTAAACAAAATAAAATCTTGGTAAACAGAAGAAAAAAGAACACTATACCATGTCGTATCCAGTAAAACCTACATCCTAGTAAGTAAATTACTGCTTTTACCACGACTATGACGGCGCGATGTTATGCGAGTTTCCACTTAGCGCCGGCAGATGTCGCTTACGCGCACGAATTTATGTCTACCCTCCACGCAACGGTAGATTAAAGGTTTTTAATATTGTACGCAGATAGGGTAATTTGTAGTTTAGTTACTGACTGACTGGGAGGTAGATGGGAGGGTAGTTTTAGTTTTGAAGTGAGGTACGGCTGTGAGAAAATGAGACAGAACTTGCAAAAAATAATATTTGCACACTGAATAATTCTATTTACTTCTTTAACCATAATCGGTTTATGTAATACTAGCTGCTGCCCGCGGCTTCGCCCGCGTGAGTATCGGAAATTATCCCACGGGAACATGCTACATGGATAAAAAGTGTGTCCTTCTCCAGGATGCCACCTATCTCTTTGCCAAATCAGAAGTTCAGTGGTTTAGGTGTGAAAATGTAACATACAGTTTCAAGTTCAAATCCTCCCTTTAAAAATCGAATTAGTTTATGCCCTGTCAGGGGTCAATTTTCGACAACTTTACATACTTATTATTAATTATTTTCTGTCAAAACTATTAATACTGAGTTTCGAAATGCTAGTTACTTAGGCGAGTATTCTTGCCAAGTTTCAAGTTTAGGTATTAACTCAAGGAATAAGATTTTCCATACAAACAAAATCCCCCAATTTCACCCTCTTAGGGGTGGAATTTCGAAAAACCCTTTCTTAGTGGATACCTACTCTTCGCTAAAAACACACCCTCCAAATTACCAGCGGTTTAGGCTGTGCAATGATGTATCAGTCAGTCAGTCAGGACTTTGAATTTTATATATATAGATACTGGTATTCAACTGCATCTGGTTAGACTGGAAGCCGAACCCAACATAGTTAGGAAAAGGCAGACAGATAGAACTTCTTTAACTATACAAGTGCGGCACCGCGCAGGCAGGACCCAACATGCTGCTGTGACCAGCAATCCCGACGTCGCAGCTGTACGACCAGAAAGAGTGTGTCCAGATTACACCACTCCACGAAGGTTGAGGAGATCGTGGAGTACATGCGTGTGAAGGCCAACTGGACTTTGAGGGTCGAGAAGTTGGAGTCGCGTCACAACACGAATTTCAAGTCGTTCGTGGTGCGTGTTCCGACACATCATCTCGAGAAGTTCCTCACGGAAGAGTTCTGGCCGAAGGGTGTTGTGTACCGCCGGTTTCGTGGCCGGCTACATGACACCAGTCAGCGAAACACGACGCAGACACTTCGTGTGCGTTAGTTAGTTTTTAGTGTAATTATAATGTTGTATGTATTTATAGTATTTTTAAGTTACATTAATATTGTATTGTATGTGTTTTATATGGGCCTTGATGCCTGAAACAAATGGATAAATAAATCTGTCCAGACTCCGGGCTGTTACTGAGAAGTTCCTGACTGAAACACCCAATAACACTTTGCTCGATTTTGGAATCAAACCCAGAGCCACGTGCTCAGCAGTAGCGCCTGCAACCACTCGACCAACGGAGGCAGCTGGCAAAATATGGAGTGTATTAATACCTAAACTTCTGCCTAACCAAACGGGAAATACAGGCGTTATAATATTATCTTTTTTTTATAAGATACGAGAGATATATGTAGGTAGATTGAAGAAACCATGACTCTTATATACGTTAGACCGAAACTCAAAATCCCGAATCGCTTTATCCCGAGTCACGCTATCCCGAATGAATGCTATCCCGAATCACGCTATCCCGAATGAACGCTATCCCGAATCACGTTATTCCAAAAACCTAACTAAAATTATTAAAAAACTAAAATATGGCGTCGAAAAGTTCATCCGCATTGCTGTCGAGTTGTAATGTACTCACATATATACATAAATCGCTCTTATAGATACTCAACTCTTCCATTCTAGTTAAGCCAAACTGTCAAAGACACATAACCCTCCCTTTCCTCCAAATCGGTTAAACAACAACCCACATAGACCATCCTTTCCAATCAATCTCCTGCCTTATCTCTTTGAGCTATACTTTATCGGCACAGCATAGACTTATAGCCATCTCCTTATCAGCAGTGATAACGTTATCCTGCGTCTTCCTGTGTGCCTAGCTAACGTCATGTGGATGATGGATGACACAAATGGATGTTTGTTCTGAGCCTTTTTTGGATGATAATTGGATGACTGTGAGGGAAGGGTTGTTGGCCGAGATAAAATAAAGAAATAATTTTTGAAGTGATTATTATGGAGTAACTTCAAAACATTGATGGCTTAGGCAGAGAAACAGTAGCTAGGTAAATTAAAATTTTATTTATGTTTCAAATTGACGTTATTTCAAGTAAAACCAACTTTATTTTAATGTTAATTAAGTTGATTTCAGAGTGACTAGCACTATTGAAAAAGTTATAAAAATGTTTGAAGTTGTAGCGTAAACTGAAATTAATTGTGTAGGAATTAAAGTTATTTTTCCATAAACTCATATCTGTTTACATTTTCGGAGAATATGTCGCGAATGCAGATTATTTGTTTATCCATTGACATTTCGCATGTTTCGTTCAAGTCTCATATAAGGGGACATATTGCCAATAACCTGGCCCTTATAACCTAAGATCCAGTTTGCTACTGATTTTTTAGCGGTAAAACCCAATAACACTTTGTAAGACCTGGGAATTGAACCCATGACAGTACAGCAGACAGATAGCGCTCGCAAACACTAAACCAGCGAGGTAGAGGAAAAAGGAAACTAAAAGAAAATCACTTGTTATCTATAATCCTACTAATATTATAAATGTGAAAGTTTGTATGGATGGATGGATGGATGTTTGTTACTCTTTCACGCAAAAACTACTGAACGAATTTGGATGAAATTTGGCACACAGATGGCTTATAACCGGGATTAACATGTAGGATACTTTTATCCCGATATTCCCACGGGATCGAAACTTATGCGGGTGAAACCGCGGGACGCTGCTAGTAATATTATAAACGCGAAAGTTTGTATGGATGGATGGATGTTTGTTACTCTTTCACGCAAAAACTACTGAACGAATTTGGATGAAATTTGGCACACAGATGGCTTATAACCAGGATTAACATATAGGATACTTTTATCCCGATATTCCCACGGGATCGAAACTTATGCGGGTGAAACCGCGGGACGCTGCTAGTAATATTATAAACGCGAAAGTTTGTATGGATGGATGGATGTTTGTTACTCTTTCACGCAAAAACTACTGAACGGATTTGGATGAAATTTGGCACACAGATGGCTTATAACCAGAATTAACATATAGGATACTTTTTATCCCGATATTCTGACGGAATCGAAAGTTATGCAAGTGACACGTCGGGGCGCAGCTAGTAATAAAAATAAAGATGGAGAGTTTATTTGTTTGTTTGAACGCGTTTATCTCTGGAAGTCATATGCCTAACCTTTTCCCAACTATGTCGGGGTCGGCTTCGTGAGAAAAGCAAGCTGAAGTGGCAATGGGCCGGCCATATTAGCCGTAGAACCGATGATCGTTGGGGTGATTTGAGTGGAGACCGCGAATCGGTAAACGTAAGGTGGGACGCCCTCAGACTAGGTGGAGCGACGATCTTCGCAGGATGGCTGGTAGCAGCTGGATGAGAGTCGCCGAATTGAGCTGAATGGCGTGCAATAGGAGAGGCGTATGTCCAGCAGTGGACTGCTGTAGGCTGATGATGAAGTCTGAATTCACCAACTCGTCTTGAGCAAGCGTGGTGATCAATGCTTGTGCCTTATGTATATGAGAAGAGGTATTTGCTCTGTAGTGGGGCAAAAGCAGGCTAGTATTATTATCAATAAGTATTTATTTTATTTCCAAAACACGTAGCCTATTTTACGATTGGTGTTAATCACACAACGAAAACTTATGTGAAGTTTACATAAAAACGTAATTTACTGTAGGTACAGATGCCAGCACATCAAGCTACTACAATCTGTCAAATTTCTTTAATAGATTTTCAACTTTATCGCTAAAGCATTACTGTTCAAGGTTGATTGGGAAAATTTGACAGTTTCGGGTAGCTTGACCTGCTGGCGTCTGTACTTCAAGTAACCCGCGGTCGTTGACCCCAGAACAAAAATCATCTAATAATTTTTTTTCGTCGTTTTTTTTTGCTAATATCGATACCTATCATCTGCGGACTAACTAATTTAATTTAACCCTGAATAATGCATTCATAGTACATCTATATCTATAAATAAAAAATGAATCGCCGAAATGTGAGAAAAGAACAGAAGATAAATATTAGTTTAGTCCTGTCAAAATAGTCAGCGCCTGACGAAAATTTACGTATTTTTAGTCACCATGTTTTTAATAACATCTTAACTGTCTATGGAGTATCTTAATTTGACAGGACTAAAATAATATTTATCTTCTATCCTTTATGAAATAGAAAGAAAAATATGCACTGAACTTAAAGTTTAGTTTGTGAACAAGGGAATCGGCGCCATTGTCAGGACAAGGTTTGTATGGAAGAAAATGAAATTGAAAAAAATGAAATGAATGAAATTCTGCGTTTTGTTTGCGCAGAATAAAACATTTTTCTTTCTTTTAAAATTTAAAGAAAACTAAATAAAAAATATGGCGGTACGACGTTCGCCGGGTCAGCTAGTAATTTATAATGATTGAACTCAACCAAATCCAATAAACCAAATGGTCAAAATAAAATCTTAATGGCTCCTAACAAATAATTTTCCCATGTCCCTTCGAATGCTAATGTTCTAATATAATTATAATGCACGGTAACTGTATCACATGATAATGTATGATTGATAGCGGCAGGCGCGTGTGGGACGCTGTCTTTATTTTGTGGATGACGGCTTGTACTGACGGATGCAGAAGTGTTTATGAAGAATACACATAAACTCAAACCCCCTTATTACAAAACAAGGTTTTTCTTTAGATCAGGCTTAAAACACCACGCCAGTTATTGAATTAAGAACCTAACTGTTATAGAAATGCAGTTCTTTATACAAAAATGACAACTTAGTTCGGTGCTAAGTTGTCATTTTTGTATAAAGAACTTTATTTAAATCGAAATAAAGTTCGAAAAACAAATACCGGCTCAAAGGTTTAGCCTAGAACTAAAGTTAGGTTTCGTTTTGTAATACGACGGAAAGCATTTGTTTCAATTAAACCAATTACAGGCACTTTTGAATCGTCAATGAGTTGGTGATCAGTCTGGGGAAGTTGTTGCGCCACTTCTTCTTTCCAGCAAAAGCACTAGGTAAAGGGCGGTCGTTTTGGATGATTTTTGTAATTTTGACGATCGAAAAGTGCTGATTCTTAACCTAATTTGAATGAATGATTTTTGATTTTGAGTCAAAATGTAGCTAGTTGCTTATCCAAAAGCGTAGTAGGTTTCTATGTACAGACGCCAGCACATCAAGCTACTAAAATCTGTCAAATTTCTTTAATAGATTTTCAACTTTATCGCTAAAGCATTAAGGTTCAAGGTTAATTGGAAAAATTTGACAGTTTCGGGTAGCTTGACCTGCTGGCGTCTGTACATAGAAGAACAGGCAAGGAACTCCAAGGACATGAATTATAAATCAATATTAATAATGAAATAATGAACAGTGGCAGTGAATAATGTTGATTTCTAAAATGAACGTTAATTTAGTTACAAAACGTAGGTTATACACAATTTGGGTGATGATACTGACCATCCGTTCTTCACAATTATGCTTAAAGTATTTATTTTAATACTTACATACTCCAGAGGGCCAATTTTCGTGATTTTAAGAACGTTCACAGTCTGATATCAGTTTCAATCAGTCAAAAATACCTCTAATTTCCCTACATTTTTGACAAATTTTTGACACTGATCGTCGCTGAGATGAGATTACGACAAAATTTTGAACGTTTTGAATTACAGGAATTGATTGGCCTTCTGGTTTTTATATTAGAACCAACAATCTTTTTATTTTTTTTAATCTTACTTAGCACTTTGTTCCTGAACTGTACATGCAAATCAGTGCTTATCCCAACCATGGTCCGTTCGTTCTCGAATACTTATTGTTTAACAATACAGTATACATACATACATTATACATTTTATGTTATCTGTCTATTGTGGAGTTGTTAATTAGGGAGTTAAAAGTAGTAGCATATATGTATATTTTTTATGGTAATTATTCTTTTAATATTCATGTAATATTTTGAGACAGTTTTTTTAGATCATCATCTGCCTAGCCTTTTCCCATCTATGTTGCGGTCGGCTTCCAGTCTAACCGGATGCAGCTGAATATCAATATTTTACATGGAGCGACTGCCTATCTGACCTCCACAACCCAGTTGTTGGGTAATACGAAACCCCTTGGTAAGACTGGTTGTCAGACTTTCGGGCTTCTGACGATCGGTAAAGACTGTCAAAGATCTACTCACCTCTCTATTTATTTCTTTATCTAGGGCTACTTCGGCGAAGTCTTTATCTAAGCAGTCCAGCGGGGTAATTGCGTACACACTAACGGATTTTGTCAGTTCAACAATATTCATTGCGTTATTTACGTTGTTGAGCAGACAATTTTTTCGCACATATGAAGCAATGGATTAGCAATATCCTTCAAAATGATTCAGATTGTGATTGATAGTGTGTTGCGCAATTAGGGGTCTATTTATTGTTTATTTTTCATGATAGATTTATGACCTTACTAGCTGTGCTCTGCGGTTTCACCCGCATAAGTTTAAATCCCATGGGAATATTGGGATAAAAAGTATCCTATGTATTAATCCTGGTTATGAACTATTTGTGTGCCAAATTTCATCCAAATCCGTTTAGTAGTTTTTGCGTGAAAGAGTAACAAACATCCATCCAT
The DNA here is from genome assembly GCA_951799955.1 of Apamea anceps. NCBI lineage: Eukaryota > Metazoa > Arthropoda > Insecta > Lepidoptera > Noctuidae > Apamea > Apamea anceps. The sequence goes on along the minus strand of OX637527.1, from coordinate 5,319,926 downwards.
CCATCTATACAAATAACGTTTATAATATTAAGTAGGATTTAAATCTGTGTCCCATATTCCACGGCCTCAAACGAGAAGCCATATTACCCTACTCTATACCGGAAACTGAAAAGTTCAATAGGTCTCGAAAAGCATATTGGCGTCAAAACCCCATTTTTTCACTTAAACCAATTGCAACAAATTCCAAATCGAAACTGTTAACCCATATTTAAAACCGCCATTTTTATTCGAAACGTGCATTGTGGATCGGTGTATAATAGCGAAGGGGGTGGGGGGAGGAAGTGACGTCATATATAGAGGAAACTATAAAGCATTAACATCGGGTCGGCCGAATTTTGGACCTGCTCTTCTGTGCATACTTAATGCTGTAGTTAGGGTGACGTGGAGTGGCCATTGAGAAGAAAATTGTTTCTCAATAATCCTATTCCTATTTCCCTACTATCCTTCTTCCTACAAAGCTACTAATATTATAAACGCGAAAGTTTGTATGGATGGATGGATGGATGTTTGTTTGTTACTCTTTCACGCAGAAACTACTGAACGAATTTGGATGAAATTTGGCACACAAATAGTTTATAACCAGGATTAACACATAGCTCCGATATTCCCACGGGATCGAAACTTATGCGAGTGAAACCGCGGAGCGCTGCTAGTATAATTATACAGGCTGTAAAAGACCCATCACATAGCTGTCAACTACATAACAATATACAACTGTCAATAATAACGGAAGAACAAGGTGACTCGGGTTCGCTAAAGGTATTTTTATATCCGTTATTTTTACCATGACGAGAGTTATTTTTATACCTAGTAGTCATTCATGACAATAAACACTCTCTCTACTCTTATAAAAATATTTCTATAAACATATATACAAGGTTAACTATGTAAATATGTTCATGTTTTACATACATATATTATGCAGTGGTTAAGATGCGCTCCTCATGCACCAGGTTGTGGGTTCGAAACCGGGCAAGGCTGGATTTATAATTAATATTAGCCTGAAATCGCCAACTCGTCTTGAGCAAGCGCGATAGATGCTCGAGCCTTCTCTGTATGAGAAGAAAATACGATAACAGGTTGGTATTATTGTTTTCATCTTTTATATGATAGTTTTTTACTTTAGAATCGATGTCAATATTTATTTTTCTACGAAAATACAACTGTTCGAATGAGAGCCTTACAAAAACGTTTCTATTAATCTCAAAATGTTTTAAGTAAAGTCATTAGTAAATCATTGCAACGTAATTCTTATGCCATTGTGATAAAGTATAAATTAGAATGATTGCCGACAGTTGTATAAAACTCACGGCAGTATTCTAATGTATACTTTATTACAATGGTATAAGAGTGACATTGCAATGAGTTACTATGTGTGAATTTGCTCCTTTAAGAAGACTTTAATGTTCATTCTTGCTAACCCTCTGTGAAAAGATACATGCAAATTGTCATCTTATCTCCAAGAAACATTCGCACACTTCAAGACGTTGCACTATCTAACAACGGCCAATACACACCATCCTCACTATAGAACTAAAACCGGCAATACACTTAGCATATTAACTGCGCGAGCGACTGCGACTAGCTACTGCGCCTGCGACTGCCGACACTAACCGCTAAGTTACGCGCGTACGTGGGCACATCACTAGATGTTATCGAAATAACTATTTGTAAGATTCTGGAAATAGGTTTATTTCGGTTTACTTTGTTTAATAAATAAAATAATAAAACATTGATTAGGCAGGGGCTATAGTCTTTCCAAATTCCTTATGGAGGTAGGAGGAACGGGGTTGTAAAATCCACTCATCCTCTATAGAAAAGGGAGGATCCTCCGGCCAGACGGGTGTTGTGTCTGGCGGGCAATTACCCCACGATTGATGTTGGAAAGTTTGTATATATGCTAATTGCGCGGTAAACTCTGCTTGCGAGATGCGGGATTTTGCGTGACGTCAGTATGACGCGTTGTTGGTATTTGGCGTTGTAGATACCGCTACAGTCCTAGATAACCAGTTCACTTTAGCCACCTAAACTTATAATCCAATATCTTTGTTTCCATATCCTGCAATAGTCCTACACCAACCGGGGGTTGTCCTTGGGTGCACTTGCATAGTGCAAACAGGGATAATCGTCGGTTGGTGCCTCATTTCATTGAAAACGTCTAACGGGCCTCTGCGAGTTGGCTTTGGCCCCTGGTACGTCTTCCAAAGGTCCGGGGCCCCGGGGTCCCTAGATATATTATGTCAAAGACAATTTCTTTTTTTTTATGTTACGTCGAAATTGTGTATTACTCTATGGATATTTTATTTGTCTCATTAAAATAAATGAATTGAACAGAATTGTATAATACAATAATAAATATTGTTCTATCAGACTTTTTTCATTTTGCTCAGCTTTTAAAGGTCCTAAGCCTGATGTTATAGATAGCCTATGAGTCTTCCTCAAGAATTGAGTTATCAAATGTAAGAATTTTCAAATCCGACTGGTAGCTCCAGAGATTACCCCCTACATACAAAATTACAAAACAAACTTTACCTTTTTATAATATTAACAGAAGAAGAAGTATGGATAACACACGCCCTCTTCCCATGGGGATAGGCAGAACCTACAGAATGCCTCCTTCTACGATCCTTACATACTTCTTTTGCTCTGTTTACGTTCATACACGGACGTCGGTTGCGAGTACCTACTAGGATTAAGAAGGAGGATTACCCTGTCTTTAGCTCGGATATTTATAATATACTTAATACTCAGTAAAAAAGCGTCGGAAAAAAGGGTTTCGTACCACCGCACAATATTTAACACTACATTTATCATGTTTGTTTCTTGTATGAGGACCTGCTTTAATTTTTAACTTTATTTTATTTTTAATATTTGTTGTTATATCAGCCATAGTAGTATGTACACACTGTAAGAATTTCAAGTATTTACCTATTACGGTTCAAAAGATACAGCCCTGTGACAGACGGACGGACGGACAACGGAATCTTAGTAGGTAATAGGGTTCCATTAACACCTTTTGGGTACGGAACCCTAAAAATATGTAGAGCACTGATTTGTCTGTACATAACACCAAATAAGCGAACAAACCTAACTACCCACAATCAGAAAATTTAAACCATTCGGCATTTCAAACATGGAATGGAACGCAGGGCTGTAAAATAGAGTGGCAGCATAAAAACCGACAATGAATTTTACCGATTGCCGCGTCAGTGTACAGTTTTACGGTTTTTGAAGGTTCCACACAGTGGATGACGTAGTTATTGTCCAATGAAATTGCTTTTTTGATGTCCAATATGGTTGACGTTCGATTTTCGAAATTATACGTTAAATGTTTATTAACGTTCTTTTGTTGAACATGCAGTTCTTTGCTACTCGAAATTATTTATTTCGTTTTTGATGAGGGCAGAGCAGAGAAAGATGTAAGTATGTGTTTGTGTGTTTCTCCCTACGCCCTTGGAAAAAGGCGTGAATTTATGGAGTTTCTTGCCCGTTCTTCTCCATAGGTACCTATTACACTTTGGAATAGGCAACTAGCTTCATCTTTTTGACTGACCGACCTTGACAATTTGACCTTGACCTTGAAAAAGTAATTGGTTTATTTGAAATAAATCAGTTTGAGTTATGTAGTTATCTTTGTACTGGCACAGAAGCCTGGAAACTTGATCTGATAGGATTCAATTCAATGCTCGGGTGAGTTTAATTTCTACAATACTTGTGTCAGTGTATTTCGATACCATAAGTACCTAGTTAGTACCATCTCAAGAACAACTGCTCTGCTGGTATTGTGGTCGCAAGCGAAACTGCTGGGTTCATTTCCCAGGTCGTACGAAAGTGTTATTGGATTTTTCCATTCGGAATTTTTCAGTATCAGCCCCGAGTTTGTTTTGTGAAGTTGGTAGTGTGATACCCTCGTACCTTGGAAGGTACGTTAAGGCGTTGGACCTGGGCCTGATTTTTCCCCGGTGTTGTCATCGGACTATAAGATTGAGGGAAGACAGAATGCACCTGTGGCTGCGCATACAATAGGCTAGTTTCCTAAAAATTTCTAATTAGTCCGTCAGTTAGATTTTCAAAAAATATTGGACCCGTATTTTTTCTTTTGTCAATTATATAAAAAATGATGAAGATATCGCCCGTTAAAGTTCCACGTGACGTCACGCCTTGCTACACTTTTTAGCATGGCGTGACGTCACGACCCCCACTCCCAAATTTTGACGCGCTTTATCTTTGTCATTTTTTGTTTGATTGACAAAATAAAAAAACTTTTTTGCAAACAAATACAACCGACTTCCAAAAACGACAGTACAAAGTGAAAAATAACTTTAATTTCGGAAGTCGGTGTCGTTGGGTTCGCATTTTCGTTGTTTGCCACTGACTTCCGAATTTAAAGTTATTTTTCACTTTGTAGTGTCGTTTTTGGAAGTCGGTTGTATTTTTTTGCAAAAAAGTTTCGTTTTTCACTTTTTAGTTGTAATTTTTACCAGTAATTTTGGTTTAAAAACCAAACTACTGAACCGTTTTTGATGAAATTTCTATGGGACCATTTGGAAAGTATGCCCTTTCCAACAAAAAAAAGAGTTTTTCAAATCGGTTGGCAAGCGACGAAGTTATGCGCGAACAAACATAAAAAAAAAAAAAAATACAAACATCCGAATTGAGAACCTCCTCCTTTTTTAGAAGTCGGTTAAAAAATACATGTCCATTATTTTTCGATAATCTAACTGACGGACTAAATATAATAATTTGTTTTTATCCAGGAAACTACCCTATTGTTCACTATAATATCTCCCGTATCGATGCCTAGTCTCCGCTGAGGTTATCTGCTAAGAGCATGATCAGCCTAAGCCGTTCCCACTTCTGCGACATCAGCCTCCTCTCGGTGAGAGGGGAGGGGAGTGAGCCATAATCTATCCAATGTGGGTTAGTAGAGGTCACGGGTCTTAATTTTTGGTTCTAGGACATACTGGTTTCCTCACGATGTTTCTCTTCACCGTTTTGAGAGCAGTGGTGATGAAATAAATTAGATAAGATTTCCTGCCTTGGCTGAAATTCGATCTGGAGGACAGGTATTATCGTTATCTGTAAGAAGGCAGCGTGGCCGAGTGGTCTAAGGCGCTGGTTTTAGGCACCAGTCCGAAAGGGCGTGGGTTCGAATCCCACCGCTGTCACGGAACTTTTTACATTTTGATTTATTTTAATCTAAGTTTTGATTTCTTTTTTAGAATTGTCATCAAGCCGATATCGAAGGCACCCAAAAAAGAGAGTCTGTTAACTAAAAAATATTTTTATCTACTTAAAGAAAATATTGGGTTAAGTGCGAATCAGTTCTAATTGTTGGTGGTTTTGTAGGTACACAAAGAAATGTATAGTTGGTACAAAATGCTGAAAATTGGTTTAAGTACTTTCATAACATAACATCATCACCCCTGTTATCCCCGAAGGGCGAGGCAGAGGCAAATGTGATGTTTGAATATTTGGATGTTTGTTACTCAATCACGCAAAAATGGCTGGAAGGATTTATATGACATTTGGCACACAGATATTTCATAACGTAATTAACACATAGGATACTTTGTATCCCGGTGGTACGTTCTCGTAGAATAATTTACAAACTCCACACGGGTGAAGTTGCAGCGAAAGTTAGTGAAAAAAAAACCTCCTCCTTTTTTAGAAGTCGGTTAATAAATTTAAGTGGGTACCTAGTTAGTGGTTCGAAGTCTCTTTGTATTGTAAAAAACCAGCTTTTTAAAAAGTAATGTGATTTGTATGGGTCCTGTAATCTTTATTAAAATAAAACTTACCGTTGCAAAAATTTAAAAAGCTTTTACAGAATTACTTGTAGATAAATGTTATTGTATTCTGTGCAGGATTTCTTGAATGATAATTTTTTATAATATCTTTATTAAGTATCTACTACTTTGTATTACATTTACATGCTATATTAAGGCAGAATGTACATGGATCCTATTATATAATTTAACAACTTATTTTTATGTACCTACATTCTAAGCAAATAGAGACCTATTCTATTCTTTTCTATTCTCTAGTGGGCGAACCAATATTTATTTTACTGTCAAATTAAAATGGAAATAATTCTAATTAAGATATCAACAAAAAACTCATCAATTGCACCAAATAATCAAAATTCTATACATTTCACACAAAAGTTTAATAAAAAGTAATAATCTTAATATACTCAAGAAAAGACTTTAAAAGTCAGTATTAATCCGCATTTCGTTCCAATAATTGGCTACATAAAGTTTTTACTCCCATTTTATAGTTAAACGACTTTCATTCCTATTATTAAGAGAATAAGGTCACCACTTAAAAAAAGTTGATAAAAAATAAATTTTGTCTTAGACTTTGACGGTATTTTTATTGCGTATATTTTTTTTGTAAAGTTAACACTTAAAAAGTTATGCCAAGTTACGGGTGATAAGGTTTTTGGGGTTCCGTGGGTAAATTACAGAATCCTCACAACTTTAGACGACACAAGACGTTATTAGATATTCTGAAAACCATCTCCAATAATTAAAGAAAAGTAAAAAAAACAAATAATGACTTCTTATGCCAATTTATATGGGGTCAGAGAAGTTTACGTTATCTCTATTAGCCGTTATCTAAAAAAGTATTTTATTGCATTTCATCATTTGCCTAGCCTTTTCCCAACTATGTTGGTCGGCTTCCAGTCTAATCGGATGCAGCTGAATACCAGTATTTACATCTGACCTCCACAATCCAATTACTGGGTAATACGATGATACCCCTTGGTAAGACTGGTTGTCCGATTTTTATGTACGCTGTACCAGTACAGCGTCCTAATAACTGTTTACTTTAAAAATAAAAATAATCGTTTTATACTTGTTGATGAATAATTGTTTGCTGCACCGGACGACGTCATTACGTCGGCGACGGCTGTTGCTGAAAACCAGCGCTGGGGCTCTGTCTTGCATAGGGTCGCAGCATAATGCTGAGCGATAGCCGTTTTGCGTGGATGTGACGCATGTCCACCATTTCTTATTGTTTTTTTCTTTATTTTGTTTTCATGTTCTTTTTTGCGTCATGTTTACCGCAAATAAACGTTTTTTCTTTCTTTCTTTCATTTTCGGTCTTCTGACGACCCGTAACGAGTCTCAAAGGTCTCCGAATGACAGCTGGGACTAACGGCACGGAGGAGTATAGATAAATATGTTTGACTAACTAACTTACTATACAAATAAATACAAAAACAAAGGACATTTAGCCGACATCTTAGTTGTCACCCCTACTCTAGCCATATGAACTTTCAGACAAACCATCCATCGTTTCTTCAGTCTTCCTCAACTCTCATAGCCATCCACATTCATACTCAAACTTCACTCACGACTTGTTTTATCATTCCTTAAAAGTCAGCCTAGCAAAATCTGTTTCTCCTGAATATCTCTATAATAATAATAATATAATAATATCCCTGGACATTTCACACAGCGCCATCTAGTCCCAAGCTAAGCAACCTAATGCTTGTGTTATGGTAACAAGATGGCTGATAAACTACTTATATACATTTTTTTTTTTTGAAAATACATACATATTATAGATAGAAAAACACCCAGACTCGGAACAAATACATGTAGGTCATACAAATATTTGTTCCGTGCGGGAATCGAAACCGCGACACGCAGCGCAGCAGTCAATCGCTTAACCACTGCGCCAACCGTGCCGTCAAAACCACTAGGGTCACAAATTCTAACATTGGGCACATTTACACGAGATGCGGCACTAATTATGTATATAAACTCAGCCCATTATAATCCACTGCCGGACGTAGGCCTCTCCCAGGCTGCGCCACAACACCCTGTCCTTGACATTCCGCATCTAGTCTATCCTAGCCACCTTTTTGAGGTCGTCTGTCCATCTAACTGGGGGGCGTCCCACACTACGCTTACCGATACGCGGTCTCCACTCCAGCATTCGTCTGCTCCATCGGTCCTTCAGCAAACATGGCTAACCCACTGCCACTTCAGTTTGCTTACTTTGCAAGCTATGTTGGTAGCTCCGGTTCTTACTAATTATATGTCAAAACAAAATCTCAATAGGAGACAATACTTTGCTTGGGTGACTCACAACTCCACATCACATCCCCATGGTAACCGATTTTCTAGTGTAGCACATCACATGCATAATAATAGTTCTTCAGATCGAATTTCGGCCAATCTCAGTGGAGACTAGCCTTCGGCGCGGGAGATATTATAGTGCACAAGTGTGTGCGCAAACACAGGTGCACTCCCTCTTCCCTCTCTCTCATCTCGGCAATCCGACACGACCGGGGAGAGAACAGGCGCGGCACCAACGGCTTAACGTGCTTTCCGAGGCATGGGGGTATCACACCTCCCAACTTCCAAACATCGGGTAGTAACTAAGAAGTTCCTAATGAAAAAACTAAATAACATTTTGCCCAACCCGGGAATCGAGACCAACAGGGCAGTCAGTTACACCGATACGCTTAACATGACCACCGATTTCCTAGTGTAAGTCTGTATAGATACGGAACCTCAAGATTAAATAAAGCAAACCCACACTTCCCACGTATTACTTTAAAAAACACGTTTTATGAACAATAAATTGTTGTAAGTGCGAGTTCATTCACAGGTTGGACAGATCATTGTGTGGTCGTAAATAACGCAATGCGGCTGCAGTACCCAAGTCAGGCTTGGAATCTGATGGGTGAGCTTTTACGTTTATTAGTTTACGAATTACGAGTGCGTTTTATCACCAATCTTTTTAGAACGGCAAAGGTTTCATAGATGTACCGAATTGAATGACCAAAAGTAGAAGTATTTGGCAATGGCTTAGTTTTACTCCATTTATGAGTTTAAGACTGTTGTTAATCATCATCTGCCTAGCCTTTTCTCAACTATGTTGAGATACACTTTTACACACACACTCTTACACAATTTTTCTTGATTACTTTTATTTTTTTTATTAAAGTTAATTATATTATCAATAGAAATAAATAACTAAGTATAAGTTTATTTACCCACATATTTGTTACTGTTGTTAATTATTTTGCTATGGAACAGCGGGGTCTCCTAACACAGGCAAAAATTGCCCAAAAGGAGTCCCCAAATACAACCACCCATTGTTGTAACAAATTTCTTGAATAAAACATTTTGTATTTTTTGTATTTGTTGGTGTTGGATTCATGTCTCACCGAATGCAACCTTTAATATCAATATTTCACATGGAGCTGCCTATCTGACTCCACAACCCAGGTAATACAGTACCCCTTGGTAAGACTGGTTGTCAGGCTTTCGGGCTTCTGACGACCTGTAACGACTGCCAAAGATCCAGAATATAATAAAACAAGCTTTTACCCGCGACTTCGTCCGCGTGAAGCATCTTTCTTATTTTTTTTTTCCGTAGGAACCTTCTACAAAGTGTTAGAAAACTATAAAAAAAAGATGGATGGAATCGGTAAAGTCGTTCTCAAGTTATGACGTGACCAAGGGAAATAGGGATTCATTTTTATATATACGAGTATATAGATATAATCGTACAAACCCCCTCCTGCTTGTAATTAGAGATGTTATGGATATGATATTTCGGATCTGGATACGGATATGGATATAGGAATAAAATTATATCGGTTTCGGATACGGTTACCGATACGTAATTATTACGGATTATCCGTTAGTTTCGGTTACGTTAGGTTGAAGTAAAATATAAACACAATTAGTATGTAATCATTTGGGTTTATTTATAGGTTTTATCTAGTCTAGGTTATCATTTGGTATTATAATCAGTAATATAAAAAAAATATAACATAATACAAAAACCTGTCGAAACATGTCGTTTTTTAGACTTATACGAAACTATCCGAAACTTGTGAAACGGATACGGTTACAGATATATTTTTATTTCGGATATCCGATAGTTTCGGTTACGGTTACGGAGCTCCATAAAATCCCTGCTTGTAATCATCATCATACTGCGAGCCTTTTCCCAACTGGGTCGGCTTCCAGTCTAACCGGATGCAGCTGAATACCAGTATTTTACATGGAGCAAAATACTTGAAATACGACTCGATTAACCTCCGGACTATTCCGATACTCGACATTACAACTTTGAATACATGGTCTTATACAACACTAGCTTCTGCACGCGACTTTGTCCGCGTGAAATTTTTTGCTAGCCCAACCCAACTCGTCGTATCATGTCGCCTGCCCGTGCTATTGCATCGTTTTTGCTTAACATTCTTTCTGACTATTTTCTGTTTGCTCGGCTCCTGAGCATCACAGCGTGATGTCAAATATCCTATAGCCTTCCCCAAGAATTGGGCTATCAAAAGCAAAAATATTTTTTAAAATCCGACCAGTAGTTTTCAAGATTAGCGCGTTCAAACAAACAAACTCTTCAGCTTTATAGAGATAGATTATTATTAGTATAGATAAGATAACATCACGCCTGTACCCCGAAATGATAGGCAGAAATCCATAAGTATCTATATTTCTACAGTTATGTTCAAGTTCCATGCTAAAGGGGCCGAGGTTGTTATCATCAACCGCGCACAAATCACGACGAAATTCCTGATGGATAAACCAAATGACAGTTCAACCAACTTGGGAACCCCACTCTCAACAGTCACTGCAGACGACTCCACCTAGGAGTGCTGCACGTTACAGGAACTGATGGGTGCTGGTGAGGTCGCCAAACTATTCAGTAGCGGAATTCTGGGCCGAGTCTATTTAGATTGCTATCGACACGCTAAGAAGAAAAACAGTGACTCTAGCGACCATTTGACGACCATACAGTCAAAGAACAAAACTGGCCTTAATTGCACTATAACCTACCTTAAAAATTCCTTTCACCTCACACCCACATGAATGCCAAAAACACAATAACTACATCATAACGCAAAACCTTTCCAACACTTCCATGGAGTACCCCCTAATTAGGATCTCCGTATACCACAATTAGGGTCCATATATACCACAATCAGGGTCCCCATATACCACTCAAGAACTCGTTAAGTCACCATAAAGCTCATGAGACAGCGCAGGTAATTATTATACGATCTGCTGGGTAATTGTTGGACTTAATTAGCAATTGTTTTGTAGTTATAACAATGTGGGGGTTTAGGTTGGTGTGATGGTCTGAGCGTAGCGGGGAGCGGGTGTCTTAGATTGATACTTCATCATCATCACCATCATTTCAGCCGAAAGACGTCCGCTGCTGTCTCTGGTGAGCATAGTGCGGGGCAGCGCCAACTCCGTCCTGGCGATGATCGCCAACAGACTGGATTGCCATTATATCCGGCAATGCTGCAGCAGACATATTGCTACCTTGTGAGTGTTTGTTTTTGTCTGTGCTTGTTTTCTTGTCTATATCCCTTTATGTATCTGTTTGTATATGAGCCACGTTACTTGAATTGAACAAATTTTTTTTTTTTTTTTTTATAGGACTCCCCCAAGCACCTCCACTTCGACCGGTTCTGCGCTTTTTGCATCCAACAGGTTCCTACGACCTTCACAAGGTCGTCGGTCCAACTTTTGGGAGGGCCACTCCAGAACCTTTCGGCCCCATCGGCCATCTGTTGCTACTTTTTTTTTTTTTTTTGAGGATGGGAAATCATCAAATGACTCCTCCCGCTCTGGGTGGAGCAGGAGGGAGTGTCAGACTCTTACTGACTAAAACCCACCCGTGTTCCTTCCTTAGCCCTTTATGTTCCAGGGCAGCGGTAACCCTTTCGGACAATCCCGCTACCCATCTGTTGATACTTACAGCACCCCAATTGCGTATAGTATTTGTATCTCACGAAGCGACTCGCGCTTTACTTGTGGTTACCAAGTGTACAAGCACGCTGTGAATGTGTGCGTGAAGACGAGTAGCGTCAGCACATGACACGCACACGCACACACACTTCCGAATTCGCCATCGTCTCGGACGGTACTGAGAGCTCAGAAAAAAAGCTAAGAAAATTGTGCATAGCTTCGTGAGATAAAAATACCGTAACACGCTTACAATGACAATGCGAAGGATTTTAAAGGAAATTCGTAATCCATTGCTTCATTATTTTGTTTGATAAATTCAAACAAATGAAGCTATGAAATTACTCATGAATGTAAAACATGTTAATTTTTAAGAAAAAAAATAGACTACGACGGTACAATTGCGCTTAAATTGTTATCATTTTATAAAATTCTAAACAGCGGTATCATTGCGTAATACACTCTCAGTAACAATGGGTTTAATTTTGACAGTTCAACAACATACATTGCGTTATTTACGTTGTTGAAACGACACATTTTTCGAACATATGAAGCAATGGATTAGCAATATCCTTCAAAATTATTCAGATTGAGATTGATGGTGTTTTACGCCATTAGGTGCTGGTAATGCTTTTCGAACGTCAACAAACTAAGTAAATAAGCGTCTCAACAACTACTTATTCATTAACAATCAAGAATCATTAACATAATTAGCATATAACTTCCCCACTGCTGGGACACAGGCCTCCTCTCTGTGAGAGGGAGTGGGCCGTAATCCACCACGTGACCCCAGTACGGGTTAGTAGATGTCACATGTCTTCGATGTTTTTTTGATTCTAGGACACAAAGGAATGAAGAATCATAACGATTTTAAAAAGCAGAATTCATAAAGTACATTATTAATTATGAAGTAATAATGGATGAAAGAAATCATACCATGCTCGTTAGCAACGTAAATCTTTTGATAAAATCATTTTATTTTTAGCAATACTTTTATAAATGGCTTACAAAAGAGGGCTATAAGAATTTACCTTATTTTTTAAGGAGACAATTACTGGATTTTTCAGAATTCAGTTTCATTGCGTAGGTAGATCATTAGTAAGATGTTTTTGTTTTATATTTTTTGGAACTATTTTCGGATTAAGGAAGATTCCTTACTCCAAAAATAGCCTTCGTAATTCAAAAGGTTCGATAAATTGAGATAGCAACTGACAATACCAAGGAGATCATACAACTTCATACTGTGTTCATTTAGAACCTATATTAGCGTAAAGGCTGATTTTTCAATCATCTGATAACTTTATTCGAGGAATAATTTTAAGGACAGTTATTTCATACGAAAAGCTGTCAAACATCAATTTTATTCTTTGAATAAAAGTTATCTGGCGATGGAAAAATCAGCCCTTAGTGTAATATATACCGCTTTGATGTTATGTACAGATGTAGGCAAAATTTAATTTAATTAATAGAAAACCAGCAGTCCATTTATCAAATTAAATTTCATTCGAAAATATCCATCGGTTTCACTACACCCGTCTGGTCAGAGGATCCTCCCTTTTCTGTGGAGTTTGAGTGAACTTTACACTCTATTCCTCATACCTCTATACATCCATCTTTTCTGTGGCCTTCCTCTCCCTCTCCATCTATCAACATGTATACTTATCACTGTTTTAGTTACATGTATTTCATCCCCCCTCATCATATTATATGTATATGTCATCGTTTCCGAACCTTTTTCGGTTAAACCGCTCCGCTCATAAAATCGCTTCCGCCCATGATTGTACCCACACCCTTAAGTACTTATTTACATACCGGCCACATTAAAAGGCGGCAAACGCATATTCATGTGTCAGCCACCGTTTGAGGTGCGGGTTTGGTACTCCTGGGTAATGACTTCATACAGCTAGGTGTATAGAAGTCAGGGTGTCTTGCTTAGCAAGTGGGTTTGAGTGGACCACCCACTAAGAAGGATTTTATGTTATTTTTTTATGACCTCCGAATTTTTAAATCACACTTAACGTGATATAGAAGAAAAGGGGCTTGTGGCCAAGTAATAACAGCCGCACAGGTCGATTGATCAGGTTAAGCTAGGCTTGACACGGTTGGTCCGTGGGTGGGTGTCCAACTTCATATCAAGACCTCTCCGTGCTTCGGAAAGCATGTTAAGCCGTTGGTCCCGGCTGTAATTCATGGATCTTTCGCAATCGTTACGGGTCGTCAAAAACCCGAAAGTCTGACAACCAGTTTTAACAAGGGGTATCGTGTATCGTCAGTTGGGTTGTGGATGTCAGATAGGCAGTCGCTTTTAGATTAAAGTAAATCAAAATGTAAAAAGTTCTGTGACAGCGGTGGGATTCGAACCCACGCCCTTTCGGACTGGTGCCTAAAACCAGCGCCTTAGACCACTCGGCCACGCTGCCTACACGCAGATATCTACTATACAAGCTATACTATCGAAGTACACATATTAGTCATCATCTGCCTAGCCTTTTCCCAACTGTTATGGTCAGCTTCTAGTCTATCCGCATGCAGCTGAATACCAGTATTTTACAAGGAGCGACTGCCTCAATCCAGTTACCGGGTACGGTTTTTATGGTTTTCGAGGGTGCTTATGCCAATAATGTGGTCAAAATGAAATCCAGGATGGTGACTGCGAAAATTATCAATTTTTTTGGCATTTTTAAATTTTCGCAGCCGTAATCTTGTATTTTCAACTTCGTTCCTGTCGGGGGTCCCCCGACCGACATCTGCAGTACCAGAGACATCACAGATGCGTAACAACACTAGAACCCATACTCTTCAAACCGGAACAGAGCCACAATGCTTGGCGGCAGTAATAGCTGTGTGGAGATGCAGTCCTTTCACATTTATTTTACCTCTGACAGCAGCAACCCAACTACAACCTTATTGTGACAATAATAAAGATCACTGTGATTGTAACCAGTCGGTTAGTTGGTTGGTTGGTTTGTAGCTACTGACTAGTCAGTCAGTAGCTACAAACCAACAGCAACCTTATTCTAACGTTGATAAAGATCAACTTGATTTTGACAGTGATACAAATTCAGTAAAAGGACTATACAACTAAGAAAGTAGACTGTTCTCAAATGCAAAAGATTTATTAAATAATGGCAAAAAAAAAACATTCGAATATCAATAAAATTTCATCCAATTATAAAATCCAACGCCTTTATTAGTAGAAAGAACAATAAATAAAATTTTGAAAATGGAAACTGACTTTAAAAAAAAAATGCAGCCTGCACCCAATGCTACAATAATCATAACTCAAATTCTTTAAAAAAAGAACGGCCTCCATTTTGTGCGTTCAAGTCGACACCTACAATTATATTTTCAAGATATTTTATTTCTCATGTCGTAAATTATGAAGGTGGTAGCTCCTACCACGGGTTTAAATATCGGATCGATTTGGTTATTGTGAATTGTATAATATTAGCCGTATAAATCTGATGTCCGTTGGGGTCAGACGTGATTTTGAATGGAGACCACGAAACGTAAGGTAGGACGCCCTCAGGCTAGGTTGGAACAAACCACCCTACAAAGACTGTTGTCTTTGTAGGGTAGCTTAACGTAGCTTTGGAGAGTTGCCGAGAAAGGAGTTAAATAGCGTTGATGCATAGGTACTTCTTTAACTAAGTTATAACAACGTATTGCCAGACTTCTCCCGTTATGAGCAATGCGGACGAACTTTTTGATGCCCTATGATTCTTTTCTTACTTTTTTCTCATGTACAGACGCCAGCACATCAAGCTACTACAATCTGTCAAATTTCTTTAATAGATTTTCAACTTTATTACTAAAGCATTAAGGTTCAAGGTTGGTTGGGAAATTTTGACAGTTTCGGGTAGCTTGACCTGTTGGCGTCTGTACCTATATATTATTAATATTGTTATTTTAAACCTGTTTGCTTCTATTATCTAAACATTATCTTGTTTGAAAATAAAAAAAAATACATTAAACAATTTACGCCATATTAGGGTTAGTTACAAATTATTTATTTATTTATTTATTTATATATACTTTATTGTACACCACAAAAATACATAGCATAAAAAAATACACGAAACACTACAAAATATACAATGGGCGGTCTTATCGCATTACTGCGATCTCTTCCAGGCAACCTTAGAATGGACAGTGATTTTCTTAGACATAAAATGGGACTGTCGTTGGTGCAAACATAATGTATACTATTTACTAAAATAGATACACAAATATATACATATCCAAAATTATAGATACATAAATACATACATACCATATATACAAGCAACGAAAAATAAAAGAAGACTGAAGAAGAAATTACAACATCGTAGCGGGTTTAATAGATATTAATTTTGCAGAAAGAAAACCTTTACTTTGTAGTTTGCCTATTCAGCAGAAAAGCCACTATTTCCCAGTAACAAATATATAATGTGCATATTTTGTGAGATTTTTCAAATAATTATGTTTTCTGAAGATGACTGACCCTGCAGCAGTTGTCTGACTTACAAACTTCTGACTAGATCTATAGTAGAAAGAAAGAAAGAAAATACATTTAGTAACGATTTATTTACCAACCAAAGCTCCCAAATCTCCTCACTTATTTCTCACTTTGCACTCAAAATCGAGAGCCAAACGTCTTACACAACCATAGTAGCTTCCTTTCTAAGAATCCTTTAGTCCATCTGTTGAACTGACGTTTCATTCGACTCCGAATGTGCAAAATAATATAAGTCCTCGAAATATATGAGCTTAAGCATAAATTATGTGAACAATTATGAAAATTCTTCATTATGTGCGAGGGAACTTAGGGCATAGAGATATAGAACTAAAATGAGATATTAAGACATAACATCACGGCTGCATTTTTCGAAGGGGTTATGTAGAGGAGTATTATAATAAGTACACTCACATTTCGTTGGTTATATTTATGTATCACGTAAGTTTGGGATATGGAGGTCTGCCGATCGATTCTGTAAAAATCTCACCGTGAAAAGTTAAGTAAAGTGAGCTTAGAGTGAGCTGTCAATAATTTCAATCCCTAGCATTAGTTGGAATGACAGCTCACTCCACGCTCACTTCACCTAAGTTTTCATGGTGAGATGGTTACTGAATCGCACTACAGATGTCAGTCGCTCCATCTAAACTATCATTAGCCTATAGCAGTCCACTGCTGGACATAGGCCCTATTGCACGCCATTCAACTCGACTTTCGGCAACTCTCATCCAGCTGCTACCAGCCATCCTGCGAAGATCGTCGCCCCATCTACCCTGAGGGCGTCCTACCTTACGTTTACCGATTCGCGGTCTCCACTCAAGAACACGTCTACCCCAACGGTCATCGGTTCTACGGCTAATATGACCGGCCCATTGCCTCTTCAGCTTGCTTGTTCTGTCATCTAGACTATGTCATTGTGTACCAAAAATAAAGCTAAAGAGTTTGTTTGTTAAAACGCGCCAATCTCTGGAACTACCAGTCGGATCTTGGAGAAGTCTATCTATAGGCTATTTAACATCACGCATGGGGAGTTTGTTGCGCCACTTCTTCTTCCCAGCGATAGCACTAGTAAGTGGTGAAGGGCGGGCGTTTTTGGAGGACTGTCTTTTGTAATTTTGACGTTCGAAAAGTGCTGATTCTCAGCCTAATTTGAATAAATGACTTTTGATTTTGATTTTGACGCTAGTATCCTTAGGAGCTGAGCAAAAAGGAAAAAGAAACAAAAGTCAGAATGAAGTAATATAGCGCGGGCAATTAAACAAAATAAAACAATTGGATTACGGTCCACTCCCTCTCACGGAGAGGGGACAACACACTTCCCACTGCTATATCCCACTGCTGGGACATACTGGTCTTCCAGTGTGTCCCAGCAGTGGGAACATTGTAGGCTGATTATGTTATGGTCAATTATTTCAGGTTTCAGGTTAAGGAAAACATCGTGAGGAAACTGTCATGTTCTAGAAGCAAAAAATTCGAAGACATGTGACATCTACCAACCTGCACTGGGCCCGCGTGGTAAATTACGGCCCACTCCCTCTCACAGAGAGGAGACCTGTCTCCCAGCAGTGGGAACGATATAGGCTAATTCTGTTATGTTATTTATTTATTTATTACTAGCTGCGCCCCGCGGTTTCACCTGCATAAGTTTCGATCCAGTAGGAGCATTGGGATAAAAAGTATCTTATTTGTTAATCCTAGTTATAAACCATCTGTGTGCCAAATTTCATCCAAATCCGTTGAGTAGTTTTGGCGTGAAAGAGTAACTAACATCCATCCATCCGTCCATCCATACATCCACACAAACTTTCACGCTTATAATATTAATAGGATAGGATTCTCAACACAACTACGAGTATGTATGTTATGGATGCTATGGTCGCTAAGTTATAGAAACCGGTCATCATTGTACAAAGGAGCTACCTGAGATATCCAAAAACTAAAAGGTGCAAACAACAAAAAGCACAAAAAATATAAATATCATTTCTTCCTTCAAAACGGGGGGCGTGCCCTCCACAATTTATGATCTTTGTATCATATTGGATTAATTCTGACTACCTTGGCAAACACTGCTGTTTTGTTTTGTAAAAAATAATTATTACTTGCGAAAGAGTCTTTGGTTTGTCATGTTAAGCAGCGCTTGGCATGGTGAGTCACTTGGATGGGTGTGAATTTGTTAGATAGAGATTTTAGTGTCGTTAAAAGGACTTATTTATAGGTTTTCTATGACTGTCGTTACGCTAAACTTTAACCTTTTAACTAAACCTTTATACCTAGTACTAGCTTCTGCCTGCGACTTTGCCCGCGTGAAATTTCTTGTTCCCGTCGCTTCGCATCGTCCAATTACTTTGTTTTCGGTAGGCGTTCTTTCTTTTTTTCTTTTTGCTCGGCCTTTAAAAGTCCTAGCGTGATGCTTATAGCCTTCGTCAATTATGAGGCTATCAAATGCAAAAAGATTTGTGCAAATCCGACTGATAGTTCCAGAGATTCGCGTGTTCAAACAAACAGACTCTTCAGCTTTATTATTAGTAAAGTTAAAAATAGTGTTAGCTGCAACTTCAGACTAGAGGGAGTTACGAGTGACCAGCCCTATATAAGCCAGCGGAAACCGGCGCGCTTCCCTTTTTGCTGACAGACGTGCGCTCGTGAACTTCGAATTAGAATATCGTGTCATAAAATTTTGTTAAAAATATTTTGTTAATTATTAAAAATTACTCTTAATTTTGTTGCTTATATTTTTTTTTTTTTTTTAAATAAAATCGATTTAAATTCCCAAAATCAGAAGTGGGATTGAATGCTATCATAGCCGCTTCAATTCATTTCTGGTTCCATCATTATGTCGAGCAGAAAACGTGCACCACCGCGAGAGCGCGCGTCTTCGCCTAATTTAGGTAACCTAGCCTCGACGATGGAAGCAATCCTCAACCGCCTGACAACGCTGGAGCAGCGCGCCGAACCACGTTCAACCACGCCTCCGCCGCCGTTGCCTACCCTCGCCGAGTCAGCGTCAGCCCTGGCAACGAGCGCGACACGTGGCGAGAGCGTGGCCAGCACTTCGAGCGACGCCAGATGCTCAGCTACAACGGCTTCAACGGACATCACGGAGCGTCTTATCGACGCGCTAAAATCCATAAATCCGGTGAGATCCAACCATTATTATGTGTCGGATTTCGATCCTAGCATTCATGACGCCTATGTGTGGTGTGACGAGGTAGATCGTGCTCAATCGCAAAACCAGTGGGATGAAAAGGAGTGCCTAGCCCGTGTGGGACTATCTCTAAAGGGTGACGCACGTTCTTGGTTGCGCGAGTGGACTAGTAACAATCGTACTTGGTCAAATTTTAAATTGGAGCTCAAATCACTTTGTCCGCGACGCGTAGACGTTGCGAATATTCTTTTTGATGTGATGTGTCAAGAATCTGATAAGTACTCCACGTATGCAGACTACGCGCGAAAATCATTATTGCGATTACGTATTGTAAAAGGATTAAGTGACGAATTGTTGTGCGCAATAATAGTGCGTGGCATAAAAGATCCACAAATACGTGCAGCCGCCACAAACGCAAAATTAACACCAGAAACTGTAGTGGAGTTCTTATCAATCTACGTGAAACCAAATCGTTCAAGTGAAAATGTACCTAATAATAGTCAGACACGCAATAGCCGATCCACCACTGATTCCTCTACCGAACGATTCCGTAAGCGTCCTGCCACAAATAAAGATATACGTTTACGTTGCTATACTTGTGGCCAAATCGGACATAAAACCAAATATTGTTCGAAACGAAGTAAGACCGATGACAGTAATAATAGCAAAAATAAATCCGCGACTACCCTCGAATCTACTAATAAATCCGTTCCTAAAGTTGTGTGTACATTTTGTAAGAAAGTAGGTCACAATGAAGATACTTGTTTTACAAAAGAACGTTCTGAAACGCGAAATAAATCTAATATCAACTTTTGTCGCGAAATAACGTGCGACCGTACTAAAAGGGATATCATAACTGCAGTGATCAGTGGAGTACCCACCGATGTGCTGATTGATAGTGGTTCGAGTATTTCTTTGATATCCAATGATCTTGTCAAACATTTCTCATGTCACACGAACCCGAGTGTACAGATATTGCGTGGTTTAGGTGGAATAGAAATGCGTTCAGATTGTTTCGTAACTTTGTCCATAGAATTTAGTGACGTCACCTTAGAGGTAGATCTGTATGTCGTGCCCCGTGGTTACCTTAGTGCGCCAGTGCTTATTGGTACAGATGTACTAAATAGGAAAGGCATCGCATACATTCGAACTGGCGATTCGCAGAGAATAATTAGGAATAGTTCGCTTGTAAATAACTTGACACATAGTGAACCGACTGTGCAACTTGATTCAATCAACACACAACTGTGTGGTGAGGAAAAAGCGCGGCTATCGTTTGTGTTAAACAAGTATTCAAAATATTTTCTCAGTGGTACAGCGACAACTACCGTAAATACCGGGGAGATGCACATTCGGCTAACTAGTGAGGAACCTGTTAACTATCGACCATATAAATTATCATACAATGAAAAACTGCGTGTTCGTGATATTGTAAGTGACTTGAAGGAAAAGGGTATAATCCGCGAGTCAGAGTCTTCGTATGCGAGTCCGATTTTGTTGGTAAAAAAGAAAGACGGGTCGGATAGAATGGTTGTTGACTATCGAGCTCTAAACAACATAACGGTAAAAGACAGATACCCTCTTCCTTTGATCGATGATCATATAGATAGGCTTGGGAAGTGTAATTATTTCACTGTGCTAGATATGGTGACAGGCTTCCACCAAATTAAAATTAACGAAGATTCTGTGCACCGAACAGCGTTTGTGACGCCCGAGGGGCATTTTGAATACCTCAAGATGCCTTACGGTCTAGCTAACGCTCCTGTGGTCTATCAGCGTATCATATCAGATACATTGAGATCTTTCATTGATGCAGGCCAGGTACTGGTGTATATCGATGACGTCATGCTATTGAGTGACTCCGTAGGGGACGGCATGCTCTTGCTCGATTCTGTTCTGGAAGTTTTAACAAAGGCGGGTTTTTCTATTAATTTAAGAAAATGCACCTTCCTTACCACTGAAGTGGAGTACCTTGGGAGGACTATCAGTAAAGGTCAGGTCCGGCCGAGCGTACTAAAAATAGATGCACTAGCCAAATCTCCGATTCCTAAAACAGTTAAGCAAGTGAGGCAATTTCTCGGTCTGGCCGGCTACTTCAGAAGATATATCCCAGGATACGCTACTAAAGTGGCCCCCATCGCTTCTTTGACTCGCAAAGATGTTAAGTTTCATTGGGGTAACGAGCAGGAGCGGGCGAGACAAGAAGTCCTCTCGATTTTAACTAGTGAGCCAGCGTTGTTAATTTTTGATCCATCTTTGCAAACCGAGGTCCACACTGACGCAAGTTCGTTAGGATACGGCGCTGTATTAATGCAAACGGGAAAGGACGGACGTAGACATGCAGTAGCGTACTATAGTAAGGTCACTGTAGGGGCGGAACCGAGGTACCACTCCTATGAGTTGGAGACTCTCGCTGTAGTTAAAGCCTTGCAACATTTTCGTCAATACCTTGTTGGTAAACATTTTAAAGTAGTTACCGATTGCAACGCCTTAAAGATGACTCAGCGTAAAAAGGATCTCCTTCCTAGGGTGGCACGCTGGTGGATGTTCCTACAGGACTATGATTTTACCCTCGAGTATCGAAAAGGTCAGTTAATGCCACATGCTGACTATCTCAGCCGGAATCCAGTTAACCTTTGCGCCGTAGAAAAACCAGTTAACTGGGCTCAAGTCGCACAGGCCGCAGACGATGAAACTGTTACTTTACTCGAAAAACTTGATCAGGACCAATTAGATAGTTCACGGTATGTAAAGAAAAACAATTTACTTTACTATAAGTATAACCCGATAGGTGAGCAATCACGACTGCTATGTTATGTTCCAAAGGGTTTTAGACTAAGTCTGTTACGTGTATTTCATGATGAACACGGACATATTAATATTGAAAAAGTGCTTGATTTAATATTAAAACATTTTTGGTTTCCTAACATGCGTCAATTCGTCAAGAAATACATAGGTCATTGTATTGTTTGCCTAACACACAAAAAGGTGCCTCGTGCCCCTCTACAACCAATTGTATCGTGGACGAAACCCATAATACCTTTTGATACAGTGCACGCGGATGCACTTGGTCCTCTACCTGAATCTAATGGGTACAAATACATTCTTATTTTAATCGACGCTTTCACGAAATATTGTTTTCTGTATCCTATGTATAAACAAGAAAGCGCCGAACTAAAACGAGCATTTACTAACGCTGTGTCGATTTTTGGTACTCCACGATTAATCGTATGTGATAGGGGTAGAATGTTCGACAGTGCCGAATTTGGCGAATGGGCAGCAGATTTTGGTATTCAGATACATTTCATAACGCCCGAAATGCACCAAGAGAATGGCCAAGTGGAACGGTATTGTCGAACAGTTCTGAACATGGTTAGGATAGATGTAAATTATAGACACGAATCCTGGTCCAATGTACTTTGGAGGCTTCAGCTGGTACTTAACATTAATAAACAGAAAAGTACTCAATGCTCAGCATTAAATCTGCTAATCGGTTGTGACACGACTACTCCCGCTATAAATGCTCTCATCCGAGATATAACTGTAGACGGCTCCACGCCAAATCGAGAAGCTTGGCGTGAAATGAGACGACAAAGGGCTGAGGATCTATTGGCTCAAAATCAGGCTAACCAAGATGCGCGTGTCAATAGAAGTAGAAAGGCACCTAGAGCCTTTGTTGTGAACGATCTGGTTTTTGTTATTAAACCATCTCAAACTTCTAATAAACTTGACAGTGGCATCCGGGGTCCATATCGCATTATAAATGCTCTGCCAAACAGTCGATATGAATTACGACTCCTGGCCGGCTCTTATGGCAAAACTACGCAGGCAGCCGCAGAATATATGATACCGTGGCGAGGCGAGTGGACCCCCGAGACTTGTGCAGCTTTTTTTGAAAGTAAGATTACTCGACTTTTTTTTATTATTTTCTTATCATAAAGTTTCCGTTCCCCATATGTGCAGTATACTTATGCTTACATGATGTTTGCTATGGTGATCTAAGTACTTATTTTCCTTTGCCTACTTATATGCGCTATGTGGATATCAGGGTGATCAGGATCAAACTCTTGTAAGGCCTTGTGTGGCGTTGAGTTGATCGGGAACAAACATGTGTGTTTGTGCCGTAATGTTCATGTAAGACCTGGATGGCTTCGGCATAAGGCATTGCACTGTGCTATTTTCGTGTAAGGCCTTGTGTGGCATCGAGATAGCGTCCCGCTTCCCTCGTGTAAGGCCTTGTGTGGCATCGAGATGTGTGGCTTTTGAGTAATACCCTATTTGCGGCGTATAAGGCCTTGTGTGGCAACGCTCATTAATTTATTTCATGAAACATAACGTGCTGAAATATATAAAAGCGCATAGCAACATCTTGGTCCATTCAAGTAAATAATTATTGGTGAAAATGATGTATGTTAGATCTAACATATATGTGTTTGTCCCTCCAGGTTATGAAGACTCAGTTGTTGAGACTGCTTCAGAGCCAGAGCAAAGACCAGTTACGGAGAGCATCGAGGACGCTGCTCCGTCAGGAGAAGCCGTGTTAGCTGCAACTTCAGACTAGAGGGAGTTACGAGTGACCAGCCCTATATAAGCCAGCGGAAACCGGCGCGCTTCCCTTTTTGCTGACAGACGTGCGCTCGTGAACTTCGAATTAGAATATCGTGTCATAAAATTTTGTTAAAAATATTTTGTTAATTATTAAAAATTACTCTTAATTTTGTTGCTTATATTTTTTTTTTTTTTTTAAATAAAATCGATTTAAATTCCCAAAAATAGAGAATAAAAGATTATGGTCTTTGGTAAAATTAGCCTTTAGTTTTGGAAGTTGATCGATCGATTTTCGAGGTCTATTTTCATGTCTACCCATACGTTTACCAAAACAAGTAGTAACATGGTTACGATGATGTAAAAAGGGCCAAAAACTCCCAAAATATCGTGTATGTAGTCTTGTTAGACATGCCGAGTCACTTTAGTGGAATGACCAAAATGTTTCCTCTTTATGAACATATAGAGATAGTAAGTTATTATTATTTGGACTGACTTTATTTGGTACAAGTTAGAAGATTTTGGAGTTTGTCGTTCAATCGAAAAAGATGACTCGACAGTCGACGAATCATTGAGTTGAATGCAGCCATTGCGAACTTTGCGCTGCCACCAACAGTGGCGAAGTATTGGGCCAACCTAATTTATTAAATTGTCGTGCTATCGACACGACGAAGAAGAAAATCAAATATTTTAATACTTTGCAAACATGGGTAGGTAATTAGTACTTATATTTTTTATTTTATTAGGGTAATGGGGGCCTACTTCGAAGTGCAAAGTGCGAATGTTCGGATCGGACCGACACATGAATACCGGACCGAACCGAATATTATTGAAAAATGCGAAAAAAGTTCGGATCCGCTCAGTTGGCTCGGGACCATAGTCAATATTCGAAAGAGTGTAGGATCGGAACCGACCGAACCAAATAGTAACATCGTAGCAGGAAACGGCCGAACATTTGGCCGATATTACTTCGGAGTAGACCCCTGGTGACCTGTACTGCAGGTTTTTAATTAACCCTCCTCAGGCACCAGTCTTTCACAAGGTTAGCTCCTTTTTCGTGCACGATGAAGTTTAGTATTAAGTTCAAATTTGTACCGGAGTACGTTTAGTAGTAGAGATATACGTTGTTTTTTGTCCTATAATAATCGAATTTATCGCTGCTAACCCTTCCTCTTTTATAAAATCTGTATAGGGATCACTGATTTTTATAACGGATTGCAATCAATGCCCGTTTAATGGATGCCTAAAATCATGAAGGTTATGATCAGAATAGAACACTCATGTACACCATAAGAATTTTAGATACTTATAAAGAAAAAGAAATAGCTCATGTCCCTACGATGGCAAACACGCAAAATCGCTGCCTCTTTTACTTTAGACCACACCCCAAACCATACCGTAGCCCACGCGTGGGAGTAACTCATTACAATGCGGCACCATTGTGCAGTTTATTATTATGTAAACACCGTCTATATTAATGTGGACTAGACAAGGAAATACTCTGCTCTCGTATCGGCACGAGCTACACGAGATAAGGTCACATGTCGGGTCTGTAAACCAACTATGTAAACCAGCTGACTCTGCTCAGACTGGGACTGCTAGTCTCTCAATATCAAGATTTTTGCCAAAAGACGTCCACTGCTGGACATAGTCTGCCCCAAGCGCCGCCACATCGACCAGTCCAATGCTTCTTGCATCCAGCGAATTGACCACCACGGTCATCGGTCTTCCTTGTGGGTGGCCTTCCCACGCGGCGTCTGCCGGTGCTCGGTCGCTACTTTAGAACTTCTCACCACAATAGGCCATCTGTTCTTAAAACAATGTGTTGTATATATAGATCGACAATCCAGGTTTAAACCCAGTGCTTATGTGAACACCCAGTAAACACCCAATTTTCTGGGTGTTTACGGATGTTCGTCGGGTGTTTACCAAAGCACCGGGTTTAAACCCGGTGGATTGCCCATCTATACTTGCAGGCGAGCTGTAAATATAGCACAACTATATTTACTATACTTGTTGATGAATAATTGTTTGCTGCACCCGATGACGTCATTACGTCGGCGTCGGCTGTCGCTGAAAACCAGCGCTGGGGCTCTGTCTTGCATAGGGTCGCAGCATAATGCTGAGCGACAGCCATTTTTCGTGTATGTGACGCATTTCAACCATTTTTTATTGTTTTTTTTTTCTTTATTTGCTTTTATGTTCTTTTTTGCGTCATGTTTACCGCGAATAAACGTATTTTCTTTCTTTCACACTGAGTTTAACGACAAAAAGTTCAGTTTTGTAGATCATCGGTGATCTATCTAAGTAGGTATAGTCTGTCCAGTTCTGTTGGAGAAAAGGCTTTTGCCTTGTTTAAAACACAGTAACGGGCTGCTCACAAATTGCCCCGACCCTCTTATCCACACTATTTAACTAAACTATGCGCATACGCATGACAATACTAGCTTCCGATGCCGGCCGACCCACTCCGGCGCACCAATTGTATTGATCACTAATCAGTTTCCCTTCAAAACGTATGAAGATTTTTTTAGTTTAACATAATTTTACATTTCCAGTATGTTCTTTGTGACGTCTTGGTTTTGTTTTGAGCACGAGATCGCAGAATGGCGCCTGAGCATTGAGCATAGCGATTGTCATATAAAGAATTACAGTCTGGGATGACATCAAAAATATGATCAGCACCGCAATGGGGTAACACACATCATTTTGAAGGATATTGCTAATCCATTGCTTCATATGTTCGAAAAATGTGTTGCTCAACAACGTATGTATGTAAATAACGCAACCGCACAACGCGCAACGCGGTGTGATAACCCCGTACCTCGGAAAGTACATTAAGCCGTTGGTCCTGCGCTTAATTTTTCTTCAGTCGTGTCGGATTGCCGCTCCATCGAACTATGAGAGTAAGGCGCTCCACCCACTGCACCGCGCCACGCGACGGGGCGCAGAAAACGGAGCCAGTATGTAAAAAGTCACGCGCGGGGGCGCGTTATCTGCGTCCCGTCGCGTGGCGCGTTGTAGCGTGTGATTCGCCTAAGAGAAGAGAGAGTGCACCTGCATCAGCGCACACACTTATGCACTATAATATCTCCCGCGCCGAATCCACCGATCTGGAGGACCTTTTTTTGTAGGCTAGGGCCTGCCGTACCTATACATTATTTTGCAGAAAATTTCAGGTGTAGAGCAGCATTGCTATTCTGTAATCATCTCACTGTGAAAACTTAGGTGAAGTGAGCGTGGAGTGAGCTGTCAGTGTCATCCCACCCCCTAGTCAGCTGTCGATCGATTCTGTAAAAATCTCACCGTGAAAAGTTAGGTGAAGTGAGCTTAGAGTGAGCTGTCAATAGTGTCAATCCCTAGCATTAGTTGGAATGACAGCTCACTCCACGCTCACTTCACCTAAGTTTTCACGGTGAGATAGTTACAGAATCGCACTGCAGCTCACTTCAAGCTCACTTCATCTAAGTTTTCACGGTGAGCTTTTAATAGATTAGATCAGCAGGTGCGAAGTAACAGTTGCACCCACATAAGAGTGTATGGTTAGCCCCCTGAGATCATCCTTTTGTTTGTCAAACTTTGTTAGTAATTACGACAGTAAATATTCTCGACTGTCCAATTTAAGAATGACAGTCCTTCTCCATCATGATCTGTTATTGTTTGATTGAACTCTTCCGCAGAACAATTAGGAAGCAATTCCGACTTCTTGTACATACCAATCAGCATAAAATCAAGAGCAACTGCAGTATTTAATAACCAAAGAGAATCAACAACAATTATAAAAGGGATTAATATAATAACATTTATTATCCAAAAGATTTGGGAGTTCAACTAAATGTTTGTTATCGAAATACAATTAGGATTGGCTTCCTGAGGCGGAAAGCAAGCTTTTGATTGCTCGAAGAATATCTTGTAAGAAAATAAAGGAACTTGGATTTGTTCAGTGTTTGGGTTCTGTAGGTATGAGTCATTCCCTTTGTTGGTGGTGGTGAGTAGTGGTGGTGAGTGGTGGTGGTGGTGATGGTGATGGTGAGTGGTGGTGGTGGTGGTGAATGGTGGTGGTGATGGTGATGGTGATGGTGATGGTGAGTGGTAATGGTGAGTGGTGGTGGTGGTGGTGATGGTGAGTGGGGGTGGTAGTGGTGGTGGTGAGTGGTGGTGGTGATGGTGAGTGGGGGTGGTAGTGGTGGTGGTGAGTGGTGGTGGTGAAGGTGAGTGGGGGTGGTGGTGGTGGTGGTGAATGGTGGTGGTGATGGTGAGTGGTGGTGGTGATGGTGATGGTGATGGTGAGTGGGGGTGGTGGTGGTAGTGGTTTGTGATCTTCTTGTACAAGTACTTCTTTCTTTCTTTCTTATGTATACAGGAGATATTATAGTGCGAACACAGGTGTACTCCTTAATTCCCTCACTGTCACAATCCAAGCTTCGTGATTATGGCAATGTTTGTATAGCTGTTCATTAAATTCAAATCTGGCTACCACATTGATCTAATGGTAGCAAGCCCGACGATTCTTGGATTCCCAGATGGAGCAAAGACTTTTTGGCTAAACATTTTTCAGTAGCTGCTCGGAGTTTTGGAGCCCTGGGAGATTTGAGCCATGATGCTGGAAAAAGGCTTGCTCCCTGGCATTTGACACCACTTGCAAAATGTGGGTGCACTATACGCGTCTGGCACCACATAATCAATCTATACTGTTCCCACTGCTGGGTAATCCACCACGCGGGCCCAGTGCGGGTTGGTAGATGTCAAATGTCTTTGAATTTTTGGTTCTAGGACATGCCGGTTTCCTCACGATGTTTTCCTTAAACATTTTTGAGAGAAAAAAAAAATGTCGTGTAGCGACAAGAAAAGCTTAACTTATAAAGACAAAGGTAAAATTAAATTAAAGAAAGGGAGGTAGGAAACAATTAAATATATATTTACAAGAAAGGATGGAGATGGAGTGGCAGTGGTGTGTATAGTGTGGAGGTGGGGTGTATGGGTGACGGTGCGCAATAGGTGGGTTGAGGAGGCTGAGGTGAAAATATAGCTGGAGCTGAGGAGGTAGACGCGAGGCAGGTGCTGGCGACAGGTGCAGGTACAGATGCAGGTCCAGGTACAGGTGCACCTATCTGGGTCCAAACCCACAACCTACAACTCGTAAGTCGGGTCCGTTAGGTAATAGGTACAGCGGGCTGGTGTCCGCAACTCGTACGGGTGGGAACATCGGTCATTCGATCCACCCCAGCTCCTCAAGGAAGGCCAGCAACGCCTTGATGTTACTGACCGTCTCACGTAGAGTCGGGTCCGTTACCACTGGGCCATCACACATCTGGCAGCCCTAGGACCTAATTCCAATGGTCACTTCTAAACGTTTGCGGAACCCTAACCCAACCCTACACGCATAAACCCGTAACGAAAACCAATTAAGTTGGCAGTCGCCACCGTACGGAAGCATCAATACGAATCAACTCGTTGCTTGCTGTTAACTGCCAGGTTAGGCAGGGAGACGGATTGTAGGTTTGTAACTTGATGTGGGATTAATTTGAAATAAATAAACGACCCAAAATATTTCAAATAAATAAAAAAGTAACGCATCAATTTCAAAACGATAATTTACGCATTTTGAAACATAATTAAATCGATGTATTTAGGATGCTCAAATCAGAGAAAATTAAGAAAAAGGAAGAAATTACAAAATGTGTGTGTGTCCACAAATGTCAAGAGTATCAAAAATATTAATAGGTATTTATTTTATTAAATAGCCAACTTAGAATAGAATAGAAAATTATTTATTGTTAGGTTAACAAACAAAATTAGTCAAAATTTAAAAAAAAAGTATGTAAATTAAACTAACAAGAAAATAAATTAAAAAAGTATCTAACATGACATGTATAAACTGAAAACTAAACGAGCAAGATCTATTTTAAGAAATATAAGGAAAGACAGAACTATAAAATAGGAGACGGTAACTAGGTAGACAGATTTAGTAAAAAAAAGTGGGTAAATGTCTAGAGAGTCTATTAACTTATCTCTTTCAAATAATCTAGCCTTCATTTAGTACCGTTTAGCCTGAAAACACTTCTAGTTGTATTTTCCTAGGGAACAGTTCAAGTAGGTAACCTCAGATTTGAAAACAATACAAATCCTAGAGTCGAGCCTTGACTATTTTTAAATAATTTATTAATATTGTAATCATTTTCTTATTAATTTTGATATTATAAGTTATGTGTGACATTTCAACAGAATAATATTATTGACATCATTTAATATCAACTTTGACTATCTTTAAATAATTTAATAGTATTTTAATAATTTTCTTTATTATTAATTTTCATATTATATTTAATCGCATTGATACTGATATTATTTGAAAACTACCAACACTCTCAAACCAAAACTCTCGCAGAATGGACCCGGCTCATTATATTTCTATAACAACTTTATTGTACAATACCTACATTCTTTGCAAATAAATAATTTGATTTGATTTGAGCAGAGCAACTATTCCTGTTAGAATTATATCGAGTAACTTGAAATAGGATCTGAAATTCATCGTGAATTTCAGATTTAATGCACTTGAGTAAAACGAGTATTTGTTCGTTGTATTTCACAATATCTCTTACAGTCTAGCTCCGATACTACATTCGTGATCCCCGCTTATATTTCAGCGGCCGACCCGCCCAAAATTTAGATTGGATTCATCACCAATCAACCTCTTTATCTCAATCAGTTAAGGTCGAAATTCGCTCAACACTTGTTTGGTAGAAAATTATTAAAACAAACAGGCAATTTCTTTCGCGATCTTTTATCTTTGAAACGTCAAAATGAATTTCTTTAATCAGTTTTGAAGTAACGAGTGTAAATATTTAAAACGGAACTTTCATCGGTTTGAATGAGTTCAATTTTTTTAATTTTAAGTTGCAATGTCGACGAACGTTTGTCGCAGTGGTTAAGCGATTGACTGCTGCGCTGCGTATCGCGGGCTCGATTCCCGCACGGAACAAATATATTTGTATGACCTACAAGTAGTTGTTCCGGGTCTGGCTGTTTGTGTATGTCAGTTTAAATATTTGTAAACGCACCCACGATACAGGAGAAATTCCTAGTGTGGGGCAACGTTTTAAAATAAATGTAGTTAGTAGAACGGAGGGTAATGTTGCTTGCCTGTCAGTCTTCTATAGACTGTACTTCGGAGAGTGTGCACAGGAGCTCCACGACCTGAAACTACAAGTCCTATGGTAAAAACTCAAATGGCAAAGTTGTAGGTAATAAAAAGATTTACAAGTTTTGTATTTACACTTTTTTTTAAATTATTTTTCCTTTCATTTTTATTATATTCCCCTCCTTTTCCAATGAGTTTCATCCTACTATTATTTTTTTTTGGTTTCAAAAATTATCGACCCTGGTCTAATGAGTTTAAGTTTGAATTTGAGAGCAGTTGTATTCAGCGCTTCTCATTCACATTTATTATGTGCACAGCAAAAGTGTGGAACTCTGCCAGAGTCTGTGTTCCCTCCCACATTTAACCCATCTGCCTTTAAAGCAAGAGTGAACAGACATCTTCTGGGCACGCTCGTTCCATCATAGACCTCATCCATCGCCCATCAGGCGTGATCGAGGTCAAGAGCAGGGCCATTCAGAAATAAAAAGTGAATGTAATTAAAAACGTTCAAAATCTAGTCGCAATCTCATCTCAGTGACAATCAATGTCAAAGACCTGTCAAAAATGCAGGTAGATTTTTATGAATTTGACATATAGAATGCGAACGTTATTAGCATAATCACGCTATGGCCCGATGGCCGTTTTGCGTGAATGTGACGCATGTTTACCCCCAACTTATTATCTTGTTTTTGTGTGTTTATGTTCTTTTTAACCGACTTGAAAAAAGGAGGAGGTTCTCAATTCGACAGTATGTTTTTTTTTGTATGTTTGTTACGCGATTACTCCGCCAATTGCGGACCGATTTTCAAAATTCTTTTTTTGTTCGAAAGGAGATACTCCTGAAGTGGTCCCATAGAAATTTCATCAAAAACGGTTCAGTAGTTTGGTTTTTAAACCAAAATTACTGGTAAAAATTACAACTTAAAAGTGAAAAATAAAAACTTTTTTGCAAAAAAAAAACAACCGACTTCCAAAAACGACACTACAAAGTGAAAAATAACTTTAATTTCGGAAGTCGGTGGCAAACAACGAAAATGCGAACCCAACGACACCGACTTCCGAAATTAAAGTTATTTTTCACTTTGTAGTGTCGTTTTTGGAAGTCGGTTGTTTTTTTTTTGCAAAAAAACTACTGAACGGATATGGATGAAATTTGGCTCACAAATGGTTTATAACCAGGATTAACATACATATAGGATACTTTTTACCTCAATACTAATATTATAAACGTGAAAGTTTGTATGGATGGATGGATGTTTGTTACTCTTTCACGCAAAAACTACTGAGCGGATTTGGATGAAATTTGGCACATAGATAGTTTATAACCAGGATTAACATAAAATATACTTTTTATCCCGATATTCTCACTATCGAAACATACGCGGGTAAAACCGCAGGGCGCAGCTAGTACTTTAATAAACGTAAAAAAAACCATGTTGCTATAGATATAATAACAAATAAATATGCATGCCTGTCTGTCTGCAACCAATCAACTCCTGTTTTGATAGCAAATATCATTCGGAAACTCAAATAAAAAATATGTATGGCAAACAGACATTTCGTGAAAATATTAAAAGTAAAATGGGACTGCGTCCAGTGTTCAGTTTTCAATTTACGTGTCACTTTAAAAGTGAATAATTTATAGGACTTTTGTGGGAATATTTGGCACTGCATAGCTGGTCTAGTTCTCGTAAGCGCTACTGCCGAACATGAGGTTCGAATTCCGGGTCGTGCAAGTTGTGATTGGATTTTTCCATTTGAAATTTCACAGTTACCGCCCGATATTTTCCTTCATCGTTTTGAGAGCGGCGCTGTTGAAATAATTTACATAAAGTAAAGCGTCTGGCTGGGTTCGAACCTATACAGGGTGACAGGGAAACTCGGCATATTCTTTGAAAGGCGATATACTAGAGGTCAATTAGCAACAAATTTAGTCCAGTTAACTAGGATTCAAAACTGTATGGTTACTGAGCTGTATCGGTTCTTCGATTTTCTAGAAATTTCCTGACTCTTTACCAAAAACAATTAATTATGAGAAAAAACTACACCACATTTAATTGATAGGTACTTTTCTGTAAGCTGAAAAAAGCAATAATTAAAAAAAAAAACATGCTTGCAAAACTTACACAATCTCAGAAATAAAAGGTCTTTAATAGCAACATTTTTATTTTTAACCATCCATTTTTGACTCCTAGTTCACTGGACTTAATTTGTTGCTTACCCCCTTTCAAGGAATACGTCGAGTTTTCCTGTCATCCTGTATATACGACCTAATGACTCGTAAGTCGCGGTCGTAACAGCGACATTCCATAGCCATTTTATGCCAATGAACCCTTGGATGATGTAGAGACAAAATATTATAACATAATATTATAACATAATATTTTGTATTCATTCTTAATTTCCGTAAGTAGAGAAACCCTCTACGCGCGAAATTCACCTTTGAGTCGAATTTTTATTATTATTTGTCGAATTATTCATTTTTTTTTCATGCTTCTACTCCGCTCCGTTTATACTCTGTTTCTATCAAGACGGTAGAAAAACTCAGCCAGCATATAAAAAAAACCGGTCAAGTGTGAGTAGGACTCGCGCACCGAGGGTTCCGTACAAATTCGTAGGTATGCTATATATATATCTATGCTAACTGCGCGGTAAACTCTGCTTGCGAGATGCAGGATTTGCGTGACGTCAGTGTGACGCGTTGTTCGCATGTGGCGTTGTAGATACCGCTACATCACTCCCCTCCGGAGACCGGAGGTCGATAGT
Source organism: Apamea anceps (assembly GCA_951799955.1). Taxonomy (NCBI): domain Eukaryota; kingdom Metazoa; phylum Arthropoda; class Insecta; order Lepidoptera; family Noctuidae; genus Apamea; species Apamea anceps. Next base: position 5,286,084 of record OX637527.1, on the reverse strand, counting down.
GGGCTGAGTCTTGTATCTTGCGATGCTTGCCAGGCCAGCTGAGGTTCCAGTGAGTCGGAACCGGTTGCCGCATAGTTCACGGTGAGTCGGAACTGTCTGCGGAGATGTCCCCAGTGAGTCGGGGTGGCGCTGCGTTATACTCCAGTGCGTCGGATGTCGTACAGCGCCGGGTTGAGGCTGGCTGCTGCGTCGACCAGGAGAGGGTGCTCTGCTTGTTGACCGGCCGAAGGTGCAGTGTGCTGTGCCAAGGTTGCTGATGAGGCTGAGGGTGATGACCAGGTATGCGCGGACGCTGCATGCTGGTGATCAGGATACCCGTTAAAGCCGTGGATGCTGGCTGGCTGGGTGACTCGCTGCTGAAGCTTGCGGGAGTGATGATGATGACGTCACGCTGAAGTGTTTGCACGAAGGCGGCGCTGACGTTCATACTCGGGGTCACCAGTTTGGAGGTATGAGGAACAGGGTGTAAAGTTCACTCAACCTCCATAGAAAAGGGAGGATCCTCCGACCAGACGGGTGTTGTGTCTGGCGGGCAATTGCCCAACGATTGATGTTGGGAAATTGTATCTATGCTAACTGCGCGGTAAACTCTGCTTGCGAGATGCAGGATTTGCGTGACGTCAGTGTGACGCGTTGTTCGCATGTGGCGTTGTAGATACCGCTACAGTAATAAAAAAAATACGGTTTTCGCAATTTTTCCTTTATCTATGCTATAAGACGTTGCTTCATATCAAATTTCAAGATTCTGAGTTCACGGGAAGTACTCTGTGGGTTTTGATTCCCTTGTGAGTGTCGAAAATTTGCGGGAATTTGCGGCATAAACGGCTGTATCTTCTGATTGCGTTGGCTTAGAAGTTTGTTTTTTTTACAGCTCCAAGGGTCAATAAACCTGAGTATTTGGTAAAAATTCCAGCTTTATACCTCCACGCGTTAATGAGAAAAAGGGTCTTGACAGACAGACGGACGGACAACGAAGTGATCCTATAAGAGTTCCGTTTTTTCCTTTCGAGGTACGGAACCCTAAAAATGTGTGGAATTTATAAAATTGTAGAATATAAATACAGTTTGTTTTTGTAGCTATCTATCTTGTACCAATCACCATAAAGATATCACACTAGTGACTAGAATAAAAGAATATCATTTCAATACAAAAAATATCACAAACATCGTCTTCATTGTTAATGCCAAGGTCGATTTTTACGATTTCCCATAGATTTAGTCAGAGACGGATATATTATTTGCATAGAGACGGCGCCACAGATCCTAACCTCTTTTATTATGTGTTAATCACTACAGGATTATAGGTTGTATATACAGGGAGTTGCTTTCTTGATTTATGTTTTTAATTTTAGTAGAATGATTATTAATATGTGCAGGCAGCAGTGCATGTCACATATTACACACTAATCAAACTTTGCCTCTACGTTAGTACCCGGTAGGTGGCGCTGCTTTTTCGGGTGGGATGACGTCTGTCGGGCCCGCTAGGTTCTATCAATAATCAGCGTTTTACTTATAGGAGTATGGTAGGAGCAGTGTAGGAGTAGGTTAGGAGTAGGGTAGGAGTAGGGTAGGAGTAGGTTAGGAGTAGGGTAGAAGTAGAGTAGGAGTAGGGTAGGAGTAGAGTAGGAGTAATGTAGGAGTAGGTTAGGAGTAGGTTAGGTTAGGTTAGGTAGGAGTAGGGTAGGAGTAGCGTAGGAGTAGGGTAGGAGTAGAGTAGGAGTAATGTAGGAGTAGGTTAGGAGTAGGTTAGGTTAGGTTAGGTAGGAGTAGGGTAGGAGTAGCGTAGGAGTAGGTTAGGAGTAGGGTAGAAGTAAGATAGGAGTAGGGTAGGAGTAGTGTAGGAGTAGGTTAGGAGTAGGAAAGGAGTAGTGTAGGAGTAGGGTAGGAGTAGGGTAGGAGTAGTGTAGGAGTAGGGTAGGAGTAGGGTAGGGGGTAGGACACCACGCGAACGAAGTAGCGCCGGGCAGCTAGAAATAATTTATATGTCAAAACAACGTTTGCCGGGTCAGCTAGTTTTTAGTACAATTCTTTTTTAATTAAATTTTCACGGTAACATGATTACAGAATAGCAATGCTGCTCTACACCTCAAATTTTCTGCAAAATAATATATACGGCAGGCCCTAGCCTACAAAAAAAGGTCATCCAGATCGGCGGATTCGGCGCGGGAGATATTATAGTGCATAAGTGTGTGCGCTGATACAGGTGCACTCTCTCTTCTGTTACTCTCATAGTTCGATGGAACGGCAATCCGACACGACTGAAGAAAAATTAGGCGCAGGACAAACGGCTTAACGTGCTTTTCGAGGCACGGGGCTATCACACCACGTTGCGCGTTGTGCGGTTGCATTATTTACATACATACGTTGTTGAGCAACAAATTTTTCGAACATATGAAGCAATATATTGGCAATATCCTTTAAAATCATTTAGTTTGTGGTTGAAAGTGTGTTACGCAATTAGGGTGCTGGCCTATCTTTCCGCTAGAACCATAAAACTGGTATTTTATTAAAATTATTAAGTTTTATTAAAATTGAAAACTTCGCAAGGCTCATTCTGCGCTTTTTCTGTGAAGCTGAATCGCGTATACTCGGCTACAGTCATCATCAGCTGCCATCAGCCACGTTAACTGTCTAACAAGGAGTGCATCGTTTCAAGAATTAGATACGTTGAATTATTTATATAAATATATTATATTAAAAAAAAAATAACATAAGCGTGACACGCTTTTTTTTGGTCACTTTGTTGAGGATATTTGCAAAAAAAAAACGTATAATCCTACTAATATTATAAATGTGAAAGTTTGTATGGATGGATGGATGTTTGTTCCTCTTTCACGCAAAAACTACTAAATGGATTTGGATGAAATTTGGCACACAGATGGTTTATAACCAGGACTACCCTACCATATAGGATACTTTTTATCCCGATATTCCCACGGGATCGAAACTTATGCGGATGAAAACGCAGGGCACAGCTAAGTAATATGTAAAGAAATGAACAGATATAAAACTCAAAACCACACTCCTTTATTTCGCGATCACTTTCCTTACAATAGCATAAATGTATGACACAAAATCCTTATTCCAGCGTCATTCTCACCGCACTGTCAAGATGTCAGACAAAAACTGAGACAACATAATATTAGGGTTCCGTAATCATTGCGGCGGCGGTGAAGCCAACCGCAAACGTTTGCGGTTCCGTACTCGCAATAATTCATGACATTGTTAAGAAAATGAACAAGGATATTTTGTGCGAGCGTAATTTTGTGTTATATTTTGTAAAAGCTGTATTTTATGCTGGTTTTCTTTGTCAGCGTATCCGTAGATGATCATATCGATGAAGATATTGAGGTTTTGTTTGTTATTTAGAGCAGGGGTGGTAACGGCCTCGGCTTACGAGATACAGGTCGTAAATTCGAACCCAGACAGGCGCTTTACTTTGTGTAAATAATTTCATCACCACTGCTCTCAAAACGGTGAAGGAAAACATCGTGAGGAAACCGGCATGTCCTAGAACCAAAAGTTTGCAGACATGTGACATCTACCAACCCGCACTGGGCCCGCGTGGTAGATTATAGCCCACTCCCTCTCGAAGAGAGGAGGCCTGTGTCTCAGCGGTGGGAACGATATAGGCTGACTATGCTTTATGCACAATGCGACCCGCAATGCATTGCAATAATCTTTTAGTATTTCTCGTAATTAATTTCTTTCTAAAACAGTCGGGACCTCCTAAAAAAAGTTCTAAGGTAAAGTCGCCAGCACATCACGCTACTACAACCTGTCCAGACGCCAGCAGGTCAAGCTACCCGAAACTGTAAAATTTCCCCAATCAACCTTGAACCTTAATAATGCTTTAGAGATGAAGTTGAAAATCTATTAAAGAAAAATAGATTTTAAATAGATTTAGTTTCGGGTAGCTTGACCTGCTGGCGTCTGTAACAAAGCAAAACCAAATCTCTACGACTTCTTTTTTTTCTTTAGTGACATGTGACATAACATTAGGAAAAACGTCGTGACCTCACGAATTTTGTAACGATAAAAAAGCGTTTAGGTTGTCGCTAATTCATTAATTAATAAAAAATACTGCATCTGCTAAGCATGAGGTCCTGGGTTCAATTCCCAGGTCGGGAAAAGTGTTATTGGATTTTTCTATCAGAAAGGACAATGCCCATCAAATAAAAATAAAAAGGTTTATTGAAGAAAAGCCAAAGTACATTCTAAAGCAATGTTATATAACATTGCTGCATGGATGTATGGAAACCCGTACCATGCTGCATCAAAGCCAAATTTTGTTTTTTATAGACTACACTTTATCATAGTAACTCCTACAAAAGTTCTTTAAAAAAAAAACCCGGGTCTCGGAGATTTTCAAAAAATTCGACATAACCCAAAAACTAAGTACTTTATTTTCTTTGACATGTCATAAACGAACGGCCATTATTTCTCTAAAAAAAATGATAATTGTTTAAATAGAAATTCTATTTAATTATATTCTAGATACTTTTAATTATACATTAATTAAAAATATCTAGAATATAATTAAATAATAATAATAATCAGCAAAGTATAGTTCATTTACAAGTTTTTTAAAAGACATGATCGTGACACTCAAAATTTAAGGTTATATTAATCATAATCATTTGAAACGAAACGTCATGTAAAGGGAATAAAACAAAATCAACACTTTTTTACTTTAAATTAAATTAAGTACCTGTTCAAAAATCAAATCCCCGAAGCGTAATGTCGTAAAAAATCATGAAAATAATTACTATAATGTTTTGATCTTGATGCATTAGACTTTTTGGTACGAATTTTGGTCATTTTCCTTTCAAATTCATTTATTTCGTGAACACGGTTACTATACAGAAGGTGTCATAATACATAAGATCCGAGCTGTGCCCCACCAAAAGGCATGCAAAATATCAAAGGTTCCTTAATACAACAATGATTTAAATTACCAAAATTATTTATTATGTCATAACTTGAGAACAGATTGAATTTAGTTAGGATTATAATTAAAATTATTTTGTCATTTAAATATTCGTCAACAGAGTAATACACCTTGTTATTTAACAATTTCAACAGATTTCATTTAAATTCGTTAATGTTAATACTTAATATAACTGTAACTGTCCTGGGGCTGCAGTCTCGACATTCATAGCGATCGCTTTACGACCAAATTCGTTCGCAAAGTCCTGGATTGACAGGTGTAATGTATGGAGTGACAGGACTTTGCGACCTAATTCGGTCGTAGAGCGATCGCCATGAATGTCGAGTCGAGCGACCGCCATGAACTATATAATAAGTTTAAGTAAAAGCTGTTGCTATGAAATTGTGGTTTTCTTACTAAAATCTGCAACTATTTTGAGCGCCATTTACTTTCTACAAATCTATATAAATGTAGTACAGACGCCAGCATATCAAGCTACTACAATCTGTCAAATTGCTTTAATAGATTTTCAACTTTATCTCTAAAGCATTAAGGTTCAAGGTTGATTGGGAAAATTTGACAGTTTCGGGTAGCTTGATGTGCTGGCGTCTGTATCTTGTGTAGTGCCTTTGTAAATAGCGGCCCGGAGTCTAAATTGTTGCCCGTTTGATCGCAATTGGGTCACTGGGTATAGTTTTGATGCACCTCTGACTAACCCTTCGGGGATTACGGACGTGAAGCTATGTTATATTTTCATATTTTATTACTTCCTACTAATATTATAAACGTGAAAGTTTGTATGGATAGATGGATGGATGTTTGTTACTGTTTCACGCAAAAACTACTGAACGGATTTAGATGAAATTTGGCACACAGATGGTTTATAACCAGGATTAACATATAGAATACTTTTTATCCCGATATTTCCATGAGATCGAAACTTATGCGGGTGAAACCGCAGGGCGCAACTAGTAGGTATTTTAAATAAAAACAAAATGAGAAATAACTTAAAAAATTGTGTGAAGAAGAATTCCTTGCTAGAAAATTGGTTTAAAAGCAACTGACTTTTTATTGGTTTTCATACAATGGAGTCTGTAAGCGTTTACATACTTTGTAAGAAAGACTTTTTGCACATCAAATGTTGCTACTTCATTTAATTTTATGAGCATGTTGATGGACAACATGCGCATTGTTTGTTCCCTGAGTAAGGCATAATATTAAACCAGCATTTTGATCTAAAATACAGTCGTGCCAGCGCGACACGAAGAAGAAGTAGACTTCAAAATTCATAATATCCTTTGTTTTCAAGGTGATAAATGATGTCTTAAATATTCATAAGAACATCACCCTGTATCTTCAAATATTGCGTGACGTAACAACATAAACATTGCATACTAATTCGAAGTCCCGGGTTCGTTTCCTGAGTCTAGTCGGACACATAAACATGAACAAAAAATCTTTTGTTGTTTTACGTTCAAGGTTTTGTGTGAAAGAGAGGGTAAGCAAAGGTCATCCTTTTGTAGTAACTACTAAGATGTTACTATTTTGAGTTTTGCTAAAAAATTATGCTGACTGTCTCACTGGTATAGTGGTCGGAAGCGCGACTCCTGAGTATAGGACCTTAGGTTCAGTCACCAAGTCGACGTTTTTCGTTGGAATTTTTTCAACAGCATCCAGAGGGGCAATTCTCGTAATTTTAAGAACACACTCTGGTCTCAGGTTCAAACCGTGAAAACTACCTCTAACTTTCCTACATTTTTGACAAGTTTTTGACATTGATTGTTGCTGAGATGAGATAGCGATTAGATTTTGAACGTTTTTCATTACAGGAATTGGCGGTGGTGTCTGTCTCTGGTGTCTAGTTTTGGTCCCGGTTGATGGCAATTACTGGCAATAAGCTCTATTTTTTTTATTAATATTTTTTTTTTTATTATTATTATTATTTTTTTTTTATTTACGATATGTGGCTGAACTATGCACCTCTCATTTCTGCATGATTCAGTGTGATGCGAGATTTTAAGTTACCGCTGTCCCAAATTAAATCTATATGTACCTAACTATACTTATAATAAAGATGTTCGAATCCGGACAGGTAGGTATATAATTTATTTCATTAACAGCCGCACAGATCGATCCGTCAGGTTAAGCTACGCTTGCCGCGGTTGGTCTGTGGATGGGTGACAATCTTTACATACCGAGACCCCTCCGTGCCTCGGAAAGCACGTTAAGCCGTTGGTCCCGGCTGTCATTCGTGGATCTTTGACAGTCGTTACGGGTAGTCAGAAGCCCGAAAGTCTGACAACCAGTCTTACCAAGGGGTATCGTATTACCCAGTAACTGGGTTGTGGAGGTCAGATAGGCAGTCGCTCCATGTAAAATACTGGTATTCAGCTGCATCCGGTTAGACTGGAAGCCGACCCCAACATAGTTGGGAAAAGGCTAGGCAGATGATGATGTTCTCAAAACGGTGAAAGAAAACATCGTGAGGAACCCGGAATATCCTAGAACCAAAAATTCGAAGACATGTGACAACCACTAACCCGCACGGAACCCGTGTGGTGGATTACAGCCCACTCAATCTCACAGAAGGAAGCCTGTGTCCCAGCAGTAGGAACATTATGTAAAATGGCTGATTATGTAAAATAAGTTGGAAGGCACATGCCAAAGAAAACTTTAAGAATGAACTTCTAAAATAAAGAAAGAATAGTGCTATCTTCTGCCATCTTTAATTATAACTTCTTGCTAAAACTAATTTAACTACAGGAAAGACGTAGTTTAGCTAATCAACATTCAAACAGCGTTGAAACATTATTGATAATCCAAAATGGCTGGAAGTTTTGGGTGGGCCAAATTATCTATAACAACTGATCGACGCGACATGAATTTTAGTTGCGTTGAATCATAGTTAAAGTGATGGATTGACTGTCAATTGGATTTTGCATTTTGATACTATATCTATGTCTTTTGACCTGCATGGCTCATGGCTGAGGGGCTCGTGGCTAAATGATAACAGATGCACGGGTCGATGGAATCCTTCTGGATATGTGACAATACATTATGTACATTAGTTTCCGAGACCGCTCCGTGCATCGGAAAGCACGTTAAGCCGTTAGTTCCGACTGTCATTCGTAGATCTTAGTCGTTATGGGCAATGAGAAGCCCGAAAGTCTGATAATCAGTCTTACTAAGGGGTATCGTGTTATCTAGTAACTGGGTGTGGAGGTCAGATAGGCAGTCGCTCCATGTAAAATACTGGTATTTAGCTGCATCCGGTTAAGATGGAAGGCGACCCCAACATATGTAGTCGGGAAAAGGCTTGGCAGATGATGATGAATCACATCGGACTATAGCGTTTCCACTGCTGTGACACAGGCCTCCTCTCTGTGAGAGGGAGTGGGCCATAATCAAAATCAAAAGTCATTTATTCAAATTAGGCTGAGAATCAGCACTTTTCGAACGTCAAAATTACAAAAGACAGTCCCCTAAAAACGCCCGCCCTTCACCACTTCCTAGTGCTTTCGCTGGGAAGAAGAAGTGGCGCAAAAAACTCCCCAGCAGCACAGCTGTCTGTTCAGTTAGAAAATACTTGATACTTGATTGTATACAATACTAGGCGTTAAGTAATTAACATTACCAGGCACATAACATAAAATTAAATTACTTGCAATATGTCAGCTAGCCACGCCAACCTACCAACAAATATAATAAAAACTATACGTACTCAAGCTGAAAAATAATGAATTAAAATATAAATAAAAACTTACTACCTAAATAAAAGCCTCCAGGCATAAAGGGCGTGACAGCTTACATATTTATGCATTGCTGGGTTCTGGTCACATAGCTGTCACTTGAAATCACAGATGAAAAACTAGGACCATCGAAGTAAAATAAATAAATAAGTTAATACTAATAACAATAACCTGTCAGTAAGCTAATTTTGGAGAAAGAACATGACCACGCGGGCCCAGTGCGGGTTGGTGTATGTGGGTGGCGTCTCCCAATTTTTGGTTCCAGGACATGCAGGTTTTCCTTCACCGTTTTGTGAGCACTTGCATAATTTTCATAGTAATATGGATCAACCAAAAGATGAAAACAAAATGGATATTACAGAAACGATAGAAGGATTGTGTGAAAGATGATATGGAAAGAAAGGGGGTGAAAATAAAGTCTTCCAGATCGAATTTCGATGGCGACCGATCTCAACGAAGACTAGCCTTCGGCGGCGCGGGAGATATAATAGTGCACAAGTGTGCGCGCAGACACAGGTGCACTCCTCTTCCCTCACTCTCATAGTCCGATGAGACAGCAATCCGACACGACCGGAGAGAGATCAGGCGCAGGTAGCGTTGCCAGGCGTCCGGATAAAGCCGGACATAGGTAGGCTTTTTGATTGCGTGTCCAGCCAAAATAAACGGTGTCTGGCTAGTCCGGCTTTTGTTAGGCTTTTTACATTTCGCAAACGAGCGAGCGCCGATGACTGATTATGACAATAATCAAAAAAGCTTGATTTTATACATAAAAAAAATTTGTCGTACCTATTAATACTGAGACACAAAATCCTCAATAATGTAGGGTGCCCGGCCTTTCTACCCAAATGTCCGGCCAAACTGGCTGGTCTGTCCGGCTATTAGGTTTGGCGACCTGGCAACCCTAGGCGCAGGACTAACAACGGCTTAACGTGCTTTCCGAGGCACGGGGGTATCACACAACCAACTTCCAAGCTCCGGGCTAAGAAATTCTTAATGGAAAATACTAAGACGATGGTCAGGTAAAAATTATGAAGAAGAAGACATGCTGCACCAACTTTTAATAAAGTTACACTACTTACCGTCGTATGGCAGCCAACATTTGTCGTAAATTTTATGGTGAGGTTGTTTCGGAAAAATTTCAGTCCCTGCAGCTAGGTTACGGCTCCAAAGGGGGCTACCTAAATTCTGGAAAAGGAGAGGTTATCCTGATGGTTGACGTAAAGAATGCCTTCAATTTCGTTAATAGGGACACCTTGCTGGCAGAAACTAAAAAAGAAATACCCCAAATTTATAGTTTCCTTTGGCAATGCTACAGACACCCATTTAAATTACTGTATCGGGACAACCTTCCGGATTCTGTTGTTGGCTGTCAACAAGGTGACCCCCTCGGGACAGTGATTTTTAGTTTAGCCATTCACCCAATTATTCGACAGCTAAATTCCAAATTTAATGTTTGGTATCTAGACGATGGCACCTTGGGTGGCGAAGTAGAAACTGTTTTAAACGACCTAAGTTTCCTAAAAAATGAACTTCATTCCATTGGCATTGATCTCAACCTTTCGAAATGTGAACTATATTTAGCAGACAGTACTGACAGACAACTGACACTTCCTAAATTTAACGCAATAGCTCCAAATATTAAAATTGTTGGAAAAAGCTCTCTTCGTCTCCTAGGGGCTCCAATCTTTGAAAATTCGTTTTCCGAATTTATTGAGGAAAAAATACAAAATTTCGACGACATTTCGGAAAGATTGTTCCAAATTAATATGCATTCGGCCATCACATTAATTCGTTACTGCTGTTTTGGCCCTAAATTAACTTATTTTCTTCGCGCTTCCCATTTATGGAATCATACTCACCTTTTAGACAAAATGGACCAAATTATCAGGCATACATTAACTTCGATTTTAAACGTGGCCATGGATGACCGAGCTTGGGCACTCTTCCCATTCGTATAGGATGCCTCGGCGTCCGCAAAATTTCTAGTATTAGTTTACCGGCTTTCATATCCTCGGTCCACGATACTGAGAAATTAATCAGCAAAATCCTAGCCTCCACACTGATTAATTTTGATGTGCGGTGCTTCACCGAGGCTATGGATGCCTGGAGACTCGCTTGCCCGAACTCAGATCTACCCGATAATCCATTTTCCCAGAGACGGTGGGATGAGCCTCTCTGCAGAGTATTTCAGGATGATTTACTTGACACGTCTGTTACTACTGCGGAGTGTGCGCAACTGCTGGCTGTGGGTAAATGGGAGTCGGGTTTGTGACTTTATAACGTTATTGATAATTATATTTTCAAGCCGTTTGGGGTTGAAACCCTCGGGCCGTGGGGTCCGAGTGCTCATGGTCTTTTTAAGGGAATTTCGAAACGACTGGTTGACACTTTCCAAGACCCAAGGGCTGGCTTTTATCTTGGCCAGAGGCTAAGCATTACCATACAACGTGGCAATGCCACCGGTGTCTTGGGGACATTACCAGTCGACAGCGATGTGGATGAATTTTTCGACGCTATATTTTAGTCTGTAAATAGTTTTAGTTAATTTAGGTTATCATTTTGTTATTTTAGTTTTTATCTTGTACATTAATTGTGATAAATATGTTGTTGAGAAGCAATTTTAAATTGATTAAACACAAATTGTACAGGAATTAAAATAATTAAATATCTAAAGTTGAATATGGACATTAATATCACACAAAAAAAGACAAAACACTTGACCAAAGCTAACCATACCTTAGCCACACTAAATTCCATCCATTTCCTAACGTTTTTTTCTTCAAAACTCATCTATCCTAACCAAACGTAGCGGCACAGTCGTTTGAGTAGGTTTTTTCGAGGTGTTGAAGTGCGGCGCCCGGATTCTGTTTGACAAATAAAGACGACATAACAAAAAACCCATTTGCATGTGTTAATAGTACCGGCATTGTTTTACAAGCACTTTTGAGGGGGACGTCAGATGGAGATGTTGTTTTAAAGTTTTTTTTGGAGACCAGTTTTCATTTTTTGTTATTTTTTTTTTTGTGCTAAAATTTGGTTGGTGTGTTTTTGAGAATTTGAGGGGCTCGTGGCCATTTGTAGATCTTTGACAGTCGTTACGGGTAGTCAGGTTGAGATCAGTGGTAGTCCAATGGTAACGACCGCGACTTACAAGTGTAGGTCGTAGTTGTGAAACCCAGAGGCGCTTTACTTCATACAAATTATTTCATCACCACTGCTCTCACAACGGACACAGGCCTCCTCTCGGTGGGCCGTAATTTACCACGCAGGCCTAGTGCGAGTTTGTAGATGTCACATGTCTTCGAATTTTTGGTTCTAGGACATGTCGGTTTCCTCACGATATTTTCCTTCACCGTTTTGAGAGCAGTGACTGTGATGAATAATTTACACAAAGTAAAGCGCTTGTCTGGGTTCGAACCTACGACCTACAACTCGTAAGACGCGGCCATTACCACAGGGCCACTACTAATTGACCTATATACAAGTACGCTGGACTGCATAATATTCATTACAAAATGAAGACATTTGATTTTCACCATTTTGGCGCTAACAGCAATGTGAGCGTCCGTGGAACTAATATTTTTGATAGCGAGTTTTACAAGATGCGCATACTCTCATGATAAAAATGTTCTAAATATCTCGTAGACCGTAGTGAACAAAAAAAAGGCTTATTCCACGATTTAGACATAAATCACCAGCGACGTTCCAATAAAATGACCGACGGCCATTTGCGGCAGTGTGTCAATTTTAGTTCCTGAGACACTCGAGCCGCGCTTTGAATCGGCACAAAAAACAACTGTAATTTCGTATAGTCATAGATATTTAGTCCAGCGTGCTTGTATAATATAGGTCAGTGGCCACCACTGCTCTTGGCCTTACTAACTGTCCGAAGTTCTCCACAAGCAATGAGCAACCTCATGTTCAATACAATTAGCATTGAATATACGATTGCAAATAGAGAGAAAGAAAAAATTGGTTTATTTGTCACAGAAACACTTGCATACAAAAAGATATTCGTCGAATCGTTAAGCTCCTTAAGTTTAGAGTTGAGCTGCACGATTTCTGACAAATGCGTGCACTGATTGGACAGGACCTCTCAATCTGCGTGGTTCTTTCCTCAAAAGACCATCTCAGACATCGATCTACATGGTCTTCATATGATCTGACCAAGATTATGTCTGGACTTTAAAAGAGACTGTGACCTCTGAGTTTGTTTCAGCCTTTCTTCTCAGATTAGTCAGATAGGAAACGCCGACATCATCTAGTTTAAAAATATGACTGACGTGTAAAAGTGTTTGTACAAACCTAGTTACACAATAAAATCATTTATAATTAATTCAACGAAAAAAAAGAAACAAAATTTAGAAAAAAGAAAGGAAAAAAAGAAAATCAAGGAAATAAAGAAGAAATCTATTCTATTAATTTTACGATTACGTTGCTTCTCTATATGAGAAGTATAAGCCCCGCAGTGAATCTCTATCTGGTTGATTATATTAATATCTGCCTAGTCACCACGATCTCTGACTCATAACTACCTATATTTACTTTCTTATATACAAGTTTATACATACAGGTACCTATTGATCCAAGTCAATATAAGATTATGTTGCGGAGGCGTTTTCCGCTGGCATTTTTAATCTTGATGCGATCTTTTTGAGTGGTTTAAGTTATAAACTTAATCTGGCGTTTATGCTTTACTTAATAAACTAGCTTCTGCCCGCGACTTCGTACGCGGATCCTGTTGCTTATGCCAGCGACAACGGGGTCGTCCAAATCGAAGGTCTGAAACGTCTGATGTCGAATTCTAAGAGCCCGGGGCGGGAAAACAGCGTGATGCGCGAGACGATTCGAGACGTTCCAGATCTTTCATTTTTGTAAGTTAACTGGAAATGCCAAACAACTTTTGCTAAGACGTCATTCCTATATATGTTATAGTGTCGCTGGGCTTTGGAGTTCCACAACAGGTGTTCCAGATCTTCAAATTTATTCTCACAGCAGAAAATGCTCGTCACGTGGAATATTTTTTGCTATGGCACCATTTTTATATCTCTTATACTTTAGCTGGTCTGTTGCGGTTCTGCATCAGGTGTTCCATTTTCCAAAATAAATTATAGCCCAGACTTAAAGAAAAGTTATTTGTTGTATACATAGGTAATGTATACAACAAATAACTTTTCTTTTAATAAATAGTACAAGAGCCCCCACCCGTAATGATTTGCAGGGCAGGACAAGGTGACACAGTTGCAAAAAAGCATAGCATATCGCAGCATTGTGCTGAGATAGAAGCCTTTTTGGCCTCGCAAAGTTACATTAAAAAAAAAAAACAATAGAAAAGGACAAGCCTTTTCTATTGTTTTTTTTTTTAATGTAACTTTCTTAGTTTTAAATGATCCTTTACTATTTGTATTTCTTGTGTGTCCTAAATTAAATATACTTCTTTATTTTCTATCTTTCATAGGATACAATTCCGTGATAATTTACTTTTCGTCTAATACTGACCCTATAAGTGAATATGGCAGCTCATCAGCGTAACATACTTTCAACTACATTGAAGGAAATTGCTAATCCATTGATTCCGGTGTTTAAAAAATTCACCTGCTCAAAAAGTAAATAACGCAATGCATCTTCTTGAACTGCCATTGAAAGTATTGCCATTGTAACTTCGTCACGAAATTTCCCCGCAAGTCTTTGCAAAAATGGATTGGTTACTAAGTCAAACGATTCGTTCTAAAATATAAGTATTCTAGTTTTAACCAATCTTTGCGGTACTATAACGGTAAGAAAGCTAACACATCCCCTTTCTGTCCGCAGCAAGAATTCAAATTCAAATTCATTTATTTCGTGAACACAGGGTACATACAGAAGGTGTTAGAATACATAAGATCCGAGCTGTGCCCCGCCAAAAGGCATACGAAATATCAAAGGTAATAATAATAATAATAAGTATTATTATTATTAATAATAATAATAATGATTATTATTATCCTTGATTCAGAAAGCGGTACTTCTGGACACGGCTCGCATTGTCAGGAAGTTCCTCTCTCTGGAGCTCTGACTGCCGGTAGCTTGGACCCTGTTCCCGATACCGGTGGGCTACTACTTTTTATATTTTTAAATGTTTTTTTATCCTTTTGTTTATAAAAATATTTAAAAATGTATTTTGTAAGTATTTAAATGAAATAAAGGAGATAATAATAATACATTGTACTGGGATCGATCCATTATCACTGACAGGACTATTGTTGCCAATAAGCCTGATATAGTGGTGGTGGATCGATCAGAGCGACTCGTAATGATTGTTGACATAACCGTCCCGCATGATGAGAACCTCGTGAAAGCCGAGAAAGATAAACAAATCAAGTGTCTTGACTTGGCTCGCGAGGTTGTCGACAGGTGGGATGTGGACTCAGCGATCATTGTGCCGATAGTCGTGACAGCCAATGGCTTAATAGCCAAGAGCCTCGACCAACACCTGAGGAGGCTCTCATTGGGCAGCTGGATCAAGGGCTTGATTCAGAAAGCGGTACTTCTTGACACGGCTCGCATTGTCAGGAGGTTCCTCTCTCTAGAGCCCTGACCACCGGTAGCTTGGACCCTGTTCCCGATACCGGTGGGCTACTATTTTTTATATTTTTAAATGTTTTTATACTTTTTATATTCTAATATTTAAAAATAATTTATATGATTACATTGAAATAAAGGAGATAATAATACAACAATAATCAAAATTAACAAAATTATTTAGTAGGTCATAACTTGAGAACAGAGGGGCAAATTCTCGTAATTTTAAGACCGTTCACAGTCTGATCTCAGTCTCAATCTGTCAAAAAATACTTCTAATTTCTCTACATTTTGACAAGTTTTTGACATTTGTTTGTCGCTGTGATGAGACTGCGACTAGATTTTGAAAGTTTTAAATTACGAGAATTGGCCTTCTGATTGAATTTAGTCATTATAATTAAAATTTGTCATTTAAATATTCGTCAACAGAGTAATACACCTTGTTATTTAAAAATTTCAACAGATTTCTTTTAAATTCGATAATGTTAATATTTGATATAACGTGTCCTGGTAACTTATTACATAGTTTTTTTTTAATCATTACATAAAAGCTGTTGCTATGAAATATACACATTACACCTGAATCCTCCGAAAGGGTAGTCAGAAGTGCATAGTACGCCCAAAATCACAAGTTAGATCGAGACCATTAATCGGCACAAATCCAGATCCCAGGCTGCCACTAAAAAAAAAACACTGCCGGACCTGGGAATCGAACCCAAGACCGCACGCACAGTAGTGTTACCTTCCGTCATTTTGCTTGCGACCAACGAGATTGGATTGCAGTTTCCTTTATTAGGTAGAAATATTATCTTGGCGATTCTCCTGTACATTCGACTATCCACCAAGTTTGCGTTTTTAAATGATATAGCTATATAAATATATATATATATATGTGTGTGATATTAAAGTGAACTTTTCATATTTGCGCCATGTCGGACGCGCGTTAATAATCATTTCATACTTGTAGCATACCGGCTTGTGTGGTGGACGCACCTGTTGTCGGCCGTCACTTTTAAAGATTTCTTGAACTCAATCCTACTATTATTATTATCTAAATATAAAATGAATCCCTATTACCCTTGGTCACGTCATAACTTGAGAACGATTTTACCGATTTCACCCATGTTTTTTTGGAGTTTTCTAATACTTTGTAGAAGGCTTTTACGGAATAAAAAAATCAAGAAAGTTGCTTCACGCAGACGAAGTCGCGGCCAAAAGCTAGTTTATTATAATACTATAAACGTGAAAGTTTGTATGGACGGATGGATGTTTGTTCCTCTTTCACGCCATAACTACAGAACGGATTTGGATGAAATTTGGCACACAGATAGTTTATAACCAGGATTAACACATAGGATACTTTTTATCCCGATATTCCCGCGGGATCAAAACTTATGCGGGTGAAACCGCGGGGTGCAGCTAGTACATAATATGTCGTATCTGGATCTGTTTTACTGTATGTACTAAATACTAAACAACTTGTCAAAATACGAAAATGCGGGAAAAAATCGTATTATTGAAGCTAACTCACAAACTCCTCAAGCCTGTGTCCCAGCAGGAGCATTTTAGGCTGATTATGTAGGTACCTATAGTACACTCACATTACGCCAGTTGTTGAATAAGTTGGGTTATTGCGGCTGTCGAAGGACCAATAAGCGTTGTGTAATTACTTGGGAACGAATGTCATGTCGCCTGCACACAAGGGGGTAGGAAACAGTTAAGGACTTACTTGGTGGTTTTGCATGTGCCGTGCTGATATGCAGACCGGCGTCCGGTAGCTTCTGTTTCTCTGCTTCTTCCTGGTTCTGTGTCGGCCGACACTCGTGAATTGGTTTAATTTAATTAAAGGTGGTTTGGTATGTTCCGCGGCGCGCGCGCGTCGCGAAGCTTATCGGTTAGCTTGCGGTGCGGTTTACTGTTCGGTTACAAGTGAAGTTGAATCTCTGTCCCTCTGCTGGTGGTTTGTTCCACGTAGTCCGGAAGCGGTAGTCGGTTGGCGCTTTCTCTTTCTGTCGCGTATGGACGTAATGATAGGGAGAGGGATAGATGGATAGGCACTTGGCGACATGACGTTGACGTTTTCGTTCGGATATTTAATAGAGAGAACCTTGTAATATAGAAACTTGCGTAAGCATCCTGCCCGGGTTTGAGGATATGTAGTATTCTCAAAAAAGGGAAAGAAATTGCGTTAAAGCGGATTAAAAGAAAGAGAGAGAAGAAAACAATTGAAATATATTAATTACGACTAAAGTTACGTGATATTAATTACGCGGTGAAATCATTGGGAAGGCAACGGGCAGAGTTTAACAATGGGTCGCTTGAAAGAGCCACTGCATGTCTTCACCATAGCAACGCGGGTTGTCCCATCTTTGCCGGGGAAAACCTCGGTGATTATGCCCATTGGCCAACGTAAAGGAGGGACATCATCTTGATGCATGAGAACCACTGCACCAATCCTAACATTGTCCACGGCATCCAACCATTTTTGCCTAACTTGTAAGTTATGTAAATATTCTATCCGCCATCTTCTCCAAAAGCTGCAAACCATTTGGTCAAGCAATTTTTTGCGGCAAGTTAGAGACTTCGTTGTTTCGGGAACGTTCACGACAGGCAACGAAGTCAACGGAGAAGCCATTATAAAATGAGCGGGAGTAAGCGGTTCTGGGTAAGGATCCTCAGTCAGGACACAGAGCGGTCTCGAATTCAGAACTGCCTCAATTTCAGTGAGAACAGTCGAGAGTTCCTCATAGGTAAGAAGCTGAGAACCGATAACACGGTATAAATGAGTCTTAATAGATTTAATATTAGATTCCCACAACCCGCCAAAGTGGGGGGCGCGGGGTGGAATCATTTTCCACTCTATGCGGTAGCGGTTAGCAAGTAGTTCTTGCAATTGAGCCTTGGCTCCAACGAAATTTGTTCCATTATCGGAGTATAAATTGGAAACAGGTCCCCTTCGGGAAATGAATCTTTTAAAAGCGGAAATGAAAGTGTCCGATGACACGTCAGTAACCAACTCAATATGAACTGCTTTGGTAACGAAACAAATAAATAAGCAAATGTAAGCCTTCTGACTTCGTTGACCTCTGCGTCTACATAACGTGACTTTAATGGGACCAGCGTAATCCACACCCGTGTGCACAAAAGCTTTAGTCTCTTGTACGCGACAAGCGGGTAAATCAGCCATCTTTGGGCTGGGGTGAGAAGGTGACACTTTAAAGCAAAAGTTACAAGCGTGTACTCTTTGTCTGATGACACCTCTAGAAGAGAGGATCCAATATTTTTGTCGTAGCAGACTGCTAAGAAGGCTTACACCAGCATGACAATAAATGCGATGGTAATAGTCTATTAAGACATGTGTAAAATTATCATGTTTAGGTAAAAGAGCGGGATGCTGAGCTTCATAAGGAAGGTTCGCATTTGACAACCTGCCACCGATTCTTATTATGTCATGCTCGTCTATAAAGAGATCTAGTTTTTTAAACTGCGAGCGAAGTTTTTTACCTTTAATTTCGACGTAAATATCTAAAAAGTGAAATTGTTGAATGCAACGAATTAAATAAATTTCAGCGGTACCTAGTTCCCGGACAGTAATTGTCTTATTTAACTTGTCATAAGGAATAAAATGCAAAAATCTTAAGATGTAAACAATTATGCGCAGTATCTTACTTAATGATGTAAATTTTTGACTAACACTATATATTAAGTTAGGTTCTGATACAGTAGATACTAAGGTTAGCGATTTATTATTAAACTCAGGCAACTGCTCGCTACATGAGGAAACAAACGGACTGATAGGCCATTCAGCAGTTGGGCGTAGAAGCCACTCAGGTCCATGCCACCACAAATTGTGATTTAGTAGCTGCTCAGGTAGAAGACCTCGAGACAAACAGTCACTAGGGTTTTCTTTTCCGTTAATATGGAAAAAATGCTTAGGATCAAGGTTTTCTTGACATTTAGCGACGCGGTTGCTAACAAAAATATTCCATTTGTGCGGTGAGGAATGAATCCATGAAAGAGTAATTGTAGAATCGGAAAATGCGAATATTTTATTAATAGCGGTACGAGAGCGGTAAGTGTCATAAACTAACTTAATTAAGCTTGACAAGAGTACAGCGGCGCAAAGCTCTAGACGAGCCAGAGATACGACCTTGACAGGTGCAACCTTGGATTTAGCACACACCAAAGTTACGTGTGCGTTGCCATTTGTGTCAGTAACATGTAAGTATATGACGCAGCCATACGCATTCAAGCTGGCATCAGCAAAACCTACTATATTTGTCACGCAACCCTTAGTAACGGCTACATGACGCGGCAGTTTTAAAGAGGAAAGTAAAGGCAGTTGCTCTTTAAACTTTTGAAAGAGAAGTACAATAGAATCGGGTGGAGTTTCATCCCAATCTGTGTTTAATTTCCATAATTCCTTTATGAGTAATTTCGCGAATAAAACCACGGGAGCCACTAGACCCAGAACATCCCACAGACGGGCAACAGTGGAAAGAATGGAACGTTTAGTACAACTTTTATCCAAGTTAGATGTAGTAAAGGTGAAACAATCCTCGGAAGGAATCCATTTGAGTCCAAGAATCTTTAAGTTATCCCCGTCAGAAAAGTTAATAGAAGAGCGGTTGGAGTGTGGAATAGAATCTAGTAGTTCCAAGGAATTACTTGCCCACTTAGTAAGGTCAAAGCCCCCAGCCTTAAATAAGGCGATAAGTTCAGCGGAGAGAATCTTGGCTTCCTCCAGAGTGGAGGTCGAGTTAGCCAAGTCATCCATGTATAACTCATGCGAAGCGACAATGGATGCGCGCGGGAATCGATGTTTTTCATCCTCTGATAGTTGACGGACTGTCCGCATTGCTAAATATGGGCTGGGCTTAAGGCCAAACGCCACTCGGTTAAATTGAAATTCGCGAACAGGTTCAGCGGTATTAAACCGAAACAATATTTTCTGATATTTTCGATGCTCATCGATAACAGCAATTCGGAGATACATCTGTTTTATATCAGCTGTGACTGCAATAGGGAATAATCGGAAATTTAAAAGTAATAAAAATATGTCAGCCTGTAGATTAGGCCCTGTGTGTAACAAATCGTTCAATGACACGCCATTATGAGACTTGGCGCTCGCGTCAAGGACGATGCGAACTTTAGTAGTTTGTTTATCATTCCTAATAACAGGGTGATGCGGTATATAATAACCTACAGTCTGATCAGCCGCACTAGGTGTAGTTTCAGTTAAATAATTTTGATTAAGGTATTCTTGGATTATTTCGTTATAACTAGCGCGCAAAGCAGGGTCGCGAAGCTTAGTTTTTTCCAAGTGAATAAAACGTCGATAAGCGACAGCATAAGAATTTCCGAGTGAATCTGGATTCTTACAAAATGGTAACGCAGTACAGTACCTACCGCTGGAGTCACGTGACACCGTAGAAACGTACAGCTGTTCACATTCCCGTTCAGCGGGACTCATAAAAGATTTTGAGGGTATTTCTTCAATGTTCCAGAATTTATGTAAAGATTCGTCTAACGACAGAAAACAATGAGAATCATCTATATTCAACGCGGTAGAAAAATATGAAGCGGTATTTAAATCAGCGATATTATTTTTATTATTAAACGAACTAGTGGGTACTTCGTTTTTATTATTAAATAAACTAGCGGGTACTTCACCCATAAGAATATAACCGAACACGGTTTCAATAGCGGATGGCGCGGTAGGTGAAATAATTTTATCGTTGAGTAATAAATATGGGAACAGCTTTGCCCCTAGAAGTAGTTCAACATCACCAGGCATATGCCACAGGGGGTCGGCTAGCGGTAATTTGAACAAATGTTGCACTGCAGAGGTATCAACAAAGTGAGATGGTAATTTGTCAGTTATGCAGTCAACCACAAGAGCGGTTATTTTAAAGGAATTATTTTTATTTTTAGCAGTAACTGTTATCTCAACGTAACCTATAATAGGCCGCGAAGAGGTTCCTACTCCTTTTATAAATGAATTTGAAAGCGGTATAATATTTAATTGAAGTCTCTTACAACAAGCTGACGTAATTATGTTGTTTTGCGAAGCGTTATCGATCAAACATCTTACAGAAACATATCTATTATATCTATTGTCAACGTATACTTGTGCGGTCGACAGTAATACGGTTGTGCGCGGTAAATCTGTACCTACGCGTGAACATGCACACAGCGCCACCTGTTGTGAATGCGCGGAACTAGGCACAGCGTCGCTCGATCCCGACCGTTGAGTAATTTGCTCCAGATGTAAAAGCGAATGATGTTTCTTGTTACATGTCCTGCAAGTATGTATTGACTTACACTGTGAAGCCGTGTGTGTTGAGCTAAGACAGTTTACACATCCACGTTTGTTTTTAATAAAGTCCAAACGTGAATTGGCTGATAGTGCTTGAAATGTTGGACACATATAAAGCTTCCAATGATCACTTCCATTACAGTGTGAACAAGTTTGGTTATTGTCACAAGCAACAAAGGTATGCACCGTACTATCACGTGACTGATTACGATAATTATTTTTGTTCACTGATACAGTTCGAGACGAAACAGTTCTATCCAATATTTTAACTTGCGATTTTATGAATTCAACGAAATCCGTATAAGTTGGAATCTCCTCCTCTCTCATATGCATCTCAAATAAATATAAGGTAGCGGGGTCCAATTTTTTCAAGGCTAAATTTAATAGTATGAAATCCTTTAAGTCGTTAATTTTTAATTGTTCTAGTGCCGAAACAGACGCGTGAAAACTTTCAATAAAACTATTTAAAGAGGTGGAATTATTACTTGCAGGTTTAATGTTTAATATGTTAGACATGTAATGTGACCCTAGTGTTCGTTTATCTTGATACTTTTGAACCAAACTGTTCCAAATGGATTTATAATTTTCGCCCGATGGAATAATTCCGGCAGTAATTTGTAATGCGTTTCCTTTCAGATTACCCATTAAGTATTGCACTCGTTGAGAATCTGTAAGATTTATATTACTATGGATGTTTGACTTAAATGATTCGTAGAAAACAGGCCAGTTTTCAATCCTACCATCAAAAAATGGGATCTGAATTGGGGGTAGTTTGATCGAGTATTTAGATTGTTTCACGATATCACAAGTTGAGTCATCCGTTGACCTTGCAGACCTCGCGGCGACAAGTGAACGAACTCTTTCGACACGGGTGTAAACGCCGTCAAATGATATTTGACTGTTATAATCGATTGTATAATCAGGATTTATTTGTAAAGAATATGTATTTATTTTGTCTAAGTTAGCACTAAATTCCTGACGAGTGATCGAGAGTATTTGAGTGTCCGCCATGAACGTTTCCGCCGAACGAAGCTCAATATTAATTGTATTTATTTTCTTTGAAGTTTCATACAATGACGATAAACGCTCAAAGATTGCTTGATTTTTAGCTTGAAGTAATTTTATCTTCATTTTTAGTTCTTCCATAATGGGTTATTGTTGAAAATACAACGGATAAAAATTATTAAGTATAGCGGGTAGACTTACAACAAATATTTTTATTGTAAGTGAGTAAGAAGTAATTGGTTATAAATAAGTTAGTAGGCAAGTTTGCCGAACTAACTCACGATAATAAGCGGTTTTTTAATATTGACCTATGCTATTGTAATGCAGTAGGAGCAATATTAAGTTGGCACAATGGTTCTCAATGAAATATGTACCTAGCAGAATGAACGAACGTTAGTACGCGTTCGTTTAATATGGCGGTTTTACGAACTTAGGTATTTGCCTAAATTCTTAGGTATGGGACCTATGAATGCTGATTTTTTGAATCCGACTCGAATGGACCAAAAACTTATGTTGAATAAGTTGGGTTATTGCGGCTGTCGAAGGACCAATAAGCGTTGTGTAATTACTTGGGAACGAATGTCATGTCGCCTGCACACAAGGGGGTAGGAAACAGTTAAGGACTTACTTGGTGGTTTTGCATGTGCCGTGCTGATATGCAGACCGGCGTCCGGTAGCTTCTGTTTCTCTGCTTCTTCCTGGTTCTGTGTCGGCCGACACTCGTGAATTGGTTTAATTTAATTAAAGGTGGTTTGGTATGTTCCGCGGCGCGCGCGCGTCGCGAAGCTTATCGGTTAGCTTGCGGTGCGGTTTACTGTTCGGTTACAAGTGAAGTTGAATCTCTGTCCCTCTGCTGGTGGTTTGTTCCACGTAGTCCGGAAGCGGTAGTCGGTTGGCGCTTTCTCTTTCTGTCGCGTATGGACGTAATGATAGGGAGAGGGATAGATGGATAGGCACTTGGCGACATGACGTTGACGTTTTCGTTCGGATATTTAATAGAGAGAACCTTGTAATATAGAAACTTGCGTAAGCACCAGTAGTACGCTAGTTATGTTTAAGTCTACGTCTAGTCTTTTTAGATGGCCAGCCTATTGCCAAAAACCGGGCATAACAAAAAAATTAAAAGTTAAGTTGAAGCAATTATTTACAATTGAATAAAAGTGACATTTTTAATATTTGTTTTTATGTTACTTGATAAAGATATTTCAATATTTGTAATGCCGCATGCACAGATATAAAATAAATTAATAAATACTTTGTATGTCAAGAAAGATATTCCAATTCGTACTAAAACTTTACCGAAAACCGGTGCACTTACCTCACTTAATAATAACCGTGCAAAATCCTTAATGTCAGCGCATTGTATGGTGTTAATATATACTCGTAACAGGCACAGAGGTCGATATAACTGGTTGTGCAGTTTTGTGCAAAACGCTTATTATGTGCAGTTTTTGCACAAAATGGTGATTGAGCGAAAAATTATATAGCCCAACGGTTGAGGCTCTTCGTGCGTTCGAATCCCACCCTTTGCATTTTGACGTGAACACCCACTTAGGTTGGTTTTTATCATGCAGTCATTCAATCAAACTGTCCAGCCTTTTGCCAACTATCTTGGAGTCGGCTTCCAGTGTAACCGGATGCAGTTAAATACTAGTATTTTACATAGATCGACTGCCTATCTACCTCCACAACCCAGTTCCTGGGTAGTCCCCTTAGTAAGACAGGTTGTCAGACTTTTGGGCTTCTGACTACCTGTAAAGACTGTCAAAGATCTACGAATTTATTATATTTTGAAATTTCATTGTATAGTCGACATATTCTAACGATAGGGTTGTCATATGAGGTTGTTGTAGTCAATATTGACGGCACGGTTGGCGTTGTGGTTAAGCGATTGACTGCTGTGCTGCGTGTCGCGAGTTTGATTCCCGCACGGAACAAATATTTGTATGGTCTACAATAGTTGTTCCGGGTCTGGCTGTTTGTGTATGTGAGTTTAAATGTTTGTAAACGCACCTACGATAGGTACAGGAGAAATTCCTAGCGTGGGGCAACGTTTCATTAAAAAAAAAAAATATATATATAAGTCTGAATTTGCCGTCTTGAGCATGCATAGTGATCAATGGTCGTGCCTTTTCAGTATGAGATGAGGCTTATTCCCAGCAGAGGAACAAAAAAAGGTTGGTATTTGTTGAATAAGTTGGGTTATTGCGGCTGTCGAAGGACCAATAAGCGTTGTGTAATTATTTGGGAACGAATGTCATGTCGCCTGCACACAAGGGGGTAGGAAACAATTAAAGACTTACTTGGTGGTTTTGCATGTGCCGTGCTGATATGCAGACCGGCGTCCGGTAGCTTTTGTTTCTCTGCTTCTTCCTGGTTCTGTGTCGGCCGACACTCGTGAATTGGTTTAATTTAATTAAAGCGGTTTGGTATGTTCCGCGACGCGCGCGCGTCGCGAAGCTTAACGGTTAGCTTGCGGTGCGGTTAACTGTTCGATTGCAAGTGAAGTTGAATCTCTGTCCCTCTGCTGGTGTTTTGTTCCACGTAGTCCGGAAACGGTAGTCGGTTGGCGCTTTCTCTTTCTGTCGCGTATGGACGTAATGATAGGGAGAGGGATAGATGGATAGGCACTTGGCGACATGACGTTGACGTTTTCGTTCGGATATTTAATAGAGAGAAACTTGTAATATAGAAACTTGCGTAAGCAGTATTATTATGAGATTCTCTTATACACCGTGTTGTTCACGTTATCCATAAAATTTGGCAAATGCTTCTATAGCTTTTAAAAATCAAATCTAACAAAGGAAGTAGTACTTAAAAAGTCGTCACAAAGATATTTGTAATTTCATTTAATGAAATTTCATTGAGCTTTGCAGTAAGAAAGGGTCTTAATAATAATTTGGCCTATGTTGCCGCTTACTGCAATTAAAATGATCAAATGCTTCGGATAAAGAGATAAAGAGGCATGCATGTTGGGTGATTTACATCATTAAGGTATTTAGATTGTATGAAAATTTACAAAAAATAAGAATTAATTAATGTGTCCATAATGAAAAATGCTAATTTCCATGGGCTGAACATATAGTTCTTTGAAAGAAGTTAAGAAAGATGGTCAATGACTTGTATAGCACTGTATCACTCAAAAGATATTATAATTATAATCATTTAGGTGGATATAAAAAGTCGTTGATATCCCATACCTAATAAGTCTTGTCATCTTATCGTAACTAAACTGACAGTTGAGTAATTATGAAGGATTTAAATAATAATGCATTACTTGATTTATGAGCAATATTGTACAGTCAGGGAAACTTCATTGTTTACCGAATTAACTAAATAATGCTATCAACTCCATAGGTCTAGTTATCGCAAGCGCTACTGCTGAGAATGAGGTCCAGGGTTCAATCCCTAGGTCGGGTACTCTTATGGGCGTCTGAAACGTGACGCTTTACGGGGTTTGGTCTTATTATAATTATTTTTCGTTTGCTTTGATGTCAGCTATCGATTTATACAGGTTTCAAGATTGGCCGCCATTTTGAAAAAAAATCAAAATGGCGTGACAGTAGGTATGCTAGGCTCCATATTGGCAAATGGATTTAATCTATCTATCTAAATCTCTACAATCTTCTTTTTATCATATTTATTAATATCACCCACCCAAACACACCATAACATTCATTAAATTCTCAACCACGATCTTCGCGCATCTTTTTTGTTTTTCGTTTAGTATTTTATCTTGTTTTTTTTTTTTGTATACTTCTCTTTTAAGTTTGTTACACATAAAATAATGATAGGTAGCATAAAATTATACACAAATGCTTTCAATATGTTATATTTCTTTTTTGAACTTACGGAAGGGACTGGATCCCACGACACAGGGAATCCTAGTGTCCGCCAGAGATAAATTGTATTTTTTTCACTAGTGAAGTTAAATTACATGTAATATGTGTATATGTCCTTTGTCAGTAGTAGTTCGGAGCCTGGATCTGTACCCGGTTGATGGCAATATGCTCGCCACCTATTTACATGTGACTTAAACATTACAAACAGCAGGATAATTGCCTACCACACTACCAGTACAAATGGATTTAATTTTGACAGTTCAACAACATTCATTGCGTTATTTACGTTGTTGAGCAGACACATTTTTAACCGATTTCTAAAAAAGGAGGTGGTTCTCAATTCTGATGTTTGTATTTTTTTTATGTTTGTTCGCACATAACTCCGTCGCTTACCAACCGATTTGAAAAATTCTTTTTTTTGTTGGAAAGGGTATACTTCCCAAATGGTCCCACAGAAATTTCATCAAAAACGGTTCAGCAGTTTGGTTTTTAAACCAAAATTACATTCTTTGTTAGTCATAAAAAAAATCCTGTTACAAGGTTTTGAAGAGTGGGTTGTGAGAGACAAAGCTGCTACAAGCTGGTACATACTTCATCACCATCACCATAATCATTTCAACCAAAAGATGTCCATAAACATATATTTATACTGTAAGTAATTACAGACACAATGAATTGTTTTAGCTTTGTTGGCGTAGAAGCCATCCTGTAATCAATGTCAAAAACTTGTCAAAATATAGGGAAATTAGAGGTATTTTTGACAGATTGAGACTGAGATCAGACTGGGAACGTTCTTAAAGCATGCACGCCACAGCGTCTATGCACCTGACCTTTCTGAAGAACATCACCAATAAAGTTGACAACCTATGTTTTAAAAGAAAATTTATTATGACGCAAAAGTTCGAAACTTAGGACGAAAAAGGCGTTTGCCCTGCATAAGGACGAATTCCAGGTCGATATTATAATTTCTGTACAAAGATAAGTTACGGTACATTATACCCAAATTAACAACGATGGAATGGTTAACAGTTAACCTGACAAAACCGGGTCGGGAACCTTTTAAATCTGACTTTAACACCTGTCAACTCAAATTATTTAAATTGTCCGAGAATTTTAAAAGTTAAATGTGTGACTACTGCGTTTCCATTCGTGAATATAATTATGTATATTACAATAACTTTATTTTTATTTCGCAGCCTGTCATTCGTGATTTTTGTGTTGATTTCTTACCAAATAGACCGATGCATTATCAGCCTACTAGCTACGTCCCGCGGTTTCACCCGCATAAGTTTCGATCCCGTGGGAATATCGGGATAAAAAATCCTATATGTTAATCCTGTTTCCAATCTGTGTGCCAAATTTCATCCAAATCTGTTCAGTAGTTTTTGTGTGAAAGTGTAATAAACAACCATCCATCCCATCCATACAAACTTTCACGTTTTTAATATTAGTAAGATTTGGCACACAGATTGGAACCAGGATTAACATATAGGATACTTTTTGCCCCGATATTCCCACGGGATTGAAATTTATGCGGGTAAAACCGCGGAGTGCAGCTAGTAATTTAATAACCATCAAAACTTTAAAGGATTTTACAACTCCTTTTAGGCACCATAGCAATTAGTTACATGTAGTAAGACTTAACTTACAGGAACAGAAGAAAAAAATTACATCTTTAATCTTCAATCGAACCTAGGACATCAAAAACCCTTCACCGCTACCACACCACAGTGACATAAAAAATGCCATTACAAAAAAAAAAATATGTAAAGCCGCGATAAACTTATGCCGATAGTCTTCGGAGGAACAAGGAGCGTGCGAGCGAAAGGTCCGAGTGTGAAGAAGACAGAGGATTGCATCATGGAAGGTGTAAAAGATGAAACACGAAAGTGACGCGTGTTTTAGTGATGGGGTCTTTTTGCAAATTGGATTTGTCGATAAAACTATCCTTTTTGTTTTTGTTGAAGTATAAATACCTAGTTTATCTACGTGGGTATTTGTTTGACATATTATATAAAAAAAACCTGTCTCAAAATCAATTCAATAATGGCTATTGAATTGATTTTTTTACAGGTTTCTTGATGCAATTTTCTTTCTGGACTAGGCGTGACCAAGTAAATTGATCATCTTCAGGCATCTAATGGCTATTATTAAAACTAAATAATTATGAGACATTCCTAGTTGCGCTGATCGATTTACTTTTCGTAGTTATTACCGAAGACAGCTAGATGTCATGTTCGTACGGAATTTAGCATTAGCATTCTAGTATTTTATTTACGTAAAGTTCTAATTATCAGCCTATTTTTGTAAAACCCGCAGAAATTAAACCCTTTTTTTTGGGATATTTAAAATAATGAGAAATTATTTTCAAGCCTTTTGTAATATCTATATACTTTATGGAACGCAATAAATAAATTAACGATCCGTTACGTTATTTATGTTTTAGCAGCTATTATATTTTAGTGTTGAAAATTGTTTCAATAACTCCGTCTACATCTTACTCTTTGTCTACAATAAGCAATCATCACTCGATTAAACTAACAACCCCAATAAACCCAAAACTATCGATATCGACAATCAAACTATGTCCCAGTCCCGTCCCCAGAGGTCACGGCCTAAAGCAGTCTTGAAACGAGTTCCCCGCGGTACCGTCGACGACTAAATAATAATAATATACACACACAACACACACACACCTCACACCCACACACACGACCTTAGGAAGCAGAGGAGCGATGAAGGGGGCAAATTCCGCACTTTTTGACCCCAACACAGGAATAAAAGGGGTATAGTTTTCTTGCCTGTGCTCAGGTTTATTTGTCATCGCTGCGACTGTTGTAGGTAGTGTTAAGAATGAGATATGTTATCTTTCGTCTTCTGAGGACCTGTCAAATTTTTTAGCAGGGCAGGTGATGTGCAAGGCAGGTCAACGTGACAGTTAACAGAGACGCAATTCTTGTAATTGTAAGAACGTTCACAGTCTGATCTCAGTGTCAATCCGTCAAAAATACTACTATTTTTCCTATATTTTTGACTTTATTTGACATTGACTGTCGCTGAGATGAGATTTCGACTAGATTTTGAGCGTTTTTGATTACGGTAATTGGCCTTCAGTCAGTGCTGACATGGTATTTATTTTATTTTACTTTTCCTTTATTGGCCAACCAACAATTGTTTACACTGTAAGTATTTAAAGTGCTATCTACCATAATCTAGGGTTAGTGTAACAATTTCTTACAGGTTAGCACCGCATGCCCCATAAACATTAGGTGTGCCACAAGCACTATACTATAAAATTAAAATTTATATCTTATTAACTAAAATTAACAAGTTAAAAATGATATTACGTGATGGGATATAAAACTACAAATTGCTTGGCAACTTTTTCGAATGTTGACCTGCAAATGTTAGGACTGTATGGTGAGGCCGGTGTAGGCGTCTTTTTTGCTTGTTACAGCCTACGTTAATGTTACTGTCCCTTCAGTCTCGTGGTCGCAAGTGCGACTGCTGAGCGTGGAGTCCTGGGTTCCATTCCCTAGTCCGCCAAAGTGTTATTAGATTTTTCTATTAGAAATTTCTTAATACATCCAGGACTTTGGAAGTTGGCGGTGTGATACCCCCATGCCTTGGAAAGCACGTTAAGCCGTTGGTCCTGCGTGATCTCTCCCCGGTCGTGTCGGATTGCCGTCCCATCGGACTATGAGAGTGAGGGAAGAGGGAGTGCACCTGTGTCTGCGCACACACTTGTGCACTATAATATCTCCCGCGCCAAAGTATAGTCTCCGTTGGGTTTGGCCGATTTGGCCGAAATATAGTGTGGAGAACTGTTATTTACATACTGTTAATAGTGTACCTATGGTATTCCACTGTTGGACAAAAGTCTCCCATATCCAAATTTCTTTGTATTTTTCCCTCTCCAGCCAGGAACGAGCCCAAATTGTCGTGGTCTTAAGGCAATAAAGTTATCAACCGATGAGAATAACTGGTTAAGAATCTTTAACTTTATTTATCTGTTTTGCAAAGTTGTAAGATAATAAAAGTCGACATCCCCTCTCTGCTACATACCAACAAACTGCGATCTTTGAGAGAATTCGTACGCCAAGCATGGTAATTATTATCTATTTTTTCATACATTTTGAGCCGCTTACCATCATCTGCCTAGCCTTTTCCCAACTATGTTGGGGTCGGCTTCTAGTCTGACCGGATGCAGGTACCAGTATTTTCCATAAAGCGACACCTACCTGATCTCCACAACCAAGTTACTGGGTAATACGAAACCCCTTGGTAAGACTGGTTGTTAGACTTTCGGGCTTCTGACGTAACGACTGTCAAAGATCGACAGCGTATGACAGCCAGGACCAACGGCTTAACGTGCTTTCCGAGGCAAAGAGGGGTCTTAGTATGTAAAGATGGTCACCAATCCACGGACTGACCGCGGCAAGTGTGGCTTAACCTGATCATCGACCCGAGGCTGCCATTACCTAGCCTACTTAGCCACGAGCCCCTCCGACGATGATTGTTCAAGATGTAAAAAATCATGCCAAATGGGAGCTTTAACGTCAACTCAACTCAGCCTACTGCAGTCCACTACTGGACATAGACCTCTCTCAGGATGCGCCACAACACCCTGTCCTCTGCCTTCCGCATCCAGTTTGTCCCAGTGACCTTCTTTAGGTCGTCTGTGCATCTAGCTGGGGGCGTTCCACACTACGCTTGCCGATACGCGGTCTCCACTCCAGGACTCGTCTGCACCACTGGCTAACGGTCCTTCGACAAACATGGCCAGCCCACTGCCACTTCAGTTTGCTTACTCTGCAAGCTATGTCGGTAACTCCGGTACTGGCGTGCGCCGCGTAAACCAATAGAGTTACAAGAAAACAATGTATAAATGCGTACAAAACCTAGGTAATTAATACAGAACAGACAAAGCAAGAGTAAACACTAGTATATTTGCCCAATCTCGCTACCTAATAGTTCCATTGGCCGGAGATTGGCACTGGCAACATAACAATAGGGACCGGGATTTGGAATAAATTAGTCATTTCCTACTGGAATATTCGTTACGGAATTTTGTCACAGAGTAGCATGTACATAGAGTGGTCAAATTGTTTTGGTGATGACGTCAATTGCATAACATAACGCCTATATTACCCGAAGGCAGAGGTGTGCTCTGCGAAAAATTGTGTTTTCTCAGTTATGGTTAAATCTCATGTTGCGCTTGCGACCTTTTTTTTGCCGGGGTGGGAAATCCTCATGGATGTCCGCCGCCCTGGGGCAGGCGGCGGGGTCTGTCAGACTCTTACCTACTAAAAACCACCCCGGTATTCCATCTCACACCTACGCCGGTGGTCGCGGGAACGTACGATCCTTCCGCAACTCCCGACTGGTGCCGGCCCGCCACCGCGGGCCTCCTCGGGTCAGGGGGGGGAGTGAGGTGTTAGACTACCCCAGCGACGTCTAAGATGGGCGCGCGTGGAAAGTGTTCCACGCGCATCAGGACCCGAAGTGGCGGCGCGTAGTGACGCGCCGCCACTTCGGGTCCTGATGTGTAGGGACGGACGTCCCCGAGTCCGTCGCCCGTGGACCCATTTAGAGGGGCCGGAACAGGGCGTTGTCCACCCTCCGCCGACGCCCGGTACGCCTGCTGCGGGCCGGGTGAGTGGACGAGATCTCCCTCTCCCTTTTCGCAGCCTCCTTCCGCGAGAAGACCGTTTGGCAGAAGGAAACCACCACGTCCTAGGACTCTTCGCTGCCGACCATCGACTTGAACACGGCCTGCAACGATAGGTCACTGCCTACTTCTGAACCCCTAGAACAACGAAGCAGTTAATCATGATGTTCAGTCAAGAATAAAAATATATCTTATCATCACCATCTGCCTAGCCTTTTCCCAGCTATGATGGGATCGGCTTACAGTGTAACCGGATGCAGCTGAATACCAGTATTAATGTATTGGACCTCCACAACCCAATTTCTGGGTAACACGATATTCATTGGCAAGACTGGTTATCAGACTCTCGGGATTCTGACGACCCGTAACGACTGTCAATGTTCTACGAATGACAACTGGGATCAACTGCTTTCCAAAGCACGGAGGAGCCTCAATATGTATTGGAATGGTCACAGTGGTCACCCATCCACGGACCGAACTCGGCAAACGCAGCTTATCGCTGCAATAAAACCGCGCGCAAGCCGCGGGGCGCAGCTAGTTCAAATATAAAAACATAATAGATGTCACATGTCTTCGAATTTTTGATTCTAGGACATGCCGGTGTCCTCACGATGTTTTCCTTCACTGTTTTGAGAGCAGAGGTGATGTAATAATTTACACAAAGTAAAGTAAAACAAAGTACAGACGCCAGCACATCAAGCTACTACAATCTGTCAAATTTCTTTAATAGATTTTCGACTTTATTGGATTTTACACTGGCCCAAGGTAAGCAGAAAAATAAAAATCAGATTATATATCTCGTATCTAGTGGCTAAGTAGGTAATAACAGCCACACGGGTCGATCGATCAGTTTAAGCTACGCTTGCCGTGGTTGGTCCGTGGATGGGTGACCATCTTCACATACCAAGATCCCTCCGTGCCTCAGAAAGCACGTTAAGCCATTGGACCCGGCTATCATTCGTGGATCTTTGACAGTCGTTAAGCCTGAAAGTCTGACAACCAGTTTTACCAAGGGGTATCGTATTACCCTGTAACTGGGTTGTGCAGGTCAGATAGGCATTCGCTCCATGTAAAATACTGGTATTCAGCTGCATCCAGTTAGACTGGAAGCCGACCCTAAGATAGTTGGTAAAGGCAGATGATGATATATGTCGTATCTGCAAATATAACTCTGTGACCCACCATCATAGTTAAAGGATCTTCTCGACGGTTGACCTATGCAAATAAGACCGTACTTCTAACTAATGCCACTATTAAAATAATATTACCTTACTATCTACTAAATAAAATTATTAAATTAAAATAGTGTACTGTTATTTTCATGTTTACTGTTTTGGTAGATGGCGGGACGAGCTGCAAAAAACAAGCGAGCAGCGGTCCTCTCTGGCCTTGGATCGAAAGAGCTGTAAGTCATGGAGAGATGTGTTTGCTCAGCAGTGGTATGATGCTGGCTAACAGTAACTGTTACTGACACTCAAAGTTTTTGTTTCAAATAAACCAATTACAGGCACTTTTGAATTGTCAATGGGTCAGTCAGTCAGAAAGATGAAGCTAGTTGCCCATTCCAAAGCGTAGTAGGTATCTATGGAGAAGAACGGACAAGAAACTCCATGGACACTCTTTTAAATCATGAAATTGTTACAAAATATTGTTTACATCATTCATGTTAAAATTACACATGTGAGAACGATGTAGAAAGACGTGTTTCTTAAATCTAAGGTAGTGGTTTCTGTGAAAAGGGTTGTCTGGGGAAATACTACCACTACTTTTAGCTATACGAATGGCAGGGACATTGACGAGCAACCTGTTACCATTAATTCAGCACATGATTCTGCAAATTTGCTGTTCCATACATTTTGTTGACCGCGTAAGTAGGTAGATTGTAACGCACCTCACGCCTCAGCCGCCGCGGGAGACGCTCCGGGCGTCGGGAGCCGCGTGACGACTCCCGGCCACCGTAGGCGCGGGCCTGCGGGCGGTGAGTAATGGGTAACTCACCGTCCGATCAGGACCAGGCCCGTGCCGGACGGCGTGTATGTGTTCCACGCGCGCCTCAAAGAGATGTCAGCATGAGTGACGGGGCCCGATAGGGCCGAAGCCTGCCAGGGTAGCGGGATTGTCCGAAAGGGTTACCGCTGCCCTGGAACATAAAGGGCTAAGGAAGGAACACGGGTGGGTTTTAGTCAGTAAGAGTCTGGCACTCCCTTCTGCTCCACCCAAAGCGGATGGGGGGGTCATTTGATGATTTCCCATCCTCAAAAAAAAAAAAAAAATTGGTAGATTGTAATTTTGTAGGAATCATCAGATTTTATCTTTAATAACCGCCGCATTTCAATGCACAGGGTCCAGAATCATGTACTGAATCCATAGAAACAGGCTGTGCGGCGATGTTCCTGCCACCCTGCACCCTAATTGTGTAACACACGATCAATCACAATCTGAATAATTTTGAAGGATATATTGCAAATACATTGATCCATACGTTCGAAAAAAAAATCTGCTCAACAATGCAAATAACGCAATGAATGTTGTTGAACTGTCAAAATTAATGTCATTCCTACTGTAAGTTTAGTGTTAAGCAATTACCCCGCTGTATTTCTGTCTTGAGCAGCATTGATGTGTTTAAGTCGGAGAGGACAAATTACAACCATGTGATAGATTTCAACTTTGTCTCTGGGAAGGTTTCAGAAACCTTTTGAGACATCCAATATAATTCTTATTTCCATGTTAATTTCCTTTTATTTTTGCTAAAAAAAAACTAATGTGAAAAATAACAGAAAAGATTTGAATTTTTTTTTACGCTATCACGCTAAAACGGCTGAACGGATTTGGATGAAATTTGGCACATGGATAGACCATGACCTGGATTGGGATATAGGATACTAATTATCCCGATATTCCGACTGAATCGAGACATATGCGGTTGAAACCGCGGGGTAAAGCTAGGTTTACATATGGCAATTGCGCGGAAAACAGTGATTGCGCGATGCAGGATTTTTGCGTGACGTCAGGGTGATGCATTGTTCACATGTGGCGACGTAGATGCCGCCACATCAGTCCCCTCCGGAGACCGGAGGTCGACAGTGGGCTGAGCCTTGTATCTAGCGATGCTTGCTAGGGCCAGTTGAGGTTTCAGTAAGTCGGCGGTGGTTCCACAGTGTGTCAGGGTGGCGCTGCGTTATGCTCCAGTGCATCGGATATGGTACAGGCTGACTGCTGGCGTCGACCTGGAGGGGTTTAAAGGCTCTACTTGTGGTAGCCCATAACCTGTTAGAATAAAAAATAATTTTTGTCAGAGCTCAGCAATAAACTAACCATTATCGCCAATACAGATTCTGATGCACATGTACCCGATCAATCGCTCTCCGGGACATTCTCCACACGCAAACTTATTCTTTGTTCAGTCAAATTCATTGTGTTGTAAGTACATAAACTATAGCATGCAAATAACTGATACCACATAAATATAACGGCTGTTACAAGAAAGGTATTCTGTATATGGAATCGTAGGCGCATGCGCCGCATATTTTCTACTACACCTATGGGGCAGGTCTGAAGTATAACGTCGTATATGCGAATGTTTTGACGGCACGGTTGGCGCAGTGGTTAAGCGATTGACTGCTGCGCTGCGTGTCGCGGGTTCGATTCCCGCACGGAACAAATATTTGTATGACCTACATGTATTTGTTCCGAGTCTGGGTGTTTTTCTATCTATAATATGTATGTATTTACAAAAAAAAAATGTATATAAGTAGTTTATCAGCCATCTTGTTACCATAACACAAGCATTAGGTTGCTTAGCTTGGGACTAGATGGCGCTGTGTGAAATGTCCAGGGATATTATTATTATTATTATTATTATTATAATCGGCAAACGTAGTAGGATGTCCGTCTAGGTGGTGTGATGATTTTCGCAGGGTGGCTGGTAGCAGCTGGATGAGAGTTGCAGAGAATGGAGTTGAATAGCGTGCGTGTAATGATGACGTAAGACAGATAGATCTAGGAGTCAGGTCGTTTTGAAATAAAAATATTGTGCGAAGCAGTAATGCTCGCAAAGGAGGAGGCGGAGCGCGTGAGGGAGAGGCAATATCTGCGCCCTCACGCCCCTAGTCGCCGCAGGAGACGCCCTGGATGTCGGGAGTCGACAGTCGACTCCCGGCCATCGTAGGCGCGGGCTTGCGGGTGGCGAGCAATGGGCAGCTCGCCGCCCGGTAAGAACTAGGCCCGAGTCGACGGCGCGTTGTGGTCCACGCGCGCCTCAAAGAGATGTCAGCACGAACTGACGGGGTCCGCTAGGGCCGATGCCTGCCAGGGCCGCGGGTTGTTCGAAAAAGATACCGTGGCCCCTGGCACAGGCAACTGAAGGAACACGGGTGGGTTTGAGTCAGTAAAAGTCTGACACGCTCTTGCTCAGCCCAGAGCGGGAGAGGTCATTTGAAAAAAAAAGAGGTCGTTTTGAAATGCCTACAAATAGGTCAGTTGTTTTTTGCACTAAGGGTTGATTTTTCAATTTTCAGATAACTTACATCTGAAGAATAAGTATGATAGTTTGAAATAATTTCTTTACAAAAGCTGTCAAACCGCAATATTTATTATTTAGATAAAACACAAACGGCCATCTTGTTTTTCATAATGACGTAACTCCTAGATTTATCTGTCTTACGTCACCGTCACGCAAAAAAAGTGAAGTGGCATTACCGTATCCTTTCATATAGAGACCCCATGTGTATCTACCTAAATTTTTCCAAACTATACATCGTCTTCACATATAATTATATAATTAATGTACCTATGCTAAATATTGTAAAACATTTTAAAAGAGTAACGGTGGAGTTTCTTGCCCATTCTTCTCCATACGAAAACAACCTTTTGGAAGGGGCGACTAGTATCAATTTTATTTTATTTTATTTTTGACGATTAAAAGTGAAATAAATGATTTGACTTTGACTTTATGTTGGGGTCGGCTTCCAGTTTAACCAGATGCAGCTAAATACCAGTATTTTACATGAACCGACTGCTTGTCTAACCTCTACAACCCTCCACGTAATGGTAAGACCGTTTGTCAGATTTAAAGAAGAAGAATTATTTTTGTGTGTATTGTTTTGTAGCAAAGAAAGCAAAACCTCAGATACGCACTTTTAACTCACAACTGCACCATTAATTACGTCCACAACTTTATAAAATATACGCGTTTTTATCGTTAAAATAAGTTTAATTAACCAGAAATAATGTATGCATGCAAATATCAGCTAGCCGGAGAATTACTGAAATAACTCACTGGTTGTCTTTCCTAAATGGGTGAGTTTTATTCCGAGTATTTCTGAGTAAAGCTGCCTATCAGTATTTTTGGTGGCGTTTCAAGATCTTTGAGAATTTGTTAAGGATTCTTGAAGATCGATTTCTTGGTCCTAGTTTTTATAGTTTACTTTTTTATGTCGGTGAAATGTAAGGTTTAGTAGATGGAGACAGGTACGTATTTTATAGCCATTTCATACGTCTGCTAAAGAATGACATTTCTAATTTGAATACCTACCTATACGGGCAATTTTCATTTATAGTCTGTTTTTGAGCTGTTTCCCGTGAATTCATCTACGATCTAGGATTAAAAGTAGCCTTTGTCCTTCTCCAAGTCATAGTCTACCCATATGCAAAATTTCATCTAAATCCGTTTGGCCATTTTAGCGTGAAAACGTAACACACTTTCGTATTTACAATATTAGTTAGGATTGTTAATTAATAATCCAACGACAGCTATTGATACCCATATATCTGTAGAGTTTCGCTAGGTAATTCAATTTGAACCTGTTTACATACGTTCGACACAACCCTGGACAGACAGCTTCACTACAAACCTTGCTGACTCACCACTCCTTTCACCAGGACGTGAGCTATTCTCTCACAACTTAAACGGACTCAAGAACTCCAAAAAAGTATATTTATTGTCAGGACCCCACCTTTAACACTCTTTTGCACTTATTTTACCATAATCCCGCCGCACAATATATTTTGGCACACGACTTAGCATTCAAATGTCCAAAATGAACGCCTAAGGTGTTCGAAAACCCACGAAAGTTAAAAAAAAGCAGCCATGTACGAGTCGGGGTCGAAAACGAAGGGTTCCGTGCCACAGTACAATATTTAACACAACGTATTTCTTTAACGCGTTTCTTGTATGGGAACACCCTTTAATTTAGTTATTCACAATTTTTATTGTTCGTTGCTATAGCGACCATTCTGTAAAAACACAGTCTGTAAATAAAATATAGTTTAAGACATTTATTTCTCAAAAATAAAATACAATTTTCACTGAGAGCAGATTTTTCAATCGACAGATAATTTTTATTCGTGGAATAAAATTGACGTCTGACAGTTTTTGTATGGAAGAATTGTCAAAGATTCAAAATTATTCCTCCGATAAAGTTATCTGGCGTTGGAATAATTAGCCTTTAGAATGAGAAACGCTGGTTGCTTAAAATATAATATTATTATGTATAAACGTTCCTTGGAACGAGTTAATACTAGTTCCAAGGAACATACCGTTCTGATTAACGGTATGTACCTACAATATTGTAGATTGAAGTAGGTATGTACCTACAATATTCATTAACTTCATAACCATCATTAACTTATTCATAGATTTAGTGTCTATTACGGTTCAAAAGATACAGCCCTGTGACAAACGGACGGACAAACAGCGGAGCCTTAGTAATAGGGTCACGTTGGCATCCTTAGGGAACTGAACCCTAAAAAAGGTAAAAAGTCCCTTCTGATTACCATATAATAGTCTATAAAGTGATAAAAAGTTGTAATCATATTATTTACAAGGTATTCCCGCCGAGCCGGCCGCCATTTTAAAACAAAATGGCGTAATGAAACGAGGGAAATAACAATGTTTTTACCTTCTTATTTACTGTAATAGAAGTTATTATATATGTCTGTTTGTTGATTGAGATTTTTTACAGTTTTTTTTTTTTCTTTTTGTAATAAATAACATTTATTTTTTTCTGAGAGCAGTGGTGGCCCAGTTTTAACGGCCACGACTTACGAGTTGTAGGTCGTAGGTTCGAACCCGGACAGGAGCTTTACATTATGTAAATTATTTTATTACCACTGCTCTCAAAAGGCTAAAGGAAAACATCGTGAGGAAACCGGCATGTCCTAAAACCAAAAATTCGAAGACATGTGACATCTACCAACCCGCACTGGGCTCGCGTGGTGGATTACGACCCACTCCCTCTCACAGAGAGGAGGCCTGTGTCCGAGCAGTGGGAACGATATAGACTGATTATCTAATGTATTCCTCACAGAGGGGCCCGTGGCTAAATAATAACAGACACACAGGTTAAGCTACACTTGCCACGGTTGGTCTTTAGATGGGTGACCATCTTTACATACTGTCCTTTTCTTAATGAAATAGAAAGAAAAAGATACACTGAACTTAAATTCAGTTTAGTTTGTGAACGCATTCCAAAATATAAAAAATGCACAACGTTAATATTCAAGTTTTCACTTCTGCCGACTTCCGGAGTGCAACCCATTCTTTTTTTTCCAGAAATTGATATCTTTAGAAAATATTTGGACTACTATCATTAACCAGGGAGTAAACAAAAGAATACATTAGTATGGAATAACCGCAAATGACCACGTGATCGCGTTTTATCAAAGCTTGAAGCCATGTCACAGAATTTTGCTTGTAAACTTTCCCATCTTTAAAAATCCAAGCAAAGCCACGACCAAAACTAGTACTTAACGAAAAAAATACCACTTTATAATGTATCATAAAAAACTCACCGAAACAGATAAGTATGGTAAAAAGAGTATCAAAAAATATTATATTCTTTAAAAAATAAAAAAATGTAACACGCTACAAGCCGTACACGGGTAGCCACCGCAGAAGGGTTAGGGCTGTCCCAAACTGCAGTATAATAATATTAAATCGGGCTAAATAAGTACTGGCCCAGTGATGGTAACGGCCCCGACTTACCAATTGAAGGTCTTGGGTTCGAACTCAGGCAGGCGCT
Organism: Apamea anceps; assembly: GCA_951799955.1. NCBI lineage: Eukaryota > Metazoa > Arthropoda > Insecta > Lepidoptera > Noctuidae > Apamea > Apamea anceps. Next base: position 5,245,986 of record OX637527.1, on the reverse strand, counting down.
TTACTTTGTGCAAATGATTCCATCACCACTGCTCTCAAAAACGGAGAAGGAAAACATCGTGAGGAAACCGGCATGTTCTAGAACTAAAAATTCCGCACTGGGCTTGCTTGGTAGATTATAGCCCACTCCCTCTCACAGAGAGGAGGCCTGTTGCCCATCAGTGGGAACATTGCAGGCTGATTATGCTTATGCTAATTAACAAAGAAAAGAGAGAGAGAGAGATTTAAAGAGAAAACTTTGTGCTGTCAATAGTGTCAATCTCTAGCATCAGTCGCTCGATTCTGTAAAAATCTCACCATGAAAAGTTAGGTGAAGTGAGCTTAGAGTGAGCTGTCAATAATGTCAATTCCTAGCGTTAGTCGGAATGACAGCTCACTCCACGCTCACTTCACCTAAGTTATCACGGTGAGATGGTTACAGAATTGCACTGCTGCTGGTGTGATTTCCACAGAATAGACCGACTGAATTGTTAGAGAGAGAGAGAGACACTTCAGCTTTGTTTTTTGGCTATTGTAGATGTTACCAACATTGCTAACAGGTGCGTCTACGGAAGATACCTCAGAGACTTAAAAAAAACCAAATCAAAGTTCGTCATCATTTATTTATTTTTTTAAATTTTGCCCCACACTAGGAAGTTCTCCTGTATCGTGGATGCGTTTACAAACATTTAAACTCACATACACAAACAGCCAGACCCGGAACCACTACTTGTAGGTCATACAAATATTTGTTCCGTGCGGGAATCGAACCCGCGACACGCAACGCAGCAGTCAATTGCGTCAAATTTTCCTGACCTTCTCCCACTTTATTTCCCATAGCCATATCATCACTCACACAGTCCATCCATCGTTTCTTTGCATTCCCCTACTCTTATAACCATCCACATACACACTCAAAACTTTCCTCACGACATTTTCCTCATTCCTCTGCATCAAATGCCCATACCATGACACCAGATTTCCGATAGCCATATCATCACTCACACAGTCCATCCATCGTTTCTTTGCATTCCCCTAATCTTAAAGCCATCCACATACATACTCAAAACTTTCCTCACGACATTTTCCTCATTCCTCTGCATCAAATGCCCATACCATGACACCAGATTTCCGATAGCCATATCATCACTCACACAGTCCATCCATCGTTTCTTTGCATTCCCCTAATCTTAAAGCCATCCACATACACACTCAAAACTTTCCTCACGACATTTTCCTCATTCCTCTGCATCAAATGCCCATACCATGACACCAGATTTCCGATAGCCATATCATCACTCACACAGTCCATCCATCGTTTCTTTGCATTCCCCTAATCTTAAAGCCATCCACATACACACTCAAAACTTTCCTCACGACATTTTCCTCATTCCTCTGCATCAAATGCCCATACCATGACACCAGATTGCCACACAACTTTTTGGTCACCGCTGCCGCTTTCAGACTTTCTCTTTTGTACTCATTTCTAACGAAACGAAATCAAAGTTGCATTCAATCAAAGTTTTTACATAAATTTGAAAATATGAAAAACATGACACATTTATGAAAAAATCATAGACCGAAATATGCGAAATTATCCTTCGAAAGAAATCCACCAATCTGCATTAGGCCAACGTAGTGAATTATGGCCCACTCCCTCTGACAGAAAGAGGAAGCCTGTGCCCCAGCGCTTCTAAATTATACAAAACTATAGGAATAATCAGGAAGAGGTATTTAATATTCAAGCATTAAGAATTAAATTTTGATTAAATAAAATAAACATCAAGTTCGTAATGTCAGAAACACAAAAAAAAAAAACAAAAGAAAAAGGGGAAGCGTATTAATTTAATCCATCGTTTGTCTATGAAAATATACATATTGTCTGCCACTAAAACGCCTTTTACTGCTGTGCACTCCACAATAGTTACCCAAGATTTATGCGAACCCATGATCGAATAAAAATGCACATGAAAAAATATATTTAACTATTTATAGATAAAATATTTTTTATGAATAATTCAACAGTGCCACCCCTGCCGATCGCGCGGATATCGCACAGCATGGCAACTCTTGCGCAGTTTTCAACACAATGCCAAGAAGTTATTATGTTTGTATGTATGTTTGGAGGGGCAGAGCGACAGGTATTGACGGTGAGGTAAATAAACGATTTACATAGGTTGCTGCAGTAAAATAACATTCAGTTAAAGTATTGTCAAGGAAAAAACAGGTTCAACAGATGGACACTTCGTTTTGCAGGGTTACAGCCATTTTATACGGCTGATAAAGAATTACAGTCATCTACCTAGCCTTTTCTCAACTATGTTGGGGTCAGCTTCCAGTCTGACCGGATTCAGCTGAAAACCAATATTTTACATGGAGCGAATGCCTATCTGACCTCCACAACCCAATTACGGGGTAAGACGAAACCCCTTGGTAAGACTGGTTGTCAGACTTTCGGTCACATCAAAAACAGATGTTCAAAATACGCCCTGTATACGTGCCTTTTATGTACCTATTTGGAATAAATGATTTGACTTTGACTTCAGACACTTCAATTTTATTTATTTGCACGTATACAGGGTGGCAGGGACATCGACGCGCAAACTGTAACCATGGATTCAGCACATGAGTTTAGACCCCATAGTGACGAAATTTTTCGTCGGTTATTAAAAAAAATATTGCTGTTCCATACGTTTTGACCGCGTAGGTATTGCACTTTTCTATGAAACAGAACATTTTTTCTTCATAACCGTCGAAAAATTTTTACGCTATGGGGTCTAAACTCATGTGCTGAATTCATGGTTACAGTTTGCGCGTCGCTGTCCCAGCCACCCTGTATAGATTAGATTACCAAAACTACACTGCTGATACAAATATTTTGTATCACAAACCATAAACGAATATCGTTATGAATGAAATTCTCTGAGTCACGGTGTAAAATGATTTTTTAAGAGACATTGACAAATTGCTCAAAGATATTCTAAATATTCAAGGGCTATACGACTTTAGGGGTATTGTTCTAATATAATAGAGGCCGCACAACGGTATTATAAAGCGGTAGCGTTATGAATTTACCCCTTATTAACGGAAGGTTGCATTGTCGTACGGTATGGTGACGTAATTAATTGTGACCTCATCTTGTTAAAAAAAATTAAGTGTTAACGTGTTATTTATTACCAACCAGCTAACTAAATAGGGAAGTCTTTACCCAGCAGTTGGATATTACTACCAATAATATGGCTACTAAAAAAAAAACGGGTTGCACTCCGGGAGTGCCGGCAGAAGTGAAAACTTGAATATTAACGTTGTGCATTTTTGATATTTTGGAATGCGGTCTACTCTCCATCCGTCTTACGAATTTTCGATCAGCCAATCGATTCTGTAAAAATCTCACCGTGAAAAGTTAGGTGAAGTGAGCTTAGAGTGAGCTGTCAATAGTGTCAACCCCTAGCATTAGTTGGAATGACAGCTCACTCCACGCTCACTTCACCTAAGTTTTCACGGTTAGATTGTTACAGTATCTGACTGTTCGTTTTAGTCTTCACACTATATTTGTTTGGTCTGACAGCTGAATTGCCACGATGATCACATGTCGGTGGACTCGGTGTTTATGACCCTCAACAAATTTTTGGATTATGTTGGTGTCGGGTTCAGAAAAGTAAAAATGATATACAATTATGATCACAGCTTTCAGGGAAAACATTCACGTGACGCGTACATACAAACAACGTGAACGCACACCCGCCGTGATTTATAGGCACGAGCCAGTGTTGTCGTGTTATGAAAATATTTAATTATTACACAGCCGCGGTGTTGCCAGACTAAAGGTGACGATTACCCACACGGTAACTTTAATAAGAGGAGGGTATAGGACTAAAAAACTTGGGAGTTTTTGTTTAAGGTGGATGCTCCAAGGTAGCCCGCGAAATTCAAATTTTCTTACGTTTTTTGCAATTTGCTGGACAGTACTAAGTTATACGTTGATTAAAAAATGATTCGCGACCGTAACAAATATGTATTTACAGAATTATAATCATTAGAATCAGTAATACAACTTGTTAAGTTAGCATAATCCTAAAATGTCAAGAAATAGTCATTCAGTAGGATTACTTGATCTTAGAGAGTTGTGTTGATGACTTTAATGATTATAATTCTGTAAATACATATTTGTTACGGCCGCGAATCATATTTTAATCAACGTACAACTTAGTACTGACCAGGAAATTGCAAAAAACTTAAGAAAATTTGAATTTCGCGGGCTACCTTGGAATATCCACCTTAATATATTGTTGTAAGTATAGTAGTTATTGTGGCGTACCAGTTGGCCATATGGACCAACACCCTAATTGCGTAACAGGCTAAGTATCAATCACTATCTAAATCATTTTGTTGGATATTGCTAATCCCTTGCTTCATATGTTCGAAAAAATGTCCGCTCAACAACGTAAATAACGCAATGAATGTTGTTGAACTGTCAACATGGAAGCCATTACTACTGATAGTGTGTTACGTAACTACCCCGCTGGTCTTCTTAATGTCCTTGATCTGGTTGATGATCTGCCAACACTTAAGTACAAGACTTTTTTTTCAGTTGGCTTTTACCTAACTACCTTATAAAAAGTATCATATCAAGATCAGCCTATAATGTCCCCACTGCTGGGACACAGGCCTCCTTTCTGAGAAGGAGTGGGCCGTAATCCACCACGCGGGCCCAGCCCGGGTTGATAGAAGTCATATTTAATTTTTATATCTTCGAATTTTTGGTTCTAGGACATGCCGATTTCCGCACGATGTTTTCCTTCACCGTTTTGATAGCAATGGTGATTAATTAAAAGACCTCCTCTGTGTGAGAGGAAGTGGGCCGTAATCCACCACGCGGGCCCAGTGCGGGTTGATAGAAGTCATATTTAATTTTTGTCTTCGAATTTTTGGTTCTAGGAGGGGCCCGTGGCTAAATAATAACAGCCGCACAGGTCGATCGGTCAGGTTAAGCTACGCTTGCCGCGGTTGGTCTGTGGATGGGTGACCATCTTTACATACCGAGACCTCTCCGTGCCTCGGAAAGCACGTTAAGCCGTTGGTACCGGCTGTCATTCGTGGATCTTTGACAGTCGTTACGGGTAGTCAGAAGCCCGAAAGTCTGACAACCAGTCATACCAAGGGGTATCGTATTACCCAGTAACTGGGTTGTGGAGGTCAGATAGGCAGTCGCTCCATGTAAAATACTGGTAATCAGCTGCATCCGGTAAGACTGGAAGCCGACTCCAACATATTTGGGAAAAGGCTAGGCAGATGATGAGGACTTGCCGGTTTCCGCACGATGTTTTCCTTCACCGTTTTGAGAGCAATGGTGATTAAATAATTTACACAAAGTAAAGCGCCTGTCTGGGTTCGAACCTACGATCTACAACAGTACTTGGCCATTGCTCACACAACTGCGGCTTTTGGTCTGCCAACACTCGTTTACAAGTTCTTTTTTTTTTGATCGCGCCTGATGGAAAGCGATGGTTGAGGTCTATGATGGAACGGGCGTGTCCAGAAGATGCCTTTTTTTTTTAATTGCCTTTTGTCTCTGGTGTGCAGATTGCGGGGCAGCGCCAATTCCTTGATGATTGCCAACAGACTGGATTGCCCTTAAATCCGGCAATGCTGCAGCAGACATATTGCTACCTTGTGAGTGTTCGTTTTTGTCTGTACTTGTTTTCCTGTTTATATCCTTTTATGTATTTGTTTGTATATGAGTCTTGTTACTTGAATTAGGGCTGATTTTCAATCTTCTGATAACTTTATTCGAGGAATAATTTTGAAATGTTGACAGTTATTTCATACAAAAACTGTCAAACGGCAATTTTATTCCTCAAACAAAAGTTATCTGGCGATGGAAAAATCAGGCCTTAAACTAATTTTATTGTATTTTTATGTTTTTTACTAATAAAAAGTATCAACTGTTACGTTATAATCAAAAGAATTTCGAACGAAATTTCTTCAGTCATTATCTCTTTGTTATTATTTTATTATAACCGCGATTTATTGGAGACCTAATTTTTTCGACAAACGATCGGCCCAATGCATTGTGTTGGACGCTAACAATTCGACTGAGAAATCACCGCAGAGCAGCCAAATAGTTAATTGAGTGGAAATTTAAGTATTGGGAAGCCATGGAGTCGATAATTAATAAAGGTTTTATGGAATGAAACCATAGTTGTTAAGTAATGATTGCAACATTGTCCTTAATTGTTTTTATTGGCAACATTCTATATGTGTCATGTAAATGTCAATGTCAAATGACTCTTATGTCAAATTAGCTGCGCGCCGCGTTTTCACCCGCATAAGTTTCGATCCCGTAAGAATATCGGGTTAAAAATATCCTTTATGTTAACCCTGGTCATAATCCATCTGTGTGCTAAATTTCATCCAAATTCGTTCAGTAGTTTTTGCGTGAAAGAGTAACAAATATCCATCCATCCATTCATCTAAACTTAAACGTTTATATTATTATTAGGATATCTCCTCTGCTTTGCCATCGTTTAAACTTTTCACTCCGTGGTTTTATCAAAGTATTCACAAGTAACCCAAACTCGTCATAAACTATCTTCATCATCATCAGCCTACAGCAGCCCACTGTTGGACATAAGCCTCTCCTATTGCACGCCATTCAACTCGATTTTCGACAACTCTCATCCAGCTGCTACCAGCCATCCTGCGAAGATCGTCGCTCCACCTAGCCTGAGGGCGTCCTACCTTACGAGGTATAGTAACTATAGCCCAGAAAAATAAAACAAATGAATAGAAAATTACTATCAGACAGTTAGACATACATGGTCAAATTAAATTCGCTAGCGAAACCCCGTAGAAGTGATAGGTATCAATATATTATTTATCTAAACACGATAAAATAATATAAAAAAAGATATGATGTTTGTTTTGGGGTCAACTACCGCTGGTAGTGTTATAATTTGAAGTACAGACGCCAGAACATCCAGCTACCCGAAACTGGCAAATTTTCCCAATCAATCTTTAACCTAATGCTTTAGCGATAAAGTTGAAAAACTATTAAAGAAATTTGACAGATTGTAGTAGCTTGATGTGCTGGCGTCTGTACAAGTTGAGAAAATCTGTGTTCTTTTGTTTTATTGTGTTTATATCGATACCAATCACGTCTGTGAAGAAAAACTAAAAACAAATATTTTAAACTGATATTTCAAGTGAGTACGTGGATTCGTGGATCTTCGATCTTTGTGGATCTTTGACATTCATTACGGGTTGTCAGAACCCCGAAAATCTGACAACCAGTCTTACCAAGGGGTATCATATTACCCAGTAATTGGGTTGTGGAGGTCAAATAGGCAGTCGCTCCATGTAAAATACTGGTACTCAGCTGCATCCGGTTAGACTGGAAGCCGACCCCAACATAATTGAGAAAAGGCTAGGCAGATGATGATGATTTCAAGTGACTACACTAGTTGCGGTCGATGACCCCACAATTTTTTTTTTGTTTTATCGTGTTACAATACCGATACTCATCACGTGTGTGGAGTTTCGCTAGCTCATTTAATTTGACCCTGTATAGAGCAGTGGTGGTCCAATGGTATCAGCTCCGACTTACGAGTTGTAGGTCGTGGGTTTGAACCTATGAATATACTTCCTGTAATTTATTTCAACACCACAGCTGTCAAAACGCTGATGGAAAACATAGTGAAGAACCAAAAACGCGAAGAAATTTTTGACATCCACCAACCCGCACTGGGCCCGCGTGGTGGATTACGGCCCACTCCCTTTCACAGAGCGGAGCCATGTGTTTCGGCAGTGGGGACTTTATAGGCTTCTGATTAGGGTAGTTGACAGAAATACTACTATGAAGCACGAAGACTATATAATTATGAAAAACACAACAAAAAATACCCAAATCGATATAGGTGCCAATAAGATCCTGACCTGAGGGCAATTCTCGTAATTTTAAGAACGTTCACAGTCTGATCTCAGTTTCAATCTGTCAAAAATACCTCTAATTTCCCTATATTTTGACAGGTTTTTGACATTTGTTTGTCGCCGAGTCTATGACACTGCGACTAGATTTTAAACGCGGGTTGGTGGATGTCAAAATTACGAGAATTGGCCTTCTGATGACCTGACTACTTGTGCAATACACCTTAACAGCAAAAAAAAAAAAAACAATTCGGTCCAGCCACCTTCGAGTCATCGGGGAACGGCACGGCACGGTTAACAAAGGAGATAAGTAACCGGTCGTCGGATATAGTTGAAGTTTAGTAAGAAACCGATGGATGTTTTTGAATCAAATTTATTTAGTTCATAGAAAACAAACAGTTCATTTATCAAATAGGGGTCAATCGTTTTGGGGGACTGTCTTATGTAATTTAAACGTTCAAAAATTAAAACCAAATTAATTATATTTCATTCGAAAAGATCCATTGGTTTCTTACTAAACTTCAACTATACGACCCTGGTTACTTATCTCCTTTGGTGACCGTACATAAAAAAAATACAAAAAAGATTCCGATAAACTGAGAATCTCCTTTTTTTTTAAATTGGTTAAACAGACCTGAGTTTTTAAATAATGCTGGCTTTTTATAAAAAATAAACATCAAAAAGAGAAATACTTTATTTCATTAATATCTTATAACCATACATGTTTTGTTTGTTGAGTTGTTGTTTGTCGTTGCGTAGTCAATCATTTATCCAAAGAAAAAAGGAGGGGGTGGTGGAGGTCCAAAGCCACGTCCATAACCTGGTCCAAATCCAGGTCCGAATCCAGGTCCGAAACGGGGACCGAAGCGGGGACCGAAGCCTGGACCGTAGCCTGGTCCATAACCTCCAAAACCTGGTCGATAACCACCATATCCAGGCCCCCAGAAGGGATGGCTTTCAATGATCTGCAAAAATGAAAAAAAAGACAATATTAGAATTAAATGAAATGAAATTGTTTTGTAAATAGGTTATCGGAAACACTATTACACACCATATTCTATAAAAAAAAATTGGCTGACTAGTCTGAGAAGAAAGACCGCTATAAACTCAGAGGTCACAGTCTCTTTTAAAGTCCAGACATAATCTTGGTAAGATCATGTGAAGACCATGTTGATTGTTGTCTGAAATGGTCTTTTGAGGAAAGCATCACATAGTTCTGCACCCTAATTGCGTAACACACGATCAAACAGAATCGGTTTCATTTTGACAGTTCAACAACATTCATTGCGTTATTTACGTGTTGAGCTGACAAATTATTCGAACTTATGAAGCAATGGATTAGCAATTTGCTTCAAAATGATTCTGATTCCGATTGATTGTGTGTTACGCAATTAGGGTGCATTTTGATTGGTGTCTGAAATGGTCTTTTGAGGAAAGTATCACATAGTTCTGGTTTGAGAGGACTAATGAGACCTTTGACTTCCTCTGTTAAACTTACATTAGTTCTTTAGCCTAATAATTGTTTCCAGAAGATTACTGCCATAATCACCAATTAATCTGCCTAGCCTTTTCCCCACTATGTTAGGGTCGGCTTCCAGTCTAACCGGATGCAGCTGAATACCAGTATTTTACATAGAGCGACTGCCTATCTGGGCCCCATACCACAAAACTTTGCAAGTCTACAAAATTGTTTAATTGCAGAAAAAAAATTGTTACACAGATATTACAAATATATCAATGTCTCCCTAGCCTTTTCACGACTATGTTGGGCCAGTCTAACTGGATGCAGCTGAATATCAGTATTTTACATGAAGCTACTGCATATCTGACCTCCACAACCCATAGAAGGTTGTCAGACTATTGGGCTTCTAACTACCCGTAAGGACTGTCAAAGATTTACGAATGATAGCCGGGAATTCGTCCTGGCTTAACGTAGATTCCGAGGCACGGAAGGGTATAATATACATAATTATATAATTCCATGCCATAATCTTCAAGCCCGGCAAATGAATAGTGATCGCCGTTTATTGTTAGGGTATACTATTCTTACTAAATTATAAATGCAAAAGTGAGTTTGCTTATTTGGTTCACTTTCACGCTAAAACGGCTGAACGGATTTGGATGAAATTTCGCACGTGGGTACACCACGACTTGGGTTAGAACATAGAATACTTTTCATCTTGTATCACAGGCGAAATCGTAGGCAACAGCTAGTCTTCCATTATGATAAGCAATAAGTATATTTTTCCTTCATTCTATTTAGGCAAGGACGGCTCGTTAACCTCTTAAATATTATTATTAGGTAACTAATCACTTGATTAAAATTTTAATTAAGAAAAACGGGGCAAAATCAGGAAGCTAAGGATACTGGTTGCTTTGCAAAATTACCTATATCCGTCTGTCTGCCTTTTCCCAACTACGTTGGGTTTGGCTTCCAGTCTGACTGGATGCAGCTGAAGATGAGTATTTTACATGGAGCGACTGCGTGTCTCGGTCCGATATATTATTATCTTTTTGATAGATTCTTTTACATTTTGTGAATGTGAGAACGTTGGAGGCCTTTTAGAAAAAAAAAATGGGTTGCACTCCGGGAGTGCCGGCGGAAGTGAAAAATTGAATATTAAAGGTTGTGCATTTTTGATATTTTGGAATGTGGTCTACTCTCCCTCCGTCTTACGAATTTTTAATTAGGTCACGTGTCCTGACGCGAGCTCCGTCTTACGAATTTTCGATCAGCACCCTAATTGCGTAACACACAATCAATCGGAATCGGTTTCATTTTGACAGTTCAACCACATTCATTGCGGTATTTACGTGTTGAGCAGACAAATTTTTCGAAGTTATGAAGCAATGGATTAGCAATTTGCTTCAAAATGATTCAGATAGTGTGTTACGCAATTAGGGTGCAGGTCACGTGTCCTGACGCGAGTTTAACATTTATTACCCATCACAAAAAACTCTCCCTCCGTCTTACGAATTTTCGATCAGGTCACGTGTCCTCACGCGAGCTCCGTCTTACGAATTTTCGATCAGGTCACATGTCCTGACGCGAGTTTCAAATTTTTTACCCATCACAAAAAAGTGCACAACGCCGCTAAAGAAGTTTTCACTTCAATTACAACTAATCCACAGTGATTAGTTGTATTTTTTATTTTTATTAAGCAACTAGTACTTGTTGACAGAAAGGAACAAAGAAAAATGCGTTTATTGGCATTACATAAAATGAATACACCTTAAAACTATAAAAACAGAAAACAAAGAATACAGGCCTACACTGTCCTCCCATACAATTTGAAAACATTGTAAAAGTCAATTATTCTTAACAAGTCTACAATTCTACGGAATTGTTAAATTGTAGAAAAAAATTGCATTACATCTATAAGTATAATGCAATTTTTTCTCAAATATGTATGAGTTAAAATATTGTATTTTTTATTACATAATATTATATATATTTTTTAGGGTTTTTTTTGTTACAATTGCTTAGAGTTTAGTTTTGTTGTACACGTATTTGTAAGATTTACAAAATTGTTAGTTGTAAAGTTGACCCCACAACCCAGTTGCCAAATTTCTGATTGTTAATCGTGTCTACCCTGTGGTACCATCGGGAAGGAACACCCTGGAAAAGATGGCAGGATGACCTACACCCTAATTGCGATACAAACTATCAATCTCAATCTGAATCATTTTGAAGGATATTGCTTATCTATTGCTTCATATGTTCGAAAACTGTGTCTGTTCAACAGCGTAAAAAACGCAATGAATTTTGATGAACTATCAAAATAAAAAATGTAAATGGAAATGTTATTACAGCATAGAAGAGTTTCACAAAGATAAAAGTAATTCGAACTAATATGTGATTATATTTTAATGACTTTAAATGATATAAATATGTAAAATTCTATCATGACATTGCATCTTAATGAATTTTATTGACAAACATTTCTTTGAATTGAATTTATATTAAATTTTGAACTAATATTAAGTTAAATTATTATAATTAATGTTAAGACTAACAATGTTGTGACCAATGTGGAATGTAATTTATTTTTTTCTCTCTTTCCTGGCTTTACGATGATTATTTAATTTTGTGTTATTTTGTGGATCTTTGACAGTCGTTACGGGTAGTCAGAAGCCCGAAAGTCTGACAACCAGTCTTACCAAGGGGTATCGTATTACCCAGTAACTGGGTTGTGGAGGTCAGATAGGCAGTCGCTCCATGTAAACTACACTAGTATTTTCGGCTTCGAGTCGGCTTCCAGTCTAACCGGATGCAGCTGAATTGGTATTCAGCTGCATCCGGTTAGACTGGAAGCCGACCCCAACATAGTTGGGAAAAGGGTAGGCAGATGATGACTTAATTTTGTGTTACATTTATTGTTATTGTTAAAACCACTGTTCGACAAAAATGTGAATTTGTTGATGAATGAATAAATAAATAAATAAAAGCCATGGTTTGCTACGCAATTACCCGTGGTGAATACGGGTAGAAAGATATGGACTAGACAGGCAAGGCACAGGAAGAATTGGAAGGGGTCCGATCCGAGGAGATCTTTGCCCAAGGGCAAAGGTCAATGAGCTTCTGCCTACCTACTTATTCAAATAAAATAAAATAATATACATTTACGTACCTGTGTCAAAGCCAAAACCACAGTTAAAACTAATAAAAATCTGGTAACAAAAGACATTTTCAAACGACACCTCTTTTCTACTCCACCTCAAAATAAAGATTTCTCAATACTGCGTAAAATGTATCGATATATACTAATAAAAAACCGGTCAAGTGCGAGTCGGACTCGCGCACTGAGGGTTCCGTACAAATTTGTAGGTATGTAAGAACAAATTTACGATTTTTGGAATTTTTGCTTTTACTTGTGTTACATGACATTGTTTTTTGCCAAATTTTATGATTCTAGGTCAACGGGAAGCACCCGGGTTTTGATTCCTTTGCGAGTGTCAAAATATGCGGCATAAACGGATTATAAACGCCCCTATCTTTTGATTGCGTTGACTTAGAAATTTGATTTTTTCTCTGCTTCAAGGAATTGTAGACCTGAGTATTTGATATCAAATTCAACTTAATAATTCGATGCGTTCTTGACAGACGGACAACGAAGTGATCTAATAAGGGTTCCGTTTTTCCTGTTGAGGTTCGGAACCCTAAAACAAATTTCATTTTGCCATATCCAAAAATGTCTGTGGTTTTTATTTCAATGGCATACGCTTCAATTTGCTACAATTTTAGATTTTCAAGCTGTTATCTGAACTTCATGATTTTTGCGATAAATAGGCAGGTATGCAAATTTTATTTTGCTATCACCAAAAATGTCAGTAGTTTTCATCCTAATGGAATAAGATTCAAATTGCTATGACTTTAGATTTTCAAGCTGTTGTCTAAACTTCATGATTTTCGCGCTAAGTAGATATTTGACTTAGCATATAAGTGAGAAATAATAGGTCTATATACGGAGACAGTTTTTCCGTGACTAACAATGACAGAGGTGTTATTCCCCCCTTGCTAAAAACATAATGTTTATGATGCTATTATTTGATCATTTAATTCACACAGTGTTATAAGAAATACCTACGAACAATAAGTAAATCTTACGCACAAAATAGCTATGACACGGCAAATTAATTGAACAAAGCACAGCTAAGGAGTGGAATTGTCTGCCTGCGTCTGCATTCCCGAGTTCATACAACCCGAATCTCTTCAGGGCGAGAGTGAATAGGCTTCTTCTGGGCAAGCTCGTTCCACCGTAGATCTCATCCCTGCCTCTGGGCTGGATTGAGCTCAAGAGTGAACCCATTGTCAATAATAAAAAAAAAACTGCTCAACAATTAAGAGGCACTGTGGTGATCCAGTGGTGACGGCCCCCACTTACAACTAACAGGTCGTGGGTTCGAGCCTATTTCGGTGCGTTACTTTGTGTGAATTATTTCATCAAACTACTAGAGTACAAATATATTAAAATTAGGTACCTACCCAATTTTAATAGATTTGTCCCATTAAATATAGAATATTAAGACTGACACCCGCTTTCTAAAAGGCCTTCAAGAAACTTTGATATCTATCGAAACCAATCAAGAGATTTAATTGGCTGTCGTTTATAAATCAGTTAGCCAATCACAGCAGTTTAACATGAATTTAGGAAAAAAGTAACGCTGTATTTTTGGTAAATAACTAACTGTGCCCCGCGGTTTCACCCGTATAACTTTCGGTTCCGTGGGAATATTGGGATAAAAAGTATCTTATGTGTTAATCCTGTTTATAAACTATCTGTGTGCCAAATTTCATGCAAATCCGTTCAGTATTTTTGGCGTGAAAGAGTAAGAAATATCCATTCATCCATACAAACTTTCGCGCTTATAATATTAGTAGGATTATCTTACAATATCGAGTCCACCCCACTCTTATGCCAAACCAAACCCAAATAAATGTAAATAATTAATAATATTTTATTGGACTTTCACCACCCACAAATGTGGGTACACAGACATATCGATGAACCCATCCATCAGTGTCCACCCCTACGGAACGGGGTTGAATTGAAAATGTTTTGCTCATCCACTGTTTTGGGGGGGTTGAAATTTTATATCTTGTTTTTTTTTGTCGAGTATTTTGAAAGGTTTTCAGAATGAATGATAGATGTTAAAAATACAAGAGCAGTGTTGGCCATGTGGTAACGGCCGCAACTTAAAATCTCAAATCGTTTATTTCAATCCATAACGTATGTACAGACACCAGCACATCAAGCTACTACAATCTGTCAAATTTCTTTAATAGATTTTCAACTTTATTGCTAAAGCATTAAGGTTCAAGGTTGATTGGGAAAATTTGACAGTTTCGGGTAGCTTAACCTGCTGGCGTCTGTACACTTACAGGCGGTGGTAAAATTAAAAATAATAGAAGCAATTATGGACTCTATGATCGAAACCAGGCAGGCGCTTTACTGTGTGTAAATTACTTCATCACCACTGCTCTCAAAACGGTGAAGGAAAACTTCGTGAGGAAACCGGCATGTCCTAGAACCAAAAGTTCGAAGACATGTGACATCTACCAACCCGCACTGGGCCCGTGTGGTGGATTACGGACCACTCCCTCTCACAGAGAGGAGGCCTGTGTGCCAGCAGTGGGAACATTATAGATTATGCTTATTCGTTAAAGGAGGTTCTTACTTCCTAGTTTCCTAGTATTTGTGTTAAAGCCCACTCCCTCTCGAAGAGGGGCCTGTGTCCCAGCAGTGGGAACATTAAAGGCTGATACTGTATTCTGTTAAAACATAAGTGCATTCCAGCCGTCGAGAGAATGCGTTCTTGATATCTGTCAGTTTCACAGAAACGAACACGTTTTTTGTGAATTTTATTTTCATTAGCTACTTGAATAGGCTAGTTTCCTAAAAAATTCTAATTAGTCCGTCAGTTAGATTATCAAAAAATATTGGACCCGTATTTTTTCTTTTGTCAATTATATAAAAAATGATGAAGATATCGCCCGTTAAAGTTCCGCGTGACGTCACGCCTTGCTACACTTTTTAGCATGGCGTGACGTCACGACCCCCCACTCCCAAATTTTGACACACTTTATCTTTATCAATTTTTGTTTGATTGACAAAAGAAAAAATACGTGTCCATTATTTTTCGATAATCTAACTGACGAACTACATATAATAATTTTTTTTTTACCCTATTGTCGCACTGACAGCTGTCAGGAACGCATTCTCTCGACGGCTAAACTGTTGTATTAGACTAAGCATGAGGTCCTAGGTTCAATTCCCGGGTCAGGAAAAGTGTTAGTGAGTTTGTCTATTAGAAATTTCTCAGACCCGGACTCTGTGCATGGTGGTGGCAATCTCTTACGGTTATACGTTCAGTATTTCAGTGACACCTCCACAGCCTCCGTGGCGCAATGGCTAGCGCGTTCGGCTGTTAACCGAAAGGTTGGTGGTTCGAGCCCACCCGGGGGCGATTCTTTTTAGATCCATACACGAACAATATTGACAAGCTTCCGTGGCTGAATGGAAACAGGACGTATGTATTTCAGTGACATCTCCATAGCCTCCGTGGCGCAATGGCTAGCGCGTTCGGCTGTTAACCGAAAGGTTGGTGATTCGAGCCCACCCGGGGGCGATTGTTCTTACACACGCTGAAATGCAGATGGCATTTGTGTACCTTTGAAATTACAAATGTTGAAAAGGCGGTTACCCCATACCATCTGCTGGCTGGGCCGTAGGCTTATGTTTGCCACCTGATAACATAAAAAATATGTTTTTCAACACAACTGAAAGTTTTGAAACCTCTGTCAGGGTTAACATTAATTCAAACAAAATGAATTAAATCAAGTTTTTTACTCAAACTCGGTTAAAATCACACCAAAATCGACAAACCCATAATGCGGGAATTGAACCTGTGACTGTACGCAGGTGGTGGTGACCACTAACCACGAGTTGGCTTGTTTGCTTCCAATCTGTACGTATTCTGTTCTCTATACTAATAAAGCTGAAGATTTTGTTTGTTTGAACGCGCTAACCACTGGAGTCGGATTTGAAAAATTCTTTTGCATTTGATAGCCCAATTCTTAAGGAAGGCTATAGGCTATTTATCATCACGCTAGCACCTTTAGGAGACGAGCAAAGATAAGAATTAAAAAAAAAACGAAGTGATACCGGCAGCGGACAGTGTGGGTTGTGAAAGCAAGAAATTTCATGCGGACAAAGTCGCGTAAAAATATTTTTGTTCTTCATAAACTTTTGTGCCCCAAAATCGGTTAAAATCACCACAAACGTAATGTTTTGAGCGCCCAAACCTCTGTAATACTGTCTAAACCACTATTATTACCAGAAAGCCACAAAAAAAAACAATTTGAAGTACACTCACCCCCAAAATGCGTGGTCTAAGCATATTAACACGGGCCTCTAACTAGCCGTAATTGACCTACATAGGGTACATAGCGAAGTAACACGCGAAAATAAACCAACCTAACCTGATCTGCCTTTGTAAAAAACATTTGAAGTAAGAGAGGTCTGGTTACGCTGGTGACCAAGTATTGAATTCACCGATTTGAATAAAAAGGAGTTATGTGTCGCTTTCTTGTATTATGTTTTATTAATTTTATGTTTTTTTTTTTGTTCTTAAAATAAAGGAATCACAGGGCTGCGCTCCGAAACAGCCAAAGTGTGGAACTCCCTGCCTGTGTTTCCCTTCCACATTTTACCCATCAGCCTTCAAAGCAAGAGTGAACAGAAGGTCAATTCCCGTTATTAAAAACGTTCAAAGTCTAGTCACAATCTCATCTCAGCGACAATCAATGTCAAAAACTTGTCAAAAATGTAGGGAAATTAGAGGTATTTTTCACAAATTGAGACTGAGATCAGACTGTGAACGTTCTTAAAATTACGAGAATTGCCCCTCTGGTATCTTCTGGGCGCGCTCGTTCCATCATAGATCTCAACCATCGCTTTCCATCAGGTGTGATCGAAGGCCAAGAGCAGGGCCATTTAGCAATAAAAAAATAAAAAACACAAATCGCTGACGTCACCGAAAAAGCAGCCAAGCGTAAGTAGGACTGGACCGGAAAAGTTGCCGCATGTCGAACGAGTCATGGACCAAATCTAACACAATGTGGGTGCAAGAAAACGTCTGGTGACATCAAAGCAGATCCAGGGGCTTCAGTGTCGACATTCATAGCGATCGCTTTACGACCGAATTCGGCCGCAAAGCGATCGCTATGAATGTCGAGACTGCAGCCCCAGCAGAAGATGGCGAGATGAACTTGACGCATACAGACAGGATTGGTCAACACTGGTTCACAACAGAGAGGAATGGCCAGGGGAAAGGGAAGCATTTGTCATGTAGTGGGATCTCATAGGCTAAATCCTACTTATCCTACTAATATTATAAACGTGAAAGTTTGGATGGATGGATGGATGTTTGTCACTCTTTCACGCAAAAACTACTAAACGGATTTGGACGAAATTTGGCACACAGATGGTTTATAACCAGGATTAACACATAGGATACGTTTTATCCCGATATTCCCACGGGATCGAAACTTATGCGGGTGAAACCGCGGGGCGCACTTAGTAATAAATATTATTGAAGCTAACTCAAGCAAAATCATTTCAACACGAGATTTCGCGTAATAAATATACAAAAAAAAAAATATACAGTCAAATTGAGAACCTCCTCCTTTTTGAATTCGGTTAAAAATGCTGGAGACTTGAAGACTTGATGCCTGGGAGGCATAGCAGTCGCGAAACATAGCAACTAGCACGATAGTACAGACGCCAGCACATCAAGCTACTACAATCTGTCAAATTTCTTTAATTGATTTTCAACTTTATCGCTAAAGCATTAGGTTCAAGGTTGATTGGGAAAATTTGACAGTTTCGGGTAGCTTGATGTGCTGGCGTCTGTACAACGTTTATGCACAACGTTCCCATAAACAAAATCAATAGAATTCCACGTTTATGTTTCTCCCAAAACTATTCGGTATTGAGTGTACCCAACTATGTTCATAGGTACTCGTAGAAACAGTAGCGTCCTTTCTTGCAAAACTTTCTATGATTGATCATGATGAACTAGCTTTCCCCTTCATAGTTTCCCCCTTTCATTCTCTCACAACATATTGATTATTTAGACTTCTTTACCCAACAGGACATTAGGTACTGTGAGAAATCATACAACGTTATGTATGTGTTGTCGTTGGTCCCAGGCCCTAAAATCAATTTTTAACCGACTTCTAAAAAAGGAGGAGGTTCTCAATTCGGATGTTTGTATTTTTTTTTTTTTTTTATGTTTGTTCGCGCCTAACTCCGTCGCTTGCCAACCGATTTGAAAAATTCTGTTTTTGTTGGAAAGGGTATACTTCCCAAATGGTCCCATAGAAATTTCATCAAAAACGGTTGAGTAATTTGGTTTTTAAACCAAAATCACTGGTAAAAATTACAACTAAAAAGTGAAAAATAAAAACTTTTTTGCAAATAAAAAAACAACCGACTTCCAAAAACGACACTACAAAGTGAAAAATAACTTTAATTTCGGAAGTCGGTGGCAAACAACGAAAATGCGAACCCAACGACACCGACTTCCGAAATTAAAGTTATTTTTCACTTTGTAGTGTCGTTTTTGGAAGTCGGTTGTTTTTTTTTTTGCAAAAAGTTTTTATATTATTATTAGCCTGTGATATCTCACTACAGAGCAAAAGCGTCTCTACTCTTTTTCCATTTCTCTTTGTTCAAAGCTGATAGGTACCAGTTCTTGTTGAAGGAGTCCAGCTCATCCCGCCGTCTCCGTCTGGGCCTGCCACAATGTCGTTTGCCATTAAGAGGGACCCATTGGGTCGTAAATAAGGGACATTGGTCATCGTAAAATCAAGCAATGGACAACATTGACAACTTTTTAAATGCTTGAATACGAGGCTTTTGACTACTTTGTATGTGTATATTTTAAGTATTTTTTTTATGGTAATGTGAGTTTTGTTTGTGTAGTATAGACCATTTTTCTTTCTTTCTTTCTTATAATACGATTTCTCTACGTTTATTTCAAGCGAAGGTTTTTACATCCTCCGGCTATAATATTATCACTGTTTTGCTTCCAAACAAAAATAAAGAAATAATTATTATATTAATAATTTCATTATAACTAGTCCTGAGATGATCTTGGTCAGGTAATATGAAGGCATGTTGTTAATGAATATAATGTCTGAGTCTGAGACGGTCTTTTGATGAAAGAACGATACAGATTTGAGTGGACCAGCCGTGCGATTCTGTAACCATCTCACCGTGAAAACTTAGGTGAAGTGAGCGTGGAGTGAGCTGTCATTCCAACTAATGCTAGGGATTGACAAATCAAATCAAATCAAAAGTAATTTATTCAAATTAGGCTGAGAATCAGCACTTTTCGAACGTCAAAATTACAAAAGACAGTCCCCCAAAAACGCCCGCCCTTCGCCACTATTGGCCGACACTATTGACAGCTCACTATAAGCTCACTTCACCTAACTTTTCACGGTGAGATTTTTACAGAATCGAGCGGCTGTCCAGTCAATGCTCACATTTGTTAGTTGTAACGGTGGAGTTTCTCGCCCATTATTTTCCATACGAAAATAATCTTTTGGAAGGGGTGACTAGAATCAATTCTATTTTACTGTCATTTTAGACGTTCAAAAGTGCCTTTTATATGCCTATTTAAAATAAATGATTTGACTTTGACTTTAATCGTGTAGCTCAACTCAAAACTTAAGGAGCTCAACGACTCGACGAACAATGCCAAAGAAAGGGGATTTGGGTAGAGCAGCCCCAGTGGGAACGGGCCCGATTTACGAGGTCGTTTCTACAAGCGACACTATTTTTATATCTATAATTGTGCTTGTCGCAAAAATTTAAACCAAAATGCTATAGAACAGCCGGTCGATTCTGTAAAAATCTCACCGTGAAAACTCAAGTGAAGTGAGCTTCATGTGAGTTGTCAGTAGTGTCAATCCCTAGCATTATTTGGAATGACAGCTCACTCCACGCTCACTTCGCCTAAGTTTTCACAGTGAGATGGTTACAGAATCGCACTGCTGTTCTATTTTCAACAAAAAAAAAATCGTTAGAATTTACGTAACGTTTACCTCGTGTAGGTCGTGGTTTCGAACCCAGCCAAGCGCTTTACTTGGTGTAAATAATTTCATCACCACTGCTCTCAAAACACTGAAGGAAAACATCGTGAGGAAACCGGCATGTCCTAGAACCAAAAAATTGAAGACATGTGACGTCTACCAACACGCACTGGGTCCGCGTGGTGGATTACATCGAGTTTCTTGCCTGTTCTTCTTCTTAGGTAACTACTACGCTTTGGGATGGGTAACTAGCTTCATCTTTTTGCCTGACTGACCCTTGACAATTCAAAAGTACCTGTAAATGGTTTAGTTGAAATAAATAATTTGGTGGTTTGGTTTGGTTTGGTGGTTTGGTTTGTTTTGGTTTAGTTTGGTTGTTTGTTTTTTAGTTTGTGTTTGTTTGTTGTTTGTTTGTTTGTGTTTGTTTGTAGTGTGTTTGTTTGTGTTTGTTTGTTTTGTTTGTCTGTTTGTTTGTTTGTAGTTTGTTTGTTTGTTGTAGTTTGGTTCAAAATATTTTTTTTTTCGAGTTGAGTTGAGTTGAATTACAGCTCACTTGCTCTCGAACAGAAGAGGGGTGTGTCCCAGCAGTGGGAATATTGCAGGCTGATTACAACATTTTTTGCAGAACAAGCATGTACTCTTACCTACAAAAACATACTTAGCTCGTCGTACGATGTAAGTGCCAACTGCCTACGATGTATTAAGCTTCATCACAAAAAAGGCGCCAGTCTAATTTTTTTTATTTTATTGGCATAATTTCTGTGAACGTCGACTTCATATTTTGCGATATTAAAAAATATTGCCGAAGATTTTTTCTTAAATACGAATTCAAAGTAGCAATATGGTAAAGCGAACGTTTATGTTGGGGCCACGAAACGAACGCTGGCGATACGCTTTTACCTCGAACGACTTGCCTCCATAGATGAATCTATTAATTGTATTACGCTAACGTAGTTTAATTATGAAGAAAACTTTAAAAAATACTGTGTCGGGAAAATTTATCATCATCTGGACCAAATACTGTCTGAAATCCCCCGTGAGCAGGCATGGCATTAAGTCCGCCTTTGTACCTTTACAGTGAACGAACTTGAATAAATAAACAAAGGCTTGATAATTTAACACACACATAGACAATCCATAGTTAATCTACACTCACACATACACGTAGGTAATCTTATAAATGTAATATCAGTAATCCCTGCAGTAGGTCAATTACTGCTCAGCAGTGTGATTCTGTAACCATCTCACCGCGAAAACTCAGGTGAAGTGAGCGTGGAGTGAGCTGTCATTCCAACTAATGTTAGGGATTGACATTATTGACAGCTCACTCTAAGCTCACTTCACCTAACTTTTCACGGTGAGATTTTTACAGAATCAATCGGCAGTATCGTAACCACTTCACTAAGTTTTCTTCACTAAGTAATCTTTGAATAATAATGATTTCAATCCATTTAAATATATTACAATCTATTTCAAATATATTATAACTATTCACAATCTAAAAGTAAACAGTATTTTACCAAATTATCTTCTTGCACCTCTTCACCAAAACACTGACGTTGTGGCCCAACCATACGTTATTATTAATCCTTATTTACAACTTTCCGTGTCAAATAATTTCAACCAGAAACTTGTCCTCACGACGAAATAAAAAACCTACGCTTACGACTTTTATGGCTTAAAATATCTTTGATGTGTGAAGGTTTTATTAAGGAACCTAATTATTTAGCCTTCATGGCTATCGTCCTGAAGAGGGGCTCGTGGCTAAATAATAACAGCCACACGGGTCGGTTGAAGGTAAAGCTACACTTGTTAAAATCAAAAAACCATTGATCCTGGCTATCATTTGTAGTTGTTTACTTAGACAGTCATTACGGGTAGTCCGAAGCCCGAAAGTCTGACAGCCAGTCTTACCAAGGGGTATGGTATTACCCAGTAACAAGATTGTGGATGTCAGGTAAGCAGTCGCTCCATGTAAAATACTGGTATTCAGCTGCATCCGGTTAGACTGGAAGCCGAACCTAACATAGTTTGGAAAAGGCGATCCAGGTGATGATGGTTGTCATCCTCAAAATGGATGTGACCCTGAAGTCTTAAACCTACCCAAAACCACAGTGTCTAAACTAGCACGCTCATTTTGTAATACAGTTTAAAACACAATTTAAAAGATTTTGAAGAAAATTCCTATACTCCTACGTTAGAAAAATTCGTCTGCTCGACCACTTATTTTTTAATTTTATTTTATTTATATTAGCAGCGCACCGCGGTTTCACCCGCATACGTTTCGATCCCGTGGGAATATCGGGATAAAAAGTATCCTATATGTTAATCCTAGTTATAAACCATCTGTGTGCCAAATTTCATCCAATACCGTTCAGTAGTTTTTGCGTGAAAGAGTAACAAACACACATCCATCCATCCATCAATACAAACTTTCACGTTTATAATATTAGTAGGATTTTGTAGGGGAAAACCAACAGTAGCATAATAAAAATAAACAGATTTTTTTTAGCCGAAGCTGTCCCACTGATGAGTAAAGGCCTTCCCCAAATCCTTCCATGCATCCTTTTCTAGCGCCACCTCCGTCTAGGTCGTCTCAACACCTCTTCCTGGAACTGCCTCGGCGACGCCATCCATCCTCATGCACCCACCGTGTGGAAACTGTTGCCCAGATGTCACTGTGCATGCGGCAGATATAATTTAACAAATTCTATAATATACTACATTTTTCAGAGATTATAACTTAAAGCCATAGGGAGTTACTTCGGGAGATTCCTGTGCAGGATAAGGCGGGAAGACACGCCAGGGTGTCACCACTGTGTGAATCGCCCGGAGGACACGGTGGAGCATACGGTGGAGGTCTGCCCGGCTTTGGTGGAGCACCGCCGCGTCCTCGAGGCGGCGATCTCTCGCGTCCAGCCCTGGTCCAGGCCATGGTACGGAGCGAAAGTGCATGGGAAGCCGTCACTTCCTTCTGCGAAACAGTAATGCTCGCGAAGGAGGAGGCGGAGCACATAAGGGAGAGGTAATCTTTGCGTCCTCACAACCCTAGTCGGCGCAGGAGACGCCCTGGACGTCGGGAATCGATAGCCGATTCCCGACCACCGTAGGCGCGGGCTTGCGGACGGCGAGCAATGGGTAGCTCGCCGTCCAGTAAGGATCAGTCCCGGGTCGACGGCGCGTTGTGTTCCACGCGCGCCTCAAAGAGATGTCAGCATATAGTGATCGGGTTCGCTAGGGCCGATGCCTACATACGGAGTAACTGACATTCCAGCTCAAATTCGTCAAGTCTGTGAAGATTGTCTTTAGGTGAACTTTAACGCCATTATCATCAACTATAATTATATGTATATTAGTCCTATCCCCGTTTTCACTAATGTCGACCGACCCCTAAAAGAATACTGAAATAAAACCACCCTCTTGGATTTTCAGCTTTCAGCTTTGAGCCGATGGTAGAAAATCCAACAGCGCTTGACTAGTCTTCTTGAGCCGATGCCTAGTCTTTAGGCTCGCCCATGACGACCATCCATTACAGTCGGCTTGTCAGTAAAGACTGATGAAAATCCGCTTACCGTTCAAATCATGTTATTTATATAAATCTATTGAATAATTCGCCGATAACTCGGCGCATATGTTTGTCAGTTTGTCATACTTTGAATAATTTAATAAATTTATTATTATTGCTTATACTTATGTTAATTGTGTTGTGATGTAGAGCTTTTCGATATTTTTAGGGGTCCGTATAAGTTATAGTTATTAATTTATGTATCTAGTTTTTTGTTACAGAGTACCAACAGTATTTGTCTCTCCTTCCCCTTTCTATTCCATCCAAAGGTTGTCTTTAAAAGATCGCTCTTAGCGACAAGACCGCCCATTGTGTCACCCTTTGTAAAATTTCTATATTTATATCTGTAATTTATATGGTGCATAATCAGCCTGCAATGTTCCCACTGCTAGGACACAGATCTCCTCTCTGTGAGAAGGAGTGGGCCGTAATCTATCACGCGGACCCAGTGCGGGTTGGTAGATGTCACATGTCTTCGAATTTTTGGTTCTAGGATAAACCGACTTCCGCACGATGTTTTCCTTCACCGTTTTGAGAGCAGTGGTGATGAAATAATACAGAAAGGAAAGCGCATATCTGGGTTCGAACCTCTCTTTCGTAGGTTCGAACCCAAATAGGCGAGCGGAGTCGCGCTTTACTATTCTATTCTATGTTTTTAGTTTAGGTATCAAATTTTCTAAAAGCCTTAGTATATGATCCGTAAATATAAGGAAAAACTTATATGGCATCAATATATGCCAGTCAGCGTGTTTGGTTGTTACCAAACATGCTGACTGGCAAATATTTTGGATTGAGACCGCCTCGAGGTATACCATTCTTCATAAAAATCTTTTAATAATCTTTCTCTAAATTATAGGCTAAGAATGTTACCATCTTCATCACCATTAACTCTCCTGCAGTGCGATTCTGTAACCATCTCACCGTGAAAACTTAGGTGAAGTGAGCGTGGAGTGAGCTGTCATTATAACTAATGCTAGGGATTGACACTATTGACAAGCTCACTCTAAGCTCACTTCACCCAACTTTTCACGGTGAGATTTTTACAGAATCGATCGGCTGAACATAGGTCTCGTCAATCGCAAACCATTCAACTCGATCCTCGGTTACCCTCATCCAGCAGTTAGCAGCCACCCTGCCAAAATCGTCTTTCCACTAAGCCTGGGTGAAATTCTGGAGCTAGATATACTTTTAATACGGCTACAAAAAGGCCGAGATGGAACAAGTGCTTTGTCTTAGATTTATGTTCCCATCTCTATCTTACACTTGTAGTTTGACAGTTGTGTGACAATGACAGGAATTTATACTTGAGGTTATCATCTTCACTTGCCTAGCCTTTTTTCAACTATGTTGGGTTCCGCTTCTCGTCTAACCAGATAGATCTGAATACCATTTTTTTTTAAATAATAGTACGTACAGATTTACAGACGCCAGCACATCAAGCTACTACGATCTATGAAATTTCTTTAATAGATTTTGAACTTTATCATTAAAGTATTAAGGTTCAAAGTTGATTGGGAAAATTTGACAGTTTCGGGTAGCTTGACCTGCTGGCGTCTGTACATTCTAAGTAATGTTTAATTATCTCGGCCTAAGATAAGATTTTTCGTAAAACTAAACCCATCTTCTTCTTGGCGTGTCGATGGCAAAAAGTTTAAATATTTTTGGCCATCTAAGTTGGGCTTGAAGTGT
This sequence comes from Apamea anceps, assembly GCA_951799955.1. Lineage (NCBI taxonomy): Eukaryota > Metazoa > Arthropoda > Insecta > Lepidoptera > Noctuidae > Apamea > Apamea anceps. The sequence goes on along the minus strand of OX637527.1, from coordinate 5,220,224 downwards.
ATGATCTAAGTATAATATATATCTATCCATACAATCCAAAAAAAAAGTTATAAATAAAACATAACGTAAACAAAATGACATCGGTTTCGACTTTCGTTTAACTGGACTCTTATGGCGAATTTCACCAAACCAAACTTATATACCTAGAATAAGTCTTATCCTGGGAATAAAAGACAATGACCAAAAGTCGTACCAAAAAGTCTCATGCCATCAAGATCAAAATATTATAGTAATTATTTTCACAATTTTTTACGACATTACGCGACGGGGATTTGATTTTTGAACAGGGAATTTAATTTAAAATAAAAAAAGTGTTGATTTTGTTTTATTCCCTTTACATGACGCTGACGTTCCGTTTCAATAATAATAATAATTTTATTTACTCAGACAACCATTGATCCATTACATTAATAATACATTTAAATTGTTAGTATGAACTTAAAAAACTATGTTAGTATCTAATAACTAAAAGAGACTTAGTCTTTTGGGTGAGGCTCCACACCATTGGGCTATCTAGCTTACTGCTTATTACCTCCAGGATGCTGTTACTGCTCCCACGCAGTCTGCTTAGCAGTGCCATCAAAGCCGTCTGTGCGCGACTCAGCGAACATTGTTGACGCACTGCAGAAGCGTGGCAGACGCAACAGCGCCCTGAAGGCATTGTTAAACTGGATGCGCAGAGAATTGTAAGCCTTTTGGGTATATCTGAACCACAGGCAATATAACTTTGATTAATATAACCTTGAACTTTGAAAGTGTCATGATCACGTCTTTCAAAAAACTTGTAAAGAAAGTATACTTTGCCGATTCTACATCAATTAAAAATAACTAGAATATAATAGAATAGAATTTTTATATAAGCGATTATAATTTTTTTTAGAATAATGGTCGTTTGTGTATGACATGTCAAACAAAATAAAGTACATATCTAGTGTTTAGGGTATTTCGATTTTTTTGAAAATCTCCGAAGCCCCGGGTTTTGTTTACAAAAAGAACTTTTGTAGAAGTTAATATGGTAAATGTAGTATATAGAAAACAAGTTTGACTTTGATGCAGCATAGTACGGGATTCCATTAGAATTTTTATCCGTTTGTCTGTATGTATGTTCTGGATTGGCGCAAAAACGGCTGTACGGATTTGAATTAAATTTAACTTTTTTAACACATAGATAGTTTATAACCTGGATTAAAACATAAGGTACTTTTAGACTCGGTAGTAGGTTCCTGTTGGGTATTTTCCGATATCCACGCGGGCGAAACCGCGAATAAAAGTTAGTAAATAATAATGTTATACGGAACCATGAAGCCAATTGTCTAAACCAATTAATTTATACATTTTGATCAGTAATATTTAACTTCTATGGTATAATTCCGGCCTCCCTGGACCGCCCGTCGCGTATCGCCTAATAACGCTAATCATGTTGATTTCATATAGATTAACATAATATATTTTAGTTGTAAAATAGATTCTGTTCCTAATGAAGCGATGCTGGTATTAAAGTTTTGGTGGGTTGAAGGAATTATTTAGAAATAAAGAAAAAAAAAACGCTTATTTGCGGTAAGCAAGACGCAAAAAAAAACAAAAAAATAAACGTCAACCGGAGTCACCGACATAGCTTGCAGAGTAAGCAAACTCAAGTGGCAGTGAGCTGGCCGTGTTTGTCGAAGGACCGATGGTCGGTGGAGCAGACGAGTCCTGGAGTGGAGACCGCGTATCGGTAAGCGTAGTGTGGCATGCCCCCCAGCTAGATGGACAGACGACCTGAAGAAGGTGGCAGGGACAGACTGGATGCGGAAGGCGGAGGACGGGGTGTTGTGGCGCAGCCTGGGAGAGGCCTATGTCCAGCAGTGGACTGCGATAGACTGAGTTGATTGAAGATTGAATTGATCTCTATAAGACAAAAGACCTAAGGAATAAAATATTTTATTATTAAGGATATTAATTATTATAGAACGTGGGGTACTGGCTTCGATTCCCAGGTTGAGCAAAGTATCATTAACCTTCGAAACATTTAGACCGAGATCTATAAACGTTACTTAACACGTACTTAGGCTAAGCTAAGCGTTATTCCTGTCACTGTCGCACAACTGTCAAACTACAATTGCAAGTCAAAAACAGTCGAAGCACTGACTAAATAGTGTTTTTAGATCTGGATTCTCGATTGATTTCATAGTAGCGTTTATTAACTTTTAAAAAGATATCTTTTTGTTTCAGAGTCAGAGTGCGGGTTCGTCGATGTCACATGTCTCCGAATTTTTGGTTCTAGGACATGCCGGTTTCCTTCCAATGTTATTTCCTTCCCCGTTTTGAGAACAGACGTCATGTAATTAAATATACAAAGTAAAGTGCCTGGCTGGGTTCGAACTCATGGCCTAAAATTCGTAAGTCGGGGCCGGCTTTTTTTTCTGCTTTGGCCTCTCTTGACCTCCCATGGAAAGCGATGGATGAGGTCTATGATGGAACGAGCGAGCCCAGAAGATGCCTGTTCACTCTTGCTTTGAAGTCAGACGGGTTAAATGTGGAATCCCACACAGAGACCGTAAAATGAAAGAAAATAATAAAAATAAAACAATATTACTCATAATCTCACTGATACATTAAGGTGTAAAAGTTGTGTTCTGACAATGGACCACAGTGACTGATCGGCCAATAGCCTTTCAGTTATAAAACCAACGCGCTCACCGCCTTTTATTCTCAGGGGCTACTAAAACGGCGCTGTTTGCCATAAATTGTGCGAACAATAATATATTTCTTTAGTTCAGTACTTACTCGTACATTATCTTGTTCTTCATATTAACGATATAATGTAAAAAAAAAAAACAGTGTTTGGCCCAGTTTACAGCAACACAAAGTCCGTTTACTAGCAGTACAGTTACGGGGTCCTCTTGATTATTGCAACGAAAGATGGAAAATGGATCACTGTCTGCGGCACAGGTCTACAGAAAGACAGATACAAAGATCTGAGCCGTCCATGAACTTTAAATTGTGCCTTACAACAGTATTTTTTTATAAAATGTGGAACATATTCATTAAACAACATTTAGGGTTTTGCCCAACATGGGTACATATAATCTTCATTTACGACATATTCGCCAAAAATGTAAACAAATATGAGTTTATAGAAAAATAACTTTAATTCCTAGACAATAACGTTCAGTTTACGCTACAACTTCAATCCTTTTTATAACTTTTTCAATAGTGCTTATTCACTCTGAAATCAACTTAATTCTCATTAAAATAAAGTTGATATTTGTTTAACTTGAAATAACGTCAATTTGAAACATAAATAAAGTTTGAATATAGACAGATATCTAAACCACTACTGTGCTCTGCCATCACGCTTACCACCACCAGACCAACGAGGTAGTTATACACCCTGCTCAATACTATTCAACCAAACCGACACAAAACAAAACTATTAAAAACGCCCTACATTTATGGCAGCGTCATTTTAGCGGCTCCAGTCCGTGAGTCACATGTAAATATTTACCGAATGCGATGCCCCGCGCCAAATGTTACCGGCCACAGACCGAGGTGTGGTTAGAACTGATACAGTCATCTAGTCGTGTCGGTGGCATGATAGTGTATTGAATTGTGTTGGCCCAAAACTTCTCCACTTCTTCGTCAACGTCGAAGTTGTAAGCGCAGTTGAAAAACACAAACACACACAGGCCACACAGGCCTCCTCTGTGAGAGGGAGTAGGCTGTAATCCACCACGCGGGCCCAGTGCGGGTTGGTTGATGTCACATGTCTTCGATTTTTGGTTCTAGGATATGCCGGTTTCCTCTCGATGTTTTCGTTCACCGTTTTAAGAGCAGTGGCGATGGAATAGCTTAGATAAATTAAAGCGCCCGGGAACCTATGACCTGTGTTAGTCCTCGTCGACGATGAAAAAAAAGCATTCCACTTTCCCCAAAATGCTGTTGATCACGTATACAAGAAAGGTGTCTTGTCATTATTTTCTTTTTTGGGCCACTTTACTAACGACACCTATTACTTTTTTAGGGTTCCGTACCTCCAAAGGAAAAAACGGGACCCTTATAGGATCACTTTGTTGTCCGTCCGTCTGACTGTCAATACCCTTTTTCTCGGGAACGCGTGGAGGTATCAAGCGAGAATTTATATCAAATACTCAGGTCTACTGACCCTTGGAGCTGTGAAAAAATCAAACTTCGCCAACGCAATCAAAAGATACAGCCGTTTATGCCGCAAATTTCCGCAAAGTTTCGACACTCGCAAGGGAATCAAAACCTACAGGGTACAGTCAACAGCAAAAGTAGATGATCAAAATCTGAAATTCAATACTAATGAACGGAGTTCGCAGTTATATGGCAGCTGTACTAGTAGTAAATGTTTGGTATAATTTACAATCATATACTTTTGAATCACTTCGACGCCACACAGCTCTGACGCGAACTCCGTTAATTAGTATTGAATTTCTGATTTTGATCATCTACTTTTGCTGTTGACTGTACATCCCGTGAACTCAGAATGTTGAAATTTGGTAAGAAGCAACGTCTTATAGCACAGATAAAGGAAAAATTGCGAAAACCGTAAATTTTTAATCACATACCTACAAAATTTTACGGAACCCTCTGTGCGCGAGTCCGACTCGCACTTGATCGGTTTTCTAATAAACAAATTGTACTTTTTGCTCTTCGCTTGCACACTTCGTGTAGACTTTTGTGGTGCCGAGCATCCCTTTAACATTTCCTTTCAAATTAAATACTACTGAACACTGACATAAATTCAATTTATTCAAGCACAAAATTCATGAACTTATTGGCATTAGCTTTCCCTAACCCATCATTATCTGCCTAGTCTTTTCCCAACAATGTTGGGGTCGGCTTCCAGTCTAACCTGATGCAGCTGAGTACCAGTATTTTACATGGAGCGACTGCCTATCGAATCTCCACAACCCAGATACTGGGTAACACGATATCCCTTGGTAAGACTGGTTGTCAGACTTTCGGGCTTCTGACGACCCGTAACGACTGTCAAAGTTCCACGAATGATAGCCGGGACCATCAGCTTAACGTGCTTTCCGAGCCACGGAGGGGTCTTGGTATGAAAAGATGGTCACCCATCCACGGACCAACCGCGGCAAGCGTAGCTTAACTTGATCAATAGACCCGTGCAGCTGTTATTACCTAGCTACAAGCCCCTCTAACTCTGACTCCCCCTAACTAACTAAAATCTGGGCATGCTCGTTCCATCAAAGACCTCATCCATCGCCTTCTATCAAGCGTGATCGAGAGCAGGGCCCATTCTGCTAAAAATAAGTAAATAAGAAATACTTATTTTATTTATTTTATTTTATTTTACCATTTATGTACACAAATATATAAACAGACAATGAAAAACAGAACAGAAAAAATAGGTACAGAGGTGATGCTTATTTCATAAGAAATCTCTTCCAGCATACCTGAGATAGGACAATAGAGATGTAGACAGCGTGTGACATAGAATCAAAAAATAATTCACTTAACAACTAAACAAAAATTACGAGAATATACTAACATACATACAAATAAACATACATAAATACTTCTAAAATAAAATATTACCTACTAGAATGATAATAATTATATCATACTCAAAATAATATATACATACACAACTATGATGAAGTGGACAGGTGTTCTTTCATTCTTTTTTTAAAAAATGCAACAGTTTGGCAGTCCCTAATGTCAGGCGGTAGTGAATTCCACAATCGCACCAATACCTAGTTACCTACTACATAGTTTTATAAGACTTACAAAAATGTCCGTCGTTTTCTGTGGGTGTTATAAAACCACCAGATTGTAATCTTGGGCCGCGCGGCATCATAATAATATGCTATGATTATGATAACATCATAACGCGAATTTCTTGTTTCCCTAGAAATGCGTAGTTTTGATGGCATTCGCTTGATAATGATGACTGGTCGGTTTAAGTACGCTAAGGGAAAAACGTCGACAAGTATAATAAACGTCTGTTTTTTGTGTGTTTTCAAGATGGAGACGACAATCCTAATAAGTTTATGAGGATGGATGGATTTTTGTTACTCTTTCACGCAAGAACTACTGAACGGATTTCGATGAAACTTTACAGTAATATATTACAAATTTTTTTTGTCATATTTTTTGTTATTTGAAAAACGTTGCCCCATACTAGGAATTTCTTCTGTATCGTGGGTGCGTTTACAAACATTTAAACTCACATACACAAACAGCCAGACCCGGAACAACTACTTATAAGCCATACAAATATTTGTTCCGTGCGAGAATCGAACCTGCGACACGCAGCGCAGCAATCAATCACTTAACCACTGCGCCAACCGTGCCGTCAAATTAGAATAACACATAGGATACTTTTTATCCCAATATTCCCACACTTATCGACACTTATGCGGGTGAAACCGCGGGGCACTGCTAGTCCATTTATTTTAACAACACCCATTCTGACACCTTCCTAACTCTTCCTGAACATCATAAAATGCATTACGGTGTTCAAATTAGCGCCTCTAACAATGTACCAGGATCGGTGCCGGGCTGCAAACAAGTAATTTAATTACTGAACCATCTCGACTTGTAACGACGTTGTTTGTAGGGGGTAGGCAGGGTTGTGTATTGTGATAGTGATGGTTATACTTAATTGCATTACATAACATCACGCTTGTTTTAATCGAAGGGGTAGGCAAAGGTGTGTATTACCTATAACTACATTTCTATTTATTCAGAATTTAAGATGGATGCTCCAAGGTAGCCCGCGAAATTCAAATTTTCTTACGTTTTTTTGCAATTTGCTGGTCAGTACAAAGTTGTACGTTGATTAAAATATTATTCGCGGCCGTAACAAATATGTATTCACAGAATTATAATCATTAGAATCAGTAATACAACTTCTTAAGTTAGCATAATCCTAAAATGTCAAGATTTCATGAAATAGTCATTTTTTTTTTTTTTTTTGAGGATGGGAAATCATCAAATGACCCCTCCCGCTCTGGGTGGGGCAGAAGGGAGTGTCAGACTCTTACTGACTAAAACCCACCCGTGTTCCTTCCTTAGCCCTTTATGTTCCAGGGCAGCGGTAACCCTTTCGGACGATCCCGCTACCCTGGAATGAAATAGCCATTCAGTAGGATTACTTGATCTGAGAGAGTTGTGTTGATGACTCCTTCCCTCTTGCCTTTATCCGAATTTACTTGTGGTCGGCGCAACATGTCTTATTCTTCCATACTTCTGGATGAGCAGCCATCTCGGTAGCCACCCCCTTTCAAACCATATCATCATTTACACAAGTCCATCCATCGTTCCTTTGGTCTCCCCCAACGCTATAGCCATCGAAATTCATACTCAAAACAAAACTATCCTCACGACATTTTCCTCGTTCCTCCGTATCACACGCTTCTAATTCTTTCTTGCTACGATCCTTACATACTCTTGAGAAATAATACATTTATTAATCAACATTACACGAAAAAATCAAACGATTTGGAACTGTGTGCTGTGCAACTGTTTACCCTGTATTGCCCTGCACATCAACTGTCCTCCAATATGGCAGGGCTTATGCACATAATTGCAATGCCAATAAAAGTCCGAAACACGTTATTGTGGCAATTTTATATACCCACAACACAGCGTCCTGTGGTCGAATTTTTGAGAAGCGCACATAAAATTCTCTGATGAGTAATCCAACATAATGTAATTTGTGGTTATTTCTGATACTTTGCTGCCGAATTGCATTGTAAGGAAAATAAGGCTGGACAAAACGCAATTTTAGGATTCCGTAATCAAAGGGATTTGATTAAAAGTTAAAGTTAAATTGTCCCCACTTTAACTAAGCCAACGACTTCTGCCTTTTACGGAACCTCAGTACTTAATACCTGCTGCCTGGTTGGTGCGGAACCCTAAAAAGAATCAAACTCAAACTTAAAGCATTTATTTTAATTAAACCATATACAGGCACTTTTTAATTGTAAACATTAAATAATCGGTCTGTTAGTCAGAAAGTTGAAGCTAGTTGCCCATTCCAAAACGTAAATCGGCGGCGGGTGGGTTGAACCACCAACCTTTAGTCACCATTTTGGAAACAAGGTTGTTGGTTAGTTATAGGCAACGGAGGTGAAGCTGCTTAGACTTGTAAGTAAAAAGAATCGCCCCCGGGTGGGCTCGAACCACCAACCTTTCGGTTAACAGCCGAACGCGCTAGCCATTGCGCCACAGAGGCTGTGGAGATGTCATTGAATTATGTAGATCATCTTTATTTAAAGATACGTTTCTGAAGAAACGTATATTGAATATATACCTATTTCTTGTTTTCAGGGGATTCCTTCAAAAGGTGCCCGGCTTTCCGTTATAAGACGAATGTGCGATTCTTACCTCCCGTAACTTTAGACTGATGGTCACCAAACTCACATTCAAAGTATTTATTTCAAATAAACCAATTACAGGCATTGTTGAATTGTCAAGGGATCGGTCAGTCAGAAAGATGAAGCTAGTTGCCCGTTAGAAAGCGTAGTAGGTACCTGTGGGGAAGAACGGGCAAAAACATGGACATGGACATTATTTTTCAGCTTGAGTACGTATAGTTTTTATTATATTTGTTGGTATATTGGCGTAGCTAGCTGACATATTATGGCAAATAATTTAAGTTTCTTGTAATGTTAATTATTGAACATAGGTTCCTAGTATTGTATATATACAATTATATTCTAAATTTCTAACTGAACAGACAGCTGTGCTGCTGGGGAGTTTGTTGCGCCACTTCTTCTTCCCAGCGATAGCACTAGGAAGTGGTGAATGGTGGGCGTTTTTGGAGGACTGTCTTTTGTAATTTTGACATTCGAAAAGTGCATTCTGAGCCTAATTTGAATAAATGACTTTTGATTTGATTTGATTTGATTTGATAAGGACGCTCCACAGACACTCTTTCTCATCAAAATAATGTAGTTGCGAAATTTTTGTTAGATCATTCATTTTGAAATTATGCAGGTAAAAGAAAGATGCAGAACGTTAAAAGCATCCGTAATGATATGATTAAAAAAAAAAACAATTCAAATCACCTGCCTAGCCTTTTCCAAACCATGTTGGGGTCGGTTTCCAGTCTAACCGGATGCAGCTGAATACCAGTATTTTACATGGAGCGACTGCCTATCTGACCTCTATAGCCCAATGACTGGGTAATACAATACCCCTTGGTAAGACTGTTTGTGAGACTACTGACGACCTGTCAAAGATCCACGAATGACAACTGGGACTAACGGCATAACGTGCTTTCCGATGCATTTGAAGATGTTCGCCCATCCACAGACCAATCGCGGTAAGCCTAGCTTAACCTGATCGATCGACCCGTGCGTGCGGTTGTTATTACTTAGCCACAAGCCCCTCATAGCTTACAAAAAAACTATTAAATTAAATTAAAATAATCTGGGGCAGCAAACCATCTGCATATGGAGGATTCTCTTAGGAGACCATCTCCAGAATCCCCTCTGTGCACATCCCTAGATGGAGAAATGTACGTTTTTACGACATACAAAAAAATCGTAATTATTGCGTTTTAAAACTTAACTCCTAAGATATAAATCCAAATAACCAGATGACAAACCTCAAATTAAAAAAAGCAAATTAAAAACAAATGGCCGCCATTTTCTATTTCTATAAAATGATATAGCTTGACAACTCCACCCCCAGCCCTTACCGCGCGGCCTAATAGACAACTATAAATTACACATTTTGCAGAAAACCAATTCGGTTTAATAGCTCTATAACTTTGCTGGTCAATAATTAAGAGAATTGCTTCGTGTAACGCGTTTGAGTTAAAATGGACGCTTGGAGTCGTATTATTGGAGTGTATTTTGGTACTGAAGTTTTAGAAAAGTTTTTGGTGATAGTTATTTGACAGGGTAGGGTGAAATAAGTAATTCATAAATTGTTTTTAACCGACTTCAAAAAAGGAGGAGGTTCTCAATTTTCGATATTTATGTACTTAAGTCTTAACCAAGGGGTATAGTATTATCCAGTAACTGGGTTGTGGAGGTCAGATAGGCAGTTGCTCCATGTAAAATACCGGTATTCAGCTGCATTCGGTTAGACTGGAAGCTGACCCCAACATAGTTGGGAAAAGGCTAGGTCGATGATGATATATATGTTGTATATTATCACCAACCCAGATAGTAATTTGACAGCTGTAATCTAAAATTCCTATGCTAAAAACCAAACACACAAAGACTTGACATGTCATCTGGATTTAAAAAACAAAAGTTCTTTATCGGCAAAGAATGAGTCCCTTTATCGCTTTTTAAGTTAAATTAGCAATATAGTTGACGATATTTTTTTAGGCATTTTCTATTAAGTCTGGGATGAGGCAATTATTCCATGGTAGAGTTCCATGTAGAGGACTTAATGCCTGAGGCATTAACTAATTACTAATGTCTAAGGCATTAAGTCGGCCTTTATACCTTTTTGTGCGAAAAATTTAAATAAATAAATATGGATACACTAAAATAGAACGGATATCATAAAAATATAAAAAATCAAGTCAGTTTGACCTATTATAATAAACTTACACGTAACGCCAGTTATGTTTAAGAACTGTGTCAATGGAGGAAATACTAAGGTCATTAACCGCATTAATGCAGAGCTTTTACTACATATGAAATTCCTAATGGACAATCCTAATTGCACTGTCTAGTCTATTCTATAAAAATACTCACCGTGAAAACAAGTGAAGTGAACTGTCAATAGTGTCAAAACCTAGGACCAGCCGATCGATTCTGTAAAAATTTCACCGTGAAAAGTTAGGTGAAGTGAGCGAGGAGTGAGCTGTCATTCCAAAAGTAAATGCTTAGGATTGACACTATTGACAGCTCACTCTAAGCTCACTTCACCTAACTTTTCACGGTGAGATTTTTACAGAATCAGCCAGCTCACTTCACCTGCGTTTTGAAAGAAATAAAAAGTATTTATTGTGACTTGTACAGATCACAAATTAAACTAAACACAATCAAAAATAAAAAACCAAAATATATATTTTTTTAAAGTAATAAAAAGAATAATGAGCCAGAAAGTCCTATACGAGGCCAAAAGGCTCCTATCTCAGCATTTCACGGTGAGATTTTTACAGAATGAATCGGCTGGGGTTTCAACCCAGGTCCCTCAGTAGTAGTGCTTACGACCACTGTACAAATTACCCACAGTGATATTAATTTGGTAACAGTTCAGTAGGCGCTATCAGTTACAATCAGTCTTATTTATGTAGTTAACAAATATTATGTCTTGACAATTAAGTTTCTTAGATTTAATATTGTCGCCTTTCTTAATGAACTTTGACTGAAATATCAGGCAGTTAGTTTACTTTACGAGGTACTTTATAACTAGCTGCGCCCCGCGGTTTCATCCGCATGAATTTCGATCCCGTGAGAATATCGGGATAAAACGTATCCTATGTGTTAATCCTGGTTATAAACCATCTGTGTGTCAAATTTCATCCAAATCCGTTCAGTAGTTTTTGCGTGAAAGAGTAACAAATATTCATCCATCCATCCATACAAACATTAACGTTTATAATATTACTAGCTGCGCCCCGCGGTTTCACCCGCATAAGTTTCGATCCCGTAGGAATATCGAGATAAAAAGCATCCTATATGTTAATCCTGGTTATACACCATCTGTGTGTCAAATTTCATCCAAATCCGTTCAGTAGTGTTTGCGTGAAAGAGTAAAAAACATCCATCCATCCATCCATACAAACTTTCGCGTTTATAATATTAGTATCTAGGATAGGATTTAAAGACCACAAAGTTAACGGTCAGTTATCGGAAACTACTTACTACTTTGCCTAAAGCCTTCCGCAAGGGTTGGGTTATCAAATTCAAGAAGAATTTTCAAATCTGAATGGTAGTTTCAGAGGTTAGCGCGTTCAAATAAACAAACATAAAAACCAAAAAACTCTGCAGCATTATTATTAGTTACTAAAGAGACTAGTAATAGCTCAGAGGTTAAGAAATCCGCTTAGGGTGGTCAAAGTTACGGGTTTGAACTTGGGAAATACCAACTAATTTCATGAATAATAATGAATGTTCAAAGTAAAACTTAGACATGTACATAACTGACTGACGATAAAAAAAATCATCGAAAAATATCTGGACCTTACTGATACCATAACAACACGCAATAAAATAAGCGTGCAAAGGCCCCGGCCATAAAATATTTAGCCTTTTTTGCGTCTTTAAAATTAGTTTTCGATAACTGACCGTTAACTTTCTGGGTCTTTAAATCCTATCTTGCTAATATTATAAACGCGAAAGTTTGTATGGATGGATGGATGTTTGTTACTCTTTCACGCCAAAACTACTGAACGGATTTGGATGAAATTTGGCAAACAGATGGTTTATAACCAGGATTAACATATAGGATACTATTAATCCCGATATTCCCATGAGATCGAAACTTATGCAGGTGAAACCGCGGGGCGCAGCTAGTATCTCATAAAAATCGTTTAAAAAACAATTTAGATTGATGTCAAAATATTATAGTTTTGATGATATTAATAGGATCAAAGGTGGATTAAGTTACCGATTTGCGTGACCCATGGAATCAATAAGCTTAATATTATGGGTAAAAAAAATGGGCAACGTCGCGCATGGTTCCGTAGTTTCTACATTTCATAATACTGATTCATTTAAAGTTCTTGTAACTTAACGGACAGCTGTGCTGCTAGGGAGTAGGGGAAGCGAAGGGCTGGCGTTTTGGGGGACTGCCTTATGTATTTTTGACGTTGGAAAAGTTCCGTTTCTCAGTCTAATTTGAATAAATGACGTTTGATTTTATTTTTTTCGTCAGTTTTTACTATTTTATCAATACGATATTGGATATTAAACAATATGATCTGATCTAAATCTATCCTATGCTATACTGGTATTGCAGTAGTCATAAGATAGACGGCCACTAGTATAACTAGCACTATAGCACTGGCACTAGCATAAATATCTCATATTATGACTAATCATTACACTACCTTTGGTTTAGTGATCGCAAGCAAGCTGAGCATAAGATCCTGGCTTCTTTTCCCACGTCAGGCAAAGTATTATTTTGATGTTCCCTTCAGTAATTTCTCAGTAACAACCCGGAATCTGGATCTGTGCCTGGTTGAATGCAATAGGCTCAACCCCTGTTATGTGGGTGTTAAACATAGCTGGCGAAATGTAATAGGTACACCTCTGTTTGTTATTTTATGTTATTTTACACCAGCATCTACCGCAAACCGCAACACAGCAATGCTGTTAAAAAACTTTAGGTTCGTTAGGTTGGGTTTCTTTTTTAGAATCGATACGGAACCCTAAAAAACTTAGAACCTCGATATCTATAGTTGTATCAAAATATATTTAATTTACCATGAATTATTGTGTTTTACACGACCTTTTAGTGCTATTGTTGATATCGATTCGGACGTTAAAAGCTTATCATCGTTTTTTTTGGAAACTTAATTGAATATTTATAATATATGGCAATGCGGTCATCGATACCGCTTTATCGGGTGATATGTGGCTATACCTACAGTCGAATTATTTACCCAACTACAAAGATTGAAAGGTCAACAGTCTCAGTCATATGTTCGATTACAGCTAAAAAACGACTGAATTACCCATTTTAATAAGGCTCTCAGAACGGTGAAGGTAAATATCGTGAGGAAACCGGCATGTCTTAGAATCAAAAATTGTAGACGTGTAACATCTATCTACCAACCCGCACTGGGTCCGCGTGGTATATTACAGCCCACTCCCTCTCGAAGAGAGGAGGCCTTTGTCCCAGCTGTGGGAACATTAAAGGCTGATTATGAATTTATGGCTTCATATTTTAAGACAATAAAACAATATGAAGAATTTCTTGAGACACAAGGTCCGCCCATGTTCCACATTTGTACATGAAGTTTAAATGAATATAAAATCGGCACCCTAATTGCGTAACACACGATCAATCGGAATCGGTTTAATTTTGTCAGTTCAACAACATTCATTGCGTTATTTACGTGTTGGGCAGACAAATTTTTCGAACTTATGAAGCAATGGATAAGGGTGCAGACCAGTTAAGCTGTCTAGCCTTTTCCCAACTATGTTGGAAATGGCTTCCAGTCTAAGCGGATTCAGCCGAATACCAGTATTTTACATAAAAAAAAAAGTTTTTTATTGTTTCTGATACAATTGTTCTACAGCACAACATTGAGGCGGCCCCAGTAAGTTGTAAGGATATCTACTTGTGATGGGGTTACCTCACAACTTCCCATGGGTTACTATCTACAATGTTGAGACATAATTAAACATGGAGTGACTACCAAATTTATCTGATACAGTAACTCCTAGTACAGACGCCAGCACATCAAGCTACTGCAACCTGTTAAATTTCTTTAATAGATTTTCAACTTTATCGTTATAGCATTAAGGTTCAAGGTGGATTGAGAAAGTTTGACAGTTTCGGGTAGCTTGACCTGCTGGCGTCTGTACAAGAGCCAGAGCTACATAGTGTGTGTGCTACATGTTATTGTCGTGAATAAAAAAAAACTATTAATCTGACCTCCATAACCCAATTACTGTGTAAAATGATACCCCTTGGTGAGACTGGTTGTCAGACTTTTGGAAAAAAAAGACATTCAAAGTCCCCATCCCGCAACGGTCGTAAAAAAAGTCGTCATGCTATAGATAGAAATGACGTTAATTTGTTCGCGAATCGTCAAAAAAACACTTTTTTGTGGGTGGTTTTATTTTTATTAAGTTGTTATTTTTTATGCTTTTTAATTTCACTCCTATTACAACTGTTCACATCTGTGTAGTTAAAAAAATATTTTCACTTTTATTGACCTCTGGCTTTTTTTTATTGTTTAATTTTAGTAAAAGCTTGACGGGTCTGGCTACTTTGAAATAGTAATTGCGATAGAAATTACACATTTTATTTGCATGTTTTGCTTCATCTATTTATACCAATATTATAAAGAGGAAATATTTTTTCGTTTGTTTGTTTGTTTGTACTGAATAAGCTCCGAAACCACTGGACCGATTGTAACTATTTTTTCACTAATAGAAAGCCTAATTATCAGAAAGTTGACATAAGTTATAATTAATTTTTAAAAAAATAGAGATCCTCAAGAAAATTGCAATAATGTAACCCAAAGTAGCAAAATTTTGTATCTTATATATTGGACGTAGACATGTCATAATCATTCCTAATCCATGTATTGTATACTAGCCCTGCCAAAGAGTATCTTCTTGGCAAGATTGGCTGTGAGACTTTCGAGTTTCCGTAACGACAGTCAAAGACCTGCGAATGATAACCAGGCCTGCCCCAGCAGTCTCGACATTCATAGCGATCGCTTTAAGACCGAATTCGGTCGCAAAGTCCCGAATTGACAGGTGAAATGTATGCAGTGACAGGACTTTGCGACCTAATTCGGTCGTAAAGCGATCGCTATGAATGTCGAGACTGCTGGGGCTGCTTAGCGTGCTTTCTGAGGCACGGAAGGCTCTCGGTATGTAATGGACAGTCACCCATCCACAGACCGACCTCGACAAGCGTTGCTTGAGGAGGATCGACCCGCACAGCTGTTATTATTTAGCCTCTCTATATCTTAATAAACATGTCCTAAAACATTCAGGCTAAAATGACGTACGGTTTTCTGTGACATCTCCACAGCCTCCGTGGCGCAATGGCTAGCGCGTTCGGCTGTTAACCGAAAGGTTGGTGGTTCGAGCCCACCCGGGGGCGATTTCTTTTTACCTACGATCGCCATACATGATTTCAGAATGACATCGGTGAAGGAAAACATCATGAAGAAACCTGGACTCAAAATATATACAGACTAATTTTTTTACCGTCTGGACAAAAACAGGGTATATATGTGAACGGAGTAAAAGCCGATGGCACAGAAATTATCATTTTTTTTTTTTTCAAAGACCTAAAATAAAATTATACTACCAATAAATACTATTACTTATTTGAAGTAAACTTTTATAAATAACATAAAAATTCAACTTCTATTCTACGCGCATAAATTATCAATGAATTCGTAGCAATAATTCAATCCTTTGATTGAAGCCATCGGCTGGCTTCAATAAAAAAAAGTTTATTTAAAAAAAAAATAAGTTTTATTTTGTGAAAAAATAAGCTTTTTCTTTTGTAAAAAAAAGACTTTTCTGTGCCAAAGGCTTCGACGCCGTTCATCTTTTATGCATTGTTTTTGTCCAGACTAGACGGTAAAAAAACCGGCCGGTATACCTACACCGAATTAAGTCTGAAATCACCAAAATTCCTTCTACTCAATGCTCATGACTTCTCTATATGGTCTTAACCCTGCTGTGGGACAGTAATAACCCTACACTCTGATTGCGAAACACACATTAATCACAATTTCAACAATTTTGAAGGATATTCCCAATCCATCGCTTCATATATTCGAAAAATGTATCTGCTCAACAACGTAAATAACGCAATGAATGTTATTGAACTGTCAAAATTGCCACTGATAGTACGTTACGCAATTACCCCGCAGGTATTATTTTAGCTTTAGTCTATTGAGTTAGGAAGACATTCACAGTCTGCCCATAGTAATTAGTTCGTCGGCTTTCAGAGAGCATAGGAATTTGGCCCGTTCGGAAGATTTATGACGGACCGCTCTCGTAGTTAACATAAATAATATTAAGAGCGACTATTGCATATGGCCGGCGTCAGGTACTAGCCTATCAGGTGGTAAAGCGTGCCATTCGTGGTGCGACAGTGTCTTGAACAAACTATCTGTTTGCGAGCCAATGGACGAAGATTTTGTCGGCATGTCAGAAGTACTGTGAGAGGGATTTATGAAAGTGTTTGTTTTTTGTGAACCTTTTTATTTGATGATTTTATATTTTCTCTTAACCAATTGCAAAAACGAATTAATTAATTAACTAATTGAATAAATTAAATTAATATAAAATTATATATTATTATTTTTATTTATTTATTTATTTTAATTGGTTTTTGAACCGTTAAAATTTATGAAATAAATAAATTAATTGGGGTAGTTGGGGAAACCCCATTTTTTATCCCACGCAATCATGGTCCATTCCAAGGTTACCTGGAAGAGATCGCAGAAAGCGACAAGGCCACCCATTGTATATTTTGTAGCGATCATTATTTTGTTCTTTATGTATTTTTTGATGTACGATAAAGTATAATTAATATATAAAAAGTTAAAGTTATTTACGTTGCTGAGCAGACAATTTTTTTGAACATATGAAGCAATGGATTAGCAATATCCTTCAAAATAATTCAGATAATGATAAGTGATTATTATGATAGTGTGTTACGCAATTAGGGTGCCGGAGTCACACGTCATTATTATGTAATGTAATTTAGGCATAAATCGTACAGATTACATGTGACTTCTTCCTTTTAGAATCTATTCATCATCATCATAGAAAAATATGCGACAGTTACTACACTTGTTGAAAGTCATCACTTGCCTAACCTTTTCCCAAGAATGTTGGGGTCGGCTTCCAGTCAAACCAGATGCAGCTAGTATTTTACATAGAGCGACTGCCTATCTGACCTCCACACCCTTGGTAAGATTGGTTGTCAGACTTCTGACGACCCGTAATGGTTGACAAAGATCCACGAAACAGCCGGGGCCAAAGGCTTAACGTGCTTTCCGAGGCACGAGGCTCTTGTTATGTAAAGATAGTCACCCATCCACTGCCCAACCGCAGTAAACATAGTTTAAGCTTTAGTGGCTAAGTAGCCATAAGCCCATCTAGCTCTTTTCTGAACTATTTATTATGCAAAAACAACAAAAATTATTTATCAATTAATTTAAAGCTGACAATTTCTTTTTTTTTTTAATTTTACTGTGGTAACTTGTTTCTATAAAAATTATTTGAAAGCATTTGCACGCCGAAAGGTAAAATTTATCGGGACTATTGACATACATACATCTATCTGTATACTTACATTATTGGCATATAAATAATTATGATTATGAAGAAAAAAATCGCATCAAAAAGTCGTCCTGTGAATGACGACTCATATCAGGCCATTACGTTACCTTAGAGTAACGCATGAATAAGCTATGGGGTTTGAAAAGCGATCCACGACACGGCCTGAAGGTGTTTGAGCCATCTTGTGCCATATCGAGATGAGATAGCGCGAATTATAAGACGGGGTCTGAAAAATATTTACGAAGCGGATTTTTAGGGTTAAATGTAAACAGGTATTGTTTTCAAGAAGTTTTTTGTTAGTTTTTCAGTGGGGGGTTTCCGAGACAATTTTTTGGGATGAATAATCTGTATCTTTTTCTTATGAATTACTAGCTGCACCCCGTGGTTTCACCCGCATAAGTTTCGATCCCGTGGGAATATCGGGATAAAAAGTATCCTATATGTTAATCCTGGTTATAAACCATCTGTGTGCCAAATTTCATCCAAATCCGTTCCGTAGTTTTTGCGTGAAAGAGTAACAAACATCCATCCATCGATCCATACAAACTATCACGTTTATAATAAAATTAGTAGGATTAAAAAAGAACCCACTGAAACCGCCGCCTATCCTTAATTATTATATATTTTATTTTTATTAGTTTTTAATTTAAAAAAAATTTTAAATTGATTTATGTAGAGGATTACATTTCGGTTTAGTGAAGGACTTGTTGCAAAGTAATAACCGCTGTACGGGTCCATCAATCTTATTAGCGATCGGCTTATTCTTAATTTTTATTTTAGATTGTTTCTTTATTTTTATTTTTTTTTTGCATTGTTCTCACATAATAATAGAAGCAATAAGAATAATGTACCCAGGATTTTGTAATAATATTTTGATTTAATAGAGTGTCCTTGGAGTTTCTTGCCCGTTCTTCTCCATAGAGATCTACGTTTTGGAATGGGCAAATAGCTTCAACTTTCTGACTAACTGACCGACTATTTAATTTTGACAATTTAAAAGTGCCCGTAAATGGTTTAATTGAAATAAATGATTTGAGTATGAGTTCGTTACGGGTCTTCAGAAGCCCAAAAATCTGACAACCAGTCTTACCAAGGGGCATCGTATTACCCAGTAACTGGTTGTGGAAGTCAGATAGGCAGTCGCTCCATGTAAAATACTGGAAAGGGGAAAGGCAAATGATGAATTACATTTCGCGAAATGATTGTTGAACTCTCAATTCAAAACGTAATATTAATCATTATTTAGTATATATCAAAATAAGTTAACTTCACTAAACAAAAAAACGACGATAATATTTTTCCTGCTAGCAACACAGTCAAACCATAAATGCCCTCCAAAAATCTTCATCTCATTTTGACAGAACAAAAATCGTGACCATTTTAAATGGAAGTCTTTATAATTATAATATTTGAAACACAATGCTTTTTAAGGCGGGTTTTAAGATCATCAATCAATCTTGTACTAAAAACCGTTTGTCTTTAATTACTTTTAACTCAATTATAGCGACCTGGTATGTGTGAAGGACGTTATCATTTTGAAATAGGGTTAAAGATGTTTTTTTTTTTCGTTTGGCCTATTATTTGGTTATTTAGTGGCATGCAGTGGTCTGAATGAGGGGCTAGTGGCTATATAATAACAGTCGCACGAGTTGATCGAAGGTTAAGCAACGCTTGTCGAAGTCAGTCTGGGGATGGGTGGCCATCCATTATATTTTGTGCCTCGGAAAGGATCTTTGGCAGTCGTTACGGGTCGTCAGAAGCCCGAAAGTCTGACAATCGGTGTTACCAAGGGGTCGTAAGTATTACCCAATAACTGGGTTGTGGAAATCAAATAGGCAGTCGCTCCATGTAAAATACTGGTATTCAGCTGCATCCGGTTAAACTGGAAGCTGACTCCAACATAGTTGGGAAAAGGCTAGGCAGATGATGGTGTTGAGTTGCGGTGGTCCAAATGTTTTCTGATTTAGAAATGGTTCTGGATTGGGGACCGCTTACTGAAAGGCGCAGTGTTGGAAGGAAGAACGACCGATGACCTGGTGAAAGCCGTTAGAAACCGCTGGATGCGCGAAGCACAGGATCGATTCATGTGGCGACGCTCGATGAAGGCATATCCGGTCCAGCTATAATAACAATGATGAAGGATAACATTGTGAGGAAACCGGCATGTCTTAGAACCAAAAAATTCAAAGACATGTGACATCTACCAATCTGCACTGGGCCCGCGTGGTAGATTACGGGCCACTCCATTTCAGAGAGAGGTGGCCTAAGTCCCAACAGTGGGAACATTATAGGCTGATTATGTATGTGTGTAACAGTGATGATG
The DNA here is from genome assembly GCA_951799955.1 of Apamea anceps. Taxonomy (NCBI): domain Eukaryota; kingdom Metazoa; phylum Arthropoda; class Insecta; order Lepidoptera; family Noctuidae; genus Apamea; species Apamea anceps. Next base: position 5,199,959 of record OX637527.1, on the reverse strand, counting down.
AACTTAAAATCGATTCCCAAATTGAACTGAAAGGTACTCAACCAAATACCGTATCACGTATAAAAATACTCGATACGCGAAACAGACAAACAATTTTTTTTAAATCGTTTTCCATACGCGTAGGTAATAGAAAAGTATGCTCCACGCTCGTTCGGAAACTCGTGTCCAGTTCACCACTCTTTTGTTCCTTTTATCGTTCAGAAACGCGAGGGTTGCCAGTGGAAAAATATATTTTTACAACCTTTTGTTTATTGTTGTTTATAGTCTGTGAATGATTGTATGGCGCTTTCAAAGTTTTGTATTTCGAATTCGGAACGGTTTATTTAGAAAATCGTTTGTTGCATAGGCGTGTCTTTGTAGAAGAATGGTTTTTGTTGTGAATACTTAAGATTTTTGTTGGACGATGTGGTCTTTGACCACGTCCAAGGTAAGTATTAAGGATGAGACTTCCATGCCATCATCTTAAGGGAAAATATGCGCCAGTCACTTGGTGAAAGTCATCATCTTTCCCAACTATGTTGGGGTAGGCTTCCAGTCTAACCGGATGCAGCTGAATACCAGTGTTTTACATAGAGCGACTGCCTATCTGACCTCCACAACCCAGTTACTGGGTAATATCATACCCCTTGGTAACACTGGTTGTCAGACTATCGGGCTTCTGAAGACCCGTAACGACTGACATAGATCCACTGTGACAGCCGGGACCAACGCAGAGGTACGGAGGGGTCTGGTATGTGAAGATGGTCACCCATCCACAGGCCAATCACGGCAAGCGTACCTTAACCTGATCGATTGACCCATGTGGCTGATATTACTTAGCCAGTTTGAAGAGCTAAGTCTTATAGAGTTAGGGGCTTGGCTCTGCATTCGATCTGATAAATATGTTTTTTATGGGATTATTTATTATGAGGCGTCATTTATGATCTCTCATTAAATGACTGTGGGTAGTTCAGCTGGACACGGCCACCGCCCCCCCCCCCCCCCCTCTTTAGCTAATACGTGTCCAGACGAGACAAGAGACGAAAAACTATTTCAATTAATCCCAAATTTTACAACAGGTACAACCCTATACACATTTCGGATCATAACCCTTTCACCAGCCACAATGTGCGGTGTGAAAATATTGTCTTTTTTTAACAAAGAGACTAAATACAATGTAGGGGCAAAATGTTCCGATACGTATGTACGGTGATGTCATATGGGGTACGGTTGTTGCTTTGTTAATATGTGGAATCGAGGCATATCGTGCACATTCGTGTGTTTCCGTATTGGTTCGGTTGTAGTTGCGCCCTTAGTGTATTTTTTCATGAAGAGCTTTTCTGTTTTCGTGTCGATGGTTTCTTCGATATTTTATACAAGCTGCGTCGCGCGTTTTCACCCAAATAAGTTTCGATCCCGTGGGAATATCGGGATAAAAAGTATCCTATATGTTAATCCTGGTTATAAACCATCCGTGTACCAAATTTCATCCAAATCCGTTCAGTAGTTTTTGCGGGAAAGAGTAACAAACATCCATCCATCCTCACAAACTTTCGCGTTTATAATATTACTAGCTGCGTCCCGCTGTTTCACCCGCATAAGTTTCGATCCCGTGGGAATATCGGGATAAAAAGTATCCTATATGTTAATCCTGGTTATAAACCATCTGTGTGTCTTTCATCCAAATCCGTTCAGTAGTTTTTGCGTGAAAGAGTAACAAATATTCATCCATCCATCCATCCAAACATTCACGTTTATAATATTAGTAGGAAGTAGGATTAGTAGGTAATAATTAGTAGGATTGTTTGAGCCCAGTAGATGGCAACATTGATTGCAACATCAGTGGCATTCATTAAGTACAGGTGAATGGGCACTTAGCCTCCAGCAAGTTGGGCCTACTGGTCTGATTAGAGGTACCGCACTCGCACTAGGTATTGGATGGGTCAGTAATCCCCCATTTCGACAAGTTGTCTGTAGCGCCCTACTTGAGTACGGAATCGATTGAGAGTTTTCCATATCGGCCACTGCAGATCACGGCGGAGAGGCAAATGTTCCTGGCGTTTAACGAAGTCGGGTGGAAGCTTTTCTTCCCATAATTTGCTTTTCTCATTATGTGGTTGGTTCTGGATGGCTTGCGTAGAGCGTTAAAAGCTCTTACGAATTTTTATCCGGTCGTTGTGTAATCGTGGAGGGGATGATTCCTTAAAATGATTGGCAGAGATACACATTTCGCTAGTTCAAGGTATAAATTATCATCTGCCTACGCAAATGTCCTGCAGATCTGGTAGTGTCGTGTGACGGGTCGTTGAGCTCCCTTAATTAGGGTTGAGGTACACGATAAGCAATGGCCTTTTCTTCATAAAGGACCTTCCAAAAATAGCCTTGCATTGTTTGTCTCACATAAAATCTTAATAGCAATAATGTTTGGACTTTAAAAGAGACCATGAACATCTGAGTTTGTTACGGCATTTTTTCCCTGGGATCTAATTTTAAAATATTACAAAAAAATTGACGGGTGTGTAAAATAAAAGTGTTTTAAAGATTTCATATCTGGTTAGCCTTTTCTTAACTATGTTGGGGTCGGCTTCCAGTCTAACCGGATGCAGCTGAATACCAGTGTTTTACATAGAGCGACTGCCTATCTGACTTCTATAACTCAGTTACTGGGTAACACGATACCCCTTGGTCAGACTGGATTAACTAATAATTCGATTTAAAGATCTACTTTCAAAGACAGAGTCAAATCAAATTAGCTAGCGAAACTCCGCAGACTTGACGATAAAAAAAATATTATTTGCTGTGTTTTTTTTTTGGGGTCATCAATTGCCTGTAGTGTAATCGCTTGAAATATCAGTTAAGTTAAATCAGATTTTTTTTTGTGACTTCGATATCTAAACATAATAAAATAAAATCATGTTCTTTTTTTTGGTGTCAACGCCCGTTGTTATTCCACCACATCCGTGAAGTTTTGCTAGCCAATTCAATTTGACCGTGTACATATCATTTTGTCTCGATAGTCACCAACTATGACTCATGAACTCGCATTCTAGGTAGGACTTTGTTTTATAATTTTTTGTTGGGAGCCGCTCATTTATCTGCTGTCTGATCTGAACTGTGATCTCCGAGCCTTCAATGAGGCTTGCTTTGTTGCCGCACCAGAATATAGTACATTCCACTTCTTAGTAAGAAAAATATTAAGAACGATTATCGCGTTCAAATAATATACAAACTCTTCAGCTATATTATATTATACTACCTTCTGAACGCGACTTTGTCCGCGTGATTTTGCTGTCGTGTCCCCCCCACCCCCCGTTGCATCGCATCGCCTATTACTTCGGTTTCGCTTAGCGATCTATCTGACATTTATTCTTATTGCAAATTTTATAAATGTGTAGACTGACTTTAGATCTCTAGACCATACTTACTTTTTTTTTTCTTCTTTAAAAAATGTATCGTGGGTTCGTTTACAAACATTTAAACTCACATACACAAACAGCCAGACCCGGAAGAACTACCTGTAGGCAAACTGGAAACAAACAAAGTCTTCAGTTTTATTATTAATACTAATATGATGATACATCAGCGGGTTTTCCCAAAAGAGGTCTAACTACGTTCATACCGAACTTTTTTTTTTAAGTTTCCTCTTAAAAGAAGGTCAAGTCACCACACTTTGTCTTCCCGAACATCGGTGTTACAATACGTAAGTACGTATATTACTTTTTTTTTTTTTTTTTTTGAGGATGGGAAATCATCAAATGACTCCTCCCGCTCTGGGTGGAGCAGGAGGGAGTGTCAGACTCTTACTGACTAAAACCCACCCGTGTTCCTTCCTTAGCCCTTTATGTTCCAGGGCAGCGGTAACCCTTTCGGACAATCCCGCTACCCTGGCAGGCTTCGGCCCTATGGGGCCCCGTCACTCAAAGTACGTATATTACTCAAGATAAGACAAAAAGGCATTACAAGCAAAAACAAAACCACAAAAGAAAAGAACCGCGCAAAAAACTCCACAAGTACATTACTCAACCATTAATACACGTATAAACTTAATTTAACTGCAAACCATCTTAGCACTCTCGAAATAACATATTAACCACCGCTCACGTCAGAAATCTTTACTTCGAAAGATCTCCATTGAAAGCCAACCCAAAAAAAAACATAAGCACGCCTTTTTTTACAATTAATCAAACGTGCCAGTACAAAAAAAACCTCTCTAAGAGTTTAAAAAGTTTGCACCGATGCATTGACGGACCTCCTTTCAACGAATATCAAAATGACAGTTGATTTATGATTTTCCATTGTGGCAACACAGCGTTCGTTATGGCGCGAAACTCATTTATATTGCTAATGACATTTCGAGATGTTTAAAATGGCGGCTAATAATGCGCGGCAAAAAGTTTTTTATTTTATAGTTTTTTAAGATTATCTCGTGTGTTATTGTGTTTTGTGATTAATTTTTAACGTTTGTCGGCCTCTGACATTATTGCAATTACTCTGGCGTTGGTTAATTACGTGTTTAGTCGATGTATTGTGCGGTGGTTTATTTCAATGATTAATTCTGCATGTCTTTGAAAGAAGATTAAAGAAACGTAGTCTCGAATAAAGCCTGGATCCTCGAAACTGTTCAAGGAAGTGTTTTACTGTAAGTACATTCACCTACATTGCACTCAACGATGAAGATATTTATTTTATTTTTTCAAACTTTAAGCACAATAAAAAAAAAAAGTGTACAAAGGCGGACTTAATGGCTGAGGCATTTCCTACCAGTCAACCTTAGGGTGATGCAGACAAAACATGGCAGGCGCAACATACTTATCATAAAATATAAGAATAAATACTAATACATAGATAGATACATAATAACAGCCGCACAGGTCGATCGGTCAGGTTAAGCTACGCTTGCCGCGGTTGGTCTGTGGATGGGTGACCATCTTTACATACAGAGACCCCTCCGTGCCTCGGAAAGCACGTTAAGCCGTTGGTCCCGGCTGTCATTCGTGGATCTTTGACAGTCGTTATGGGTAGTCAGAAGCCCGAAAGTCTGACAACCAGTCTTACCAAGGGGTATTGTATTACCCAGTAACTGGGTTGTGGAGGTCAGATAGGCAGTCGCTCTATGTAAAATACTGGTATTCAGCTGCATCCGGTTAGACTGGAAGCCGACCCCAACATAGTTGGGAAAAAGCTAGGCAAATGATGATGACGTAGATAGATACATACATATAAACAAAATGAACTGTCAGGAGGAAAAATTATCGATAGAGGAAATATTCACGGGGTCTCATCCCTAAGCACTAGGTACGTATCACTTACGGATACATAATTAGTTCGGGGCCCGAACTAAGAATGAATGATAACAGTGTCTGACAGTTGTCCCTACTCAATCAATCAATCAACTCAGCCTATCGCAGTCCACTGCTGGACATAGGCCTCTCCCAGGCTGCACCACAACACCCTGTCCCCCGCCTTCCACATCCAGTCTACCCCAGCCACCTTCTTTAGGTCGTCCGTCAATCTAGCTGTTGGCCTCCCACACTACGCTATCCCTACTACCGATATATATTATTTGCCCGTCCGAAATATTTTTTTGTCAGTTTTAATGAATCAATTCCCGTCGAACGGGCCCATATCTTCGCTGCCGGGCTTAGAAAGTATAGTATGCCCCCCTTGCGCGGACCTAGCGGACGCTCTTGTCTATGATATAACTCTGGTAGAAGAGTCATATCATAGACAAGAGCGTCCGCTTATGTACAAAAACTGACTCAAGACGTGAACAAAACTGTTTTTGTTTCTCTTCATTTTTTTTCTGTTACTTTTAAAAAAAATATAATTTGGTTTTTTTTATTTTTGACTGTCTGTGTTTAGTTTAGTTTATGACTTTCCTGTGCGAGTCGCATAAATACTTTTATTTATCTTTAATTAATATACTAAACCATTTATGTACACACAATATATACTTACATATAAACAGACAAGAAAAAAAACAGAACAGAAAAATAGGTAAGTCAAAGGTAATGCTTATTTCATAAGAAATCTCTTCCAGCATACCTGCAAACCATACATAATCAGCCCATAACGTTCCTAACGTAACGTGCTGCCGGGACACAGGCCTCCTCTCTGTGAGATCCCTCTCACAGTATACCTGCGATAAGACAACTGGATAGGACTTTTTCTTTCTTTTTTTCTTTTACATATCGTAGTCAAAATTGTTTGGACTCCGGTGTGTTCCAGCCTTACAGGACAATCCCAAAAACATTTTCTCTAACCTAGAAATCGAAGCACAAAAGCTGCACTAGCGATAGATCAATGAATCGATTGATTTCTATTTCATTAGAATGTTGTAAAATGATTAATAGTGCACCTTTTTAATAACAAAAGAAGCGTCTATTAATAACGAATCTTCTAGACTGTTACTTTCGCCAATACTTGAGGATGAATTTGCAAAAAATATTGACGAAGAGATAAAAGACATTTCATCTTTATATCTTCTGTGGAGTTTTTTCATTGGGACCTATGGGAGCTGCTTGTGACTAAGTAATAACAGCCGTACGGTTCGATCGTTCAGGTTAAGCTATGCTTGCCGCGGTTGGTCCGTGGATGGGTAACCATCTTGACATACCAAGACCCCACCGTGTCTCGGAAAGCACGTTATCCCGTTGGTCCCAGCTGTCATTCGTAGATCTTTGGCAGTCGTTACGGGTTGTCAGAAGCCAGAAAGTCTGACAACCAGTCTTACCAAGAGGTTTCGTATTAACCGTAGTAATTGGGTTTTGGAGGTCAGATAGGTAGTCGCTCCATGTAAAATAGTGAGACTCAGCTGCATCCGGTTAGACTGGAAGCCGACCCCAACATGGTCTCATCTCGAGAAGTTCCTCAAGGAAGAGTTCTGGCCGAAGGGTGTTGGGTACCGCCGGTTTCGTGGCCGGCTACATGACACCAGTCAGCGAAACACGACGCAGACACTTCGTGTGCGTTAGTTAGTTTTTAGTGCAATTATAATGTTGTATGTATTTATAGTATTTTTAAGTTATATTAATATTGTATTGTATGTGTTTATATGGGCCTTGATGCCTGAAATAAACGGATAAATAAATGGTTGAATGGATTACGAACTTGTGTGGAGAACGAGATTTTAATGATGTTTAAACTGCACTATTTATAACGAGTGGAGTCCAGCACCCTAATTGCGTTACACACTATCAATCAGAATCTGAATTATTTTAAAGGATATTGCTAATTCATTGCTTCACATGTTCGAAAAATTTGTCTGCTCAACAACGTAAATAACTCAATGGATGTTATAGAACTGTCAAAATGAAAGTCATTCCTACTGCAAGTTAATATGCTCCTCAATTACGTCGCTGGATTTGATACAATTTCAGCTAATTTCTTTTTCAGATTTGTTCCCGGTTAATGGTAACTGTATTGACCCCATACAACCTTGGTTTTTATTTAAGGGGTCATTGTACTCATCATTATGAACAACTTTTACTACAGGACCATCGATAATATCGTGAAAAGAAAACCTGCTGTTTAGTAGGCCAATGCAATGGATAACAACCACCAACCAATTGTGAGTGTAATTTATTATTATTCTTTATTTTAACATAACCAATAACATTGACATACCTACCTACTTATTAATATAAATATTGTACACTCCATGGGTATGTTACAGTGATTCATTAATACTATTGTAAGATCTGTCTATTTACCTGTGACAAACAATAAATTAATTAATTATGAATTATTATTATTATGAATTATGTAGTGTATTTACGTACATGCTACCTAGTATACCCTGTTCATTAGGTTAACCGTTTTTTTGACAGCTGTCTTAGAACGTACATACATATTCCAGATTACGTAAAGTTTACTTTAAAATGCGTAATAAAATAAATATATAAACTGCCTTATCTTATTGAATTATCTTATTTATGGCTTCTTACACACATTATAATACCGTACGTGTATCAATCAATGTATTGTGTGTTGCTGCAATCACTAGTTCCATCTGTCAAAAAACGGTTTATCGAATGGACCGGGTATATACATAGTACGGGCCAGCTCCAACAATATCCTTAAAATGATCGCTAGCAGGCTCAATTGCATGTACATCAATCACTGCAGTGTCATCTCCCATGGGATGAAATAATTTTGAAATACAATAAACTAACATAGTTCTTAAGTTTACTAACACAATGAGTCCTTGTTACTTAAATAAATAAAAATTATTATTATTATATGTTTGTGTTCACTAGTTACATCGACCAAATGTTTAACATTAACTAACTAAGCTTGTATATACACCACTGCCTACCCCTTCGGGGAACATAGCCGCGATGATATGTTACCCACGACATTGATGATGATTCTTCTACTTTTGTTTACTATCGTCAAAACCTATATCAGACCATTTTGAAAACAAAATCCCGTGCACATGATGACCACAGCTACGTCCGTAAGTAAAACAAAAGAGGATCCCTCTTAGGTTGACTAATAATATGCGCTGCAAGAAGGAATAGTCCTTACGGTGGTCAGATATAGATTTTGGCGATAGTACAATCTTTGTTGATCCCATCGGGCTTTACACTTTTTATTTGATCTTTTTTTTTTTTTTTTTTGTTTTTATCTGATGTATGTTTCTGAGGTATTGTGTGTCTTTTAGTCTGTGCTAAATAAATGTATTTTCTTTCTTTCTTTCTATCATCAATTCTAGCAAAGAAACAATTAACATCAGAGTACCGTTCACGTCACACGTACACAAAGTTACTCTTCGAATAGAAATCCTATTCAAAAGTACGTCAATACAGATTCAAAGAGACAGTCAAAACGACCCAATCTTTACGTTCAAAACCACTCCGTATTTACAGCTGAAAAACTAGTAACCATTCAATTTTCAACCGTATCTCTTGGTACAAAGAGTGAGGTGGTACATTTGGAGGTGCAAGCAAAAGTTGGTGATCGAGGAATGGACTACGTGGCGCATACGGAACGATTTTTGATTCGAATGTTTTTTTGTGCAATCGAGGATGGGTGCATCGGTTAATCGAATAGTCGGAATCAAGTATCGGTGGAGTTTTCATCGATTTGAGTAAGGATTGGCAGGCTTGGGAACTTGAGGGTTTTCAGATTTGGTTTTAGGGGAAATGTGAGTGTTGTGACTACTTCCAACGGAGTTCGTTGTTTTGTGTCGAGCTTATCACGCTTCTGTGGTCCCAGGGAGGGCCAGGATTATAGAGATATGAGGAAGAGGGTGTAAAGTTCACTCATACTCTATAGAAAAGGGAGGATCCTCCGATCAGACGGGTATTGTGTCTGGCGGGCAATTGCAAAATGCAGACCACGTAGATTGGTGTCTGAAATGGTCTTTTGAGGACAGAACCACACAGATTGAGTAGACCTGTCCAGTCAGTGCACGCATTTGCCAATAATCATGCAGCTCAACTCAAAACTTAAGGAGCTCAACGAGTCGACGAACAATACCAAAGAAAGGACAGGTTAATCGACTTTTGTCGCCGATTGATAATTTTCTGTAAGAAAGACATGGAGTAAGTGAATGGGTTTAGGGGTTAAGGACCTTCAAAAATTTGCGTGTGGGGGGGTGACAAAAAGTATCTTCTGATAAGTCTGCTTGCCTAGTACAGACGCCAGCACATCAAGCTACCCGAAACTGTCAAACTTTCCCAATCAAGTTTGAACCTAATGCTTTAGCGACAAAATTGAAAATCTATTAAGCACATTGTAGTTGGTACTATCATACCATGCTTCACAAATTGTTAATTTGGTCTGTGTGTTATTTTTCTAATAACAAGCTCTTCTAGCGTTGAGTGTACGTTTAGGTAGAATGGCTATCACGCGACTGATCCTCACCTTCCTTTGAAAAATCACCTTCAATAATACAATACGGCCATAAACGGACCTTACGCGTAGCGGTCGTAACGCGACTCCCTCAATAAAACAATTGTATCACACTTTTAAACTGTCAGTCGCACCGTTTATTACAAAAAATATATCCTTGTTTTGCGGCACATTTAAAAAACCCTTTCGTTACAATCTGAAAGCGTGCGACAAAACATATTGTCTTTGATAACAGCAAGAAATAAATCTCACATTGTGACGACGATTTGATATATGAACACATTACCTGAAATAATTATCTGCTATTCAAAACAATGGAGGGCTCGTGGCTAAGTAATAACACCCGCACTGGTGGATCGATCAGGTTAAGCTTCGCTTGCCGCAGCCGGTCCGTGGATGGGTGACTTTACATACCGAGGCTCCGTGCTTCAGAAAGCATTTTAAGCTGTTAGTCCCGGCTGTCATTCTTAGATTTTTGACAGTCGTTACGGGTCGTCAGATGCACGAAAATTTGACAACCAGTCTTACTAAGGGGTGTGGTATTACCCAGTTACTGGGTTGAGGTCAAATAGGCAGTCGCTCCCTGTAAAATACTGGTATTCAGCTGCATCCCAAAAGTCTAACAACCAGTCTTACCAAGGGGTATCGTGTTACTCAGTAACTGGGTTGTGAAGGACAGATAGACAGTCGCTCCATGTAAAATACTAGTATTTAACTGCATCTGGTTAGATGCAGTCAATCCCAACATAGTTGGGGAAAAGGCCAAGCAATGTATTGAAAACAAATGACATGAGAACATTTTTTTTTTTAAAGGATCGAGCACTTTTTCAGCCTCTCCTTCTGTTCTATATCCTGTGGGAATTTGGCAAAATCCGGCTTTATTCATTGTCTGCATCACAAAGGGAACCTCTGTGCAAATTTTTAGCTTTCTAGGTCCAGGGGTTTAGGCTTGGCGTTGATGAGTCAGTCAATTAATGATTCAGGACTTTTCTTTATTATGTACTAGCTTGGGCCCGCGAGTTCGCCCGCGTGGATGTCAGAAAATATTCCACAGAAAGAAAGAAAAGAGCGAAAATACATTTATTTAGCACAGACTAAAAGACACACAATACACCAGATACATACAGCAGATAGCAACTAATAAAAATTAAAAAGAAAGTGTAAAGTCCGATGTAAGAAATGAGCGGGAAAAAAGTGTGCCTCACAGCTGCGCCAAAAAGGCCCAGTTCAACAAAAATACCAGATAACAGTACGCAGGCCAATTCTCGTAATTTAAAACGATCAAAATCTAGTCGCACTCTCATCTCGGCGACAAACAAATGTCAAAAACTTGTCAAAATGTAGGGAAATTAGAATTATTTTTTGACAGATTGAGACTGAGATCAGACTGTGAACGGTCTTAAAATTACGAGAATTGCCCCTCTGATCTCAGGAACGTGACTCTATTACTCGAAGTTTACACAGCAAACGTCAGTAAAGCTCCCAGTTAGCATGATTTTTTCCGACATTTTCGACAATCATCATCATATTTACTCAAAACCTTGATGAATTATATACTTAAACCCAACCTTCCCCGTGCATCGCTCCGTCCATTGGTGAGAACCGTATGAAAATCCATTCGGTAGTATTTGAGTTTAACGCGTTCAGACAGACTAACAGCGGCAGGACTTTGTTTTATAGTATGTAGTGATTGATCAAGTCGTTGGAAGTCTTCGTTAAAAAGTGTTCTTCTAACACGTTTTAACGAAAAATTCACAACGTCTGAAGAAAGAATGAAAAATTTTGGTGTTTTCTCAAATAAGACGCACATTGTATAAAGTACCATTTTACCTATTTCTGTCGCCTAACAGGGTTGCAGTATTCCAGTATGGTGAAAACGCAGCAGGTTACCACCTCTCTGTATTTTCTCTTGGGTCAGCGATTTACCATCACGGTCTATGTTGTCTGCTTCTAAACAACATTGCCGCGTAAAAGTTTATATTGATACTGGCGTAATATTCTATGTTACGGGTTTGGTTTCCGCCCTTAGTCCTTCAGGTGGACCATTGTGCGTGGGCCATGGCTGCCGTCGGTGGTTATTCCAACCAGCCTACCTCCCTCCAGAAACTTATTAAGTCTCCTGGTCTGTTGAGAACATCTGTGTAAGATCTGGGTGTCCCGAGGGTTTCTGATCTAATCTGGGTGACGCCTGTTCACGCAAAAAGGACATGCGCGACGGTTTCATCAGCTTCCATGCAAGCTCTGCACAGGGGGCTGTCCGTTGTGCCTATCGTGTGGAAGTGTTTGTTTAGTGAGCAGTGTCCCGTGATGGTCCCCGTCACCAGGCGCAGGCCTTTCTTGTCCAGGCGTAGTAATACTGGCGTAATTATAAGCACATTAGTTTTTCAACTTTTCAATATGCTCAATGATAGCATAATCAGCCTATAATGTTCCCACTGCTGGGACACAGGCCTCCTCTCTGTGAGAGGGAGAGGACTATAATCCACCACGCGGGCCCCGCACTGGTTGGTAGATGTCACATGTCTTCGAAATTTTAGTTCTAGAACATGCCGGTTTCCTCGAGATATTTTCCTTTACCGTTTTGAGAGCAGTGGTGATGAAATTATTTACACAAAGTAAAGCTCCTGTCTGGGTTCGAACCCTTGGACTGCAACTCCACACTGCTCACTTATACACCTCTTGGTTGGTGTTAGTGGTGGTGTGGCGGCATCTACTTCATCACTTGCGAACACTGACATCACGCAAAATCCTGCATCGCACAAGCAGCATAATATACAACGTCCCAACATCAATCGTTGGGCAGTTGCCCACCAGACACAACACCCACCCGCTCGGAGGATCTTCCCTTTTCTATTGAGTATGAGTGAACTTTACACCCTGTTCCTCATACCTCTATAGTGGTAACTATATTCCATAAAGTGGGTTTACGACTTCCAAAACAAAGAACTGACTGAAAGTACCTACCTACAAGAAAATAAGCCCTTGCCATATCGACCAACTCTTTTTCTTCTACAAAATTCTGGCATGTTGCCAGATGCTATTTTGGTAAAGGAACTACACTCATCAGCGGTAAAGTAATTAGGTTTTTAGTATGTCATATGACGAGATTCGATATTTCGACATTTATGAAGCTTCACGCTAATTGTGTCTAGCCGATCGATTCTGTAAAAAACTCACCGTGACAAGTAAGGTGAAGTGAACTTAGAGTAAGCTGTCAATAGTGTCAATCCCTAGAATTAGTTGGAATGACAGCTCACTCAACGCTCACTTCACCTACGTTTTCACTGTGAGATGGTAACAGATAATTTGCAGAGCAAGTGATGTGCAAGGTGCAAGCACCCTATTTGCCTAACAGAATTAATCACAATCTGAATCATTATGAAGGATATTGCTAATCCATAGAACTGCAATAGAAGGTTCCATTAGTAGAAGAAAGAAAGAAAATACATTTATTTGTCACAAACTAAAAGACACACAATACACCAGATACATACATCAGATAAAACAAACAATAAAATAAATAAATAAATAAAAAGTGTCGCAGCGATACTGAAATATACGTCCGGCACCTCCTGCGCAGTCATCCCCGCTACTATCTTGCTGACTGGATAATAATTATGTTCGATCATCCACTATCTATGGTTATCAACTAATACAATATAGTAGTATAGTAGTAGTACTAGTATTTATAGTATATTTTTAAGTTATATTAATATTGTATTTTATGTGTTTGTATGGGCCTTATTGCCTGAAATAAATGGATAAATTAAATTAAATACTAACATTCAGTGACATCCCCACAGCCTCCGTGGCGCAATGGCTAGCGCGTTCGGCTGTTAACCGAAAGGTTGGTGGTTCGAGCCCACCCGGGGGCGATTCCTGTGTTTTTAACCGACTTCTAAAAAAGGAGGAGGTTCTCAATTCGGATGTTTGTATATTTTTTTTTAAGTTTGTTCGCGCATAACTCCGTCGCTTGTCAACCGATTTGAAAAATTATTTTTGTTTTTGTTGGAAAGGTTATATACTTCCCAAATGGTCCCATAGAAATTTCATCAAAAACGGTTCAGAAGTTTAGTTTTTAAACCAAAATTACTGGTAAAAATTATAACTTAAAAGTGAAAAATAAAAACTTTTTTGCAAAAAAAAAACAACCGACTTCCAAAAACGACACTGCAAAGTGAAAAATAACTTTAATTTCGGAAGTCGGTGGCAAACAACGAAAATGCGAACCCAACGACACCAACTTCCGAAATTAAAGTTATTTTTCACTTTGTAGTGTCGTTTTTGGAAGTCGGTTGTTTTTTTTTTTTGCAAAAAACCTTGCAACAAACAATGGGCAGCTTCATCTTTCTGACTGACGGACCCCTTGACAATTCAAAAGTGCATATAATTTGAAATAAGTACTTAAATGCTTTGAGTTTAAGTTTGATATTAAGGAACCATCTTTACTATGACCGATACAGCATAACATTGTTTGAAGTACCTATGAGCCCTTACAAAAAACAAACGTTTTGATCCTTAAAACGAACACATAAAATAAACATACAGGATACAAAATAACCACATACAAATGTTCATATATGGGGGCTTGTGGCTAAGTAATAACAGCCGTACGGGGCGATCGATCAGGTTAGGCTACGCTTGCAGCGGTCGGTTCGTGGATGGGTTACCACCTTTACATACCAAGACCCTTCCCTGCCTCAGAAAGCACGTTAAGCCGTTGGACCTGGCTGTAATTCGTGGATCTTTAACACTCATTACCGGTAGTCAGAAGCCCGAAAGTCTGACAACCAGTCTTACCACGGGGAATCGTATTACCCAGTCACTGGGTTGTGTTGGTCAGATAGGCAGTCGCTCCATGTAAAATACCGGTATTCAGCTGCATACGTTACGTTAGACCGGAAACTGACCCCTACATAGTTGGGAAAGAAGCTAGGCAGATGTTGACACACGTTCATATAATTATGTAGTAACACACTTTTACTTGTACCAATAAAATCTTATCGCAAGATTAGAATGATGCGATGACGTCACTGTACCGATTACGGCGGTTACAACCGGTTATCTTAGGGATAGCTCGCAGGAATGAGCGGAGCGGAGTCAAAGAAAAAATAATAAGTGTATTGTGTAGGTATGCTCAAGAATCTCTAAAGACACAATGAGGACGTGACCACAGAGACCAGTTCAGAAAAAGGTGATGAAAAAACTAACTCGTAGCTACCAAAATTAATCAGAATCAAGTCATTTATTCAAACTAGGCTGCGAGTTAGCTGACAGTCCTCTAAAACACCCGCCCTTAACCACTTGCTATTGCTGTAGCTGGAAAGAAGTGGCGCAACAAACTCCCCAGCCTCGCCACCTCGAACCAGCCTTCTACCATTTGGGCTGGTTCGAGGTGGCGCAGGAAAAGAGTACTTGGCTTCCCAAGTACTCTTTTCTTGGGCAGGTGTTTGCCCAGCGGTGGGGCAGTATGGACAAGAGTCAAAAAAGTAAACATAATGCAGAAATTAATCGCCCCCGGGTGGGCTCGAACCACCAACCTTTCGGTTAACAGCCGAACGCGCTAGCCATTGCGCCACGGAGGCTATGGAGATGTCTCTGAAATACATACGCCATGTTTCCATTCAGCCACGGAAGCTTGTCAATACTGTTAGTGTATGGTTCTAAAAAGAATCGCCCCCGGGTGGGCTCGAACCACCAACCTTTCGGTTAACAGCCGAACGCGCTAGCCATTGCGCCACGGAGGCTATGGAGATGTCACATGAAATACACTACTATACCCGAGTCGTTTGAGCGTGGTAATAGCGATCAATGACCCAACTACAATTTGAAGCATTCCTTATTTCAAAAACTGAAATGAAGTCTGTTAAAACAACAAAATAAAAAATAAAGAAAGAGATATTGTTTATTCTGCACAAACAAAAGGCAAATTAAAAAAACAAAATATACACATACAAAGTATCCAAAAGCCTCGTATTCAAGTAATAAAAGGTTGACTACTTTGTCCATTGTTTTATGTCAGGGCCAGGGACCAAAGACCATAATATACTTACACATTACCCTGTGTTGCGACACTGGCTAATGACAACAAACAAAACAAAAACAAAATGTATAATCAGCCTATAATGTTCCCACTGCTGGGACACAGGCGTCCTCCTTGTGAGATAGAGTGGGCTATTATCTTTTTATTTATTTTTTTTGTGTACAGACGCCAGCACATCAAGCTACTACAATCTGTCAAATTTTTTTAGTAGATTTTCAACTTTACCATTAAAGTATTAAGGTTCAAGGTTGATTGGGACAATTTAACAGTTTCGGGTAGCTTGACCTGCTGGCATCTGTACTTTTAACAACCCTACTAACGCTTTCTTTGTAAAAATGTATGGGCGTGTCTAAAATAAAAATAAATTATTATTATTATCCACCACACGGAGGCTATGCAGGTTGATAGATGCCACATGTCTTCGAATTTTTGGTTCTAGGGCATGCCGGTTTCCTCACGATGATTTCCTTCACCGTTTTGAGAACTGTGGTGATGAGAATAACTAACACAAAGTACAGCGCCTACCAGGGTTCGAACCTACGACAACAACTCGACAGTCGCGGCCGTTTCTACTTCATACACGCACGATATCGTTCAGAAAATCGCACGTACAATGAGACTTGACGAATCCCTACTGAACTGTTTATCCTAGAACCCATTACACCTGTTAAAAGAAAGTATTGGCAGTGACGAAATTGTCTGTCCAGTGCTTGAAAACGTTCAAGCTCATGGGACGTATGTATTTCAGTAACATCTCCAGAGCCTCCGTGGCGCAATGGCTAGCGCGTTCGGCTGTTAACCGAAAGGTTGGTGGTTCGAGCCCACCCGGGGGCGATTCTTTTCATAAGGCTCATCTGCTACACTTCCTTTGCCTTTAGACCAGCTAACTGACACTTATGTCAGCAAAATAAAGGCTGAACTTGGGCTGGGAAGCACTTGACGAGTTATGGGACCGTAGATAGGTACCCTCTTTTTATTGTATCTTGTAATCCTACTAATATTATAAACGTGAAAGTTTGTATGGCTGGATGGATGTTTGTTACTATTTCACGCAAAAACTACTGAACGGATTTGGATGAAATTTGGCACACAGGTGGTTTATAACCAGGATTAACATATAGGATACTTTTAATCCCGATATTCCCAAGGGATCGAAAGGGCGCAGCTAGTCTATACTATACCTATACTGATAATAAAGCTGAAGAGTTCGTTTGTTTGTTTGTTTGAATGCGCTAATCTCTAGAACTACCAGTCAGATTTGACAAAATCTTTATGCATTTGATAGCCCAATTCCTGAGGAAGAATTTAACTAACATCACGCTAGGATCCTTAGCTTAGGAACCGAATAAAAAGTCAGAAAGAATACTAAGTGACAACAAAGTTATAGCAGGCGATGCGACGGGCTGCATTGGTGGAACAAGAAGTTTCACGTGAACGAAGTCGCGGAAAAAAGTTAGTAAATATGTAATATACAGAGGTTGGAATTAGGTACAGTTATTTATATACTTGTATCGAAATGTTGATATTAATATGGATCTTCTCGGGATTTCTAATAGACAATCCCGTGTGGCGAAAAGACAAAATCTAGTACATTTCGTTAAGCGGGGAGTGCTCCGCATTTCCGCTATTGTTTTCTTTTGTTCTCACAAGCTATGTTGTGCGAACTACAAATGTGGCAACATCGCGCATTGGAATTTTGCAACTTCGGACATCCGATGACGGTGATGTAAATTTGGCAACGTCGCGTGTGCAATGGTTTAAATTGCGTAAAAGTAAATATCTTTCTTATTTCATAAATCACGGGATTTTTCTGCTCTTTAAAATTAATCTCGGGATTTGAGGCATACGAGTATCCACTCTATTATTGATCGAAGTTTCGCTGTATGAAATCAGTGTAAGTACACACGCCAGCACATCAAGCTACCCGAAACTGTCAAATTTTCCCAATCAACCTTGAACCTAATGCTTCAGCGATAAAGTTCAAAATCAATTAAAGAAATTTGACAGATTGTAGTAGCTTGATGTGCTGGCGTCTGTACATAAATAACTCTACCTAATTCCGACCTCTGGCAATATGATGTGGGATGTTAAATGTTCAGTAGTGGGTTCCAAGACATCGCTCCGTAAGTAAACATGACGCCATATCCACAATTGCACAGTTGTTTTATTACAAAAGGGTAAGTGCTATCAAAAGCATTATTATGACTACGTTAACTGCTTGCCCCGTTAAGGGTAAAGGCGTGAGAGTTACAAGTTAATAATTCCAAAAACATAATGTCACAAAAAATATCAGAAGTGCCATTTCAATCGCTGACGGTTAAAAGGACAAAGTTACTAAATCTTATTAATGGCCTTGCAATGCAAGAACACTGTATGCATTTGGTATCGATACAATCGTTTTACAGTTAGATATTTTACCCCTGCTTTTCCATCACTGTCCAAATCTGAAACTCAAAGTATTTATTTCTCTCAAAACAATTACAGGCCCTTTTGAATTGTCAAGGGGTCGGTCAGTCAGAAAGATGAAGCTAGTTGCCCATTCCAAAGTGTAGTAGGTACCTATGGAGAAGAACGGGCAAGAAACTCCTACACGATAATATTTATTCTCGTTACTATAAAGTTTCTGTTGATTTACTGATACCGGAAATAAAGTAATTCTGTAAAAATCGTCGTCTGTAAACGTATTTTCTTTCTTTCTTTCTTGATCTTTATTCTCTTCACAATAAGGTTGCTGTTGGTTCAGAGGTACAATATCTGTGAAAGGACTGTATTGTAAAAACATTCAGCAACGGCACAGTAAATGCGTAACACACGATCAATCACAAACTGAACCATTTTGAACGATATTGCTAAACCATTGCTTCATAAGTTCGAAAAATTAGTCCGCTGAACAACGTAAATAACGCAATGTATGTTGTTGAACTGTCAAAATGAAAGCCGTTGCTACTGTTTGTCGACGTTCACGCATTCGCACGTATTGGATTTTCAACTCTTGGTGTTGAGCCGAGCATTGAGAATCCAACAGAACGGATCCCAGCGCATCAAAAAAACACACTGTTCGATTTTCAACCCTCGGCGCTAAGTGGTGCGTTGAAAATTCAATGCGTGAAAAGAAATAGGCACGGAAAAACTTGCTCCACAGGTCTGTCAAAGTGGGCCTTCTTTAACCAAGTTACTTTAAGACAAAGGTCCTCATATACAGAGGTCTTAATACCCTAAGGTCGTGGGTACGTCATAAAATCCATTAAATGTTCAAAAGTTAAATGTGAACAACTGTAATGACTCAGTTCCTGGAACCACTTGGTTCTGCGGTTAAAGTATGCATTTTCGTAAGTTTTTGGTATGAATCATATAGACATTATAAAGACACGTAGTCACACGTATATTTCTAACGGTTCCGTTAAACCATAGGATAGCAGTGGTGATCAAGTGGTAACGGGCGCGACTTACGAGTTGTAGGTCGTAGGTTTGAACCCAGACGCTGCGGGTTTGGCGAAGCTTTTAACCCTTTACAAAGCACAAGTCCGATCATGCATGGAGTACTGCAGACACCTATAATAATAATAATAATCATTTATTCATCCAGATCATACAATCCAATTTGTTAGTAGTAAAATGCACATCTTAAACACTAGTGTTAGTACTTGAGCAAACTTGGCAGATTATGGAAATAACTACTAATAATGTCAAAACAACCAATAACAATGTCAAAATCATCAATAAAAATGTCAAAAGCACCATTGATAATGTCAAAACTACCATTAATTATGTCAACATATTTCCAATACAATATTAACAGTACAATAAATACAACGTCAGTAATCAAAAAACGCAATAGGTAGAAGATAAGCAAAGCTATTTCAAAGCACGATTACAAGGCAATACTTGTGTCTTTGTCCAGTGCCTGAGTATTTCCGCCCTGTCGGCCACAGTGACCAAGAGGCTGTTGGCGCTGCCCCGCACTCGCCGCATCAGGGAGGCGACACGCTTTCGCATGATTGCGTAAATGTCGTCTATATGTGTCTCTGCGAACATCCCTGATGCACTACAGTGTCATGGCAACCTCAACAGCGCCCTGAATGCATTGTTGTACTGGACCCGTAAGGCGCTGTAAGCCCTCTGTGTGTAGTCGACCCACAGACTGCAGGTGTAGAAAGATCGGCGGCTATAGGATGGCTCAGCTAAATACCAACTCGGCCACTTTAGACTCAGTGGAGCGCAGAGCTAAGAGGCTCATTGGCGATAAAAATCTGGTGGAGGCAAAGCTTCACAGTTTGGCTCACCGGCGAAGTGTTGCCTGTCTGTCCGTCTTCTACAGACTGTACTTCGGGGAGTGTGCTCAAGAGCTACATGAGCTCATTCTGCCTTCACCTTTTTACCATCGAGAGGCCAGACGCACTGCGGGATACCACCCCTATTTGGTTAATATACCATATATACGCACTAAGCGCTTCTCATCATCTTTTCTGATGCGCACAGCTAAGGAGTGGAACCGTCTGCCTGCGTCTGCATTCCCGAGTTCATACAACCCGAATCTCTTCAAGGCGAGAGTGAATAGGCTTCTTCTGCGCAAGCTCGTTCCACCATGGATCTCATCCCTGCCTCTGGGCTGGATTGAGGTCAAGAGTGAGCCCATTGTCAACAAAAAAAAAAGTTTTGTTCCAATAAAATTGAATAAACTGTCGTGCCATCTACACGAGGAAGAATGTTAAACCATATACTTTTTGTAGCTTTAGTTATTAGAAAATTGTTTATCTCTTCCATGGGAGCCTCTACGACACTAACCTATATTAAACAAGTACACTGGACTTCATATTAACGATGACAAAATGAAGACATTTTATTTTCGCCATTTTGGCGCTGATAGCAACGTGAGCGTCTGTCGAAGTAATATTTTTGAAGGGGAGTTTTACAAATCGCGCATACTTTCATGATAAAAATGTTCTAAATATCTCGTAGTAACCACAAAATACACAAAAAGGTCTTATTCCACGATTTAGACCGAAATCATCAGAGATGTAACAAAACAACACAACGGCCATTTGCAATAATGTGTCAGTTTTAGTTCCTGAGACATTCGAGCGGGGGCGCTTCGGGGGGCGCGGCGCTTTGAATCGCCACAAAATACAACTGTGATTTCGTATAGTATATATTTTAGTCCAGCGTACTTGTATAATACAGGTCAGTGATAGAACCCCTCACATTGTTTTATAAAGTTAATGAACAACTGTCATTTTGTATATTTAGTCCAGCGTACTTGTTTATTAGAGGTCAGTGCTTTACGATGTTTTAAAAAGTTCTTAAGCGGCCGAATGGCCTCCTTACATTTTCGAAACTTCATAACCAACCACTTTCAATGCAAAATCAACACAGATTATCTGCCAAAAGTCAAGTCAAAAACGAAAACGTCATTGTCAAAATTTTTGTAAACAAACTACTCCACATTATTAAACCGATATAAAATGCAAAACTTACAAATAGACGAGGGTTTGGGTTTAAATGAACATGATGAAGGCGCAATATTTCAGTCACAGGAACACTTCCAAAAAGAAATCGCATGGCTCTGTCATGGAGACCTTTACGTCATCGGCAGGCTATGGATCCAGGTTCTTAGAACTGTCTTAGTAGGTGCAAACTTATCTCTCATTCCTGTCGTCAACGCAGCCAAAAAGGAAGACGAACCTCCTCCAAGACCACCCAAGATGAAATACAAGGACCTTCCAATCTATGAAAGTCCACACTATGAATACAAAGACTATATAGAGGACCAAAGGAAATGTCCAAAACGCAACGTGAAGATACTGCAGACCTATCTTTGTCCAAAGGTGGCGAGCTGGAGAAAAAGCTGGGTTGATAGCATCTCCGAATTTAATAAGGACGCGGGAGAGATGAAGGATGAGGGCTGTGCCTTCATATGTAAGAAGAAAAGCGACTTCATATGTTATATGAGGTGTGGCAAAAATCTTGCTCTTAGACAAGCAGTCTTGGCCACAGGAATAGCGACTGGTTTCTACATTGGCAGAGGAACAGGTGTACTGAGAAAATTATTCTGCACTACGTTAGGGGCACTGGCTGCGGGTGCCTTGTGTTTCCCGAAGGAAACTGATGAAATATTCAGAGAAGGTTCTTATATTGTCGGCAAATTGGCGGTCACCATGTTCAATAGTATTTGCGAAAGGAACTTAGTTTTGCGGGAAAGACTGCCTTGTCGTGATGAAATGCCTCCGCCACCACCACCCCGGCCTGCGGACCAGAAAAACAAATGCGAAACCAAAAAGAAGTAGTAAAAGGGTTCTCCATAAACTATAAACTTTCATATAACTTAAGTTCAATATACCATACCAGTTTTTTTATCAACAGTATATTTTATTTATTAAAATTCCTATGATGGTTTTTTTTGTTAGGTTAAAAGTTTGGTTGCTGCTGTTTCTTGTTGTTGCCGCGGTCGGTCCGTGGATGGATGTCCATCTTTAAATATCGAGACCTCTCGTTAAGCCGTTGGTCCCGCGGTTGTTATCCGTAAATCTTTGACAGTCGTTGCGGAGCCCGAAAGTCTGACAGCCGGTCTTACCAAGGGGTATCGTGTTACCCAGTAACTGGGTTGTGGAAATCAGATAGACAGTTACTTCATGTAAAATACTGGTATTAGCTGCATCCGGTTAGACTGGAAGCTGACCCCAAACAGTCCGGAAAGGCTACGCAGATGATGACCTATAGGTCGTCGGTTGGTGCCTCATTTAATTAAAAACGTCTAACAGGTCTGCGAATTGGCTTCAGCCCCTCGTATGCCTTCCATACTTCTTTTTCATAAGTCGTTATCTCTGTATTTATTTTTTAATGCAACGTACTAGCTACTATTGTCATAATGTTATTCATAAACCTATTACAGTTATTGCAGGGTCATACATATATAATTTGCAAATACAACTTACAAAGGAAACTGCGTAAAGTTACGCATTGATGTAAATACTAACAATTTGTCTGTCTGTTTGTATGCGCTCGAGTGGAACGCGCGAGTCAATGGCGTTAAGGCAAAGTCTATTCTTAAGTAACGATAAATACATTTTTAGTGCTAAGGCGTATTCGACGTAGATAGGACAACCTGTGGAGATACGAATGCGAAATACATCTTCATCATCTTCTCTTACTTTGTCCTTCTCATACATCTGACTTTGTTCATTCCTCTTTTCATATTCAGTCCATTCTTCTATGAAATGCGCTTCCTCTTGATATCAGGACGGCCACCAGTCGGTATGCATTTAAGCGGAAATTGCAGAGTTATTTTGAAAACAAATTTTTTAAAAAATAGCCTAGAATCATCTCTACACATCTCTCCCTTGATTTTGTATATATATATATATTATAAGTATATATTATAGTAATAATATGTATGTGTATGTAACCTATTTATGTATTTGTGTACCTAGTTTTAAGAGTTTTTTTTAAATTATTATTGTCTCTCTCAACCAAAGCACTTGCCATCTAATCTCTTCACCACCCTTGGTTGACTGGTAGAGAATGCCTAAGGCATTAATTCCGCCTTTCTACTTTTTTGTGCGAAAAGTTTAAATAAATAAATAATAATAAATAAATAAGTAAGTACTTAGTGTTAATGTGTGTCAGTCTCATCTGCAAGATGGTTAGTTTCAGGACCGTAATAAGTGTTTAGTTACATATAATTATGATAAACTAGCAGCGCCCCGGGGTTTCACCCGCATAAGTTTCGATCTCGTGGGAATATCGGGATAAAAGGAGTATCCTATGTGTTAATCCAAGATGTCAGCTACATCCATACCAAATTTCATCAAAATGGGTCCAGCCGTTTGAGCGTGAAGAAGTAACAAACATACAAACACACACACACATACACTAACTCACAAACTTTCGCCTTTATAATAATTATTATATATAGAGTGATTAATCCTACTAATATTCTCGTATACGCGAAAGTTTGTATGATGGATGGATGTTTGTTACTCTTTTTACATTCCTTTCATATATAACATATTTATTTCTGCAACAATACACCCGTCATTCTGACCCACACAAAAATATGTCGCATGAATGGTCGTATCGTATCGTAATGGCCATATTGCGTTGACTTAGAAGTTTGATTTGAGCTCCATGGGACCACAGACCTATATTTGATATTAATTTCAACTTGATACCACACCGCGTTCCTGAGAAAAAGATTGACTCTTAACTGACTGATAGACAGACAGACTTAGTTATTTTTTCCAATGACTCAATCAAAATCAAAAGTCCTTTATTCAAACTAGGCTGAGAATCAGCACTTTTCAAACGTCAAAATTACAAAAGACAGAAAACTAAACAATAATATGTTATAACTAAAAAACTAAAAGAAACTACGCCTTAACAAGTGAGTAGTTATGTCACCACTTACTTACCCTAACGGACACGGTATTTAGCTACCCACTCGACTAAAAAATCGTATCCCTAGATATACAACATCTCGAGTCGTGACCGACCCACCGCGGCAGTCTTGTGAATGGTCAGCCTACCGGAAAGTTTTGGGAGACAAAGATAGGAAAGAAAGAAAAATAATATTTGTTTTTGTTGAAATGACAATCGACAATCAGGAAAAGTACATTTTTTTTAACTTACCACTATTTACTCAGCTATAATATATTGAGTTGAACTTGGAGGAAATAACAGAGGGGCATTACTCGTAGTTTTAAGAACGTTCAGAGTCTGATCTCAGTCTCAATCTGACAAAAATACCTCTAATTTCCCTACATTTTTAACAAGTTTTTGACATTGATTTGACACAAAACGATGTAATCGCACGGGTAGGCAATGCGATGCGACGGGGTGGGTCGGGGAACAATATATGCCGATATATATTAAAGTTGTCAAAAAATAAAAGGCCCGTTTTGACATTCGACAATGCGTTCGTGACACCTGTCAGTTTCATACAAACGAATACATGTTTTGCGAATTTGATCTTTATTAACTACTAGAACTGTCAATTTTATTTTTTGACAACTTTAGGCCGATTTTTTTGCACCAGTATAATTTTGACATACAAGATAGAAAGGAAAAGACTTCGACAACACCCTCCGATTTAATTTCTGTGAGTAGGTTTGCACAAACACTTTTACACGTCAATCATATTTAAAAAACTAGATGAGGTCGTCGTTTCCTATCTGACTGCTCTGGGAAGAAAGGCCGAAACAATCTCAGAGGTACAGACGCCAGCACATCAAGCTACTACAATCTGTCAAATTTCTTTATTAGATTTTCAACTTTAACGCTAAAGCATTAAGGTTCAAGGTTGATTGGAAAATTTGACAGTTTCGGGTAGCTTGACCTGCTGGCGTCTGTACAATGTATCAAAACTAGTAGAAACTACACATAAAATGTTAGAAGGCTTTTACTGCAGTTGTTGATCTTACAACTTTTTTATTACTATTACTTCAGAAACGGGTAGGTTTGGCGGCGCAGTTCTTCGCTAGATTTAATATCGATACCTCCTAAGTATACTGAGTCAACTAACAAATTTAGGTATTTTTATATTTTTATATAAACGTACATGATAAATCGTGATCTTAAAGTTTGTGTTAAAAAAAAATAAAAAAGAACAATAATTACCGAGATAATTTCACGTATACTAAATCAATTTCAACATCAGTTAAAATCGTACATTGTAAACTGATCTAAATAACTTTGAACCAGTGTACGCGGGGCGTGAGGGGGGACGCATCGATACAAGTATGATACAAGTTTATTGCGGCTCAGTAACGACAGCGATTCTGACTGATCTCTAATTTGTTAAACCTTATATTTTTGAGCATTAGAAATGCCTAGATTGTTGTGTTATTAATTTCTATTAATATTGTTTAACGTAAGTTACCATTTTGAAGAATCAAAATGTATTTTTCGCCATAATTAAGTAGGAATATCTTTTTAACATAATAGCTTTACTAAAAGCTACAACGTAAACAAATCACTATTAAAAAAAATATCAATGTTCCATCATTAAAGTTTCATAAAAAACAACAAACAATCAATCATAATAAAAACAAAAACAGGTACTTCTTTAGTAAGTCAATAAAAATAATAAGAACTAAAAATGGTAACAAATCAACATTTAACAAATTATCAATGTTCCATACATTGATAATTTGTTAAATGTTGATTTGTTTTTACTTGTAGCTTTTAGTAAGGCTACTATGTTAAAAGAAATTCGTACTTAATTATAGTGAAAAATAGGAATTTCATTTATTTTTTAATAGTCGCAGCCGCAAAGTCCACATGCTTCGTGTACCTCGACGAAATAATAAACTATTTTCGAATAATATATTTTGTATGGCGACCAAAGTTTATAATAAACTACCAGACTGTTTTAAAACTCTTAACTTTAGGACATTTAAATCTAAACTATTCGATTATTTATTATGTAAATGCTATTACTCGACTAATGATTTTATGAATGAAATGAAAAGTTGACTTAAATATTAGAATCATTATATTCTGTTCTTATTATCTCTTTGACTTAATTTAATCTTTTTGACATTTCCATTCCTAATATTTGACTAATTTTCAATTTGTATGTTATTCTAATTTACCTAATATTTAATTCTATGTTATATATAACCAAAACCCTGAAAATGTATTTGTACGCCGGAAACGGCAGAATATTATGAACTTTTAAAATTATGTAACAACTCTGTAACAATATTCTGACAAATAAATGGACTTTGACTTTGACTTTGAATAAATTAATTGATTTCAACTAATTCTAACGGATCTAACGACAGCGATTCTGACTGATTTCTAATTTATTAAACCTTATAACTATTTTTTGAGCATTAGAAATGCCTGTTGACTGTTACGTTATTAATTTCTATAATTTTTATTATTGTTTAACGTAAGTTACCATTTTTAGTTCTTATTATTTTTATTGAACTACTAAAGAAGTACCAGTTTTAGTTTTTATTATGATTGATTGTTTGTTGTTTTTTATGAAACATTAATGATGGAACATTGATATTTTTTTTAATAGTGATTTGTTTACGTTGTAGCGTAAAGCTATTATGTTAAAAAGATATTCCTACTTAATTATGGCGAAAAATACATTTTGATTCTTCAAAATGAGTTGTTATTGGTTCATGATTCTTGTTCTTCTTCCTAGCTTTTATTAATCCCACATATCGTAAGGTATTACAAAAAAAATACTAATAAAAAACTTCGGTAAATTACATTGGTCCAGTATACGTTGAGGTTTCAAATGTTAACATTGCTAAGTACTTTCCTAGTATAATGAGTCAAGTGATATAATTTCAACATTTTTTATTATTAAGTGAGACAGAAAACCCCGGAAACAAACAAAAGGAAAATTATATTAATAAAATGACAATCTATTTCATGTGATTTTGGTGTAAACGATGGATTTTGATGGACAACGTACATGAATATAACTGGTAGTTAAACCATTTCACTATTGAGTCCCGCCGGCGTATACCAAGTCATGTACATAAAATGTCATTTAAAAACAAAAATCAGCAAAATCATTTTATACCAAAGGAAGAGCTTACAATTTTTATTAAAAAAACATTTACTTTATTTCGAATTAATTTGATTTCATTAAAATATAAACAATTTGCCTTCAAATCACTCTCCTATAAAATAACTATAATGTCAGTTGACTCATTATACTTAGGAGGTATCGATATAGAGATCGGTTGCCAAAACGCATTTTCCTCTTCAAGTTTTATAGTTCCCCGGAAAGAAATAGACCACCTGCAATGTTTAACAGTCTTCAAAAAAAAAGAAGATCTCTCAATCAAGTTGAATATATTTTTAATTTATATTTTATACTAGCTGCGCCCCGCGGGTTCACCCGCATAAGGTTCGATGCCGTGGGAATATTCGGATAAAAAGTATTCTATGTGTTAATCCTGGTTATAAACTATCTGTGTGCTAAATTTCATCCAAATCCGTTCAGTAGTTTTTGCGAGAAAGAGTAACAAACATCCATTCATTTATCCATCCATCCATCCATACAAACTTTCACGTTTTTAATATTAGTAGGATAGGATTTTGTGTCCCACGGCAGTGCGAAAGCGGAGGGCCTTTGCCCAGCAAGGGAAATCAGGAAAGAGGAAGTAGCAGCAGGAAAAGGGGAGCCTTGTCCTTTCAAAAAAAAAAAAAATCAATTTAAAAAAAAATCTCTCTGTTTTGTGCGATCTCTAGCCATATTCCCATTGGCCCCGCCAACATGAATAGAGATCGTCACACCACCTATGCCGCAGGCACTTTGTGCAAATGATATCATCACCCCTGCTCTCAAAACGGTTAAGGAAAACATCGTGAGGGAACCGGCTTGTCCTAAGACACGACATGTGACGTTCACCAACCCAAACTGTGCGCGCAGTGGTCTAGCCTTCTGTGTCCTAGCCATGATTGATTGTAATAAAAGCCTCCGGACTGATTTCAGTCACAGTGGCCAATTTAAATGGAGATTAGCCAGGTACGCAGGAGATAATATAGTGCATAAGTGTGCGCGTAAACACACGCTCAGTCTCTGTGTGCGCTCTCTGTTCCTTTACTCTCATAGTCCGATGGGCCGGCAACCCGACACGACCGGGGAGAGATCAGGCGCAAAACTAACGACTTTACTTGCTTTCCGAGGCGTGGGGGTATTAAACCGCCAACTTCCAAACGTCCGGACTGTTACTAAGAAATTCCTGTTAAGAATTCCGTCACATCAAAGCACATTGTGCCATAAAAATAGCTTTGTCACAGCAATTAAAATATTTAACAATATTCCAAAAAAAAAAATAAGTGAACTCCCCTCTTATATACTTCAAGTCCAAACTACATAATTGGCTTATTGGTAATTGTTTTTATAGTGTGAAAGAATTAATTGGTAAAAAAAGTAACAGATAATATTGGGTACTAATTTTCATTATAATTATTACCTACTTTTTGTAAATATTATTGTTAAGAATTCACTAAAGTTATTAGACATATTGGAATAATAATAATAATAATTGTTTTATTTCGGAACAACATAGGAACTAATTTTGTTAGTACACACCTTAAATACTACAAATTATACACTTAATAACAAAATTTAGGGATGAACTCTTAATGAGTCATGTACTTACGAGGCATTTCATGCTGACAATAATTTCGCATGAGATGCCTCAGCACAGGAGCTCTCGGGTCCTCAGCCACGACCCTCAGGATGCTAACGCGCAAGGCATTTAGCGTCCCCCGTGAGCAGCCGAACCACACACTTCCCGTGTACAGGCCCTGGCGGTATGCTTTAAACAAGGTTATAATGTATCCTTTTAATTTTTTAAATGTAACGTGTTTAAATATTTGTATGCCTGTCCTTGGCGAAACATGTAAGATCATAATTCTATTTAAAAACCTTAATGTACCATGTTTTAAAGCAAATAAATGTGTTCTATTCTGTTCTAATGGAAAACCCAAAAACACTTTGTCCGCCCCGGGAATCGAACCCAGCACCGTGCAGTCGCACTTGCAACCGCGAGACCTATGGACCAGCTTTTTAACTGATTTTATGCTAGTAATAGGGTTCAAATTTGTATGAGATTTGAACTCACGACCTCTCATCGTTTGTCGTTTTTCTTTTGTTTTTTCCTTCTGCCAAAGGTTGGCTTGCCCATCCCGGAAGCCGACACGCGAGTTTAGCAGGCAACACCGCGGGACAGCCTTGTAGTACAATCAGTGCATCAGTGAAAGTCGCGCTTCCATGCGATGGTATTGTTTTTATATAATAAACGCGGGTTATCGAACATTATGCGCAGATGTAGAGGTAATGGAAGTCGCTTGGTCTTTTGAGCGTGGTTAAGTGTATCATGTGTATCATGTATCAGAACAGCTGATCGATTCTGTAAAAATCTCACCGTGAACAGTTAGGTGAAGTGAGCTGTCAATGGTGTCGATCCCTAACATTAGTTGGAATGACAGCTCACTCCACGCTCACTTCACCTAAGTTTTCACGGTGAGATGGTTACAGAATCGCACTGCTAACTTATTTAGAAGGATTTATTTACATGTTAAATTAGTAAGTAATTATCATAGAAATTAGTCTTAATTAATATGGTTTACATCAATTAAGAATAGAATAGGTATACACATTTATTTGAAAGAACAAGTTGATGGAGTTTGTAATGTGTTTGCTGTACTTAAATTTATTATTATTTTTGTACTTAAATGTGGGTACAAAAATCAGTTGTTGAAATTATTTCAGAAAAATGCGTTATGTATTAATCTATTTAGAAATTAATATCATTTATCATTAAGATACCAAAAGAAAAATAGAAAAATGTGTTTATTCATGAACATTAATGGAACAAAAAACACATTCAATCTATGAAAACAGAAAGAAAACTATGCTTTTATTGCCAAAAGGGCTTCAGCTCAGCATAATACCAGATGACAACGTATGATATACCACCTGACAATTGATTAACTCGAATAATAAACACACATGGAAGTACAGAGGAGACATTTTCGTAATTTGAAGAACGTTCACACTCTGACCTCAGTCTCAATCTGTCAAAAATACCTCAAATTTCTCTACATTTTTGACAAGTTTTTTTAAATTGATTGTGGTTGAGATAAGATTGCAACTAGATTTTGAACAAAATAATTGTATTTAATAATTTTATTTCGAAATAAATATTTTTAATTTATGGTAATTGGCCTTCTGTTGTCCGGATTAATAATTATTAAAGTTGAAAAAGCCCTTCGCCACATCCAGTCCCCTAACTCCTAACCAACACGTCGGGCCCTCTAGCACAGTGAACAATGGCTCATTATTTTTACGACGTATTGTTACACGAATACTCTTGTTAAACCTGTCCGGTTATTGGGCGTACCTTGACGTCATTGGCATGTCTTATATTCGGATTATCTTGGTATGAAAGGGCTTATTGGTCAAGGATGTGTGGAGTGATGTATACAACATGTCCTGGAATTAACGTACACCACCAATGTTCCCAAGTAGAATATTAAGTTATGATCATAATACACACACTGAATTTTTACTATTCTGTGTAAAACATTGTTATTTATTAAATTAGTTATGCTAATGGCAGAGTAGTGGTGTCAAAGTGGTAACGGTCCTGACTTACGAACGTAGGTCGTAGGTTCGAACCCATGCAGGTGCTTTACCTTGTGTAAATAATTTCATCATGCATGTCCTGGTGGTATATCGGGTTTGCCGTCTGTCCGCTTTTTTGCCATCCAGTAATATAAAGAAAGTCTTGTATTTCATGAACGTATTTCAGTGATATCTCCACAGACTCCGTGGCGCAATGGCTAGCCCGTTCGGCTGTTAACCGAAAGGTTGGTGGTTCGAGCCCACCCGGGGCCATCTTTTTGCACATGATCAGGAGTCGAAATTGACCGGCACAGGGTGGACTGACCGACCTGTGGAACCAAATTTGAATAGACCTTAGGTAAGTCGTCACCGCTTGCATCTACAATACTAGAGACATTGCAGAAGCGTTGCCATCTCAGAGACAAAGCTGAAGTGTCTGAACTTACACAGGGCTTACAATCAAAAATGGTAAATTTTTGAGTTTCCATAAAATATCTGTAAGACCAAAAAATCGCACTAATAAATACTTTGACTTTGAATATTTTGTAGGTTTCTTGAGCGAGAAAATCGCTAGTCGGCTTTATCGATTCGCATAAATTAACTCGCCCGAAACGTGCGAATCGTCACTTTTAAATAATATAGACTAATAAGCCAGCTCGTTCGTTTTCTTGTCGGTGGTGGGACAGTTGGTCCTGACTGTCGTTTGTAGATATTTGACAGTCGTTGCTAGTAGTCAGAAGCCCGAAAGTCTGACAACCAGTCTTACCGAGAGGTGTCGTGTTACCCAGTATCTGAGTTGTAGTTATGTTGAGTTGTCAGACTATGAGAATGAGGGAAGAGGGAGTGCACCTGTGTCTCCACACACACTTGTGCACTATAATATCTCCGCCGACGCGATGGCTAGTCTCCGTTGAGATTTTCCGTCATGGCCAAAATACGGCCTAGGGAACTATTATTATTATCTGGGTTGTGTAAAATACATCTGGCAAGACTGGTAGCCGACCTCAACATAGTTGGGATAAAGGTAGACACAAGAACTTATTGTTTCGAAAGCTTACGATACAATAAAATAAATTTTTTAGGTTAGATCACCGATTCCCACACTGCCCCTATTTCTAATGTTTAATAGGGATTATTATTAATCTCCCTTGCATGCATTACTCTGAATTAGTATCACATTGATAAATATTGGATTTCGAGCCATGCGGGCTGATATCCCATTAACTTATACTCCCAGATTATAGTGATGTGATTTTGTGGGACATATACAGCATGTGTCAGTAAAGATGTGGTCGTATTTAAGGGTGTTGTACAAACCATCAAACTGAACAACTTTCTCCATGGGACCAACGTCGTAAGCACGAAAAAATATCAACGGTCCCATACAAAACTTCAATACCTTCTCGGTCCAAATGTATGGGACGGCTGTTTATTAATATAGTATACACTATACAGAGTACAAAATGACCCCTCACATAGACGTCAACTACGTATTCTGCACAGACGCCAGCACATCAAGCTACCCGAAACTGCCAAATTTTCCCAATCAACTTTGAACCTAATGCTTTAGCGATAAAGTTGACGGATTGTAATAGCTGATGTGCTGGCGTCTGTACATTAAACTTAGTAACATTGCACAAAAAAAATTGCTGGGAACCGACTTTTATTATTGGAGAGAAAAGCTGTTTGCGGTAGTATGCAATATAAGATACGCAAAACATTGTGCTTATGGGTACAGACGCCAGCACATTAAGCTACTACAATCTGTCAAATTTCTTTAATAGATTTTCAACTTTATCGATAAAGCATTAAGGTTCAAGGTTGATTGGGAAAATTTGACAGTTTCGGGTAGCTTGACCTGCTGGCGTCTGTACATGCGACGGTACAGGGGTCGTGGGGTTATTTTAAGTTGTGTAGTAATAACATTAAAAACTTGTTTTCGTAAAAAAAAACGTCGATAAAAGTTGGAACTTTGACCTTCAATGTCTCCGTAACCAGAAGGTTCCCAGGTATGGACCAGTACAAAAAAAAAATACAATGCCGGGGAGTACAAGACACTCTCGGTTTCGCTAAGTGTCTTTTTAGATAGATCTATAGATAAACCATTTATTTGGCGCACACAAAAGACAACACAACACACAAAAGTACAGACGCCAGCACATCAAGCTACTACAGTCTGTCAATTTTCTTGAATAGATTTTCAACTTTATCGTTAAATCATTAAGGTTCAAAATTGATTGGGAAAATTTGACAGTTTCGGGTAGCTTGACCTGCTGTCTGTACATGAATATAATATGAAACAAGATGCCGATATAAAAACAAAAAGAAAAATATATATATCGAAGTAAAAGTGACACAGTGCGGTGTGCGTCTCAAGGTTGCACCAAATGGGAGTCCAACTCAGCATGTGTCAGGCAAATGTATCTGACGCTGATATTCTGCTGGATCCCTGCACTGACACACGAACGTTGAGCAGACGAGATAATTTGGTATTGTGACATTGTTATGAGCAGAGTGAAGTGTTGTAAGTATACCCGACACTTTAATTATATATTCTACAGTAAAATTTTGCATTGGGAAACAGTCTTTTTCGTAGGTGTGTTAAATATTGTGTTTTCATTACTTGATTGTATTATTTGTGAAGTTATATGTAGATAATGGTGTAAATTACTAATATTATAATTATAGTGACGTAGGTTTTACACCCGTTATAGTTTTATCCGTTATATGTAGTTGGTGGGATGAGCTGGACTCCTTTCATAAAGATTGGTCCTTGGCAGTTCTGGATAGAGAGAGGTGAAAAAAGAGTAGGGAGGCCTTTGCCCAGCAGTGGGACATTAATGGCTAATAAAAAATAAAAATAAATAGTTTTACAAATATTGGCGAACCAAAATGCTTGGTCAAAATCAAAATCAAAAGTCATTTATTCAAATTAGGCTGAGAATCAGCACTTTTCGAACGTCAAAATTACAAAAGACAGTCCCCCAAAAACGCCCGCCCTTCACCACTTCCTAGTGCTATTGCTGGGAAGAAGAAGTGGCGGAACAAACTCCCCAGCAGCACAGCTGTCTGTTTAGTTAGAATATAGTTCCATGTATACAATACTAGGAACCTATGTTCAGTAATGAACATTACAAGAAGCTTAAATTATTTGCCATATTATGTCAGCTAGCCACGCCAATATACCAACAAATATAATAAAAACTATACGTACTCAAGCTAAAAAATAATTAATTAAAATTAAAATAAAAACTCACTACCCAAATAAAAGCCTCCAGGCATAAAGGGCGTGACAGCTTACATATTTATGCATTGCTGGGTTCGTCACATAGCTGTCACTGGGTATTAGACCTGACTACAATCAAAATCATCAACACGCTCCGCGCCATGTGTATCTTTTGCGATACACACTGTCTAAACACTTGTGTATCCTTTTTGAAACACAAGCACCATTCCAGTCTAAGCGCCGTGTATCACTAACGCGCACACTTTCCATACATTTTGTATACAAAAACTGTTGCCCCGGCCTAGGGAATTTTCCTGGTGAAGTGGTATTGGCATATGGCGCTTGGCGCTGAGCGTGTTAAGATAGTGTGAGAAACATTAACAGGAACGGAACGTAGTCAAATAATAATACAACTATTATACGTAACTCACTTATGTTTTCAGTTGAACTGCACATAGGTACAAAAATCAATACTTAGCAAAATGTACTTACTAATTCTCTAATAAACAATCGGTATCGCATGGAGTCCAAAATCCCAACACCGTGCGACCGGCCAAGCGTTCCTTTAGCCCGCGTTTTTCTCCATTTTTAGCGCAAAGAAGCGAGTTCTACGATTGGTTCCCGCGATTTGCGGCAACCAATCGCAGAGCGACCATGAATATAGTAAAAGGGTAAAGTGGCCAGTATAAATAATAAAACGAATATCAATTAAAATAATTGATTAGCAAAATCAAAATTCACAAACCCTAACAATAGTTTGTGACGTTGTCAAATAGTTGCCAAACAGTTTGTAACGTTGTCCCTGCATCTAAAATTAAACTGAATTAATTTTTACATTTGTTTAAGAAAGAAAGAAAATAGGTTTATTTGTCACAGAAACACGTGCATACAAAAAGATAGATCTTGACCGGTCTTCCGGGATTATCCTGGTAGCCGTGGAATACCTCTTCACTCCTCATAAGCACCTCAGAACATGTTACCCCCCTTTTCGCTACACTATGTGCTAGCGACCGTTTTCGGGGGCCCATTATTGAGTGTGCAAGTCACTCCCTGCCATTTCATCTGTGAATATAATAATTATCATTGGTCAGGCAGGGGACATAGACCTTCCATAGTTCAAGATAACCGATCCACTATAGCCACCCAAACCGATAGCCCAGTATATTTTGTTTCCATGTTCTGCAATAGTCCTGCACCAACCAGGGGTTGTCCTTGGGTGCACTTGCATGGTGCATACAGGGATAATCGTCGGTTGGTGCCTCCTCATCATTTTGAATTGTGTAAAGGGCCTCTGCGAGTTGGCTTCGGCCCCTAGTACGGCTTTTAAAGGTCCGGGACCTCAGGGTCCCGAGATATGTCAAGGAAGAATAAAAACAACATACATATCTATAATCACGAGCATAAAGCAGAAATACTCGACGGCTGCACGTCATGGCTGTGGCAAGAAGAAAAACAGTCAACTATAAATTCAGTTAAAAAGATTATCAACGCATTGCCATTTGTTAACCCGTCCTATTAATTACTGGCATAGATGAATAAAATTTTAATTAATTATATTATTATAAATTATATTATCCTTGCCTACTTAATTAGTATAATGAAGCCGCGACTATGGAGGTATATTTAAAATATTAAACAGCATGGTATTGTGTAAAATGATAAATTCCTCGAATTTGCGAGATTTTAATACCTACCTAGTTTTATAATTGGTACACTGATTACTATAGAATATAAAAATAGATTTATTTTTAAACCCCGACAAGAACAGAGCGGTGTTATAAGTTAAACGTGTGTGTCTGTGTATCTGTCTATCTATGTGTCTGTGTATCTTTGTGTCTGTGAATTTGTGTGTCTGTGTATCTGTCTGTCTGTGTATATGTGTATCTGTGTATCTATTTGTCTGCCTGCGCCATCGTAGCTCTCAAATGGCTGAACCGATTTTTTTATTCTATTGCCATATTATGTGGTCTGGCGGTCTATTCCGTAAAATCTCACAGTGAACACTCAAGTGAGCTTGAAGTGAACTGTCATTCTAATTGTTGCTGGGGATTCGACACTATTGACAGCTCCCTTCAAGCTC
Source organism: Apamea anceps (assembly GCA_951799955.1). Taxonomy (NCBI): domain Eukaryota; kingdom Metazoa; phylum Arthropoda; class Insecta; order Lepidoptera; family Noctuidae; genus Apamea; species Apamea anceps. The sequence goes on along the minus strand of OX637527.1, from coordinate 5,163,670 downwards.
ACTTCACCTTTGTTTTCGCGGTGAGATTTTTACAGAATAGCACTACAGTCCTATCTTCAAAATCGGTCTACACCATCACGTAATACACTTTGAGTCACAATCTGAATCATTTTGAACGTTATTGCTAATCCATTGCTTCATATGTTTGAACGATTTGTCTGCTCAACAACGTAAAAAACGCAATGAATGTTGTTGAAAATGTTGTTGAGATGTTCAAAATGAAAACCATTTCCTACACTGTTAGTGTGTTACACAATTACTCCGCCTTGAGTACGTATAGTTTTTATTATATTTGTTGGTATATTGGCGTGACTAGCTGACATATTGCAAGTAATTTAATTTTATGTTATGTGCCTTGTATTGTATACAATCAAGTATCAAGTATTTTCTAACTGAACAGACAGCTGTGCTGCTGGGGAGTTTGTTGCGCCACTTCTTCTTCCCAGTGATAGCACTAGGAAGTGGTGAAGGGCGGGCGTTTTTAGGGGACTGTCTTTTGTAATTTTGACGTTCGAAAAGTGCTGATTCTCAGCTTAATTTGAATAAATGACTTTTGATTTTGATTTTTGATTTTGCCTCACTTCGACCAAGTTTCAAGTGTAGCGGCCATTATGATAAGATGTTAATATTTGGAGCTGAAAGTCCGACTTCCAATTTCTGCACGCTTCCAGTTATACCTATCGATTCAGCAATGTGGAGGTCACATAGGCAGTCGCTCCATGTAAAATACTGGTATTCAGCTGCATCCGGTTAGACTGGAAGCCAACCCTAACATAGTTGGGAAAAGGCTAGGCAGATGATGATCGTATCTCTCATTCTTCTCTTTAGGTAAAGCTAGGCTTGCCGCGGTTGATCCGTGGATTGATGATCACCAGTACCTACAAGACCTCTTCGTGCCTCAGAAAGCACGTAAAGTCGTTGGTACCAGCTGTCATCCGAAGATCATTGACAGTTGTTACAGGTCGCCAGAAGCCCGAAAGTCTGACCAACCAGTCTTACAAAGTTTGACTCAGTAACTGGGCTGTGGAGGTCAGATAGGCAGTCGCTCCATGTAAAATACCGGTATGCAGCTGCATCCGGTTAGACTGGAAGCCAACCCCAACATAGTTGGGAAAAGGCTAGACAGATGATCGTATCTCTAGTTCCACGCGGGCCGCATCAGCTCATTCTTCTCTTTATGGTCACTTTCTCTTGCAACCTAAGTAGGCGATAGGGAATTCTATCGATTCAAATGTTTTGGAACATTAGCTATTGAGGATCCCTTGTACCTATGGAGGCGGGTTCTTCAATAGGAAACTAGAGCGCTCGCTACCCTATGCATAACATTTAAAAAAAAAACGGCCAACAGCGAGTCGGACTCGCACACGGAGGGTTCCGTACCACTGTACAATAATTAAAATGTCAATAAAAAGAAAATACTTTTGTAATAAAAAAAAAATTTTTTTGTTTGGTTTATTTTTATTCCCTGTGGTTATAACGGTACACACTCTGTGAAAATGTCAAGTGTTTACCTATTTCGGTTTGAAATAGGTAAACACTTGACACACACACACTAGGGCTGGCTTTTACCTTGGCCAGAGGCTAAGCATTGCCATACAACGTGGCAATGCCGCCAGTGTCTTGGGTACATTACCAGTCGACAGCGATGGCGATGAATTTTTCGACGCTATATTTTAGTTTGTAAATAGTTTTATTTAATTTAGGATATTATTTTGTTATTTTAGTGTTACCTTGTAAATAATTTTTTTTCGGTTTTAAAAATACAGTCTAATATGGTCCCGTTGCCACCCTTTGGGTACAGAACCCTAAAAAAGATAGTATAGTAACAATACTTAAGAAATCTATTGTCCCCAAACCTACTGGGTCCATTGAATTTACACAAAGGTCTTAAATACAGTGTGAAAGATTAATTTAATGACAAAAACTTAGGGTGGCAATGTTTGTGGCTACCTGAGATTATGGAATCAAGTACCTTCGACTTTTAAGAATAGACTTGGCCATATTTTGGCATACGATGGCGCCGATTTCCTTCTTCGTAAACTAAACTAAATTTAAGTTCAGTGCATCTCATTAAGAAAATGACAGAAGATAAATATTAGTTTAGTCCTGTCAAATTAAGATACTCCGTAGACAAGGTTAGACGTGATTAAAAAATTGGCTACTAAAAATACGTCAATTTACGTCAGGTGCTGGCTAATTTGACAAGACTAAAGTAATATTTATCTTCTGTCCTTTTCTTAATGAAGTAGAAAGAAAAAGATGCACTGAACTTTTTAGTTTAGTTTTTGAACAAGGGTATCAGCGCCATTGACAGGTTTGGTTGAGTGCATTAACCTCCAAGAGTGGCAACGTTCAATATGGTGGCTAAACAATAATAGCCGCACAGGTCTTTGGGCAATTCTCGTAATTTTAAGAACGTTCACAATCTGATCTCAGTCTCAATCTGTCAAAAAATTCTTCTAATTTCCCTACATTTTGACAAGCTTTTGACATTTGTTTGTCGCCGAGATGAGACTGCGACTAGATTTTGAACGTTTTCAATTACGAGAATCACCCCTCGGTTACGTGCTTTCCGAGGCACGGAGGGGTCTCGGTATGTTAAGATGGTCACCCATCAAATTATACAAAATAGGCTATTTCGAACTTCGTATTTATAATACCTACACAAAATGATTCTAGGTTCTCCTTTAACTCATCATCATCTGCCTTGCCTTTTCCCAACTATGTTAGGGTCAGCTTCCAGTCTAACCGGATGCAGCTAAATAAGCAGTATTTTACATGGAACGACTGCCTATCTGACCTCCACAACCCAGTTACTGGGTAATACGATATCCCTTGGTAAGACTAGTTATCAGACTTTTTGGCTAAGTATACTGACGACCCGTAACGATTGTGTAACGCCCGGGTTCTATACCTGCGTCTAACAATATTGATCCCACTAATATTATAAACGTGAAAGTTTGTATGGATTGATGTTTGTTACTCTTTCACGCCAAAACTACTAAATGGATTTAGGTGAAATTTGGCATACAGATAGTTTATAACCAGGATTAATAAATACATGGAATACTTTTTATCCCGATATTTCCACGGGATCGAAAATTATGCGGGTGAAACCGCGGGGCGGAGCTAGTATTAATATAAATTCGAAAGTGGCTCTGTCTGTATCTACGTCTGTTTGTATATCTATCTGTATATCAGCCGGTCGATTCTGTAAAAATCTCACCGTGAAAACTCAAGTGAAGTGAGCTTGATGTGAGTTGCCAGTAGTGTCAATCCCTAGCATTATTTGGAATGACAGCTCACTCCACGCTCACTTCACCTAAGTTTTCACGGTGAGATGGTTACAGAATCGCACTGCTGGTTGTATGTCAGTCTGTATATCTGTCTGTAGGTCTTCTGTATTTAGATACCGATACCTTTTCACACTTAACCCTCTGAACAGTTTTTGATGAAATTCAGCAAGGAGACAGATGGTATCCTGAGGTTGGAGATAGTCTATGTCCGACTGTAAGTCTGGCACACCTTGGACAGTCACCCGTTCACCAAATTAAAAATATTCGCCAGACAGACGGGTTGCACCCGTCTGTCTGGCGAATATTTTTAATTTAGGATTACAATGGCATGAACTGTTCTATAAAACTCAAGGGACTAAAAAAAAAATAAGTTCATTTTGACTCTTTGCTGTTTTTGGTATGTACAGATGCCAGCACATCAAGCTACTACAATCTGTCAAATTTCTTTAATAGATTTTCAACTTTATCGCTACAGCATTACGGTTCAAGGTCGATTGGGAAAATTTGACAGTTTCGGGTAGCTTGGCCTGCTGGCATCTGTACCAGCATTACAAAAAAGGGAGACTAGCAGCAATATCAAATTGGACAGTCACCAGGTCACCAGGTATAATAATGGCATGAACCGTTCTATGTGCTCAAAACTCAATGTGCCTCGATGGGTTCTGTACGCACGGCTACACATCAAGCTATACAAAACCAGTATAAGCTGACTTCTGATTGTACGAAAAACCTATACAAAGCGAGGTCAGCTAAAACTGGAAATATATAGCTTGATGGTCGCCGTGTGTACCTGCGTTCAATATTGATTTATGAAAGTAGTGTCGTCACATAGTATTGTTATAAAATTGTTTGTGTCTGCAGAACTTTTGAGGCGTTCTTTTATTAAATCGATTTCGAAGACATGTAGATAGATAGATAGATAATACGTTTATTCAGTGCAACAAAAGACACAATACATAATAAAGAAAAAACATCAAAAAAAGGTGAAACGTAAAAAAAAACCAAAGTTTGCTAAATTCAGCTAAATTGACCCATAGACACCTGTCAACCCGCACTGGGCCCGCGTTACGGCCCACCGAGAAAAGCGCCTGTGTCCCAGTAGTGGGAACTATTAGGCTGATTATACAATCGATTTCTGGCGGGGAATTTAAAAGATTTTGTTCATCAGTAGAAGTCGACGGTATCATCAGCATCTGGCTAGACTTTTCTGCACAAAGTTCGGCGTCGGCTTCCAATCTAACAGCGTGCAGCTTAATGCCAGTATTTTACATGTAGCGACTGCCTATCTGACCTCCACAACCCAGTAACTGTATAACACGATACTCAGACTCGAGTTTCTGACGACCCGTAACGATGATCAAGTGTCAAAGATCTAGGAATGACAGCGACCCCGAATCACGGCGGGGTCTCGGTATGTGAAGATGGTCACCGTCACCCATCCAGGGATCGAGTTTGGCAAGCGTTGCTTATATATATAATGCCGTCATGATCCTGTTTATTCTACTTCCTACTCATATTATAAACGTGAATGTTTGTATGGATGGATGGACGGATGGATGTTTGTTACTCTTTCACGCAAAAACTACTGAACGGATTTGGATGAAATTTGGCACACAGATAGTTTATAATCAGGATTAACACATATTCTCACAGGAACTAAACTTATGCGGGTGAAACCGCGAGGCGCAGCTAGTAAGCTATACGTAAAGCATTCATGTCTCGTAAGGTCATGCAAAAAATCGCGTATTCTAACACAGGCGCCGTGGCTTAGTTGGTTAAAGCACCTGTCTAGTAAACAGGAGATCGTGAGTTCGAATCTCGCCGGGGCCTTGGTGTACTTTTTGCATTAGGTAGGCTGGACCGTATTTAATTCTTAGCTAAACAGGTGTTAAGGTCTGTACTAGAATAACATGGGCATATTTTCCCCTTCAAACTGGAATACTGGCTGCAATTTTGCTTCGCGGGTAAAATATACTGTTTCTAGGGCGAGCTATTTAATACAGGCTAGCATTTACAAAAAAGACTAGGTTCTGGCCGCGGTTTTGCTTGCGTGGATGTCGGAAATTATCCCACGGGAACAATTTCCGACCAACACCAACATATCATATGCATATGCCACGGGAACCTGGTACCAGGACAAAAAGTAGACTACTCCTTATAACATCAGCTGTCTGTCAATGAATGTGTCCAGCCATTTCGAAGAGGGGTACTGCCTAGCCTTTTCCCAACTATGTTGAAGTCGGCTCCCAGTCTAACCAGATGCAGCTGAGTACCAGTATTCTACATGCAGCGACTGCCTATCTAACCTCAACAAACCAGTTACTGGGTAATATGAAACTGGTTGTCAACTGTTGGAAAACTGGTTGTCAGACTTTCAGACTTCTGACGACCCGTAACGACTGTCAAAGATCCATGAATGACAGGCGGGATCAATGGCTTAACATGCTTTCCGAGATACGGAGGGGTCTTGGTTTATAAATATGGCTACCCATCCATGGACCGACCGCGGCAAGCGTAGGTTAACCTGATCGATCAAACCGTGTGGCTGTTATTACTTAGCTACAAGCCCCTTCGAGACATATTTATACCATTATTCTATTTTTGACGTAGGTACCTATCGTATTAATTTGTCTGAACAAATAAAACAATAATTCAATGACATTTTTTAACACAAAAAACATTACTGGAAAAATAAGTATATAACGCATAAGTAAAAGCGTCCACCTCTTTTGTTAAAACAAGCTTACAGTCATCGCTTTATACAAAAACTTTTTGGTAAGAACACACCTTGAAAAATACGACAACATCTAAAAATACAACACCCATTGCTTTTTTTGAAACACAAAGCTAACCTTAATCCTAACAAAAACAGAAATGGTAGTCAAACAAAATGGTGCCAACGTAATATTTCAAATTTCGGAATAAAGCACGCAAAATCGTGTGTCGAAAATCGTGACTGTTCGAAGTTTAAAATGCTACGTCATGTAGACTAGTGATGACATGAACCGAAGATTACACGAGATGTTTACTTAGAAAATGATTCACGGTTCTATTCGATTAATCGTTTTAATATTTTTGGAGAAATTGGGATTAATAGGTGTCAATATTTAGAGGGGCCCGTGGCTTAGTAATAACAGCTGTACGGGTCGATCGATCAGGTTAAGCTAAGCTTTTTGATCCTCTTTGATCTTTTCTGCCTTTTCTTACAGTTGGCCACAGTATAAAAGCAGCAGTGCTATTCTATAATCATCTCAACGTGAAAACTTAGGTGAAGTGGGCGTGAAGTGAGCTGTCATTCCAACTAATGCTAGGGATTGACACTACTGACAGCTCACTCTAAGCTCACTTCACCTAACTTTACACGGTGAGATTTTTACAGAATCGATCGGCTGTTGTGTGAGATGTGAGAGCTGGTCGTAGTAACTAAATACCTTGCCCATCTACTACCTACGTAAGCAGTAACCACAGTTAAGTAGATAACATGTACTGCATTGAGCATCTTATCAAATTCCCCTATTTCACCTCCCTTACGAAATAAAGCTAAGTCGAAAACACCCTTCCAAACCATTACCACCCGCTCAATAACTTATAGAACAACAAAAATATGGCATCGTAAACGCTTTTCAATGGCTAAAGGTCGATATTCGCGTTAATTACGGCGTATTTCTTATCTGTTCGCCATTGATACTCCATTAGTGCCGAGACATTTAACACAAATGAATGCTAAAGTGAACGCGCCTAAAATACGCAAATTCACGAACACAGAACGGAGCGCGAATTTGTGTTCGACGTTTGAATTTTTAAAATGGCCGCCGCTACGATGACATTTGGAAAATATTTTATTGATGGGTGGCCGTTAATTGATGTCTGTGTTTGTTATGTATTGATTTAGATATGTCCGTTTAAATTTATGGTGTTATGTGTGCATTAAATGCTTGATTTGTGGGCTTACTGTCCATTATTATGTTATTTTTTTTTTCATTGGATCGTTTAGGAGAGGCTTGCAGCTAAGTAATAACAGCAACACTAGATCGATTAGGTAAAGCTACGCTTGCCGCGGTCGTTCCGTAAATGGCTGACCACCAGTACCTACAAGACCTTTTCGTGCCTCGGAAAGCACGTAAAGTCGTTGGTACCGGCTGTCATCCGTAGATCATTGACAGTTGTTACAGGTCGCCAGAAGCCCGAAAATCTGAAAACCAGTCTTACAAAGTGACCAACAAATTGCAAAAAACGTAAGAAAATTTGAATTTCGCGGGCTACCTTGGAGCATCCACCTTAAATATTAGTTTCACTGTTAGAAAGTTATCAGATCTAATGTAGAGTCCCTAACTCTACACACCAAGGGTCTCTACTTCGAGGTGGTAAATGTATCGTATCGGCCGAATGTTCGGCCGTTTCCTGCTACGAAGTTACTATTTGATTCGGACGGTCCCGATCCTACACTCCTACACTCTTTCGAATATTGACTATGGTCCCGACCCAACTGAGCCGATCCGAACTTTTTTCGTATTTTTCAATAATATTCGGTACGGGCATGTGTCGGTCCGATCCGAACATTCGAATGTGTCACTTCGGAGTACACCTCCTGGCATCGTGGTCAAAATGTACGGCTCTAACAAGAACCCTATCAAAAAGCGATTAAACAATAAGTAATTCTTCAATACTGTTGGTTTTTCTAGGGTGGGCAAAGGAGGGTAGGCTTTGCGCACCCATGCCCCCCATGATATCTACGCCTATATGCCTACGTGGGGCTTAAACATATACCTGGCAAAATTCTGATGTTCTATAGGTACACCTCTGTCTCACCCTTCGGGGCAAACGGGCGTGATATGTTATGACTAAGCCAGTACCATCAATTTATTTCACGTTCCCAGCAAAAATATACCTTTACAAAGTTTTTAAGTAATTGGTTCCAATAACAGTTTAATTTCATAAATAATTACTAATTATTATCAATCCCAACCGTACAATCGGACCTACTAAACGTTAATACATGAATCGAACACACATTTAAATTAAACGGTCAATCTGAAATACTACGAACTGGCCGCAAACAAAACTAAAATCAAACAAATCGAACAATAAAAGTTCAAATTGTTCCATAAAACAGTAGTCTATAATAATGTCAACAACTTTTATTTCTTTTCACAATAAAATATAAGAAATTAAGAAACGGAACGGAATCTCAAAATACCAGCTAATCTGCATAAATAGTTTAAGGCGTGTTCATATTGGTAGATCGTGAACTTTTTTACATACGGTAATGTGTATATCACACAAAGAGAAAAGAGTTCCTGGAAGGGTTTGGGGGGGGAAGCAAAGCCCATCAGTGGTACAGTATAAGCTAAACAAAAGAAAAAAGCTTACAGTCATCGCTTTATACAAAAACTTTTTGGTAAGAACACACCTTAAAAAGTACGACATCATCTAAAAATACAACATCATTGCTTGTTTTAAATGACAAAACTAATCTTAATCCTGTTAGGATTAAGATTAGTTTTGTCATTTAAAACAAAACAGAAATGACGGTCAAACAAAATGGTGTCAACGTAAAATTAATTAAAGGGGATTGAAGATTTTTATTATGTAGGCTGGCAAACCTACTGTCGCGCTATTTTGTAGTATGTACTCGTATCAAAGTTGATATGGATGTCACGTGATCAACTTTGAACGTTAATATCTTGGAATCGTGACGCTTTACGAGCTGGTCCTATTATGTTTTCTGTTTGCTATCGATTTATATAGGTGTAAATAATAATGGCCCCCATTTTGAAAAAAAAAAACAAAAGAAAATGTCACGACAATTGGTATGCCCCGGATCGTCAAAGCCATTTATTTATTTATTTATTAAAAGAAAGCAGTTGTTTACTAACTGCTACTGCTATAATTGCGTAACACACTATCAGTAGGAATGGCTTTGATTTTGACAGTTCAACAACATTCATTGCGTTATTTACGTTATTAAACAGACGAATTTTTCGAACATATGATTAGCAATACAAATACAATGGATTAGCAATATCTTTCATAATGATTCAAATTGTGATTGATGGTGTGTTACAATTGGGTGCTCTTGGTGGACTGTGTTTATAAGTAGGAGTAGAGAGAGAGTATTTTTCCGTACACAATTAGAGAAGATAAATTTAATTATAATTATGTACAGACGCCAGCAGGTCAAGCTACCCGAAACTGTCAAATTTTCCCAATCAACCTTGAACCTTAATGCTCTAACGATAAAGTTGAAAATCTACTTAAGAAATTTGACAGATTGTAGTAGCTTGATGTGCTGGCGTCTGTACCTAAGTTAAATTCATTCACTGATTTATAATCTTTTTTTATTGTATGCCATTAATGGCTGGTTAAAGCGAACTGTACACACAATTTTACATCTATTGTACCCATAACTTACAAATAAATATTTCTGATTTCAGAGTACTATGAGAAAAAGGTAACATTTTGGTTTCCTGAAATCACTTTTTTTGCATGCAGAAAAATTAACTAATTTATTGGTTAATTAATTAACACCAATAAATTAGTATTTTTTTTCATTTACGCTGCCTTTGTCAGCATTTTCTAGTTTTTCCGGATCCCTGTAACAGGAAAATCTCACGTAGTACTTACTGACTGCGATATCATCATCTGCCTAGCGTTTTCCCAACTATGTTGGGGTTGGCTTCCAGTCTAACCAGATGCAGCTGAATACTAGTATTTTACATGAAGTGACTACCTATCTGACCTCCACTACCCAGTTAAAAAACTAAAGACGATTCGACTTGGTAAGACTGGTTGTCAGAATTTCGGGCTTCTGACTGCCCGTAACGACTGTTCACAATCCATGAATGATAGGTGGGACCAACGACTTAACTTACTTTAGGAGGCACCCCTTTGTGCCTTGGTCTCGGTATGTAAAGATGGTCACCCATCCACAGACCAACCGCGGCAAGCGTAGCTTTCAACCTGATCGAACGACCTGTGTGGCTGTTATTATTTAGCCACGGCCCCTCCTAGTACTTACTGACTACAGTATAAAAACACTAATTCCATTAAAATCCATAATATTATTCTATAAAACATTTTGTTCGAATAAATCTGCCAATACAAAAATGAGTTTAACATACTCAATGTAACCGAGCCTCAATAAATTCAGCTTAGTCCGATAATCATTAAAAAGTTAGCATATTAAAAAATTGATACGTTCCTAATTCGAGATCATTTGGAACGTTCAAATAAATTCGACGCCCGCTGGCTAAACGCACGTTACAATAAACGGAATGCGAATTCGAAATTCGAAAAATTGTTCATTGTGTTTTGTTTCTTTTTTTTTAGCGTTTAGGTTGAGTTTTATGCGTCATTTTAAGTTTGGAACGAATTATTTTGATTCGATTTATTTTGACGGTTTGTTTTTTTTTAGATATGCACGTTTAGGTATTTTCTTATGGTAATCACATCACACTAAGCGAATAGTATTTTGATATCTATTAATAGGTAGTTAGTGTGAGCTTGTCCTATTTGCATTTAATTAAGGTCGATGAGCAGTGGTGGCCCATTAGTAACGGCCGCGACTTACAAGTTGCAGGTTCGAACCCAGTCAGGCGCTTTACTTTGTGTAAATTATTTCATCGCCACTGCTCTCAAAACGGTGAAGGAAAACATCGTGAGGAAACTGGCATGTCCTAGAACCAAAAATTCGAAGACATTTGTCCTACCGAACCCCACTGGGCTCGCGTGGTGGATTACGACCCGCTCTCTCTCACCGAGAGGAGGCCTGTCTGTGAGGTGTGTCCCAGCAGTAGGAACATTATAAACTAATTATGTAAGGTCGATGACCTTAATTAATGTTAGACCTAGTACAATAGTGGTTCCACTATTTCAAACAATAAGTAAGTACCTTAGGTAGTTAGTGTTGTCTTACTTCGGATTCATTTATGATAACTATCGATATAAAGTCACTTATAAATGGTATTCGGTAAAACTTCTAACTCCACTTACGCACGTTTATAAGCCCTCGTACCCACGGACGTAAAGGAATCGCGGCGGGATTTAATCGCACACTGGATTTTCAACTCTCAGTGTTCGCTGGGATGTTTTGTCAGAGCGCATCGCATTGAGTTCAAAATCTAAGAATACTCTTGGATTTAAGCTGCGATTTAAGCTCTCGGCGCTAAGCAGTGCGTTAAATATCCAGTACGGTACGCGAAAAAAATCGCCGCGGGAAAAACGCGCCCGTGCCTACCTGGGCTTAATGTTTTGTTGCTACGGATTCATTTATGATAACTATCGATAAATAGTATTCTGCCGAACTTTGAAATCCACTCTTTATAAAACCGCAAAATTCTAGTCACTACAAAGTAGGATGGATGTGTTTGTTGTGTCCAATGATATTATAAGTAGAAAGAGGTAGATAGGTTACCTACCCAACATTCGATCTTCAAAAACGGCACAATGTCGAACATGACAATGTCGAAATGACACGTGGAAGCAGGACGGCATGTCGCAATTATCGGGAGCGAAAAAGAGACGACGATACGTAACTAGTCTAATTAGCCAAATTTTTGTCATGCCACTTGCGGAGCGTGTATAACTTATCTACCTCTTTGGACTTATAACATCATTGCTTGTGCCTAAAAGTCTATTCGGCACAAGCAACTCCCACATTCATCCTATTTTTGTCACCACACAAAATTTAAATCTTGCTCCCACATTTCCACCTAAACGCAACTACTTAATAAATTCTTGAATCGAAACATGTTTTGGGCAGCATTTTTTTATTATGTCCTATCAGCGTCCATTACCGCTTATTATGTTTAGTTCGCTGTGTGGTATCCCAAGTAGCATTGCAAGCTGTATACAAGCTGTATTTAAGTTGGTTTTTATACTAGAAGCTGCATATTCAGGCTGTATATAGGCTGTTTAAGCGCTTAAACAGCCCCTGTAAGTAAAAAAAGGGCCCATATTATACAGCTTTTGTCGTTATTAGAGCTGTATAGTAGCTGTACAAGCAAAAGAGAAGCTGTACAATAGCTGTATTAAAGCTGTTATTCGGTGTACAAAGAAACCATTATACTACAGATATTATCTTATAATTCTTTTGTAACGAAAAGTGTTCTAAATAGGTGTTTGAAGAGGATTACAAAAGAATAAAAATAAAACAAAACTATTTTCGATGACATTATGCGTGTAGTAGAAATGGCGACACTATTATTTAATATTTATTACTAGAAGTAAAAGATAACCGTAGATTTGTATATCTGATGTTGTTATTTGGTGAATTGAAAGTGCAAATTAAATTTATTGTGAACCTGTGTATGTTTTCCTTCAAAATATTCACGCGCCAGCAAAATAATCGAGCTGACATAAAGAAAAATACTAAATACGGTAAGTAAATGTTTGTTTTTAAGTTTAGAATAAAAAAATAATTTAAAGTAATAGATATAAGGGCACAGTGATCATTATTCAAGCTGATTATCATGATGCGGCTTAAGATTTTGTAAAAAAATCCTTTAATTATACTTTAAATTTTGTTATTAAACATTCGAAAATGGCGACAATTAGCTAAGCAGCCTACATAATATTTGGAGAGTATTATAGTCTGAATAGCTGTACTAAGTAAGTTATGGATTACATTGTACAGCTATTGGCTTTTAATCAGCTTTATAATAGAATATGTTTATTACTTAGGCTGTATATTAGTTCTCTATGCATAACTTATAATGCTCTTTAGAGTTACGCTTAAAGAAATGAAAAACCCTGAGCTCAAAATTACTTTGATCCGTTCCTCACTTTATCAATAATATTTTATTAAAACGCACTTGTGATTTGGCAGTATAGTTCTCCTACACACAAGCCTAATGTTTATTTACTCAGGTAAAAAAGTTGAAAAGTTGTTCCAAAAATTGTTAATTTAAACTAAAATATATGTTAACTTGCTATATCACTGTTTGATTTACTCGCAATCGAAGTGAAAAGTAGAGTTTATAACTCGTTCATATAAAATACATTGTTTTGTATGAACATTATTATACCTAAGTAAACTTATTGCAAAGTATTATTAGTGTGTTGTGTATGTTATATCTGTTTTACTTTATTTTCAGGAAAATATGCCGTTTAAAATCATAGAAACGTCTTGAAAAATTCTGTGAAGAGGAAACTCAGTAAGAATGAAAGAGCAACTAAAAGTATGAGAACCAAAAAAGATGCGCTTAAAAAAAATATAGCTGAAAATGAATCAGATCAGAGAAATCGAGAGGAATCAAAATAAAATGGATACAGGTGAAAAAGGTAAAATCGACAAAAACGCTACAGGCGAAAAAGAAATTATTGAAGAAGAGGAGGAGGAATCTCTTTGTTAGTTTTACAATAATGAACTTTTATAGGGTGATCTTTTCAAGAGGTTAATTTACTTTTTAAACCTTTCATAGAAAAACACTTAATAATCATGTTAATTTGATTGTCCATTGTCCTTAAGTCACAACGTTTATGTAAATGTTATTTGTTATTAAATTTTGTTTATACGAGCTTGTTAGTATTTAAGAGAAACACGTAATCTCGTGGCTGTGGTTCTCCCGGAGACAAAAAATTCTATTGTTGTTTTTGTAGCCTTCCTAGTCATGAAAGAGGAGAATCTTCCACCTCTGAAGTGGAGACTAGGAAGAGTCATCGCCATACATCCAGGTACTGATGGAATTGTCCGGGTAGCAGATATAAAGACCTCTACTGGAGTCATCCGGAGGGCCTTCAACAGGATATGCCCATTACCAGAATCGAAGTCTGGTTGAAAGCTCGACTTTCAACGCTCGGGGGAATGTTGGAGCGCCTACGACATTGATCATAGCTCTAAGTGTTCCGTCCTACCTAAACTATGTATTATGTTTTTGTTATGTGCTCGTACGCACATCATTCATGTGTCACTTTTACTTGTTATTAAAAACTCATACACGTTACATGTGCCTGTTGCCTTTTTATTTAAATCACACTAATTTTCGCACATAATGAAAAAACTTCATTATCAGGTTCCGAAGGTTGTCCTAAATCTACACATTTGATATAACTGTTATGATCATTATTATCACTGTTTAATGTTTTTGCTACGGAACCTTCTTCGTTGGACGTCGATGGAATTGACGCTTGACTGTAGGTTGTCCGATTTATTAATGATTCTCTTGCTTCCTCAATAAATGATGGTTCACTATCATAACTGTTACTTGGTTGATAATTTGTAATATTCAAATATTCCCTTTTAATCCTCCTCTTGACTGCACCAGATCTTTTTCTTTTTTTCCACATGTTGCATTTCTTCACAGTGAAAACAATAATTTTATTCGTCATGCAATCAAGTGACTGTGTCAGTAATACAGACTAAAGCTGTACTATAGCTGTCATTTATTTTTTTAGTTTTAAAACACCCTCATAGACAGAAGTCATAAAACCACTGTATTTACAATAGTGTACAATTACGCCATAAAAATAAGCTTGAGAACGGAGTTTGCATACACCATTGTACAGAAACAAGTATCAAGTGATACTGTAATAACACTTAGAGTTGTAATAAGTAAGTGATCACATGTAAAATACAGCCTGTATACAGCTTTAACGATGAAACCAGATTGAAGTGTCACAAAATACTTAAAGCTGTATAGTAGAATTTTAATATTCTGTTTAAGCACCCCAAGCTTACGCAGATCCCTCAATAAAGATTTTATACAGTTTGAGCTGTATAATAACTCATAAATCACTCTTATAAAGACAAAAGCATTTTATAACACTCTTGTACGTCTCTAAAAGAACTCTAAGTTCTAAATAGGTTGGTATATTGATGTTGAAAACGCTTGTGTGCTGCTTGGGATCCCTTGGTTCGATATCCCGCTGTTACAAAGATTTTTTATTCCGGCCGCTGACTGGCCAGGTAGAATAATGCGTTCAAAATTCAAAGCTAAGTCATGTCAGTTGAAAAAAAAAATGTGATGATTTAATAAAATGTGGGCTGTGTATGTGTAATGTTCTTTTTTTACATGAGTTTTACTTATTAGTCATTGTGAATTATGAAGGAGGGTTGTTATTTTTAAATGTATGTTGGAATGAGAAGGTAATCCTTCTATAATTGCTAAAGGTTAGTTATGAATTCTGTTACAAGCTAAAATACAGTAAGCGAAATTAATTTTCGAGCAAACTGACACTCTACGTCAATTTGCCGTAATATAAACATTCCATACAACTGTCAAAGAATGACAGTTGTGATTTAAATATACGGATATTTTAAGTTGGTAGTAAATCTGCTTAACAGTTCATTTCCCTGACTTACTCCTTGAGGCGGAGGAGCTCCCTCCACCGTGCACCGGTCTGTAAAGGAAATTAAGACTAAATATTCTGAAATAAGAGTATCTAAGCATACCACGCATCATTAGG
The DNA here is from genome assembly GCA_951799955.1 of Apamea anceps. Lineage (NCBI taxonomy): Eukaryota > Metazoa > Arthropoda > Insecta > Lepidoptera > Noctuidae > Apamea > Apamea anceps. The sequence goes on along the minus strand of OX637527.1, from coordinate 5,147,969 downwards.
ACCCTCAAGGTAGGAGGAAAAGTACTCTCTGTATGATAAGATAATATAGCGGAAATAACCTATTAATACTGGATATAACCTATTTATGTATTTGCGTGTACCTAGTTTTAATAGTTTTTTTTTTATCAATCTCTTCACCACCCTTGGTTGAGTGGTAGAGAATGCCTAAGTCCGCCTTTGTAACTTTTTTGCGTGCGAGAAGTTTAAATAAATAAATAAATATCATTAATAACTA